>OX420940.1:13508051-14777923 GCA_949091785.1 Polymixis lichenea | reverse complement strand
TTCGAATATCTCAATTTTCGCATTCGAATATTCATCATTTTTTATTGTTCAAATTATTCGAATATTCAAATGCAAGCCCTACTAAATAGGTACGACAATTTGCTCTTCAGATCCGTAAATAATAAATCACGCTCCGTCCTAATAGAGTCATAATGAATCGTAGTTAGTCACATAGGTTTTTGTTTGTTAGCCTAAGTTGTGTCCCACTGTTGGGCAAAAGCCTCCACTTTTTCCTTCCAAACCTGTCTTATGCGCTCCCTGGCCATGTTGGCCCCACAAATCTTATCAGATCGTCACATCACCTGTGGTCTACCTCGACGGCGATGTCCTTCCCCAGGCGTCCAGTGACTGACAATCTTTGCCCATCTCTCTGTCACCAACATCCCACAAAGATATTAATAAATAATATGATGAATAGGAACCCACTGACTCATTGGAATCGTAATGATGACCATGACACAATTGATTACGAGTTACTAGGTAATGCCATGCCAAGGTCCGAATGATAAATTCCTAAACCTCTTAATATACGTTTGTCTACAAATAAAAAGTCGGTACACCATTACTCAATTTCCACATGCACATGTGTGGAAATCCTCAATAAATATTCATATTCATTTATTTATTTATCATATTACAAATAGCATTCTATACGTTACAAAGGTTAAAAAAAGAATATTAAGGGGTAAAAAATGATAATAAATCACGTTTCAAAAAGTAGGAGGTTATCAATTCGACATGTTTGTATTTTTTAATGTATGTTCGGGCATAACTCCGTCATATAATAAAGTCATTTTTTGTTCGAAAGGGGTATATTCCGAAATGGTCCCATTTTAATTTCAAATAGATCTGATTATACGTTTCGGAGACAGAGATTGGAACTATTCAAAAAATGACGCGATTGCTGCTATCGCATAAATGTCCATTGTTTTGACCCCAAGGATGATGAAATTATGAATTCGTGTGGGGCATTCAAAAAAAAGTCGGTTGTTTTTTTTTTGGTAAAAGTTTTAGAATCATAATATTATGGAATAGATGCTGCCCGCGTTACGCCTGCGCGGATGTCTGAAATTATCCCCAGGAACATACTACCATGACAAAAAGACTATGTTACTCCATATAACATCATCTATCTACTAGTGATTTTCTCGTCAAAATCTACAGACAATTTAAAAAAAATATGTTTATTGTTATAAATACCTACCAAATATACTTTTATATATGCATTTAGTAAAAAAGCTGTTACTTCAACGTTAGGTACATAATGACACTTCAATTTATTTGTATAGTTATAGATTTAGAGACTGTGTGTTAATCGATCAAAATAGGAACGAAGTAGCCGCTGTCAATTCTGTAGTGGCGGCCATTATTGTCGCATTAACACCTCGGAGTCTTCAAAAGTATGGTAAGCCTTTGTTATGGGAATACCTATGACAGTCATGGGTATTTACAAGAAAAGGCTTCCACCATCGTGACTGAACTAATTTAGTAGACTGATATTGTCAGACCACAATATCAGTCTACTAAATTAGTTCAGTCACGATGATCAACAGATCAGAATCTGTTGTAACTAACTGAAGTAGTGATTACAACACATTTTGGGAAAATCCTTGGATAGTAATAACAGACGCACGGTTCGGAAGATCAGGTTAAGCTCCATGTACTTATGGGTGACCATCTTTACATTCATATCAAGACCCCTCCGTGCCTCAGAAAACACGTTAAGCCGTTGATCGCACCTGCCAGGGGTGCGGGTTATTCGAAAGAGATACCGTGGCCCCAGGCACACAGGCAACTGAGGGAACATGGGTGGGTTTTAGTCAGTAAAAGTCTGACACGCCCTCCTGCTCCACCCAGAGCGGGAAAAGTTATTTGATGATTTCCCATGCTCTAAAAACAACCGTTGGTACAGAATACATCCTAAAATACACTTGCCGATCAGTAACATTTGATTTCTTTATAGGCAGAAGTTTGTTTTAACGGTCATTACAAAAGGCATCTTCGGTAACAATCAGAACAAAACATAGGATCTGTATATTGGGTACTTATCTAGAGTACCTAGTTGAAAACCTCGTGAGTCATATTATAGTAATGGTTATATATTTATATGACTACATTATGCGGCACGATTTTCATTTACATATTTTTTATAATGGTATTTTTTTTACCTTCCGTGATTCATTGTTCAATTTTGGACTAAATCTCACGGTCTTGTGATTTTTCATTTTGCTTTATAATGGGTTGGTAATTCTGAAGAACAGCTTTTAATCCTATGTAGGTACCTAACGATTTCACATTTTGTTTAAGTCCAAAACGAAACCGGGATGCGAAATTATAACAACAAAAATGGGCCTGTATACTCACCTTGGGTAAGGCACTATAAGTATAATTATGTTGTAGTCTAAAATAAGTGCAAAAGATATAGCATGGATTAATATCCATGCTATATCTTTTGCACTTATTTATACTTACATAATGAATTCGAATACATACAATATGTTTTATTTTAAAAACCGAATGTAACCAATCACATTTTGAATCATTTTGAAGGATATTGCTAATCCATTGCTTCATGTGTTTGAAAAATTTGTTTCCTCAACAACGTAAATAACGCAATGAATGTTGTTGAACTGTCAAAATGAAAGCCATTCTTACTGTTGGTGTGTTACGCAATTACCTCTCTGAGTTCGTGCCTATTTTTAACCAACTTCAAAAAGGAGGAGGTTCTCAACTCGTCGGAACCTTTTTATTTTTCTTTTTTTTTTATGTATGTTCCCCGATTACTCGAAGATGGCTGGACCGATTTGGATTTATTTTTTTGTTTGAAAGGGTATACTTCCCAGGTGGTCCCATGATCATCAAGCCAGGATCTGATGATGGGGTCCTGGAGAAATAGAGGGAACTCTTCAAATTTTATAGGCACATTTAAGCGATTTGGGTAGTTTTTGGAAGAGTATTTTCTCGGAGTGGTCCCATTTCAATTTGGTGATGATCTGATGAAGAACTTTGGAGATAGGCAACGGAACTCCTCAATAAATGATAGCAAATGGACTGGAATCGCTGTAATCTCATGTCTGTCTACTGTTTACACCAGTTCATGGGTAAGCACATGTGAACCACTAAAAAATGAAAAAAAAAACAACCGACTTCCATAAAAACACTACAAAGTGAAAAATAACTTTAATTTCGGAAGGCGGTGACAAGAAATTCAAATACATATACCAAGTCACCGACTTCCGAAAATAAAGTTATTTTTCACTTTGTAGTGTTTTTGGCAGTTCTCTTTCTCTTGCTACTTATGTATGTGCGAAATGTTTCACTTTATATTTATTTGAGTCGTTTTTAAACTGACTTGCTAATAAACACAGAACGATAGAAACGAAGTAGTTACTAACTACGTTCTACGGTCAAACGTCAAAAAGATCATTATAAAATCAGTGATCTATTTGGCAACTCCATCGTAAAGTAATTTTCCATTTGTAGTCAGGCCCCGCTTATGAGGAAATCAGTAGGTATGCGTCGCGTCATTGTGTGATTTTGTTTACTTTATTTCGCATACTTATATTCATTTACTCAAATACATTTAAATGTACTCGCACATTTAAAACACGTGAGCACTTGAATAATTAGGTACAACAACCGAACAATATCGTCTGGTCAAAGATCAGCTGATATCTTAAACCATCTACAGACGATGAATTAACACGAACCACAGTTAACCCTTAAGTTTATTATAAGGGAGGTAATAAAAAGCAATGAAAGAGTTAAACAATATTTTGCACCACAATAAAATTAATCGACTTGGTTGAGGTCATCAGACCTGTGTATGAACCCGGACTTTGATAAAACTGCAGAAAAAATCATAAATTATGTCGCTTGCCACGATTGTTCCGTGCATGGGTGAACATCTTTACATACATTACATAACAAGAGCCCTCCTTGCCCCGGAAAGCACGCTATGCCGTTGGTCTCAGCTGTTATTCGTGGATCTTTGACATTTTTTACAGGTCGTCAGAAGAATGAAAGTCTGTGAACCAGTCCGGCCAAGGGGTATCGTGTTACCCAGTTACTGGGTTGTGTAGGTCAGATAGGCAGTCGCTCCATGTAAAATACTGTTATTCCGTTGCATCCGATTAGACTGGAAGCCGACCGTAACATAGTTGGGAAGAAGCTAGGCAGGTGATGACCCTGTTATCCGAAATGCATAAAACATTTCAACCAGAGATAATTAAATGATGGTAAAATAAATAAACAAATAGTAAACCAAAGCCTTGCGGTTATTGTTGATCCCAACGATTAATGTTTTGTATAATATTATGACTAAAAGATTATTACATACGTACGGCGTACCCATTCATCCTTAAATTACCTAGTCGAAATTGAACCTTTACAAGTTTAATGCCGATGTGCATTTGGTACCGATTGCCCAATTGATTCAAGGGGCGGTCGTTTTCACTTTATGCGTTGGTCCAGGGGTAAGCGTTCGTTGCTAGTTTAAATACGTGACACAAGCGCCTCATACGCAGCGTCTTCATAGTGATTTCGTGGCATCTTCGTAGCGATTCCATAGCGTCTTTGTACGTCAACACGGCGTCTAAGCAATGCATGTCCGACTAAGTCCTTCCTTACACAAACCATTCGAAGACTCTCTTCAAAGTTATTTCCCAATACCTACTAAGTAATTGAACTACTAAATAATTTAAACTAAATGAAGGCTGCCATAGTTCATTAGCCTTTATTAAGCATTCATAAGTTAATTCACTTTATTTCCATCTATATTCACGATTTTAAAACATTACTTTCTCCTCAGAACACGTGGTGCTAAAGGCGAGATAGCCGTCAACGGCATCTGCGGTTGCGCATCAAAGTCGTCGGGCCGCGGCGGTGCGCGGTACATCCGGCAACACGATGACCTGCGCGCGCATCTCACCGTGTATGAAGCTATGTCTCTTGCCGCTGCCCTTAAACTGGCTGACTTCACGCCTCAAGAGAGGAAAGAGAAGGTACATTGACTTTAACTACCTATTATCTTCCCTGTAGGATGATATTTATTTCGGTATCAGTAAATCATTTAAAGTTAATATGTAGTTGTAAATTATAGTACAATTATAAATATTGTGTGCAATAATACATTACGTGTGACTTAAGCACACAGCAAACAATAACAGTACTTATAACTTTTAACTGTTAACAGTAAATACCAGTAGTAATAACAATAATAGCAAGCAGTATACTATATTACAGCCAGCACGTGTGACCTAAACCCGCACTTAAGTCACGACTTTCTGTGTAAAAGTTGAGTACTTAAGTATTAATATTATGTACAATAATACATTACGATACGTGTGACTTAAACACGCAGCAAACAATAACAGTACTAATAATACTACTAGTAAAAACAATAAAAGCAAGCAGTGTACTAAATTATAGCACGTGCGACTTTAACACACACTTAAGTCACGCCTTTCTGTGACTACTTAAGTCACAGAAAAACGTAACTTAAGTGCAGGCTTAAGTTACACAGTGCTATATAATATAATAATAATAATAATATACTAATATATTATAACAACAAGACACTTGCGCAAAAGCACACACTCTAGTATGATACATAACAAACAAGTGAAAACTGTGAATAGTCTAGTCCGATAAGATAATTGAAAGTAAGGACCTAACAAACGGCAGACATAATATAATAAACTTTTACCGTAATCGTTTGGCAAACAGCCGGCGGCTCACCTAATCGAAAGTGGCCGCTGCCATGTGCCAATACAGACGCTTTGTAATGGTGTTTGTGGTAGAACTTTTGAGGTTAAATCCTTTCATGAACTAAAAGCAAGATCGTCTCAGACTGCATGGTCCTCACGTAATCTGTCCAAGACAATGTCTGGACTTTAAAAGAGACTGTGATCTCGGAGTTAATAAAAAAACAAACCTCAACTAGTTTAATAAATATTGTTATACAAACGAAATAGTGTTTCTACAAACCTACTTACAGAAATAAACAGGGTAAAATTTTATCCAGTGCGCAAACTGTAACCATGAATTCAGCATATCATTCTAGACCCCAAGAGTAGAAACTTTTCGTCGGTTATACAAAAAAAATCCGCTGTTTCATAGAAAATTGCAATACCTACTCGGTCAAAATGTATGGAACAACTGATAATTTTTTGTATAACCGACTGAAAATGTCTACGCTAGTGGGTCTAGAATGATATGCTGAATTCATGGTTGCAGTTTGCGCACTGGTTAATATTTTATCCTGTATAATATGTCATCAAAAGCAAGCGATCTACATACAATAACTTCTTTCAGGTGCACGAGGTTCTTGCCCTACTAGGTCTGAGCAATACATCACTGACTCTATGCCGGGACCTCTCTGGAGGTCAGAGGAGACGTCTTGCCGTAGCGTTAGAACTTCTGTCAGACCCTTCACTCATGTTCCTCGATGAGCCCACTACGTAAGTATCTTCATCGAAATCTATAATATATACACATACAAATTAATAAAATTGAAGTGTCTGTTTGTAATGTCAAAACAACAGCTTTTTACAAAATGCATATGAAAATATTGGTACCTACTTTATAATACCTAATTAAAAAAACAATTTCATTTTTCGTCTCTATGACTGTCTATTTGTTCCGGCTACTCTCCGAAACGGCTCGACCGATCTTGACGGGACTTTCACTGGCAAAAAAAATATTTAGAAGGAGAAACAGCTACTCTTTGTCCCAGTAGCACGTTCTCGTCGCGACTTCGCCCGTTTGGATACAGGGAATCCTTCCCTATATCCAAACGGGCGAAGTCGCGACAAAACCTGGTACGTACTAAAATGACTAGTTTGTAGCAATTTTTTGTCCTTCACAAACAAGGATAGGGTAACTTAAAATGAATACTTACATAGAGAAATGGGACTCGTAAATAATTATTAATTTATACCTTTATGCACAATTTGGATGGATGACATAAGGCGGACTTAATCAATTATCATGCTTCTTGTTCCGTAACGAACTACGTATAGTTTTAATCGAAACTGAAACACTTGACTGCATCCCAATGTACCTTCAACCTCCATTTTCATGGTCATGGTCAACAATCGTCAATCCAACGCAAAATTGTCGAACGAAGGTTCATTTTGGTACGGTAAACCGGGGTTACTTTGATTCGTGGGATGACTTTGATCAATACTTCCATTTCATATAAAATCGCTAGTGGCGTAAAACGAAACGCAACATGGTAGTTTTTTTTTTCTAGGTTAGCAAAGCAACACTGAAGTACTGTCAAATCCTTTCCCATGCTATGGCAACTAGGAGTAAAGTCAAAATTGCGTTTTTTTATTGAAAACAGCGCCATCTATCATAACAATAGGGGAATAAAATATTCAAAGATTGCGGTGTTGCTATGGCTAAATATACCATTCCTATACTGGGAGTTTCCTTACTAATGAAAAAACATAAATCAAGAAATAAAATTGTGATCACATGTTATTTAGGTAGTAAATTTTGAAAAATAACAGAATATATCAATTTGAGCATAAAGAGGTTTTTATTATCAGCACATTAATGCAGAAATTATATTTTGGCATATAAAACGTGCGAAATTATATTTTTGTATGGGCACACTTAAATTGCAAATGGCTTGGTGCATGTGAGTGTAGTGTTATTGCTTGCGCGCATTTAATTTCCTTTTGCAATAAAGTCCTCGTTGTTTTGCAAGTGCATTTGCTATCCACGTTGAGTTGAGCTCCTGTTCCTCCGACTCCGTGTTGCTGTGCCCCGTTACAATTCGTTCGTTCGCTCGTGTTGAGCCCGCGTTATTGTAAACAATATCCTGAACTTGTGAAGTTACTGTGGACTCTGGGCATAGGCACTCTTTAGAGTTTGGACCTGTAATTGCGAATAGTGAACAGTGAACTTCCACCATGTCACAAAATTCTTGCTGTGTACCTGGTTGCCATGTGCTGTGGTTAGGAGAGACGGTAAGTTTTTTAACCTTTGTTTTTGGCCAAACCGGCTTACACTCTATTCGTCACTATGTTTCATATACCCCTATCCCTATTGTAATAGATCCAGGGTACATTAAATATACCGTGTAGCCTAAGGATATCAAAGTCAATACGTTTGCTATGAATTGCCTTGATTGTTGTTCTAATTCACCCAGGAAACCAACCTATAACCAATGGCCCAATGCCAGAGTACAACCTTTCATTTGATCTTACCATGGCTAATCAGTGGTTTACAGAACTGTTTGTATATATGTACTTTGTCTGAAGCTCTGCTGAATAAGGTATAGTTCTTTCAGTGATTGATTTAAGTTACACACCTAATTGTTTCATGTTTTCAGGGGTGCCTCCACCAGATGCCTCCTCCAGACACAAGTGCAGAGAAATTTAAAACTTGGATTTTAAGCATTGGTGGTGAAATAGCTTTATTGGATCATCAGACTATCAATAGCAACAGACGTGTTTGTCATAGACATTTTGAAGAAATTCACAAGTATCAAACTGGAAGACTGTCTAAATTGGCAATTCCAACACTACATATGCCAGGTAATACTATTAATTGTTAACTATAAATATATTCACCAATGTATTTATTTTGATGAAACAAATCATAATTTAATACTTATTTTAATATTATTCTAGATTTTCAAGCTCAATCATTTGGTGAAGCAATGGTTATGTCAACCTCTGATATCTCCCAAGAAAATCAATTACAGGAATCTGATTTCAACACATCAGGTATGTCTGTAATTACAAAAAATAATTAATTCAATCAATCAAATATATTTTTATTGTACAGCATTATCAGGTACTTATGAATAGTCAGAGTCTAGTTGCCTCATTCCAAATTGTTTATTTCCTATCGAGACAAACAGGCAAGATACTCCATGGTTACTCTTTGAAACTCAAAATATTGTGTAATTATAATATGTAAATTTATACATTGATCTCAAACAAAAATTATGTGAGACATTAAAACTCTGTTAGTTCAGGTTTCTTATCTTCTTTCTAAACTAGTGCATGATTGCTTTTGGGCCTGAACTATACTAGATATTTAAATATATTTCAGGAAAAGAACTCATTGAAGCTTTAATAAACAAGCGGGCCCTAGCTTCAACAAACATTAAGCCATTATAAGCAAGCTGGCCTTAGCTTCCACATCAAATGTTTTAAGGACACCATCAAGCGATTTGATTTGATATCAGGTTTGTATTAGTTCTATATAAATATACTAATATTATTAAGAGTAAGTAAAGTTGACTGTAGGAGCTAATCTCTGCCGTAGGTATAATTCATTTAACATAAGTAAAACAGTTCATTACTGAATTGCATGATTAAAATCGAATGGAGATCCAGGCCTCAAGGTTATAGGTAGTAGTAGTAGACTAGTAGGTATAGTTGTAAGTCTTACTAATAAATTACTAATACGATTTTAAAATCTTGAATATGTTTATCTTTTTTTAAAGTTTGATTGTTTTTTTTTTTTTAACTTTGGAAACTAACTTGTTTTTCAGGTCCTTGTGTAACTTTGCCACAACATAAGGAAAGTGAAAGATGAGATGATCGTTGATTTAACGGTCCCTCATGACGGGAACCTCGTGAAAGCCGAGAAAGATAAGCAAATCAAGTATCTTGACTTGGCTCGCAAGGTTGCCGATATGTGGGATGTGGACTCAGCAATCATTGTACCGATAGTTATAACAGCCAAGGGTTTGATAGCAAAGAGCCTCGACCAACACCTAAGGAAGCTCTTGTTGGGCAGCTGGGTCAAGGGCTTGGTCCAGAAACCGGTACTCCTGGACACGGCTCGCATAGTTAGGAGGTTCCTCTCTAGAGCCCTGACCGCCGGGTAGCTTGGACCCTGTTTCCGATACCGATGGGCTACTATTTTTTCTAATATTTAAAAATGTAAATTATATTTATTGAAATAAAGAAAATAATGTATTTTATTACCACTATGTATTGTATTTTCGAATACCTTTAAAATTCTTCCCATAAGCGTCACATGTCATATAAGTATGTACCTACTATGCAGCGTACAGTACAGCAGCTATAATAACAGCGACTTACAATCAATTTCATCTTTACTTTTCATGAGCAACTTTACCAATGAGAACTGTACTTATTTCTCTCTATGTCTAAAAATCTGTTGCCACTATTTAATATCGAAGCGATACAGAAGTAGAATAATCTACTAATTGTAACAAATTTTAAGTTATTGAGAGATATTTTAATAAGTAATTCAGTTCTCATTGGTAAAGTTGCTCATGGAAAGTAAAGATGCCACAGTCAACGGTACCAATCTATATATATAAATTTATATTCATTAGTTCCCTTAACGAAAAACTAGATGGCGCTGCGTTTATCACTTGCTAATATTAAAAAAAGGTAGAGCTGCCTGTCTATTGCCAGTATACAATTGTAGTCTTTGTCCTTTCCTGACGACACGCTGGGAATTCACTAACAATTTTAATTGAAAAAAAAAATCTTGTTAGCAGATTTTTATTTTTTAAATTGTATTGGCATTATAATTGGGGTTGCTTTGTAATTACGCAATAAAATAGGGGGGTATCAACGTAATCCTACATCCTACGTACAACTTTGATCAGTCAGTTTTTATTTATTTTCTCAAATAAGGCAATATTTTTTCACGTATTTTTATAGGAATCGAGAGTTATAAAAAAACCAATCATTCGACATTTGTATTTTTATAACCACAAATTTAAGAGATATGAACCTTCTAAGTTCAACAGTAATTAACGTAACCCCGGTTTACGGTACATCTATTGCTGTCTTGTCTGTGTGCTCGGGTTGTTCCTCTTAACTTAAGCGACGAGTTTTGATACGGTTTTAACCATATTTTCCAGTCGTAAATACCATACGAAGGTCTCTTGCGGATAATAAAATAAAACTACTTTCTATGAGCCAAACTCTACAAATTTCTCAAGAAAATAATAGATAATACCGAGCTAACATGCGTCAGTTCAAGCTAGACTTGGACTACGTGAGGTGCGCCTGCGACTCCGTGCCAATGACGTCATAACGATGAGATTCCTCGATTAGATATGCGGTTTGTTTTGCCAAACAATGGAGTATTGTAACAAAAATCGGCCACGGACGGGACGAACGCAAAACTTCCATGGTTTTAACTTGCTATAAGGAAAACCTTAATGACATGTGGGTATGGTAGGCTTGACATTGGAGTTTATATAAGTTTACTGATTTTATTACCAACGATATTTGATTACTAACGTAATTACTTAATTAGTGATCAGTATAATTCTTCATAGTTGAATGACTTTATTCTAATTAGTGACACGTGTATTTTTCATATTAGCAACAGAAGCCCTAGTGTGAGTTTCATTTAAACATCTCGATCAAACGCAGTGAGCGCCTTAGGCGCTCCGATTGGTCCGTCAGCAATCGGAATGCCGAACGCGCTCACTGCGTTTGATCGAGATGGTTAAATGATGCTCACATTAGGGCCACTGATGTGTACATAAATATTTTATTAAGTAATTGTCTCGTGATTTTTTTTTAAATTTACTACGTTTTTCATGATTTAGATTTTTTTTTTTGTATTATATTGTCCATAATAATATTTTCAAGATGACATATTTTTGTGATTAATTGTTACATTTGATACCTCACACTTCAATAAACTTATTTAAAGTTGTCTTCTCTCTACAGCTGTTTAGATTCACTATTTTATTAAGTTAATGTCCCGTGATTTTTTTTTTTAAGAAACTTGTATTTCATGATATAGATTGTTTTTATTGTTTTTTTTTTGTATTATTTTGTCCATATTAATATTTTCAAAATGACATACTTTTGCGATTAATTCATGTATTTGATATTTCACATTTCGAAGAACTTATTTTAATGTTATCTTCTCTCTACAGCGGTTTAGATTCATCAGCATCTACATCCCTGATAGCTCTACTGAACAGTCTAGCCAGAGGAGGCAGGACGCTCATTGCCACCATCCACCAACCTTCAGCCCTGATCTTCGAGAAGATCGACACCGTATACTGCTTGCAAGGAGGAAGGACCCTGTACAATGGACCCATGATTAGTCTGGTTCCAGCTTTAGCCAGCGCTGGGCTAAGATGTCCACCTTATCATAACCCGGCTGATTTCTGTGAGTACATTTATTAATAGTGACCTCTCTTTTCTAGAACTCGAATTTAATTGAAAGCAAGTTTCATATTTTTCAAATTTCAACATTAAGTGAATTTGTGAACTGGATTTTATGAAGGTCGATGTTTTTTTATTTTATTTAGAAATCAAATCAAACGAAATGTTTATTTGCAAGAAATACATTGTTGGTGAAGGTGAGACCTTATAACCTAAGTGTAATTGTATTCTGCCTGCAAGCAAGCGTGCAAATTTTAATTAAGTTTACATTAAATATAAATAACACAATTTCTATTCCTATTGAAAGCAAGGTCTTACAATTTGTTGATTAAAACCATATTAAAATAAACTAAACTAAACTAGAAACCCACCCAAAAAAAAAAAAAAAAACTAGAAACTAGCTAAGACGCAGTTCGGGCTCAAAAACTCTTAAAACCAGTTTTTTTTTATTTAATAAATTTTGAATTTTCAACAAGAGAAACACCTATTTAAAGCTGATTTAAGTAAATAATTATATAATACCTACCAAGCTAAGCATAAAATCAAAATTAATAGGTAAGCCAAAACATTTCATTGCAATATGACACCCCAGAAGTTACTTTAGGCCGTTCAGATCAAAGAACTTATTTATAAAAATGCAATTTTTTACTCACAGCCTATGTATGCCATACATAGGCTGTGAGTAAAAAATTGCAAACGAGAAACCTAGTTCATTTAATATTCTATACCTATCGATTTATGAAACCACGCGTCATCGTGATGTTAAAAAGTCTAAGTCGGTAGCCTACTCTTTCCGGCTTTCTATTGTCTGCATTTTATTATATTATTTACTGAAAAGAAGAAGCCGAACAGATTCCTGCCAATGCGTTTGACTGAAAATTATAGTACCTATCGTATACGGGTATTCTAAGAGGAGCTTGTGGCTATGTAACCACAGCCGCACGGGTCGATCGATCAGGTGAAACTTGCCAAGGTTGGTGTGTGAATGGGTAAAGGACCACCTTTACATACCAAGACCCTTCCGTGCCTCTGAAAGCACGTTAAGCCGTTGGTCCCGGCTGGATCTTTGAGATCATTCGTGGATCTTTGACAGTCGTTACGGGTCGTCAGAAGCCCGAAAGTCTGACAACCAGACTTACCAGTGAGTATCGTATTACCCAGTAACTGGATTATGGAGGTCAGATAGGCAGTAGCTCCATGTAAAATACTTGTATTCAGTTGTATCCGGTTAGAATGGAAGCTGAACCCATCATATTTGGGAAGGAGGTTGGCCGTAGATACAAAATATTCAAAACTTCCTTTGTAAGTATAACTTATTATTCCAAGTCCTCTAACTACGCAAAATACATCGATATGAGTGATACATTAGGCTCCCAGGATGGCTATCTGTAAGTACATCTTTGTACACGAATCGAATATTTATACACCCAGGTCTCCGGCCATATATAAATACACGTAGTATACTACCACTCGTTATTTATACTAATTGTCCATCTGACCATAATGTCGAACTATGGGCACTATTGGAACTAATTTACGAGCAGCCTATATGAATTATCTGAGTACTTGAGTAAAATTTTAATTAGTCTTGAAGACTCTATCGAAAATGCTATTGAAACGAGCATTTAGAGCTAAGATTTTCGGAGTGAAAATCTTAGGAAGTGGAAATTGGAATAAACATTGTATAAAAGCTAAAGCAGATATGGGCAGGCCGTGCCGTAACGCAACGCATTGCCAAAATCCTCCTTCATCACTTTCCTACATTTTCTATGAACTAACGCTAAACAAAGTGTTATTGAGTTTCTCAGTACCCGCCCGGAGACGGGATTAGTTCCCAGTAGATGGCAATAGGCTTGCCCTCTATTACATGGGACTTTTACAAAACTGGCGGAATGTGGGTGTACTATATATACACCGTGACATTTTAGTCGTCTTACAACGGCAGCCCACTTCATGTATCCAATGACTACTAATCATTTTTAAAACAAAATGATATTTTTGAACATATGCATAATCCCATTTCTTCCCGGTGTCGTAGAAGGCGACTAAGGGACTTACTAGAGAATGGGCAGCAGCGTTCTCTATGCATTTGACCACCATACCGCGATCGCCAACCCGCCTGCCAAGCGTGGCGATTATGGCAAATTGGAGGAGGTCTATGTCCAGCAGTGGACGTCTTTCGGCTGAAATGATGATGATGATATGCATAATTTAAAAAAAAAATATTATTCACTAAGACGCATGACGTAGTTTGAAACACCCTGTCATGGAGATGGAATTAATGATGGAATGTAATAGTAGGTAGGTAGATATCTTCTACCGTTTGATACGTAAACATTATTAACAGGGAGGGTGTTTCGTAATTCTAAGGCATTATTTATTTTTCTTTAAAGCTATTATCTTAATTAATTGTAACAATGTTTTAATCTCGCCTAGAGGTATTTTATGCCAGATACATTGAGTGGACCACCTTTGTAAGACGACTAAAATGTCACGGTGTATATACACCTCTGCCCAACCCTTCGAAGACCCATACACCCTTAGAAAACAAGGCATGATATTAGGTTATATTAACGCACACTACAGGCGGGGCCGCATCGTACATTTTTGTATGACAATGCATTGCGCTGCGGCCCGTTGCAGTCTTATAACATGCAGGCAAAGCTCATACCTGCACTTGAACAGGCGCGCGTTGAACACAACGCGCCGTCGACCCGGGCTTGGTCCTTACCGGACAACGAGCTACCCATTACTCGCCGTCCGCAAGTCTGTGCCTACGGTGGCCGGGAATCAGCCTGGGATTCCCGACGCCCAGGGCGTCTCCTGCGAAGGCCACGGCTGTGAGGGCGCATGTACTGCATCTCCCTCACGTGCGCCGCCTCCCTCTTTGCGAGCATAACTGGTTCGCTGAAGGAGGCGACTGCTAGCCATGCACTCTCGCTCCGTACCATGGCCTGGACCAGGTTCGGACGTGAGAGATCGCCGTCGCCGATCAACTCCACGAGGACACGGCGGTGCTCCGCCCAAGCCGGGCAGACTTCCACCGTATGCTCCACCGTGTCCTCAGGGCGATCTTCGCAATGGAAACACCCGGGCGTTTCCTCCTGCCCTATCCGAAACAGGAACCTCCCGAAACAGCCATGTCCGGTGAGGACCTGTGTCAGGCGGAAGGTGAGGACGCCATGCCGCCTCTCAAGCCACTCCTCAAAGAAAGGACTTACCGCCGCAATCGTGGCGTGCCCAGAACTGGTTTGCGACAATCGCACTTTCCACGTCGCCATGAGATCCTGCTGCAGCTCTGTCCACCATGCCGCGATTTCCCGTGGCAGCGGAGTTACGCCCCGGCGTTTAGCCTCCTCGCGCCACTCCCAAGTGTGCGCGAGGACCTTTGCCTCCAGATCCCATGGCGGCAATCCGGCAAGGAGGCCCGCCGCCTCACCGGAGATCATGCGGTATCCCCTGATCATCCGGATGGCCATGACCCTATGGGCTGCCTTCAATCGGCGTGCTGGTTGGCGCCTTAACGTAGGCGCCCACACCGGTGCCCCGTATAGGGCCATGGCCCGCACGACCCCCGCGTAGAGCCTCCGGCAGGAAGCGTTTGGCCCCCCTAGATTGGGCAGGAGCCGCTTTAAGGCAGCCCCGGCCCGCTCCAGTCTGGGAGCCAAACGTCGGAAATGTTCCGCGAAGTTCCACCGGCTGTCAAGGACGAGTCCTAGGTACTTCATTGTCGACTCGACGCCAATGTAAACCCCTCCTACCGTTATCTGGGAACCCGTCAATGGCGCATTCCGAGGACCATGAAACCACATGGCCTCGGACTTGTGCAAAGCCACCTCGAGTCCCAGTTGCCGGATCCTATCCACGATTGTCGCAACCCCGAGTGTCCCTAAGTCGGCCGCCGCCTGGTACGACCTCCCTTGCGCCAGGACCAGCGTGTCTTCAGCGTAGCAAACTACACTGACGCCGCTAGGGAGGTCGGCGCGCAGCACCCAGTCGTACCCGATGTCTCACAGATGCGGCCCCAGGACCGAACCCTGTGGGACACCACACGACATCTCTCGCCGGTTCCACTCTCCTTGGTGACTGGGGTAGATAATAGCCCTGTCCGTCAAGTAGGCCTCGACCGCACGAAAGAGGTAGGTCGGCATCCGGTGATACCGGAGTGCCTCCCTGATGCAACTCCAGGGCAGGGTGTTGAAAGCATTGGCGATGTCTAGAGACACCGCCAAGACGACCCCACCCCGGGCCATTGCATCCCCCGTCGTGAGGGCTCGCACGCGCATGATGGCGTCCACCGTGGAGCGCCCCCTGCGGAAACCAAATTGGCTCTCCGCCAGATGCATTCCATATTGTTTACATATAACAGTTGCTATGTTAAAACATCGAATCAATTATGGACCCTGTCGGGCACAGCAATGTTAATTTTTAACAGGAGAGAGGATGTAGGCGCTTTTTGTTAAGGAAAAAATAAATATTAAATTAAAATAGGTAGTATCATTAAAATAGTATCATTAAAAAAGTATCATTAAAATAGTATCATTAAAATAGTGTCATTAAAATAGTATCATTTGTTTTTATGGTAGTAAGTAAGTTTTTATTGGTTTTAAGTTATATTTACATATTGTTAAATTATTTATTGCACGATTTACATTATTAACACTATAAATTATAATAAACTAAATATTTTCAATTTTATTGAATCTTGTAGAATGTTATTATTATTAATTGTGCACTGTTTAGCATATTCATTTTAAATTTACAGTGTTTTAGTGTAACAGTGTTGTAGTGTAATTTACAGTATTACGTAAAAATTGTGTTTATTGTTGTTGGAATTTATCTCTAAAATATTCGTCAATAGTGTAGTAGCTTTTGATTATCAGAAATTGTTTTAATTTATTTATAATGATATTATTTTTATTTATGTTTTGATGTTTTCCGGTAACTTATTGTATATTGTAATGGACATAACGAATGTACTAGAAGAGTGCATTGTTAATCGTGAAGTGGGTATGTTTAATCTGCTTTTATGTCTAAGTGCAATTTTTGTTTGGATATCTCCTCTTTTGGTTTAGAATTTCGGATATTTTCGTACAAATTTACAAATTTCAAGTATGTAGAGACACGGTAGGGTTAATATTTTTACGTCTTTAATGTGGGGTTTACAGGAGTCTGTATCTTTGATATTCATTAGAATTCTAATAATTTTTTTCTGTAGAATGAATAATGTAGGCGCGTCCGTACTATTTCCCCATAGAATAACTCCATAGTTGAACCATGCAAATGTAAGTTACTAGTGCTGTTTTGAGGTCTGTTGTTTTTTTTTATTTCTCGGAGAGCGTATAAAAACTTGGATAGTTTCGTTCTTACTTTTTGAATATTTGATTTTCAATCTATGTGTGAATCTATGTCTAGGCCCAAAAGGGTGAATTTATTTACTGCTTCTAATTTTGATCTGTTGTATTTGAAATTTATACATAAAGGATTTTTTTGTCGGGGGTGGAAAGTTATTATTTTTGTTTTATTGTAGTTAATTTCAAGGTTTCTTTAAACTGCATTTATAAAAAAGTATCTACATTTATGAATGTTTTGATTTACCACTTTATATGATAATAATTCATCATAACAATGTCTAGATCTCTTCCATCGCAATTTATAAAGTAATTATTCAAAATGAAATATTACCTAGGAACATTTATATCTGACAGTATAATTGTGTTTGTGGGATGGAAAACTACTCTTTAAAATGCATAGGTTTTTTTACTACAGCTATAAAGTAAAGCAGGAAATAAACAAAGTATCTAATGTATATAGTGTCACGTTATTTCTTCGTAAAGACATAATCTATGGCTTATCGACTCCTCATCACCCACTTGGCGACACTACATTTTCATGTCTAATAGACCGCAACATTAAACACTCGGGTTATTCCATTTACCCACTCCAAAAACCCACCCTAAGGTCGATCCACGAAAACGTATGTCCAAAATTTCACTCTAGGCGTAGTTACATAAACAGAATTTATATGCTTAAGGTAGATTCTCGGACATACCTACGTTTCCGTGTATCCACATTTGGGTGGATTTTTTGGGGTGGATAAACAGAATAACCCGATCACTCACATTATTGATTAATTTAAACTTACATTTCCCGAGTTCCAAGATTCAAAGATGTAAACTGTTCCTTATCATAAAATCCGTAAAAGGCTAAGATCATGAAGATACCCAGGTCGCGCAGTGATATTGGATATTTTTTAATATCCAGAATTTCTCAGTAGCTGTCTGGATGTGTACCTAATTCGTGGAAGTGGGTGCGAACCCACTTTTTAATGTGCTTAAACACTGGCGCGAAACGTGGGTGTATTACTATAGGTACACCTCTGCCTAACCCTTCAGGCGAAAACCGGCGTGATGTTATGTATACTAAATGTAACATGTCCTTTATTTTCCAGTAATGGAGGTTGCGTCAGGAGAGTACGGCGTGGACTTGGTGAAAACTGCGCAGACTATGACCCAGTTCAAGCCGGAACCCGTCGGCAACGGCAGTTGGGAAAGCCACATTCCTACAATACCAGCACTACCTAGCCCTTTAGGTATGTATCCACAGTACCCACTTTGTTATGCCGAATTAAACTCGGGTGTGAGTAGTTATAGACCATCTTCGGAAAAGGTAAGTAAGTAAAAGTTCGTACAGATATATAAAAATTGCTGTTGTCCAGGACTTTTCTATACAAATATCTAGGATGAAAAATAGCCTATGTCGTTCTCCAGGTCCAGGCTACCTACTCAGTAATATACTTAGGTGTGAAAAGATAACGGACAGAAAGAAACCTTTCGCATTTATAATATTAGTAGGATAGATGATGCTGAACGCAGGCATTAAAGTTCAGGTACTTTTAATTGTTGTTGATATTCAATGTGCTTCTTACCATGCGGTGAAGGCTTGCGGTTTTCACCGTGTTGATCACAGAGACATCATTGAATATTTGCATCTTCGTCGACATAATGAAGTCACTCTCGTTTTTAGTTGCACCATCAGGGCTTTGCCAGGTCCACTTTCTATGCTCACGTTTTTTGAAGGAGTTCATCATAAAGAGGCCTTCCTTCTCCATAAAACTGGCCAGTAAGTGACCCCGGTGGTTCCGACGTCCAACTCCAAATTGCCCCACTCTCAGCTCATCATCGTCCCGTTTGCCCAATATCACGTTGAAGTCCCTCATGACAACGGTGAAATGAATTTTGGAGCCATGCACGGCTTTGGATATATCCTCATTCATGGTCTCCACCTCATCGTCGGGGTGTGACGAGGTCAGGGCGTAGACCTGTATGACCTTCAGCGAATATCTTGCGGATATTCTAAGTATAAGGTACGCTACAATGGTCGACACACTCTCGATCTTCCCCACGTTGCTCACAAGGGACTTATGGACGATAAACCCGACACCACCTTAGGACTGCTGGTCGCTCTCCCGGAAATAAAGCAGGTTACCGGATTTGAGGGTTATCGAGTCCTCCCCTCTCTTCGGACTTCAGATAATCCTACTTTACCCCACCGTAACCTGCTTAATTCTTCCTCGAGTTCGGTAATCTTCTCGTCAGTCCGGAGTATGCGCGGATACGCGTGTTGAAGGTGCCATGTGCAGTTTTCGTTTTTTGTGGTAGCCAGATCTCTTCCGGAGATTCTTAGCACCCCTTGCCTCACCGTAACCTTGGCCGCTACCGTAGCCAAGGGTAGGCGGGCCGCCGGGTACTAGGGGCCGTTTTGCAGGGCTGCTTGTCATTTTTGGGGGGTTTTGCCATAATCGCCGCGCTTGGCAGGCGGGTTGGCGATCGCAGTATGGTGGTAAAATGCATAGAAAACGCTGCTGCCCATTCTCTGGTAAGTCCCTTAGTCGCCTTCTACGACACACACTGGAAGAAATGGGATGGTGCTATTCTTTTTACGTTCCGGCACCACACTTCCAGACCTATCCTTCTGCAGCGAGGTGTGAGACAGGGGGGAGACTTTATCTCTCCGAAACTGTTAACCGCTTCACTGGAGGATATCTTCATGGTTCTGGACTAGAAGGGGCTGGCATCAACATCAATGGCGAGTACATCACTCACCTTCAAAGTCAAAATCAAAGCATTTATTTCAAATAGGCAATTAAAAGGCACTTTTGAACGTCAACATTTACATTAAAATAGAATTGATTCTAGTCGCCCCTTCCAAAATGTAGTTTCGTATGGAGAAGAATGGGCAAGGAAACTCCACCGTTACTCTTTTAAAATTATTTCACTACAATATTTAACATACATTCATTATATAATTATGTGTGAAAACGATGCATCCAGAATAAAATTACTATACCAAAATAGGTAAAAAGAATGAAGTTGAAGCAATTACAGATAAATTAATTTTATGATAGATATATGGTGCTCACATATTTACAAACATTGTAAAAGTAAATATACAATTTTCCTAGAATATTAACAAGTAGGTAATCAGTCAGTGTGTGAGTTAAAGTAATCACTGAGTGTAATCAATGTCATAAATATAATTAATTACATAATTCAATTAGCAACCAGTTTGATTTTGTTGATTTTCCGATGATATAGCTGTCATGGCTGAGACCATGGAGGACCTCAGTGCAATGCTCGACGACTTCAGTAGAGTTTCCGAAAGAGTGGGTCTAAAAATGACCATGGACAAGACAAAGGACATGTCAAATGCCCATTTAACACCCACTCTCATAACGATCGGAGGCGCTACGCTCGAAGTTGTGGACGAGTACGTTTACCTGGGACAAACTGTCCAGTTAGGTGGGTCCAACTTCGAGAAAGAGGTCAATCGTCGAATCCGACTCGGCTGGGCAGAGTTCGGGAGGCTTCGCAATATCTTCTCGTCCCAAATACCGCAGTGTCTCAAGACGAAAGTCTTTGACCAGTGTGTATTGCCAGTGATGAACTATGGTCCAGAAACGTGGTCGCTCACAATGGGCCTTATCAGAAGGCTTAAAGTCACGCAAAGATCAATGGAGAGGGTTATGCTTGGAGTTTCCCTACGCGATCGAATCAGGAATGAAGAGATCCGCAGGAGAACCAAGGTAACCGACATAGCCCGAAGAATTGCCAAACTTAAGTGGCAGTAGGCAGAACACATTGCTCGCAGAACAGATGGCCGATGGGGCCGAAAGGTTCTGGAGTGGCGACCGCGTACCGGAAGACGTAGAGCGGGAAGGCCTCCCACAAGGCGGACCGATGACCTTGTGACGGCCGCGGGAATCCGCTTGATGTGGGAAGCACAAGACCGGTCGAAGTGGAGGAGCATGGGGGAGGCCTATGTCCAGCAGTGGACGTCTTTCGGCTGACATGATGATGATGACTTTTAATTTGTTTTTGCAATAAAAAAAGAATTTTGAGAATCGGTCCACAAATGGAGGAGAAATCGGTGAACATACATTAAAAAAAATACATACAGTCAAACATAGAACCTCCTCCTTTTATGAAGTCGGTTAAAAATGAATGCAATGAACCTTCTCGTACCTTTGGCATTAGGTAATTAATTCATTGAATGTTTAAAAAAAAAAATGGTAATGATGATAGTTTTTATGTTCTTTGGAATATTGTCATATTGTGTTATTAGTAAGTTTTTAACCGACGAAAAAAGGAGGAGTTACTCGAGTCGATGCGTATATTTCAAATGAATAAATTATTTGGTCTGCACAAAATACGCAATTTACTAACAAAAAACATGTGTTTATATATCTTCATTAAGGTGTATTTGATTAAATTTAATTTTCTTCGATATTGAATATTTATTTATTTAATACTTTAATCACAAACGTTTACAGAGGCGGACTTAATGCCATAGGCATTTGCTACCAGTCCACCTTTATATCGAATACCTAACGGTACAGCCGCCTATTCGTTGGAGCGGAGAAGAGCGGAAAAGAGCGGAGCTGTGCCAATATTAACTAATAGAATTCAAACTCACCCCGCTCCGCATGGATGAAAAAAATTAAATTGGTTAAAACAGGGTCAAATTAAATTAGCTGGCGGTACTTTACCCACGTGTTAGGTATCGATATCTGAAACTAATGGAACAAAAAAATAACAAAAAAAAAATTGTGTCGGGCCGAAAGTCAGTGCCCGTAATCGATCAGCTGGCTGATTTTTCGTAGAACATAGATATTTTATATGTATTTCCAAAAACCATAAAATATCAGTCGTTCGTTTGCCTCAATGTACACGTCAGTGTCATTTAAAGTTTTGAAAAAAAGTTGGAAAGACGAAAAAGAAATGTAATTTTTTGTCATTCGTTTTTGATAGCGATATCCAACACGTGGGTATTGCCAGCTAATTTAATTTTACCTTGTATAGACACAGCTCCGCTACTCTCCGCTCTTTTCCGCTCCAATATACGCTTCAAGCGGCTATTCGGCTATTTAGTTTCATTATGCCTGTACCAACAGAATTAAATAAATGTGTTACCCGAGTTTATTGATTGTATTTAGAACAAATATTATCTCAAATTTGGCCAAAATGAACCGTGTACCAAAACTGGAGATAATACTATCTCTGAGATTCGGTCATCATTGTATTGATCACTAATTATACCAATCTTATTATAAAATATAACCTAAACCCAGAACAGTAGGGTTCATTATTAAACTAACAGGTACTTATATTAACCCAAATTAATGTTATTTATTACAGATATAAGCACAGACTTGAAATCCAAAGATTTGCTGAGCTCCAACTATAAACATACGAAGTTATCAAAGAACATTTACAGACAATCTGGACTACTACGGCAAACTTGGATTCTTCTCTATAGGAACTACTTAATGACTACAAGGAACTATGTGAGTACCTACATTATATACAATACCTAATATCGAAACTCAAAGAAAATAGTACGATAAGATAATTGATTAAATCTGAGCCATCCGACCTTATCCCAAGAAGGATAGAAATACTGAGCCATTTTCTTTAAAAATCGTTTAAATTTCATTAAAATGGTGTCGTTAAATCGTCATTATTGTTTATTATTTGCTTCAATAAGGTATCATGTAATACCCTACACTATATACCCTTTAGAATATGTCCATTTCTATAACCCAATTTTGCCCTAAAATTATATTTTTCGAAACAAATGAGTGGCACTTTTCGCGGGTCATTTGTTTCCGAGTTAACTCTTCTGTGAATAATTCGCCTGATTGAATGATTCACTTGAGTGAATAATAATTTTTGTTGCGTTCCACGTGTTCACAACACTAACAAAAATGACATAAGGACTATTTAACTCCTTTCCTTTCTTCCGATCATTCGGTAGGCGAGTGTAAGATGGACGAACAACGAAATTCAACATCTTTGAATTATTTTTCACGTTTCTTTCATTTTGTATTTAGACGTTTGACTTAGTGTGAAAAATGCCGAATAAATGAACAAAAAGTGAAGCGTCTGATAACTGCTTATACAAAAAAACTAAAGTTGGATTTTTTTCTTATTTTCAGTCGTTATTCATGTATCGAGTTGCTGCACATGTGATTATCGCGCTTATCTTTGGCTACCTATATCTGGGGGTGGGCAGCGATGCAGGGTCTGTCCTCGGAAACTATGTCTACTTATATGGGTCTATGCTGCTTGTTGTCTACACTGGAAAGATGTCCGTTACACTATCATGTAAGTAAACAACTATCTATATAAAGTGATTTATCTGATTAAAGATTTCCGTATTGAAGAAAATGCCGTCTAATATTCATTCAGCGAAGGTGAAATTTTCAATAAACTATTTCATTAAGAAAATTGGCACTAGGAGAATTCCTACACCTTAAGAACCTAGGTAAATACGTAAACCTACATAAAAATAATGATTTATTTTTGTTTACTTGGAATGTCCTAAGCCATCATGTTATGCGTAAGAGCTTAGTGTGGATTAACCATTCCGCATTGCCTTTTGATAATCCTGAAAATTATCTACTGCTGAATTTTGCGTTTCTTACCATTACCAGCGGTTTTAAGCACCTGCCCTATTTTACGCTAATCATTAAATATGACGTAGTTACTTGATTAGAATCACGTTTTAATTAATTTAATCCGTTTCTTGAGCGATAAATAATCACGTATTTATTCACGTGTGGTACATGAATCAATAATGAAAACGGTATTTTGTAATATGCTAATAGGATTTGAAACACGTGGTCTGCACTACCGTAAGCGGTAATTTTTGTAAATAAAACAATATTTATTATTTATGCAACATTATAATAACATAAAGATAATATGATTCTCGTTAAATCCATCTTGCTTTAGGTACTTTATGTATATTAGCGCATAATGTATTGCATTATTAACGTCAAGCTATTGGAATTTTGGAATGCATGAAACTTTAACTTTTATGGAAAAAAATATTTTGAATAAACTACTGTCCCTATTGTAATTTTATATTTCGAACAGCAGACTAAATTTCGTAACACAATCGTATGTAATTGTCATGACTTTTTTTTGTGCATCTACTAATAGCTACAATTTTGCTATTTTCAGTTCCCTTAGAAATGGACATACTACGAGGCGAATACTTCAATCGATGGTATAATTTAGGACCGTACATAGTATCAATATTAGCAGTCGAATTACCATTTCAGGTGAGTTTTGATGCCTTAATCTTTTATTTTACTCGGCAACGCAGCGACTTTTTTTTTCGCATATCTATATTCCTTTGTTGTCTACAAGGCAAACTAATAAACAGAGCTAATTTATACCTATTCTATTCTATTCTGAAGCTCACAATCCTGTCATAGCTGTCATGTCATTGCTTTCCTTGCATATATGACTGCAAAATGGAAACAATGAACGTTGACGCATTTAAAGTTATTTTTTTGCCACAAATCATATTTTGTTGTCGTTTTGCCACAATACCTGAAACAACATCATTTTTAAGTTGACGTTTAGTTGCATAAAATGCTGTTTCAGTGTAAAGGCTTCTTCAAACAGGCGCGACGCGACAGCGCGACGCGACACTTGTAAAACAATTTCCATGAAGTTTTCATAGAAATTGTTCTGCGAGTGTCGCGACGCGACCGTCGCGTCGCGCTAGTATGCACGAGCCTTAATAAAAAATGAGTTTAATTTATGTTAAGATAAATAATTATAATAATTTTTAATATTTGTACAAAATTATCTAAAGATTAAAAACTTGGTTATGTTAAGCGAGATGTTTGCTACTGGGAATTATATAGTCGAGCCCTACGTGCAGACCCCGTATGTGAAAAATTCTAGCCTAATTAACATGAAGTCAATGCACTACCTTATCAATACAGTGCAAATTCTATGGCACGAATCCAACACAAGGTTGAGTGCTAATTTTATTCTAAGTCCATTGTATTTAAAACGAAAGCAAATAAGGCTCTTTCTGACCCGATTATGTATTTCGGCCCATCTGCATCACAATCATAAAACACTAAATGCGTTTAGCACGAAACATATTTAAAGCATCGTTCTTATTCTTCCATCTTCATACAATTGATGGAAACAGAACGATCTTTGAAACTCGTTTAGCGCAAAACGTTGCGGTATAATATAGAGGTATAAAGAACACGGTGTAAAGTTCACTTATCCTTCATAGAAAAGGGAGGATCCTTTGACCTAGGTGTTGTGTATGGTGCGCTACTGACCGACGCGACGGTTGATGTCAGGACGTTGTATATATGCTCGTCGCGCGGTACACTGTGCTTGCACGATGCAGGATCTTGCGTGACATCATTGTGACGCGTAGTTCGCATCTGGCTATACACCGAGAAATTTTAATGGTTGTTTTCCCGCGGTAGAACAACTTGCTTTTACTTTCGAAGCATAGAGTAAAAGTAAAAAAATCAAGATTTTTATGATTTAAAATAATTAAAATAATTTTCATCAACTCGATAAAACACTACTCAATAGTAACACTAGAGGTAACTTGTAGGTACTACTCGAAACGCACGCACCGCTTACAAAGGGAACAGCGATGCATAAATGTTCAAAGCAAAATAAACTCTCGCACGTGGTGATTTTTCACAATGGTTAATCTGCCATTTTTTGTTTCTAATATTTTATTTGTTTATAAAACGATTGTATTACCAAAACAAAACCATTTCGCTGCGGGAAAACAACCATTAATATTTCACGGTGTATACATGCCGCCACAAGTGCAATATTTTGAACCTAGTTCTTTTATTTTAGATGCTGTCATGCGTATCCTACGTGGTGCTCTCGTACTGGCTGACTGATAACCCTCTGGAGCCGACAAGAGCGACCCTGTTCCTTTCCACCACCGTAGCCACGTCCCTGTGCGCGCAGGCTTGGGGTTACTTCATCGGATCTACAATGCCTACTAGGGTAAGTTAAACGTGACATATTTTTATCAATTTTCAAAAGGGTAGATTAAAAGCCATAAGAGTTTATCTATTACAGCTTTCTAGTTGGTTAAAATTGGCTGAAAACGGATAAATGGCACCGAAAAACCAAGTTGCGTTCTGAAGACCTTCTCAAGGGTAGCAGACAGTAAATGTCGAACCCATCTAGCTTATTTTTTAACCGATTTCAAGAAAAGGAGGAGGTTCTCAATTCGACTGTTTTTTATGTTTGTTACCTCGTAACTTTCGACTGGGTGAACTGATTTTGATGATTCGTTTTTATTTGAAAGCAGGTGCTTCCCGTGTGGTCTTATTTCAATTTAATGTAGATCTGATGATGCCTTTCGGAGACAAACAACGGAACTCATAAAAAAATAACAGGAAATAAACCTCGATTGCTGCTATCGCATAAATATGCATTGTTTTGATCCCAAGGATGATGAAATTTCGAATTAGTGAGGAACATAACTAAAAAGATGAAAATAAAATCTTTTTCCAAAAAAAATAAAACAACCGACTTCCGAAAAAACACTACTAACTGAAAAATAACTTTAATTTCGGAAGGCGGTGACAAAAAATTAAAATACATATCCAAAGTCACCGACTTCTGAAAATAAAGTTATTTTTCACTTTGTAGTATTTTTTCGGAAGTCGGTTGTTTGTTTTTTTTAATAATATGACGTGAAAAACTGATTCCTCTTTTACATATGAAATTAATTATTATTTAAGTAAGTAAGTAGGATTACTAGCAGAATAATAAATTTCATTTTATTTGAATTCCCGCGGAAAAGTATAAGCAATTTTAATTCTTTGGGTTCTTGGTAAAAGCCACTACTACAAACTAGGAACAACAGAATAACCAACCACGTTCCTCTCCTCCAGATCGCAGTCTTCATTGGTCCTGTCCTCGCGTGCTTGTTCTCAGTCTTCGGCTTCTGTCTGAATCTGGTGGACACTCCCTATCAGTTCCGTTGGCTGCATCACATCTCCTACTTCAGGGCTGGCTTCCACGTCGCGGTGCATTCTGTCTATGGCTTTAACAGGACTAAGATGCACTGTTCTAAAGGTGAGGAAAAACACTGTAAACATCGCTAAATCTGCAAGTTGACCCCACGTAAAGGGTCTAGTAAAAAGGTGTATGATTGGCGAGGCCTATAACCAGCACTGGGTGCTATAGGCTGAATGGCTTTGACTTTTGATGATGATGATGACCCCATCACTAGTAAAAGCTTAAATAATCATCAATGTGATAAATTGCAGATTAAAACCATGGTAGTCGTCTAGTTACAATATTATCTATTAATTAGGCCATTCAATGACGACCTATTTCTTTGCGAACAAATTATTTCCTCCGTCTTCCAAACTGCTATATCTTGATGCATCTCATAATACCTACTTACCTACTTTTAAACCAGCTAACCCTAAAACCCTCTTCCAGAATACTGCCACTACATCACACCAGAGTCATTCCTCAAAGAGATGGACATGGAGAACGTGGACATCGGAGGCAACATGGCGCTGGTCTTATCCACCACAGTTCTCATGCATGTCCTGACTGCAGCAGCTCTGTGGTACAGACTCAACAAGAGATGAATAGATAAGCGTTAGTTTAATACCAGCATTGGTTATTGGATTGGGATCTTTCGTACTGTACTTAGTATTAGGTTTAGAGACCGCGTAGGCAGGGTTAAGTGATTTGATTCTGTGTTGAAAGGTTCAATATTTACACAGAAAATGTTTTAAATGTATTAAAAAGGAATTATATTTCCGTCGAACGCAGAACCTTTGAGGGTTCCCTGTCTGCGAAGTCACTTAGTTTCCTATTTATTTAGTAATAGCAAAGTACTTAGTATTTAAACAATGAATGAAGTGACAGGCGATAGAGAATTGTGTAATCATTTATGATTTGTCCAAAACTATCGTATACAAGCGTTTTGAGTGCTATTTTAATTTCGTTATTATCGCATATGGCTAAAATAATAATTGTTATTAGCGGACATTTTTATTCGAAATTTGTGTTTATAAAAATAGATGCTCTCTTTTGATTTTCAATTATTTAGTCAAGACAATTGTATCCAAATGTAATTTAAATGTAAAGCTCTAAATAATGTTAGGTACCAATTCATACCGTAATCAAAATTACAATTAAAAACTACAGATCTGATTCCGTGACTGTGGATTGTTATCCACAACGTGTTTAACGGTGGGACCTCAGAAACCCTTCGTTAACATACAAAATAATTTCTTCCGTAACTTATTTTGCCATTTTGAAACTAAGTAAGTATTAGATATTTTTAAATTTCATCATTTGTTTTCCTATACAAAAAACCATCTGTTCCTTTTTTGACAATTTCTTTTAAATTATTATCAAAAGAATAATTATTGAGCCACACTTGCCTAAAATCAAAATATGTATTCAATAACCAACTATACTTAAGCAAGTATTAATAAAACAATTTCCGTTAATATATTTTGCAAAGATATAGTGCGAATTATGTAATAGGTAAATTATTTATGTTTATGTGATAGTAATGTGTTTTAAAGGAATTGTTTAGGTAGCCTAATTTATAATATAATATAGAATTAATTAAATTTATTTACTTTAAGACAGATTCGGGCCCTGCTAAAGGAATATTTTAAAAATAAAGCATTGTACTTACGCAAAGCCGTGAAAAGGTGAAAAAAACTTGCGATTCATTAAAATTAAAGCCTATTTCGTGCACCCTGGTCGTAACACATATTGGTATAAGATGCTAACTAAATCCAATGACACTTTCGTAGATTTTATTCTATAGAATCATTATGTGTTTGTTGCAAGTTTGTTTCCAACGGCCAATTTATTGACCAACACTTGGCCACTTGTTGAAATAAATGTGCCATTTCACATTTCTTGCACATTTCTTTCCGCGTTTTCTCAATAAGTGGTCACCTATACCTATCATACATAATCAGCATCATATAGATATCATATACCTATAATATGAATCTCAAAACCGATAAGAGATTTGATGATTGATACAAATTATTAACTCCGACATGTGTTTACCGAAATAATAAAATAGATCCAGTGATTATACGTTTTTTTTACTTTGATTCTCTTACCTATTGACCTGAAAATTACACAAAATACTTCTTAAATACACCTGATTCTAACCCAAAGAACAAATGTTCGTATCTGCTCTAATCAACTACAGCCAAATATACGAAATGGTTTAGCTAAATAGCTGATCCATGCATCTTGTTAAGACTGATCGTGTCAGCGTGTCTTCGTGTCTTCTCTGTCATGGGTCACATGTATTATTGTTTAATTAATCTCATAAATTGTTTTGAAATAATTTCATTGAGTTTCGGTTGATTTTAGATAAAATAAACAGTAATAAAATGAGTACCTACGTAGTTTATGAATTTCTTTTTTCGTTACTCTATTCAAACCGCCTTTAGAATGTAGAATTCCCCATAGGTTATAAGCATCTGGAAGGCCCACTACAGATGTTTAAAACTATCCTAAGGCCCTTTGCCGCATGCCGCATGGTTTTTTACGGTATGGCGTATAAACCACACCGTAAACAAAACGTGTAACGTGCGTCAATACTTCTAAGAAATAGATCATCATTACGGGTTAAAGAAAAAGGAGGTGTTGGATGAATGATACATTCGATCATCTTCACTATTTTTAACCCTTATTACAGGCTTTTCATGAATCAAATGTAATGAATAATTCTAGATTTATCTCCATTTTAAAACACAAACAGAGTTGAAACAGCAGCCTTGACAAAAAAAAAATTGTTGAGATGCTAGCTGCTCGTTGTGCCACAACATTTCGTTATTTATTTTACTAACCCATTCGAGCCCTACTTACTGCCTACTAGGCCACGCTCATTGCTCTAAAATAGAAATTCGATGACTGACTACTTATGTGTAACGCCTGACAGAAAAGGTTTAGCAATTAATGGTTTTTTGTCGTAAAATGAAATAACTTTGTGCAAAAAAAAATTGTTTAAATTATCTACAAATAATAAAAGCTGTAGATAATTTATGAAACACCCAAAAACCGATGCATTATTAAATGAATGGAGAATTAATTAAAAATATAGTTTAAAACGCACCATGTCTTGCATTTGTAAATGATCGTTTTGGTTGGACCTTAGATTCAGAAACTGATTCAGAACGTTGAAATGATTGGAGATAAAAATATAAAAATGTTTTTCAGTTCATTTTGATGGCGTAATTGCACTTTTCTATGAAACAGCAGATTTTTCCACCAATTTTCAGCTTAGACTTCAGCAAATGCCCTAGATTAAATGAGTGAGTAAGTCAGCGAGTCCGTCAGCCAGTGACAAAATCGACGTATTTAAGGTACTATTAATGAAATCAAAAGTATAAAAGACAGACAAATGAAACTTCGTGTGTTTTATAAATCTGCTATCTATACGTTTTTCTAGTTGCTCATCGCAAACAATTATATTAGCTTAGGTATCTACTACTAGTGCCACAGCGAGCGATGGCCGTCATAGTCATTAGGGGGTATCGCACGATCTCCTACGAGGCGGCTTGTGTACTGGCTGGATCCCCGCCCTGGGACCTCGAGGCGAAGGTACTCGCGTCACTGTATCGGTGGCGCGAAAACTCGAGGGCGCGGGGCGAATGGCTGACGCAGCGACATTTGGAGTTGCGTCGGTCACAGCTTCGCGCAGCCCTGGTGGCGGAATAGCGGGACAGGCTTTCACGCCCTACCGTCGGCCCCGCCACCATCGAGGCGGTCCGGCCAGTACTCGAGCGCTGGCTCGGGAGGAGGCACGGCTCCCTGTCGTTTCGGGTGACACAGGTGCTCTCGGGGCACGGTTGCTTCGGGAAGTACCTGTGTCGCATAAACAGGGAGCCGTACGCTCGGTGTCACCACTGCGTCGACTGTCGGGAGGACACGGCGTGGCACACGCTGGCAGAGTGTGCCGCTTGGGAGGAGCCGCGCCGTGCCCTCATCTCGGGAGTCGGCAGTGACCTGTCGCTGCCGGCCGTTGTCGACTCGATGATCGGCAGCGAGGAGTCCTGGGACGCGGTGGTATCCTTCTGCGAAATAGTCATGTCGCAGAAGGAGGCTGCGGAGAGAGAGCGGGAGATTGCTTCCGCTAACCCGATCCGCAGCAGACGCACCGGGCGTCGGCGGAGGGTGGATAACGCCCTCTTCCAGCCCCCCTTAATGGGTCCAGGTGTGACAGATCTGGGGAAATCTGTCACCCCCTACTTCTTAGGACCCGAGATGGCGGCGCGTAGTGTTCCACGCGCGCCTCTCTATGACGTAAGGGGGGAGTTTAACACCCCTATCGCGAGGTGACCCGCAGAGGCGGGCCGGCACTAACCGGGGATCGTGGAAGTCACACTAGTTCCCGTGATCCCCGGTGCAAGTGAGAGACAGAACACCGGGATGGTTTTAGTCAATAAGAGTCTGACAGACCCCTCCGCCCTCCCCGGGGCGGAGGACATCCATGAGGATTTCCCCCGTAATAAAAAAAAAGGTATCTACTACTATCTAGTCTAACTGCCCCGTAGGGCGCAAGCGCGACCTTTGAGCGTTAAGCCCTGGGTTCGATTCCCAGATCGGGCAAAGTGTTATGGGGTTTTTCCATTAGGATTTGCTTAGTAAAAGCCCGGAGTTTAGAAATTAGCGGTGTGGTACCTCCACGCCTCGGAAAGCAAGTTAAAACATTGGTTCTGTGTCTGATCTCTATCCGGTCGTGTCAATAAGGGAAGAGAGAGTACACCTGTGTCTGCTGCGTACACGCATGTACATTATAATATCTCCCAAAATCCAGGCCCCGTTACGACTGGCCGAAATACAGTCTGAAGAACTGTTACATTACTATCTAGTAGATACTGACTACATCGTTACTACGATTTTACATATTACTCATCGTAGTACTACGAGTTGATAGTGATTGGGATAAGTATGACGAATTTTCCAATACAAAATGTTAAACCAGATAAAAGTAGATTTAATCATTCCTACGTCTATTATTAAACCTAAATGACGAATTGAGTAGGCTTTATCGATCCTTAGATTTCGTGAGAAGTGAGTCATTGGGAGATTCGTCATAACAATGTATATGTTCCTAACATGAGGAAGATAGGTCCAAAAAATGTTATAATCTTACACACTCATAATATTATGAATTTATGATAAACAATGAGTCAGTAGGATTATAACATGTTTTCATTTTTTTTTGTTTACAGGTACGTGCATAAGAGAGCTTTCCTCAACGTTCTCTACAATAAAGACTTTTCTACACATACAAAACAATAAGTAGGTACAATATTCTCTTTTGTGGTTCTGACTCTACATCTACTTACGCTCGGTTCCTATAAACAAACGGATCGTTTTGCTTACCAATGGTAGCACTTTTAACACGCTTTTATTAGCTTCACCTGTATGTTTGTAAGCATGTTTGTTTGTCCTTTGGACTTTATTTTGACCCACTTCAAAGGGTCAGATTTCATTTAAACTTTGTAGACTTATCGAGGACCGATGACAATTCAATAATTATTAAAAAAACACGCTTTTGTAGTTAGTTAGCAGAACTAAAAAATAGAAAATAAATAATAGTTTAAAAACCAAAAAACACGCTTTTCTGCTTTTTTAGTTTGTTTTTAAAGCGTAATTTTTGTTACCAATCTGGGCAAATAAATAGTTTTGTAAGCTAGTTTTACCTGTGGTAGATACTTCCATTTAGGACGGTCTACTCTGCAAAGCTATGAGGCATTTGCTTCATTTTTTGGTAAAGATACAAGAGTTTTAATTTGAACCTACAACTGTCAGTAAATTATAAGAATCGGCCATTACACATCTCTATTCCATTTCCATTGAAAATATTTCCAAAAGAAACACATCAGGCGCACTGAAAATCACGAAAATGATGAATTCATTATCATGATTTTCACTTTCAGTGCGCCTTAGATTTTTTTCTTTTTTTCAATAATTTTCACGTTTTGGAAGATATGAATAATCGTCCAGAAAAGTATGTAAATCTATGTAGACCGTGTTTGTAATTTTGGTATGTCAGAAACGCATTAGTAGTTTCTTTCCACTTTCTTGTGTATAATAATAAATGACGGCTTCGTCAATGAGTAAAAAAATTGTCATAGGTAGGTACCTCATCCAGCGCGTCTTGAAGAAGAAGAAGTATACAGAATCCGTGCAATTTTTCTCGCGAAAACCTCGGTGACGGACAAAAAAGTTATCTAAAAAGGTTCCGATTTCAAGTCAGAACCTTAAAAAGAAAAAAATATAGGAATTGAATGTAAGTAACGGTGTTTAAAAGACTCGATTGTGTATTCATAGGGCTACTTTCGCCTTTCTAATGGATCTCCATTTTGAGGCACTGGGAGGCTCTTCTCTTGAATCTTTCGGGGTATCGGGTTTCCTCCTCCGACTTTTTAACGGTTCCTAGGTATCCAGTTTGGCGCGACCCCATTGTAATAGTATAAAATAAACATTATCTCAATACGCAATACTTACCTAATACCAAATCGTGACAAAATTCCGTGACTATTCTTTTATATTAGGTTTAACTTTACCTTTATCGGAAACCTTATTTCATATTTTAATTTATCCATAGCACGCGTTGCGCGCCCACTTAAGGAGTTAAGGTAGGTACCTACGTGTCCATTTACGTCTATTTTAAAGTAAAAAACAAATCGTATATTTCAATTAGTAGGTAGACCATAAATAAATATAAAAAAAGTTAGTCGTCCGTTCAAAAATACAGTTTCATGGAGAACAACGGGTAGGTACTTAAAAGAAAATTCTTAGTTACTCTTTCAACTTATTGATGCGTGTTGGACCCCCGGAGGTCGCGCAGCAAGATAATTTGTAACTCTGTCTCAATAATAGTAAAGGCTTGATTTCACTGACTCATAGAACTAAATATTATTAATTTCATATAAAAAAATATGCTGCACAGTCTGATAGGGCTCAAGCCTTTCATGAGTCATTCTATTACAAAAATTAGTGTACTTGAAAGTATGAATCATCATCGTAAAAGTGATATTATTTTCGTATCACGGTATCTATACGCTAAAATACATTTAGATCTCGTTATCAAAGAAGGTACCTTTGTGATATTATGCTAGTTTTTCATGTAGATACACAATGATGATTCACACGAACGTATGAATCAGCTTTGTTTACATGAAAAAGTTTTACCTTTGTACCTGAATTTTGTTCGACAATTCTCACTTGGTTTATAATGTCTGAAAACACCTAAGATATTCCATACAAATTATAGAATCTGTAACTTCTACAGAGCTAAATGTTGTTTATTTTTAATTCGTCGATATAAAACAATAATTTCAAAATCAAGTCATATATTTAAAATAGGCTGAGAGTGGCAATAGGCAAAAGGTGCTGACACTGTTTGAACGTCATAATTACATAGAACTGTCCCCCAAAACGCCCGCCTGGACAATAAAAAATTAAATTAATAAAAACGTATATATGTACTTTAATCTATAAAAAGGAATTGTTCACTTGCCTACAACACAAATAAGTAGGAAGCGCTTTATTTTTACAATAACTTAATCTTACTTATGTATACAGCTCGTGATACAGTTATAAAAATCCGAATCTTTATTTTTGCGATAAAAAGTACTTTAAATTACGTCCAAATGTTTAGATAATGCGAATTGATAAAACGCGCAGTCTTCCGTTGGCACTAGATACTTAGTTACCATTAGTTCACGAACATTGAAGGGTTACTGTCAAAGCATCCTGATTTTTTTTAGAAAAGTATCGTTTTGTTACGGACGCTGCAGTTGTTCTAAGTGATCGAAATGTGAGTATTTTAAAATTGTGAAAATCCTAGTTTAATATAAATTACAATATATAATCCCACTAATATTATGTGAAAGTTTGGATGTTTAGATTTTTGGATGTTTGTTACTCAATCACGCAAAAACGGCACAACGGATTTAGATGAAATTTGGCAAACAGATATTTTATTACCTGGATTAACACAAAGGATACTTTTTATCCCGGTATTATGTTCTTGTGGGATAATTTTAGACCGCCACGCGGGCGAAGCCACTGGCAAAAGCTTGTTATTGTATGTATAATTATTTATCATAACATCACGCCTGTATCCTTCGGAAGGTTTAATGACAGGTACCTAAGAATAGTACACCCACATTTCGCCAGTTATTTTGAAGTCCCATATAACAGGGAACTATTTTGTCATCTATCCATACATCGTATTGAACTATTGTAATTATTTACAATGCTCTAGTTATTTATTTTGCTACATAGCAGGTGGCGTTCTACGGTTTCTGCCTACCATTTTGATTTGTCGCCAAATTTCGTTGTGTATATACACTAACGGTTTTTTTTTCTGGGTGGGAAATCATCAAATAACGTCTCCCGCTCTGGGTGGAGCAAGAGGGCGTGTCAGACTTTTACTGACTAAAACCCACCCGTGTTCCTCAGTTGCCTCTGTGCCAGGGGCCGCGGTATCTCTTTCGAACAACCCGCACCCCTGGCAGATCCACTAACGGTCTTATTCATAAATCAAGCTTATCGAAGGCTTAAGACATTCATTAGTTAAACTGCCCGATAAGCCTATAAAACCTTTGATACATTTTTGTGTTCATAAACGTTCTGTAACTAATATTAATTATTGTATATTAATAAAGTGTGGAAATGTAAGTAACCCTAGTCTACAAATACAAGATACCTTCCAAACTATAGATACAAGTTTCCAAATCCACAACTTGGAAATTAATAATAATAAAACTAAAACGATACAATTTGAATCCACCTCTCAATCTGAAAACAACATTCAATAACTCGGAAATAGAAGAAGTTAATATATTTAGCCTACTTGGCATAAATGTTATTACACACACATTAACTGGGAGTCACACATAGTATAAAACAAAACCCTCCAGATTCCCCTACGCTCTTTTTCAAATTAAAACAGCTATGACTGCATACTACGCATACGCATACTCATGGCTGCGATATGGTGCCATGCTATGGGGAAATAGTGAAACGTAGATGAACTGTTCTTAATCCAAAAGAAGCTAATGATAATTCTAGCCCAAATTGATAATACGGAGAGCTACAAACTACACTTTATAAAATATCTGAGAGGCAATTCTCGTAATTTTAAAGGACGTTCACAGTCTGATATCAGTGTCAATCTGTCAAAAATACCTCGATTTTCCATAAATAATTTATAATCGTAAGTTTTGCTTAAAAATTGACATTTGGTGACACACAATTGTACGTCAAATGGTCAAATGTCATTTTCTTTATAATCAATCAGCTGCTGTAGAGTCGGCCATTTTTCCCTGAAAACACTGTTAAAGTCCCTACTTTCTGGCTTTACCTTTATAGTAGGGAAATACAACGTTTTTGTGCTAAAATGCGTTACGAATATCACTTTTTGACAACCAGATAAGAGTAAGGTTTTAAATATGCAATAACTTTTTAAGAATAACCCCCTAAGTATTTAGTTAAAATGCGGGAAATACGTTATGCACATTTATAACGCAAATTTCTAGTGCACATGTCAATTTTGAACCCTAAAAGCAGAATATTTGTGACTCTATTAGCGGGAAATCTAATAATGTATACGAAAATTTGTGTGCGTAGTCGCAGCGGAAAAATGTCGAATTTCTTCATTTCAGTTAAGCAGATATTTAGTATTTAACGTCGTGTAATTGTGCATGGTAAATACAAATTTATGCATCCAACTATTGAGGACGAGAGCCGGCATGGTGTCCTCACCTTCCGCCTGACGCAAGTCCTCACCGGACACGGTTGTTTTGGATGGTTCCTGTTTTGGATAAGGCGTGAGGAAACGCCCGGGTGTGTCCATTGCGAAGATCGCCCTAAGGACACGGTGGAGCATACGGTGGTCTGCCCGGCTTGGGCGGAGCATCGCCGTGTCCTTGTGGAGGCGATCGGCGGCGGCGATCTCTCGCGTCCAGCCCTGGTCCAGGCCACGGTACGGAGCGAGAGTGCATGCGTAGCCGTCGCTTCCTTCTGCGACGCAGTGATGCTCGCGAAGAGGGAGGGGGCGCACGTGAGGGTGGGGCAGTATATACCCCTCACGGCCCTAGCCTCCGCAGGAGACGCCCTGGGCGTCGGGAATCAGGCTGATTTCCGGCCACCCTAGACGCGGGCTCGCGGACGGCGAGTAATGGGTACTCGCTGTCCGGTAAGGACCAAATCCGGGTCGACGGAGGGTTGTGTTCCACGCGCGCCTCAAAGAGATGTCAGCACCAACTGGTGGGGTCCGCAAGGGCCGATGCCTGCCAGGGGTGCGGGTTGTTAGAAAGAGATACCGTGACCCCTGGCGCACAGGCAACTGATCCGGGAACACGGGTCGGTTTTAGTCAGTAAAAGTCTGACACGCCCTCCTGCTCCACCTAGAGCGGGAGAAGTTATTTGATGACAATTCAACAAAAACTGTTTCCGCTGGAACTACATCATCCTAGCGGCACTTTTTTTTCCTATGGGCGTACAAAAAAAATACATTCAACAATTAGTGTGTAACGAGGGGTAAATGTGTATGTTTAAATGAAATTTGTGTGTCACTAAACTGTGGAGATAATCAAGTTTCCGCTGCGCTGACGCTTGGCTATTTGATGAAAATCTTATAAAACAGTTTATTGCAGAGGTCTAATTTTTTACGCACATTGCTTTGATTTTTTGTATAATGCGTGTGAAAACAGAATTTGAAAAAAATATACCGTTCAGAAGATATACACGTAAAAGTAAAATAAAGTTATTAGTTCCAAGTAGGTACTTAAAATAGGAAGTCTAGGGCCTAACTTATAACGTTTATTTGTATTTTGTAAGAGGCTACAATGTCTTGCCAAGTTTAATTTATGTGCTCTTCGTAATTAATGAGCAATGGCATAATTGACTACGACTGGACTACTATATTGTATGAGATCCGATTGTAGGATGTTTTGGAAAAGAAGAATAAAACATATTCCGATATTGAGTGTATTAATGCAACTGTTGTGAAATTTCAGCTCATTACACTAAATAATTATGGTACCTAACTCCATCTAAATTGTCTAAGGGGCTTCTGCGAGTTGGCTTCGATTCGACCTCTCGTACGTCTTCCAAAGTACTGGAATCACCAGGTCGCGAGATATGTCAAAGACATCAAAAAACAATGATATAAAGAATCATATACATATACACAAGAAAGTTTCTTGTGTATATATGATTATTTATAACAATGTTACACATATCATAAACATTCCGTGTGGTGCCGGACGTAAAGAATAGCACCATCCCGTTTCTTCCCATGGGTGTCGTAGAAGGCGACTGAGGGGCTTACCAGGAAATTGGCCGCAACGTTTTCTATGCATTTTACCACTATACTGCGATCGCTAACGCGCCTGCCAAGCGTGGCGATTATGGCAATCCCCTCCCCGTTTGGAGGAGGCCTATGTCCAGCAGTGGACGTCTTCGGCTGAAATGATGATGATGATGAAACATTGATATAAAGTTATTTTTATTTAACATAAATAATAAATATTATTGCCCACTGTAAAAGCCCATATAGGTATAAGTAAATCTTAGGTTTTGCTCAGACATTTCCGTGAGTTGGTGTTCTCGTTCGAGCCTTTATAGCAACAAATCCTTTATTCCATTAAATGCATATCAATAACATACGTTTTTGAATAGTAGAATATCAAATAGTCACCGAAACTCAGCCAGGCTACGGACGCTAGTAAATCTACCTTCCTTTTATACATAAATGCTATAATTAATATAATCAACTATAAATGTATATTGTATGCTGATGACATTTCTATTATTGTAACAACTAGGAAAAGTAATACGATTGATGATCATGACACTGATATTAATAACACTATTGAACGTCTAATTGAATATCTAAATATAAATAATTTATCAATAAATCTTTAAAAAACCTGTTTATATACAAGAGAATAAGTTACAATGTCAAAATGAAAACAAATAAAATTGATGAAGTGACACAAACTAAATATCTAGACATAACTTTAGATCAAGACATAAACTGGTAATTACATAATGATACCATCTCTAAAAGAATAAATAAAATAAAATTAAAAAAATTAAGTTCGTATATGCACTTAAAAAAGTCAGGAATAAGACAAACGTTCAAACGGCAATAACGTCCTACCATGCATACGCTGAATGGGTGCTCCGCTACGGCTTGATAATGTGGGGTATTAGCACGGATCAAAATAGAGCATTTATTGCAAAGAAAAAATGTATTAGAGCAATAAACGGACTTCGACCTGACGAATCCTGTAGGCCGTTAAAAAGCTTGGGTTGCTACCGTCTCTTCACATTTATGAAACACTAGCTTTAGCCAGCGGCTTCGCCCGCGTGGGGGTCGAAAATTATCCCATGGGAACTGAGATAAAAAGTATCCTATGTATTAATCCAAGTAACAAACTATCTGAGTGCCAAATTTCATCCAAATCCGTTCAGCCGTTTTTGCATTACTGAGTAACAAACATCCAAACATCTTCACAAATTTATAATATTAGTAGGGTATATGCTTGTGAAGAATCATAAGGAATGGTTCAGTAAGGCATATGATTTATATCCTCGCAACCGACGAGAACCCCCCCCTCACAGGCTTGTACAGGATATCCTTTCGAGACTAGCTAACTATAATAAAAGTTATATATCCATGTGTGTACAACTGTACGTACATATAATAAGATACCAAGTAGTGTCAAGACTTTAAATATGAGATTATTTAAAAATAAATTGCTCGAATGGTTGTGTAATCATAGTTTTTATAGTGTCAAAGAAATCTTTGACTGTAAATGTAAAATGTAAAATATGTTTGTGCAAAGTATGCTTATAACTGTTATTTTGTCTGTTTACCATCTTTTTATATCATGTCCATATTATTCTATTCTACATTGGGTCCATATAAGGCCACAAAAAAGCGGCAAATTTAATTTAAACATTTAATCAAATTGTACCCTGTAACAATTAAATATTTGTACGCTGGAAACACCAGAATATATTTACTGACGGCGTAGGCGGCTGAACTGAGCCTTCCCGCTAGGCTTGATATATGTGAACCACACTGAAGTTTGGCATCTACTGTTATGCCTATAAAAACTGCCGAATCTACAGTTTCAAGTACCTCATTATCTTCGACGACATTCGGTCCTAGATTCCGAACATTCGGTAAGGTTAATTTTATACATTTCGTTTTCTTGGCATTGAGAACTAGGTTATTTGTGGTAAACCAATCCGCAACCATTGCGAGTGCACTATTTACGTCATCAAAATCATGTCTATTCCAATCTACTTTAAAGATAAGAGAGGTATCATCAGCAAACAGTACAATGTCACAGATACCCTTTAAATAGAATGGTAAGTCATTATTATACATTAAGAACAAGAATGAACCCAGTATTGAGCCTTGAGGTACACCTAACTGAACTGGTAGCCTAGAGGATTTTACACAATTAACATCTACGCATTGGTGCCTATTTTGCAAATAAGAACTGATTACGTTGAGTGCTTCGTTTTGAACATAGTAATGACGTAGTTTACGCAAAAGCGTATCATGGAGCACGCAATCAAAGGCTTTGTAGAGATCACAGAAAACTCCAATAGCATTACCAAGGGGTATCGCGTTACCCAGTAACTGGGTTGTGGAGGTCAGACAGGCAGTCACTCCATGTAAAATACTGGTATTCAGCTGCATCCGGTTAGACTGCAAGCTGCCCCTAACATAATTGAGAAAAGGCTAGGCAGATGATGATCATGATGAATACAATTTTCTCTGCACAATATTTAAATCAAAGTACGATATACCTACCTATAAGATAGATACCCAATTATTTTACACATGAAAATATTGTGATATATAAATTATACTTACATAAATTAGTCATTCAGACCCAATGAAGTTTTTTATAAAATATCCTATAGATACCATATAAATGACACTTGAAAACATTGTGACATGTTAGTCACAATACTGTGCATAGTAAGATAAGCCGCGGCGAACAATTACCAACGCACATATATGCGCAGTTGAGTGAGAAAGTGTTTTGCGTTGATGCATAACTTTGCTCTAAACAATTGACGCGACTCCATTTTCTTACTTATTTATTATACTGACGTCAGTAGAAAAATATATAATGTATTATCAATATGTAGGAAGATAAATCATCATTGATTAGAATTTATGACGAATTAATAGTAGAATAAATAAACAGCAAGTTCAAACAGACTTCAAATGGTTGTTTAAAATAATTATTTTGACACGGTTATTTTAATTACGGTTTTTTTTTTGCTTTGCCAGACTTTTGGGCTTCTGACCACCTGTAACGGTTGACATAGATCTACGAATGACATCGGGAACCAACGGCTTAACGTACTTTCCGAGTCACGAAGAGGTCTTGGTATGTAAAGATGGTTACCCATCCACGGACCAACCGCGGCAAGCGTAGCTTAACCTGATCGATCGATCGCTTAATCTCTCGGAGAATATAAGCGTGGTGTTATGTTCGTTTTTACTAGCGTGACCTATTAACATTGTGTGTATCTTTCATATAAAATGGATTACACGCATTTCAGATTACTTATAATTTTGCATGAAATGAAATAGACGCTTGAAATTTTTACATGTTTCAAGTACCGACTGATTTGTTAAGGCTCCGTCAGACAGGCGTGATGCGACAGTGCGATGTTTTCTGCTAGAACAAATTGAATTTTTCATAGCAATGGTTCTATCTGCAGGAGCATTTATATTAACCTTATGCTGCAGGCAGCTATGGCAATATCGCGTGTATTTTAGTTTTACATTAAAGTTAACTCGACTTAACCACACACGCTATTTAGTTACAACCTTATCAACGTTAGCACTAGACTTAACCGTAGTTAACCGAACCTACTGTATTTAAAAAGTATCTGCCAAATAAATAAAATCGGGTTATTCCCAAAGTACTCCAAAAACAGTTCCCAAACTACTCCGTGAAAAATATAATATTTTTAATTAGGTAGGAGATTCTTATCTTTTTAGAACAAAAGAATGGAGTACTTTGGGAATAACCCTAAAAATCGACTGACAAAATTCAATAAAATAAATAAGACAAGATCAATTTGATACGCTTTGTAATATCTACTTGCTAACCATTTTCCTGTTTTTCGTGAAAGTTTTGCGGAATTTCCCATACCTAGATAGAATTTATCAATGCAGTGTTAATAGATACCATAATTATCGAGTTTTTTCACCTCCTCGAAATGTGTACTATGGCGGGTTATTGATTTACCTTGTGTCACCCTTGGCATCCTTAGTATTCCTGGTTATCTAAATGTATTACCCGTGGCATGGTATTCCAGGTTTTCTATCGCATTTGCGGGATACTGAGATCAAAATAGAAAGTGCAGACGTCGATTTTATGTAGTGGTCCCTGTAGAGTTCATCGATTGAGTAATATAACTCGATTTTCAACAAAGGTGATTTGTGCAAAGTACCTTTGTTGTTGAGAGCAGTGGAGGCCCAGTGGTAACGGCCACGACTTACAAGTTGGGTCGTAGGTTCAAACCTAGGCAGGCGCTTTACTTTGTGTAAATTATTTCATTACCACTGCTCTGAAAACGGTGAAGGAAAATTGTGGGGAAACCGGCACGTCCTAGAACTAAAAATTCGAAGACATCTGACATCTACCAACCCGCACTTGGCCCGCGTGGTGGATTACGGCCCACTCCCTCTCACAGAGAGTAGGCCTGTGTCCCTGCAGTGGGAACATTATAGGCTGATTTATGACCTTTGTTGTAAATATTTATGGTCAATGCCTCTACACACGAATAGAACATGTCACCGTAAAATTGTAAATACCGACATTATAATCTATCTCGCGAGATTGTAAACTGTCGATAAATTGTGAACTGCACCATACTGCTTACCGACCGAATAGGTTAGGTTAGGTTAGAATTGCGAACAACCGCGCGCGAGTAGAACGAGCAAGGCGAGCGCTGCCGCGGTAGCGGCCAGCGAGCGCTACTTCCAAGTTAGTGGCAGTAACTTGATTATGTAGTAATAACGCAAGGTACTATCCGTCTTGATACCAGTTCTCAATTTGACGGTTTCACTTCGATAGATTATAATCTACCGAAAAATAATGCGTTAAATTGTAAGCAGTACGGTGCAGTTCACAATTAATCGACAGTTTGCAATCTCGCGAGTTAGATTATAATCTACCGGTATTTACAGTTTTACGGTGACATTATATAATTAGTACCGGTCTCCACACTCGCAATTACGACATACTAACTTTTGGATTAGCTCATGTTTTATTAAGTACCATCAATTAAACAGCTTGCCTCCGAATGCTAATAGACAATAGAGTTGTTGATAATAACAGTAATATTTTATCACGTCGTGAATCGCTACAACCACAATTGTTTACGGCACAATGGCTGAGACATGGACCCTTTTTTATTTATTTTGTTGAGGATAGGAAATCATCAAGTAAGTTCTCCCGCTCTGGGCGGAGCGAGAGGGCGTGTCAGACTTTTATTGACTAAAACCCAGCCTTGTTCCTTCAGTTGCCTGTGTGCCAGGGGATACGGTATCTCTTTCGAACAACCCGCACCCCTGGCAGGCGACATGGACCGTTGCGTTACTGTTGCGGCTCTAGTTTTTACAACAACCTATCTGTCTTGCAGTGATAACGGCTACCGGAGCGCGTTGCCGACTGCTGGTTCCACAGCTGACGGCCATGTGCGGAGTGGGGGAGCACGACCGATAATCGTCGGCGGAGTAGCGCCAGCCGCCTGCGCAGCGCAGTTCGCCTTCCAGAGCCAGCGCGTCAGGCCGCCTAACGCGCAACTGTCGCGCTACCCTCTTTGTTTACATCGGACGCGTTTCTTTGTTCAAATTAGCGCGCGATGGATAAAGTGCGTTCTGTTGTGTTATAGTTATTTTTTGTGTGTGAGTGAAAGTTCTCGAACATGGCCAGCGAACACTCCGAATCCCAGGAGACCAACTCCACGTCGCTCGTGGAGGACTCGCTCAACATATCGTTTGAAGACATCAGCTACACTGTGCGACATGGCGTCTTGGCGGGAGGTAAGCGAACCTTCACACTAGTACGAAGTTTGTTTACTTGAGTTTCTAATAGTAGCACCCATTAAGTAAGATTACGATACCAGTTGAGTAGATGTTATTCAATAATACAGTCATGATGTTGTAGTTTGATGATATGCGTGCAACGTCTTTACTATTGCGATGTTTCATCAGCTCTCATTTTTCAAGATTACAATTGTTACTCTTCCAATAATAAACTACATAACGTAGATAAAACAGCTCCATAGATTTGTAAATATACGTCAACCACATCTTAATTACTTAAGATACAGTTTCCTAGCAAACTTTGTTTTAACGTGCAAACAAAGAAAAACCATCAAAAACAATAATAAGGAAAATGATTAAATGCTATAATGACCTCAAAAGTATTTTAAGCACACACGTGCTGTGCCTAATGGCACTTCAAAATATGATAAGTGGTAACTGTGTCCTTGGCAGACAGTGGTGAAACACATGACAAGGGCTGAAAACAATCAAAGATATGCTGCTGCGTGCTGCAAAACAGCACAGTTTGCTTTGTTTAGTTAAATTAAAGTAGAATAAATATCAAATATAAGTACCTAGATAAATGTAAACCCCAAGTAAGTGCCAGGTTTAGGTTAAACCAGATACCTAGTTATTTGTTAATCCTATCCTAACACTGTCGTTTTCAGCACCATCGACAAAATTTTCCGCCAAGGCTATTTATAGAGCCACCCTTATCCTTGTGTACTTAGCCTTTGCTGGTATATTCCTATAATCTAGGAGAAACTATTGACAGGTCCAGACATTCAATATTTGTCTGTGGGTGTGGACAGAGTCGGTAGCCCCGCCAACTAGCAACTAATAGGCAATGCGATGAAAATAAAATATGCTGGCCTTGAGTCCGGTCGCTGACTTCACATTGTGTTTCAATCTTACAACTGAAGATAGTTTTACAGCTGAAACTTCATTAATTACAACTCTGCTTATTCATTTATTTAGTACTTCACGGACACAAATATACAGAGAAGGCGGCCTTAATTCCGTACGCATATAGAATTCTACTACTCAACCTTATGTTGATGCAGACAAAAACAGTAGTAGATGCAATTACGAAAATTTAGGAATAAATATTCACTATACTTATATTTTTCATAAGTTTTCTAGCAAATCACAAGATAAGACTTTAGATACACGGATATAGAGATAGTGGCAGCCCAAAGATAACATGGACAAAATTGTTGAAACGTTAAATGCTTAAGAAGGAAGTAAACACTGATATTTATGACTGATGATAGAGATTTCATCCTGCACTCTCATTGCGTAACACACAAAAAATGGCAATGCCTTTAATTTTCTCATTCATTGATATTTACGTTGCTAAGCAAGATAGTTAAGCCGTTGGTCCCGGCTGTCATTCGTGGATCTTTGATAGTTGTTGCGGGTTGACAGTAGCCCGAGAGTCTGACAACCAGTCTTACCAAGGGCTTATTATCCAGTAACTGGGTTGTAGAAGTCAGATAGGCAGTCGCTCAATGTTAATGCTGCTTCCGATTAGATTGGACATCAACCCCAAAATAGTTCAACATACATAGTTGGGCAAAAGCTAGGCAGATGATGATGCCTGTTTACGTTGCTAAGCAAACTAACTTTTCAAATCTATGAAGCATTGGATTAGGAATTTCCTTAAAAAACCTGAATGATAAAGATGGTGTTTGAACGTGTGTTACGAAATTTGGGTGCAGACCCTACTAAAAATGGGATAGAAGCACCATGAATGGTGAGAGATCTAATTTCGAACTAAACAAGTCTTGCCAAGTTCCAATATCGATAAAACCAAGGAGATAGGTACATATACTATCCTGCTCATTTGATTGGTGTACAGTTCTCAGTATCATTGAACTAATTCTAATGATAGTAATGACAACAGACCAAAGTTTGTGGCATTATCATTAACGCATGGTGCGTTATCGTGTTTCGTTGAAATCCCCTATTATTATCTACTAATCTGAATAATTTATTTAATGTTATTAGGTATACTAATTTAGAATTACAAACTTAAGTAGGTACTTTTGAACTAAAATAAATTTGAAATTAAATCTTGTATAGATTTTATAAAATCAAAATCAATAGTCATTTATTCAAATTAGGCTGAGAATCAGCACTTTTCGAATGTCAAAATTACATAAGACATTCTCTCAAAACGCCCGCCCTTCACCACTTCCTAGTGCTTTAGCTGGGAAGAAGAAGTGGCGCAACAAACTCGCCAGCAGCACAGCTGTCTGTTTAGTTGGATAATGAACATTAGATATACTTTTTGCATTTAGTAGAAGTAGAATATGAAATGTGCAACTTTTAAATTATTGAAACACTAGCTTTTGCCAGCGGCTTCGCCTGCGTGTAGGTCGAAAACTATCCCACGGGAACGTAGTACCGGGATAAAAAGTATCCTATGTGTTATTCCAGGTTACAAACTACCTGTGTGTCAAATTTCATTCAAATCCATTCAGCCGCTTTTACGTGAAAGAGTAACAAACATCCATACTAACAAACTTCCACATTTATAATTTTAGTAGGAAAACTCTAACCATATGCCTTGAGAGAACTCTCCATTCTTAAGGCAAATATTGTGTCTATTAAGGACACAATTTTGTACATAAAGTAGCTGACGGCAATCTACTACCAATGAATATTAGTCGCTCCAGTATCACTAAAGATGAGGGTTTCAGTGAAAACCAAAACCGATGGGTAGTTTTAGAAACTGGACACAAAGCAGCTTTTTGAAATTCATGATTAATTCATTTAGTATCTTAACCATGAACTATCATTCCCGGAAAAACCTTTAACCAACAACATAATATTGATGAAATGTTTGCCACATTGCTTCCTTCAAAGAGGTTTGTTTATTCAACAATGAAATAAATCAAAAACATTTATTCAAACTAGGTTGAGGGTCAGCTCTTTTTGAACGTCAAAATTACATAAGACAGTCCCCCAAAACGCCCGCCCTTCACCACTTCCTTGTGCTTTAGCTGGGAAGAAGAAGTGGCGCAACAAACTCCCCAGCAGCACAGCTGTCTGTTAAGTTAGAAGAACTTGATTGAAAGATTTAGTACCAAGTGATGGAATGAAATAAGTAGTCAAAGTCCACTAAACTTTTTCGCGCCCAAAAGTGAATACTTAAGGGCGACTGAGTTGCGTTTCAGTATCTAGGCGTAGGCATGAGTAATACTAATAACATATGAGTAATATAACTATAAATAAATAAAAATAAAACCATGGGTGTCATACGATTATCAAATCGTATAGATATCTGCAAGGCCTGTGATAAGGCCCATGACCCAATAAGACACAGTTGGGTTCAAAATGGCCGAATGACTCAGACATAACATACTAGCTTTTGCCAGCGGCTTCGCCCGCGTGGTGGTGGTAAACTATCCCAGGGGAACGTAGTACCGAGATAAAAAGTATCCTATGTATTATTCCAGATTACAAACTATCTGTGTGCCAAATTTAATTCAAATCCGTTCAGCCGTCTTTACGTGGAAGAGTAACAAACATCCATACATCCATGCTCACAAACTTCCACATTTATTATATTAGTAGGATAATCAATTTTGACAAACATGTAAGTAGACATACTAGATAAAAGTTTGAGAACAAGTTTAGCCCATGTCAAAATTCAAACGTGGGACGATAAGCCGAGTGAAGTTGGCGCTAATATATAAAAAAATTGCATATTTTAAAACATAACTATGAAAATAACTTGTAAGTGGATAATAACATTTACAGTTTATTTACCGTCTATAAGTATGGACAGGTCTGTACCTGTCCCAGTGATGGGCAAATCACACAAAATATTCTGTTGTAAGTCCGTCAGCAAATATCCGGGCCCGTAAGAAAGTATTTCGATGAGTCCAATTCATTAACTTTTTCAGAAAGGCAAAAGCACATCGGGAGGAAGGAAAACTGTCAAATCGTGTTTTCATTAATTCTATATTCGAGCCACAAAATAATCTTATGTCTGTTGGAGATACTGAGAAGGAAACGCCTGTAACTTCGGTCAAAACTACGGATTTCGAGCTTAGAGTAAAGTAAACCATGAAAGGACTAATGATCGCTGTCGCGAAAACTGACGTAGAAACGCGATGCGATGCTCCCGAAAGTAATCGCGTGATAACCCGAGTCAATTTTTTCTTTATGAGATATATCCGGTGCTTGTCGGAGGCTTCCTGTTGCTCACAAAGAGCTCATACAGTTGTGATCTTTTTTATAATTTTAATCTCAGCCTGCCTGCAAACTATAAGTATTTGGTCTCTGTGTGCCTTATTGTAAAACTCTACCTTGTTTTACTGTCCAAATGCTACAGATTGTTATACGAATTTTAAAAAGAATTAACGACTAAATGTTCAATATTGTAATTGTACATAAAATTTAATTATCATATGAAAAGGAAGAGATGATATACTATGGTATAATGTCTAAGCAACCATACCAATTTCATTGTACATATAATATGTATTTTCGTCAGAATCTTTTCAAAAGAACAGTTGTTAAATATCAGAAGCTTTGTTTTTTTTAACTAAATTAAACAATGCAATGCTTTTTCGTTCAAAAACTGTAGAAAACATTGTAACGGCTGCAGACATAAACAATGAACCCTGGTTAGGATAGCAACCAGATATTTTATATTCAAAGAGAAATTTTAGCCGCTTCGCCGGAAGAATTTCATGGTTACACATCTTTTTGAAATTAATCTCATACACTTGTTTCTAATCATTAAAAAAGAAAATGAAAACAAAACCTGTACCCTAATTATTGCGTAACGCACTATAAATGGCAATCAAATCATTTTCTAGGATATTGCTAATCAATTGCTTCGTATTTTCGAAAAAGAAGAATGGCAGGACTCCATGTAGCACTGTGGTGTCGCACTTTCACGTACATTCTTACAAATATTCTCAAAGATAGATCTCGGTCAAATTAAAAAAAAGATAATCACTACATATTTTTTTAACATTGGATTTTGCCAGGGCAACGTTGTTTACAGAGCAGGTGGCTCCATTTATACAGACCCCATGACAATAAACCAAAGAGTATATTATTCAAAGATTCAAAAATGGCAGAAATTAATAGTTCCAAAAATGGATACTGATGGGGTCTGCTCCATGAACTTCTATGCATCTTCTTCTTCTAAACAAGCAGCCATATTAACGTGAAGATTGACAAAATGTATTTTGTTATTACCACTAATGTGTACGTCACATAAAAGGCAAATCAAAGAAAACAATGCTTTTGGATGAATACTACCAAAAACGATTGTCTGTTACCCTCCAACTGTAAACCAACGCTGTCGCTTTACGTCATGCATCGTACACGCTCGGAATCAGTATACATAGTTTCAGCTCAAAATAAAATACTGTAAGAATTGATACAAAATTTTCGGATTCATTATGTTTCTTAAATTCAAATCATAACAAACGTGTCACCGCACTACGTAGGACAATAACTTTTCACGTTACTTGCAAATATCACCATAAATCTCTTCCGAGTGATCTCTTTCAATTTGTTCGGGTATCAATGTATTAAAAATTCTCATAATTTCCGAACATAGAGATAGGAATAAAAAACCCTTCCAATATCGTTTGATATCATCCAAAGAAGCCGTGCCCTTGGTATGTATATACCCTTTCCGTTACACTTTGTATAGGTATTTTTATTTTGATATTGAAAACTTATCAAAAACTTAATTCAGGATAAAACTTGTGAAGTATGTGTTGGTACTGAAGTACACGTAAAATTTTGAGGTATATTATAAACAATCTTCAGCTAAGTAATGCACAGATAAACTATTCTAAAGGTATTGTTCTGTACTCATTGACGGATGCACTCATTGCACTTGAATTCTCTATTGTCTAAGTGGATAATAGTAAAGAGCACGATAACGATAACTAAGCTAGTAGTAATATAATATAAGTCGTGATAGGTGATGGCATATGCTGTTTTCTACGAGTTTCCATTGTCAGGTATGACCACTTGTGTAGGCGAAAGTAAACACAGACCAGTAAGATGGACAATTGTAATTTACAAACTTAAAGTCTTGCATGAATTTTATCAACACACTACGTTTTAGTTTCGTCTAAATGTCAGGAGAGGAGTTCACGAGCTCACGGTGGTCTGAAAATCGGGAACCAAATAGTGTGAGCTACTTGTTCGTCTAGCGTCCGTATGATTCACTTGCCAAAAATAGACTGTCCAAATTCTAAACCCTTTGTTTTTGAGCCCATGGCTCTTCTTCCTTCCCCCGTGACCACGTTCGGCAGCAAAAAATGCACGCCTGCTTCTGCACGTTTGCCTAAGTATTTCTCAAAACTAAAGTTTACAAAAACAACATGAGAGGTTATAAAGATGTTAGATTTATGACTACTTTATGAACTGCTATGGGAAAGGATATTTTTTTACCATTTTAACTAAGTAATTGGCAAAGGCTTAACCAAGATGCTTTAAATTTAAAATAGGTGAATTTTACCAAGGAGATAGCATGTCAGTAAGAATTAGGGATCGGATAATCGGATGCATATTTACCTAAAGTTAATTTTCAGTTGTGAAAATATGGAAGCGGCTTCTTAAAATATTTTTTTGTACAAAAATCCTGGGATGCCAGCAACACCGGGAATGCATAACTAGTCAGTTGTATAGTATGGAAGCGACTTCTAAATGATTAGGATTGCATAACTATTCAGGCGTCATATTTATTAAAAAATTAACCCCGATGGAAATTTGGTACCTGTACCTAGGTTGTAAGTCTGTAAGAGTAGGGGTGGTGTGTGTTACTAAAAACATTTTTTTTTACATTTTTTTTTTTTTTAAATCGGTACAAAACCGCATTCCATTTTAGCCAACCTCTCAACTTTAGGTAAATATGCATCCGAATATCCGATCTCTAGTAATAATCATTACAGGCGTTGTACAGGTTAGGATGGTTTACATCCTGTGGGCGTCGCGCTGATATATACATATTATGTAATTTTATAACCTAGAATAGCGTTTTTATCGAAAACGTACTAACATTTTGTGTGTCACACGACGATACATAAAATATGTTTTACTGGCATTACCTACGTAAAAAAAAGACTTAAAAACCTTCCCAATTAACGACTAGTTAAAATTACCCATAACGAATCGTTTATTTGGTATGTGTCAACTATTCTGATCGAGTCTTTTTTGAGAGTATCTGCGACGCGCTACGCTGCATTACGAAAACTACGTTTATTATTAGTAACATGTGTTAGATTAGTCTGTCACATCTGCTACTAATAAATTAGCGTAGTTTGAGTAGTGTAGACTAGTTTACTGTCTCGTGCATTGAAAGGGCTAATTATCTACGACTTAAGCTACGCTTTCTTGCTATGGCGACAGTGGAATTATTGCTCGGGTACATGAAAACAATGCAAAGGATATACCTGCCTTAAAATTCAAAAACTTGATTCTTACTTAATGTAACTTATTAAGGTCAAGTTCACTAGTTTAGAGAAAATAATAATCCCATGATTACTTATACCTGATAAAGCTAGTGACATGCTATTAGTCTGTCTAGTCTAGTCTACTCAGGGCATACCAATAGAAAATTCTCCTTGGGCACGCATCACATTTGCGCGCCTTCGTAAATTATCTTTTTGGTCTACACTGAGCAAAGCTAGGTCGCATAATCTTTCTTGACCAATTACAAGCCTTCAATAACGAAGGTATTATCAACTTGGATCGAGGATGTCGGAAAAAACCATGCCGATTACTGTACTATACTACTACTCTATAGATTATTGGCACTGTATAAAGCAATATAGTTTAATTTGCATGCCACACAGATAGTTTATAACCTGGATTAACACAAAGGGTACTTTTAATATCGGTAGTACGTCCACGTGAGATATCTTCCGACATCCACGCGGGCGAAGGCGCGGTCAAAAGCTAGTCCATAATAAAACCTACATGACTATAATTTTAGTGGTTTATTTCACACATTTATTTATCTTATTTTATGATATTATAATCTAGTATTAGCCTAGAAGTATGTAGGTTTATAAATAAACATAGAGATACGTACTGCTGCAGTGAAGCTTACCCTTAATTTGGCAACGAAAAAAAAGTAAAAAATACATAAATTTAATTGTTGTAAGGCTTTAGGGGTGTGCTAAAGAGCCCCGAAAAATTGTAAAAATAAATCCTGAATTGCCCACTGTTGGGAAAATTCGTGTCCGTCACAGCGGACATTACCAATGACTTAACGATAAACGTGTAGATTTGCATGTCCGCTGTGGCGGACAGTGCCAAATAAGGGAAAAATAAAAAACGTTACTATTATTATGTTTATTTTAGTAAAATAAGAAAATACAAAAATGAAAAATGCAGAAATTGACCTGAAAATGTTATTTTACTTGGTGTGAAAATTTAAAAAACAATTTCTCGGGGTTTTGCCTGTTACAAAGCATAATCTTATATTGCATTTTATGAAATATACGACGGTCTTCTTTTGGCCATATCTGCAACGACCTTCTTCCATCGTTGAGGGGAAATGGCCTATGTTGTCATATTTGACTGGACTCGATGGGCGGGCTACATGTGGTTTGCTTACTTTTGCTGTCTCACTTTTATTTCTTTTGGCACATCTGTTTGCCTTCAACAATATTTCATAAACATCGTATCTGAATGCTTTTAGAGGTATTTTTCGCGTTACTTGATTGCTTACGGCAGTAGAGTAACCAAGCGTTATTCACACATATGTCGAGCATTTGTGAAAATATAGCTAAATACCATCTCCTGCTCTTAAATGGTGTTTTATATAGTGAGATGAGCATGTCAGCAAGATCAACACCTCCCATATGTTTATTGTATTGGCGCACAATCTATGGACATTTGACGTCGATCTTGCATTTTGCGTCCTTACAATATCTGCGGATTTTTTCTACAGACTCACTTGTCACAAAAGAACTTATGAATGGAACGGCCTTATTGTCATTCCAGCGAACTATTGCTAAGCGATTTTGGTTACAGACGGCTTCTATGACGGAATTGTGCTACTTTCCATTTATAAGTCAGCTGAAATTTTTTACCCTTCTTCACTCTCTTTGCTGGTACTGTAGGTGGTCGTTTCCTGGACATTGTGTTTCGTGATGCAAGTGGAGAAGAAGAAGCTACATGTGCTACAGGCGTTGATGGCAGTGAGGGAATAGCAGATAGGGATGGAACATTCTCATAATTACACTCTCCAATTTCGCGCAAGATAGAATCTGATATAACATCAATATTATCAGTATTCTATTCTTCGTCTTCAGATGTACTGATTGTTAGATTTGTAAAGGAAGATGTTATTGATGGTGCAGAAGAAGAGAGCGGGGAACAAGCATAAGCACGCGGGTCACCATGCATTTCTGTTTCAGAATCAGAATTTTCACTAGCATCGGATGGTGCATGTTCATTTGGCACTAAGGCGAGAATTTTACTAGCATGGTTAGGCTGTTGACAAAGAAAAAGGAACCAAAATCAGCACCATAACCAAAAAAAAAATTAAGCTTTTTGGCGTAGTCCACCACAGCGGACATAGGAATAAAGTACTAAATCTCTATACAATAAGCAATGTTCGCTGTGACGGACAAAATACTTTAGCAACAAAAAACACCATGAAAATGAAAAAGATCGTATTTGTTTTTGAGTTATAATTATTTATAGAATGATTTTATAATAGCTGAGTTGAGATTTCAAGGCATTCATAGGCAAAAATGAAGAAAAAGAATTATAAATACCTTGAGCAAAACAGGTGGTCGTCTTTGCGTCGACATTGTGTGTCACGACTGACATAATGCACTGATGTCACCCTCAAAATATATTTTCTACTATTAGTTTATGAAATTAAGTTATATTTAGTCGGTTTGAAATCGATGAGAATCTAATAAAAAACTAGTAGGATTTATTTTTTGTTGACGTCCGTCACACCGGACTGTATCAAATTAAGGGTTAACAACAAAGGAGTCGCGTAGCGAATCGCATTGATTAATTTAAACTGATTGGTTTCCTCAGCATGTTGTAAACAAGAACCTACCAAGGTACTTAAAAAAGAAACTACTTATCTTGATCCAGGCCCTAACGACTCTCTCATCTCATTTTATGATTCCAATCTAAGTCGTTTAGCAATTCACATTCTCTTCACTTGAAACTAAAATGCATGAATTAAGTCTTAATAGTTCCATGTAGAAAACAATTGGCAATTTCATTTAAATTTTTGTGTTTTTGTAACAAATTGTAAACACAGTAAGTACCTACCTGCAGATAATATAATGATGACTCATATCGAAATCAATCAATAGTTTGTAAATTCTGTTATCATCAACGATAATGGTGACTATTATAAAATACACTACACTGACTATTTCGTGAAAAAGTCATTCAATTCATTAAATAAAGTTAGAGAGAATTTATGATATTATTGATAAGTAACAATAGCTACTTACAACTAAAGTAACAATAGCTGCACGGGTCAATCGTTGGTCCGTGGATGGGTGACCATCTTTACATACCAAGACCCCTCCGTGCCTCGGAAAACACGTTAAGCCGCTGGTACCGGCTGTCATTTGTGGATCTTTGACAGTCGTTACGGATCGTCAGAAGCCCGAAAGTCTGACAACCAGTTTTACCAAGGGGTATCGTGTTACCCAGTAACTGGGTTGTGGAGGTCAGATAGGCAGTCGCTCCATGTAAAATACTGATATTCAGCTGTATCCAGGTTAGACTGGAAGCCGACCCCAACATAGTTGGGAAAAGGCTAGGCAGATGATGAATTCTGTTAAGCCGTAAGGCCCTTACCAAGACTAACAAAGTCGCGAATCATATTTTAATCAACAGACAACCTGACGCTCACAGAGGCCTCAGTGTGAGTTTCATTTAACCATCTCGACCAAACGCATCGAGCGCGTTTGGCGCTCCGATTGGCCCTGGATTGTTGACGGCCCAATCGGAGCGCCGAACGCGCTCGATGCGTTTCATCGAGATGGTTAAATTAAACTCACACTAGGGCCTCGAAGCAGTGATGCTCGTAAAGAGGGAGGCGGTGCACGTGAAGGAGAGGCAGTACATACGCCCCCACGGCCGTAGCCTTCGCAGGAGACGCCCTGGGCGACGGGAATCCCAGGTTGATTCCCAGCCACCGTAGGCGCGGGCTTGCGGACGGCGAGGCTCGCTGTCCGGTAAGGACCAAGCCCGGGTCGACGGCGCGTTGTGTTCCACGCGCGCCTCAAAGAGATGTCAGCACCAACTGATGGGGCCCCGACAAGGGCCGATGCCTGCCAGGGGTGCGGTTTGTTCGAAAGAGATACCGCGGACCCTGGCACACAGGCAACTGAGGGAACACGGGTGGGTTTTAGTCAGTAAAAGTCTGACACGGCCTCCTGCTCCACCCAGAGCGGGAGAAGTTATTTTATGATTTCCCACCCAAAAAAAAAACACTAGGGCCTCAGCTCACCTGCAAATAGCAAAAAAGAAACACGTAAGAAAAAGAAACGTACGTAACGTTTAAAGGACGCCCCCTAAAATCCTACCTTACGTCCAAGCTGAACACCTGGCTACGTGGGGGGCGGACACGCGTACTGTACAACTGTACAAAAACTTATGCGGCTAACAAGGAAAGGTAACCCCTTTATGGAGTTTTGCGAAAAACCTCAACAAAAAGACAGTGTCCGTATCCAATCGCTGATACTGTTTAAAAATAAAACACAAACATATACTTAATCTACAACAAAACAAAACCCAAAAAGTGAAACAAAAACAAGACAAAAAAAAAAAACATTTAAAGGACTCGTAAAGGTTACCTGCCGTTGTGATCCGGTTCTCGGTTAACTGGAAGTTTCTAGGTAAAGCCGTCATTTATTTTCTTTCCATATATATTTAGTATTCATGTATTTATTATATAGGATATGTATATATCTGTGTATCTATTTTAGTAAATTGTATATTTATTATTTGCGCCAACAACATCCCCATTTTATGTCCAGACCAATCACTGTCCATGCCAAGGTTGCCTGGAAGAGATCGCGGAAAGCGATACGGCCGCCCATTGTATATTTTATAGTGTACCTTGTTTTTTGTTATGTATTTTTGTGGTGTACAATAAAGTATATATAAATAAATAAATAATAAAATTATATGAATTTGGCAAGTAGAAAGTTTTGGAAAGTAGCCCTTCAGCCCATCCACCAAAATTTGAGTTTATTATTTTGCTAAAATGCCGCATAGAAACGCATTTTCCGTGTGGTGCCGGAAGTAAAGAATAGCACCATCCCATTTCTTCCCGTGGGTGTTGTAGAAGGCGACTAAGGGACTTACTAGAGAATGGGCAGCAGCGTTCTCTATGCATTTGACCACCATACTGCGATTGTCAACCCGCCTGCCAAGCGTGGCGATTATGGCAAACCCCCAATTTTTTTTTTGGGGGAGGCTTATGTCCAGCAGTGGATGTCTATCGATTGAAATGATGATGATTAAACGCATTTTTCTTTCTTTCTTTAGCAGAATAGGATCCCTTACCATAAATTGACTATCACTATGACTAACACTAGACTAACAATTTACTGGCAACAAACAATTTAGCGCCATGTTACATTTGCCTTAAACCGGTAGAATACCTTCCGCTCCAAACACGTTACGTTTCCGCGTCCGTGTTGCTAATACATATATCTACTTATACCCCTGTTTCCATACAAGCTAACTTCCTTTTAGTATTACTAGACTTCGAAGACTCCATTTTGAATGTCATTATTTGTTTGCAATCACACGTAGTACGGTAGACAGACGCATGACAGCGCTAATAAACCCAGTAATAGCAGTAGGCTAAGCACGAGACCCGTTGAGAAGCGTTTTGTCGACGGAAGAGTAGACAAAAATGAACAGCTGATTCTTTTTTGTATTACCGACGAAAAATTTCTGCGCTAGGGGTCTAGAATGACATGCTTTTTTATTTGGTGGGAAATCATCAAATTCATTCTCCCGCTCTGAGTGGAGCGGGAGGGCGTGTCAGACTTTTACTGACTAAAACCCACCCGTGTTCCCCTCAGTTGCCTGTGTGCCAGGGGCCGCGGTATCTTATGGTTACAGTTTGCGCACTGGATAAAAACTTATTCTGTATACAGTGTGTGATCACGAAACGAAATAAAATGCATTTTAACCGACTTCAAAAAGAAGGAGGTTATCAATTCGACATGTTTATAATATTTTTTTTTTTTTTTTGTACGTTCGGTTATACTCAGTCATATAAGTGAAAAATAGCTTTAATTTCGGAAGGCGGTGACGAAAAAATTTATAAAATACATATGCAAAGTCACCGACTTGCAGTGTTTTTTTGGAAGTCGGTTACTTTTTTTTATTTTTTTATTAGAAAAAGGTTTATTGAAATCAGCTACACATTAAATGCGGCCTTTTCCCAATTATCTTGGGGTTGGCTTTCAGTCTTACCGGATGAAGCTGTATACCAGTATTTTACATGGAGCGACTGCCTATCTGACCTCCACAACCCAGTTACTGGCTAATACGATACCCCTTGGTTAGACTGGTTGTCAGACTTTCGGACTTCTGACGTCTTCGTAACGACTGTCAAAGATCCACAGATGACAGCCGGGGCCAACAGCTTAACGTGCATAATTATTCTTATCATTTGTAAAGATAATGATACAATGACAATCGCTCTGCCATCAAGATTAGATACTACTATTACTCGTAAAACTAAACAGACTTTGGAGGTGATATTTAGTACCAAAATTGTGACAATCGAGCGCAAATGATTTTAAACATAAAAGATATGAAAAACAAAACGTCATTATCCAAAAAAATATGAATGAACTCATTCACATTAATAGGTCCTTTATTCAGTGCAGTACCTACAATTATTGTAAAATAAGTACAGTCTCAAACAATTTGCACAAAATTAGACAACAGTTTTTACTCAAAATACAGTGTTTGGCAGAACGCTGAACATACGAAAATAGTTCATAGGTGGGGTCATCTGCTACTTACTCAGCCCTAATTTATGTGGCCCTGGCCTCTTGGATATTATTTAAAAAAAATGCTTTCTTCTAGTTTCACCACTTTCTTAATTTTAAAGTGTAATTTTTATAAAAAATGGGTAAACAGGCAATATTTTTGTTTTTTTTTTAAATCTTTAATGTTGGCAGATTCATGTAAAATTATTGCTTTATTCAGGTGTTAGCTAGAAAAAAGTTATGAGTCCTCAAACTTACAGAAAGATGTAAAAAATACCTAAATCTTAATTTCAACTTGCATTTAAAAAAAAAATATTGAGGAATTTCAATTCTAGCAAAACATCCCTAGTGTGTGACCTTTCTAATGGTATGTAATTTGCATAAATGACAAAAAATTGTATAAAATATATATCCAAAGTCACCGAGACTTGGATATATATATTTTATACAATTTTTTGTCATCGCCTTCCGAAATTAAAGTTATTTTTCATTTTGTAGTGTTTTTTTGTAAGTCACTTGTTTGCATCATCCTTGGGGTCAAAACGTTGCAAATTTATGCGATAGCAGCAATCGCGGTTTGTTTGCTGTAATTTTTTGAAGAATTCCGTTGTCACTTATCTGTCTCCGAAGCGCATCATCAGAACTAATGAAATTTTTATAGGATCATTTCGGAATAAACCCCTTTCGAACAAAAAATAAGAATTTTGCAAATCCGTCTATATATGACGGAGTTATACCCGAACATAAAAAAAAAATATAAACATGTCGAATTGATAACCTCCTTCTTTTTGAAGTCGGTTAATAAAACCACTTACATTACTTAAAAGTAGCACTAGAATTCAATTTAAGTGTCTTTATACTAAAATTCTTGTCTGCAGTTTTAAGGTCATTTAATTCGTCATAAGATAAATCATCGTTTGCACATAACACAGCCATCTTCTAAATTGATACTTGATAAGTTATACGTTGCCATATCCTACCGCTTATCTCGTGTGACATCTCGTCATACTGTGTTGCTATGCCAATTCATCCCCTGGTGCATGAGCCTGCACGAGCTTCTTCTTCACGCCCCTTACTTTGATCATTAAGCATATTTTAATGAGCAGTAGCTGTCTAGGAAGACATTCAATCAGTAATCTAGAAACAAAATTATTCTTCTCACTCCTAAAAATCTAAAGTATTCTGGACGAAACTGTTCACGATATACGTAGGCATATAATAATGCAATTGTCAACGTCCTTTGTTACAAGCGTTTCCTTTATCTTTTGATAGAATAACTAAGGCATCGTACCATTCGAGACAGTATGCATTATCGTAAGAGAATATAGATAACAATTGGAAACTATAATAAAAGTTGAGTACAATACATATTTAAAATAATATTTCCACAGCATTTCCTGAGTACAGACGCCAGCACATCAATCCCAAACTGTCAAATTTTCCCAATTGAACTTGAACCTTATGCTTTTGTAATGAAGTTGAAAAACTATTATAGAGATTTGACAGATTAGGGTAGCTTGATGTGCTGACCTCTGTACATACGCATTGGCATCACCTTGACTTTTCCTGTGATTACTACCTACTTAATACATTTTGATGTTGTTATATTGCACTTTTGTATGGAACAGCTGATTCGTTTTTCAATATTTCAGAGTCATCCCATTGTAGAAGTTGTCAATTTTCATGTCAACTCCCTTCTTTTACCTGTCATACCGTGTGTACAGTACCTTCATTATTGAACAGTTACAACTTACAATTTATTGTAGGAATGCAATTTATGCAATTTGATTTTTTTTTTTGGTTCCTAATAATCAGCCAGTTTAGGCAATGTTCACATAAGGGCAAACCGGCACAACGTTATGCCCTTTCTCGTAAATTGGAACCAATAATATTGGATGTAACTTGTCTTCTAAATAAAATATGATAAGTTTAAATCTAAATATTTTGTAATGAACTATGTAAAATGCACATAAATATGTATTCAATAATAATTTAATCAGGGTCAAAGGTCAGCCACTGTTATAGTTATATTATCTTATAATGCCCCTGGCTCAAGTCAAACTATAGCTTATAATTTGTCCAAGTTTTATATGATTAATAAAAATTTATTCAAGAACAAAAATAGGTATAATACGGTATAAATCTTAAAAATAATAAATGTATTACAAAGCTTGACCTTGCGCTTGACCAGATGACTAGTAGAGAAATTGGGTAACACGCTAACAGTAGAAATGGCTTTCATTTTGTCAGTTCAACGACATTCATTGCGTTATTATGTTGTTGAGCAGACAAGTTCTTCGAACACAAGAAGCAATGGATTGAATGGATTTGCAATATCCTTCGAAATTATTCAGATTCTTATTGATAGTGTGCCACGCAATTAAGGTGCTATACATCAAGCTATACATTTCCAGTAAAAGCTGATATCGCATTGTATAGGATATCCGTACAGTGCGAGATCAGCGTAATGGAACGTAACTGGAAATGTGTGTACTAAGATTAACCTGTGACTAGGTGACCTGACTTCTTATAATTACTATAAAGCATAACAAAATTATGTAAAATTTTTACAGTGTCATGCAACTTTTTAGATTCGTTAACGATAGAGCAATAAAGCAACATCCCTATCAAAAGACATCGCATTGACATTGTACATGATTTAGACATCTGTAAGAGAGTTGCTCTACGTTAAATTATTCCCTCCGGGATGTGTCGCTTTTGATTTCCCTTCCATAGGTAATCATAGGAAGGTCTGCAGAATAATCAGATCCAATCCTACTTCCAATTGTGTGTTCAAAAAACGATATTTCTTGCGATTTATTTGCGTCTTCCCGCGGATGAGGATGTAGTAGGAGTATAGTACGAAACTCCATGCTATAATAGGTAGTGTCCGTGGGCGATCAAATTCGGAGTTTAGTGGGCAAATTTCATGATCACTTACGAAAATGGCTGAGTTTGTACGCTAAATCAATTAATGAATGAGAACAGTTGTTTTTAATTGTTCAGTTCACCCAAAATGAAAGTCTTGCTTATACACCCCTGATATAGTGACACTAACAGCTATATATAGTAACAAAAACATATTTTTTTTTACCAAATCAAAAGTTATATCATGGCTGATCGAACTCATATTTCCACTGTAATTCTGCATGCAATCCTAACCCAGTCTTTTTAGCGCACATACCCGTAAGGAAAACTTATCTAAAAATCATCAGACCCTTTTAAAATTCGTCCTCAGTACAGTGATACATTTTCCTGTATGTCCCAGGACGCAAGACGATCCTCAACGCGCTGTGCGGCACGTTCAACGCTGGTGAGCTGACCGTCATCATGGGACAGTCCGGGGCCGGCAAGAGCACGCTCATGGACATCCTAGCGGGATATACGTGAGTCTACTTTTTAATTTTATAATCTGCATGCGCGCCATTTTTGGCGTTCGAACTTCAAATGTAGGCAAGCTATAATTGAGGCATGATAGAATGTTGTCTGTGTTCGATTGTATTTTTAACAGATCTTTGAACCCGATTTGAGTTGTTTAAACGTGGTTTTCTTGCAATAAAAGATCTTGTCATGACCTAAGTTTATCTTTGAATTTTTGAAAAGTATAAAATGAGTAACACAGCACGTCAACTTACGAGTGTGCAATATTTTACGTAAGCTAAATAAAATAAACTAGGCACTAGATATCTAGCACTTAGTTTATTTACATTTTCGGTCTTATAGGTACTAACTAAGATCTAATTGGTTCCGTGTGGTGCCGTACGTAAAAAAATAGCACCATCCCATTTCTTCCCGTGAGTGTCGTAGAAGGCTACTAAGGGACTTACTAAAGAATGGGCAGCAGCGTTCTCTATGCATTTGACCACCATACTGCGATCGCCAACTCACCTGCCAAGCGTGGCGATTATGGTAAATCCCCCCTTCTGGGGGTGGCTTAAGTCCAGCAGTGGACGTTTTTCGGCTGATATGATGAAGATCTAATTTGTGTATGTTATTTTATGCTAAAAACCAATTAGCAACTATTATAACTGATACTTATCGGTTTATTATATTATAATAAATCAGTAGAGTATCAGTTTCCTAAATGTTGTCTGATACGTGAATAAAATAATAATGTGAGTATAAATGAGTGATATCGCCTTTTAAATGACCTGAATTAATATCGTTATAAAAACGTTTCTCAGGCACAAATAAAATTTGAACATCTACTTACCTACATTTTTCGACTTAGTGCCCAGTTCTGACTGAGTTAATTATTTGTTAATTTAAATAAACGAAGGATATGGGGATGCCTTTGCCCACCAGTGGGACAGTATAGGCTAACAAAAATAAAATAATTAGACAAAGACACTATAAATAATAATAATAATAAACAAAATCGTCAGTGAAGGAAATATTACAGAAAATCCGCTTAGCTACAAACGAACGGTGTAATAAATAAGACACCAACATAACAAAAAAACAAAAACATGAACTGGATCCCCATCTAATGTTGAAAGGAGCTTAGGTCTTAATTCGAAACATTTTATGTATTTCGACTGTACGTTATTCAACTTTCTGGAAACAAAATCGCAGACATAGACTGATTTTTAGTGACTGACCGAAGCTTCGTTTTCGGCCATTTTCGGCCAAAATATTATGATTCGGCTCTATTTTCGTTTTCGGCCATGAACTAGCCGAGTCCCGCGTCATAGGCCTACTTCGTAAAGTTCGGCAATATCAGGTGACGCTCGGCTAACTTCGGGGTCAATCGAGTCAACTCGTGGTTTCACTCAGCTGATATAAACAGACACCATTTTGTTTTTTATTTTTTGAAGTTGGAAAACGAGTTTGTTGTTTTTCTTTTTCACGCGCATACACGCATACAGCGGAAATTTTACCACATATTTTTTTTAGTAATTTTCGTTTTCGGCCGAAAACAAGATTAAAGCCGAAGCTTCTTTTTCGTTTTCGATTTAAAATCCATTTTCGGTCGACTACAACTGAATTTACAATTTTTTTATATCTTTTACAAAGTTGCAGCAAGCATTAAGTCTCATTGTCTGAAAACGTGACTACGATCAATCACTTATCCGATAACAGGTGGTATTGACCCACAATATCAACTGTTGGGCTAATCACCGGGCTGATAATCAACACACGTCACTAAAAAAAATATTTAGGTTTCAGGTGTGAGATAATGTTTAAAACTAAAATACACGTGTGATATTTATATTGTAGCTCTTTTATCTGTTCCTATACACGTTACCTACACTATCTATACAGACCAATAAATACATAATATCATACATACTACATACTCAGACAAATAAATATAAATAAGCGTATGTTTTTGTAATGCCAAAATAAAAGCTTATTACTAAATGCATATGAAAGTATTTATGATAGATATAACAATCTTTTCTGTCTCTGTCTGTCTGTTTGTTCCGGCTAATCTCCTAAACGGCTGGACCGATTTTGATGCGACATTCACTGACAGATAACTGATGTTATAAGGAGTAACATAAACCTTTTGTCCCGGTAGCACGGGCGAAGCGGGGGACACAACTAGTTTGTAATATTTAAGTGGACATGTAAATGCCCATGTAACACCCACTCTCATGACGATCGGAGGCGCTACACTCAAAGTTGTGGACAAGTACGTTTATCTAGGACAAACTGTCCAGTTAGGTAGGTCCAACTTCGAGAAAGAGGTCAATCGTGGAATCCGACTCAGCTGGGCAGCGTTCGGGAGGCTTCGCAATATCTTTTAGTCCCAAATACCGCAGTGTCTCGAGAGGAAAGTCTTTGACCAGTGTGTGTTGCCAGTGATGAACTATGGCACAGAAACGTGGTCGCTCACAATGGGCCTTATCAGAAGGCCTCAAGTCACCCAAATGGCAATGGAGAGGGCTATGCTTGGAGTTTCCCTACGTGATCGAATCAGGAATGAAGAGATCCGCAGGAGAACCAAGGCAACTGACATAGCCCGAAGAATTACTAAACTTAAGTGGCAGTGGGCAGGGCACATTGCTCGCAGAACAGATGGCCGATAGGGCCGAAAGGTTCTGGAGTGGCGACCGCGTACCGGAAGACGTAGAGTGAGAAGGCCTCCCACAAGGTGGTCCGATGACCTTGTTAAGGCCGCGAGAATCCACTGTATGTGGGAAGCACAAGATCGGTCGAAGTGGAGGAGCCTGGGGGAGTTCTATGTCCAGCAGTGGACGTCTATCGGCTGAAATAATGAAGTGGGCATGGGCGTCATAAATAAGTATTATAAGATATTCAGTACTCCTTTCTTTTGTGTCGAGGATATCTCATGCTGTGGTTAAACTAGAAGAATATTAGCAAAAAAGCTCAAAACGCGCATGGCGAAGCTCCCGCTACGTCGTAGCTGCTTGCTACGGCGTAGCCTGAGTTTCATATCAGTTTTTAAATTCAGGTAAAATAAAATAATGCACCATTAATGCTTCTTCGTCATGTCGATGGCACGACATTGTACACAATTTTTGTTGGCCTAAAACTTCGCCACTTCCAAGCACCGTAGCTGGGAGCGTAGAGATTGCGTTTAATAAATCTATCAAAGCTTGTACCTACACATAATATCACATTTATTCATGTAAACACATCTACATTCTATCACTCTATACAGATAAATAACATTGAAATAGCTGTTAATGTCTAAATAACAGCTTTTCACTAATGATTAGAGTGTGATAGGCTACTTTTACGACACCCACGCGAGCAAGTCCAAAAATCTGCTGTTTTAAGTGCCAAGAGAGTTTTAGTTCATAGTTCTCATAGACAACAAATATGTATTACGATAAAGGGATAGCGATTAGTCTATATAAATAAAAAGAAAAGTCCTGACTGACTGACTGACTGACTCATCAATGCCCAGCCCAAACCTTGCACAGAGGCTCCCTTTATAATGTAGACAAGGAATAAGGAAACCCCTAAGGGAGTTAAATAGGGGATGAAACCTCCGCGCGGACGAATCTGCTGGCAAAAGCTAGTATAAAATATTTATCAAACACATGCCCTTGCTTAACAAGTACCTCCGTATCTATCGAACTATCAGAGCTACCAAGGTCGTAACAAAACTATTTAAGAAGCGACAGAGGCCCAGAGATTAATCAATAATGATTTGATTTTTTTATTGATGGAGTATTAACTTTTAGTTTAACTCACCTTCGACACCTGAGGCCTTAGTTTGAGTTTCATTTAACCATCTCGATCAAACGCATCGAGCGCGTTTGGCGCTCTGATTGGCCCAGGATTGGTGACGGACCAATCGGAACACCGAACGCGCTCGATGCGTTAAATTTTAGTATTGCATTTTTGTATCAAATCGTTCCAGCACCCTAATTGTGTAAGACACTATCAATAAGAATCTGAATAATTTTAAGCTACTTATTAAATATAATGAATAATTTATTGCTAATCCATTGCTTTATATGTTCGAAAAATTTGTATGCTGAACAACGGAAATAACGCAATGAATGCCTTTGAATTGTCAAAATGAAAGCCATTCCTACTGTTAGTGTGTTACGCAGTCACCCTGTTGTACAGGATAACGTATAAAACTTGTGATGATCAGTGGAATATGAATCTAAAATACAGTGTAAACTCCATATAACGTGGCAGAGCACCGCCGTGTCCTCGTGGAGGCGATCGGCGGCGGCGATCTCTCGCGTCCAGCCCTGGTCCAGGCCATGGTATGGAGCGAGAGAGCATGGTTAGCCGTCACCTCCTTCAGCGAAGCAGTGATGCTCGCAAAAAGGGAGGCGACGCACGTGAGGGAGAGGCAGTACTTGCGCCCTCACGACCGCAGCCTTCGCAGGAGACGCCCTGGGCGTCAGGAATTTCAGGCTGTTCCCGGCCACCGTCGGCGCGGGCTTGCGGACGGCGAGTAATGGGTAGCTCGCTGTCCGGTAAGGACCAAGCCCGGGTCGACGGCGCGTTGTGTCCCACGCGCGCCTCAAAGAGATGTCAGCACCAACTGGTGGGGCCTACAAGGGCCGATGCCTGGCAGGGGTGCGGGTTGTTCGAAAGAGATACCGCGGCCCCTGGCACACAGGCAACTGAGGGAACACGGGTGGGTTTTGGTTGGTTCAGCAGTTTAGCTTGTCTTCCACACAATGATACACTCTATATAGCATTACACCCACTCTCAATAACGCCAACAATTAAATAGCCGTGTACACACGGCTATACATCAAGCCAATACCGAACTTTCTAAGAAATCCGTTCTTTTGTTTACAAATTGGGATTGCTTGCACGTGTAAACTGTTGTTAGTAGGAGTCATGGATTATCGATACGTTATCATGTTCTTAGTTGCTCACAAACTTTTATGTAATTAATTAACACTAGTCAGAAATAGAAATAAACTTTTTCTTTTTCTAATACAGATTTTTCTTCTTTCCATTTAACGCCGACCCTCAATTACGCCATAAAATGCGCAGTCCCTTCAGTGTCGTTATACACCGTGAAATTTAAATGGTTGTTTTCCCGCGGCAGAACAACTTGCCATAACGAGTGCTTTCGAAACATAGAGTAAAAGTTAAAAAATTAAGATGTTTTTGTTTTAAAATAATTTAAAAAAATATTCATCAACTCGATAAAACACTACTCCTTAGTAACACTAGAGGTAACTTGTAGGTACTACTCGAATCGCACGCACCTCCGACAAAGGGAACAGCGATGCATAAATGTTCAATGCAAAATAAACTATCGCACGTGGTGATTTTTTACAATGGTTAATCTGCCATTTTTTGTTTCTAATATTTTATTTGTTTATAAAACTATTGTATTACCAAGACAAAACCATTTCGCTGCGGGAAAACAACCATTAAAATTTCACGGTGTATAGAGTTTATACTGTAATTCATTTAATATTTGTGTGATTTTAGTTTTCTTTTACCCTGTAGGTGCCTTTTACTGTTACTTAAATCATTTCTCGTTTTTGTTGGAAAACAAGTAATTTTGCATGTATAACGTCCGCTAATGTTCGATAATAACAATAGTTAATTATGACCAATGTTTCGACACGAGCATTGCGGTCAAGCGGCAACAGACCCACTGCTTATCATTGGCTACATATATGTACATTCGAAACCTACATTAGTATATATCCTACTGTTTTATATTATGTATTTGTATTCCACTGTTTATGTGTTATACAGGTTCATCGCAACTAGTGACTGATAGCCAGACACAATTATTGTTTTTAAATGTAGTTTAAGCCGCAATGTGACTGCGGTTTTCATTGAGAGAAAATAGTAATTTGTTTTGTCTATGTCTCTGTAATCAAACTATTCCTTAACTATTTAGTTAAGGAATAGTTTGATTATTTATTTACATACTAGCGACCATCACTGGGGCTCCCTAAGAACGAAAAGCGTAGCTTCGGCAGAATTTACAGGCGTTTCCTTCTCCGTAATTCCGTTGGTGTTAATGAATGACAGAACGAATGACAGAACGATTAAACGTGTGAAATAACTAAGAATGAATGACAGAACGATTAAACGTGTGTCCCTACTCCGCATATGTACCCATTCGAAAAAGTTAATTAATCCGGTGTAGGGTTCACTGCAAAGTTTCGAACTACTTTCGACCGGGCCCGTATCTTCGTTAACGGACTAAGAGAGTAGACCGCCTGCTTCGAAATATTGAGATTATTAATTAAATATTTCTGTACATACCTTATTATTACAAATAGTAGATAAATAGTACTCAAACAGACACGAAAATAAACTTTAATTAAAATAAGGAAGTATAGATCAGCACCCTAATTGCGAACCCACTATCAAAATCATTTGAAGGATATTGCAAATACATTGCTTCAAATGCTCAAAAAATGTATTGCTCAAGAGCGTAAATAACGCAATGAATCTTATTACACTGTCACAATGAAAGGCATTCCTACTGTTAGTGTGTTAGCAATTATAAATACAATCGTCTATAAGCCTAAAGCATTTAGGTTCACATATAAACATAAGAAAAAATATTTATACGAGCGTAATAGCAACAATATTTCTTGCTCCAATCATAAATAGGTATCTAATTTGACATTTAAAGGGCCTTTATAACTTCCGTGATATGTTTTTTTTTAATAGGACATACCTTAACAATGACTTCTAAGACGAGATTAAAATAATACTAGCTTTTGTTCGCGACTGCGTCCGGGTGTTTTAACATAAAATATAATACTATCTTATAATACGACTGGAAAGTGAGGGGCAGTGGCTCTGCCAGGGGTGCGGGTTGTCTGCTAGGGGTGCGAGTTGTTCGAAAGAGATACCGCGGCCCTTGGCACACAGGCAACTGAGGGAACACGGGTGAGTTTTAGTCAGTAAAAGTTTGACACGCCCTACTGCTCCACCCAGAGCGGGAGAAGTTATTTGATGATATAACACACTAAAAAAAACGGACAGTAGCTTACCTTTCTATGAGTGAATTATTTTTTGTAATCGGATTCGTACTTCCGGAAATTACCTCTTACAAACATAAACATACAATTTAACTATTTAACTTCTCTATAAATATTTAGTTTCCAAGTTTAGATCACTATAACGTAAAACGGTAACCAAATAATCATATAGGTAGCTATTTAAACACTAACATGATTAGTGTTAACAACTAACTAATGAGGTAGGTACGTACTACCTTTGACCGGAATTCATTTATTTAGCCTCGAAGATAACAAATATATAAGACGATAATTTAATAATATTTATGCCTAAAATATACTCAATTACAATAGTTCGGATTATTGAATTATATAATTAAGTCTAACTTTAATGTTGTTTATTTTTTTTCTTTATGTCTCGTTGGTCTAGTGGTCGCAAGCGATACTGCTAAGCTCCTGGGTTCGATTCCCGGGTCAGGCAAAGTGTTATTGGATTTTTCTATCTGGAATTCTTCAGTACTCTGGATTTGTGCCCGGTTGATGGCAATAGGCTCGCCCCTATTACACGGGACTTAAACATAACGGCGAACTCTGGGTATCCTAAAATTACATCTCTGCCCAACCTTTTGGAGAAACAAGGCGTGACGTTATGTTAGGTTTTTCTCTTTATTTTAGTTTACTCACAATCTTAACAGCTAGGACTTGGGGTCAGTTCACACCGAGGCGCGACGCTGCGCGCACTTTTTAAGATAGCAACAGAATATCTAAGTAACAGAAGGTATAATTTCACAACGAGCGCGAAAGCGTGTCGAAGAACGCTGAGTTGCACCATGTTGTGCAGCCCGTATACCTTATTGTGAAGTAAATAAGATCTATTTTGTATCGTGATCTTAATAAGTACGCGCAGCGTCGCGTCGCGTCGCGTTTCGGTATGTACTGACCCTTAGATAACATAAACAAAGGCTCAGGAAGCCCACAGAGTACACAACAATATTACGGTAAAAAGGTTTACATAACACAAAACAATGCATTATCTCACTGCTGTTGTCATACTGACATCATTCCGTACAAAAATACCGGTTAGTTACTCTGTGGCGCTACCGAGAATCGGACACAAAGAGACACGTATTACTGTTCCAAAGGTCAATTGTTCCTTTAAAACATATTATTATCTTTAAAATATATTATTATGGTTAACAGTATTGTTTACTTGTATTTAAAAAGGTACTATATTATTCAGGGGACTCCCAGTACCTCGACTATACCACCCAAACTTTTTTTTAAGCTTTAACTTTGTGAAGCGAGAGTAGGTAGTGCATTTAAAAATAGAATGTTGGTTAGAAATAATCTCTAAAGAATCTGATTTCAAAATCAATCGCATTAATCCAATGCATAGGGCCTATTATTTCTTTTTTTGTTTTAATGGCGTTGCGCATGTCAGCCTAGGAGATTGTCAGCTACTTAACTGGACTTGCCTGTGGCTATCTCAATAAATTAAGGCCTCCAGCTGGGCTTAATAACTATGCGACTAAACGCAATGGGCACCCCCTGTGAAATAATAAATAATAAATAACTCTATTGTACAGAGAGAAACACATAGGTATAGTCATACACTAAACATGATTGTACAAGTGGTGGACAAAAACAATTTGAACAGCTGGCTCCTGAACTAAGTAAAAAGATACTTGTATCTCAGAAGCCAGAAAGACTGACCTCGCTTTAGGGTGCCGCGGGGGGCAACAAGGAACGAGCTGGATAGGAATTAACATGGTGTCCAATCCATTGGCATGTTTTTCTTGCGCAAATTCAATTCCCGTTTTATATAGTTTCATTGACAGTTTCAATAGTACCTAAATCTTGTAGCAAGTTGGCTTGCTAAAAGTGTTTCCATTGTGCAAGACGGTTGCGGAAGGCGACTTCCGCAATAAAAATGCTTGTGGACTTTAGTTAGGACACTTCGCTAAAGGACTTCGCCAAGGACTTCGCCATTTACTCAACTGAATTATGATGTTAAACTATTCTATAGATTTCATTTAAATAACTCTTTATTTGCAAAACGTACGTTTATCAAGTGATTCGTCATAGCAGGAAACGTATCTGACTGTTTAAATGGACTATCTTATTTTTGTTCTATTTTTTATGCTTGTTTTTAAACAAAATTTAAATATCTTATCTTGCTACTGTGAAGAAAGATTTATACATTATGTTTATAATATTGCTTTTATACTAAATGCATAAATCGTACCTAATTAGAACAAATACCAAATTCATCAAAATGCCCGTTTTTCATCTCTTCATTTTATGGAAGTTTTAAATTATTTAATGAGATTCAACCTCTTTAGTTGACATAAATAAACCACAGTTGTAACTGACCTCATCAGGTCATAATAATCATTAAATGCCATTAAATATATTTTTTTGGTTTTTCTATCCATTTATTGAGTTTTTTTTTCTGTGTGCCTGTACCGTCATTTTTAAACTTTTTGGGTTTCTGAGCTTAAATGGAACAGTTTCAGTACGGTACTGGGTCATGGGCAATAGAGACAATTTATTTTCTTTATCAATAATGTTTTGATTTCCTTGTTTGTTAATTGTATAATTATTGTTTGAAATAAGTTAATTGTTTCGCAAAACGCAATTTATTTTGTCATCAGTCACAAAAAAAATTGTGTTTGTTGTTTTATTTTGAACGTTCCAAAACGATTTCCCGAATCTCGTTCTGATTAGTTTTGTTTGTGTTATGCGGACTTATGCATCGTGGATCTCACCTAACAGGTCAGTTATTTCAGCTTTTTATTTAAACTGTTTTCGTTGGTTGTTCATGTAAACAAAAAAAAACAGTATCCTGCAGTCGTGGTACGTATTAACATTTTTTAATGCGCACAATTCTTTGCATTCTGCCCACTCTTCTATAAAAGTGTGCAGCTGTGACGCATAATATTTATAATTTACACCGCGCCGTAGCACGTACACAACAATGTATGAACTTAATTAAAAGAGCACGTTCCAAACATTACACATACTTAATAGTTATCTAACTAACGCGCATTTGCGTTCAGCTGCGTTCTAAAGACAACCAAATTACATAAACATTGTCTTATATTTTATAACTCGTTATTATAAGTGATTTATGATGATGATTCCTAGCATATAGGCAATGTTACTAGACATAGATTTTTACCGGCTTACTCAGTAAACATTATACAGATATCTTTTGTATCAAAGTCAAACAATTTATTTCAAGTAGGTCATTAAAGGGCACTTATGAAAAAGAAAATTGGTCCCAGTTGCCGCTTCCAAAAAGTAATTTCGTCGTTTTACATTGTTGTGTTACAATGTTTTACTTATACTCGTATAGAGTGCGTGTACGCGCATACATCTACATTATTATTTGTAGAGCCTAGTGTATATTGTTCGGGTCGAGTCTAAGCGGGTCGAGTGGGCGCGAACCCGTGAATATCCACCTAATGCTCTGCCGCTTAACAAATCATTACGTGTGAAAATCAAACCTAAGAATATCGTACCTGTATCAAATTTTCTATCGGGAACCTAGTAGGTAGGTACGTCCTGTAGTCAGTGGCCGATCTTGCAGTCCACTGCTGGATATAGGCCTCTCCTAAAGACACCAACACCCGTATTGCGTAACACACTAACAATCTGAATCATTTTGGAGGACACTGCTAATCCATTGCTCCATTTGTTCCAAACATTTGTCTTTTCAACAACGGCTACTTAAATAACGTAATGAATGTTGTTGATCTGTCAAAATGAATCTATTCCATTTCCAGTCCATTTGTACTGTTAATGTGTTACGGAATTAGTCCACTGGGTTTCTGTCTTCCACATCCAATTTATCCCAGCCCCCACCACTACTGTAATTAAGTAGATGCAGTTGAACAGATACACAGGGTAAATTTTTATCCAGTGCGCAAACTGTAACCATGAATTCAGCATATCATTCTATACCCCCTGGCGTACAAATTTTTGGTCGGTTATACAAAAAAAACCAGCTGTTTCATAGAAAAGTGCAAAACCTACGCGGTCAAAAATGTATGGAACAGCAGATTTTCTTCGTATCACCGACCAAAAAATTCTACCCTAGCATAGAAATTTTTGCACTTTTCTATGAAACAACCGATTATTTTTTTTGGAAAACCGACGTAATATTTATACGCTAGGGGTCTAGAATGATATGCTGAAATCATGGTTACAGTTTGCGCACTGGTTAAAATGTTACCCTGTTTTAGGGGCAGTAATTTTAATAGGCTTGCCTCCTATTACATGGGACTAAAACGTAACTGGCGAAATGTGGGTATACTATAGGTAGGTAGGTAGGTAGGTACACCTCTGCCCAACCGAGCGTGATATTATCTGTGTTATGTCATTTAAATCAACCTGCGAAACTAAAAAACTACTAAGAGGACTAATAATCAAAGTCGAATCGGGTCAATGCACTATCTCAACCAGTTGCCAATAACTATCTCTGTCGAGTTCAAAAAACAAACCAGTTTGGTAGCACTATCTAAATAAAGAAGTAGTCAGAGATAGACTTAAGTAGCCCATGTTTATATATTAATTATCACCAGTACTGTTCAGCGTAAACTTCGATTTAGGAAAGAGTTTTTTTTAAGTCTAGTGTGTATTTAAATGATAATGATCAACTCTTCAGTAACTTTGAGATTTTACTTGGCCGTTTTATTTAAAATAATGTATTCTTTATTATGGACTACGTCATGCAAGTAGGTACATGCAATTTACATAGTATTAGTAATAATCATGTAAAAAGCCGTTCCGTGTGGTGCCGGACGTAAAGAATCTATATTAAACTATCCCATTTCTTCCCATGGGTGTCATAGAAGGTAAGGGACTTACTAGAGAATGGGCAGCAGCGTTCTCTATTCATTTTACCACCATACTGCGATCGCTAACCCGCCTGCCAAGCGTGGCGATTATGGCAAACCACACCAGTTTTTTTTTTTGGGGCGAGGCCTTTGTCCAGCTGTGGACGTCTATCGGCTGAAATGATGATGATGATGATATAAAAAACCATGTTAGTAAACGTTTACAAACTTAGAACAACATAACATAATATCACGCTTTGTTTCCCCGAAGGTTTGAGCAGAGGTGTACTTATAGTACAACAACGACATAATAGATAATGTATGGGCGGTCCACTTCGTCTAATTATGTGTTTAAGATGCTGTTTGAGCTTCCGCGCAGCCAACGATGATCAACGATGATGATTACTTTGCCTATGTATGTATAGAATCAAGTCTATCCGACTAAACAGACAGCTGTGCTGCTGGGGAGTTTGTTCCGCCACTTCTTCTTCCCAGCTAAAGCACTAGGAATTGGTGAAGGGTGGTCGTTTTGGGGGACTGTCTCATGTACTTTGACGTTCGAAAAGTACTGATTCTCAGCCTAATTTGAATAAATTACTTTTGATTTTGATTTTGATCTCTTCCTCATAATGGCATGAAAACTGTAAAGCTTAATTGATTCAGTGTTTCCACTAAAAATAACCAAAGAAAGAACTACTATTATATTTAGCCGTTAATACACGAATGGTTTGTTTAAAATCTCACAACTCATTTAACATCGTTCTAAAAATAACTATCTATTTAGTTGTTTTGTTTTAGCCTGGCAATAGCGGTCATTGCCCTTTCCGTAATATACGTACATTCGTAGGAACCCGAATAATAAATTAAGCATCATATGTCATTAGTAAAAAGAATTTGTAGATCACGATAATTGTAGATTCAATATGATATAGGGCTTTAATTCCGTTTTTGAAAAGTAAAAAAATAATGTGGGACAATAACTGCAAGCATAATCAGCCTAAAATATTCCCACTGCTGGGACCACAGATATCTATGGCTGGGACACGGACGTCCTCTCTATGAGAGGGAGTTGACCATAATCCATCAAGCGGACCCAAAGCGGATTGGTATCTGTCGCATGTTGCAAATGTTTGGTTCTAAGACATGCCGGGAAAACGAAAACATTGTGAGGGAACCCTCACAATGTTTTCGTTCACCGTTTTGAGAACTATGGTGATGAAATTAAATTCCCAAAGTACAGTGCATGCCTGGGGGTTCAAACAAATAGGCCACCACTGCTCTCGAATGACTGCAATTGCCACGCTAAAACGCAACAACTATACCAACTGCTTGTCTATAAATAAGTGACTTTTGTTTGGGTTACTGAAGCAAGCGTTAATGTGACACCCTTGTGTGACATACATTGGCACGTGTTCCACAAATGTCCTATGTATGTTATGTCAATTTTGAAACACTGTGAATGTCCATGATTTTGATGTGACGATGGATGTTAAAGGGCATCTAACAGGCCATTGTTGGCAGGAACTAATTAATTATTCTTTTATTCTATATTCAAAGTATATCCAATTACATGGGTGATATAAACGTACGCTATTATATTTTACAAGTTGGCTTAGTATTGAATTCTAAAGTATAGTCAAAGTTTTTTTTACGTTCATGAATATTCATCACATATCTTTAAAACATCAATGATTCTTCCTTTTTAATCTCAGGGATGCCTCAAGGCTGCATATTAGGACCATACACGTGCATATTTGATATTTTTTTAATCGCTTCACAATTTAAATGAATACTATGTGATACAATCACAGTAATGTTCTCGTAATTGATAGTTCGTTTTATCTAACGCCCTTGAGTTTTTTGCTATACTTAGTCGGTCAATGTAACATTGACCTGCACCTCAACACTCAATACGTAACACAAATAACTACTTTGGTATGTTTTTGTGTATCTATTCTACTAATATTATAAACGTGAAAGTTCGTATGTTTAGATGTTTGGATATTTAGAAGTTTGTTACATAATCATGCAAAAACAGCTGAATGGATTTGGATGAAATTTGGCAGTTTTTATTCCGGTAGTTCGTTCCTGTAAATAATTTCCTTCCTCCACGCAGGCGAAGCCGCTGGTAAAAGCTAGTACCTATATATACTTTATTTTGACCTTATTAACACGACAACAAAAAGAAAGCTGATTTATAATAACGATCTATAAGCTGTGGCCAATCGAAGGGTGACGAAAGTGCATAATAAATTGACATAGCATTCCATAGTAATTCAATCAGTTTATTAATTAAGTCAGCAATAAAATAATTAGAATAGGTTGGTACTGCTAAATAAGATGAATAGGTACAAGAGGAAATTATTAATTCATGATAATAACGCAGTGACTGTCATTGTCACACTGAAGGTTAATCTTGATATGTTTGGAAAACAGGTATTTCTTGAACGGAGTTTAGATGTCCTGATCGTGTTCAGTTTCATCGGTGAAATTCGTTGAACTGAACAGTACTAATTTGATAAAATGAATTCTTACACGTAGGAACTTTAAAGGGAATCTAGTCTAGTCGCAGGCTCGGACTCACTGGTGCCTCACCAGGCATCGTGTCCGACAGAGGTAGTATCAGTGATGAGCAGTTAGACGCTAGTCTACACGCACAACGTTATTGAGTGAGTTGCAGGATCATTTATAATACAACAGGCGCGTAAAAAATTAAGAAATGCCCTGCGGAAGATCGGGTTTTATGGAAAAACCACTGCATAAATCAATGACCAATAAAGTTTATTGTACTCTTCGATATTTGAACTTTGTCGGTAATGACTTGGTTTTTCAGATTTTACACTTCTTCTGTTACTTAAACACGGCCAAAGTAAGGTTAAATTAGCAAGAAAAACGAATCTTTGTTGGCTTCTAACGTTTTAATTGCTTTTTATTTTAGTACCTATTCTGTTTCCGTACAGGCAATATTAATAATGAGACAAAACTATACCATGTATAATTATTGATGTACATTGTCGAACAGTGGAGTAATACACTCCCGAAGTTAGTATGGGAAAAATGTGGACTAGATTCACCTGAAGCCGCTTAGCCAACTTAACTTTGATAAAATTGTAGCATTAAAAAGTTAAATCCAGCTGATCCTATTATCACCGTTTCACATAATTTTATAAGTTGAATTTCTACATAATTAAAGCGGCCGTGATTTTTTAAATCCAATTATAGCTTTACAATTTGCTTGAAACAGTGTTATCAAATTATTATTAGCATATTTTTAGATTATATGTTTTTTCGGCATACCTAAAGTTACTTTTAAAAAATACTTTTTGGAGAAAAACCCTTTCATTTTATTATTATTATTGATTTATTTGTGCCTGCAGTCTGAATCTCATAAAAATCCATTCGTTACGACATTACGAACATACATCTTAGTAACATCGTATTTTTCATGTAGACAAGTAGGTAATTAAAATGAAAATATTGTAGGTTAAGTTTATTTTATTTTAGACGGACTTTAAACAAAACTTCCTGTGCCAAAAACACAAAGACTTACACGAGAAATGAACTCATTGTTTAATAATTATACCGACCCCATTAATATTCGATACTAACAGTAGAACGGTTTAACAAAACTAATGACTGTATTTAGTTCATTACCACTTTCGATAACAATTTCAACAGTGTCTGTGATTTTGTGCTTTTCGACTTTAAAATGTAGTCTGTAAGGTTGGAAATTAGGCAAATCAGAATATTTTGATTAAATTATTGGCCGATGAACTTATTCAAACACTAAGGCATAGTGTGCGGAGTTGTAATTGTATAAGTATTGTCTTAAGTAATTATAGGAACAAACGAATCGTTGGACAAACGGATATTATTGTATTAGATCATTCTTGTCTTTCTGCAAGTATACGGATTATTGATTTTAAATTAAACTATCGGAATCATTAGATAAATTCCCAACAGTTATTAAAACACCTCGTGAAAACACTACGCCTTCTTTATAGGTATTGACGTAAGCCTATGTTCAATTATGGAATAAACTCTGGGTAAATTACTTGTATTACGTATTTCCCTAGCTCAAAAAAAAATGTTCCATCACTATTAGACTGAGTAGCTACATAACTTGATCTCGTAGTACGGCCGAAAACCGGTCTTATTAATCACAGGTATTTGTTTTAATTCTGTATTAAGCGACTCCTCTGTAACATAATACCTATCACGTTGGCTACGTCCACTCTAATTAACTTTTTCACATCTTCATTAAATAATACGTACTTTACTTACTAAGTACTTCACAGAGACGTGCTTGAATATTCTAATATTGAAAATTATTAACCGAAACATTTATGAACAATATTCTTAATCAAATTTTTTTTGTTATTCGATTCTTTAAAGATTTGACGGCAAACACGATAATCTCAGAACAAGATATCAGCAAAGTTATTAACTTCTCCGTATAAATTATATGTCACGCGTGGTTCACAATCGTACATAATACTCGTTTTGTTAATAATATTAATCCATGCATAATAATTACAAGGTTACCGGTCTCAACACTCTCAACCTACTAGCCCAGTAATACATGTTTACGATTTTGTTACTTAACTGCATTCAAAATAACTCTCATTGATTATAACAAATGTCATCAATAATAAAAACAACCGTCACTACACAACGGCAGTGCGTCGGTAGATTATGTCATACTATTCAGATAGCCCGATGAACGAGAAAGATATTTTCCTTCTCCGTTCTTGTGCCTTTCTTTCACACACAATTTTTCTGAAGGCTCGTGCAGACTAGCGCGACGCGACGGTTGCGTCGCGACACTCGTAGAACAATTTCTATGAAAACTTAATGGAAATTGTTCTACAAGTGACGCGTCGCGGCTGTTTGAAGAAGCCTCTCAACCACGACCACATCCACCCGATTTCTGATTTTATCATTTGAGTTACAGGACTCATTGAATTCTACTTTTGCATTCCTTTGCGAAATTCAAAAAATCTTATTGAACGACTTTTTTTGCCAAGTTGAATTTCGTGGATATTTCTTGAAAGTAATAAATAGGTACCAAAATAGAGTTTGCCAAGATCTCAACTTTTAAAAAGCAGATCACAGGCAACTCGGCATAATGGGTGTCTGCAAATATCATGTAATTTTTTTTTTTTCGCAAAGAATCAATGTAACATTACGAGAAAACCGGGTTAAATTATGTAAAACATATTTTTCCGTCAAAATGGCTAAATCATACAAAATAATATTTATCGCGGTTATGCGAACGCCACAAAGTAGCACAGTAGCTCCTCGACGGTTAAACCGCCACCGGCCAGCCAAGTCAGCCAAATGCAACGCAAATAAGCACAAATTAACGTTTTTCCACTAAAACCACGTATTTGAAATCTCACGACATTTCACGAGAGCGGGTGTGGTCGAAAAATCGCCAAAATTGCCTCACGTAATTAATGGACGCCCCCTAATCCGTATAGATGACAAAGGTAAGAACTACGCAGGCAAACAGAAATTCCGAGGTGGAATGCAGAAAACCAGAATAATTTATAGAATTGTTTATCATTTTATTTGTAAACAATGAGGAGCAGTGAACTTTAGTCGACAATTGCGCACTGTTAGTTACATCTAAACTATGAGTAATATTGACCACGAGTAACGTAAGCATCTATTTATCCACATCCATCTATGTATAGGATTTTTTTTTTTTGGGTGGGAAATCATCCAATAACTTACGTACACGTACGTGAAACCTTTACAAACAATATAACTTGTTGCAGTTCTGTTTCAAGGCGCATGCAATAGTGGGAAGTCATCAAATAACTTCTCCCGCTCTGTGTGGAGCGGGAGGGCGTGTCAAACTTTTACTGATTAAAACCCACCCGTGTTCCCTCAGTTGCCTGTGTGCCAGGGGCACGGTATCTCTTTCGAACAACCCGCACCCCTGGCAGATGTTTATTTACTATTTACGAGTTGTTTCTTTAAATATTTCTATGAGAAATCACTCTGTCTATCCTTTTTCCAACCATGTTGGAGTTTAATAAGTAATAATAGGTAGGTACTGTTATATCAATGACAAGATTACCTACCCTTATCAATATTGATAAGGGTTATTGGTAGGGTAGGGGTTCACGTTCAGCAGTTTGGCTGACCAACAAATCAGTAACCATTTTTTTATTAAAAATAGCGTTTTTATTGCTAGACTGTGGAAAAACATGTAGTATATATTCTGAAAATCAATTTATCACACAATGTTCGACTTTTGTCTCGATTAACTAGACAAAAATAAATAAGGAAATGAACACTTTTTTATTACAAACTAAAGGTCAACTAGCTGAGACAGATTTGTCGAAAAACTAGTAGGTACCTAAGTATAAATAAATAGCTACACTTGATTTGTTATTTATAGGGAAAACGGTCGCTTTCTACTGTTCGAAGTAAAATCTATCAGAAAAATACCTATAGGTAAGTCATTACTACTGTAGGAAAGAATTAACAAAATGTATTATGGAATCAATTGCATTTTTCGATGTGGAAAAGGCGTAATTTCAAGAATTATCTAAAATAAATAGTAATAGTGAGAGTAGTGCTGGCCAAGTGGTAACAGCCACGTCTAACGAGTATCGTCCAAACCTAGATAGACGCTTTATTTCGTGTAAATTATCTCATCACCTCTGGCCTCAAAACCGTGAAGGAAAACATCGTGAGGAAACCGGATGCCCCAGAACTAGAACTTCAAGAAATGTTACATCAACCAACCCGCACTAGACCCGCGTGGTGGTTTACGGCCCACTCCCTCTCAGAAAGGAGGCCTGCGTCCGAGCACGCGGGCCCAGCGGATTGTCGGATGTCACTTGTCTTCAAATTGTTTTTAAATAAATAAAAACTACGTATTTCTTCGCAATTAAGAGTGGTTGTTCCGCCGTAATATCGTTTTTCAATACATGGGTAACAAACAAAAAAACCAAACAAACCTTGTCAATTTCTACGTTTTACGGAATAGCTCGCTATCTCACACTATATTTAATCTGGACAACATTACAAAAATCTTAGAAACATGTGGTAATAACACAATTAAAATGGTTTTAAATTTTTTTTAAACACTGATTTGTCGCTGTTGTCGGCCATTCTCTTATCACCACCTGGTAACAGTGTTTAATTACCAGTTGTAATCGCATTTATCACTCAGTATGTAGATGTGCGTTATCTATACGTCAGAACAGTCCTCACAATGACTTGGTATTGTTAATCTCTTCTTTGTCTGAACTGTTCCAAGAAACTCTTGATATATGGATCGGTCAGTATCTCAAGCATATTAGCAGACATGTCACGATTCAGACATGTTACAAGTATATCTATCTATCGCAAAAAAAAGTAGCTTATGTCCTTCTCCATATCTCAGGCTATATCTCTACCAAATTTCATGATGATCGGTTCAGTAGTTTAGGCGTGAAAGCTGGCACAGACAGAGTTACTTTCGCATTTATAATGATAACCGATTACTATTAATCGGTCTCTCCTCGGTCGTCTCTATCATCCAGTTTTATGTATGAAAAGATTAAATAGCGTAACACACGATCAACCACAATCTGAATAATTTGAAGGGTATTGCTAATCCATTGCTTCATATGTACGAAAAATGTATCTACTCAATAACGTAAATAGCGCAATGATTGTTGTTGGACTATCAAAATGGTCCTACTGATTGTGTGATACGTAATTACCCCTCTGATCAGAAATTATTGCTATCAATGAAACTCCATATTAAATAGTAATTATTTCGGCAATTAATTTCATATTTCTGTTTCCGAACAGAAGATTAGGTACACTAAACGTGTTAAAAACTTTTTCTAAAAAATAAAACATCCAACTTCCGGAAAAAACTACAAAGTGAAAAATTACTTTTTTTTCACTTTGTAGTGTTTTTTCCGGAAGTTGGAAGAGTTCCATTTGTCTGAAACGCATCTGCAGCTGTATATGAAATTTAAATAGGACCATTTCGGAATAAACCTCTTTGGAACAAAAACAGAATTATGCAAATCCGTCTATATGTATATGACGGAGTAATGCCTGAACATACATTTAAAAAAACATGTCGAATAAATAAACTCCTTCTTTTTGAAGTTGGTTAAAATCAGTAGTTATCTTAATACTTAAGATAATAAAAGATTTGTTGGATTAAAATTATTACTAGGTCTACATTTTCCTGCTCCGCATAATTTATGGTAGGCTCAATTAAGTTCGAGATTTATTTGAATTATTATTAAAATATGCGTCTTCTTCTTAATTGCCAGAGATGGAATATTTTACTTCTTCCTTGATATGCAAAGGCCTCGGTAGCATTAAGAAACATGAGGCTTCAAGGGCAAATCTTGGGGTTCATTCGATTAACCTAGTCTGGTCAAACCACACTGGGGTCGGTGCATTTCATTTCTTCATTCATTCTTCTTTTTACACGCTTTATATTAGCTTCACTTGTATGTTTGTTTGTTTGTATGTAACCGACTCCTTTGGACGCTATTTTGAACCACTTTAAACGGTCAGATTTCATTTAAACTTTGTAGACTTATCGAGGACCTATGACAATTCAATAATTTAAAAAAATATAAATATAAAAAAACACGCTTTTGTAGTTAGCAAAACTAAAAAATAGAAAATAAATAATAGTTTAAAAAAACTAAAAAAACACGCTTTAAAAACCAAACTAAAAAAATAGAAAATAATTTAATTCTATTAAAAAGCGTGGGGTGCTTGATATTAATTGATTATAAAAATACCTCATAAAGCACCCCGCGCTTTTTAATAGAATTAAATTATTTTCTACTTTTTAGTTTGGTTTTTAAAGCGTGTTTTTTTAAACTATTATTTAATCTTATTTATTACACGAATACACAATCACTTAGGTACATAGCTACTACTACTAGGCTACCTAGTAGTAGTAGCTATGTACCTAAGTGATTGTGTATTCGAATAACCTACGGTTACTTAGGTATTATTACATGTTACGTGATAGCCGGTTGCATCTTTCATGATTTTTTTAACACTCATACTCAGTTATTAAAAATGTGTTTTTTTTTCTGTACCTTAACTTTTTTAATTTTTCAATCATGCCACACAAATGAGTACCTACCGGATATAATTTTCATAAATTATTTTTCTATCTGTGAATGAATTGCGTTAAATATTCTTCGTGGAAGTCATTAATATTAATCCAGACAAATGTTTAACATTTTTATGTGTTTAGTCTAGAACTATACGTTGAGCTTGTTTTTACGTTAATGATAAACAACATGCCTTTGTTTTGTGAACGTCAGCAAATATGTAGGTAGAAACGTTCAGTAGGTACCTACGATGAAACACCAGATTTATCGCTCCTGCAGACCGGCGCGACGCGATAGCGCGACGCGACTACTAGAAAAATGACTGTTAAAACATGGAAATTTATCGATATAGAGTCGCCTTTAAATTAATGAATAGACCTCAATTGACTTACAACCAAATAATGTAACGTTCATTAACTAAAGAGTTGTATTATGGTTTCTCTCTTATAACGACCGCGACTTAACACCTAAAGTGCCCTTACTGCTACTGCGCAGAGATGTCAGCACCAACTGGGTCCGCAAGGGTCGAGGGCTGCCAGGGGTGCGAGTTGTTCGAAAAAGATACCGTGGCCCCTGGCACACAGGCAACTGAGGGAACACGGGTGGGTTATAGTCAGTAAAAGTCTGACACGCCCTCCTGCTCCACCCAGAGCGGGAGAAGTTATTTGATGATTTTCCACCCAAAAAACAAAACTGCTACTGTGCTGTCACTATCAAATTGTAACCATGTTGTTGTCATGATGTAGAATTGTAACTTTAATCTTTATCAGCTTTAATAGTATCTATCCCCATTGTTATAAAACAAGATTTTTATTTAGATCAGGTTTAAAGTTAACTTCAAGCCAGTTTTTTAATTAACAAACTAATTTGTATGGAAATGCGTTTCTTTTAACCAAACTGGCGACTTAGTCTGGTCCTAAGTTGTTTACTCAAATCGGAATAGAAAAAGCAAAAAATGGCTCTGAGCTTTAGGCTACAACTAAAGTTGGAACACGTTTTGTAATAAGACGGTATGAGCAAAAATCACATCTTAGGACAAAAACAACGTGCGGTGTCCCACAGGGATCGTTCCTGGGGGCGCATCTGTGGGACATCGGGTATGACTGGGTGCTGCGCGCCGACCTCCCTAGCGGCGTCAGCGTAGTTTGCTACGCTGACGCGGCCGACTTAGCGACACACGGGGTTGCGACAATCGTCGATAGGATCCGGCAACTGGGACTCGCAGTGACCTTGCACAAGTCCGAGGCCATGTGGTTTCATGGTCCTCGGAATGCGCCACCGACGGGTTCCCAGATAACGGCGGGAGGGGTTCACATCGGCGTCGAATCGACGATGAAGTACCTAGGACTCGTTATCGACAGCCGGTGGAACTTCGGGGAGCATTTCCGACGTTTGGCTCCCAGACTGGAGCGGGCCGGGGCTGCCTTGAAGCCACTCCTGCCCAATCTAGAACGGGGCCGAACGCCTCCTGCCAGAGGGTCTACGCGGGTTCGTGCGGGCCATGGCCCTATACGGGGCACCGGTGTGGGCGCCTACATTGAGGCGCCAACCAGCACGCCGGTTGAAGGCGGCCCATAGGGTCATGGGCATTCGGATGGTACGGGGATACCGCACGATCTCTGGTGAGGCGGCGGGCCTCCTTGCCGGATTACCGCCATGGGATCTGGAGGCAAAGGTCCTCGCGCACACTTGGGAGTGGCGCGAGGAGGCCAAACTCCGCTGCTGCGGGAAATCGCGGCACAGCGGACAGAGCTCCGGCTGGATCTCATGGCGACGTGGAGAATGCGATTGTCGCAACCCAGTGCTGGGCACGCCACGATTGCGGCGGTAAGTCCCCTCTTCGAGGAGTGGCTTGAGAGGCGGCATGGCGTCCTCTCCTTCCGCCTGACACAGTTGTTTCGGGAGGTTCCTGTTTCGGATAAGGCGGGAGGAAACGCCCGGGTGTTTCCACTGCAAAGATCGCTCTGAGGACACGGTGGAGCATACGAAGGAGGTCTGCCCGGCTTGGGAGGAGCACCGCCGTGTCCTCGTGGAGGCGATCGGCGGCGGCGATCTCTCGCGTCCGGCCCTGGTCCAGGCCATGGTACGGAGCGAGAGTGCATGGTTAGCCGTCACCTCCTTCAGCGAAGCAGTGATGCTCGCAAAGAGGGAGGCGGCGCACGTGAGGAAGAGGTAGTACATGCGCCCTCACGGCCGTAGCTTTCGCAGGAGACACCCTGGGCGTCGAGAATCTCAGGCTGATTCCTTGCCAAAGGAGGCGCGGGCTTGCGGACGGCGAGTAATGGGCAGCTCGCTGTCCGGTAAGGACCAAGCCCGGGTCGACGGCGCGTTGTGTTCCACGCGCGCCTCAAGAGGTGTCAGCACCAACTGGTGGTGCCCACAAGGGCGATGCCTGCCAGGGGTGCGGGTTGTTCAAAAGAGATACCGTGGCCCCTGGCACACAGGCAACTGAGGGAACACGGGTGGGTTTTAGTCAGTAAAAGTCTGACACGCCCTCCTGCTCCACCCAGAGCGGGATGATGATGATGATGATGATGGGACTCCCTTTTCCGCACTTAGACTCCCATTCGGTCCGTTGTGCGTGGGGATTCTGGCTAACAGAGCCAGCCTAGCTCCGCCCAGAAGCACAGAAGCTTCCTGGGAGATTCGCAGGCTTCGCGGAGCGACCTCACTGTTCCGAGGATTTCTTCACGTTGAGAAGCCACGGCCTCGCATTCCAGGATGACGTGGGCGGCTGATTCCTCGGCGTCAAGGCAGCCCCTGCAAAGTGGGCTATCCGTGGCGCCTATGTTAAAAAGATGTTTGTTAAGGGGGTTATGGCCCGTAATTGTTCCTATTATTATTCTAAGGTTATTTCTACTCAGGCTGAGAAGTTTTTTGGTTAATCGCGGGTGTACAATTGGTAAAGCCAATTTTGACTGTCTACAGTCTGTTGCCCGTGACCATCTGTTGTTATGGAGTTCGGTCGACCTTTGGCGAATCCACGCACGAAATTGTGAGAAAGGCAGTGGGAGAAGCGGGTACGGGCCTAGCACTTTCATATCAGAGCCTCTCTTCGCAAGTTCATCTGCGGCATCATTGCCTAAGGATCCACTATGCCCTTTGATCCACTGGAGGGTAATACGATTGGACGTCGATAAACTCTCCAGGGCTAGATGGCACTCAAAAATTAGTTTGTTGTTGGTTTGCTTGTTCTCCAAAGCTTTGAGCACAGATAGGCTGTCGGATAGGAATTTAATGCCATAGTTCCGGATGCCCAAGCGCTTTACTGCTGTTGCGGCTTGTGTTAAAGCAACACATTCACATTGAAAGATTGAACTGTGTGTGCCTAGCGGTAAGTGAAAGTTAAGGTTGAGGTCAAGGGAGTGTATACCAGCACCTGAACCGTTTTGTGTTTTTGAGCCGTCAGTGTAGATGCGCACTTCATTGGCTCCTGATTGATCCCTTTCTTCCTCTACTGTTTGTATGATATAGGTTTTGTTACATATAGGTTGGTTTGGTGTTCTATCACACGGGGCAGCGATGAGCGGCTGGTACTCAATCGCCCGGTCCAGGATTTTTGCGTGTGGGCTGGTAAGATTTTTGCCCCATATGCCCAGATGCATTAGCCTGATGGCAGCTAGCGCCGCCTCCTGCTGTATGTGCAGGTCAAGGGGAGTTAATTGTAGGGCTATCTCCAAAGCTGCTGTTGGGGTGGTTCTCATGCAGCCAGTGGTAGCCGAACAGGCCAGTCGTTGGAAGCGCTGTAGTCTGGTTATGGTTGTCGAGAGTTCAGTCCTCGTCCACCAAACCAGAGCGCCATAAGCCAACATTGGCCTGATTACCGATCTGTATAGCCACAGAGTGATCTTTGGAGAGAGCCCCCATGTTTTCCCTAACATTCTTTTGCATTGGTAGAGTGCAATTGTGCTTTTATTAAGTTTGTAGTCAAGATGCTTGTTCCAGAGCAGTTTGCTGTCGAGGATCACCCCCAAGTACTTGACTTCGTCTTTAAGTGTTAATTCTGTGTTAAATTCCCAGAGCGGGAGAAGTTATTTGATGATTTCCCACCCAAAAAAAAAAAGGACAGCAACAAGAATGCTTAATTTTGTTAATTCTACATAATTACAATTAATTCTGCCTCTTTTTTTCTCCTCCTCCTTTCTATCCTCATAAATTCCAATCAAATTAACATTAGACCATCTATCGGCAGCAAAAGATGTCAATCCACTTCTGGCTTTATAAAAATACAAAACTAGTTTTCATTTTTAACCTGACCGCTTTTAATGGAAGGTCATAAGTAGTAATGTCATTGACCGGCTAACATAACGAGATAACAAATATGAAATAAATTCGGTTATGAAGTTATAAAAAGATATTTTGACACGCTTTTTCCTTAATTTATCTTTGAATGAAACACTCCAAATAAAAATGGTTTGTGCAACAAACAACTGACTTATTACAAAAGTGAAAATTACTTCAATTTTAGGACATATATTTTAGTATTTTATCGAAAGCCAGCGCAAAAGCTACCCAACCAAAGTTAATAAAATTTACATGGGACCACCCCTGAGGCATACCCCCTACCCTATCCATTAATTTAAAAAATAAGTTTCGAAATCGATTCAGAATTGTCGGAGGTAACGCGGAACATACAATAAAAAAACACAAATGAATTGAGAACCTACTTCCTTTTTGAAGTCGATTCAAAACAAGGCTGCAGCATAGTATTAGCTACTCCTCTTGACATTTTTTCACAAACATGCAACGCTTCATAAATCACTCACACGCACGTATGCTAATTAAGTTATAAGACTACTAATTCTTAATTGATGGAAGGTTCCTTTATATAGGTAAGTAGGTAAAAAAGGATGTTTAACAACTTTGATCACAGTCAACATCAAGATAAACATTATTTAATCAAAGTTGCTACTGATCTCATACTGACTTGACGTACAAAGTAATGGAAAAAAATCTTCAACAGAAATACATATAAGAAACAACTTACATTCCACGAATACGTACACAAAGGAAGCAACATACAGGACAATTAATGGATACTTCCTCATGCTCCAAATTCTTACATTGAGCGGTGAGTCAAAGCGTAGGAGATGAGAAGCCACCGGCAGTAGTTACGTTGTTACCATACTTATCTCTCCTAATGGTAATCAGCTTATTGTAGCTGTCGTTTTATCATGGAGCACGGTGTATGGTTCAAGCATGTCAAATTGCCAAAGCTTATAAAGAGCGAACCACAGACGTAATGTATTTTGGTCTGAGGGGAGAATTCATTCATATCAGCCGAAAGACGTCCACTGCTGGACATAAGCCTCCCCCAAGAGGGGAGATTTGCCATTATGAGGGGAAAATAATAATAATAATAATAATAAAGACAAAATGGAGGAAGAGGCCTAATCGACATACATCACCTTTGGCAGAAACAAATCACTAGGCTAAAAACATTTTTACACACAAAATCCTGCACAAGTAACATATACAAAGCTATTATCTTAAATGATTTTAATTACACCCCACTGAACTTAAAGGAACAAAATATACATGGCATAAGCATCTGTGACCCGCAAAACCAAAAAAATGATAATTGGAAGAAGAAAGTCCTTCACGGTAGACATCCTCATGACCTGGAACAGTCCCACATAAACAAATTGGCATCAAATAAGTGGCTTAAAATAGGAAACCTCTTCCCTGAAACAGAAGGCTTTATCATAGCTATTCAAGATCAAATCATCAACACCAAAAACTATAGAAAATTTATTATTAAAGACCCTACCATCACAAACGACAAATGCCGCAGATGCCACATTCAATCAGAAACCATACAACATATAACAGGAGCATGCATAACCCTCACACAGACAGATTACACTCACAGGCACAACCAGGTTTGCAACATCATCCATCAAAAAGTAGCACTCAAACATAGTCTCATATAAAACACTAACACTCCCTACTATAAGTACTCGCCAAAAACTATGCTCGAAAATGATACACACAAAATGTACTATGATCGCGCCATACTTACAGATAGGACTATCCACTATAATAGACCAGATATAATCGTACAGGATAAAATAAGAAAAACCACCTACCTCATAGACATCGCAGTTCCTAATACCCATAACGTACAAAAAACAATATCTGAAAAAATAAGTAAATATGCTGACCTTAAAGAAGAAGTCATAAGAATATGGAGACAAGCAAAAGTGTACGTTATCCCTATAGTTCTCTCCACGACAGGCGTTATTCCCAATCATCTTCTCCGTAGTCTGAAATTAATCGATTTAGACGAATCCGTTTATATTAACCTACAGAAAGCTGCCATCTTAAACACCTGCAGAATAGTTAGGAAGTTCATGCAGTTAGAGGAAGAAAACACACCCACATCTTAAATACACACCACACGCTGCATTTACTTGGGTTCGGTCCGTAAATGTTGCAAAAACCAGCCAAAGAGCTGAGAAGAAAAAACACTAAAAAAAAAAAAAATCTTTATTTATCCAAAAACATACAGAGTTTGATAATACAGTTTGATATTTGGTTACAAGATATAATATAGTTTATGTTGCAAATCCTGTTCAAGAATAATACTCTACCTCTTAAGCTAGGCTATACCTGTATTTTAAGAGGTAGTTTACGGTCACGGATTACATTGATCAACAAAAAAGTCAAGTGGACTGTGTCATTCTACTGTATGGTACAAAAAGTAAAATTGAATGTAGTGTGTTGTGTTTTTGTGTGTGTGAGTGGTGTGAGTGTAGGTGTGTGTGTGTGGGTGGTAAATACATATGAACTATAGCATTTGAAGACTGCACTTTAAGATTAACTTAATTTGAAGTTTCAATTAAACTTAGAAATTCTACAGTAATATTAGAAAACAAGACATATATTGCAAAGTCCGAAGCAGCGGCATTTACAAATTTCACTTTTGAAATGTAATACCGATTGAAATTGCGAAACTACGCATAAATTACATTTGTGATTAGTAGAGATACCATCTTACTTCCTAGAGATTTAATCTAAATCTCAAATCCTAAGAATAAATAATTTAGATACTTCTTCAATTAGATTCCTACCCAGATACTATCATTGTACCTAAAATGATTAAATAAATCCTTGCAGCTGCTAAATACTTACTACAAACTAAAGTATAAATCTATAGATAGGTGCGCTGCGTATATGCGATAACACGTTGCCAAGTCTGTCGTACGATAAAACAATAGGCTGTATCGATAAACGAATTATAGTACCTAACTAAATCGATCAAAGAGCAAACAGTAGACTAAGCAAATTGACTACCAACTTAAATTATCAGTATAATCAAATCACAACTGTCGTTCTTTGGAATTCTCTGAAAATACTAAAACACGACAAATGAATGTAGTGTACAGGGTAACAGCCTACGTCAATTTGGTACTTTATAAAAACCTTAGATTTTGCAAGCGGTTTCGCCCGCGTGGAGCTCCTACTATCGGCATAAAAAGTAATAAAAATCCTGTATGTTAATACAAGTTATGAACTATCTGTGTGCCAAATTTCGATCAAATCCGTTTAGCCGTTTTTGCGTAACGAACATCCAAACATACAAACATTCCCATTTATAATACTATTAGGATTACTAGGATCAATTTCCGTAACTACAAAGTGTAGGCTTGACGAGGTCGATGTGATACCTACCTTTGCTTTCATGTCATACGTATTTAGATAAGATTAGATTATCTCTTGCAACGTAAACCATGATTCATTGTCCATGGACTATGTTATTGATTTTTGGTTTTGTGAAGGTTTCTGATAATTTATTGTAAAAAAAAACTTATATTCTATCAACTATAAGTACTAGAGGGTAAAATATAGATGATCAAAGAAAGTAAATGGAAAAAGCGCTAGCTAGAGTAACAAGTTCACAGTGCATTTATAGAATATTGAACTCATGAAATACACAAATATCACGGCAATGTTCTTAGCCTTACCTAGTTTTTAGGTGAATGACTCGCAGTCAGCTGTTCAAACATGCAATTCAAATTAGTCTTCGTCATGGTTTTAAAATATAGGTACACAGGTACAGGTATAGGTAGGTGGTTGGTAGGTTATTATCAAATAGTCTTATAGCGTCTGCAGTAACTAAGACACTAATATTCAAAAATATACGAATGGCTGCATAATCAACTGACTACCAAAAATGTATTGCTTGATAAAAAAAGAAACAATAACAAGGCAACTTACGTTGTTGTAAAATCAGGTTCTATTGATACATAAACGTATGGAAAATCAGTTACTCCATCTAAAGGTTGTCTTCAAAAGATCGCTTTTAGCAATAAGATCGTCCATTGTGTCATCCTATGTAAAATTTGTACATTTATGTATTTCTTAAATTTTGATGGTGTATCTATCAAGAACTAGCTTGCAAGCCCAGGTCCAGCGAATGTTTTTTTCTCTTTATTTCTTATCTAACTTGAATGTTGTTACAATTTCAGAAAACCGACAAGTGGCAGTATTAGCATCAATGGTCGCGTACGCAATGAAAAGATGTTCAGGCGAAGATCATGTTACATTCTACAAGACGACAGAGTACAAGACATGCTCACAATACAAGAATCACTCCACATAGCAGCGGATCTCAAATTAGGCAATCATATAAGTGGACAACAGAAAAAACGACGCGTAAGTGCTACCTATCAATACTGTGTTACGGATTATTTCAATATCTCAATTGATTGCAACACATGTTTCCAATCTTGTGAGGTCGAACCATAATAGTATTAAAATGTTCACGAGTTTTAAATAATCGTATCAGTTATAAATGCTAATTGCCTGATAGTTGCAAGGGCCTCGCTCAAGAAAGTGTATGGAAGGGATAAAAATAAAAGCTCGATGATCCCTTAAGGCTTCTCTAAGGTCATCTTTAGCTAAAAATAGTAAACATTTTATAGTTTCCTTCTTCTTCTTCTTTTCGAGTCGATGGTATTCGTACACTTTCTTTTGTTATTTTTATTTTATATAGTTAGGGACCAATAGATGGCCACGTTTATTACCGCATCAGTGGCCATTTTCAGTGGCCTTTTTAGCACCGCTTCTTTCGTTTGCTTCTAGTTTACAGCAGTTAGACCAAACCTCATTCGATAATGCAACACTGCCACTATTATCATTAAAAAAGTGGATTTCAATCAAACCGCTTATCATACAGGGTGGCAGGGAAACCCCAAAAATATATTGCTGTTCTATACATTTTGACCACGTAAGCATTGCTCTCATCTTTAAAACAGCTGATTTTTGATGACCGACCTAAAATTTCTACTCTAGGTTGTCTAGTGGTGCAGAGTTCTATCATGTGCACAAAACATGGTTACAGTTTGCGCATCGATACTTTGCCACACCGTATATTATTTAAAGCAAGATGGTGATAGCCTGTTATGTGTGCAAAGCAATTAAGATACCTTGATACTTCTAAAAATAACCATGTTAATCGTGTTATGTAATCGAAAATGAAAATTCAACGTTTATTTTTCTGTTGTCCAAAATTCCAGATAGCCTAATGATTCCTCTTTTTTCCAGGTAGAAGAGATTATCGTGTCCCTTGGTTTAAATAGTGCACGACACACTAGAGCTGGCAATTTGTCTGGTGGACAGAAGAAAAGGCTAGCTATAGGTCTGGAATTAATCAGTGACCCTCCGGTCATGTTCCTAGACGAACCTACCAGGTAAATGGTCATTTATATGTCAACTACAATGTTCAATTTCGTTACAAAGAAAAGTAAAGTGGGTCTGTACTTTTTAGTTGTTGGCCTTGACAACTAATAAAAACGACCCACGACTTCCTTTCGGGAGTGGCCAGAGGTGACTAAGAAACTGTGTGATAAAACATACCAATCAATGATAAAAATACCATATATGTATGTTCTCGAACTGTGAACTCGATTAGTTTTGACGGCTGATGGCAATTGTATGGTGTGGATCATCTTTCCTTGAAAGCAAGCTATGGAAGCCACTTATATAAATTAATTGTATTATTGTTAATAACAGACAGTAGTACGATATCCTGGCTCTATTTATAGTCTATCATATATCTCCAGACTGTTCTCAAACAACACGTTACTGTCACATGAAACAAGTAAAAGCACCCACTTACTTAATACTACAACAACGTTATCAAACACAAATCAGAAGGATTAGTCGAGGAATTAAATATTCAAGATAACGACACACTTTGTTTAGGAATACACTATTAAATTTAAATTAAGGTGCTCTAAAGGTGCTCATAAGGTTCGCTTACACGACCAACTAAAATTGCTCCATCTTGGACAATTCTCGTCAACTATGACTACATCCAGCAATTCAGGGCAATGGCAACATGTAGCCACCTGTTGCCAGAGATACGGCCACACAATATGGAGTAACTTAAAAAAACTAGACAATTCGCCTCCCCCGCCGCCTTCGCCGCCGGCCGGTTCCTCTCGCAAAAACGAGACGTAGTTATACGTACAAACGAGATAGAAAGAATATTGACTAAAAATTTCCAAACCGATTGGATATTCGGCAACTCATGAAATATATGGAGGAATCAGAAGCAATATTGCCGAAACACATCGGCAATTTATTGTTGTTGCTCCAGATTGCTCCACTTAATTGATCCAGATTGATCCATTAGTGTTGCCGAGCAATAATTACTCAAAAAATTGCCTGCGTAAGAACACCTTTAGAGATGGTATTCTGTTTAAATTAGCAGCGCTTGGTAAATATCACACTACACCCACGCTTAATTATAATGACTCAGTCAGTAGCTATAAAATGAACTATGATGAACTTTGTTAACAATTACAACTCAGTTATTTTATTACTGAAACTAGTAAATTGAGCATTTATTTACACTCGCGGACAAAAAACACGGGTCAGTACCTACCATAAACTAAAATTACTCTTATAATAATAGATCCAGCGGCATGAATGAAACTGTATGTTGTAGATAATTTATCAGTTAATAAAACAACACCAAATTTCGGAAATATTATTAGAAAAGGTGAATATTTTTTTACGTGGAATAAATAATGTTTGTGTATGTGATGTAACTGTATACACAACAAAAACAACTTTAAAACACCAATAATACTTTGCTTTCCTTTCACGGGCTCTTCTCACAGCTGCCAGGTGATTGGGCATGCTGTTTATTAAGTTTCTTATGTGATGTTGCGGGATATTGGTCCAGTCTTCCACTAACGCATGTTTCAAGAAAGACGACAATTACTGCTTTTTATCATGTTAATTTGTAAGATTGAAAACAAAAGTGAGAAAACAAGCAAAAGTAAAGCCACCACGAATTGAATTTATTTCCAAATTTGAGGTATTTAAAATATTAACTTTTTATATTACGTTGTCATTTAAGGTTTTATTTGAAACGATATTAAAATTATCTGTAACAAGCTTTTGCCAGCGGCTTAGCCCGCGTGGAGGTCGGTGTATTATACATATAAACCTTCCTCTTGAATCACTCTATCTATTAAAAAAACCCGCATCAAAATCCGTTGCGTAGTTTAAAAAATTTAAGCATACATAGGGATATAGGGACAGAGAAAGCGACTTTGTTTTATACTATGTAGTGATACTCGTATACAGTTAGTTTCATGCATGTACCATTATACTGCTCCCAAAACGGTGAAGGAAAACATCGTGAGGAAACCATCATATCCTTAAATAAAAAAATCGAAGACATGGGACATCTACCAACCCGCACTGTCGCCGCGTGGTGGATTACGGCCCACTCCCTCTCACAGAGAGGAGGCCTGTGTCCCAGCAGTGGGAACATTATATGTTGATGATGATATACCATTATTAGTTTGCAAGTTACAGGGATTTTTGTCATCGACCCGTATTATTTGACCGCGAGTGTATATCATGATTAGTGACACTGACATCATTATTTTAGAGGATTGACCAAAATTACGTTTTCCGGCCACAAAGTCACGCAGATGCGTGTCTTCACGAAACCGGCAAACTCGAAAATAAATGTAAAATTGCATAACATCGTGCTCAGCTCCGTGCCAAAAGTATTTATCTGTTGACGTTTTAATGATAACATTATCTTGATAATGAGGTGAGACTAAAACATTGTAATTTAATCCAATATATGGCATTTATATCAATTGTACCCATGTAGATAAGTTTATATGTATCAACTGTTGATTACTACAATGTAACGTCCAACAAATCCGGTATGCATGAGTCTTACTATTTCATTTAGGCACAAACATAAGTAGAATCAATAAAATATGTTGTTCACTGTAGATACAAGTATTCTATTTCATATCATGATAGCCTGACGTTTTTAAATTTGCTACCAGATATGAAATTATCTCAAGATATTTGTACTACCTACAATTACAATAAATATATCTCTATCTAGTGACATTCAACAGATTTTCGGCTTTTCCTGCAATTCGCTAAAGAAAACTTTACTTGCTTTTGGAGACTTTAATAAGGAATTTCTAACACCAAATGTACTTGTACTACAACATATGTCTTCATGGGCAATTTCGACATATGTATTAGAATGTCACAGTAAGACGGCCTCGCTACTGCTCAGCAAGTTTCGATTCCCAGGTCGGGCAAAATGTTATTGGGTGTTTCCATCTGAAATATCTCAGTATCTGGATTTGTGCCCGGTTGATGACAATCGGCTCGCCCCCTATTACATTGGACTTAAACATATTTGGCAAAATATCGGTGTACTACCGGCACACCTCTGCATAACCGATCAAGAAATACAGGACTGATGTAATTTTATGTTATGAGTGTTATGACAGTAAGTCCATAAAACAGTAAACCAAAAAGTTCAACCTAACTATATCTTCTTTCCAGTGGGCTGGATAGTTCAATATCGAAGCAAATAGTATATTTACTTCACCTTTTAGCACGGCAAGGGCGGACGGTGGTGGTGACGATGCACCAGCCGTCCGCCGCCCTCATGCACATGGTGGACCGCCTGTACGCCGTGGTGGCAGGCCGCTGCGCCTACGTCGGCTCCGTGCCACAGCTCCTGCCGTGTCTAGAGGAAATGAACTTGATGTGCCCGCCGTACCATAATCCTGTTGATTTCTGTAAGTATGCCATGTTATTTTGATGTTTAGAAATCCTACTATAATATTATAAATGTAAAAGTTTGGATGTTTGTTACTCAATCTCGTAACAACGGCTGAAAAGATTTAGATGAAATTTGGCACACAGATAGATTGGATACCTGGATTAACACATAGGATACTTTTTATCCGGGTAATCATCATGGGATAATAACATTTTCGGCCTCCACGTGGGCGAAGCCGCTGGCAAAAGCTAGCATGTTAATAGATCTTTGGCAGTCGTTACGGGTCGTCAGAAGCCCGAAAGTCTGACTATCAGTCTTACCAAGGAGTATCGTATTACCTAGCAAGTGGGTTGTGGAGGTCAGATAGGCAGTCGCTCCATATAAAATACTGGTATTCAGTAGCATCCGGTTACACTGGAAGCCGACCCCAACAAAGTTGGGTTAAGGCTAGGCAGATGACGATGATCATGTTTAGAAAGATGTTATTGTTCCTTACTTTTGATCTAAAACTTAACATTATTCTGGTTATGAAGTCTTTTTAATATTATCATCAAAGACTGCTTGCCATGGGCCTATTTAACATGTCTGCTTTTATTTATATTCCTACAAAATTGTTATTCAGTGGCTATTAAAAGCACCATTAAGTACTTAGGTACATCTGTTACTTATTGTAAATTTTTCACCCAAATTTTAGATGTCAAGAAAACAAAATCAGTCAGTGTTCTGTAGATTAATACGGATAATTTATTCGTAGTAGAAACCAGCCTAGTTATAAACCGGTCCCTCTTCGGTGTTGGGTTGGTATACTTACTTATGAATAGTTAACGTCATAGCAACACTGCAATATGAATGTAGAAGACAATTTTATGCATACTTTTGTTATTTATTACCTTGACAAAGAAATATTTATTATTATACAACTGAAAATAGCAAAAAAACAAATCTCTGGTGAACTTTAACCTTTTCAGATAGTTTTAAATAATAACTTGACAAATGTTGAAACAGTGATACATTTTGTACAAAGAAAATATTCTGAATCACACAGTTCTTTGTCTAAACCCACAAAACCATACCGCCCGTGATTTACATTAATACATCGTAATCACTCATACGAGTTGTGTAATTATTGTATCAACTAAATTAGAAAGAATTTCTTCAAACTTTCAACTAGTCATATGCGAATGTGTCTTGCCATAATAACGTTATTGTGGTTTTTCTTTTCAGTAATCGAAATATGTGTAGAAAACGCGAGCGATCTCGTGGAGAGCTCGGGAAATGGAAGAAACAAGAGGTGGATTTCGAACGTATCTCATGAGACTGATAGTAATTTAATAGGTTTGTATTACTTTTACATATTACTAACTGTACGAGGACTAATATATACTAAAACCTGGCCAGATAACACACCCATGTATTAAAACAATTATCACGTAAATCGGATAAGTGATTCAACAATTTTATACACATTAACTGACAGACGTACAGAAGGATGTCATATTTTATAATAAGTAAGGATAGTAGCAAGTCTCGGCTAAGCTACTGTACCTATTCAAACCATGTTGAATCCTTGAACTGATAACTACAACACTGGCACGTCGTCTTATAACATGCTTCGAATGGACTTCGTCCAACCTGAGTGAATTCATTATAAAAATTATCATATTAATGAAAACCTCACACAGTCTTGTGATAAAACACGATTATAGATAGGTATTTTAACATCTTTATAAGCAAACTATACGAGGTGACACTATTGATGTTTTTGGTTCTTAACATTGACGTAATACACATATAGATAATGTTCTTTTTATTCCTGTTTCCAGAGAGATCTAATTTAGGTGCTTGTGAAGAAGTTTGCCTGACGACGCTGCCAACTCCCAAGGAGGACCCTACTAGCAAAATACTATTAGCACTAAAGAGTACATATAACACATCGTTCATGAAACAATTCACCACCCTCACAAGGAGATCTCTTTTGGTAAACTAGTGTAATTTATTTTCTTTTCTTAGTTTAAGTAACTAATGATACGTTTGGTTTGTAAAGATTTTTGTTTGAATCCAAAACTGTAACTTAAATTAACTTTCAATTAGGTACTATTCGAAAGTTGGAATCGGAATACCGCTATCCGAGATTCAAACATCTCATTAGACAAGATTGCTATAGAAAAACAAGCCTATAAAATAATTACCGACTTATAACGATTTAATTCCTTGATAATCATTTTAAAATTATATGCTTTCGGTAAGTTTGGTTTGCCTGTCTTTTGTGAGACAGCTCTACTGGGAAATGAGGACAGAGCACAGTTCGTTCTCTTGATCTATCACTGCTGAGTCTGGTAGAAAAGCGATTTTTTCAAACCGTATGCTCATTCATCCTCAGTTTGTTAACTCTAGAAATGCATTCTTGTAAGCTATGTAAGACTTCCTTCGTTTCAATATCTCTCCTATTAAAAGCTATTAATTATATTCCTAAACCAACATATTTACTAGATTATTATGTCAATTTACCGTTATAATTTTTTTTCCAGTCATTATGGCGAGACCCTTCGTTCACAGTAATGACGACGGGCATCCACTGCGCGATGGCCCTCTTCGTCGGCTTTCTGTTCTACAATATAGGACAGGATGCTAAGGACGTGCGCAACAACTACAACTTCTTGTACTTTAGCCTCATGTTCCTCATGTTTACTGCTTTCAGTGCCGTTACTATCAAGTGTAAGTGTATTTTATTTATGGGTTATGTTCAACGAAATACGAAATAATTTGTAAACACATACAATATTTGTTTCCAATTTCCACATTCTTTGAAATGTCAGAAATGTCTTAAGGCTTCTTCAAACAGCCGCGACGCGACACTTGTAGAACAATTTCGATTAAGTTTTCATAGAAATTGTTCTACGAGTGTCGCGACGCGACCGTCGCGTCGCGCTAGTCTGCACGAGCCTTTAGTTTCATTAAGTTGCAAACATATTGCATGCGCATATGTTTGCAACTTAATGAACTTATCGCATGCCCCCAGTGGGTTCCCGCATTATCGTTGCGGGGGGCCTCAGTAGCCGTGGTCACCCTCCCACGGTGAAGCGAAGAGGAACCCCAAGGTGGGGCCGCTCGTCAGGGCTTTTGCCTCCAAGCCGACGACGTAGTGGCCAAAAAGTAGGTTGCGGTGAGGTGCATCACAAATGAGGCGGGCCGGGATGTCGGATGGGAGGCGTCGCGGCTGAGGGTTACAGGCTGCGGCGGAGGAGGAGTGCCGGTACTTCTGAGTAGCGTTCTTCCCTTCCGTAGCCTGGACGGGGCCGCCACCGTTTGATGGCGGACGCGGTGGGGCCGCAGGGGAGGAGGAGTGTCGATATAGAGTTGGCCGCTCTCCCTATCCCCTGCGGCCGAAAAGTGGTAAGTGGCGGGGCCACTGTGCTGACCCGTCGCAGGAGGACCAAGGGTGCCAGACACGGGGTCATCTGGGGCCCTTATACTGTTTGGTACCAAGGGGGTCACGGCGTGCCAGGTGCGCCGGTGATAGGGGTTATTGCCCTCCGAGGAGGGTCCGGTGACGGACAGCCGCGGCGGGTTCGCGGATGGCTTGCGCGTTTCCGTGTTCCCGCCTCAAGCGGCACTGGAGGACACCGTGGAGTTTTAGTGGGTTACAGTCCCACATAACTGCGCTATCTCCCTGTGGTAGCGCAATAGGCATTTCTCCACGTAAAAAAAAATGCCCGGGTTGACGGCGCGTTATGTTCCACGCGCGCCGTCAGAGATGTCAGCACCAACTGATGGGGCCCGCAAGGGCCGATGCCTGCCAGAGGTGCGGGTTGTTCGAAAGAGATACCGTAGCCCCTAACACACAGGCAACTGAGGGAACATGGGTGGGTTTTAGTCAGTAAAAGTCTGACACGCCCTCCTGCTCCACCCAGAGCGGGAGAAGTTATTTGATGACTTCCCACTATTGCATGCGCCATGAAACAGAACTGCAACAAGTTATATGGTTTGTAAAGGTTTCACGTACGTGTCGGTGAACTTGAAACGACAAGGTATTGGTAATTGCATCTCTGAGTCAGAACACGTTATTGGGTCAAACGGAAGCTATAATTAAATAATTAAAACTTGATTTACACGTTCAAGTTATTGTGCGTAAACAAACAGAGAGCACTGAGTAACCCATTGGGTACATTATGTTAAGGTACATTATTATTATTAACTGAAATGTGTTTTCTCCCAATAATATTAGAGCGTACTATTTTGAAATTGATACTCATCTTAAACGCTCTACACAAAGGCAATTTTCTATCGCATAGATGTATATTGTTCCTTTGTTCTTAATCCATGTGGCACTATTTTACATATGCACAATTAGTAAAATCCCACAAAGATTGACAATATCATGATCCTGATTCTATAAATTAGAAATGACCTCTTTTCTCATACGAATAGTTTTAAAAATACCATTCTCCACCAAATCGACAGGAAGACAAATGACAATTCAATTTCTCACTTCCAGTTCCCGAACAAATCCCGGTGATCCGTCGCGAGCACTTCAACAGGTGGTATACGGCGGGAGCATACTACACGTCGACGATGGTATCGACGCTTCCAACTCAGACAGTGTGCACGTTGTCTTACGCGTTCATAGTGTATTGGCTCACGGGACAGCCGAACGAAATACGACGGTTTAGTGGATTCTGTTGCGTACTGCTACTGGTGTCATACGTAGCGTTATGTAAAGGACTGCTTATTGGATCCATGTTTAATGTGAAGGTTAGTAATTTTTTTTTTTTTTTTAATAGAGCGCCCCTAGTTTACGAAAACTGTATGGCCTTAGTACGATACTAGATGTTGGAAAATTATATGTTTTACTTTTAATAACTCTTCAAACATCATTTGGTCTCAACGGACACCTCGTCCTTTGAGACTAAACCATGTTTGAAGAGTGGTAAAAGTAAAAAACAGTTTGAAGAGTTGAAAGGATGGCAGATGAAATTGAGCCTAAGTAAAAATAGGCGAAATTCTGCCTCCCCAAATAGAATAAGGTTTTATTTTTTAATTATGTAGTTGGTTTAACAAAATGTCTCTAATTTTAGAATGGAGTGATATTCGGCCCGTTCTTCATAATGCCATTCACGATCTTCTCCGGGTTCTTCCTACGCTTCTACGACGCACCAGTGTTCGTGCGCTGGTTGTTCCAGGTTTCCTTCCTCAAGCACGGGCTCGTCGGCCTCGTTCTTTCCATCTACGGCATGAACCGGCCCAACCTTGAGTGTTCAGACTTGTATTGCCACTACGCATACCCCAAACAATTCCTACAAGACAACGACGTAGTTGATGAGAAATTTTCCATGCTCATTGTTGCATTATTCTCTATAGGCCTAATTGTAAGTGTATTCGCTTTTCTTATTTTAAAAGTAAGGTTAAAGAACAAATGGTGAAGTCTAGGCATAGAAATGTATTGAATTTATAATAGAGTTTGTGAGACGAGATGTGAAAATCTCGTTTTCTTATTAAATATGACAATACAACTAGTCGGATCGTGGTCGCGAATCATGGAATATATGAAACGCGATAGCATCAGCATTATTTATTATGATATTTTTACCAAACGAGGTTTCTACATCGTCTAAAAAAATATTTTTAGAAACTACATGTATTGATATGGTTTAAGGTGTTCCAAAGTTTTAAAATCACACATGATGTACCTAATAGAAATATACTGTAATGTACAATTTCACATGACGACAAGAACGATGTAAAAATCTCTTCGTTGCAGAATGTAGTAATAATGCCTATTCTAACATATAAATAGATTGTACATGTCAAGATGATAGACATTCCAATGTAAATATTGTTAATTTTAAGAATATATTTAGGAAATGGGATTTTAACTCATAAATTGTATCCAATTTCCAAGCAAATACGTATTACCAAAAACATGTTCATCAATTTATTATAAATAAATAAAATATGTTTTGTTTTACAAGCTCAAACAAAATACGCATACACAATAATCAAGAATACAATGTGTTCATGTACATACATGTATGATTTGTCTTGTAAACGTTTAACATCTGCTTTATTGTATTGTTGTTTTCCTGACCATTAGAATAATTGTTTCAATTAGGCTTAACAAAAGCTTTCGACACCAATAAAATCTTTATCTTTTTCCAAATAAACAAGGCAATAAGCTCGAAACTATTATATATTAGTTTGATAGTATTTAACTTTACTCATCAGAGCCAGTGTTTGGTTTAATGTTCAAGTCAGTACCTTAATATAATATTACTAGGAGTACCTCAAGGTAGAATTTCGGTGCCAAGTTTATTTTTACCTTTTCTAAATGAGTTATTTCGTTGCCCATAATCAATGCAGACACAGTATGGCCTACATAATTGTAAGTTCTAAATAAGCAAGTGAACCTCTGAGTACGAATTTAAGTAACGTTTCATTAAAACTGTACACAATTTAAATTCTTTATCAAATACTAATAATGTAAGTATAATTACAGTATTTGACAATGGAATTATATCTGTTTAATAAGTGTAATGTAGCGTTTTACTAAATAAATACAAAAGTTCTATAGGTTTACTTTAAGCATTGTTCTGTGACGTTGAACGAACGAATAATCGACATATTTATAATAATATAAATAAAATATTAACCAGGCAGGGCATTTGTCCTTACATAGTTCTAGATAACCAGTCCACTTTTGCCACCCAAACCCATTGTTTTTTTTTCTCACATCCTGCAATATTCCAACACCAACAGGGGGTTGTTCTTGAGTGCATTTGCGTAGTTCATACAGCAATATTAGTCGCTTGGTAACTCATTTTATTAAAAGCATCTAACGGGTCTCTGGGAGTTGGCTTCGGCCCCTTATACGTTTGCCAAAAATCCGGGACCCCTCGGTCCTAAGATATGTCAATGCCATTTTAAATAATAATGCACATAAAAATATAATTAATAATAAATTCGTAAACAATTAAATAAAGCCTCGATTTTTCAACATGCATTACTCTTGTATTTTTAATGAGTCAACAAACAGGTTTGCTTTGCAGAGCTCAATAGAACTACTGGCGGGATTACAATAAATGTAAAGAAAAATATAAAGACATTTTATAGCAATAAATGACAACGGGACTACTTTTATCTAGTAAAACAACAGTTATATCTATAGTAAATATTTTTTTAATGTTATTTGATGTATTAGATTAGACTATAGCTACATAGGTACAAAAGTGCTTTAAAAGGTTATCCTCCACACAATTCAAACGAGTCAACATGCTTGATTTATTTACGATACGATTGTAAATGTTTGGGCGGAGAATATGTTACCTGAAAGTAGTAAACCTGCGTAAAAAGCTAAATAATATATAATTTTATGTAAACTTCACCCAATATTTTTAAGAAATTTATAACAGTCTCAAGTTTACCGTCTACACTAAATATGTTTTTACCAAAGTCTTGCCATAACGTTTATTAGTGTCATAAAATAAGATAAATGCAATGGCATTTAAATAAATATTAGGTATTCATAGAAATCTTACAATGTAAAAAATAAATATTTAGATGTAAAGTATCAGAAATTCAGCCCTGATACAAAAGTTTCGAGGCATAGGTTATGTAGGTTTTGCATTTTATTACATTGATTTAGAATGAAAAATTGTAATAATAATAATATCAAATTGTTAATAACAAGATCGAAATCGTATAAATAATGAAACACCTTCATAATGATGTGCACTTTCATAAATAGATGTTTATCTAAAATTATGTCAATATGAATAATATGTAATATGAACAAAAAAGGGCTCGAAAATGAACATAAAACGTTTGAATTAAAAAGGTATTTCATAGCTGTATTTCTGGTAGATTCTTCCTATTTTTTTTTTATAAACTTGTAAGATAAATTAAAATTTAAAAATTGTACAGACATACGGCATTGCCATGCGAATAAATACTGAAACTTTGTAATAATGCAATTTTATTTCTTATTACCTACCTCTAGAAGTCGACGATTTTGCTGAAATTACCATGTTGGCGAATTGTTTCTTTATAACTTCAATGCTTTCAGGTAAGAATTAAACCGAGATTGAAAACGCTACATAATAGGGTTGAGAAAGTCAGTGTCGATAAAAACATAATAAAAGAAGTCAGCTTCAGTTCCTTCCTTTTTTGTTGATACACTAGGATCAAAAACGCGAGTGCATTACCCTCGCAAAATTTTGTGCTTTGGAGAGGTGACACTATAACAAATAATTAGTGTATCATGGGAGAAATTTGTTAACTACTAGCAAAATTTGTTTGAATTGTAGTTTTAAAGTTATTTGACAAAACAGATTTTGCTGGAGTAACGGTTTGAAAAGTTACCCTGACAACATCGTAACTCCACTGCCCAGAGAAATCGCGACACAGCGGACAGACCTCCGGCGGAATCTCATGGAGAGTGCGATTGTCGCAACCTAGTGCTGGGCACGCCACGATTGCGGCGGTAAGTCCCCTCTTTGAGGAGTGGTTTAAGAGGCGCCATGGCGTCCTCAACTTCCACCTGATGCAGGTCCTCACTGGACACGGCTGTTCCGGGAGGTTCCTGTTTCGCATAAGGTGGGAGGAAACGCCCGGGTGTTTCTACTGCGTAGATCGCCCTGAGAACATGGTGGAGCATACGGTGGAAGTCTGCCCGGATTGGGCGGAGCACCGCCGTGTCCTCGTGGAGGCGATTGGCGGCGGCGATCTCTCGCGTCCGGCCTTGGTCCAGGTCCTGGTATGGACCGAGAGTACAAGGGTAGCCGACGCCTCCTTCTGCGAAGCATTGATGCTCGCGAAGAGACGTCCGACGCCCAGTCGGGAATCCCAGGCTGATTCCCGGTCACCGTAGGAGCGGGCTTGCGGACGGCGAGTAATGGGTAGCTCGCTGTCCGGTAAGGACCAAGCCCGAGTCGACGGCGCGTTGTGTTCCACGCGCACATCAAAGATATGTCAGCACCAACTGGTGGGTACCGCAAGGGCCGATGCCTGCCAGGGGTGCTGGTTGTTCGAATGAGATACCGTCGCCCATGGCAAACAGGCAACTGAGGGAACACGGGTGGGTTTTAGTCGGTAAAAGTCTGACACGCTTTCTTGCTCCACCCAAAGCAGAAGAAGTTATTTGATGATTTCCCACCATCAAATAAAAAACCCTGTCAAAGTCATTTTCAAAAATTCGTTTCAGGCCGGAATCAAATACATGAATATAAAGCTTTTGTTACGTAGTAAATGTATACAAATAGCAAAATGTGTGTGTTACGGTACTTAAGTAATTAAAGATTTTGCTGCGGTGACGTTTTGGGATTTCCCAAATCGTTTTGCCTCCTCGCGCCACTCCCATATATTGCCAGGGTAACTTTTCAAACCGTTACTCCAGAAAAATCTGTTTCAAATAAATTTTGCTATTAGAAAAAAAATTACTCCTCATGATACACTAACTATTTGTTATAGTCTCACTTCTCTAAAGCACATTTTGCCAGGGTAATGCACACCAAAAACGCTACCTTGCGAGACACCGAATACTTACAATGTTAAGATAATTCAATCAAAATCAAAAGCCAATCATTTATTCAAATTAGGCTGAGAAACACACTTTTCGAACGTCAATAGAAAACAACGGTAACTGTGTCGAAGGCTTTGCTTAAGGCGTCACAAATTACCTTTTGTTTTCAGTTTTTATGTTTTATTTGCTGCATGGGTTGTAATTTTAAGACCGCAGGTTATGACTACTTACTTGTTCCTATAACTAATTCCCTAATATTATAATCTTTTATATAACCCAGATCTGAACTATGTTATGTTGGTTGATTGATGAGGAACCATCTACTTTACGAATTGAACTCGCTGTGACACTGCTTTCAACGATACCTATATTTCGTGATAATATGTGCGTTTTATACTTTTTATTATCTTAAAACGAGATTGTGACGTTCAAAAGTTTTAATCCTTTGCTGAGAATATTTTGTTCTAAGCTTCGAATCCAATTTATCGTCAATAATTATCACACAGGACACTATCCAAATTATAATAAGTTAATAAGCAAAGATAAGCAACACTGGTCATTATTGTATATTTAGTGATAAATTATTGTATGAAGATAAATATAACACCAGTCGGTGTTCCAGTATCCAGTATAGTCTACTAGTAGCGACTTGCGCGTTAATACGAACAGTCTCGCGGAGAGGAAGTCTCGCGGTCTTGTGACCGACGAGTGCCTGCATCGCTCCAATTTTCCAATTCCGCGCATAATACGTGATAATCATTACCATCCGCACCAGTTCTTGTTATACTAAAATAACAAAGTAAAAGTTTTGAGTGGCAAGATGGATGTGGAAGCAGTTCGAGATGACATTAGTGTCGAAGATGGAAGTTTTATTGTTTACACTGATATTTTTTACGCAGTCGAAAGTACAAGTAAGTAGGTAGCTGTTGAACATACTTTTGTCAATAACAAAATCTTTCATTCGAATTTTCAATCTGAGTAGCTTCATGTAACATGTCGCAATTTTAAAATAGTATGTTAAAGTACCTGTGATGAAAAGTGTGTGAAGGCAAACAAGTTCTTGCTGTACGTTCGAATGGATTTGCCCGCAAATATTGTTATGCGAAAATTGGGAATCTGTTAAAATATTTTCAGAGCAAAAATGTAACTTCACGCTAGTACTGCGAAACAAATTCCAGGTGTGTAGTTTCAGTTTATTAGTAGACGCCAGACGTAAGGGATATTGTTTATACTCGTACTTAGTATAAAGGCAATTGTTTAGTTTGGAAATTTCCGGATTTCCTTACACAGCTATTATTTACAATCAAGACCTAAACTAAATGAATAATATGCATAAACTGCGAACTGTTTTAACCCAGAAACATTCTAAATAATCTAATTCAACCTTTGCTTACTTGACTTCAGGGCCGTAAGAACAACATAGGTAAAACCATGATTTTTATCCACCTCTATACTGAGTAACATTATGTTTATCTGACAACAGATCTACATTACAGCTGAGCCCTATAACCCCAACGGTTGTTATGAATGTGAACACGTTTTTATTTCTACACAAGAGTCAAAACTGTTGTAGTTATTTTTGTATTGTTATAGTAGAGGATTTTTAAAATTCTTCCTACATTAAAGAAGAATTCTTTCTTTATATAAATACTGTTCCTAATTCCTGATAATCGCAAAAACCAGCTGATTTCGAGTCGTTAATTGCAACGGTGACTTTATTATTCTTATCAGTCATCGTCGTAGATATTCAAATTATCAGCAGGAAAAGATGCAAGGATATCACGTATTTACAAAATATGTTCCTTTGTTTAATGTTTGTTTATAGACTATCACTGCGTCAATACCTTTTGCCAAGTGAAGAAGACCCGAAGATAAAGCTAATTAATTACTATTTCTCGTGAACAACATATTATATACAGCACATCACTTATGTACTATGTAGTAGGTATTAGATAATACTCCGCAACATTTCACGGTACTTAGGTATCAACTACAAATGAATTGATTTCTACACGCAACAGGGGCCCGTCCGAAAGTAGTTCTATACTTCGGAATGAGCTCTAGGTACTCCCGATTCTAAACTTTTCCGAACGGGCAAAAATACATTGGGAGTAAGGACATCTGTAAAATCGTCTGCACCCCGAACTAATCTTAGGTCCGTAAAATGAGTAGAAAACGCCCGTAACTTCAACAAAAACTATGGATTTCGTGCTTAGAGAGTAGACCCTCAGTATTGGGCAAAACTTTTTGATACATACTTACATTTACTTCGTGGATACGAAAATCAAAAGTCATTTATTCAAACTAGGCTGAGAGTCAGCACTTTTTGAACATCCAAATTACACAAGTCTCCCAAAACGCCCGCCTTTCACCACTTCATAGTGCATTAGCTAGGATGAAGAAGTGGCGCAACAAACTCCCCAGCAGCAGAGCTGTCTGTTAAATTGGAAGAACTTGATTCCATACAATAATAGGTAAGTAATTAAAACAGAAACAAACTTATAGTAATCTAAAAAACTTATAATATGTGTGGTGTGGCTACGATTAGTCCGAATAACTTGGTCGGCGCAGCGCCCCAGACGAGTAAATAAAATAAGTGGCTGAAGTAGCGTGGCTGCAAAGTCTACGTCAGGTCTTCTGGCAAAACCGCGTCGACGTAGGTCACAGCGAACCACGTCGTTTTCTAGCCAGTGAGGAAAACCGAAATTCGACTTGTAATTGTCCACGTCTAAAGACAAACAAACAGAACGTTCAGACCACAGGTACAAGCAGAATCTTTGATAAAGAGAGAGAATCAATAGCAGATCAGTTTAAAATGATAAAAAGTAATAACTGACGGAATACATACCCAATAAATGTCGAAGAAAACTCAAAACTATCTAAAATGGAAACTGGTTTGTATTATTGCTGTATTTTCTCTTCAAGTAATTTAATTTATATTAAACAATTTGGTGTAATAGTTTAAACAATAAATTCCTGCCAACATCAATGACTCCCAAATCTGCAGTGCGAGGTGCTAGAAAAAAACATTTAACAATATGTTTTCACAATCGAAGTTTTAAATGTAATAAAATATGAGGAGAGTTTTCTGAAAAATATTGGAATGGAAATCAAAAAGTTTTTCACCGTAGCGGATTTACGCTACAGTAGGTACGCTTGCCTAGAGTAAACTAATCAACTGATAGGTAGTTAAAGACCGCACTCCCATCTTCAACTAGGGTCAAATATACTATAATATCTTAATTACTAAAAGGTAATTCGAAAATACTCTGTGGCTCGTAATGCAATGGCTCTCTAATAACTTGTTAACCCTTAACATAGAGAAAACAAAATGTATGCGTCTTTATCTCCCGAACTCCTCTGAGCCACCTCAAGTCACCAATACACTCAAAGCTCACATCTGTGCGGTGCCAACAGACTGTGTCTGCTTGTCATTGTCACGAGCGAGAAATATTAAATATCATGGGGTTATACTTGACGAACGACTCGACTGGCGTCCACAAATTGAAGCTCTCATCTGTCGCATCAGAAAACTGATGTACATTTTTGAGACTCTGAGACACAGCGCTGATGCTTCAACGACTAACATGGTCTACACAGTCCTATGTCAGTCAGTGTTCATTTATTGCGTACCCATATGGGGTGGAACTTATAAAACTCTCTTTCTGGTGTTGGAAAGAGTGCAAAGGGCAATTTTAAAGGTGATACCATTTTAAACCGAAGTTTTACTCAACTGTCAAACTATATGCCGAATATCAGGTCATGACTGTGAGGCAATTATATATTTTAAAAACAGTACTTTGGAGGCATTCGCTACTACCAGTGGATGACAAAACTAATAAAAAACGCTCTGATGCAGTTGTCTGCCCTGGAGTACCTTGCAGAACAGGTTTCGCTAGTAGGCAATTTGACGCAGTAAGCTTGAGACTGTATAGTGCAGTCAACAAAACCATCAACATTTACAGCTTAACTAAACGAGAGGTTAATTTAAAATTAAGTAGTAGTGGTTGGAATCTTTAGATTATGCTCAAACTGAAATTCTTCTAACTATAAAAAGTGAAACATAAAAATTGATTCGATGTGAAGGTATATATAAGATATATTCATTATTATTTTCGGGAATGTTTTTTTCTCAGCTCTAGGCTGGTTTTAGCTACATTTTCGGGCCAAAGCCAAGTAAATGCAGCGTGTGTTGTGTATTTAAGATAAAGGTGTGTTTTCTTCCTCTAATTGCATGAACTTCCTAACTATTCAGGCAGGTGTTTAAGATGGCAGCTTTCTGTAGGTTAATTAATATAAACGGATTCTTCTAAATCTATTAATTTCAGACTACGGAGAAGATGATTGGCGATAACGTCTGTCGTGGAGAGAACTATAGGGATAACGTACACTTTTTTTTGTCTCCATATTCTTGTGACTTCTTCTTTAAGGTCACCATATTTACTTATTTTTTCAGATATAGTTTTTTGTACGTTATGGGTATTAGGAACTGCGATGTATATGAGGTAGGTGTTTTTTTCTTATTTTATCCTGTAGGATTATATCTGGGGGCAATTCTCGTAAGTTTAAGAACGTTCACAGTCTGATCTCAGTACCAATCTGTCCTCAGTACCAATCTGTCAAAAATAACTCGATTTTTCTTACCTTTTTGACATTTTGTTGTCGCTGAGATGAGACTGCGGCTAGATTTTGAACGGTTTTAATTACGAGAAGTGCCCTTCTGGTCTATTATAGTGGATAGTCCTATCTGTAAGTATAGCGCGATCATGGTACATTTTATGTGTATCATTTTCGAGGATAGTTTTTCGCGCGTTCTTATAGTAGTGTTAGTGTTTTGTATGAAACTATGTTTGAGTGCTAGTTTTTGATGTATGATGTTGCAAACCTGGTTGTGCCTATGAGTGTAGTCTGTCTGTGTAGGGTCTTTAATTATGAATCTTCTATAGTTTTTGGTGTTGATGATTTAATCCTGTATAGCAATGATAAAGCCTTCTGTTTCAAGGAAAAGGTTTCCTATTTTAAGCCATTTATTTGATGCCAATTTGTTTATGTGGGACTGTTCCAGGTCATTAGTCACAGATTTAGAATGTAGGTTGTTGTGTTTTGTGAGTGTTGTGCGTGTGGTTCTTTCTAAATGTTCGATGTCAGTTTTTGACCATTTTATTAGTCCGAATGAGTAGGTCAATATGGGTATGGCAAAGGTACTCAAGGCTTTTATACTATGCTTTCCAGATAACTGTGTTTTGCAGATTGCGTTAATTCTTTTCCAATATTCTGTATTTAGTGTGTGTTTAATTGCTGTGTGATCGAGTTCCTTAAGTTGCTTGTAGCCCAAATATTTGTATAGATCTATTGGTTCCATAGCTGCTATCTAATCCAAATTGCATAATAATATCCTGACTAAATGTTATCGTCACTTGTCTAAGAATTTTCATTTCTTTTTCGGTTTAATGTTATCCATATACAACGTGTAACGGAAAGGGTATATACATACCAAGGGCACAGGTTCTTTGGATGATATCAACGATATTGGAAGGGTTTTTTAATCCTTTCTCTACATGTTCGGAAGTTATGAGAATTTTTAATACATTGATGCCAGGACTAATTGAAACAAACACATCACTCGGAAGAGATTTATCGTGATATTAGCAAGTAACGTAGAAAGTTATTGACCTACGTAGTGCGATGACACGTTTGTCATGATTTTAATTTAAGAAACATATGAAACCGAACATTTGGTATCAATTCTTAAGAGTATTTTATTTTGAGCTGAAACTATGTATAGTGATTCTATACCAGCTGTTATCTTTAGTGCTTAAGGATAGCAATAGGGTTTCTGTTACGCCCTGTATATGAAATACGAAATAATAGTTTCTATTATTGTTATTATTATTTCCTATTATTATAATTTTTAATGATTTTTTCTTTTGTAAATTGTTGTTTTATTGCTTCTCGCTACTATTTTTCGAAAATTTAGTTATTTACTATAAATAATATTAATAGTATATCTACGTGTACATGTTTAAAACAAAAAACAGAGAGAAAAGAATTAATTTTTTGATGCGGACTAATTTTTTGATGCCCTGTGAGGCATCAAAAAATTAGTCCGCATCGCTGTCAATGGGAAGAGTGCCCAAAAAGCTGGCAGCATTAGCACGTTGTATGGCAATGCTGATTCTTTGGCCAAAGAATAGGCCAGCCCTTTGGTCACGTGAAGAGTCGACCAACCGCTTGGCGATTTCTCGGAAAACCAAGTGAGCTCTCGGACCCCATGGCCCAAGTGTTTAAACCCCAAAACGGCTCGAATACATAACTCTCAATAAGATTGGAATATTTTCGCCGTTTGAGGTTTTCCGCACCTGCAGCAGCTTCCCCGGCACACCCCGTCGTACTAGGAAGTTGAGATGGCGCAAGGGTCTGGACACATGTTGCGTCCCACACCTAAGGCCTGCACAACTTCCAGGGAATTATGATGATTCCATCTAGTCTCTTCCTATCGTCGCGGGCCAAGCCGTTGGGTTCTAAAACAGCTGGCAACCTATTCAGTACAGTAGCGGTGGCAAGTGCACGACAGATGATGTCATTAATTTTGCCGTGCCGAGCCATATGGCCTGCGCTCTTACTGCAAGATAAGCCATGGTGTCCGAAGACGTCGACAGCTTCACCACACTGACAGCGATGCGTAGCCCCGCAAGGAGTGCCTAGACGCAGACAAGTAGCGAGCTGGAAAGTGGTGTCACACAACATAGTGCCTATGTTGGGTGACAGCAGTGCCTGAAGCCAGAGGCCCGACTCCCATTCACCCACAGCCAACAGACGGGCACGCTCAACAGTATTGGTGTATGTATTGATAAGATTATTCCGTACCAACCTTTACTATTAAGTGTTGGAAGTCAATATAACTTCTCCCGCTCTGGGTGGAGCATGAGGGCGTGTCAGACTTTTACTGACTAAAACCCACCCGTGTTCCCTCAGTTGCCTGTATGCCAGGGGCCGCGGTATCTCTTTCGAACAAACCGCACCCCTAGGCTACAAGATTGTATCTATGTAAGTCCTGCATCTTCAAAGCCATCAACTTCCAAAATACAAGCTTGATTTAGTTTGGGAGTTGGTACATCATCTATTATGTGCTATATATATTATGTGCTGCTGTACAACCTTCAAACAACTTTATGAATAAGTAAGTTCTTGTTTTACTTTGAGAGCGAAATAAATTATGTATTTATTTAATTCCTTAATAGCGACGCCAAATAGCTTTTAGGCAATCAAATTCTAAGTCCTCATTAAATCCCAAAACCAGTAAGCAATAACACATTTTTTTTAACAAGTAATACGAGGTATTAGCTAGTAATAAAGATTCGTCTATAAATTCAAGCATTCTGCTTGAATTTATAGACAAATCACTTCAAAAATATTTTAATGTCAGAAATAATATTAAAAGATAAGATAAAAAAATGTTTTAAGTTACCAAAAATTGTATTAATGATTTTGCTTTTTTATTTAATTTTCCTTAATTTACTTCTTTTCCCTGATTACTACATTTATATAAATAGATACGAGATACCAAAATATGCTGCGGCCTAATATGTACTTTTATTATTCTCAGATGATTATCATCCTATTTTCAAATCATGATCACTTTCCTAATAGCTTAGTTAACCTTTTACATATATGTACTAGCTTACACATTCAAATCCGAAAATCCAAGGTTTCATGTTTTTTAACCGACGAAAAACGGAGGAGGTTCTCAGGTCGACACGTATATTTTTTTATGTATGACGCACAACTTTTTACAGAGTAGTCCGATTTTGATCATTCTTTTTTTATTGAGAAGGGTTTACCCCGAAATTGGTCTCATATAAATTTGGAAAAAAAATCCAACCCTAAGGGTTGGCAAACAGGGTTATGATTGATTGTTCACTTACAGATTTGAATGCCGAGTTGTATAATACCAAAAAGTAAAGAAAAGTTAAGCATGTAGTAATTAGTAGACTATAGCCACAAAAAAAATCTAAAATAAAAAACTTTTTATCAAAAAATTAAACCGCCGAAAAAACTGACAAGTCGGTGACTTTGAATATGTTTTTTTTTAATTTTGTGTCACCGCTTTCCGAACTTAGTTATGAAGGTTAAATAAAAAAGGTTTATTATTTTTTGCTTTTCAGTTTTTTTGGCGGTTTCATTTTTAATAGCTCCTGGTGGAGATCAGATTGGATTTCCACTTTTATGTTTTAATCAATAAGTCACTTTTATCTATTGTAGAGTCACCATGAGTTGTATTTACTACCTTATTACCTATTTACATAAGTAGTCTGGAATTTTGTCACTTTCGCTTTCATCCTTCGATTCGAATATAACAAGTTAAAAAAAGATTTGTCCTGGTAGTTATTTACAATTACTTGTCGATATTGAAATGCATACTTGCAAGCAGGTGGGAATTTTATTAAAGCAAACTGTCACGTTCATATGTCGCCACAAAAATGCATTGTTTTACCTACCTCCAATTTCGGAGTAAAAATAAAATATATTCAAGCTTGAATACTTATGTCTCAAAACAATATGTACGCAGGTTCCTAAGCCGTAATTAAGATCCCACCAAGTTAGCAGTAAGTAAACCTAGTTCGTACTAACTTTTACAAAAACTTCTCTACACATTATTGCATGTATTTACTTATTGTATATTAGCGTATGCTAGTTGACATATGACAAGTAATTGAATAAAAAAAATTGTGTTTATACATACTATATATACTATACTTGTGTTTGTACATATAGAATCGAGTTCATTCAACTTAACAGAACCGCTGCTGGAGAGTTTGTTGCGCCACTTCTTCTTCCCAGCTATACTATGCTATTATGTATGTAACGAATTATACTGGGTGACTTGTAATTTGACGTAGTCTTTCCGGGGCGTGATAGTGTCCCATAGTGACCCATTTGTAACCAAATTTCCTAAAACATCAAATTATTAGAGTTTGATGTTTTAGAATATTTGCTAAATTAAATTTGCTTTTTTTGGCTAGGCTTTATGGGGGCGCTTAATTGTTGCAAATTGGTCACACTGTCATGTCCTGGAAAGAAACATCAAATTACAAGTAATCTTGTTTAAATATGTATAGGTAGGTACATAATCTAACTGTTGACAGAAATATGTTCGCAGCAAATTATTTAAATTACAAAGGACAAGGAGAAATATTCGAACTGGATGGTCGTTCCAAATAGAAAGAAAAATATAGCTGAATATATTTAACAAAAACCTACACACGAGCAAAATTTCGCACTAAACTTAACCCAAGTGTAGATCTTTTAACACAAAAACTGCAGTAAGTTTAAAAACAAATTGCTATTACGTTTAATTAACAATCAAATTCATGTCACAGTCTAACAAGATAATTTGACGAGTTTGACGAGACCCCTCTCTGCCACGAGTGTATATATGAAAGCGTTACATTGTTATCGCGGGTCAGTCTCACAGCCGCCTGCGCATACATCGCACGCGCAAACAAATCAATGTCGCGATCGCAATAAATCATAACTTTACGACTTACATTTTTAATCCCTCAAAATGGACATAGAACTTGGAAACCGTGATGATAACAAACTAAAATGTGACGTGTCTGTGTTTTCGGATATACACTTTAGGATTCCTACTGGTAATATTATTTTTCTAAGTGAAAGTTTCCTTTTGGTGGCAAATATGATGTTCCACTTACGATGGTGTAACTGCATCAGTGGATGCAGGTCTTTCTTACGATAGTGGTCGCGCTTCTACGTTATTTACTTGAATTAAAATGTAGCACGTACCTATCCACTAAAGGATATTAGATTTTTGTGTCAAGGTTCCTGTCTGCAAAATCACACCCTTTCATCATGCATGAAGGTGTAATAAATTTATTAAATTTTCCAATATTTCTCTAACTTTCGCAGAATATCTTTCATCCATAATGAGCTTATCAATTCCTACCAAACTTCACTGGAGACTCTTTTAAAGGTCTGTTAACTCGATATTCGTTTGAAAGCATTCTTTACTCGGCCTTTTTTGGCAAATTGTTCCACATCGAAATAAAGTTTAAAAAATGTATACTTTTTTCAAATCATGAGGGTATTTTGGTATTTTTTTGGCGAATTATCCAAAGTTGCATGCATTCCCGTCTTCATTGCGCATACAAAAATATTTGTAGAGTTGTCGACATCGTTGTGTGAACGTGTTTCAGAATTAAATTTTCTAACAACAATCCTGATAGTGGTAGAGATAGCGAAGATAGCTAAAAATTCGGTAATCACCATAATATTTATATAATAACTAGTGGTCCCAACAGACGTTGTCCTGCCCGAACGCAGCGCCACCTACCGGATCCAATTGTGTTTTCAAACCATCCAGGAACCCATTGAAATATACATACAAAATTTCAACCAAATCAGTCCAGCCATTTAGGAGGAGTTAGGTGACAAACACACGTACAGAAGAATTATATAGGTTAAGATTAATTAAATCAATTCAGTAATATGCAAAAGAAATTTTAACAAACAAATTGTATTTTATGCAGACCATATATTTTTTGCCACATATTCTTTGGCTCCAACTTTGCATATTATTAGAACTCCTAACTTTCAGTTTCAGTTTCCTATACTCAATATATTTAATTAATTATGCAATTAAATTACACAGCATGGCGCTCACAAGCTGAGTGGTCGTAGGTATTCTACATTTATAAAGTATTAATCGAGAATTTGAATTTTTGAAATTGCTTTGATTTTGACTGGCAATGTCAAATTTGAACTAATGATACTGACACAGATTAGGGAAGCATGGTCAGAAGGGAGGACGCGTGTATTCAGCAGTGAGTGGTAAGAGGTTGCCAGTGATGATCATGATAATAATGATACTGTTTTTGGGATCAAAGGGGCAATTCTTGTAATTTTAAGAACGTTCACAGTCTGGTCTCAGTATCAATCAGTCAAAAGTACCTTGAGTTTCCATACATTTCTGACAAGTTGTAGACATTTGCTTGTCGCCGAGATGACACTGCGACTAGATTTTGAACGTTTTTAATTACGAGAATTGGCCGCCAGATATCAGTTCTGCAGTTCGGACATAATTTCTTGTCCTATTTTATACTATCTACCAGTGCTAGATAGTATAAAATGATAACCAAATGAAACCAGTTGAATGTTTCATCATGTTATTTGAGGTCATTATTTTTTACCCCGGGCATCCTACGTAAGTCATGTCACTGTAGCTATTATCTCCAGAAAAGATAATTACAACGTCATTTAACCAACACTTATTATCCATTGTTACATTTTACGACTCAATTTGGAGGCGAAATAGTATTAATTTTACTGAGTATTTTTAAGTCTCATCATATCAGCCGAAAGACGTCCACTGCTGGACATAAGCCTCCCCCAAAAGGGAGGGATTTGCCATAATCGCTACGCTTGGCAGGCGGGTTGGCGATCGCAGTATGGTGGTAAAATGCATAGAGAACGCTGCTGCCCATTCTCTAGTAAGTCCCTTAGTCGCCTTCTACGACACCCACGGGAAGAAATGGGATGATGCTATTCTTTTACGTCCGGCACCACACGGAACGTTAACGTTAAGTCTAAAATTATCAAATTAACGATCTATGTGAATTTGTTGGCTTTTATTTTAACCTCGCATAAGTACCTACCAAATTAATTTGTAACGTTGGCCACTAGAATAATAATGCAAATTAAGTTGGTCATTAGATACGTTATTATTTAAAACAAAGTTGTTACACAAGTTACTCTAGGGTCAGGGGGTCCGAATGCCCACTTAGTTTTCCGAGACATTGCCAAGCGGTTGGTCTACTCTTCATATAACAAGAGAGTTGTCCTATTTTTTGGCCAAAGCATCAGCATTACCATACAACGTGTCAATGCTGCTAGCCTGTTGAACGCCCTTTTCCCTTTGACAACGATGGGGACGAATTTTTTGATGTCCTATGATTCTTTTCTTCTTATATGTAAACTTGTACATATTATTATTTTGAGACCGTTCGTTTTTAAACTATATAAATATTTTAATTAATAAAATAAATGTTACACAATTATTTATAAATATTAGATATTTGAACTGGGCAGAAATTACAGATTTCTAGCAAAAAATTTAAGTAAGTAACTAGCAAACGTCATTTGAAAAATCGTAGCAGGTTTTGTAACAGTAGAAATAAAAGGCAACTTATCTACGGAATGTCTTGACTGGACACTGTAGACACGCAAGCAAATAGTAACTTTTTGCTTGATTTTGTTTGTCGCAACCCAGTGCTGGGCACGCCACGATTGCGGCGGTAAGTCCCCTCTTTGAGGAGTGGCATGAGAGGTGGCACCGCATCCTCACCTTCCGCCTGACGCAGGTCCTCACCGGACACGGTTATTTCGGGAGGTTCCAGTTTCGGATAAGGCGGGAGGAAACGCCCGGGTATTTCCATTGCGAAAATCGCCCTGAGGACACGGTGGAGCATACGTTGGAGGTCTGCCCGGCTTGGGCGGAACACCGCCGTGTCCTCGTGGAGGCGATCGGCGGTGGCGACCTCTCGTGTCCGTCCCTGGTCCAGGCCATGATACGGAGCGAGAATGCATGGGTAGCCGTCGCTTCCGTCAGCGAAGCATTGATGCTCACAGGTGGCGCACGTGAGGGAGAGGCAGTACATGCGCCCTCACGGCCGTAGCCTTCGAAGGAGACGCCCTGGGCGTCGGGAATCCCAGGCTGATTCCCGGCCACCGTAGGCACGGGCTTGCGAACGGCGAGTAATGGGTAGCTCGCTGTCCGGTAAGGACCAAGCCCGGGTCGACGGCGCGTTGTGTTCCACGCGTGCCTCAAAGAGATGTCACTATGTGAGCACCAACTGATGGGGCCAACAAGGGCCGATGCCTGCCAGGGGTGCGGGTTGTTCGAAAGAGATTCCGCGGTCCCTGGCACACAGGCAACTGAGGGAACACGGGTGGGTTTTAGTCGGTCTGACACGGCCTCCTGCTCCACCCAGAGCCGGAGAAGCCATTTCACGATTTTCCACCCAAAATAAAAAAGGAAATAGTAACTGCCGGAAGACGAACAAGCGCCACAATCAATTAATTAAATTATTGTATACGTATAAAGCTAAGGGCATAAATTATATTGATTGTCATTACCTGTCATTACCGTGTATAACCTATGCCCTTATAGCCTTATCTTTTAATTCTGATTAACTTTCTTTTATTATCTTTAACACGATTATCTATTTATCTACAATCCAATGTTAATATACATTGCTTCTGATAAATTGATATGGTTGCTTGTACCAGATTGAATTAATGTTTTGATAAGAATAGAAAATACATCATATATGCTTTATTCAAAGAATAAGTATGGCTTGCAGCAACACGAGAATGCAAATAATTCTGTTGACTTTGTACAGTTGAAGACTCCTGCAAACAAATAGGTACTTGTAGTGTCGACTAGCACTGCATGCAGATCTAAAGAAAAGATTCATTAAAGGATAAACTATAGTGGAAAATATTTAACTGATCCTTTAAAAACGTATTGACCTTTTTATGGTGTACGCTTTTTTTTTATTAGCCAACCTCTAAATTTTTATTGGACTTCTAATGATGATTCTTACGTTCGCTAAATGAAGACTGTGGTAGTTCCAGTCGTCAAAAATAGAACAGTTATTTAAGTGCCTCTAGCAACTGCCGACCATTTACAATCAGAACGGTAACAGGCACGGTGCTGGAACGTCTCATACAGCCTGAATGGCAGAAGAAAATAAAAAATGACGATGCGCATTTTGGTTTTCGACCCGGACTCTAAACAGACTCTGCGATTATTAGCCTTAAGAGAACAATACCCTATTACTCCCACCAGAGAACCTCAGTGTATGCTTGCTTCTTAGACCTGAGTAAAGCTTTCGACCTGGTTAATTATGAAATCCTCTGGGACAAGCTAAAAAAGTTACAAGTACCTCACCAAATAATAGATATGTTGAGATATTGGTCCAGAAGCCAGACAGGTCAATTGAAATGGGGTGACACTCCATCTGGTAGTTACAAGTTAGATTGTAGTGTTCGCCAAGGGAGGTTGACTTCTCCGGAGCTGTTTAACCTGTAACCTACATCAAATCAACTACCTGATCGTGGAACTCAGAAGATCCCAAGTTCACTGTCACCTAGGTAATGTCTGAGTGAATAGCTTGAGGTATGCTGCTGATAACATGGTTCTTTTAAATCCCTCGATTAAAGGCTTAATGTTTCCGGTCTCAAAATGCTTGCTAAAGCAATCCCAATAGCACAACTATTGGGATTGCTCTGGTTTTCTGTTCACCCAAGTGAAAACAAAAAATGACGAAAGAATTTATGTATTTTTGAAGACTAATACTAGTACTACTACACTAGACTACATACCACTATACTACTACTGTTAATATCAATTTTGTTTATGGGTATTTTTCCTGCACTGAAACACAATTTATTTCATTCTAATTATAAATTAAATGAGCCTTTTTTGACTTTCAGGTCTTTTCAGCCCAGAAAAATGGGAATTATTTTAGGTTTGATTGAATACATGCCAAATATAATTATGTGTCTTATCGGTTGTAGTATATATTATTATTGACTAGCCCGCGGCTTTGCCCGCGTGGATGACAGTTATCGCGTAAAATAGTAGCCTCTCAATAGAGTCCTTCTCAATAGAGAATGACATATGCTGGGATATCCCAGGCTATATCTCTGCCAAATTTCATGACGATCGGTTCAGTGGCTTAGGCGTGAAAGCGGAACAGACAGACAGAGTTACTTACGCATAATATTATTTTGGGATTACTTACAAAGAACATCATATGAACCTTCGAAAAAAACTAAGGCCCCTTCAACAACTTACCATTTATATTGCCGATTCAACCGGTTATAGACCTTTTTTATTATTTAGTTTATTCATTTTATACTGGTTTAAATTTAACTTGATTTCAATGAAATCAACTCATGTAGTTCCAGATCATAAATTCCAATTTGTTACTAATGACATACGCAACTTAAACACTAAAGCAGTTGGTACACACGTTTGTCAAATTTTTGGTAATAATTACTAATAATGGCAAAAACTAAAATTACCTACTTTTAAAAATGTCATTAATAATACGTATTGTATTCATCAATGCAATAGACGAGAAACAACCTTGTTTCATTATTTTTATATAACACACACACACTCTACAATACCTAATGTCTATCATCGACGCTTCTACTTAAAATGTCAAACCGGGTCCGACCATGTTAGAATATCATTGCATCGACCAGTAAATGTTAAAATATCAAAGTTCAAAGTAAATATTAAATGCAACGCCGTAGATAATTCCTACCTACAGACGGACTTACTGTTAAGGTTAGGTCCTAGAAAAGATAAAAAGAAACATTGATTTGGTAAAGGAGGTCATCGGCGAATAACGGCAGAAGTAACTGTAGTTCTGCCATAGATACAATACAAAGGTTTATTATGTATGGGTCAAGTTAAGAAACGACACGCCATTTTTTTGCCACTGAATAAGCTACTTCCGAAATAAAACTGGCACTCCTTTTGAACGCGGCTTTCCCGCGTGGAGGTCGGAAATTGTCCCACGGGAACGTACCTACTTCCAGGATAAAAAGTATACACCAAATGCGTTCAGTCTCAAAAAAATCTACTGTTTCATAGAAATGTTTCCATACATTGATTCCCAAGAGCTCCATCATTTTATTAGTTACAACCGACTTCCAAAAAACACTAAAAAGTGAAAACTTTAATTTCGGAAGTCGGTGACTTTGGATATGTATTTTAATTTTTTGTCACTGCCTTCCGAAATTAAAGTTTTCACTTCTTAGTGTTTTTTGGAAGTCGGTTGTTTATTTTTTTGAAAAATGTTTTTTATTTTTCACTTTTTAGTGGTTCACATGTGCTTACCCCTTCACAGCGTACCGGCGTGATGTTATGTTATTAACTGGTGTAAAGAATTGACAGACATGAGATTTCAGTAATCCCTGTCCATTTGCTATCATTATTGAGGAGTTCCGTTACCTATCTCCGAAGTTCTTCATCAGATCTTCACCAAATTGAAATGGAACCTCTCCGAAAAAGTACTCTTCCAAAAACTACACAGATTGCTTCAAGTGTGCCTATAAAATTTGAAGAGTTCTCTCTATTTCTCCAGGATCCCATCATCAGATCCTGACTTGATGATCATGGGACCACTTGGGAAGTATACCCTTTCAAACAAAAAAAAAATATCCAAATCGGTCCAGCCATCTTCGAGTAATCGGGGAACATACATAAAAAAAGGTTCCGACGAATTGAGAACCTCCTCCTTTTGGAAGTCGGTTAAAAATAATAAAATACTAAAATTGTTCCCAGCGGCTCCAAACCAAATTACGTAAGGTCAACAAAGCACAAATTGCAAGTCGTGTTAGTTACACCACTCAAGATCGGCTGAACTAATTTTTACAATCTTAGATTTTTTGGATTCGTCTTTGCCCTGAATAGTAGAATAACTGTTAAGACGTGGCAAAAATTCAGGGAAAAAAAGAGGACAATTCATTTTCTCATACATTTTTTGTGTCAGCTAGAGAACGCTCGTAGTACCGGGTTGTCAACTTGGTAGGAGTACACCTAACATTGGTATGACAGCTAGGAAACGCTTTATGCCTTACAAGTACCAGGCTGTCATAACTCGGTAAAAGTACACATAACAGCATTACAATACAACGTGGCCATGCTGCCAGCCTTTTGAGTCCTATTCCCGTTGAGTGAGTTATGACAACCTGTTACTTCGAACGCTTAAAGCGTTTTCTAGCTGACATGAAAACTGTATGACAAAATGAACTGTCCTCTTTTTCCTGTATATTTCCCATGTTTGAATAGTTCCATGAATTGGCATAAAAATGTATAAATTGCAAGGGTGCAAGGTCAACTATCTTATTTTGCTATTGTAGATGGACAGCGCGGAATCATACATTAATTTTATTGTAAATATATATTTTTTGTGCAATTAGTACTTACAAATTTTTGGAGCTCATGGGAAAGATATTATTTAACATTATTATTATATTCTTTTTTTTAATTTGGAGCCGCCGGGAATAAAATTATGGAGCGCCTGGGAATAAACCGTTTGAACCTACACATAATAAGGCAAAGACATTGGTTTTAAAACAACATCACTAAATATTAAATATGTTGATTGTATGCATCTATTCACACGTGGACCACGTGGTTTTATTCGTAATGTTATTAATGCGCACGTAACGAACTGACTTATTAAGTCATGTTTATTAAAATTTATATAGTAGGTAGTAGATTCACTGAACAACAATTGTTTGAATAACCAGTTATCGGAATGAGTAGCTGTTTAATTTTACAAAAATAAATGTTAGTAAACAGATATATTAAATTTTATACCGGGTGGCTGGGACATCGACGCGCAACCTGTTACCATTCAGTACATGATTCTGAGCCAGGGTATAAACAGTTTTGGTCAGTTATTATAAATAAATGTACGATTCCATATATTTTGTGAAACAGCTGATGTTTTTAATTTTTAGTAGGAACTTGAAAATATCTTTATCCGTCAAACTCAAACTCAACTCAAAGCATTTATTTCAATTAAACCATTTACAGGCACTTTTGAACTGTCAAAAAGTCGATCAGTTGGAAAGTTGAAGCTTGTTGCCCATTCCAAAACGTAGATCTGTATGGAGAAGAAAGGGCAAGAAACTCCACGGACATTTTTTTTAAATCAAGATGGATATTACAAAATCTTGGAAACATTATTCTTGTTACTTCTGTATGTGAGAACAGTGTAAAAAAATTGTAAACAATTATAAATACAAGATTAAAAATTAGAAGCCCTGGAAGTTAGGAGATAGGAGATGACCAGTCTCAACCGACAGCGCCCGTTCACGAACTAGACGCGTGGATCAGCACCATCCAGCTCAAACATTTTGTAAGGAACCGAATGATCCAACACACGAGTCACTAATTGGACCACTATTAATAAACCCACCTAGCCAAAAATAAAACCCCATTTAGTTTTTATTTGGTCCTAAAAAACTAAAATTTATGCATCAGCGACCAGCTCACATCGCTGACGATTAGCAATTTTATTGATAGATCGCGATAGAAAACTTTACATATTTTGTCAAAGGCCTATAAACGAATTTACATCCAAACTACCTACAAATTAACATTAATTTTGATTTAACCTTCGGGTAATACTTGTCACCGGCACCGCCATGTGGGAGTGTAACAGCCTCACCGGAATAATTTGGACAAACCTGTTCCAACGAACGCGTTGGTACAGGTTTACTCGGATTGTTCTGGTTCTTTCTTAAAGGGCCAGTCCGAATGCTGCCCTTCATCTGAGTTTCACTAGGTAAATACTTATACACACGTAGCTGACGTAGCATAATTTGAAGTATGAGCTAGAACGTCTTGGAAAAGAGACCTCGAAGAAATGGGAAACTGGGAAGAAACGAAACATACCCAGGGTTGGTTTCTTCGAGGTCGGATAGGAAATGTGGACTGGTGTCCAATAGCTTATAAAAAAAGCATAATATTCATTGGCAGCCTTGTTCTACCCACTGCTGAGTGGGCCTCCTCCCTTTTCTACCCTGCTTTTTACTCCGTGCGAATCTCAACCATGTCTTACTCGTGATCTTCTGAATGCTATCCACGCATCTGGCTGTTTGCCAACACTCCTTCTACAGCACCTGCCATCACCACGTCTAGCCAAGTATCTTGCCCACTTCCATTTCAGAGTAAAAATAAATTAAGTGTAGCTCTATACAAAAGTGATTTCAATACGCGTTTTCAATACACATCAAGCTATACATTTCCAGTATACGCTGATCTCGCACTATATGGAAATCCTATACAATGCGAGAACAACTTATATTGGAAATGTATAGCTTGATGTGTAGCCGTGTGTACAAGCTAAAAAAAAATTGTTGTTCCACACATGTTCACCGCGTAGATATTGCACAGCAAACAGCGGCAACAGTTTGTGCGTCGTTGTCTCTGCCACCCGGTGTACTGGTTGCAGATTAAATTAAAATGTACCTACCTATATACTTAGACACATACTTTGATTTAATTACCTATTCTTTGTGATTAGAACTATTGATAAATAGTGTTACGGAGAGATGTACTAGTTTTATGTTTGCATTGTGCACGTGCACTATGATTCATGAATGTGCAGCACCTAATGCAGCCGTCTAACCAATAGCATTGTGATAATACGCAAGCCTTATTGGATTCATTGTTTTGGCAAATCATATTCAAACATATACTGTTTGAAAAAAAAATACACGTATAAAATTGTTATAAGTCGTATACGACTTCATTCGAGTTCTTTTACGCACGTGTAATTTCTGTACTTTAGAGGTCGTTGCCGAATCAGCCTATAAGGTTCCCACTGCTGGGACACAGGCCTCCTTTCGTCGATGGAGAGTGGGCTGTGATCTACCACGCGGGCCCAGTGTGGGTTGGTACTTTGGTACATGTCGGGTGAGAAAAAGATCCGTATCCGTATCCCCATCCGTTACATTTTTGACGGATCTTTTACCTTATTAATAATTCCAAATTGTACTACTAACCTTCTCTGTAGTCATTTTTTTAACTCGTACAACAAACAAACGTTATCTATGCTGCCCAGTGTCACAGTAAACTATAAACAAGACAAAAGAAAGACCCGCGCAACGCAAGTCGAAACATTTTCTGTCACTCATAGCGTCAAGTGGCGTCAACTATCGTTTTAAGGTGACGCGCACCGACACCGATTAAGTAAGAAAGTTAAGATCCGTATCCGTATCTGTATCCGCGGAACCTGACACCAGTTATTCGTATCCGGATCCGTATCTACGGATCTACATTTTTAATAATCCGGCAAGTCACTAATTAGTATCTCAATACCCATAATTTTAACAAACAAGCAAGTACACTGATGTATGGATTCCGATCACCTAAGTATCAAACATAGCATTAAAAACGTAACATAACATCAAGACTTGTTCCCTAAAGGGTTGTGTAGAGTTGTACCTTAACACAGACACATCTTCATGTTCAAAATCTGTTCATAAAATAAGTGTCATAAAGTGTTTCACCATTAATCACCATACTTTGAAATTGTTGTATATTTTTAAACAAATTAATTATATAACATGTCTGTTTATCTATCTCTCACAGCCAATTTTCTTTACTGGACTGATTAACCCTTAAATGCATATTTTTTTTTTTATTGGATCTTATTCTTTGGAAGCTGTAAAAAGAGATAAAAATAATAAAAAGAAAAATTATATTTTTATGGTTTTTAATTTTTTTTAAATGCAGATTCATTTTTGGGACAGTATGCAAAATAGGCAGAAAAAATCAGGGTTTGTGAAATAAATTGAAACAATCGTTTCCTTTCTTTGCACAAAGGAAAACATTACATTTTATACATTTGATGAAGGTCTGTAATTTACAGCCATGTCTCATGCACCTCATACGTTGATCAGTTTTAATTTGACTATGACCAAGATTGTCATGATGAATGTCAGAAGCTGGTAAAACTTGGCACTCTTTTCTTCGTTTTATTTCTGTTTCCATTGAATTTATGCTGCTGTGGCTTGGACGTCCTCTTGTACTTGTGTGCTTTGAAAAAAGCTATTATACACCCAATTTATAAGGGTGGGGACAGAGACTGCGTCAATAATTATAGGCCCATATCGGTGCTGTCAGCCTTATCAAAGATCTTAGAAAAAATACTGTACAAATCGCTCAAAATTTTTATGAATCGCTTTAATATCTTAGCCGACAACCAGTACGGATTCAGATCAGGTATCTTTACAGAGGATGCAGTGTTGGATTTGACAGAGCAAGTAGTGGAAAACCTAGACAAAAGAAATAGATGCCTATGTATATATCTAAATCTCTCCAAGGCGTTTGATACAGTTTCTGTCCCTATCCTCTTAGCAAAGTTAGAACGAATAGGTGTACGAGGCATTGCTTTAAATATATTTAAAGACTATCTTTCCCGGCGTAAGCAATATGTCAAAATAAGTGATTGTCTTAGCGAGGAACGGACAATCCTGTATGGGGTCCCACAGGGGAGTATTTTGGGTTCCTGTTGTTTTTGGTGTATATAAATGACCTCTGCACAATGTCACTTCTACACACCAAAATCTTTACATATATAGATGATACAGCAGTATTTGTATGGGGACGGAATTGGCAGGTGGTCAAAGATAGAGCCGAATATTCCCTCTCCAAAATAATGGCCTGGCTTAGAATCAGAATCAGAATCAGAATCAGAATCAGAATCTTTATTTGTTAAACACAGGTATTTACTTAATGGTGTTAGGTTTACATAATTGAGCGCTATGTTTTGTCGCGAAGGCATACAAATTTTAATTAAAATGTTATTAAAGAATCTAAAATACTTAAACCTAAATAAAACAAACAATAAAAACAAAACCAAAAACTAAAAAACAAAATATTAAAAATTAAAAAAAAAATTTGAGAGTTCTGATGGATGATGGACTGAGGTGGGACAAGCAGATTGGCTCGATCATTACCAGAACTAGGCGGCTCATAAATGTGTTCAGGACCCTAAGGGATTCTGCAATACTGAAAAACCTAAAACTAGTCTACCTGGCCCTATGTCAGTCCATTATGCAATACTGCATCACCGCATGAGGAGGTGCAGCCAAGACCTACCAGCTCGGGTTGGAGTGAGCACAGAGGGCTATGTGTGAATTTTTACCTATACGTGTTACCAAATGGCAACAACCTTGGCTGTCAACTTTGTATATTATTAATACAACCCATGGCTGAACGCTGACCCCTAAAATACAGGTATAATATATTTGTGGCAATACATTCGTGTGCTATCTTATTATGACTGGCTTGTAACATGTATTTTAGTATCAAATAAATATTTTTGATTTTTTTTTTGATATCTCCGGAACAAATAAGCCGAAAGTTTTGAAAAAAATCTGAAATTAGTTCTTTACTTACTGGTTGCAGTCACTCTCACACTCACTCAGCAAAACCTCTAGGGCATTTCCCGAGGTCCTAAAAAGCTGGAATTTGATATGCAGGCCCTAGTCTGCATACCAAATGTCATAACAGCAAATCCTACTTTGCACACAAATATTAAAAAAAAAATTGGAAGTCTCTAAAACTCACCGAACCGGCCAAGCCGTACATTTTGACTACCTTAGTCAGTCAGGGGTTTGGTTATATTCGATATGATAACTTTTTAACTGTTAGGGTTATGTAAGTCTTTCGTCAGCCGACTTTACATGAAATGTTTTGGCGGGTAACTTATTATATTATAGGTATTATAGAGTTCAACTTGCACTTATTTTTAGCTGTCAATATTCAATAAGTCAGCATTAGTGTTTCCGCGTTGATATCCAGTTTGACTAAATTATTTCGAAACTGCCAACCACCAGCAAGTGCCAGTCTTTGCGGCGTCTACGCCGAGACTACTCAGCGTCTACGCGATGTTAAAGTTCATATTATTGACTACTTCAAAGTAGGCTCGCTTAGCACTCCTGCTTAGCTGCAGACTACATACATCCCTAACCTAACCCACATCCAGATGACCAAGACAGTTAAAATTTGGCAAAAAAAAAACTGGGATTTTTTTACGATTTGAAATATTTTCCAAGCAATCGATTTTTATTAACACCTTAGTGCATTTCGAAATTATAAAAGCAAAAACTACATCTAACACAAAGAAGATAAGTTAATTAGCCAAATAAAAGACAAGTAACTTGTTTGTAAAAACTAGCCAAGTCAAATCATGAGCCATAATTTATCCTAAGTTCTTGTGTAGGTAATCCAACTGTTCAAAATTAAGAAGTTGTCATTTAAAATGGCAAACGTTGTAGCAGATAAAAGAAGAAATTGTGTTTTTAAATTTATTTTAGAATATTGAATGTTCTCGTAAATAAATTTCAGGAGTATCTACAGAACTTGGCACCCATTTAGATCTCAATTCTCTTGGTGCCGTAGTCAACAACTACGCAAATCGCACAGGTAACCTATTCTTAATATTGAACTTGGCCCCCATTTACGCATTTATGTTTTTGATGGGTACTGATTTAACAGAATACGCAGTCAAAATCGTGTAGCCAATTAAACTTTTCTGTCAACTTTTTTGTTGAATGTTAGTCCACCCCCGTTGACTCCAGACTCTTACATAAACACTCACGGATATTTGTTATTGTATTATTCAACAACCTTGGTTGTGTCTGAGAATTTATACTATTTTATTCCCACAATATATTAAAAGAGAACAATTAAAAACTGAACATCACAAATAGTGGAAAACCATACCAGTCAAGAGATTATAATATAAACATACCTACGATCAAGACCACACATACCTACCTATCCTCTGATGGATGTACCTAGGCACCTTTCAAATAACACCACAACACTCCGTTCGTCTAGTTCCGTTACACACTAGCAGTAGGAATGTCATTCATTTTAACAGTTCGACAACATTCATTGCGTCATTTACATTGTTGAGCTGACTTTGAATATGAATATGAACCAATGGATCTGCCAGGGATGCGGGTTGTTCGAAAGAGATACCGTGGCACACAGGCAACTGAAGGAACACGGGTGGATTTTAGTCAGTAAAAGTCTGACACGCCCTTCCGCTCCACCCAGAACGGGAGAAGTTATTTGATGATTTTAAACCCTCAAAAAAACAAAAAGGCAATGGATTAGCAATATCCTTAAAAGGATTCTGATTGCCACTGTGTTACGCAGTTAGGGTACTAATTCATGGGCGTCGGGAATCCCAAGCTGATTCGTGGCCACCGTAGGCACGGGCTTGCGTACGGCGAGTGATGGGTAGCTCGCTGTCCGGTAAGGACCAAGCCCGGGTCGACGGCGCGTTGTGTTCCACGCGCGCCTCAAAGAGACGTCAGCAACAACTGATGGGGCCCGCAAGGGCCGATGCCTGCCAGGGGTGCAAGTTGTTCGAAAGAGATACCGCGGCCCCCGGCACACAGGCAACTGAGGGAACACGGGTGGGTTTTAGTCAGTAAAAGTCTGACACGCCCTCCTGCTCCATCCAGAGCGGGAGAAGTCATTTGATGATTTCCCACCCAGAAAAAAAAGGGTACTAATTCATAGTCCAGTAACTACAGCTATAATTTTCTGTGATCAGTTCTAGTACATAGCCTGATGGCAAGAAAAAGTCCAAGAAAGAATCTCTGTTTAGGTTAGTTACTTACAGGTAAGTTGCTTAATGCTAAAATCTTGAACACTTCATTACATGTTTCCGTTGTTTATTTCTGTCGGCTATTTAAGTTGACCACGTAGAATGACAACATACATCGACTGTTTATAACTATAAAACTTATCCTCCATCGCACGTATTATGAGCAGATTTACATGCAGTTTGCGTGCAAAAATGCAAAAACTTAAGTTGAGAACAGCTGTTTATGCTAAGAATTTAAAATATTCTCAATAATCGCATGAACACTATAATTAATAGGTTCACAATTATGTAGTGCATATTCACTGTTAACCCTTTCAAAGTCGCCGACTGAGGCGGACTGCCATAAGGGCTCCCACAAACAGGCACGACGCGACTGGGATCCTGGTAGCATAAATTCCACGAAGTTTTCATAACAATTGTTCTACTACTGTCGCGTCGCGCCTGTCCGTGGGAGCTATAAGTAATTTAGTTACAAGTAGAAATTAAGTCATAAGAAGTAGACATTGACATGACATGACATAGATCGTAATAGGTATGTAGGTTCCTACCTAATGTATTAGCGCAAAAACTCTTTTGACTTAAATTGCTTCACGCTTTCAAGAAAATTGTTTCTGATTTCAGAGGGTGATTCAGTTGTAGAGCACGATATTTACCAACACTGACCACCACGTTAAAAATATGATGGAAATGAAAACTTTTTACTATAAAAAGACTTTAAAAAAATACTACAAAGTGAAAAGTCGGTTACGTCGGTTCCTTTTAGCGTATTTTCCGTTTTTGCCACCGACTTCCGTAATGATTACAAGTTATTTGAAAAAAATACGTATTTTCGAAGCTAACTTAGAAACTGTCCAAAAAGTTAATACAATTTATCTGGGACCACCCATGGCATGCCATATCGATCGAAATTGATCCACAATTGCCAGAAATATCGGGTAACACACCTACAATACAGTTGAATTGAGAACCTCCTCCTTTTTTAAGTCGGTTAAAACAATGAATACGACATAGGTAAAAGTGGTAAAACCTTCTTTTTAACAATCATAATTCGTACACGTATCAGAATTCCAGAGAGTACCTATCGAAGTCTACAGGGCACCTAGGAATTGCAGCTATATATACTACTAATAATAAAGCTGAAGAGTTTGTTTGTTTGTTTGCTTGAACGCGCTAATCTCAGGAACTTCTGCCAAGCAAAGAGAAAAAAGGACGAATATGAACAGGCAACTCACACGGGCAGGTGAGGCGAGCGACGGGGTGGGTCGGGGAGCAAGAAAGTTGACGCGAACGAAGTCGCGGGCAGAAGCTAGTTTATCTACTAAAATGAGACATTCCCATATCAGAATGCTTTATCAATACTAACTACTGCAACATCCGTTTGATAGTAATATTAACACAGTTCAAATGTACTTTTATTCAAGAAACAATTCATACATATACGCTTGATAATAATTTAAATAACCTAATAATTAGCAACAATTGTGTAGTATCTTAATACGGATATCTACGTTATAACACGTGTAATCCAAGATAATTCTATGAAAGATTAATAAATAAAAAAAGGATAAACATTCATTAAAATCATGGACATAAATAAATCATCTAGGTATACATTCTCAACACGCAAGGCCTAGAAGACAATTGTTGTTAAGAAAGACCTGCAAATGAACCTGCGGCGTTAAGACAAGTACGTGTCACTACAAAATTACCTCGCACAATGGTTAATTACAACGATTAAGACTTAACTGTCAGTCTTTAGCCTATACAGGTGGTCCTAATAGTGACGTCAATTTAAAAAAATGTATCTTGCACTAATTCTAGGAAGATATATTTTTTTTGCATGAGAGGGTATTATTTCATTATAGTCCCATCGCAAAATAGAAATAAAAAAAGCTTGTGAAAAAAAAATGAGATATCCCCGAAGAATTTCCTGTGGCTAAATATTAACTGCCGTACGGGTCGACCGATCAGGTCAAGCTACGCTTGCCACGGTTGTCCGTGGATAGGTGACCATATTGTCATTCCAAGACCCCTCCGTGCCTCGGAAAGCACGTTAAGCAGTTGGTCCCGGCTGTCATTCGTGGATCTTTGACAGTCGTTACGGGTCGTCAGACGCCCGAAAGTCTAACAACCAGTCTTACCAAGGGGTATCGTATTATCCAGTAACTGGGTTATGGAGGTCAGATAGGCAGTCGCTCCATGTAAAATACTGATATACAGCTGCATCCGGTTAGACTGGAAGCCGACCCCGACATAGTTGGGAAAAGGCTAGGCAGATGATGATGATGATCTCCTAAACTATCAAAACTCGCGCAACCTACATGGGGTATTTTCAGATACCCCTAGGTATGAAGAACCTATTTTTTTTATTGACGTTACTATTTGGACCAGCCTTACTTATAGTGAAGACACCTCAGCATGATGATATATTTTTTTTGCTATCTAAAATACTCAACATACATACATTTTTTACTATCTAACATACAAACATTAACTGTCTAACATACACAACATACAAACATTTTTAACCGTGTACCATACACAACATACATACATTTTTTTACTATCTAACATACACAACAAACATTAACTATCTAACATAACAACATCCAAATATTTTTAACTATCTAACATACACAACACAGATACATTTTTTACTATCTAACATACACAACATACAAACATTTGTAACTATCTAGCATACACTACATACAAACATTTTTAACTATCTAACATACACAACATACATATATTTTTAACTATCTAACATACACAACATACATACATTTTTAACTATCTAACATACACAACATACATACATCACGACTGTAATCCCCGAATGGTTAGGCAGAGGTTTACACACTTAGTACACCCACATTTCGCTGGTAATGTTTAAGTCTCACGTTACGTAAGAACGAATTGAACCCAGGACCTCAGGCTCGGCAACCGCACTTGTGGCAACTGGGCCAACGAGACAGTCAACTATCTAAGTACCCACGAAAACAAAGATATCGACGATGATTGTAAATACTTAAGGTAAGAAAGCATGCATGGCATGGCTAAGAAAGCTTCCGGTAAAGTTGAACATTTCAAAAGTAATTACTAGGTACATATTATGAAAAATTCCCCAGCCGCGTTTGTCTGTCTGTCTGTCTGTTCGCGATAAACTTAAAAACATCTGAACGGATTTTCATGCGGTTTTCACCAATAGACAGAGGGATTCATGAGGAAGGTTTAGGTGTATAATTTCTTCAGGTTTTGTGTAAATCAGTTATTAAGGCAAAGCCGCTGGCAAAAGCTAGTGCTGTATAATATATTTGTGTGTGTGAGTGTCAGTGGCGTGAACAGAGTTTTTAGACAAGGTAGGCAGACAATTTAAAAAAAAATCACACAAAATCCAGAATAACCGACTGCTTTACCTACACTTGTGAGGCAATTAAACGAATCATTAATCATATCGTTTTATATTGAATTTACGATTGATTTAAATTGAGTTTGTATTAATTGCAAATCTGGTGTCCCTACAACTATTTTTCACGATCACTTGTTTCTTTTTTCAGCGTTTTGAAAACGCATCATTTTCTTTACTTACAACTTTCACAGTGAATATTAACTATTTTTCACAGTATTATCTACGTTAAAATCTTAAATACATGCTATCATAACCCACAATCACAACCAAAACAAATAAAACGGAACAAACAATGGCGTAGAAATATAAAAATAATATTAAAAAAAAGTAAAGGTGCTGCTTTTTAAAATAGTCGCATAATCAACTTTGTTTGGAAAACTTCGGTAAGTTTCGTAATTCATCGTGTTTACTACACGCCTTATGCCACGCCGAAATCCTTCTTTTCGCTTTTACTGCATAGGCACAAAGTTCCTTCTCCGGGTCTAGCCGATTCCGAATCGATAAGTATGGTTACTCCCTAATTGAGCCAAAACGCTGGACCTCCAGGCTTCGCCACAGCGATCGATCCTTTGCTTCGCGCATTGATTGTACCACTCAGAAGAGACCATTCACGGTTCATACAAAGTTCGGCCCAAAAGTCAGGGTCAAAAATCAACGAAAAAAAGGTGTCACCACTATTGGGGAAGTCGTCCGATTATTGTTTACTACAGCACTAAGTCTCTACAACGATTCCTTCAGCTGATTTTTTGGTTGAAAAATTGGATTTCCGTACATATTATTTGAAAAAAAAAATTTCATCTGCTGGCGAAAACGTTATAAGTATGAGCTTGTTGGGATGATGGCCTTGGACAAGTATTATTATAATAACGACCGCAGCAAATATTATTTAACCGTTGAGTATCGTGCGGTCCATGGACCTATACGGGGCACCGGTGTGGGCGCGCGCCTACATTGAGGCGCCAACCAGCCCGCCGCCGGTTACAATGTTAATTTTATTCATTTTATTTTTTACACTTTCTGACATATTCTCGTCATTATTTGACATTATACAACACTTGTAATATCGAGTATTTATTAGTGATTCTCACAGAAATCATATCACTTGGTTTAAATAGGTTGATTTTACTTATGTAGATTCTTTTACATATTGTGAATGAGAGAACGTTGTAGGCCTACAGTTTTTATTCTTTATTTTCATTCCTCTAAGTACCTGGTACTTATTGACAGGCCTGCATTGTCCTCCCATACCTAATACCACTGTAATTTGAAAATATTATAAAAGCCAATTATTTTAAAAAGAGTAACCGTGGAGTTTCTTGCCGGCTCTTCCCCATAGGAAGCGACAAATTAGAACCGTGCACCTAGCTTCTGACGTTACATAAGTGCCCTTGCAGGTTTATGTGAAATAAAATATTTTGATTTGATTTGGTTGAAGGCGTTCCATAGGGTCATGGCCATCCGTATGGTCCGAGAATACCGCACGATCTCGGGTGAGGCGGCGGGCATCCTTCCCGGATTGCCGCCATGGGATTTGAAGGCAAAGGTCCTCGTGCACACTTGGGAAGGGCGTAAGGAGGCCAAACGCCGGGGCGTAACTCCGCTGCCCCGAGAAATCGCGGCACAGCAGACAGAGCTCCGGCGGGATCTAATGGCGAGATGGAGAGTGCGATTGTCGCAACCCAGTGCTGGGCACGCCACGATTGCGGCGGTAAGTCCCCTCTTAGAGGAGTGGATTGAGAGGCGGCACGGCGTCCTCACGTTCCGCCTGACGCAGGTCCTCACCGGACACGGGTGTTTCGGCAGGTTCCTGTTTCGCATACGGCGGGATGAAACGCCCTGGAGTTTCCACTACGAAGATCGCCCTGAGGACAGGGTGGAACATACGGTGGAGGTCTGCCCGGCTTGGGCGGAGCACCGCCGTGTCCTCGTGGATGCCGAGAGTGTATGGGTAGCCGTCACCTCCTCCTGCGAAGCAGTAATGCTCGCGAAGAGGGAGGCGACGCACGTGAGGGAGAGGCAGTATATAGGCTTTACATTGGTTCACGTCACTCACGCCCTCACGGCCTTAGTCGCCGCAGGAGGCCTTAATGCCTGGGCGTCGGGAATCCCAGGCTAATACCCGGCCACCGTGCGCGCGGGCTTGCGCGAGTAAGGGACTACCCAGACTTATTCAGCTCTTTTCAGCTTTTGTCCGTAGAAAATAACGATTTTGTATAGAGTCCGTTCAGCTTTCCGCGGCTGAACGGATGTGTACGCATCTCATACAAAATCGTTGTTTTCTATGGACAAAAGCTGAAAAGAGCTGAATAAGTCTGAGTAGTCACTCATGGGTAGCTCGCTGTCTGGTAAGGACCAAGCCTGGGTCGACAGCGCGTTGTGTTCGACGCGCGCCTCAAATACGTTTAATTAAATAGCCTGATCATTTACCAATCAGAATAAGTCCGAATCTTTGCATTCATACCGTAGTAGTTGGTCCATACCGATATCGAAAACTAACAAAAAAACTAAATTAAAAAAAAACATTCGTCATCCTAACTTTATTAAAAACTTTAAATGACACTGACATTAAGAACATTAATGCAACCAAGCGACTGTTATGTTTTGGTTTTTGAAAATTCGTAAAAAATATATACATACATTACGAAAAATTACAAAACTATGGGCCTTCTTCCAAAGAATGACGAAAAAATGATTTCGCAAAAGTATTGCCAGCTTATTTAATTTAACCTTGTATTATAAAGGTGTATTTGATCATTGTAACCCTAAACATAATCATTGGTTTCCTACTTATACAAAGAATACAACAAACAATGGTAAAAACAATAAACAATCATGTCCTTTAAGCGAATGCATACTTAATTGATATAGCATTTACACGTAGTCAATGAACTTTTGTTCTTATATGCGTAATCAAGGTCAGGGTTACAAAAGGTTTCCAACATCATTTTTTGTTATCATTGACGTGATCTTTTCAATCTTTTTTTAATTCTCAGGGCGAAGTTGGAGAAAGAAACCAGACTTGACAGAGGATTCAAATGATCCAAATATCATCCTACGCGGTGCCTCGGGAGCCCTCAGACCTGGGCGGATGACCTTCATACTGGGTCCTTCAGGAGCCGGCAAGACCACACTACTCAAAATCTTAGCTGGAAGAAAGTAAGAATTTTGCTGAAAATATTTTCTACCATTTTTTTAGTAAGGCGCCGCCTCCACATTGCGAATGCTATCTATGAATGGGTACTTCGCTTTGTTTGAAAATGTAGGCGGATCGTCCACTACGATCCAAGTCGCGGAATGCATGACAGGCATAAATACATCGCGCAGCTAACGTGGGAAACCTATGTTACCTCTCCGTGTAAATCGTGGTTATATGTAGTAGTGGACGATCGACTTTAAGACCTTCTTTCCACGAATTCTGCTAAGCAACATGACTACATTATATCGCGATTCGAGTAACAGAGCAGTCTGTCGAATTGTTACAATCGGAGAAAAGTATCGTCACTTTCGGCTTAGTAAATACAGTAAAGGACTTTGGATCTCTTAGATTATTTTTTTCGTAAAATCAACATATACCTATTTTCCAAAAAAAAAAAAACTGCGCTTTCGCTGCTATAGTTTCGCAGCGGAGATGTAATACCTGCCTTAAGCTATTATGGCTATAAATCTTTGCTTAATTCAAAGATAAAAATCATTATGTAAAAAAGTTAGGGGCACTGGGTTTGTTGAACCCAGGCTTAGAGCTTAATGGCTGCCAAAATGTCTTTGTACTTATATAGGCGCAGGCGCACGTCGCCACGTATAATAAACTTTACAACACAATAGTGAAAAGGATTTACCTAATTTTTTTTTTACCAAAGCACTTGATAAGTTAAGTCCCTAATCATTATGATATTGAACAAACAAAAATATTTTTCAATATGTAAGTACCTAATTGTAAATTCTTTTGTACTAGAAAAGAGATTAACATAAGTAAATGATAATGATAGAGCATCGACAATTGCACGTAGGTACCTAATCTAATGTGTAATTCAAATATTATTATTTCTTGTATATGTGCATTAATTAGATAAGTAATTAGGCATATATGATTACGTATGAGCGAAGGTCGCGGACACCAAAACGCAAATTAGGTATCAATAGTACCTATAGCAGCGCAACACACTAACAGCAGAGCCTCAAGTCTGCTATTACAACAGTGTCAGAATGGTCTATCATTGATTTCATAATTGTTGGTTTTGACAAGTTTGGTAATCTACTAATATAATGGCGTCATTATGACTTTCCAATGATCAGCCACTGACACTCCATTGAAAGAAATGGCATTTATTGGTAATCTCAGACATAATGACAAATGACTGACTTAGGCGGTAATCTGCTAAAGTTTAAAACTAATAAACTAATAAATAATATGAATAAATGTTCAAATTTAGTAGTAGTTTTTGGAAAATCATTTCTACTAACGGGTTTTATAATAATGGCAATACGACAATGCCATTATAATATAATTCTATTACAAGACCATTGACCGACCAATGATCGATCATTCATTATGAATTTAGCAGATTACGAACTTTTAGCAAAATTACAATGGGATCGTGTTGGAATGACGAATTTATAAAAATAGCAGACTTGGGCCCCTGGAATGGCTTTCATTCTGACAGTTCTACGACATTCATTGCGTTATTTCTGTTGTTGCCCAGACACATTTTTAGAACGTTTTAAAGCAATGGTCTTTACCATTGCTTTAAAACGTTCTAAAAATGTGTCTTCACACTAATTGAATATTTTTGTAGGATATTGCTTTCAATATCCTACAAAAATATTCAATTAGTGTGTTACGCAACTAGAGTGCGGGTCGTAGATCCATATAATTATAACGATTCTTCAAAGGAAAGGCGTTTACACTCTATGGGTACCTATCAATTTATTTTTAACCGATTTCAAAAAAGGGAGGAGGTTCTCAATTCGACTATGTTTTTTTTTATGTTTGTTACCTCATAACTTTCGACTGGGTGAACCGATTTTGATGATTCCTTTTTTTATTTGAAAGCTGGTGCTACCCATGTGGTTTCAATTCAATTTCATATAGATCTGATGATGCGTTTCGGAGACAGACAACGGCACTCTTCAAAAAGTAACAGTAAATGAACCGCGATTGCTGCTATCGCATATAAATAGGCATTGTTTTGACCCCAAGGATGATGAAATTTCGAATTAGTGGGGTAGGTGTATGTACTACAACTAAAAAGTGACAAAATGAAAAACTTTTCCAAAAAAAAACAACCGACTTCCGAAAAAACACTACAAATTGAAAAATAACTTTAATTTCGGAAGGCGGTGACAACAAAATTAAAATACATATCCAAAGTCACCGACTTCCGAAATTAAAGTTATTTTTCACTTTGTAGTGTTTTTCGGAAGTCGGTTTTTTTTTTCATGGTGTAACTAAGGTTCCTACTAACTAAAAATATTGCGCAAATAAAATCTTTGCACATTGCTGTTCCTAAATTGAGGAAGTAATTCTTACTTCATGTGATAAATTGTAGTAACTTCCGTCATTCCGTCATCCGTCAATAAACAGCTAGGTAAAGGTACCTTAAACTGTTATTAAACAGGTAAAGGTACCTATTACCTGTTGATTATCCCACTGTTAGGGCAAAGGCAAGTTCTTAACTCCTTATAGAAGGAACGGGTCGTTAGAAGCCCGAAAGTCTGACAACCAGTCTTACCAAGGGGTATCGTATTACCCAGTTCCTGGGTTGTGGAGGTCAGATAGGCAGTCGCTCCATGTAAAATACAGGTATTCAGCTGTATTCGGTTAGACTGGAAGCCGACCCCAACATAATTGGGATAAGGTTAGGCAGATAATGATGACAGAGAAGGAACGAGAAAAACCTACCTAATCAAAGCACTTGTGTACCTACAGTGTTCTGTGTTTCTTTAGAATTCTAAATTTCTACAAGATGTTTTTCTTGACTGAGACTGACCTAATAATCAGCTTACAACATTGATAACGGATTTAGTACCTACCTATGTACCAAGCTTCAAACGCAAGCTACAAACACAACAACTTAAAGGCTCCCGCAGACCGGCGCGACGCGATGACGAGTTGATCTATTTCCATTAATTACATTTTCATAGAAATTGTTCTATTAGAGTCGCGTCGTGCCTGTTTGCAGACATTTAAAAAAAAACAATAAAAGTAAATCTTGTGGCCCAATATAAGTATTAAGGCTCCCCTTAATACTTATATTGGGCTTCAAGATTTACTTTTATTGTCTTTATTAATGTCTTATTCTTTCAATGTTATGTGCGGTCACCAAAAGAGATATGCAGCTAGAGATAATAACCAGGGTCGTTGGATATAGTTAAAGTTTAGTAAGAAACCGATAGAGGTTTTCGATTAAAATTTAATTTAATTAATAGAAAACTAATACGTCATTTGTCAAATTAAATTTCATTCGAAATTATTACTGCTAATGCAGTAATACCTTTCCTAAACTTTTGTAAACCAATGTTGAATGTCTGTTGCTGTTGGTGTTCTTTAAAATATTTTTTCTGAGAATTCGAGTACTTACGTTAATTATCAAGTGATTTTTTGCACCGTAAACCATTGACACGTTTTACTTTATAATAATTAACATAGTCATATACCTACAACAGGTATTTTCATTCATAAGTATGTTAAGTAGATACTATTAATTTAAAAACATAAAGAAAAAACCTGTTTTTTGTTGAAAAAAATACATTTTCATTTTTTATATTGATATTATTCAATCAATAGGTACATATTTTAATTGCAAATTGACAACGATTTACTAACAGGTCTCCAAGAGTTCTCGTCTTATTAATTGTATTTTTATAGCATGACTAGAACCACATTCTGCTTCTTCAGTCAGGCGCGTCGCGATACGTGTACAACTATTTCCATGAAGTTTTCATAGAAATTGTTCTACGAGAGTCGCGTCGCGCCTGTTACAAAAAGCCTTTATTTTCATCCGCTCTAAACTTCTCTGCCCGTTCTTTTCTTCTTCTTCTAAAGTACAATCATCAAAATAGATATGGAACCAGGATCGTCGGATATAGTTGAAATGGAAAGGATATTTTTTAATTATATTTAATTTGATGAATGATTTTATTTGATGATTTATTTAAATTAATTTGTATTCGAAAACATCTATCGGTTTCTTACTAAACTTCGACTATATCGGACGACCCTGGTTATTTATTTCTTTTGGTGACCGTACCTTCAACTAGGATTATTATCTATTGGAGCTCGAAAAAGGATCTATCCCTGCTGGACGGATTTCAATGAAAGGAGCGATGAAAAGCTTTGAAAAAAAAACCTCGAACACACAAACAGATAAAAATTCTTTGTAGCTATGTTCTTACATCCTTAAATTACTTATTATCCTACTAATATTATAAATGTGAAGTTTGTAAAGATGTTTGGGTGTTTGTTAGTCAATAGGATACTTTTATCCCGGTAGTACGTTCCCGTGGGATAATTTTCGACCTCAAAGCGGGCGAAGCCGCTAGCAAAAGCTAGTATATCATATGTAGGTTGATAGATACAATATTTCTAAATCGGCAAATAGTAACATAACATAATATCACGCCTTCTTTTCCCGAAGGTTTGGACAGAAGTGTACCTATAGTACACACACATTTCGCCAGTCATGTTTAAGTCCCATGTAAATGGAGGGCGAGCCCATTGCCATCCACCGGGCACAAGTCCGGACTCCGGGCTGCTACTGAGAAATTCCAGATAGAAAAGCATAATATCACCTGGGAATCGAACCACAAATAATAAAGACCATTTGTTGCAGAAAGACAGGTGTAACGGGATGTTTGTACGGTGCAGGTCGCAGCTCAGTGCTGGTAGCCCAGGACACCACGCTCATTGACACCCTGACTGCTGGAGAGACCCTCAGGTTCGCCGCCAGTCTCAAGCTGCCGAATATCTCCCACAGAGAACGTAGTAATGCGGTAATTACGATGACTTTTTCTTCTTTGTAATGCATGCTTGGACCACGTCGGACTCTCGAACTTATGGCAATCAATGTTAGACTATCATAGATATTAATATAATCACTGGAACCGACGGTTTCAATGTGTTTACCGAGGCGCGAAAGGCCTCGACATGTCATGTGTGAACTAAGTATGTTATACTGGGCAACAGGGACATCCACGCGCACACTTATGTAAACCATGTATCTAGACCGAATTTACTACAACAAAATCGGACGTTTCATAGAAAAATCCAATACCTGCGCAGTCAAAACGTATGGAATGGCTAATGTTTTTTTTTAATAACCAACGAAAAATTTTAAAATGAATTTAGAATTTTTGAATTCAACGCATGAAGAAAAAATTTCTGAATTCATAGGTATAGTAACACGTTGCGCGTGAATGTCCCTTCTCCCTTGTCACACTGTATAGTTACAAGTCGCAGATCGATCGAATCGAAGTAGTTATTAATTTATTTTTCAGTTTTGAAAAGTAGGTACTTTGGGTTTAAACTTTATTAAACATTTTAAAATAATCGTTATAAGCATTTGGCCTTAAGCGGCATCGGTGACACCAGTGATCGGGTACGGGTGTTGGACGTTGCAGCCAAGAAGCTTCTATAAGCTTCTAAGGAGAGTTGCCTTCACTTTTATCTATGATAAAAGTGAAGGCAACTCTCTCATAAGAGAGAGTAAACATATATCACGATCTCGTTCTTATGTCTTCACTTAGGTATTTAGACTGTTGTCTCCACTTTTATCTGTAAGCTTCTTGGTTACAGCGTTGCTGCGTATGTCATTCCGTCTTTTGTAATTCGGTTTTACATAACCTTCTTCTTCTCGAGTTGATGGTAATCAAATTGAATCCGCCCAAATTCGGCTACGAGTTCGACATGCTAAAAAAATATAGGGAACCCAATTGAAACAGTATTTACTTCAATCTGCAATCTCAGTCTTTGTGGTTATTTCCTCAAAAGACCATTTCAGACACCAATCTTCATGGTCTTCACATGGACTAACCAAGATTATCTCTGGACTTTAAAAGAGTTGTTTCGGCTTTTCTACTCTAAGTAGTCAGATAGAAAACGCCGAACTCATCTATTAAAAAAAATAAGATTGACGTGTAAAAGTGGTTGCTAAATAAAACGTCACTCCTACTGTTACAGATCAATACAATCACAAAGCAGCTCGGCATACATGAAGTCCTCAACACAAGAGCGGGTCGGCTGTCAGGCGGTGAACGAAAAAGACTTATCATCGCTTGTGAACTACTCACAGACCCCAATATCATGTTACTAGACGAGCCTACCAGGTAATCCTATGTATTAATTAATTGAAATTCTTTACATTTTTTTATCAACCTTCAAGCAACAAGCAATAAAATGTTAATTTGCAATTCAAGTAGTTCAATAACAGGAAAGACCAGATTTAATTGTACCCACCTAATACAATAAAAATGTTGATGAATCTGTAAGTCAATAAAAAAACTATTTCTTTGTCTATGAGAACTGGTTAGGACTGTAGTAGGTACCAAATAGTTCACGCCTAAACTTATATGCCATTTATTATCTACCGCTGTCTGCACCGAACCCTAAATTTTAACTATTTGTTTTTTTTTTTGGGTGGGAAATCGTCAAATAACTTCTCCCGCTCTGGGTGGAGCAGGAGGGCGTGTCAGACTTTTACTGACTAAAACCCATCCGTGTTCCCTCAGTTGCCTGTGTGCCAGGGGCCCCGGTATCTCTTTAGAACAACCCGCACCCCTGGCAGGCATCGGCCCTTGCGGGCCCCTTCAGTTGGTGCTGACATCTCTTTCAGGCGCGCGTGGAACACAACACGCCGTCGACCCGGCTTGGTCCTTACCGGACAGTGAGCTACCCATTACTCGCCGTCCGCAAGCCCGCGGCTTCGGTGGCGGGGAATCAGCCTGGGATTCCCGACGCCCAGGGCGTCTCCTGCGGTGACTAAAGCCGTGAGGGTGCATATACTGCCCCTCCCTCACGTGCGCCGCCTCCCTCTTGGCGAGCATTACTGCTTCGCAGAAGGAGGTGAGCCGTCACCTCCTCCTGCGAAGCAGTAATACCCATGCACTCTCGCTCCGTACCATGACCTGGACCCGGCCGAACGCGAGAGATCGCCGCCGCCGATCGCCTCCACGAACACACGGCGGTGCTCCGCCCAAGCCGGGCAGACCTCCACCCTATGCTCCACCGTGTCCTCGCAAAGGAAACACCCAGGCGTTTGCTCCCGCCCTATGCGAAACAGGAACCTCCCGAAACAGCCGTGTCCGGTGAGGACCTGTGTCAGGCGGAAGGTGAGGACGCCATGCCGCCTCTCAAGCCACTCCTCATAGAGGGGACTTACCGCCGCAATCGTGGCGTGCCCAAAATTTTACCTATTACGTCGCTTTCTCGTAGCACAATTCGTAGACCAGCTACGAGTTTCCTTAACTCTCTACGTGTTTCGTAGCAGTCAGATGCTTCCCATATATTTTCTCGATTTTTCATCGTAATCGTTCGAGCTTACCTATTTCTTTCTCTCCCTCGTAGTACCATCCGTAGACCCACTACTATTTTTTCTGAACTACGCGTATCGTAGCAGTCAGATCCTTGTCATTCCTACGATTAGTTATAGTAACAACACACGGACTAATCATTTTGTTATTCGTATTAGCTGGTATGTAAAAATATAACTACGAATCGATTGGTTTTCCAGCGGATTAGATGTCGTATCATCGCTGTCTGTGGCCCGGGCTCTTCACACAGTGGCTCGCAGTGGCAGGACTGTAGCGTGTGTTCTTCACCAGCCGTCATCACAACTGTTCAACACCGCTGATGACGTTATCGTGCTAGCCAATGGCAGGACACTGTACGCGGGTGCCATAGCTGATGTACCCAGTGCACTCTCCAGGGCTGGCTTTACATGTCCGCAGTATTATAATATAGCTGATTATTGTAAGTACTTACTTAAATCAGAATTATAAAAAAAATATCTCCTTATTTTGTTTTTGTCGCGGTAATAAATTAAGATTGAAATGGGTGCCAATGATAGATAGGCGGTGATATTTATAAATTCCTGAAGACAATCGCTACAGTTGACGAAATGGTGTTATCATTACGTGTGATGACGATGAGAAAATAAAATCGCTGACATATTTACGCAAACTTTAATCACAAGAAATAATTAAAATATACCTAAAGTGTTTTATTGTGTTGCGTTCAAGGCTAGGTAAAATTGGGGCATAGGGGCGTGTTAAAACGGAATCAAAATTAGTAAACCGTGAAATAAAATAATTCCAATTTTAAATAGCAGCTTCAGAAAATTACCAAGAAAAATTAAACTTGCTTCACAACGGGAATTCCGCAAGGTTTCATTTTGGGACCTAATCTGTTCCAATATACTCACACGAGTTTCACACATTGTTATCGCCATAGCAAGGTTAATTTATGACTTACCGGAAATAATTTAATCAACTCATTAGTTGAAAACAAGGGAAGTGTTGACACACTTTTCTTGTTTACGGCTGAGTTCGAATGAATGAATTCATTAAGAGTTTTCCCTATTAAGGCTTTATTTTGAACCCCACTGTTCTGGTCTACACGGTTACATTATATTTCTCTGTTCAAATCCTAAGTCGGGTCGGCGATTTCAGACTTATATTAACTATCTTAACGAGGGTTTCTCACGATTTCAGTAATTTCTTAGATAAACTTAAAAGTACGCAAGAATTGAAAAATAAAATTGGTACATTCCCGGATTTTAACTCTCATGCATCTCTAACCACTGAGCCATCATGACGCCATAAGTGCCTACCTTGTATTTACTGTTTTAATGTTAATTTTCAGTGTTAGAGATAGCAAGCGATGAACACGCTGGTGACATGAATCTCTTGGAAAGGGAAGCCAACAGCTATGCTCATGAGATGAGCAAGATCGCCAAGAATGACATTTGCAACGGAAAATTAATAGGTAACTTAATACTTATGAAATAGGAATGCGAAAGTAACTCTGTCTGTCTATCTGTCCGTTACTTTTTCACACCTTAACGGCTGAACGGATATTTGGCAAATGGATAGTCCATGACCTGGAATGTTAAATGTCCTACATATATTACTTTCTGCTACGTTAACGTGGTATAGCTTCCGATCCCTATGTGAAAGAAGCCGCTGGAAAAAGTTAGTTCTGATATTAATCTCTCCATACTACGGAAAAATAATAATAATTATTTATATCTAGGTATTATAAATTGTCAATGCAGGTCAACACACAGGTACCTATAGTGACAATAGATACCTACTAAAAATATTAACTTTCAAACTGATCGTTTTGTTAAATTCCTTATTACCGGGTCGCAAACGCTAGTGCTGGGTGTGTGTATTTCATATGGTGTTTTCATCTGAAATTTCTCAGTGGCAACCCGGAGTTTAAACTTGTGACCGATTGATGGCAATAGGGTCGCCCCCTATTACATGACACTTAACTATAACTGGCGAAACGTAGGTACAACTCTGCCCTATGGAGAGTACAGACGTAAGTAATTCCTCATCATATATTTTTGCAGAGTTATCACCCGAATCAGTAGCTCTACTCAACCCCAGCCCCAGTCTTTCAACAGGATATTCCGCCAGTATCTGCCAGCAGCTGAACGCTCTACTATGGAGATGCTGCATAGGAGTAGTCAGAGATGTTTACTTGACCCAGGTTCGTAGTAATGTTCAGTGTTTTTATATATGTCACCATCATCAACTGCCGAGCCGTTTCCCAACTACGTTGGGGTCGGCTCCCAGTCTAATCGAATTCAGCTGAATACCAGTATTTTACATGGAGCGACTGCCTATCTGACCTCCACAACCCAGTTACTGGGTATCCTAACTCTTTGGTAAGACTGGTTCTCAGACTTTCGGCCTTGTGACGACCCGTAACAACTGTCAAAGATCCACGAAAGACGGGACCAACAGATTAACGTGCATTGCTTGAGTGCTTGCTTTAGTGTTTTTTATTTATGTAAACAAGAACAAACCACGCCAATATAACCACATCACAAAGGTAATCAGGTCCCGAACCCTAAACACGGTTGCCCTAACCACCTCGCACGCCACACGCCAACGTCGCCTTGAGTGGTCGATCCATGATACCTATTATCACCCATAATCCAGAAGTAGGGATCAGTCCATTACTGGTCACTATTTACTAAAACCATTGTAAAATATTTTCAGATTCGGCTGGTATGTCACTTCGTCGTAGCGTTGCTTCTAGGCGCTCTATACCACGGCGCGGGCGCAGAAGCAGGACGGATGATGTCAAATACCGGATGCCTATTCTTCTTCCTACTGTTTCTTTTCTTCTCTAATGCCATGCCTACGATACACACATGTAAGCATTACTTATTGATGGTTAATCTTAGGTATTGTTTGTTCAAAACTGTTGTGGCAAAACAGAAGGCTTAGTTTGAAGACCGTCTAGGCACAAATTAAAATTTGAAGACACATCTGCCTAGCCTTTTTTGACTATATTGGGGTCGGCTTCCAATCTAACCGGATGCAGCTGAGTACCAGTATTTTACATACAGTATCTGACCTCCACAACCCAGTTACTGACTAATAATATACCCCTTGGTAAGAATGGTCAATGTCAGACTTTCAGGCTTCTGACTACTCGTAAAGACTGTCAAAGATCTACGAATGACAGCCGGTACCAACGGTTTAACTTGCTTTCCAAAGCACAGAGAGGGTATTGGTATGTAAAGATGGTCACCCATCCAAGGACCAACTGCAGCAAGCGTAGTTTAACCTGAAATAAAATTTTAAGACATATCAAAAATATTTTCTGCTTGTGGTCGAACGAAAATAATGTCTAAAACGTAACCACCTTTTTCAGTCCCTATGGAAGCAAAAGTGGTCCTACATGAACACCTGAACAAGTGGTACTCTTTGCCTGCATATTGTGCCTCCAAAATCATTGTGGACTTACCCATACAGGTACGTTAAAAGTTTGAACATTTACCTATTCGTTTCTCTCCCATAAAGGCTCCCGCAGATCGGCGCGACGCCACTCTAGTAGTTTAACTTCCATGAAGTTTTCACAGAAATGTTCTATTACAGTCGCGTCGCACCGCCCTGTCTTTGGGAGCCTTAAGACCCAGCAGCACCTGTAAATTAATCTAAGTAATAATGTCACTATAATTCATAGCACACCCAGCAATAGGATATAATGGTGTAGGAGTAGGTACCAACTGAATAGTGACGACAGCCTTGTCACACCTAGGCCTGGATTCGCTATGACCACTTAATGATTACTTACTAGTAACCACGTCAATCACACACTAATTCTGCTAATATCGTATTAATAATATCGACAAATTTTCTTGGAACATACAGGATATGACATTTCGATTCCTTACATTGGTTTCTAAAAAAACGATATAGACGTAGTTTGAACGTAGTTAGATTCCGCGGGGAACCATTATAACGATACAGAATTGGGGCCCTGTTAGGTACTTACGATCGGGTCTCCTAGGAAAGTAAGGGTCAATGACTTCTTAAGATTCCTCTAAGTAGTTACCTAAGTTTGTGTAGAGAACAAATAAACTGAACTGCATGTACAGCACTTAACAGCTTATGTGTTTTAAGGCTCCTGCAAACAGGCGCGATGCGTCTCACGAAGAACAATTTCTATGAAATTTCATGGAAATTGTATTGCGCCTGTTTGAAGAAGCCTTTCAAAACACTATTCTAAACACTTTCCATCTATTCATTCGTAGTAATCCTAAAAGGTGCCTAATTCAGTTTGTTCCCACTAGTTCGATCGTCGAACTAGCGACAATTTCTTGTTGTGCGATCGTCGAACTAGTGAGAATTTTTTCTCAGTTGTTCGACCGTCGAATTTATTTTTAATCAGGAATCAAAAATCAGTAAAATAAAATTTAAAAAACGCTTGTTTCGGTAAAAAAACTTTTATATTTTCATATACATCATTGAAAAAAATATCTGTCTTGCTTATCTCAACCAGCTTAACCAGAAACAAAAAAAAATACTTTTATGATCATTAGTCAAAGAGCAAATTGGAAACTTAGACGTAATTAGAATCTTAAAAAACAATGAATCAATTGATCTTGGAATGACTCGAAAGTAAGGCATAAAGCGTTTTCTAGTTGACACGGCTACCTACTCATAACTCGGTAGGAGCACACTCGTGTTCCCACCGAGTTATGACAACCTGGTACTTCGAAGGCATAAAGCTTTTTTTTTCTAGCTGACACAACTATGTGAGGTGCGCTCCTACCGAGTTATGACAACCTGGTACTTCAACGGCATAAAGCGTTTAAGGGGAATCTAGTCGCAGGCTCGAACTCATTGGTGGGCCTGGCTAAAAAGCACGCTGTCTCGCCAGGCATCGTGTCCAGCAGAGGTAGTATCAGTGATGAGCGATTAGACGCTAGTCTGCACGCACAACGTTATTGAGTGAGATTCAGTATCATTTATAGTAAAACAGACGCTTAAAAAATAAGAAAAGTCCTTTGGAAGATCAGGTTTTATGGAAAAAAACCACTCCATACATCAATGACCAATAAAGTTTATTGAACTTTTCGATATTTTACACTTCGCGCGCGCGCGAAGTTAGGTTCAATTAGCAAGAAAAACGAATATTTGTTGGCTCCTAACTTTTTAATGGCTTTTTATTTTAGTATTCTGTTTCCACACAGAAAAGATTAATAATGAGACAAAAACATATCATGTTTAATGTTGGATGTACATTGTCGAACAGTGGAGTTATACACTCCCGAAATTTGCATGGAAAAAAAATCAACTAGATTCGCCTTAAGAGCTGACACACAAAATTTATGAGAAAATAAAATTTGCCTTGAATTTCATATTTGAGCGTATAGATGACTTGTCATAACCAAAAACTGACATTTTTTCGAAAAAAAGCGGTAAATATATTTGATCATTGGGCACGCCGCGATTGCGGCGGTAAGTCCCCTCTTTGAGGAGTGGCTTGAGAGGCGGCATGGCGTCCTCACCTTCCGCCTGACACAGGTACTCACCGGACATGGCTGTTTCGGGAGGTTCCTGTTTCGGATAGGGCGGGAGGAAACGCCCGGGTGTTTCCATTGCGAAGATCGCCCAGAGGACACGGTGGAGCATACGGTGGAGGTCTGCCCGGCTTGGGCGGAGCACCGCCGTGTCCTCGTAGAGGTGATCGGCGGAGGCGATCTCTCGCGTCCGACCCTGGTCCAGGCCATGGAACGGAGCGAGAGGGCATGCGGCTGGCAGTCGCCTCCTTCAGCGAAGCAGTTATGCTCGCAAAGAGGGAGGCGGCGCACGTGAGGGAGATGCAGTACATGCGCCCTCACAGCCGTGGCCTTCGCAGGAGACGCCCTGGGCGTCGGGAATCCCAGGCTGATTCCCGGCCACCGTAGGCACGGGCTTGCGGACGGCGAGTAATGGGTAGCTCGCTGTCCGGTAAGGACCAAGCCCGGGTCGACGGCGCGTTGTGTTCCACGCGCGCCTCAAAGAGATGTCAGCAGCAACAGATGGGGCCCGCAAGGGCCGATGCCTGCCAGGGGTGCGGGTTGTTCGAAAGAGATACCGCCGCCCCTGGCACACAGGCAAATGAGGGAACACGGGTGGGTTTTAGTCAGTAAAAGTCTGACACGCCCTCCCGCTCCACCCAGAGCGGGAGAAGTTATTTGATGATTTCCCACCCAAAAAAAAAATATATATATATTTGATCATGTCATGTTTCATGTATTTCATCAAACTTACGTATTGTATTGTATACAATATTGTTTTTTTAAAGATTCTAATGATATATAATTGTAATTTTGACCGTTCCAATTTGGTCTTTGACTAATGATCGTCTATTACACATGCAAGCATTATTTTCTTTTTTTGTGGTTTCTGGTTAAGCTGGTTGAGATAAGCAAGACAGATTCTTTTTTCAATGATGCACAGGATACATTTTTAACCAGTGCACAAACCGTAACCATTAATTCAGCATATCATTTTAGAACCCCAGCGCAAAAATATTTCGTCGGTTATACAAAAAAAATCAGTTGTTTCATAGAAAAGTGCAATACCTACGTAGTCAAAATGTATGGAACAGCTGTTTTTTTTTTTTTATAACCGACGAAAAAACTTTCCGCTGGGGGTTCTAGAATGATACCTAAGTTAAATTCATGGTTACAGTTTGCGCAATGTTTAAAAATTTACCCTGTCTACAAATATAAACCTTTTTAAACGAAACAAGCGTTTTTACATTTTCTGTTTTATTGTTTTTTGTTTCCCGATTAAAATAAATTCGTCGGTCGAACAAATGAGAAAAAAAAATCTCACTAGTTCGACGATCGAACTAATGAATCGAACTAGTGGGAACAAACCCCTAATTCTAACGAAACACTTGAATAGATTAATTCCTAAAACTACCCACATCCAAACTATTACTTTTAGCTCTAAGATAACCTTTACCTGCGCTTGTTTCAGTTATTATGTGCAACAGTATTCTTATTCCCTGCCTGGTACTTGACTTCTCAACCGTTGGACATGAACCGCATGGGATTGGCGTGGCTCACGTGTGCTCTTGTCACCATATTGGCTCAGACATTCGGATTTGTTGTGGGCGCGTCTTGTGGAATGAAGGTAAGAATGATGAGAGCTCATAAATATTCCATAGCAACTTAATCTAATGCGCAACTACAATCAAAACGGGGAAGGAAAGCATCGCGTGGAAACCAGCATACCATACATATGGAAACCGTCGTAGAACCAAAAATTCGAAAACAAGTGACATCTACCAAACCCACACTGGGTCCGCGTGATGGCCTCGGCTACGGCCCACTCCCTCTCGCTGAGGGGAAGCCTGTGTCTCAGCAGTGCGAACATTATAGGCAGATTATGTAAGGGAGTCCTCGTTGAACATAGACAGGTCGGGGTATCATAAAATTCAACAACTAGTACGGTAGCCAACTTACCAGCTTTCGTTTGAAGTTTTCATTTTTTCGAAAACTTGGGTTTGTATGTATCTCACCTACCTACATATTGTTGTTTCACACAGACTAGTGAAAATAACCGATGCAACATCACTAAACGCGTGATTTATTTCCAGCTGGGACTGTTCGTGATTCCGGCGGCAAACATTCCAATGCTGATGTTCTCCGAATTCTTCATACCATATCGCGAGATGCCAGTATATCTTCAACCCTTCGCCACTATTTCATACTTCCGATACGCGTTCGATGCCTTTCTTGAAACCGTGTATGGTCTTGGTCGAGGAAAACTACCCTGCTATAATACATACTGCATGTTCAAGGACCCTAGCAGCCATCTAGAATTTTTAGGCCTATCTAGGAACTTGAGTGCTGACTTTTTTGCCCTGGTTATATGGATTGTTTTATTACAAATTGCACTAGTGTTTGTTCTACTACTAAGGGTGTACAGGGCTTGCAGATAGGTTTGACCTCTTGTGCATAGGCTTAACTCTTGATGGGTAATTTTATAAATCTCAAATTAAGAACTGTTTCTTAGTTCTGCAATATTTATTTAGACGTTACCGCGTCGCAAGACTGGGTTAAGAATATGGACGCAGAATGGTCAATCTGTCTACTTTGACTCTCTCTGAGTAGGTACCTATATTATAAGTCGCAGAAATCCATAGGTATGTACGAACAATACTTATGTTGATCTGATTTGGTATACGTATGCACACACGCACGATTTGAATGTTTTATTTTATTTAGATTTATGGACGAGTTTCTTTGTCAAGAAATCACGAAGAAATTATGGTTTTAAGTATTTTAATTCCCACATATGATTTTTTTATATACGTACAAAGTGAGATTATAAGATTTTGGGGTGCGGTACTAAATTAATTTTAATTTCGGATGGTGGTAAATGAGTGAAAAAGAGGCCACAGGACTCCTTGGGTACCTACCTACAGGTAATTTAAAATACTCTTGTACGACATGAAATTATTTTATTTTCCATCAATTTCTTTTAATTGATATTCATAAATAATGTACAATATTTTATTATATCTAGTCCGCACTAACGGTTGATTCAAGTTACCGTGATATCAGACAAAAATGCGAACTGTGCCAACAACAGTTCAGATAGCCAATAAGGCTTATTGTTTAGATTACAGACATTTAAGTGTCCAGAATATTTTAGCAGGCCATGGCAGCAACACAATTAGGCCAAATTAGTACCTGTTTCATTTTATTTCGGTTTCTGCTACTTGCCAAAACATACTGTACCTACACTATCTAAGCGGTAAATTAAAATGCAAATGTTAAACAACTGTTAATTTAAATATCTAACTAAAATATACAAGGAAATGAATCGTTGTGCGAATAATCCTTGCCCTTGTTTTCGTATCATTATCGAAAAAAAATTCGTAGGTATATGTACTAGCACTGGGCCCAATCATTCGCCCGTTCGAGTCAAAATAACAAAAAACAATGAATTTACTATAATTATAAGATAAGCATTGAAGCTACCATTGTCTTCTTAAGGAAAATGTTTCCTTTATGAAAAAGCTCTCTTTATCTTAGCAAAGTATGAAGCATATTTATAATATAATTATTATAATTAGTTATTACGAACATTCAGTACAATTTAAGTATAATATAATATTGACAATACAACTATCTACATTACGATACAAAAATACTGTCCAGACTAGACATTTAAGACTATGACGAGATACAAACATACTTATATACCTACTTGGTACAACACTACGACCATTTTACGAAAAATATAAAAAAGGAACATTTACACGCTAGAAGAATAAGGTCTTACAAATATTTTCGGGGAGGGTTTTTTATGTAGAATGTTTTTAATTAAATATAGCACCACAGAAATCTTCATTAAATGGTCGTAGTTAAATTATAGCACACCTCAACGAGCGGGGGATTATAAAGAGTTACCATAGAGTTTCTTGCCTGTTCCTCTCCATTGTAAACTAGAGTTTGGAACGGAACTAGCTTCGACTGTCTAATTAATTAACTAAGGCTGAAATCATGTCACATATACACGAGGCGCCTTAGCGTGGCAATAGCGGTCATTGAACCACCTTCATTTTCTACCTTTCTTATTTCAAAAACTGAAATAAAGTCCGTTAACGTCCATGACCTTCGACGTTCTCCAATAATGAAAAACCAAACATAGTCAATTGTTTGGGTTCCCACGGAGAGATATTAGGGAAAGGGTAATGACCGCTATTACCAAGCTAAAGCGATTAGGGTATACACAAATAGACCTTGCCGTTTTATGAGCTGCAAGTGACATTAATTCGTAGAGTGGTAACGCAGTTACGAGGTCGAATATATATTATTAATGAAAACATGGAATTACGATACAATTCTAAACAACACAAAAGCTGAGTCACACTTGGTCACAGCGTGCGCACTTTATTACTATTAACACATTACCATATCCTCCACGATAACAATTACATTACATTCAGACATATGGAGGTATTGGAGGACGAATATTTAAATAACCAGCAAGTACAATGAAAGTAGATTTATAAATATATATCTTACCAAGGAAGAATTTTCGAAAATAACTAAGAACCAAGTGTAAATTTAATTATTAGTGTACAAGGAGGTCCAAAAGTAAGTGCGTTCGTTTCATACATCTCAAAGTTTGACTTATTCACAGCCTTTTTAGGATATAAGCGATAAAACTTATTGTACATAGCAACTCAGGTGAATGTGATGATTATTTCAATATACTTTTTTTATTTTTATACATCATGTTTCATTTTTATTTTTCCTGTAAGTGCAATGTGGAGCACCATTTTATTTTATGTTTGCATTATTATCGAACTTACACATAAAATGAAGATATGACTATGGTCGCAATAAAATATAGGAATGGTTAATTAGGGACTACCCACACTTATTCAGCTCTGTTCATTTTTTGTCCATAGAAAACAACGATTTTGTATAAGGTGCGTACGCATCCGTTCAGCCGCGGAAAGCTGAACGCACTCTATACAAAATCTATGGACATAAGCTGAACAGAGCTGAATAAGTTTGAGTAGTCCCTTAATCCTAAAATTTGGAACACGCGATACTTTTCACCCGAATTCGTTAACAGGATATTTTCGGCGAGTTATTTAATTCATTGTAATCAAGCAATTTCGTCAATGTAAAGAGTTAATAAAATTAAATGCTATTATATTACTGTATTGTAATATTTGTATTCTATTAACTAAATACTTTGTTTTTGTTTTACACGTTACAGACTAGGGGTCACTAGTTAAAATATTTAAATACTAAATCAATAAACTCAAGAAAAGAAAAAGAAAATCGTTTTCAAACGATATTATATGCATTTCTATACCTATTTGAGTGTTTAGAATATACTTATGTACAATACTTTAAAAAAAAATAGGTAGTTATAGAAATGCATACCAATTAAATCAGCAGGTAATCAATTTATAATATTATCAAGAAGAATCCAATCGTATCTATACACATACAATACTGGTGCGATTAAAACGTTATCTATATCCTATTAGTTTATCGCCCTCACAATGAGTTTGCAAAAACAAACTTAGTAAATCTTTGGTGCAAATCATCTGGTAACTTTTATTCGAAGCTAGAATCTGTCGATTAAAATGGGCGTTTGATCACAGAAACTGTTAAATAAATTCACCTGTTTATTCAGTAATATTAGTACGTTTTATGTAGTATCTTTCACTAAAGCCTCGACTTTGGACTTAGGCGCACTTGGAAAACTACAGCTATCGACACGTACCACATATACTCTGCTGCTGCACAATTTGTTCAAGATGTCTCCCATGACAAGTCTATGATGGCATTTCGGTTAGCTTTTTCAGGTTACTGCAACAAAACAAGTATAAAAAGGTTTGCCATGCCACAAATATAATTTTATTAGCACCATTTAAATAGAACTCACCTACAATATTCTGGGGGTAAATTCAGTGTCTTATACCACAATAATATACTTAAAGCAATACTCCACGTTCTTAGTGGTCCAAATACAAGAGACATGGTTCCATATTCCAGCCAAAAGAAATATGCTAATAGTAGCTGTACTGACAGTAAAAAGACAAATGGTAAATTTTTTATTAGCCGCCTTACTCCCCGTATGTGCTGCCCGTACAGACGATAGTCTAAGCAGTGGGCCAATACAAGCACTAAGGGTATTTGTACAAACAATAGTTGCACACTTCCATACATATAAGTAAATGGTTCTGGCAGGAATGAACCCTTTATCAGTATACCCCAAGCAAAAATTGCTCCAACATAGCCATCTATGAGTTCTCCAATGGACCATGGCCCGATTGGCAAGTAAGCCGCATATAGCACAAGCGGGTAAAATATTCGATCAATTTTACTCAATAGCCAAAGTCTCCTTAACATATGTCGTCCGTATTTTCTTCGATACCTCGGTGGCCATTTGAATAATCTTAAAATGACTAGTGGTAAAACATTAACCATCAGAAGTGTTCCAAATATTGCCTGAAACTGTTAAAAGCAACATAAGTACTTGAGTCCTGTTCAATCAAAAAAATTCAGATCATAACAAAATAATTCCACCAATACTTACCACCACACCAGCATCCAGCATCAGCAGAATTCTGGGTGATATTTCAAAATTCATTAGAGTTCCATCTAATGTGAATGGGTGTTCTACATTAGCCTCTCTTTCTAACTCATCAGTAACTTTCACATATAAATAGTGAACCCCTGTTTTAAACAAATGAGGCAGCCATTTACAAACATAAAGAGGCTCTAGTTTAGTGTGCTGGCATGCCATCCAACTTATTTTATCAAAGGATATTTCCACAGTCTTAATAGTTACATCACTAAATGCTAGAATTCTTATATGACTTGATCCAGGAATCAATTGTAAAGGTTCTCGGCCAGGCATGATATACCTGGCATGCTTGGGATTGGTGACCAGTACAATTGGCCACACATTATGTTTTTGATCTACAAATGAGAAATGCCCATGGTCTATTGCTGCCAATCTGTACATTCTGTTGTCTTTCCAGTCTGCTAACTCAAGCTCTAAGTAACCTTTTTTCTGTTTGGTGTACATTCTTGGCACCAAACCACCCATGGAATGTAAGTGCCCACAAACATAAACCTGTGATCCATGACTGCTACCAATAAGTTGCCGTAAGTTTATTCTTTCGGCTTCATTCTCAAGGGGTAGTATACATGAGGTAGGATAGTGTCCAAACCAAACAATATGATCAGCCTTACTTTCAGCCTCTGCTTTGAGCTTTTGGACAACAAATTGTTCTGTTGGATCTAGGATACCAATAAAATTGAATGGCCTTCTTAGTCCAGGATCTGGGCATGCATCAATACCCAAAAATGCGACATTAACACCATTCAATTCCTTGAAATGTACATAAGATTTAGCATGAAGCTTTCCTTGTACTGAATAATTTCTGTAGTAATTCTCTTGAGCATTAATTGTTCCAATATTAAAATTATCTGGAAAAATACATTTTTTATAAGATTTCATAGAATACATTTTGTATAGGATTGCATAGATTATTACATACTTTTTAGCAAAATCATAAAATAATTATTGGAAATAAAAGCAATGCAGCACAATGAGCAATGACCACATATCAAAATTGACAACAGTTGATAATATTAATCCATACTGAATGATTAACTAGATTATAAAAGACAGTTCAAATATGTTTCGAGTCATAATGCAATAACATTGTCTTCATCATATATATAACAAATAAAATAAAGAATGAGCACAATTAAAAGATCAGATATTGATTCGGATCCATTATTTATTTTATTCATTTATTTAAATTTATTTCAGGCACATTACCCATAATTTTGTTAGTATTACTTAAACTATGTTAGTATAATTACATTAATTACATATTACACAAATGCAAACAAATCAGGAACAAAAATAAATAACACAGTAAAGTATTAGTACAGGGTTCCCCAAGTTGCATTGTATTCAATACAACTTAAGGAACACTATATCAATTATGCATCTTCTGGACACACCTGGCAACAATACATGCACTGCGCACAGGTGGCCCATCAGATGGCAACAATGCTCAGGAGACTGTTATCGCTGTCTCGCATCCAACGCAGTAATGAAGCGGATGTTTTACGCATAATCGCAAACATGTCATCTGTATGCGCTGCGTCGAACATCCCTGATGCGCTACAGAAACATTGAAGTGACAGCAGTATCCTAAAGGCATAGTTGTATTGCACATGCAAGGCATTATGATTATGTATTTTCATGTAAGTTGAAAGGGTGATGAACAAAAAATAATGATAAGAAAATTACAATCTGTGATAACAGGATTTTCCTGTCTACTTTGTCCTAGTAACAAAACAACTCATTTGTACAAGAATCTTTTTTAATTATACATATATTTTCACACTGTCCTTTCATCTATTCACTGCTAAGTAGACGAATTGGTACAAGTGCCAAAAAGGATCTTCTAACTCTTCTGCAGGGCAGCTGCCATCTAGAAGCAATGAAAGTGAAGACCAGCTATTTAGTTTTTATTGCAAAATTAACTTACCATGATTTCCTCTTATGTCTAACCAGACAGTTGTTTCAGTTACTCCTGACTCTTCTATAATATTGTGATAATATATCCACTCTGTCTTCACTTGAGAACTTCCTAAGTTATCTTTGGCTTTAGCATCAGTCAGGTCACCCGTAGCCAAAACTAAGGCAGGTTTTACAGTCTTTACTGTATTGTCACAAAATTGTTGAAACTGCGATATTCTTCCAGGATCCCGAAAAATACTGATATGTATATCTGAAATCTAGGAAAGGCAAAGTTATCATTTTAATGCTATCTACCTCTATATGAACTCAATGATACTGAGAAAAAAAACAGAAATAAGTAAGTAATAAAAATATAGCGACGCTTAAAGTGCCGGCATTATTTATCTCAACAATAGTAGTCTTTATTACCAGTCGCCTTTGTCTTTAAACTACGTCACAATTAATGAACAAGCAAGTGGGCACTTTGAATTAAAACTAACATACCTGTAGAAACCAAATTATCTTCTCAGTAGTGTCTGTAATTCTACCATATTTCTCACTTAAATACTTTGTAAAGTTTATTCCTTCGTTTTCATTTTCAATATAAAAATTGTGATCCGTAGCTATACTATTTAAAAAATTGGCCATAAAAATTGATAGCAGCAATAGCATACACAAACACCATACAGTACTTTTTGAAGGAATCATTTCTAAACTTATTAACCTTTAATTTTGAGTCACGAAACTTGAAAGAATTTAACGTTTGAATTAAATAATCAGGAAAATTATCTTCAACAGTCAACAAGAAAAGTTCGATTTGACGTTTCTTTCTTTCTTCTTGTTCTGACAGTTTGTATCAGTACAGGGATACGTTCAATTATTACGGACGCTCAAGTTCAACGACACACGGAACGTACTCAGACTGTTGACCAATGACCGGCCAACCCTGACTGGGTCCTTGAACGCTCCGTGAGTCGTCGAAAGTGGGCGAGCATTGTATTTGAACGCACGCCTGAAATGACAACTTTGACATTTAGTGCTGTAGGAGACATTACACTTGTCTGATGTAGTGATGTACCTTACAAAACTTTTAGCCAAATATCGACATCAATAGCTTTTAATCCTTGCAAGGCTAGCTCTAGTTGCAGAAGATGCCGAGGATTAGTAAGTACTTTATTTATAGTCTTATTCATACAACTTTAATATAGGCATTCTTACTTATGAAATGTTTTTTTTTGTCCAAAAAGTTAATTCTACATAACAATATCTTGCATTACCTACCAGCTATAAATGATATGGTCAAATCCAGTACGTAAATTATTTCGCGATCTTTATTTCTACTTCCATTTTCTGTCAAATAAGTAGGCAAAGATACGAATATAAAGGGTGCATCAATTTTCCTCCAGGGCAGGGGCACGATGGAGTTAGCTGACCATAGGGGCTGACTTTGAATAAAAAATAGATTAGAATTACAAAATTTTCAACATTAGCAATCATCAGGCATTACTTACTGGAATCTCTGATAAAGATGACACCTATATTAGTGAAATGATGTAACGTCACGGCCACAGTTTTCGTCAAACAGTCTAATTTGTCTAAAGCGTAGACATCTATTCTCTGTCTACGGTCTAAAATGGTCCAGACCAACAAACAACATTTATAAGGTGACATGAATTGCCGAGAGCCAGAGAACAAACAGTATGAATAAAACTAGAAAGTTTGATCAGCCTTGATCTGACTAGTCTCATTTCAGCTCTGGAATCCAGCTACATTGGAGCAATATAATATCACCAATGTTAACACTTTTCAGTCTAGTACAGCATCCAGTATCCAACGCTGGGTTTGGATGGCGATAAAAACGGCCACTTGCTCACTTCAGGTGTCGCTACTATCAGGTGTCCAAGAATTTGACAGCAAGCTCTTAACATCCATAATTTTTTTTGGAAATAAGTGACTTCTTTTAAGTATTAATACCCTGTTGCACAGCTTTTGACTGCGCAAATACCTGGTATTTGCTAAACATGTTAAAAGACAAAAAGTGTGGGAGAAAGCTCTTAGAAAAAAAATTGGAAACTCGATATTTCGTGGAGAATGTACGCTGTCCTATACGTATTTGAAGACTTTTTTCCAGGTGGCGAATTATGACCCGTTCGTTTACAGAGAGAAGGCCTTTGCCCCAGCATGGAACGTTATAGGCTGATTATGGACGGGTAATAGTGTTGCCACCTATGACGAGCTTTCAGTTTTTAACCCCATTGACAGGCAACATAGAACCAGTATTTTAACCACCAGCGCGCAACGTTTGAATCCAGTGGCACTAGATTCAGATGCCTTCTCTCCTCGCATATTTGTTCCTGTGCTACGCCATAATCGGCCGTATTATTAAAAACTCACAGTGTTGTTGGTCAAAAAAATAGAACCTAATATATTTTGAGGTTACTGTGATTATTTTGTTATGGCTACTCAAGATTAGGATTAAATTTGCGGGAAAGAGGATTTTTTCGAGTTCCGAGTTGACTGTTTTTTGTTATAGGTTTATGTAGTGAAAGAGAATGTATATTGAACGTGAACTAGAAATGTTGATTTTCACAATTATTATTATGTAATATCGTTTGTGCCCAATTAATTAAATAGGAATAGTGACACTTAAACAAATGCAAACAAACTAGGTAACTACCCACTCACCTTACAATATTATCTTTCGTACGTACGAGTATACTTGCTAGTTGCTTGGTGCATCACCGAACCAACCCATGCTAGAAGGATAGTCAAGCGCACTCGCACATCGGTGATTTGACATTGACAGCGCCTTTATGTCGTAGCAGTAAGGACGATTTTTGTTGTGCACTAATGTTACCGCTGCGTGGTTGATTGTATGAGTAACTTTTGGTTCATCTATTATATCTTTTGCATCCCTAAAATAACGCAAAAAGGATCCAGACTTTCCTCCCGTGTGGGTAAGGTCCAGCAGACCAAAATACTCGTTGACTAATAGGTACCTAATTAGATACGAGTTTTAGGTATGACCGTAGTTTAGTTTGTTCAAATAAAAACTGAATTTATTATCCGCCTTGATTCCTAGAGGTAGGTCCTACTTAAATACATAGGTATATAATTATAGTTTTTCTGATTTGAGTTTAGGTTATTCATTTCATATTAATAAGGTAAGTACCTAGGTACCTACTTAGATTGAATACTGTGCAGCTGCAATAGGTACCTATCTAGTATATTTACTATTTACTTATACTTACCTAAGGTAACGATATTGTATACCTGGTACCTACTTATTCCTCATTAATAATGCGTGTAATTTACCACCGTGCAATAAGACCTAGGTACCTACTAGACCTAGACAACTAAGTACTAACTTTAAAACAATCAAGTACCTATTAGGAAGTCAGAAATGTCAAAAGTTTTAGCAGTGTGGGCGCACTAGAGCCCTAGTTGTCGACTTAACTGTAAGCTAAACAAAAGATTAGAGGTGCTCATAGGCAGGTCGCCGGGGCCGCGGCCTCAAAGTGTTTGGAAATTCTATTTATTTTAATGGGCAGAGGTTGACCGCGCGCATTCCGGCCGCACGGTGACGCCGCCGAGTCGCGTCGCACACCGTACCCAGTCGGAGGCTCCAGCCTACAGCGGGCCTCGGCCGGTACCCGCGCGCCACTATCTTGCCGCATTCCACCGAGCCGAAGTCGCGGCGCGCCCCGCGCGTGCCTTCGCCTGTGCCTTCGCCGCCGACCCACGCGCCCGCTTTGCTTCACTCAGTCGTACTAGCGCGCCCATGGACTTAGTGCGCCTCGACGTCAGCCGTCACGCCATTCAGCTTACAAGATCGCGCAATTTATAGTGAAGTGAAGTGCCAATGGATGCGGTTTACCAAGGATTATAGTGTCTACGTGCAGCTGCATTGGATTTGTCTATTCATGGTGAGTGAGGTGGACCCAGACGGCGCCACGGACAGCCGCAGTGGATGCGCGCGCTTTCACGATGCGGCCACTTTCATTTCATACGCATAGCTCGAATTCCGCGCGCCCGCGCCGACCGCGCCGCGGCCGCTGACCCTGCGCTCGCGCGCCCTTCCTCGACACCACCACTGCAGCAATACCAGCCATGCTCAAAGCGGCGAATGGTCAATGCAGACTGATAAACATTCATGTTCAAGTTTGACTAAGATCACTAGAGACTGTACAAAGCCCGTGCAGGAATTTGGTTTAACAAACGAATTCACCAATGAGTAACAAATTATTGGCCGATCTCGTGCTATAGATTTTTTCAAGTTTTTAATTTAAATTCATGTTATTTTCTAAGCGCTCATTAACATACCTACTTAGTAGGTATTCATGTCATCATAATATCACCATCTATCTAATACAAAGTATTCATTATATTTTCGGTCAAAATTGTGAGATAGACAACGCTTCACGCGATATCTTAAGTCAGCTTGAGTTGCTAGTTTTTGCAAGTTTCAAATACTACACACAACCAGCTAATGAATAAAATTCTAAAAGAAGCACAATATACCTACCTAACATGTTTCTAGAATGAACCTGCAAAACTAGTCCGAAAACCAAACGGGATTTGTATAGCTCATCACGTCACGCTCTACTTATGAACAAACATCCTGCCTGACTCACGTAACAAGGACCAATTTTAATATTTTTGACAACTAGTTAGTTGTCACTCTTAGTTACGAGAATCATCCTATTCAGAGAGGTCAGGTTCCCCAGAATCGTTGTAAAGATCACTATCGAATAATATACTAAATGTAATAATTAAATGATAAAATTTCTAAGATATCGAAAACGGTTATATAGCCCGATTCCAATGAAGCAGAAACTCAAGACGTCGCGTTATGAGCTGTATTAGGTATGCCTACTGAATTACAGACAGTCTGATACAAAACAAACGCACGTGTTTTTAGGATATAAAACTAGGTTTCACAATTTCTACCTAATAAAAGGTAATAGGTGTCTACCGTTCGTATGTAGGTACTACTCGAATCATTACAAAACGTGGACCGTAGTCCGAGACCCGAGACTTATACCTATGTATCTGGTTTCATAATAAGAGTTTGATTTAAAGTTCTAAATCAGGATATTTGCAGAGCCTTAGGTAAGGAAGTCCAACTTCAAGACCCTACACCCCAATTGCACACTTTGTTTCACAATCCAAAAGATTTTGAAAGAAGTTCGTATGTTGTAGAAATACCTAATCTATTGATTCATATTTTTTTTAATTCGTCTGCTCGACAACGTAAGTAACGCAATGAATGTTGTCCAATGGTCAAAATAAAAGATATTGCAATTGTTAGTGTGCGCAATCACCCCGCTGCCGCGCTGGTCCGAACATTATTTAATATATATGAAGAAGTTAACCCATGGGTGTGCAGTGTGCTGCAAGTTGCAATATCATGGATTATATAAAAAAATGCTTGAAATGGTGTCTGACCCACGTTCCTCAATTCATAGTTTGTGGTTTAGTAGGTTTCTTATTATCCGATCCTATGCTTACTTTACTAACTGCACCGTCTACCTATCTACCTACCTATTAGTTATCGTCAGCAGGCGCGGTCCGGGGGAGGGGGGGTCCTAGGTGTCATGACACCCCTCCCCCAAAGCCGTAAACGTAAACCTTCTTAAAATAGTAATTTTTCAAAAATATAATAGATTTTCTTCTTGTTTAAGGAGTCTTTGTCTGTGACCCCCCCGAAAGTCTTTGGCTGCGACCGCGCCTGATCGTCAGCCATAGCAGTTGCTAAATAGTACCTGTATTTGCGTACCTATCCTATAACTAATTTGATGGTTTTAAGAGTAAAAGAGCAAAGAAAACCATAGAAGGTTTGTGCGAAAGATGATAATAGCTAGAGAGGAGGAGACTATTGAGAAGACGGCTAATGCCGGTAATGGATCAAATTGGGATGAAAGGGCAGAACCTTTTCATCGCAATTTGTTGTATTATACCACTGATGATTGTGATACGAAAGAACTCCCAGGCGATAATACTCGTAGGTCTAAAGAATACCAACTTAGGTGGCCCTTCAGGATCAGGCGGCTTCAGAGCCAGCATCGTCGAAGTGTCCATGACACATAGAATTAAATCACTTTTTATGCTAACAGCTACGCCTTGTGAAACAATCGCGAACCTATTACCTACCTGAAGACCAATATAAGCCTGCTATAAGAGTGCATGGTAACATTGGTTACCTCCCTACTTATAATGAGATCCGTCAGCACCAAAACTATGAGAAAACAAATATCATACATTCAATATATGTTATTGCTTGTATGATATTTGTTTGATTTAAAGTTTAATAAATTCATAAGTTTCTGCGAATAGGTATTAGGTACTTACACTTCATGTTTTTCAATTCAGAAACAAACAAAATAGGTACCTAGTTAGCTACCTCAATACAGTCTGTACATATGGATAGGTAGCTATGGATATTAATTGCAATTCTAATTAAGCATCTCATACATTACGAATGTTGTAATAATTAGTGGTCAGACTTCACTGCAGTGATTGATAAAGTCGATGAATCATTAGCTCGCAATAAACGACTAACATAGCGACCGCATTCCGTTGATAGCAGAACGAGTAGGTAAATAAAAGTAAATTTATCCAATGACAAAGCGTACTTAAAATTTTATGGCATGTTTTGTCGGCTTTAGAACACATAGTACACGTATATCAAATCCGCTCACAGTTCCATACCTACAATGGAGAGACTTCAATCACGATGTAAGAGGTGATATAACGGCATTTATGTATAATTAAGAAATTAAATGGTAGCTAGATTTGACCAACGTAAACGAATCATGACCTATTTGTAGAAACTTGAGCTGCTACTTGAGGATGAAACGCGATAGTTCAATAAACAATAAACTATTATGTCAGTATTACTCACTATACGTATACACCACTCAAACATTTAGTCCATTCATCATAAATTACGTAAAGACGATAATCGCTAATTTAATCCCTTTCTTCCGATCACTGATAAACCTATCGAACGTTCTGTATTGGCTCTATATAAAGGTACATACCTCAAAACTTATATATACCTACATGCATTTATTTGTAAATATCCCCATTGTATCCATTGGTAAGTATGACAATACCTGCAGACAAAAGTGCACTTACATTATCAGACATTCAATATCCATATGACAGATTAGTGCAACCAGTAGGCACCATATGATAGATTAGTGCAGCCAGTAGGCACCATGTGATGACTGTGATCGTAATACAAATACTTAGGTACAAAATAGTATGATGATTGAACAGTGTTAGATAGAAAAACAACAGTCAGTAGGTATCAAAACATCCAATATTCAATGCCGGACTGTCGTACCTCCTAAATAGATCATGCAGCTACGTATGTACAGGTGTAATTAAAGTTGAAATACCAATACGCGTATGTTGTAGACAGGAATTGCTTACAAATGTTTCCCTCGTGATTGTCGTGTTAAAATTGATGCGTTTACCGTACCATTAAGGATCTCCCAAATAAAACGACTATACTAGATATAAATAGCTCTAATATTTTTGATGGTGCAATTGCAATCTACCTACTTTAAAATTTCGTGCCTACAAGGAAATCATACATAGATCATAAATCCGAACCTAAACTCTTGACTCTAGTCAAGCGGTTAGGTTCAGATTTATGATTTTCCAGTATCTGTGGGGGTTTTGGCCTCTCGGAGGCGGACTTTTGTGACAGAGTTCGCATGAAAATCCTTACAGATTTATCGATCTTCACAATAGTAATATTAGATACAAAATAAAGCCATTTAAAGTTAAAACTAAACACCCAACTCCTATCAGCAATCGTCGGATATTACCCACTTAACCGCCGGGTCATTTGAGTTACGGATGTGTCCATTGAACCATGAACTCTAGTACGTGAATCTACACTCCTGCTAAATGGTCAACTGGCCAACTAATTCGTACTAAGCTTTGTCGTCGTATAAGCAGGTCAAACACTTTATATAATATAGTGCGGAAATGGTATGCTCGGAATTTAGTAGAGCCTCTGGGCTCTAAAAGTGAACAGTGTATGTAACTGACGAGTTTGGAAAACTTGGTAAATAAAACTACAAAGTAAGTCTTCCCTAAACTTGGAGACACTAAAGTCTTTTCATCTTTTGACCCGCCGAAGAACCTGTTAATCGCTGCATTGTGTATTCAGTCAAATGTAAAATGCAGACAAGGCGAACCTACAAAAAATCTTCACTGAAAAGATGTAGGTAGCTCTCAAAAGTCATAGTCTTCATAGATGATAATAATCAGTATGCTTGATAACAGTTGGTACAAAAAAAGAACTTGCAATACAACTCGTGTACGTGCATACCAACTTGAACGGTTCAAGTTCCAGGCTAATATTATCTGCACTAGTTTTTAAACCTAAGTATACGTAGGTAGTTTTGTTTCAACATTTATGTTGCGTTGCCTGAAGTATATTGTCAGTTATTTTAGTAAGATGAGAACAGAGAACCGTAATTACAGAGGTAAGATGATTGTTATTGATCGTCAATTAATGATTGACGTCAATGCGAATTTTGTACATTATTATTTTTCTCATCTTAGGCGGTTACAATCTAAAGAATCAAAAAACGAATAGGGAGAGCAACTTTTAGCGCTTATACAGTTTAAAAGTAATATTAGGTAACTACTTATAAAATAAGGTCAGTCAATCTTTGCTGGAAAACTGGCTGAGACAAACCAAATAGGCAATAAAGTGTGCTGTAGAAACCATTTAGGTACCTCGTTTTCTTAGACATTCTTGATATTTTCTAATAAAGCGAGACTGATTGAATTTGTTGTATTGGCAGTTTTTAATAAAAACAATGCCACTTTGATTCGATTATTATCTCTAAGGTAAATAAAATGAATTACTTACCATAAATTAAATTTAAAAAGCTGCTGGCGTTGTTTTACATACCTACTTTTTGACTTGTGCCCCAGTCTGAACTACAAAGAAATGATAGATGACCCTGATCGAATCCATCCATTATCGTCCTTAAATTTTTTTGAGTGTCAAAATTGGTGGCAAGATGTCGAAAATTGGAGGCAACGACGGCTTTAGGTATGCGAGGACGCAAGATGCGGCTGGCGTAGGGGGAGGGGCGCTCGGCATCTGAAGGTCGTCCGCATTCCTCGCGTCGCCGTCCGCTGCTACCGCGCTTACGTAGCGCCCCCCCTCCCCCTCCGGCCCGCGCTCCATCCGCCGCCCGCAGCCGCCTGCGCCGACCGGTCTGCCCCCGCCCCGCTGCGCCTGACCGCCATCACAAACTATCGCGCATTTACTAAAACAAAAAACATGTTCTTATGGCTATCAAGAGCTGAAGAGCCGCAGAGGTACCGGATGGGATGAAATTTATTCGCGTCTAGTTTTTTACGTGATCTCGTGTTTCTACATTCCTAAAAATGTTTTATAATTATGTAGTTACCTACGTAGGCACCTATCCTAAACAACATACCACTGACATGGCGTAGATTTGGTTCGTTCATATTCAACGAGCCTATCAAAGTATTACTATCTAATACAATGCTGCAATATTTAGGTATGTATTTTCTCCTTTATTTACAAACGTTGCTTAAAGTTAAGTAATGATTAGCGACTATTTAACTATACATTTTTGACGTTTAAACATCTCTTAACTATAATCATCGTTTATAAATAAATCCCTTTATGTCAGCACATTCAAAGGCCCTAAAAATGTCTTAATACAGGAGGGGGAGGGGGCAATTTTATTTATATACCTAATTTTAAACAAATGTTGAAGACTGAAGTCTGTCAGTAAGTAAACTTCAGCCTTTGGTTTTGTGTCAGTTCTGCAACGTTGCATAGCGCACAATTTTCACTGATCTATTTTCACAAGGCATGTCCAACGAAAAACAACATGATCCGTAGTATCGGTGTGGACCCAAAATAAGTAATCCAGCCCTACGTCCTTTCGAAAGAGATACCGCGCCGCTTGGCACACAGGCACCTAAGGGAACACGGGTGGGTTTTAGTCAGTAAAAGTCTGACATAGCCTCCTGCTCCACGCAGAGCGGGAGAAGTTATTTGATGATTTCTCATCCTCAAAAAAAAAGTTATACAGTTTCAAAGGTTTTTATAGTTTAGTTTAGGAAACTCTTCTGCACTGAAGTCCATGTAGGTTTCAATAGCAATGTGGCATTAATCAATCTTTTATTCTTTTTATTTATACGAAACGCGCTTTTAAATTCGGAAATGACGCTATTTTTCCGACTTCTAATTTATACCTAAGTTATATCATATCAGAATTGTTATAATCACTTAGTAGTAAAAATAACGAGATCTACACAAATGAACACGTGCTCATGTGTTCAAATTTACAAAAATATAATTCACAAGTAAACGCAACAATGTGCGTGTGCGCCACAAAAACAGCAGGTAGCAAAAAGGAGATCGTGTACGAAAAAAAAGTAATGGAATGCACAGCTGGCGCGGATCCGACATTCCTACCACGTTCAGGCTCCGCTGGTGAATAGGAAAGTACACCGAAAAGGACTGGCGTGTAGGTACGACATTTGTACCTATAATAGTAATGTCATGGTACCTACACATTATACCTGTCTAACAGCATTTTTTACGAGTTACAACACTTACAACATTCCGTGCATCTGCTAAATTCAACAAATATCAAGTGAGCAATAAATTGACTCAAAAAATATTTGCTTAATGATTCTAAATTAGGTATGATATTTATCATCTTACGACGTATATTTGTAGTTTTTAGTGAATGTTAAATCTACTATGACGCACAAAGAATTCGTGAGGATGTAAACTCATTGGAATCCGGCCGAACGAAGACGCAAGCCAGAACAAAGCTACCTAATACTTACAATGGGTTGGCTTTGTACAATTTAAATAGCCATTTTAGGTATGTTATTTTTTTTTTGTGATGTTGGCGATATCTTTTCGAATAGATCTAGCTCGAATCACTTTATTGGGCAGAAGAAGGTAAAGGCTGATCTGTCTACTTTGGTCCCAATACGCTGATTCGAATGCAATCACTTATTATGAAGAATGTCTCGCTCAGTTATAGGACCATTACACGACCATTAAAACTCAACTAGTTGGATAGTGGTACCGTGCTTCGGAATAGACACATTTTATAGGCTCAACGCCTATCGTTCCATATTTGTATGCAAATCCTCATGACGTTGCCTTATACTGGTCTCAAAGCAAGAGGGTCGTGGTGTACAATAATCTCATATCCAAAATTGACCTTTGCCTTTAGATGTGATGCGAGCACCTGCTATGCTCTAGTGGTCTTAGTCGACATACTCGTCGACTTAGAAGATGAGTAGTTAATGACGGCTAATATAAATATTTATTGTTTCAGTGCAAGTAACAGTGGTTTCGAGATGCGACATGCGTGCTCTGTGTTCGGTTCGCGGGCCGTTGGGCGGCGACACGCGCGCGCTCGGCGCGGGCGCGCGGTTCCTGTCACTGCGCACGCCCGGCCAGCCCCAACCACTGCACTTCGTCGTCGAAGCCAAAGCAAGGGTCAAAGAATTGAAATCTTTGGCCAATGCTCACGCGCAACTACAAGGCATGACCGACACAGAACTCTTCGGATTAGCAATTTTGCAAAGTGAGTGTCGTCATTTTCACCATAGGACTTACACATACCTACTCGTACCTGACTTATATTCTAAACGTTCGTGGAGTGATTTCACAAAACAACGTTATTATGTATTCATGGCGTCACACATTCCACCTCGTAAGCATTCTGTCTAACTTTACAAACAAATGCTGTTAGGTAATCAATGTTCTACTTATATTGGTACAGGCATCACAATGTCACATTATAGAGACAATATTATGTTCTCTCCCACAAGAAATAGTATAATGACCATTTAACAATGTCTTTCTGCAGATTAGTATTCCATATACCTGCATAGGTACTTACTTATATGTTTAAATTTGATTGTAAAAACTTACGTGAGTTCTTTATAATCAAATAAGTGTAACCTTAACCACATTAACAGTATTATGTTGTCTTTTCAGATGGAGAATACTTGTTTGTTGACTTAGAAAGCAAACTATCTAAATATGCGCCAAAGAGTTGGAGATCATCTCACACCCATGTAAGTTCTAAGACCTAAAAGTTTATTTTTTAACTAAATTCGCATTTGCCAAATCTATATCATTCATCAGTAACCAAACATTTTATCATGGATCGATACTTCAAGCTTCAGAAATGAATATAATTTGTTCGTTTCAGGGTTTGGACGCTAACGGGAAGCCGCTCCTTGAATTGCACCTGGTCGTGCAGTTCCACGTGGAGAGTCCGCTGCTCCTGCACGGCGAAATTGGCCGCCATCTTTACTTCTTGCAACTGCGCCAGAACGTGCGCACGCGAGACGCTCTGCCCGCCGAGCTGATACTTCTACTCACCGGACTAGCATTACAAGCTGAATATGGTGACGCGGACACTTTCGAAGACAGGGACTACTTCAAAGTTGATGAATACGCACCCTCATCCCTCACTGGCGATTGGGTAGCGGCAGCCATGCGCGCTTGCCATCGAGAACACCGTGGACTCTCAAAAGCTGACGCTGAATCTAGATTTATTCGAGAAGTTTGTCTCCTCCCTGATACGATAAACTCACATAGATACCGCCTAAAACAATCTAAATCGGAACCCGAGCCTGGAACAGTTTGGCTGCTTGTCACAGCCAAGGGCATAAAGATTCTGCCTGATAATGGATCACTTTCAAACTTCATATGGAGCGCTATCGGAAAACTTAGCTTCGATAGAAAGAAATTTGAAATTAGAACCGAGGAAGGCAAAATGACATTGTTTTCATCAAGTGAAGAAAAATGTAAATATCTTTTCGCTCTTTGTAGGGAGACACATCAGTTCTCAATGAAAATAGCACCACAATTCAATGAAATCTTGAGAAAGGAAGAAGAGGAACGCAAAATTTGCTTTGGTTACTCGAAATCGTTAAACATTCAATACAATCAAAATAAAAGTGAACAAAGAATTTCAGTGATTTCTACTACCAGTTCGAACACCACATCGGGCATTGTGAGTGACAGAGTTCAATCAGAAGATGAATTAGAAATTATGATAGATTCTCCCCCAGCACCGTCTACGGAAAGTTTGGCATTCGCTCATTTGCTAGATGGCACACATTCGTACTGTATACGGAATATGCCACAAGACAATCAGCCACTAACGAAAACATCGTCATTACAACTACAAAAATCTAAAATTCGGGTGAAGAAGACTAAGGAAGACAGTGAAAATGTCAATAGAAATGAAATTACGCAACCAGAACAACACTCAATGAACCAATTAGAAGAAACGACCTCTTTACCTGATCAAAGTATTAGCGAAACCTTGACAGACAGTCCAAAATCCAATAAATTAAAATGCACTGGATCACAGTGTTCCTCATCTTGCAGTACAGTGATAATGGCCAGAGCGGGTCTCAGTACTCTCAGTAGGACATCTAACGCGAGCAGTTTAGAATTAGGATATAGTCATACTGCTCAAAACTCAATGATGAGTGACAACAGTACAGTTGGCATAGATGTAGAATATTCTCAAGATACAGCTTCCGCTTTGTACGACGGTTTAGGTCAACCAGTCACTGTAGCGGCATCAAGTGAAACAAGCGGAGTCTACACGATGAGCAGTTCTGAACTTACTGCGCGATCGAAAATGGACACCTTATCTGAAGCCAGTAGAACAGACTACGATGGCTCTCATTATGACAGCTATAAGCCAACAAAAGAAAATGATCTTGCAGATTTCGATAGCGTTTCTTCAATCCTGAAGAACAAGTCAGAAAGAAGTAGTCATGCAACAGGCACATTAAGATTGCAGTCATCTCAACCTAACTCGGATTGTGTCGATGGAGCTGCAAAGTTTCAGAATCAAGAACAACATAATAAAGAAAACTTATTTAGAGAAAGAACAAATTCCAACGTTAGTGCAATCTCGTTTCACGGTGACGGTAGCGATCCAACAGATAACCAACACAATTTGCTGACTGCTAGTGAATTAAGTGACCTCATTGTGGGAAGAGGCGTGTATCCTAAGAGCCAGTCTGTAAGTGACACTTTGGATTCAGTGTCGGATTACGTGAGGCTGCCTCTACCGTTTTCTGGTGACAGTTACCTTCAGGGTCACGAAGACACTGCTCCTTCAGATGATCACTATCCAAATAACTCCTTCTTCGATCGACCGCCAACTCCTCCAACTAGAATTGATAGTCGTAAATTGCTCAATCTGTCTCTACCAAATATTTTTGATATAAGCGGCGATACACCCATCAGGCCTCCTTTTCCTGATAAACCGCCACCTCCCTACGAATACAATCATCAAACAGTTTCATCTTATGCACCGCCTCCTGCCAAGGCGCCACCAGCGTATCCTGGCCCAGCAGCGACAGCCAGGACTTTAAAACAGTTGAACGACAGCAAAGAAGAAGTGGCAGCCAGAGTGGTAACATCAAAGCCCATGATAACAATTCTGAAAGCAGAAGCGGGCGAAGTGAACGCATCGAGTGAAAGAACATTTGCTAGTCCCATGGTATTGGAGCACAAATTCCAAAAGTTTAAACGACAACAAGCATCGAGTCGCAGAGCCGAAAGGTCGAAACTAGCTCAGGGAATAAGCAGTAACCTGTCCCCGTCCAGGGACATGGCGCACGGCGTGGAGTCCAACGTGCTGGTGGCCATGATGAAGCTGGCGCCGGGCCCGCCGCCGGCCCCGCGCCGGCCGCGCCAGCCGCCGCCGCCGCCCGCCGCGCGCCTGCCGCCGCCGCCGCCGCCGCACAACCCCATGTTCCACCAGCAGCTGTACAGCGACGTGGACTACGTCTACTACCCTTTACAAGACCCGTCCGTGTCGCAGCAAAATTATCTCGACCACAAACTGACCGAGTCTCGCGTGTCGAACATGCACAAAAATGGTCTGCAGTACAGAAGTACGCCATACCTATCGACATCCATGGCTGCGTCGTCCATGTATGGATCGATCCAAAATCTCTCGGATTCTTATGTTCAATTACCGGGAACGCGGACGAGCTGGTACTCGTTAACGAGCAGGACGTCGCTCAGCAACCATTCCATAAATCTTGAACGGCCGCAACTATCCGCGCGAGTCCCAGAAGTTTCGCATTTTATGCGGACGAAATCGGATGAGAATGTGTTGAATGCCAAGGATCCACCGCCAGTTAAAATGAGACGAATGCCTCCGCCTCCCCCGCCGCCATACGAATACAAAAAGAAACTTCTCAACTACTCGAGAGAAGTCAAAATTCCGCAACCTTCAACGAATGTGAACAGTGAACTATGTGTGAACAAAGTGAAAGACTCCAATTGTGATTTAGACATAAAAACTCTTCGAGAGAAAAGTAAAAACCTTGATTTGCCACTTATCGCGGCGTTGTGTAACGATCGTTCGTTATTGAAACAAACTAAAGCTTTTGGTGCTCCAAAGTTAAATAAACCAACAGGTAGTGACTGTGAAAGTGAACGGAAGTGTGTAAAGTCTGTTCCAAACACCACCGATAACATAGATCTTAAGACTAAACAAGAATATATTGCTAAGAGGGTAATGACAGGGTCTCAGAAAAAAATATTGTTACGAAACCCTACTGATAAACTCCCAGCATTGCCGGTTACTGAAAGTCATCCAAGAGCAATGTCCAATACTTATGTCATGCATCCAACTGTAGCTAAAGTTAAAAAGTCTCAACCCAGCTCATGACATTATGATAAATTACCTACTGCTTGTGAATCCTTCCAGTGCTATGATTTTTCATCCACCGATACAAAGACTGAGCTTAACGCCACCAGAACTTAATATAGGAGCCACACTTGCATCGAAGATTAACTCATATCGTTTTATTTTGACCTTAAAAGCAGATCAGATAAGATTTAATTCTGAAAATTTAAATTGTTGCAAATTGAACTGAGGTGCAAATGTGGTTCCGAATTTAGATTATATTATATATGTTAAAAAATATAATTAATGTTTAAATACACCTACTGCAGAAAAGTAATAACTGTTTATTACTAAGAATGTAAACAATGGCAAACAGCAAATTATTGAAAGTCTATTGAGGGATACTTTTTCCCACAAACTGTAGATGTACAGTCACGGGCCTGAATATGTTACTATGAATAGCTCAGCATAAATTTCTAATTTCATCATTCATGATGAATCATGAAATAAGATAATAATGGATGTATCATTCACCCATTAATGTCGTCAAAATTCTGGCAATTTACATGTGATCATTTGTGGAAGGCAAGTAGCAGCACAAATATGTGACATCGAAGTAACATGAAAACTATCTGACGAGGAAAGAGCCGCCAAAACATAGGATGCTGCATCATTCGGCTTCAATGTGTCATCTACCTGTGTACAGTTAAATTCAGAAGAATGTGGATACTTCATTGTAATAAAAAATATCTAACATCATTTAGGCAGCGTAAAAACCTGAGCTTTCAGGATTCGAAGAGGTGACACATATTTTTGAAGCCGAATGCAGCATCCTTTATTTTGGCGTCGCTTTTCCTGTCAGATAGTTTTTGTCCTTCGACGTCATAATTATATTTGTGCTGCCGCTTGTTTAAGGCCTTCTACAAATGATCACATATATTTGCCGTCATCTTGACAACAGATATTAATGGATGAATCATGAAGTCAGATATTATTGCCACGCTGTCTAATATAGTTATGCTCGTGACTGTAACTATAATGTGGTTTATTTACACACTATATTTGTGTACTGTGTTGTTCATTTCATTGTGAAGGTTCATGTGATTTTTACTGAAATTAGGTAGAAATACAACATAATTTTTAAAAGAACTGCATATTTTGTTTACATTATTGGAACAAATAAACAAAAAACTATACTGTTTACCATACAAGAATAGTAGGTACCTATTTATAATGTCAGGGTTAAAAAATTATGACTATTTATGTAAGCATATGATTTTTCAATTTTGTATTGCTCAATATAATAATAGAAATTATACCTAAACTATTTTTAGACATCATTTAACACCAAAGTAATTTGGCGGATTATAGGTATTTAGAAAATAACATCACTCACATGAAAAATCTTGGTAAGCAACTAAAAATTACCCGCTTAGCTATAATATCTTATCATATCGAGTAGGTTTGTCTGAAAAAATTAAGAGTTCTCCAAGTTAAGCAATAAGCATTCCAGTATCCTATATTGTCTATGTTAGACACATCAAGAGAACATAATATATCTCAACAAATGTGATACAAAATGTGCCTCCCCAATAATTATATTCAAATGAAACTGAAGAATTCCATAGAATTAGCATTACATACTAAAACGCGATATCGTTTCACATAGGTATCCCTGCAAATATATTTTTGTGTAAAATATATATTTAACTCACAATTCTAATTCACTATGAAATAGTGAATTATATAGTAAGAAAACTTTGTAATGAAATACTCGCTGTTTGATATATTACCTGTTATAATTAAGTGTATCAAAAATCATTGCTTGTAATCATAGTAAATGAAAGTGTAATAATTTCAACAACTATTTATTTACTTTAATATCGTAATGTGTACATAATAATACATATACTAAGTACATAATATTTGTTTTCAATATGTACAAATGTATATTAAATTTTTTGTAACTCTTGAGTTTTTTTTCTTATTTGTATGTACTTAAGTACATCCCTTTGGTTTACAATTTTATATTAAGTATGTATAACATCATGCTTCGTTTCCCCGAAGGGTTGGGCAGAGTTGTACCTATAAGTACAGCCACATTTCGCCAGTTATTTTTAATTAAGTCTCATGTAATACGGGGCAAGCCTATTGCCAACAACTTGGCACCGCAAATCCAGACTCCGAGCTGGTACTGAGAAATTAAACATAAAAAACCCAATAACACAATGCGCGATATATATACTTATTTGTATATATAGCGTATGTATATCACGCACACACAATATTTTTGGTAGTAAACAGGAACTAATATTTGAGTAGCGTCAGAACAGGATACTCATTACACAAAAACAACGGAAATTTTCAACAAATAACATTAGTATGATGTGAAAAAACTAAATTACGAATTAATCATATTACTTATGTATATGAGATAACCGTAATTAGTATATAAATAATTTTAATTTAAATTTGTATTAATACTGCTACAAAATTAGCTGAGTAATGAGATTAACATACAGATCATTTCGGAAGCTCGAGATTCTGTTAATATGATACCTACACATAGATATTTGTCTTAAACAATTACATTTTCTTATTTTAGTCTTAATTATGATCTATAATATCATTTTAAAACATGAATTTACATTCATAATACGTAAAGTTCTGGTGTTTCACATAAACCTACAAATATATTGATTTTAATATAATATTTTGTTTGTTTACTGCCATTTATCGACAAGTCTAACGTTAAATTACTTTTCTAACTTTAAAATGATGGCAGAATTTGGAGGAAACGTTATTTTATCGAAATATAATACTTGTCCGACTAGAGTGGTGTTTGTTCCAGCTAGCACAGTGCCACCGTAAAACATGGCGGATAAATCAGTTGTAATAGATTGACTGCCTAAATTCCCTACAAATACACAAGTATTCCTCCTGGGATACCATCGTTCTATAACAACGAGATTATCTTCAGTTTCACGGATTTCTATATTTTTCAGATTATTGCCTTCCTTGAAAATAGATCTTAAATATATTGTTGGCGTATCTAATTTCACTTTGGTGAACAATTTAATAACATCCAAGAAATGGTAGCTTGGTTTCCTTTCAGATTTCGAAATCCAAGGTAAAATAATTGCAGATTCTTTTTCGTTTGGAAATGACATTGATACTATATTGCCAACATCTTTATGTTCGTGAAAATCTCCTTCAATATCACCAAGTCCACCGAGTCCGATTTCGTCTCCATAGAATATGCTAACAGTACCAGGCAAGGCCAATTCGAGAGCAGTCAAAACCAAAGTGTTATTAACATGTTTTGTTGATATTCGCTCATTATGTACACTGCCAATATTCCAATGAACCCATGGATAATGTGGCTTCTCCCACAATTTGCCCTTAATAACAGTATCAATACGATTTTTCAAACCAGTAATACCGTCATTTAAATCGAGATGGATATCAATAAGATCAATTCTAGACAACAGCACATTTAATTTTAAAGCATTACCCTTAGCTATTTCATATGCATTTTCACTGGCAATGAATATTTTGTCGCTACCTAATATTTGTTTCCACAACTGTAAACTTCTACCAAAACCAACATCATCAACAAATTTTTCTAAATCCTTTAAATAAAAACCGTCAACTTTCTGTCTAGCCCAAAATATGATAGCTGCAGATGTAGCATCAACAAGGTTATTGGTTATAGTTTCATTTGCAATTAATACAGCTTGAGTAAAATTTGCTGATGAATCAGATTTTGCTAGCGATACTACAGGCAGATCAAGTATAAGAGACATATTTCTATTGTGAACTTCATTTATCAAATCTCTGAAATCCTTTAGAACACCAACACTTCTATCTACCTTAACCAAGGAAGTGATATTAAAGTACTGATCTGGATACTTTAGTGCTTCATAAATATAATTAAGCCTAATGGCAGATGCTCCTAATTCTTGGATATAGTCTAGTTTATTAAGAAGGCCTTTAATATCACCAGTGCCATCTTTATTAGAATCTTTAAAACTTGCTGGGAATACTTCATAAAATACCTTTCCTTGATACCATGGTAGATCAGGGTTGCAATTTTTTGGTATGGTCACAACCATACCTATGATGGCTCCGATACAGGCAATGAGACCAGAGAGGACAATCCAAAGAAGTACTTTCCTGATGACGCTCCAGTTCCAGTTGATAAAATTTGGTAACTTTCTGCCGCTGACATTATGGTTGCCATTTAGCTTGCAATCTTCAGTCTGAAAATTACAAAATAAAAATCATTAGAATTATTCTTTGGAAATTATTTTTTTCACTTCTGTTACAATTTTGCTGAGCGCTTTATCCTACCACAGCTAGTCTGAATAGTAGCAGGACAGTTTCACGAAATACATTTCCACGAAAAACATTTGCGCGACCCACTTTCCGCGAATGGACTTTTGCGCGAATCCACTTGCGCGACAGGCAGTTGCGCGAAAAAGAGTTGTGGAAATGAGATTTCTTTATATCGTCTATATTCTTTCACAGGATTGGACAGCAAGCGTGTACAGTACACACACAATTCATGAAAACGACACCCATTATGAAAAATTCTATAATTTTTGCAGCCGCTATCTTAGATTATCAGACCTCACCATCGGCTTAAGCACCCTCGAAAACCATGAAAATGATGAAAATCCATAACGAAAAATTTGATAATTTTCGTGTGTGCATAAATAAGAAAATAAATAAAAAAGGTGCAATATAACGATTACGACGATCTATTCGACTTACGATCGATTTTGATGTCTAATGGGACTGTTTATTCCTAGTCTGTCGGTAACTTGAACATAGCAAGCCGATGTTGAGGTCTTCGAGGTTATCGAGTGTGCACCCTCCAACAATTAGGAATGAAAAAATCAAAAGTGATCGTGGAAGCGGATCCATCGCAGAACACGTAAGAGTTAGCGGCACGCTTAGGTGAAAGCGATAAAACAATTTTAATATACTTGAAACAAATTGGAAAAGTGAAAACCTCGAAAAATGGGTACCGTATGAATGGAAAGAAGCACACCAACAAACACGCGTCGAGTGCTGCGTTACATTACTCAATCGTCACAATAACGAGGGGATCGGAATTGTACCGCTAGGTACTTTGATGAATAATGGTTCCTGTACGATAATCGGAAATGCTTATCAATGGACAATGGTTGAACCGGCCAAATCCTGCCGTAACCGAAAGTTGACTCAGAAAACGATACTGGTGTCTGGTGGACCAGTGCTGATGTCATCTACTACAGCTTCCTAAGTTCTGAACAGAGGATTACGACAGATCTGTATTGTCAACAATTGCAAACCATGATGGAAAAGCTAGCCATTAAACAGCCGAGCTGATTGAACAATTGCTCTAGCCTACTAATGCTTCAGGACAACGCTAGACCACACACTACAACAGACGGTCGCTAAATCAGAGGAACTGAGATTGGAATGTTTTCGACATCCACCATACTCCCCGGACCTTGCTCCAACAGAATACCACATTTTCCGGAATTTGGACAACTTCTGGCAAGGAAAAAAAATCAATTCCGATGAGGCAGTCAAAACCGCCTTCAAATATTTTATCGAATGTGGCTCGCACAATTTTTCCATACAAAAGGCTAATTACATATGGTATAAGGACCTAAACACACATTAAAATAGCACACACAACATTAAAATATTACCTTTAAGGAAAAGCCTGTATGTGTTTTCCAGCAAACAAACCAAACAATATAAGAGTGGTTTTATTAAATCTATGTCAGCATGTATCACAAATGTGTGGTCAAGTTGCATATAAAAGGAGAAACTGAGAGACTAATTGTCTGACTTTCTGACATAATATCAAAGCACAGCCGAAACTACTGGGCCTGGGAACATCAAATGTAATACAAGGCTTCCTTTGATAATTAAAGGTGAGCACCAAAAAGGGGTTTATGTAAATTCATCTGTTTAGGGGGTAAAAAGCAGGGATGTTTTTGTATAAAAATCTTATTGCTTTGGTTAATAAACTTGGCACAAATACTGGCATAAACAAAAAGTAATTATAATTTTATTATTATTACATTTACGAAACTATCCCTCAGAGGGGGTGCAGAGGTTGCCAAATATTGTATAGGAGAATTTTAGTGCGGTCCAATTAACTCGAAACTATCATTTTGGATTTAGACAGAAAAGAAACAATCGTTTTTGGGTTTTTCGAAAATCGACCCCTAGCAGAGCAAAAAGAGTTAATTCGATTTTTAAGGGGGGAATTCACATGCAAAATTGGTATAATCTTTGAATCATCATATGGAACATGCCAAACTTTTTTTTGAATTCCGCCTTTGTGGGGTTGAAAAGAGGGGGATAAGGTTTTTATGATACATTTTTGTCCTTTGATACATATGCTTGAAACATAGCCTGAATAAATAATTAAGAGCATAATCATTAATTTTCGAAAACAACCTTTTAAAGAAATGGAACGGGTGATTTGTTTATCTTATTCCTTTGGTTAATAAACTTGTAAATTTGCAATACTTGCCTCAGTAAATAATAAAGTTTGTCAACATTTGTTTTTACGAATGCGAATGTGAAACAGAGAGCTTGTAAAGTTATTAAGGAAAAAAAATGTATGCCCTGTTGGATTAACTCAAAACTGCACACTATTACTTAAAATAAAAAATATTTCAAGTTTCTACAAAAAAACAACTCTTGACTGTGGAAAAGGGTAATTAAGCTAAAGGGGTGTATCTTACTGTTTGCTACAATTCACACGACTATTGGTAAATAATGATTACATCATATAATGTAATGGGAACAAACACCCTTTTATTAACAAGCCCTATTGTGGTAAAAAGGGAGGACACTAAAAGAAACTTGAAAATTGGCATGAACACTTATTTGAGGACTAATTAATCAAAAACCGTTAAATCCATTTTGTATTTGTTTTCAGAAAATGATAAAAACCATATATCATAGTGTAATTTATAGATACAATTTTTTTTGACAAACTTATAGTAAAATGACCTATAGTTAGAGTAGTGAAATATTTTCGAAAACAACAATTGTTATTAAGGAAATATTAGGCAAAGAAATATGGAGATAACGGTTTTTGTTCAAGCCATTTGGATTTATGGGGTTTAGATTAAGTCAGTCTGGATTTATCGGTATTTGATCCAACCAATTTGGATTTATTGTGTTTGGAATTGACGGGATTTGAAAAATAAGAATATGAATGAAATAGGTATTTCCTATATCTGTAGATTAAAAAGATTTATCGAAACAATTGAGGAAAATCAATTTGATTTGAATATAACTTGGACTTAAAGACATTTGAAGCGAACAGTGTCACGGGTGTAATTTCTTAAGGATTTAATGGTTTTTGTTTCAAAGTGATGTATTTGTAGGATTTTGATCAAACCATTGACTTTTAACATTTTTTTCAGTAGGAATTACTGGTTTTTGAAGCGGTTTATTTGTTATTGACCAGCAAAGTTGAAATACACAGCTCAATGTGTATTTCAACTTTGCTGGTCAATAACGGCTTTTGTCTGTTGCTCCTCATTTATTAAAAAAACGATAAAGAGTTTTCAAAAACTACCTTTTAAAGGGGATGTAAAAATTTGTAGAGGATAGTATGAAATGGTCATAGTATAAAATGTAGAGAAAATACTAGTACTAAATAAACACATACTTGTCCCATGATGAGATCACCATTCTTGCTAAGAGTCTGGTAGTCTAGCATGCTGATGTTATTGATAAGCTGAGCGCTGACTGGATCTTGAATAACTGAGCTGTTGTCACCCGATGAACTAGAATCTCCAGCTGACGCATCTGAAATTGTTACAATGTCTAAATGAATGTAAAAAAGTAAATAAATCAAAGTTTACTGTAATGTTGAGATAAATAATTAACTATTTTTTTAAAGTTGAAAATCTGCTTCACATTAAAATTGAAATCAGTAACTTTCAAAAACAACATTCAAACATTCATTCTTATTAAATTGGTACGTGCTAATTAAATATGATGATGCAACTTACTTATTCAGCAAGTACAGCAAATTAACTATAGTATAGGGACTCACTACAATGAGTAAAATGATGCAACTTACTATAAAATTTAATGCTTATTCAGCAAAGTACTAACAGATTTTTTTTTGGAAAAGCATATTTATAGTTTAGAAACTACAATAATTAAAAGCACTCAAATGTATAGACATAATATATTCTCACCTGTCTGTATATTGACCATGTCAGGATCATCATTTAGTGGTAAAAACGGACGGTCAGTCATTTCTTCTGAGAGAGGATGTTTGAAATCTAGTGGATGTGGACTAGGTGTCGTCGGCAGTAACAGGCACGTTGACGACTTTACACCGCGTAAATAATCCAAGGTTTCTAAATCATTGCCGCCAGAGTTGTTACTAATCTCCGGCGATTCATTCATGTTGATGAATTTAATTGAATGGAATTTTTATTAGCACAATAATAATTGATACTTAAACGTACGCCAACTGATAGTTGATTTAACGCAAAGACGAATAGACTTACTGCATGTTTTATTAAACAATTTAACAATCCTCTAATTAATTCGCACGCAATAATCTATTTCAGGATCACATCGCAGTGTTCTTTTGATCTTTTTCACTTTCAGTTTTTTTTGACATTTCTTTTGATCAAGGTTTTGACATTTCAATATTATCGACATCAACTAAAATGGACTACTCTAGCTACTAGTAAAAATTATAAAATTAGCGCACGATAAAAAAAAACAAAGTCAGACTTTACTTTGACATTTCGAGTTCGATGACATGACATTTAGACATTTTAGTGTTTTTAGTTTTACGGCTACATTTTTATTTTCGTAAAAATATTATTTTTGTAGAGTGTCACTGTTATTTAAGTGAAAGCCTTTATTTTATTGTTGTTTATGATGATCGGAGCTAACAAACTCATTAGCAAAAATAATATACTGTGTCAAAAGTTTATTCAGCAAAGAAACTTTACTACAAAAAATATTAAAGATGTTAACTACCAGTATTTACAAAGAAGCAAGTTACCAACGATGCATTTTCAAAAGTCTCTACCTCGTTTACCGATACCAGACTTATCGAAGACAGGGGAACGATATATGAAATCCCTTAGACCTTTATTAAACGATAATCAGTTTGAAGAAGCTCAACAGCGTACTATCAGTTTTATTGAAAAAGAGGGAAAAGTGCTTCAAGAGCAACTCATTGCAAAAGATAAAAGGAACAAGCATACAAGTTATATTTCAGACTATTGGTTTGATCTTTATTTACGCGATAGAGCGGCACTTCCTATCAATTATAATCCAATGATTGTATTCCAAAACGATGTGAGACCAGAATACAATGATCAGCTCATAAGGTCCACTAACATACTTATTACTGCAGTTCGGTTTATGTTGTCCCTAAGAGAACAAATATTGGAACCTGAAGTTTACCATTTAAATCCTAAGAAAAGTGATACACCATTGTTCAGGACCTTTACAAGTATGCTACCTGAAGCAATTTCTTGGTAAGTTTACACATTAATTTAATTTTGAACATCTTAATACAGGTACTGTTGGCCTACCAAATATTTAAAAAAGTTTTTACATTTTAATACAATATTGGTATTCAGCTGCACCCGGTCAGACTGGAAACCTACTCCAACATAGTTAGGAAAAGGCTAGGCAGATGATGATCTTCGAATTTGCCAGTTCAGGAACATGCCAATTTCCTCACCGTTACCTTAACCGTTTTCTGAGTAGTGATGACGAAATAATTTGCACAAACTAAAGCCCCTGTCAGGGTTTAAACCTACAACCCACAGCTCATAAGTCAGAGTCGTTCCCAATAGGCCACCACCTCTCCACCATTCGTTATTACCAACCATTCATCATATTTATCCTGTATTTAATTTTTATTATTTTTAGGTATGGTGCCTACCTAATGAAGGTTTTTCCTCTAGATATGAGTCAGTTTGTTGGCTTGTTTGGAGCCACTCGCCTGCCTCGGCTGAATAAGGATGATATCTTCAGGGACCCTAAGAGCAAGCATGTAATTGTTCAGAAGCAAGGAAACTTTTATGCATTTGATGTTTTGGATGCTAATGGTAATTTTGTATGTGTTGTTGTTTTAATTATGCTGCTATGTCTGAGAATATTAGCATAATTAAAACCTAGGTACCGGCACGGTCGCAGCCAAAGACTTTGAGGGGGGTCACAGATAAAGACTACCTACATATTAATAAGAAAGTTTTTTATATTTTCGAAATAATACTATTTTAAGCTTTACGTTTACGGCTTTGGGTCATGACCCCTACGACCCGCCCCTCGGACAGCGCCTGCCTACGTATAATTTCGGCTTCTAAGTGAAATCTGAAGGGAGACTATTATATGAAAAAGTCATCCAATGGGATTAAATGAACTCAGAGGGATGTATTGATTGATGATTTCTGTCAAGCCATATTTGTTACGATTGCGAATCATATTTTAATCGACATAGAACCCGACACTCACCTGCAAATTGCAAAAAAAAATGAGTGAATTTGGGGATCTTTGTGCATCCTCCTTAGAAAAAAAATGCCTTTGTTCTTTGTGTTAAGCAAAAACGCAATTATAAAAAAATTGACAAGTGACAATAAATGTATCAATGACTAACTCGCACCTCTAATATGCTGACTGCCTAACCACCACATTAACTATCTATTATTCAATTACTAGTGACCTACTTTACTTTGCACAGATGCTGAAGTGGTGAAGTGGTGTAGTTTAGAAAAATTAAGCGGCGGCAACTTTTTTATAATATTTATAGATTATATAACTCATCCTGATCCTGACACCATATAAAAAAAAATTGCTATGTAATGGTAAACAATTCTATTAATCAGTTCAATGTACTTAAACCTACTACTAAACATTCTTCAAACTTAATCTTTAAATTAACTACCTTATCTATTTAGTTTATTCACCTTATTATCATTTAAAATGGTTTTCAGGTAACCTTTTGTCACCCCTGGAAATGCTTGGCAACTTGAGTAAAATCATGAATGACAATGCACCAGCTTCGGAACATCCTTTAGGAATATTAACTACTCAGAATAGAGATGACTGGGCCAAACAACGGTCCCATTTGGAGTCAACTGGAAATAGTGAAGTTTTAAGGAAGATAGACTCAGCAATATTCAATTTGATATTAGATGGTGATAAAATTAATGATGATAAGCGTGTACTTTTGAAGAAATACTTACATAGTGATGGTACTAACAGGTAAACATGTTAATGGGTTATTAACTAATTATGTTATCTTTAAAGAGCACTTGTAGACAGAAATTATTTTATGTATTTGGAAGAACAAACAATTATGAATACACACTACACAATTTTACAAATAAATTAAACATTTGCAGAACCCCCCAGGGTTCTACAAATGTGCAATCAACAATGTTCCCTACCACAATGACCCTAGAAAAAGATTGTAGTTGCAAAAATTTTAAGATTATTTAATGATAATAACAGGTGATTCATTTAAAGGTACTTTTTTCAAAACAATTTTTTATAAAAAAACGAATTTACCGGGTTATTCTTAGTCATCGATATAATATATATTCTTAGTATTATAGAAAATAACCAATTTTTACATTTATTTTTCGGTCCATATATTTTCAAAAAAGTCTTTTTCCTTTGGGGCTATGTCAGTGGCGTGCATAGAGTTTTTAGACAGGGTAGGCAGAAATTAAAAAAAGGCAAAAGAAAAACAAAAACACAACGATAGCTGTACCTACCTACCCCCCCAGTGGGGTTCCCGCATTGTCGTTGCGGGGGGGCTCAGTAACCGTGGTCACCCTCCCACGGTGAAGCGAAGAGGAACCCCAAGGTGGGGCCGCTCGTCAGGGCTTGTGCCTCCAAGCCGACGACGTAGCGGCCAAAAAGTAGGTTGCGGTGAGGTGCATCGCAACTGAGGCGGGCCGCGATGTCGAATGGGAGGCATCGCGGCTGCGGGTTACAGGCTGCGGCGGAGGAGGAGTGCCGGTACTTCTGAGTAGCGCTCTTCCCTTCCGTAGCCTGGACGGGGCCGCCACCGTTTGATGGCGGACGCGGTGGGGCCGCAGGGGAAGAGGAGTGTCGGTATAGCGTTGGCCGCTCTCCCTATCCCCTGCGGCCGAAAAGTGGTTGGCGGCGGGGCCACTGTACTGACCCGTCGCAGGAGGACGTCAGCAGCAGCTGGTGGGGCCCGCAAGGGCCGATGCCTGCTAGGGGTGCGGGTTGTTCGAAAGAGATACCGCGGCCCCTGGCATACGGGCAGCTGAAGGAACATGGGTGGGTTTTAGTCAGTAAAAGTCTGACACGCCCTCCTGCTCCAACCAGAGCGGGAGAAGTCATTTGATGATTTCCCACCCACAAAAAAAAAAAAAAAGCTGTACCTACCTACACAGCATGCAACCTATGAGGCAATTAAATGAATCATATTGTTTTGTTTTGTACTGAATTTACGATTGTCTTTACCTATAGTTTGTACCTATTAATTGCAAATCCGGTGTAGGTACAGCTACTTTTCACGATACTTGATTGTTTTTCAGCACGAGATAGTTTAAAAAAAATATCATTTTTTCTTTTCTCTTTACATACACCATCTGAACAACTTTCACAGTGAATATTATTTATTTTTCACACTATTTATCAATGTTAAAATCTTAAATACATGCCATCATAGCTCACAACCAAAACAAATAAATCAAAACAAACAATGGCGTCCGAATTACTCGGAATATGACAATAATACGACAAAGAGATTATGGTTGTTTATGTAGTCACAATTCAATGAAACAATGCTACTTTTTAAAATAGTCGCTTAACCAACTTTGTCCGGAAAACTTCGGTAAGTTTCGTAATTAGTCTCGTTTTTAAAAATCGTAAAAAGCCAGTGACTACCCTGTACGGTTGTGTGCGTTATTCGTTACATTGTGTGCCACGTATGTATAAGAACGCACACTGAATAAATCTGCATGACCACGAGAGCACACATACAAACATTGAGACACGAATAGTTCGTGTCTCTCCCGAAGCACTAAGCGGCGCTAGTGCATCGCAATGCGAAGTTGCGTCAAATTGCACGAACGAACGGATATTGTATCAATAATACTAATGATACGACCGACGCTCGACAGGTGGCGCAAATTTAAGAATAAAAAATTTTGTTTATTTATAAAATAAAATAAGTTTTACATATATTTATCTGATTTAGGTAGGGTAGGCAGTATCTTTCTGTCTTTATGGACTGCACGCCACTGGGCTATGTAAAGTCCAAAGTCTTGAGAGAGGCGGCGCACGTGAGGGAGATGCAGTACATGCGCCCTCACGGCCGTGGCCTTCGCAGGAGACGCCCTGGGCGTCGGGAATCCCAGGCTGATTCCCGGCCACCGTAGGCACGGGCTTGCGGAAGGCGAGTAACGGGTAGCTCGCTGTCCGGTAAGGACCAAGGTCGGGTCGTCGGCGCGTTGTGTTCCACGCGCGCTACAAAGAGATGTCAGTAGCAACTGATGGGGCCCGCAAGGGCCGATGCCTGCCAGGGTGCGGGTTGTTCGAAAGAGATACCGCAGCCCCTGGCACACAGGCAACTGAGGGAACACGGGTGGGTTTTAGTCAGTAAAAGTCTGACACGCCCTCCTGCTCCACCCAGAGCGGGAGAAGTCATTTGATGATTTCCCACCTAAAAAAAAAAAGTCCAAAGTCTAAGGATAAGCCGCGTACGATTGAGCAACTGGAAGCCAACATTCCACGCGTTATTCGGCAAATACCACTCAAAATGCTCGAAATTGGAACTGCAGAATGGACCTTGTTAGCCACAGTTACGGAATTTGAAAAGAAAATAAAATTTGAAAGAAATAATCTTTAAAAAATTAATGTAAAGAATGGTTCTTTTGTATGATACTAAGAATAACCCGGTAAATTCGTTTTTTTATTTTAAGAAATTGTTTTGAAAAAGTACCTCCATATGAATCACCCATTAGTAGATAATGTTACATAAACTATTAGATGCCCTTAGTCTATTCCTAGAATATTTATTACCCTGCTCTGTATATGGTAGGCTGCATTAATTCGTAGTGAAGTATGTATTTTTTGGAAAAAATATAACAAACTGGCAATGGCAATATTTTCGATGAAAATAAGATTTCGATTTTACAAAATAGTTATTTATTAGTTCAACTCTGTATTGTATTATTTTATTAGTCTTTTTGTATAATTTTACAGGTGGTTTGACAAATCGTTGAGCATGATTGTGACCAGTGATGGAGTGGCTGGAGTTAACTTTGAACACTCCTGGGGTGATGGAGTGGCAGTGCTGAGATGCTTCCAAGACATTTATGCAGAAACTACGAAAAAACCTTTCATCCATCCAGATTCGAAGCCTGTAGATAGTAATATTAGTGTTCAGAAATTAGGTAAGAAGTGTTTTTTTTTTTTTTCATAATATGGCTTTGGGAGATTTTCAGATGAAATTTCAGAGTGAAATCTGAAACTATAGGAAATAGAGCAAAGTATTCAAAAAGATTTTTGCCTTTTTTTAAAAGTCATTCGCTTGGCGTTTTTTCTTCGTTTTACTCAGCTCGTAAGGATCGTGGTGTGATGTTATATTCCTCGAGAATTGGGCTATAAAATCGAAAAAGATTTTTTCAAATCTGACTGCTGGTTCCAGAGATAAGCGCGTTCAAACAAAAAACTGTCAGCATTATTATTAGTATAGATAGACTACCTTTATCCGCGGTTTCGCCCGTGTGCATGTCGGACAATATCTCACGTACAACCGGGATTAAAAGTATGTGTTAATCCGGGTTTCCGAGATCTTCAACAGTCATCGTCATATTTCAACCAATAAACACAAAACCTTAAGCTTTATGTACTAATATTATAAAATAATGTGAAAGTTTGTGAAGATGTTTGAATGTTTGTTACTCAATCACGCAAAAACGGCTGAACGGATTTTGACTTAATTTGGCACACAGATAGTTTGTAACCTGGAATAACACATAGGATACTTTTTATACCGATAGTACGTTCCCGTGGCATAATTGTCGACACACACGCGTGCGAAGCCGCTGGTAAAAGCTAGTAAAGTTTATAAAAAGATCTGTAAAAAGAACTGAAACATTAAAATAACATTTTTGACATAGCATAGTTTTTTAATTTTTGCTTATACAAATTAACATGAAATTGTTTTAGCTACTTTGACAATTTATTATAAATGACATCCTTACCTAAACACCTAATGCCTACCTAATAATTAAATGATTGTTCCTGTTGTCATTAAAACGTATTTTTCAGAATTCAAACTAGACGACAAAGCGAAGCATTTTATCGACAATGCCAAGAAAGAATACAAGGCATGGTGTGACTCCCTCAGTATAGATTATATTCTGTACGAAGGCCTCAACAAAGCAGCTTGTAAGAAGTTCAAAGTTAGCCCTGACTGCATAATGCAACTGTCGTTTCAGGTATTGTAACTAAATATTCTAGGCAAAATAAACGTTGAGGGCAAGCGCAACGCAGCGTGGTTTCACTGCCAATCAAATATCGAAATTGGCAAAGTTGAAATAAAGTCGAAAATAAACTAACTTCCGTTAGTCCGTGACAGCATTAAAGCAGATGGAAGTGTATTTATTTTTGACCTTATTTCAACTACACAAGGTTGTTTTTGTGGGCTTCACATAATAAAATTAAATTTTCTACCATTTTGCTAAGTTCAATCAAACGACCCCAGATATTTAGTATAAAGACCCAAGAATTAATATTTTATATTGTAAATGTTACAGGCAGCGCATCATCTGTTGAAAGGAAACTTCGTCGGTACCTACGAGTCTTGCAGTACGTCTGCCTTCAAACATGGTCGCACGGAAACAATGCGGCCTTGCACAGACAAAACAAAGGTGTGAAAATAACTTGTTTAATTTTTTTTATCTTTAAATGTGCAAACTTTGTCCACGATATAATACAATGGTTGCTAAGTAATTATTATCAGATTATATTATATTGTGGTCCTTCAGTAAAATCTAAGCGATTTATAATTGACATATAAACTGGCTTATTCAGTCATAATAACAACATTAATCTACATGCAGTCTCGCACGAGGCACATTAATCCTGCATTGCAAATCATATCAACGAGTAACATTCACTACTACCAATAAAAGGTCAAAGGTAGATAGATATTCATGTAATCATCAATATGATTTTAAAGGATGGTTGTTTTATTGTTGGGAATGACATCTCGCTGGTCATCCTAGGAGGTTGTCGACAGCTTAACTGGACTTGCCTGTGGCTGCCTCAATGAATTAATGCCTTCAGCCAGGGCTTAAAAAACTTTAAACTATCGACTACACACTAAAGACACGCCCTGTACGATACGGACCTCGGTTAAGGGCGTTGCTGGAAGAGGGCAGCAAAGGACGGGATGGATCGGAACGATGCAGAAGGATGGTGCAGTCTTGTTAGACTAATTAAAAAAAACGAATTAAAAGGATGTTTCCTTTTAACGTAATCCTTGGTCGGCAGTTACGTAGTAGTAGGTAGCCTAGGGGCTGGCCCACGGAGTAAATACAAAGGGCCACGAGACAGATTAGAGATAATCCCTAATCCACTATAATCTGTATGGATGAGTGTGTGTCACCCGTTGACCTATCAAAATACTAGCGCTGTGACACTCATTTATTTATTTAAACTTCTCGCACACAAAAAGGTACAAAGGCGGACTTAATGCCTTAGGTATTCTCTACCAGTCAACCAAGGGTGGTGAAGAGATGGCAGGTGCTTAGGTTGAGAGGAACAACGACTACAAATTATCTCATAATGAATATAAATAAGATTGGTACATAATTAGGTTATAAACTAATAATACACATACAAGCATACCGTGTGTTGCCGGACGTAAAAGAATAGCGCCATCCCATTTCTTTCCGTGGGTGTTGTAGAAGGTGACTAAGGGACTTACTAGAGAATGGGCAACAGCGTTCTCTATGTATTTTACCACCATACTGCGATTGCCAACCCGCCTGCCAAGCGTGGCGATTATAGCAAAACCCTCCCTCCTGGGGGAGGCTTATGTCCAGCAGTGGACGTCTTTCCGCTGAAATGATGGTGATGATGAAGCATACATATCTACTATAATATACAGGGTTATTTGTAAAACACCGGTAACCTCTCAGGACTACGTTACTAACATCATAATCAACAACTTTTGTTCTATGATTTTAAAAAAATCATCATATTTTAATTCATCAGATTTACATACAAAAATAAAAATATTTAAATTCAACGCTCTAAATGTTACGAAGTCTATGCGAAGCAAAATAAAGCGATAGGTAGTACCGACAATAGCGAGGGGAGCGGGGTAGGGGGCGGCGGGGGCGCTTGAACTTGACCTATTTACGGGCGGCCTTCAGTCATTCGTTTGCTTTGATGCGCTTGCGTCGCGTTATTACGGGTCCTTGTAGTGAAATTCGGCAGTGCAGACGTATACGTAATTATCTTTACATGATGGCGTATCAATATTCCAATGTCGAGTACACGGAAATGGTGCGAATGCTAGCTAGGTGTGATGACAATGTTTTGGAAGCGTGTCAATACGCCATACGATTCCCAAACGTACGTATACAAAATACTTTTATCAAGTGCTATACCGTTGTAACTTTACAGAAAATGTGAGATGTCATTAGTTTGTTTTCATTACGGTGTTTAGTGCATAGGTACCGTGAAATATCAAGGTTATTTCCATGTCAAATGTTCGATTGTAGGTATAATTTGGCTTTTGCGTAAAAAGGCGGGAACCGTAGCGTAGCGAGTTACTAACCCAAAAATATTACTACGAGGACAGTGCGCGGCAATGTATGTAAGTACAGCAAAATACAGAGTTGAAATGTGTTACATAGGACAACGAAATATTTAAGGTTTGTTTTTGGTAAATGTATTATGTTTTGTAAAAAGTCGTAGAACAAAAGTTGTTGTTTATGATGTTAGTAATATAGTCCTGAGAGGTTACCGGTGTTTTACAAATAACCCTGTATATTATAAGTAAGTATATACTTATAATATATATATATATATATATTCTCAAGGGAAAGAGGAGTTTAGATGATTCTACGCTATTCGTTATGAAAATACCTCTGCAATTTCCGCTGAAATGCATACCGACTGGTGGCCGCCTGATATTAAGAGGAAGCGCATTCCAAAGAAGTATGGACTGAATATGAAAGGCCGTCAAAAGTATGAGAAGGACAGAGTAGAAGAAGATCGTTAGAAGAACGCAGATTCTTATTGTGAGAAGAACATAGATATTGGAAATGAGACACAAGATAAGATGGAGTTGTAGGAGAGTTGAGAAAGGAGAAAAGCCTAGTCAAAGCGCACAAACTTCTTCTTTGGCGAATGGACATCCATTTGAGGTCAGACCTATAGCTCGACACATGGTCATATTTCCTAAGGTTGAAAATGAACCGGATACAATTATTGAGCCGTCTGTCGAGCTTATCCAGCAAAACCGCATTCAAATCGAAGTAGCACACCTTACCATAGTCGATGACAGGGAAAATCAAAGTCTGCACAAGCATGGTCTTCGTCTTAACGGGCAAGAAGTTCCTCAGACGATACAGAAATCGCAGGGTACCTACCGTTGATTCTTTGACTAACACCAGAGACCTGGCGTTGCCAGCTCAGTGTCGAGTCAAGATGCAAACCGACATCTTTCACAGTAGGGGTATTGGGTATGACGGTACCATTTAACTCATTTGTCGCAGTATCGTTTTGGTCTTGTACAGGATTTTGTTTTTATTTACATTTTACTTTTATTTCATAGTTCTATGAGGGTGTTAAGTTTTTGATATTCCTGTGCTGTGTGTTCCTGTGTGAGTCTCAATAAATAGGATTTTTTTTTTCTTTTTTTCTTTAGCGATGTTCGGTGTTTGAGGACAAACATTTATTGATTTTGTAAAATACAGGTGCTCCCCCCTCAAACGGCACCTTTCAGCTGTTCCACAAACGACGGAAAAGCCACTAGCGACTATTCTCTCCGAAAAACGTATAAAAGATTGTGGGTGCCATAAGTAAAAGGGGTACATATTATACATATGTACCCCTTTTACTTATGGCACCCATTAATAATCGATCGCTGAATTCATCGCGGTCTACCTCGACGACAATGACTTCCCGCAGGCGTCCGGTGAGTGACGATCTTTACCCTTCTTTGGCAAAGATCGTCACTCACTGGACCCGAGTTAACATTCCTATGTTAACTCCGCCGTCGAGGTAGACCGCGGTAAAGTCAGCTATCGACTATTAATATACATATGTACCCCTTTTACTTACACGGCACCTACAATATTTTTTACGTTTTTTGTGGGAAAGAATAGTCGCTAGTCGCTTTTTCGTCGTTTGTGGAACATCTGAAAGGTGCCGTTTGCGGAGGGAGCACCTGTACTTTACACAATCGTGATCTCTTCTCTCTGTACATCCTTATGTCAAGATGTTTCAAGTTCCTTTCACCACTAACCAGGAATTTTGCGAAACCCTGCACTCCAACAAGAGCTCTGACGAAGAACTGCGCGCTAAACTGACAGAGTGCTCCAAAATGCACTTGGAACTCGTCAAAGATGCTGCAATGGGACAAGGCTTCGATCGTCACATGTTTGCCCTAATGAAGATGGCTGAGGACAACAACATGCCTAGACCAGAGATATTCGACTCGTTTGAGTACAAGTTCTTGAATAAGTCCATTTTGAGTACAAGTACTTTGTCTTCGCCTAGCGTGATGGCGGGAGGATTTGGACCTGTTGTGAAAGAAGGTTTTGGAATTGCGTATGTACCTAATATATTTTTTTTTTTTTATGACTCGCGTTTACACTAAGGTATAAAACAAGTTTATTACAAAACAAGTTTATTACAAAACAAGGTTTTTATCACAACCAAATTAGTTTTTAAACAATATGTAGAGAAGTGCAGTTTTTTAATAAACTTACAATTACATAAGTCCGGTGCTAAGTTGTCATTTTTGTGTTAAAAACTTTACTCAAATCAAAATAAAGCTCAAAATGCAAAAACTGTCTCAGAGCTTGAGGCTAGAGCTAAAGTTAGATCGCGTTTTGTAATATGACGGCGAGTGTAACCTAAAACAAGTTCTAAAGATTAGTTGTATACAAAACTTGCAGAAAGCGATGACCAAAATATTAACGAAGTTAATTGCAGCACCGTACATAATAGAAGTAAAACTTCTTAAAAAATAAAGAATAAGAGAGATTTAGTGTGAGAGACAGAGAGAGTTATATCTTTTATGTAACGAAATGTGCCTAAACGTGACGAAATTATCGAATTGCCGCCTTAGAAGTTTCTAACCACGCGGGGTAAGGGAGCTAGGTGGAATAGAGCATTCTCTCTTCTACTCGAGTAATTTATTAGATTTTTCGAATTACACTTTAGTCTTTGCGTATCACGAGCCTGTGTCATAATACGTGACTTTTATGTGATCGATATTTCAAATGCAATGATTGACGCGCGATCGAGAAACATAACAAATATTGTAAACATACTGGAAGGTTCGAATAATTTAAATTTATATAACCCTTGAACTCAGTGATCAAATTTAAAAACTGTTTAATTTTTTCAGATATTCGGCGTTCCCAGATAAGTTAGGGGCAGCTGTTGCGAGCTATAAGTCACACAACGACAGCTCACAGTACATTGAAGCGTTGCACAAATCATTCTTAGATATTACTAAAATATTATCCGCATAAGTTATTATTATAAGTGGTGTAATTGTTAAGTTAAATACATTTCTGTTGCATTTTTGTTAAATATTTTTTTTAATATTTTATTCTAAGACCAGGATTTTCGCTGGGTTTAACGTTGATATTAAATACAGTATTGAAACCAAATATATGCAATAAATGAAACCACATACTTGTTATCGCTTTTGCTGACGGTACACAAAAATAATGAAGTCGGTTCAGTAATTTGGTCAAAAAGTAAAATTTTAATTTTGAGCGAATCTAAACACTGTAGAAATGGATCACTAGGTCAATGATTCAACGAGCTTGCATCCTTGAACATTGAAAATCAATGTTGCCGCGCTGTGCAAACTATCACGACGCTGTTACGTATTCTAGTTATTTCCCTAAAATGTAAAATCGGTACACCTAAACGACACACGTGTTAACCCTTACGGGCTTCATACAAGGATTTTGCTTGTAAAAACCCATGAATGATGCAATGCAACATAGATATGCAACTCTACGGCTTGTGATAATAATCTCATTACAACACGCAACTTACACTTTTGCATTTTTTTTTGCCATTCTATGTATTTTTTATAAGTAAGTAATATAAAATGGTTTTAATATATTTTGTGGCAATATACAATAAACTTAAACGACAAAGTACGAAGGTACGTTGTTTAACAGAGTTTACTTTTACTGAATTTATTTTTCACAATTTTCTCTTATGAAATATATTATTCAATTTTGCTATACTTCCGTGGACTACTATTTCTTGTGGTTTCATTTATTGCATAAATGTGGTTTATATACTGTGTAACAAAACTTTTTTATATGTTTTTAATAGATTCCGTTTGTCGACGATAGTAAAGAATAGTTACTAGTTTTATATAAGAATAAAGAAAAATATACTATTTTATATATTGTATAAAGTTAAAATACCGTAAAGATAAGAAGAAAACTATTTACTGGGCATATTGTTCACCATTATTTATGCTATGAAAAAATATTAGAATGACCACAATATGTGGTATGTAAAATATTTTGTTGATATTTTTATATTGCGATTTACTACTGATATTTAAGACTATTAAAATCGGCTCTTTTCAGAATAATTTTATACATTCGTAATTCATCCAACATCATACAATTATATGTATTCAGATTTAGAATATATTTTGGCAGCTTTTAAAAAGGGGCGAAATCGCGGAACGTGTACCCCTAAAATATTAAATTCTGAAACGAAATAAATAAAGGTGGTGGGGGGTGTCATTGGGTTTTTCTATCTGGAATTTCTCAGTAGCAGCCTGGAGACTGGATTTGGACATTTTGGACCCGGTTGATGGCAATAGGCTCGCCACAATTACATGGGACTTAAACATAACTGACTAAAAGTGTACTACCTCTGTCAAACACTTCGGGGAAACAAGGCGCGGAGTTATATTTAGAATAAATGATGTTAGTAGAATATATTATGTTTGGAATAAATGATTTCGTCAGTGCGTTGAATGTAAAAAAGTGCCTTAGCTTTTACATGAAATTACTTATTACTAAGAAATACTTTGATGTTGATAGAATAGTTTGTAAAAATACAAAATTTTCAATTTACTAAATGAAATTGTTATACGAAATAACCACTTTGTCATGCTGAGTTTAAGTATGCAACCGCGGCGCGTGATTTATAAAATGTGTTCAGTCATATATTGGTAATATACAAAGATAGTAAATAAAGAAAATATACACTGTCCCACCCACGCTACTCACGCCACTGTCGTGTAAACGCACCTTTAGTATTATGTATGTAGGTTAACCTTTGGGTTAGATAAAACACGTGTTAACCCTTACGGGCTTCATACAAGGATTTTGCTTGTAAAAATACATGAATGATGCAATGCAACATAGATATGCAACTACGGCTTCTGATAATAATCTCATTACAACACGCAACTTACTTTTTTTTTGCTATTGCTATTTTTGCCATGTATTTTTTATAAGTACCTAAGTAATTGGTTGTAATATATTTTGTGGCAATATACAATAAACTTTGATTTTCATTTATATCTATTAATTAAAGAGTTTGATTTTTTCAATTTAATCCTATTAGGTACTTAGTTATCTAAGATACGAATGGGCAAATACATTATGACTATGACGTACCTAATCATTTGAATTTGCCGCGTATAGAGTTGTGCTTTGTTATGCCACAACTGGTGGTGGCCCAATAGTAACGACCGCTACTTACGAGTTATAGATCGTAGGTTCGATCTCAGACAGCTTTGTGTAAATTATTTCATCACGACTGCTCTCAAAACATCGTAAGGAAACCGGCATGTCCTGCCCCCTAAAATCCTACCTTACGTCCAAGCTGAACACCTGGCTACGTGGGGGGCGGACACGCGTACTGTACAACTGTACAAAAACTTATGCGGCTAACAAGGAAAGGTAACCCCTTTATGCGAAAAACCTCAACAAAAAGACAGTGTCCGTATCCCATCGCAGACACTGTTTAAAAATAAAACACAAACATACTTAACCTACAACAACAAAACAAAACCCAAAAAGTGAAACAAAAAACAAGACAAAAAAAAAAACCGGCATGTCCTAGAACCAAAAATTCGAAGACATGTGACATTTATCAACCCGCACTGGGCCCGCGTGGTGAACGACGGCCCACTCCCATCTCACCAAAAGGAGGCCAGTGTCGCAGCAGAGGGAACATTATTGACTGATCTGCAAAATTAATAGGCGTGATGACATTACAATAGGGTACCTAGTGATTTATTGTAATAGCTTAAATAATAAACAATGCCACGATAAAAGGTAGCTGGTTTCCGCGAACAATCACCACTGATGCAAACATAAAGGTAGGCTAGGCAGCACCATGGCGTAGCACTTAATTAGAGAAATCGGAAACGGTATAGGTATATAGGTACCTACTTAATCACTCCTTAATAAGTTGCGGTCTGCGTTTCATAACTATTCAGTGGTAAATTATAAAAAATAAAAATAAAAATAATATAAAACCTACTACAAGTTTTTTACATGAATAAGATTATAGTTTGAATGGGCGAGTAGGTACGTACGATCCCTACCGACAAAATACTAATGTTTTCACCATATATTAAATTATTAAAACCTGCAAGTACTAATGAAATAGCTTACTGCTACTTCAAATGGTCTATTGTGTAAGTGAGTAAATACATGTGTATAAATACAACGTCGGCGCTTTAATTCTGCGACGACTGCTATCGATTTTCTCATGTCCATCTAGTAAAGAGGAGAATATTCATAGTCGAGCCGTGAATTTCCAATATAAATTATTATTTGTCGTGCGCTAACCTTCAACCTTCGGCAGCATAATTAGAAATTCCTTATGGTCAGTTTTACAGAGAAACTTCTTTTAATATGGCATGTAAGGACAACAGACTGAGTAGAAATTATGCTCTATGCTCACTCTGTCGTCCCTACACGTTTAATACGCACGGAGACTGTAGCTTATCTGGGTCCGCAGGTTACGAGACTTCTGTTTCCAGCCTAAGACGAAGAAGAGGGGAAACCATCCTTCACCAATTCCATTTTATACATGTATTACTTCTGCGAATTTATTGATGGCATAAGGACGTGTAATATTCTATCTGGGAACATTAACCCCTTTATTCATAAACGTTGCTTAAACTTAAGTGAGGTTTAAACATCAAAAATGTATGATTAAGTAGTCGTTAATCACTACTTAACTTTAAGCGACGTTCATAAATAAGAGGGAAAATCTACAGATGTACTATTTAGTTTATTTATTGGCTCATGAAAAAAAGTGTTACAATATTGAGGTGTGACATTGGATCCTGCACTAGGATACCCTGTGTCACAGGATCCAAAATACATAATTATTTAACCCTGGTTCTTCAGGTTAGTCAAATAGGTAGCTCTTTTCATGCTGCTGGTGCAGCAAAGATCGAGATTAAGTCGGAATAGCACTCATGACTTGTATCTAAGTATTAGATACCTACCTAATACGATCACTAGCTTGGATATGAAACGAGTAAGTTAAATAAGGAATACAGGAAAAAGTACCTCAAATAACAGGCACTTAATTCAAGGAATCGAGAGTTAGCAAAATTATTATGTCTCATGAATAATTATCCAAACCATTATTTGGCAACTCTCGATCCTGAAAAATATGGTTTTTTTTCATATAGCGCAAAAATCTGTATAAAAAATTAGAAAGGCTATGAATACGACTTCGTCGTACCTACGCAGAATCAACAGCGTTCCAATCTACGTTCGCGCATATAGGAACATAAACTTTGCCAGTACTGTATACAAAGTATATTTATTTACTCTACTCGTGGAACACTGAATTTAATGGTGCATTTTGTTTGTGAAATGGTCTCGCGTAGGGTGTGATATCTGTTGGCAGATGAAGTGCATATGACTGTGAGCTTCTTTTGTAGATATAAATTGCATTCCTTGTAACTATTGTGAGATGCTGGATGGTCGTGTGTACATCATGAAAAGGAATGGCACTTAGGCCATATTGACATTACGATCGCGAAAATGTCAAAGTTCATCCGTAGATCCGTGCCTGGGATGTGTTTTGTGAAAAACAGAAATTATTGAATTAAAAATGCCGTGTAAAGTGTGATGCGGCACTCCTCTTTAGATCTGTTGAGGTAAATATTTGTGATAATAGCTTTTCGTAGATTTGTAAATAGAACAGCGTTTATGTTTGTAAAAACGATAGAGTAAAAAAATAACGTACACATTTTATCTTATTACTATCTACGTTCAATTAAACGGTGCTTATATGCGTTAAAATCCCTTCCTTATCACCTTGTGATCAGTATATATAAAAGATAACAAATGCATTGATTTTCAAATGATTACATTCTTATTGTTTTTTAATTCGTTAATAATTGGCGTGATGAACTACAAGCTCGCATGCATTAATTATGTTGTTCCTTTGATTAATACCTACATGACTTTTTGATCTAAGAGAACCCAATTATAATGATAAATGGCTTTGTAATTTTTTTTTCAATTTCCATTTACCTATAATGTGTAACAGAATGTAAAAGTAAATACTGATCAGATTTAATATATAAGGAAGAAAGCACTAAATACTTTTGTGCCCTTGAATTGATATTCTAAGTGGCATTGTTCCAAATATTTTCCTACTACAATAACAACATTTCAATCTCTTTGTTTCAGAATATGTTTGATTATATTGAAACCCCAAAGTAGATCGCCAAGATGCTGATTAAGGAGTACCGAATACCATTGCCTCTCACTGTAGAGGAGTACAGGATTGCACAGCTGTATATGATAGCCAAAAAGAGTAGAGAAGAAAGTTCTGGTGAAGGCAGTGGTGTGGAGATCCTAGTTAATGAACCCTATGAGGATGGCCCCGGTGGAAAAGGTCAGTACACTCAGAAAATCTATCATGTTGGTAGCCATTTACCTGGATGGTTCAAAAGCTTGCTTCCAAAATCTGCCTTAACAGTGTCTGAAGAAGCTTGGAATGCTTATCCTTACACAAAAACGAGATACACATGTCCATTTGTTGAAAAGTTTTCATTAGAAATAGAAACTTATTATTTTTCTGATAATGGCCACCAAGAAAATGTCTTCAAACTAACTGGGAGTGATTTAAAGAGTAGAATAGTTGATGTTATTGATGTTTGCAAAGATCAGCTTTATGGCGCAGATTACGTCAGAGAAGAGGATCCTACAATATTTGAGTCACAAAAATGTAATAGGGGACCTCTTACTGAAAACTGGCTTGAAGAATATTGGAGTGAATTACAAGGTAAGACGCAACCACTGCCAAATGGAAAATCTCTAATGTGTGCTTATAAACTCTGTAAAGTTGAATTCAGATATTGGGGTATGCAAACAAAACTAGAAAAATTTATTCATGATGTTGCACTAAGAAAAACCATGTTAAGAGCTCATCGTCAAGCCTGGGCATGGCAGGATGAATGGCATGGCCTTACAATGGATGACATCCGAGAAATAGAGCGCCAGACACAATTAGCTTTGCAGAAGAAGATGGCAGGTGACACAAGTGATGAACAAGATGTGTCTGAAGAGAATTCTAAGTCTCTGGCAGCTACAATGAGCAGTTTAGAAAAGAATGAAGATGTGCCAACACCATTAGTCTCAAAGAAAAATGTTGAAAAGAGAATGCAAAAGCATCTTACACCTGAGGGGACTCCACCATCAGAACACAAAACCTCTTCCAAAACAAATCTTAGATCATCATCTTCGGGATCTATTAAAAGTTTGCAAGCACAAGCTGCTAACTGGAGAATGGAAACTCTTGTTAGAGAATCAGAAACAGAAACAGGCTCAGAAGATGAATTTTATGACTGTGAATCTTCATTTAATAAATGGTCTTCCATGTGCTCTCTTGATGAAGCTGACATTGATATATCACCAACACAAGGCGATAATAGTCAAGAAGATAGCATATTCAACCCCTCTTTCCTGAAAAGGATGACATCTGAGCGAGGCTCACGCAGAATGCCTAATTTACAAAGTCATCCTAGTGTTGATGGCTGCCCAGAGACACCTGTTCACAGCTCATGCCCAACAACAGTCTTGATACTAGTTTTTCATGCTGGAAGTGTTTTAGATGCAAATGTTGATATGACTGCCAAGAAATCGGATGTCACCACTTTTAAAGGAGCTTTCGAATCAGTAATGCGCCAGCATTATCCAACGCTTATAGGACACATAGCAATAAAACTTGTATCATGTCCATCTGTATGCACTGAAGCTTTGGGGGTCCTTTCGACGCTGAGTCCTTACAGTTTTGATTGTTCACCTTCCACTATTGAATCTCCTTCTCTCACAAACGATCTGATACCTATTGGTGCCATACCATTAATTGCAACAACTTCTCCAGATTATGCAGAGTCCGTAACAAAAACGATAAATTCGGCCAATGCCACTTACACTGAATTCATGAGATCTGATGATGGAAAAGGTTTCAATGGCCAAGTCTGTATTGTTGGTGACAGCATGGGCTCAGTGTTAGCGTATGATGCTCTCATCAGAACTATGCAGTACCAATCCAGGCACGACAGTGAGAATAGCATACTGGATACTGAAATAACTATTCCAAATGATCCATTAGAACCACATTATCTCAACAAGTCTCACTTACAAGCTCCGACACCCAGGAGGCGTTCGTCGTCCACAAGTGACAATCATATAAAATTTGAATTCGAAGTGAGCGACTTTTTCACCTTTGGCAGTCCATTGGCAATTATATTGGCATCAAGAAAAATTTCTGATGACAAAACTCGAGACATTACGAAGCCGCCCGTACAACAAGTGTTCAACTTGTTTCACCCTACAGATCCTGTTGGCTCAAGATTAGAACCATTGCTGTCAGCTAGATTCACCAATTTACCACCAATAAATGTTGCTAGGTATACTAAATATCCTTTAGGTAATGGTCAACCTTACCATTTAATGGAATTGATACAGAGTCATCCTCAATTATTTGGAGATCACTTGCAAATGCCACCAACTCCTGTGTTGAGAAGGCTTTCTGAAGTATCTGTACAAAGTACTGTAAGTGGCTTAGTGGATAACATTCCTTTAATTACTATGAACGCATTACAGCAGAAATGGTGGGGATCTAAAAGACTAGACTATGCTTTGTACTGTCCCGAAGGATTGACGAATTTTCCCACAAACGCTTTACCTCACTTATTCCATGCTAGCTATTGGGAAAGTTCTGATGTAATCGCATTCATATTGCGCCAAATTGGTCATTTTGATTTAGCTCTTTATGGACACTCGGACGATAAAGAGTGTTCAATGTTTAAACCTGGACAAGAGAGGGAAAAATGGATGAGAAAACGAACATCGGTAAAATTGAAAAATGTAGCTGCAAATCATAGAGCTAATGACGTTATTGTCAAGGAAGGGTGCCCGCAAACCTTTTCTGCCCGTTTCATGTACGGCCCATTAGATATGATTACTTTAACTGGTGAAAAAGTAGACATTTATATGATGAAAGATCCTCCTGCAGGCGAATGGGCAATATTGTCTACTGTTGTGACTGATAAGACTGGAAGAATCACCTACACCTTACCAGAACGACAAAGTGTCGCTTACGGCATATATCCGGTAAGAGTTGTTGTTCGAGGCGATCACACCATGTGTAACTTTCATTTAGCCGTCGTGCCTCCTTTAACCGAATGTGTAGTGTTCAGTATTGATGGATCTTTTACTGCCAGCGTATCAGTAACTGGTCGAGACCCAAAAGTAAGAGCAGGTGCCGTTGATGTCGTGCGATTTTGGCAAGATCTTGGGTATCTCATTCTATATATAACCGGGAGGCCTGACATGCAACAAAGGAAAGTAATATCATGGTTGGCTGAACATAACTTCCCTCATGGCTTAGTATTTTTCTCTGATGGATTTTCAACGGATCCATTAGGACATAAGGCAGCGCATTTAAACAATCTTATAACTGAACATGGAGTAATTATGCATGCAGCATACGGTTCGGGGAAAGACATTACTGTTTATCATAACTGTGGTCTTGCTCCAAAGCAAATTTATGCTATAGGACGCATCAGTAAAAAGTACAGCAATATGGCAACGACTCTCAATGACGGCTACGCTTCGCATTTAGCTGATTTAAAGTTGCCTGGAGCTTCGAGGCCTGCCAGAGGTAACGCTCGTCTTCTAGTTCCTAGACGGCTACTGGCTCCTGTTAGTGGTGGGGGGGCTATATCACGAATTCGTCGTTAATTTAGTGAAATCTTCTATTATAGTATTCCTTAAAAACGCTTAATCTTCCTCGGGTTAGACGGTATTTGTGATAGGATAGTGCTTAATGTACAATCATCTCATTTTTAGATTATGACTATTCTGTCTCGCGTACATCGCTATTGTTTGGGCAGACTACATTTATATGCACATACTTTTCCGATTCGGATTTGATTATTTATTCAGATTTGCGTATGGATAAGGATGGATAAACAACGTTTAAAATAGGTTAATCCGGATGGGGAAAGCTCCCGTCTATTTATCCTCTTTGTATTGCCTAAATGTTTAAATAATGTAACGACTGTTTTAATGTTCTAACTGTAAAACCTTGTTACGTACTTCTATTGCAACTGATAATGTGCAGAATAGAATTAAAAGAAGATCCTTATGATTTAATGTTACGCTTACGAGTGTATGCTAGAGTGGAGGAGCGAAATCTCTGCACAGAATTTCATGACTTAGGTAATGTGCTGTTTCTAGTCTATTCGCCATTTGTAGATACTATGCTTGCATATGTACTTTTTACTGATGGCGAGAATAGGTAAAAGTTATATCGCAGTCTTACAAGAATGTTTACTGGATCTTGTCTGGTAGTGAAACGTCTCGAAATACATCTGCAGTCATAGTTAGATTTACCCGTGATGTTTTGTTTAAATAATTTATACACTTCGTGTCTTAACAGTTTGTTTGTATATTTTTATCACTAAGAAATTACAATGTATGTAATATTGTACGATGGATGTAATTACATATTTTTCTTATTTATTAGCGAGTTTTCCATTGTTTCTGACATCTAAGTAATGGTATATGTATTATAGGTGAGTAATTTTAAGACGTTGTAACTTTATATTACGTGATATTATATCTTGTTATTTATTTATAGTTCGGAATAGTTTTTGAACAACTAATATATTATTGATATTTTATGCATTTGCATCTTACTACCCGACTACGGTTGTAACGTATTAATCGTTTAGTAAAATATTTACCGGAAAATACTATTTAGGTACCTTACTTATCTACGATATATTCCGGGATTTATAATAATTTAGCTTCTATTAAAATAAATAATCATTCTTGACCCTTTGTTGAAATTGTCGTAGTGGGGCTGTAATCTTTTCTATAATATTGATGTTTAGGTGAAACTGAATCGATCATGTAGACTTCTTACAATTAGAAAAGTTCTTATTCTAAATATTTGTGCTATTCATTTTTACATACCGTAGGTACTATGTGTCTTTGCGATTGTTTTAAAAAAGACTTGTTTAAAATTTCATAATATGTAGATACTTGTATTTTGCATTGTAAAAATTGAGCTGATTGTCAAGTATCTGGAACATTAAAAGTCTCACAAAGAGTGTGTTATACCTAACTTAGAATGATCTAAGATTACAAATAAGAAAATAACTGAAAAGGCAATATCGTAATTCAATTTATAATTAAATCGTTGATATTAAAAGCTATAAACCAGAAAATAAAATTATTTTTCTAGTTCACTATTATTTGAGTTCTTAAGGAACATAATTAAGTAAATTATATTAATTATTATTATCTACTTTAAAGAAAATAGTGTAATCTTTATTATGTACATTCCTGTTTCAGAGATATTTCTATTGTTATGAAACTTTTTGAAATTAATTATTAAAATAATGTACCTAAACGTAAAATATTTATAATATTGTCGAATGTTCTCATTGTAGCTAATATAGATTTATTTAAAGGTACACAAATTATTTTTTTAAACTGGTATAAGTAAAATGAAGTAAATCTGACTTTGATTGTTTAATAAAACAACAATCAAAGTAAGATATTACTATCAACAGTTTTTTGATCAGTGTATTAAATTGATGTTAGTATGATAATTTGGAAACAAATATTAAGAAACCTATATCGAGGGGGGAATATTATATGTCGTAGTAAAAATGATCAGATTAATATTATAACGCATTATAATCGCTTATTCGTATTATCCATAAATAACTAATTTTCTCTAACAAAGCAGTAAATTATGTATGCTATAAGTCAATAGGTATTTGAGTTTATGTAATTTTTTCCGAAGCTATAATCAAGGTTCCAAGTCATAATTGTCATAAGACTGGTAGTCTTGCGATATAAACCGGTTCGTAGTATTATAGTCGGTTAGTATTGGATATAAGTGCAACCTGTAGATAAGCACATAGCCACTTGCATGGCTTCACGCGAGGTCGGCCTCTCTCTACCAATCTAAAATTATCCGTTTGGTATAAACCTGAAGCCCTGGCATCGGTGCTAACTCGGGAGAATATGATCTATTTGATGTTGATATCCGAAAGGCGTAACGTGTTGCGCAAATAGACAGCTATGAGCTAACACAAACGCGCCTTTGTATGTTTATACCATGTGCAGACATAGCTATCAATCGTTACACCTACCTACCACGTAGCTAGATAGAATTTAAACTGATATGCTGGCGATCCGTACTATAATGATGTACTATTTTTAGCGATTTTTATTTAAATGCTTGAACTATCGTGGATCTCTTTGAAGGTCAATTATTTCGCCTAGACTTGACCAGCTAGGAGACTGAAAATATATCATCCAATCGTAAAATAAAAACTGTATTTAAACTTTATATCCCATTAATGCCAATGTATTATGTGTTTACTCAATCGAGTATAAACCATGTAAACATGTTCACGGTTAAAGTTCAAAGGGTCTAACTGTTTATTTTTATCCATATGAGGTCAGTTAGGTGTTATATCTTGTATAAACCGCTGTTCTACTTTTTACGTTTGAATGGACAACCATTTCAGCCGCGATAGTCCGCTTCCTACTAGTGTGCTTAATCGGTAGTTCGGTTTAAATTGTGTTTATAATAGAGAACAGATGCTCATTCTCATATTACATGCTAGGCATCCTACCTAATCAGCACTCTAATTGCGTAACTCACGATTAATCATAATCTGTTTCATTTTGAAACATATGGCTAAACCATTGCTTCATATGTTCGTAGAATGTGTCTGCTCAACAACGTAAATAACACAATGAATGTTGTTGAACTGTCAAAATGAAACCGATTATGATTAATCGTGAGTTACGCAATTAGGGTGCTGGTCCTATAAATGGATACCTACTTATAACATTTATTTATTTAAATTACAATTAGGTATAACACCTTGACAGACTCATTCAAGGCGATGTTATACGTCACAATGTCTAACCAAGTACACAAATTCTAGGTACCTAATACCTATATTGTACGTAGGTATAGCTGTATTGCAAAGTTGCTTATATGAATAAGTCGACTATATAATATCACTACAAAGTTTTTAAACATGAAAGTAGGCAGGTAGGCACTGTATGTGTAAAGCGCGAGGTTGTTGAACTGAGTAAAAAATTGAGCGTAAGTATAGGTATGCGGTTAGCATTGGAGCCCACCTAAAACCGGTAAATAAGTCGAGACAAGTAACAACATAACTCAACGCGATTTATGAGTGAATCTAATGACTATAAATACAGGATGGCCCGTTTACAATGGTCCAGAATGTTTTTTTTAAGTCTCTATCCTCGGGCTTTTCGACTTACCATGGCATGTTCAGCGATTGTTTTTATAGTTAAGGTGGAAACTTAAGTCAAGTTTTGTTCGACAAGCCAAAAATTCGTTCGTGATCTTTAGACCCTAAAAATGGAAACAGTACAGAGTGTGGCGAAGACTTCCCAGTGGTTTTAAAAACTCTCACGGGTGACAGATCATTGGCTTGCCAAAACTTAGTAAACGAATTTCGAATAAATTGGTAGAACTGGTAGACTATTTTTTTTTCTGAATATACACCGTAGGCGCTAACCGGTATGAAACAGTAGCTGGCTTTAAGGTGCTCTTACACGGCCAATTTTTTGAGCAATTATTGCTCGGCAACACTAATGGATCAATCTGGATCATTTAAGTGGAGCAATCTGGAGCAACAACAATAAATGCGGAAATTGTTTCGGGAGTATTGCTTCTGATTGCTCTATACACCGTGACATTTTAGTCGTCTTACAACGGCAGCCCTCTTCATGTATCCAATGACTACTAGTCATTTATATTGAAAAAAAAAAAAATATATTTTTGAACATTTGCTTTATTTAAAAAATTAAAATATCATTCACTAAGGCACATGACGTAGTTTGAAACAGCCAGTTATAGAGATGGAATTAATGATGGAATGTAATGGTCGGTAGGTAGATTATCTTCTACCGTTTGATACGTAAACATTACCTGATGTTTCATAATTCTAAAGCATTTTTCTTTTCTTTAAGTACCTATAATCTTAATTAATGGTAACAATGTTTTAATCGCGCCTAGAGGTTTTTTATGACGGATACATTGAGTGGACCACCTTTGTAAGACGGCTAAAATGTCACGGTGTATATTTCACATTTCTCAATATCGCCAATATGGGTAATCGAATATCCAATCGGTTTGGAAATTTTTAGGCAATTATCTTTTTATCACGTTTGTACGTATAACTACGTCACATTTTTGCGAGAGGAACCGGCTCGAATTGCCTAGTTTTATAAGTTGCTACTTATTGTGTGGCCATATCTCGGGCAACAGGTTGCTACATGTTGCCATCGCCCTAAATTGCTGGATGTAGTCGTGACGTCATAGTTGACAAGGATTGACCAGGATTGAGCAATTTCAGTTGCTCGTGTAAGCGCACCTTTAGGGACTTTCAGAAAATGTAAACCAAGCAATTGTATATAGGTAGGGGTAAAAAGTTCAAAATAATTTTCAAATAGCTTTTTTATTTCTCGTTGTTTTTTTCGCAGTCATTCCGAATTAGTAACTTTACCTTTACATGACACAAAGTGAGAAGACAACACCTGATAGCATGGGCGTAGCCACGATGGGGTGGGGGTGTGGAGAGACACAGTGGAAGACCTTGCCGCACCCTAGTCCAGAAAACTAAACGCGTCAAAGTAATGGATTTGTTAACCTTGTGTGCTAATTGTGCTAAAACGTGATCACAATTGAATTGTAGCGGTCAAGATTTATACGGCCCTTCTGACATAAAAATAGCAGATATTAACGAATATCAACTGTCGTTTGCCCTATCCTGAGCAAAATCTTGGCTATGCCCATTTAGATAACGACTATGATTCAAGATTACGCAATTGGCTGTCTGTAATAAGTCTAATTAATTAATAAATCGGTCTCGTAATTTGAAAAATACTATTTATTCAAATTCATGTAATGTCATGTCTAGTTTCCTAATTTGATCAGCAGGCGTAATATTCAAACAGTATTTTGATAATTACCTATTATGTAGTTTCTTCATTTTAATATTTATTTCATTACAGTGTAAAGGTATTTCTGATAAGTATTATAATAAAGAATAAATGACTAAATGTGTATGTACCTGGTCTCTCTAATAACCTATACAATTAGAAGTTACGATAAAATTTAAATGTATTTATTTGTACCTGTTATATAATTAATTTCTCCTTTATATTATGCTAGCTTCAAATTCTTTTAAGATGTATGTACTAGTGTGTGGGAAAATAAATTATTGTTGTTGGCAATTGTTGTTTAATTTTACATTAAGAAAAGTAAGAGGGTAGTTGTGGATTTCATCAGTCTAACGCAATCAAGACTACCAATTCACTTTAGACATTGGCAGAATAGTCCACATCGACTTGGTTTGTCATGATAAAAAAATAGAACATGGTCTCTTTTCGGGTCTCATCGTGGAATCACTACATATTATGAAACAAAGTCACCCGCCGCGTCCGTCTGTTAGTGATGAAGTCCAAAACGACTGAGCGGATTTTCATGCGTCTTTTACCAATAGACAGAGTGATTCATGAGGAAGGTTTAGGTGTATAATTTGTTAAGGAGTAAAAATTGATTAAAGCGGGCGCGGGCGAAGCCACTGACAAAAGCTAGTACAAAATAAACAGTTTATAAATACACCCAAGTTTTATTTCGTAGGCCGATGGCTATCGGTATAGAATAAAGAAAACTCGGTCCTTCAAAAAGCAGTTGACGGATAAATTATCTGATTATTTTCGAGGTCGAGTGTCAGTGAGTCGTCACAATTGAGTCATATTTTGTAAAAATGTTTGATGCGGAACATTTTTTGCATCTTTATCATTTCCGTCATTGCATTTAAGGTATGGAGGATAAAGACACGAGATATATTTATCACGTAGGATATAGTACAAAGTTGGTAAAAGTATGTTCAGGACCTATTTGCCGCTAAAAGCGCCATACGCGCCTTACATAGAATGTAATGACCATAAGAACCATTTATTTGTTTTTGTTTAACATAAACCGGCTAGATATCTAGCCGTTTGTAATGAGACTAGACAGAAACCATACGAAATAGGTGTAGGCACCGATAAAAGTCGCGGTACATCCGTCTCATTCAGCTGAGTACTTGACAACCACGGCATTAAATTCGCATTTAATTATCTAAATTGACCGAAGTGGTTATGTACTCGAATTGCAAATAGGTATGCATACGTATAGTACAGCTAAAAATGATGTAATTGGCGGCTCACGGTGATGTTTGCTCTTTGGTTAGGTAGATCTGGAAATAAAAAAGAGGTGTGAACATTTTTGTAGGTACGAACACGAACATACCCAATATTCTCTCGTTTGTGTTAAATTTTACTTGAGGCCTTTAGTTTGCATCAACTCTCGGGATACTGAGAAACGGACCGTCAAAGGAAATACTTGTAGACCAAAACAATTAGAGAACTCGTTGGAATGCTGCTCACCCGCCCGCTTAGTACCGTTAAAATCTTTGAAATATTTGGGAATGACGTCACGATACATAGAGCTGTCTAATTAACTTGGCCAACCAGCCAGTAACAGTAAATTAAACTACAAAATTAAACAACCATATGTGTACATAATAAGAAAGTTTATTTACACCAATTTACACCTACAAAGGCTTAGAAATAACTATATAACACTACGTATAAAAGTGGATTTTACACAAAATATAAAACTTTAAAGGTAGGTTCAAATAATATTAACTATTAAAACAATACTTTTATTTAGGAATAGGCGTAAGTGAGAGCAGGTTCTAAAACATAAAAAAATATACCTATATAAACAGGATTTATATGAAACTCGAAGTTTCACAGCTGAGCAGTTGGGTGGCAAAATAAATGTGCTAAGTAGCCCAATTTCTTGGTTAGAAATTGAGTACGAAGCCTTTAGGAGACTGTCGGAGGCAAGGTCTGAACAGTGAACTCAAAAAGTCGATCGACCTCAACGCTCCTCGATTACCTCGGCAACCTTCAATAACTCCAGTTTTGATCGAGCTACCCATTACCACACTTCATCATCAGTATTCTATTTTTACAATGGCCTCGAGTTAAAATATAAAATCCTGTATGAACTAACAAACCGACAGAACTGCCTTGTATGATTTCATGCATCCATTGTTAGAATGAAATCAAACAAGTCAGTTTATTATCTAATCGTGATTTAAGTTAAATAACGTTGATATGAAACATAGGTTACATTTTTTATACATGGTGGCAGGTACATCGACGCAAACTGTTACTATGAATTCAGTAAGTACATGATTCTGAAAACCCTGCATTGAAATATTCCGACAGTTATTTTTTTTTAAATTGCTAAGTATTCCATATATTTCACCACGTATGTATTACACTTTACTATGAAACAGCAGATTTTTGTTTTGATAACCGGCTGTTCCGTGTGATGCCGGGCGTAAAAGAATAGCACCATCCCATTTCTTCCCATGGGTGTCGTAGAAGTCGACTAAGGGACTTAATAGAGAACGGGCAGCAGCATTCTCTATGCATTTGACCACAATACTGCGATCGCCAACCGGCCTGCCAAGCGTGGCGATTATGGCAAATCCGGGGGGGATTTGCCATTTTGGGGGAGGCTTATGTCCAGTAGTCTTTCGGCTGATATGATGATGAACCGGCTGAATTCATGGTAAGTTCACGCGTCGATATCCCTGCCACTCTGTATATGCTCGTTATTCAATCTATACCACAAACAGTAACAATATTTATAAAATCGGTCGCCCTTTTCCCCACATCAGTGTACTTGTAAAGGGAAACAATAAATCGTTACTAACAAAATCATACTTATGTGTAAACAGGTTATATGTGATATAACTTAGTCCATAAATCTCATTAAAATTCGTTAAAAAAATAAATAAGCTCCATTTTTGTCCTCAATGTATAAACACTCCCGACTCATAGCAAACTCTGTATCAAAATGTAGGTATAAAGCAAGCGCGCACATAAGCTGTTGGGTTCAATCGTCTTACTTTGGACGTTAAACCATAAACTACAGAAGTAGGGTGTAACATACTTGTTACGAAATAGTACTGAATTTGGTGACCACCAAAGCCAGTAGTATTTGTTAATTAACAAAGCCGACCCGAAGCAATTACTCATATTCTGCTTTTATTCGGCTAAGGCTATCGGCAAACTCCGTTCGGCATCGACCGCTGAATCGGATCAGATCGGATCGGCACAATTCGAGCTTAGCCGAGCGTTATGTCTGTCCCAAACATGAGGTCGTCTACATAAATATACAGGTTGGTATTTACATCGACGCGCAACCTATTACCATGCAATCAATTTGAATCTGAAAATTTTCGTCAGTTATTCGTTTTTTTTTAACGTTGCTCCGCACTAGGAATTGATCCTGTATTGTGGGTGCGTTTAGAAATATTTAAACTTACATACACAAACAGCCAGACCCGGAACAACTACTTGTAGGTCATACCAATATTTATCCGTGCGGGAATCGAACCCGCGACACGCAACGCACCAGTCAATCGCTTAACCGCTGCGCCAACGGCACGGTTGGCTAGTCAAGTTATCCAGTTGCAAAATCATGTGCTGGATTCATGGTGTCAGTTTGCGCAACGATATCGCCGCCACCCTGTATTTGATTTTGACACCCGGCTGTGCCGAATAATGGCGACCCTACGAGTGAAAACACACTCACATATAGAGATAGTTAGCCTGTTTTCTCTCGTTGAAGCCGAAGCCGGGCGTCTGTACCAATTTTGTGGTCAAAAGCTCTCTGGGCGCATAGACACAGCCTATGTGCGCGAGTAAAAAAGCTCAGCAAAAGCATTTGTTGAGAAGACCCCGCACTTTTTTATTTTATAGAATGTAATTAATTAAACGTATAGCATTATTATAATTTTGTATTAATGTTTCAAAACTTCAACAAATATTTTTTCCTTTAGTTCAAATTTTGTTCAATGTGACTGAGTTTTCCGATTATTTTTAATTTAGCCATAGATGACTAGAGGCTAAAAACAAATATTGATGGTCGACCATACAATTCACGACAAAAATATACATTTAGTAGTTTGTGAACGCCATGCGTGAATGCCTTTTTTATACAAACTCTAGCCCCCTAGTAGAAAATTAAAATACACAATATTTATGTTGCATGGTAGGGCCTAATACAGTCACGGTTTCGTCGATTGCTAGATTCATATTATTCGTAGACAACGTTTTGTCAAAATTTAGAAATCAGCATTTGGCTAACTTCATTTTTAAATGTTTTAAATAATTTTCTTCTACTTAAATACAATTTTGAACGAAAAATGTACATCACTAGCTTTTTATTCTTATGCTACATTGACACGACATTATTTTTGAAACAATAACGTTTTACTTTAATAGAGAATAGCGCATGCTTTACACAAATTATATCTGTGAATAAAAAAAAAGGGAATCTGCTTTTAATTTACGTGTCCACAGCAAAATAATATGACCATCGAATCTAACTATTCTAAAAAATTTAAAGAGCATGCTCTGCTATAATTAATTTATTTTATGTCCTAAAGATCGCTAAAAGAATGCACTAGAAGCTATTTTTGCCTTATAATTTTAATAGTGTGTTAGTTTGACAATTTCGTTAATTTGGCGACTATATAAATAATTTATACACAAATAATATAATAATTAGACAGATATCACGAAAAGCAAATTAATTTAGACATTGACAAAAATATAGCTCAGCTGCCGTTTTGTTATAAAAAACAAAGATAACATCAATATGAGATCTAATTGTACTTTAACATTTCTAAAAGTCACTGTACATCATGAATCTATTTGTTATATTCAAGTATCTATTTGTATACAAAATGTATCAGCGTTTTTTTCATAAGAATTCGATTTCACTAGCGAACCTTTAACACCAACCCGTAAGATTATTCGATCTCATTCCGAAATAATACACAAACAAATACAAATCCGTATGTTCTGATATTCCGTGTTTTACAGAATAATTAAACAGTTTTACGCCTAACATAACTGTCCTGGCATAAGAACGTCATCATAAGAACCAGATATACAGGGTTGCAAGGACATCAACGCGCAACCAGTTACCATGGAGTACATGATTCTTAAATGTGATGTGAAACGGAAATTTTCAATGCAGTGTGCATTGTAAATTTCCGTCAGTTTAACAAAAAAAAAGAAAATGCTGTTCCATACATTTTAACCGAGTAGGTATTGCATTGTTAACGAAACAGCAGATTTTTTTTGTTTGATTTTTGAATAAAATCGTTTGTTGTAATCATGGTTTTAGTTTGCGCGTCGATGTGTCAACCTGTATAACATTTCATTTACAGCGCGGTTAAAACATGGCTAATCTATGCAGTGGTATATATCAGTGCTATGCAAATATCATAATACATATTTTACAATACTCAGGTACATCCAGGATCACTGTGCTTTGATGTTTTAATTACACATACCACAAACAATTTAAGTAAACAGTAAATAAGTACCAGAAGTAGGTAATCGAACATGATTCTATTCAAGAGTGCATCAGAACAATACAAACCAATACATACAAATCCATACAATAATAAAAACTCCATTCAACTTTAACAGCACTTTTAACACTCATTTTCTTAAATATATTTTGGTAAATTCAGACATTTTTCACAAAGACACAATGATTACGAATACTCTTATATTATAGGTATCTGCAATATTTTCTTTGTATTAGATAATAGTTGATTCAATCGTTGGCACATAGTACATTTGTGATATTTTTAGTTCCACTCTTAGTGTCATATTATGTTGAAAATGAAGAAAATAAACTTGTTAATTGACACTGATACGATCGCTCTGAGACCGGAACTATATCGCTTACATATCAACTATGTATTCTTAGTTAAATTCAATTAATTTTGTGCTTTCAACGATTTCTTTGATAAGGAATCAATGTACTTGAATATCACACAGCGGGATACATTTATTTAAAATTTACTATAGGCTAAATATATTAGCTATTATATTCGAATTTTCTATCACTCATTCATAACCTTCGCTCCACATCATTCGTCTTGTATTTCTTAATAAATATTACAAATAACAATATTACATCGACACAATCAACATGACTTTTACTTCATAAATATTGGAGACAAATCGTTCAGTGACACCAATATCAGTAGATAATTTCGTTCGTGTTAAATTCATAATTTCATTCGTTCGGGAGGGGGGGCCCTGAACGTTATTTGACGGTATCCTCTGTTACTTGTTCGCATTGCTATGAGAAGGCGGTGCCGTTTTTGTGCGTCGCTCTGGTGAATATGATCTCTTCGTCATCTGCGTTGATGCTTTCGGCAGTTGTGAGTGCTACGGTGTCGCTGTGTACTACGTGAGGGGACTCGTTGAATTCGTCTAGCTCTTCAATGCCCGCTGGAATAATTATAAAATAGAATGATTAAATATCAATCAATCGGCCTAGCCTTTTCAGGGGTCGGCTTCAAGTCTAACCAGATGCAGCTGAATACCAGTATTTTTTTTACATGGAACGACTGCATATCTGACCTACACAACTCAGTAACTGGGAATTACGATACCCCTTGGTAACTGGTTGTCAGACTTCGGGCTTTTGACTACCCGTAACGACTGTCAAAGATGTACAAATAACAGCCGGGACCAACGGCTTAACGTGCTTTCCGACGCACGAACGAATCTCTATATGTTAAGTTCGTCACCCATCCACGAACTGACCGCGGCAAGCGTAGCTTAGCCGTCGATAAACCTTTGCGGTTGTTATTATTTAGCCACGAGCTCCTCAGCACGATTAAACAATATACTAACTATGCAGTTCAAAGTTCAGCACTAAAGGTGAATGAGATAGTCAATAGTCACAAGCGGGTGGCAGCCATTGCAATTTAAACCTTATTGCCGTGTTCATAAAACCCACATTCCGAGCGCTTTTAATTCGCAATGAAGATATCAACAATTATGATCTATCAGATCCTATTCTGCATTTTTTTTATGCATTCACAGCCATTCGATACGTGACCGTACTAAATCAAACATCAATCAATGTTATCGCAGGAGTCCATAAGCTGTAGACAAATTCAAAACCCGAAAGTTTTGTCGGTTTCAATCAAATAGTCGTACCGCTATTCTTCCGGCAGTTGTTTGCTGTCGGAGGCAAGGCAAATTAGGCTATCGAAATGTGTCATTTTCGATACGATAGCCTGACGAATGGTTGTGAATAGCTACCCAAGTAGCATTGCAAGCTGTATACAAGCTGTATTTTAGTTCGTTTTTATACTAGAAGCTGCATGTCCAGGCTGTATAGAGGCGGTATAAGCGCTTATACAGCCCTTAAAGTAAAAAAATGAGCACATTTCATACAGCTTTATGCGTTAGTAGAGCTGTATAGTAGCTGTACAAGAAATGAATAAGATGTATTAGAGCTGTTATTCGGTGTACAAAGAAACCATAACACTGCAGATATTATCTTATAAATATCTTGTAAAGAAAAGAGTTCCAAATAGGTTTTAGAAAAGAATTACAAAATAATAAAAATGAGACTAACTTGATTTTCAATGAAATAGAACCGTGAATAGCGACATTGTTATTTATAATATTTATTAGTAAATAAACGTAATCTTGGACTTAGATATCTGAAGGTGTTAATTGGTGAATTGAAATTGCGGATTCAAATTTATTGTGAACCTGTGTATGTTTTCCGTCAAAATATTCAAGCGCCCGCAACATAATCGATCTGATATAAAAGAAAAATACTATTTACATGGTAAGTCAATATTGGTTTTAAGGTTAGAATAAAAAACAATTTTATAATAACAGAAGTGAGGGTAGTGTGATCATTGTGCCCTCATATCAAGCTGAAAATCATGATATATTCCTTAAATTATGTTTCAAATTTTGTTTTACCTACATTCGAAATTACGAAAATGGCGACTATTTGCTAAACAGCCTAAACGATAATCGGAGTGTGTTATAGTCTGAGTAGCTGTACTAAGTTAAGGATTATATTGTACAGCTTTTGGCTGCTAATCAGCTTTATAATAGAATATATTTATTACTTAGGCTGTATATCAGTTCTCTATACATAACTTATAATGCTCATAAGGGTTACTTAAAAGAAATAAAAAACGCTGACTCAATATGATACGTACCTACATATAGTAAAACTAAAAGAAGTAGCTGTTTAACCCACAAAAAAAAAGGAAGAGATTCTCAATTTGACCTTATATTTTATACCTAAGTAAACTTATTGTAAAGCATTATTAGTTTGTTGTATGTATTAGTCAGTTTTACTTTATTTTCAGAAAAATATGCCGACTAAAATTTAAGCAACCATTGAGAAGAGCAAAACAAGCTTTGCATTGTACCAAGTTTGTGGGAATCAAAAAGCGAGTTAAGATGGCCAAGAAAGCGATTAGATGTCAACAAATTAGTAAAGGATGAAACATCTCGGCCTTTACATAATTGGTCCACCTCAAAATGCTGTGTGAAAAGGCTATCAATATCGTCATATGACGAAGCAGTAAGAAAACTAGATCTCATGGTTAAAATCAATCATCATTTGAACTACTTGCGCTGCTTTATGAAGAAATATCATAATCATGTTTTGAAGGTTGAATTAAATTTACACTTTTAACGTAACTGTTATTATAATTAATAACCCTGTTTAATGTGTTTGCTACGGAACCCTCTTCGTTGGACATCGACGGAATTGGCGGTTGACCGTAAAGTCTTTCCGAGTGACTGTCATTAATACAAAATAAAGCTGTACTGTAGCTGTCATTTATTTTTTTAGTTTTAAAACACACTCAAAAACAGAAGTCATATAACCACTGTATTTACAAGAGTGTACAATTACGCCATAAACATAAGTTTTAGAACGAAGTTTGAATACACCATTGTACAGAAACAAGTGTTAAGTGATACTATAATAACACTAAGAGCTGTAATAAATAAGTGTTCACATGCAAAATACAGCTTGTATACAGCTTTAACGATAAAACCAGATTAAAGTGTCACAAAATACCTAAGCTGTATAGTGGAGTTTTCATATTCTGTTTAAATACCCTAAGCTCTCGCGGATCCCTTAATAAAGATTTAATACAGTTTGAGCTGTATAATGACTCATAATTCACTATTAGAAAGACTAAATAATTATTTGACACTCTTGTAACTCTAAGTTCTAAATAGGCTTTTATATTGATGTTGAAAACGTGACGTTTTGTTAACGTGCTGCTTGGGTATGCCAGAAAAGTGTTAATGAGTAGACATAAAGGGGATAAACTCTTTATAAGAGGCGTTTATTGATAATATATTAGAGAGAGTAGCTATAACTTGAATAACAATATGTAGCAAAAATCTATCAGGGCCGTTTTTATGTACCTACGCTTCATGTGTACTTAATCAGGCATGCGGTCGTTTCCATTACATGATGTTTTGCGATAGGTAAGTAGATGAAGTGTTTTGATAAACGTGCAGATAAAATCATGTTTATTAAGAACGAAAAGTGATAGCAATCCATAGTTTGTCGGCGATGCGAGTAATCCAGCCTACAGATATCAAGATTACTTTTTATTATGGTTTGATTATTTCCTTTGTCAATAAATCAATAGGGTTTAGTAAATCGAGTACTTAAGTATATAATATGTAACAGAATAAACGCAAGTCCTGAAAGTTGTTTGTTCATGCGATGGGATTTTTCTCTAAAATTATGTATTTTGTCACACATACCGCCGATTGAGCCAAAGAAAATTTAATCTTAATTCAAGGCAATAAAGACTCAATTTCAAATGGCTCGAGTAATGCTAGGTTCAACAAGATTTTCTTAATTACAACAGTTAGCTTTAAAAAAAACTTTTTGATCATTTACGTTACATGTTGTACAATTTCGTCACTATCATGTCCTGGATCAAATTAAGTCCCGAACAAAGACAAGTCAATGACAAGTCCTGGTATGCCTGAAGCATGCATTAGTACATAATTTACCAAACAGACCCCTCTTAGGCTATCTGTCCATTTGAGCGAATAATTGCGAACATCACTTAGCATTCCAATAAATTCAAAGACGTGCATTTAGTAGAATGTTATTGGATAATGTTTTCCTAGCTGTACTTCTCTGTTCGGCTTCAATGGATAGGCAGCCTTATTATCGATCGTTGTGATTTTGTGTCATATACGACATCATTGACATTACGCCCACAACATACCAATTAGCAAATGCAGTGACTGGTAGATAGATAAGAGTACAACACAATAATATAAAACACATTTAATTTATAACGCGTTACGATGAGTTATATTATTAAGGCATTCAACTACGTAAAGTGATTTGTTTCTATCTTAGACCACGTTCGCACGGACCTATATATCGCGGTGGAAATGGCCGCTTTCCGAATTAGAAAAATAGCGCTGTGAGCGCTCACATCAATTATTTGCTTACCGATATAAGATATCACGATTATGACAGCTGGGAGCTGTAAGTTTTTTATTAACAACACGGAACGCTCGTGAACGCGCTTTCAGTGCTCACTCAGTTAAAACCTATTTACACCATATAGAATTTGTATACACCACACATTTCGTCTTCTTATTTGTTTAGGTGGCGACTCAAGCTAGAAGCACTATCACTACATGTTATAAAACAAGGTCCCCCGCCGCGTCTGTCTGTCTGTTCGCGATAAACTCAAAAACTACTGAACGGATTTTCATGCGGTTTTTACCAAACGACAGAGTGATTCACGGGGAAGGTTTAGGTGTATAAAAAACGCGGGCGAATCCGCGGGCAAAAACTAATTTAGCTAAAGATATGATACGGCTCAAAACAGCATGACTGTCAATTTAAGACAGCGATCACGGTGATATTAGTCTAAACATGGTCGGCGTAACGCAAGATAGCGCAGGTCATGACGTCATCTATGACGATTCACGGGACATCGTTATCGCGCTCACGTTTATTCGGAACGGGTGTGAGCACGATCAAATCGATATTATCGCAACTCGGAACTTAGCCAATGTTTGATTTTCAATTCTCCCTCCGCGATTTTATTACGTCCGTGGGAGCGTGGGGGTTATTGTTACGCTTTAAATAGCGCGTTATCGAAACGTAGTCTTTATACGAGTAGGTAAACCAGAAACTACGATAATATCAAATACATGACACGCTCTAATTTTGTTACAAACCCTTTTAATGCTCGTATTGTATTATTTATAACGTTAATCTATACGTAAACAATGGATAATTTAATATAATAAATAGATTACTTGCAGCTGCACTAAGTATTGTAATTTTCGTGTTTTCCTTCCTTGACCAACAATAACACAACACATCGCCTTTTATTCTCCGATAGGGTAGGAAGACGTGTTACAAGTAGTACACCTACATTTCACCAGTTAAACAACTCGCAATTAATTTCGATATTTACGTAGTTGAACAGACAATTTTTTTTCGAAAATTTGCAATATTCGTCAAAATGGTTCAGATTCAGGTACGCAATTAGAGTGCTGGGGTAACGAGTGCCACTAACCGGGTACTGCCGATCTATTATGTTAAAATCTCACCGTGACAACGTGGGTGAAGTGACCTTTGAGTGAGCTGTCATTCCATCTGATGCTTAGGGATTCACACTAATGACAGCTCACTTTAAGCTCTCTTCACCCAAGTAATCACGGTGAGTTTTTTATAGAATAGCAGTGCTGATCACATGGTATAACACCGTCCGATTGATCGATCCCAGGACAAAGTCGCAACTGACAATTTTCTCCATTATTGTTAGCAGTAACAGAAGGAACAAGAGAAAGTTTCTATGTTTAGAGGTTTATTACTCAATTACGCCAAAACGGCCCAACGGATTTTGATGAAATTTGGCACACACATAAATTATAACCAGGAATAAAACATAGGATACTACTACTTACTACTTTTTATCCCGGTAGTATGTACTACCGGGATAAAAAGTATCCTATGTTTTATTCCTGGTTCGGCGGGTCGAAAATACAATCCCACAAGTATGTACTTGTGGGATTATTTTCGACCCGCACGCGGGCGAAGCCGCTGGAAAAAACTAATTATTACTATAAGTAACAGAAAAAATTGTAATAATTTATTAATAAAAATACCTGTATAGTCAGACGGAGCTAATAATAAGTACTGCTCTGAGCGCGTCGGCCACAGCAGGTGTGCCATCACACAAAACGAGAGACAATCCGCTGAATATGTGATACCTGAAAACAAGTTTAATATTTTCTGTAGCATAAAACTGAAATAATATTGTACTTTGTACTACTCATGATTTATGTTTAGATGTTTGTAACTCAATCACGCAAAAACGGCTGAACAGATTTGAATGAAAATTGGCACACAAATAGTTAATCTGGATTTAGTTCCCGTGGGATAATTTTCGACCTCCACGCGGGCAAAGCCGCTGGCAAAGCTAGTATAATACAAAGTATCCCAAGAGGTAGGCGAAAGTGTAAATAGCGTTTATACGATATAAAGGCTATTTGCACAAGGTACAATTTTTACCTTTTTATCAGTACAGTATATTTTTATGACTATTAAAACAAAATAAACAGGAAAAAAGATTTTTTTATTCCTGTCCCCTGGTTTATCAAATTAGAGATTTCTAATCAAAACTACTGTAAATTCCCCTCCCAAATCAACATTTTAATTAGTGAGCCTTTCCTTATACATTTACAAGGTCCCACTCCCTCAACGAACGAGGCTTTCGCACGTAACGACCTCATGACGTGAAACTGATTAGAGCGGGCTTTACTAAAACAGTGCGCAGGCTATGCGTACATTGTTACTACCTACTACGGCACGGTAATCCTGTTGAAACGCTTGATTTACGTAGTTTTAATGAAGTAAAAATGCTCATTACGTATACTCGTTAAAATATTCAGACTCATACAGAATGAGCTGCGTGACTGATTCTGTAAGTATATTTAATACCTAGAGGTATCTAATAAACATAGATCGATTTAAGATTCATTACATCAATTATTTCCCGATAAATTAATTATTTTACACCAACAAGTTTCACAAACACGAGTGTTAAAGATAATTGCCGATACGTGACCAGACATTATTCGGTTAACTGTAATGACCGTGACAATTTTAACGAGAGCCCAATAATGCTAGAAGAAAATATATTCACATGTTATCAGCAACAGTAATAAGATATTCCGCATAGGTATAAATGAAATTTAGTTAAAATAGAAAACATTTCAATAAATGGTAATCGCTTTGATAGCGAAAGTATAACTTAAACTGTAAATAAAGAGAAAATTATATCTACTCTGTTAAACAACAATTAACAATTATATCATTAATAAAGTGAACCCACTTTCTAGCAGCTACAAAATTGAATCGCAACTGAGGTGAATGTAACTGGTAATAAATAAGAGTTACGCAATGTCGCTAGGCTTACATAATGAGAAAAAACTGTAAAACTCACCTAATAAAAACTTGAACCTCCACAGAGGGCTGATCTGCAGCGCAATCAGCGCGATAATCGGCAAGTACACGAACCACACAAGGCTAGATGCGCCGAAGTGTAGTAAAAAGTTAAGCTTTGGCATATTGTGTTCATACATCATTGTATATCTGAGTTCTAGCACGAACCAAGTCATTATCGCCACGCGTAGCGCAAGGATCAACCAACCAGGCCATGTTTGGTATTCATCTATCTCTTCTATGATGTCCACTTCAGTCTATAAATAAATAATATTGTGGATTAAAGGAGATTGTTACGAATTAAGGTCACCATTACAATATAATGGTATTGGTTATTAAAAACATTTTATACACAATAGAAGTAACAGGCATATTGTAATTCTTTTTTTACGCTACATTATAATACCTATATGTATGCTTTTTCATACCTCGAATAAACTTCAACTTCAAGGCCAAAGTCACCAAATATTGTATTAAAAAGAAGACACTGACTGACAGACATATCAATGCACAGCAGAAACTACTGGTAGTAGGAACGTGAAATTTTGCACACGGCTTCCTTTTATAATGTAGGGGAGCACTAAGGAGTTTTTGGAAATTCGACCTAAACTGGTGTGAAAAAGGGGATTTTGTTTCTATGAAAAAAAAAAAATCTTGAGATAAAATGAAAAAGTACATAAACCTAATTTTTCATAACTACTTTTCAAGGGGGTGTTAAATTTTTTAGAGGTAACTTTGAAATATACGCGGCCGAAATAGCGGGCAAAGTGCAAGAATACTCACTGTATTCCAAACGTAAAGTAGTATATGAACAATTCCATAAGCAAGCCAGACTCCGAATACTAGTGGTTTGTATGTGAGCTCCAATCTAGTCACTGCCCAGCCTTTTGCTAACAAAAGTAGGAGCAACATGAACAGTGTCTGAAATACAACAAAAATAGATAGTAACTATAGGTATTTGTAGCATGCAATAAAATGAATGTGAATAAGTAAAAATGCATATTTAATAAATATGTTAAACCCGAGAGATAGGAACGGATCAGTTATTCATTCATGTGCTATATTAAGTATTTGAAATAAAGATGATAGTAAATTTCGTTATTTGTGGCATGCCATAAAATGATAGTTAAAATATGAAATTGCATAAATATTTAACCCAATAGATATGAATGAATCCATTATTCATTCATGTGTTCTATTAGGTGTTAGAAATAGTGGGTTCATTAGTAGTACCTATACATATAGTATTTTTTATTAATATTTATGTAAAATGGCAGCTCAATGACCGTAAATTGAAATAGGCCTAACTATATATATTGCTTCCCACTCTACCTTGTTTTGAATGGCTCCTAAGGAAACATCTATGGAATTTTCCATAGAGGATAAAATTAAATATAATTATTGTATCAGTCTTTATGCGAAAGGAAAAATAGGCAATCAAAACCTGAATCACAAATATAAGTATGTGTTGAATGCTGCGAGTAAATTTCTTTGTAAATCTTTCTGGATGGCAAGCAAAGTGACCCTATAATAGTTTTATTTTAGATGTTTCAACATACTGTATCAACTAGCCAGACAGGATGCTTAGGACCACACTATTACTTTTGAGTGTATGTAGTGTATATTTTATAAAAGTATCAAAATGAATTAACTACATAGCACAACAAAATTTGAATTAAAAGCATGGACACATACAGGTTGACAATAAATTAGCTAGCAAAAGTCCACAGATGTGATGGGTGTCAGTACCTAGGCAAGTACATATAAAGAAAAATAAGACTAGCTTTAGTTGGTGATGCAAAAACAAAAGTCATCAAATCCTTTTTTTTTAATCACTTTTAGATGTCTATCTATATCCAACATGACTGTTGAGTTTGGCTAACTAATTTTATTTAACACTGTTGATTTAAACACAAAACATACACCCTATAATGTTAAATTAACACCACCAAATTTTGCAGTCAGTTGTAAAATGACAGCCAAGTTAACACAGACATCAAAGCCAATTTACAATTTTATCAACATTATCTTAGGCCAAGTATGTATGACTTATCACAGGAAGAGTATAACAGTTAAGTATATTTTATTAAGTGTATTTTAGGTGAAAATAAACAATGACAGTTTACACACAACCAGCAAGATTGATAAGTGTAAGAGGATGCATTGTGACTCACTCTGCTCATAATATCTAAGACATCCCCAGCAGCCGCCAGCCCAGCAAACCCTACACCATCCACAGCAAACTTCACAGTATGGAGCACATTGAAGCATAGAGCAATAAACTCCAGGACAAGGCTGAATGTGAACAACTTTGTCACTGGATGCTTTTGTGTTCTGAAATTAAATGGTTCATTTACTATAAATTTTTGTATCAAAACTCAAAGCAATAATGCAAAAGAAAATAGAATTGCTATAGCAATAAGATGAAAAGGTATAAATACAGGTTATATGAAGAGTATATTCAATTAAATATCTGACAATCTTAAGAATTAAGAAAGCTCTAAAGATGTTGCATTGAGTTACACAAAAATCACAGTAATAGGTATATAAAATACTGCTTACTCTATTGATCTAAAAGTTTTGGAGTGAATATCTCTGAAAATGTATTAATAATTTTACATAATGGTGTATGTAAATAAACATTAAACATTAAAAAAGGTTTAAAATCTTACCTGACAGCATAAATCTGTACGGGCAATAGGATAATATAGCACAGCCAGAAAACAAGATACAATTCCAGTGTGTTCTGTCTATCAAAAGAAAACTGGTACAGCAATGTGTTGTAGAATGATAAGTTGGGACTTCCATTGACCAGCCAGAAATCATAGTTTATTATCTGCGGTATATTTGTCAGGGTCTTGTTGTCCTTTGAAGGTGCTCCAGTGTAATGGTGCCATGTACATGATATCTCATCTAGGTAACATGAAACCATTGATACATACCAAAACCTGTGAGAAAATAAAAATAATCATTATTAAGTTTTAAAAAATCCAAGGAATATCCATATTAATTTTTTTTACAAAAACTATTATAAGATGAAAATTTACCGCATATTACACTAATATGTAATTATCAGCTATATTTACCTTGGTTGTCCAGAGTTTTGAATAACATATGTAAACTGGTTCTTCTTTACAACATTCCAAGGTGTGTCTTCATCTATACACAGACCACCTTTCGGACATGGAATTCTTCTAAACAGATCTTGACCATAGGCATTGCACTTGGGATGATAGGCTGTTCCATTCAAATTTTGGAACATAACCTGGCATGCAAGCTCTTTATCAGCAATATCACGGCTTTTGTAATAGTGTAAGAAGTGACCTCTGTCTAATACAGCGAACGTTATGGGGTATTTGAATTGAACATTCGCTGTTAGGTTCCCGAAAATATAGCCATATGTTTCCTTTTGATAATGGATGTCTGTCTTCTGGAACCCGAATTTCACTAGGAACTTGAAAAATTCATTTGTCGAAAATTCTCCCTTTATATGCGTGGACGAAACGAAAAGGAAAAATGAGCAAAATATTATTGTACCAGCTTTGATACACATTTTGAGAATCGGTGGATAGGACCGCAGAAAAATAACATTTCTGTAAATCACCGCAGCTTTTTTGTGTGGTTTCCTTTTCTGTTAATTCATAACACTACAATTTAAATACAACAGTCCATTATAAATTATTTTTTATTAATTTCACAATGCCCAAGCAAAACTGAAAATAAAAAACATTTTAGACAGATTTACGAAATTTACAAAGACACTTCGCACGCCAGTTGCCAGTGCCACCAGTGTTGCCAGGTCTGGTTTTCACTTTACCTCAGGCTTAGTCGCAGTTTACCCCAGATATTTAAAAATACCCTAAATTAATTTCCTCAGGTTTTTCTTAGTTTACAAATAAAACGAGATTTTTTTTACTCTCACATTACAAATGTGTCCTCTGCATCGACTGCATAGTTAACTTTGTTTATGTAAATACTATTGTTAAATTTATCTATGACTGTTTTTGACAGTGTGAAGTTAACGCAAGATAACTGTTTAATGACTGCAAATTATACTATATATAATGGCCAAAGATAGCCTATTACCTACAGAGCTCAGTCTTGATGACTGAATACAGAATAAGGCAGATAAAAAGATAATGTTACATCGGAAATGTTATGGAATCGTTTTTTACCACCAGCATCTAACCTCCACGGAACCCCGGCCCAACTAAACACAACATGACGTATTTCTACTAAGTAGTAGTCTCGAGATAGAAACCTCACCCTAAAAAATACCCATTAAAAAATACCCTAAATCTTACCCAGCCGCTTGCCGCCTTAGTTTCACCCTAAGTCTAGGGTATATTACCCTAAGTTTGCATCACTGAGTGCCACCCATACCCATATCTCTATGTAGTCTGTGGTGCCATCCGTCTTACTGCAGGTGTTACCAGATTTTATATTATTGATTTCTCCTATAAATCGAATTATTTCGAGAATTACTCCGATTTAGAATTTTACAGAACGGTTTTTGGACGTCCTACTCAGTCACTGATCATGGTCATGGATTGTAGAGTAATGTTGAATTGCAATTTATTATCTCTATTTGATGAACTGTTTGTTGGTTTTGGTATAAGCATAAATAAATAATAAAATAATTTACTCCACTGGCTACTGGCGCGGCAGAGGGGGTGGCAGGGAAGGTTCACCCCGGTCCCTCGGTCCTAGGAGACCCCCTAAAAACTTAGAAATACTTTTATTCAAATTGCAAAAAAAGCCAAAATATGCTCAGAAAGATGGACTTGGAGTATGCGAAATGAGTCTGATTAAAAACGTCAATTCAAAATAAGGTGTTGGGTCTTTCCAGTTTAAATTATTCAATCGCTCGGAATCTGGATTTCGGCCCGGTTAGGGGCGATAGGCTTGTCTTCTATTGCATGGTACTTTAAATAAAACTTGTTAAAAATGGGTGTCTAGGTCCACGTCTGCCTAATCCTTTGAGGAAACATTGGTGATTGGTGGGTGCTGTACGAAATATATAAATTAGCAAACCATTTTGCAGTTTTCCACCGACTACTACAGTCGGTGGAAAACTGCAAATTGACTTTGACTGACAAATTTAATAAAACTGGCGAATCAAGCAAGGAAACAGGCAAACACTGGAAACTATCGATTTGACGCAACTGACTAATTTGCAGAAACTGACTTATCAACGAAACTGGCAAATTAAACAAACTTGACTTGAGATATGTGTGGACTCCGCAAAATATAAATGTAGGCTGCTAACATTTTCGAACTTGCTTCATTATATTTTGAAATAATAAAAAATTAAACATTCAACCGAGAATTCTAAAACGAGGTCCAAAAATATCGAGATTTTCCTCTTCCTTTCTGATGATCCCTTCTCTATGTAAAAGGGTGCATAACAGAATGAGGAGATGGAAACATACCTACTCTCTGAAAAATAGTAGGACCCGTGGTGTAGAACGAGTTATATTATTTTAAAAATTTTACTAGAAATACCCACATAAACTACATGCGTAGACCGGGGGTCGTTTTGTTTTGATGCCCCGGATCCCTGACTGTCTTAGTCCACCACTGCTTGGTACAATCAAGCCGTTGATTAGAAATCTCATATGGTGTTATTTAGTTATTCATATTGATTCCGATCAAGAAAACAGTTACTTGTGGAGACAGTACTACGTACTAACCTAAACCTTACATTGTAACTATTTTGCAAAAAATACTACCACAAAATATATTTTTTTCGTTTCCAACATTCAATAGTGTTGTTCTGTTTAGTAAGTTGTTAAGGTGGCAAGGGTATTGCGTACAAAGTCAATCACTACTCTGTCATTCGATAGTCCGATTGTGAGTTGAAAACTTGAATTACACGATTTTAACTTTTGACGCACATCTGCAATATTGGCATTCGGGGGCGCATCACTTGCATCTTTTTTTTAGTTTATGGCGATTAGATAGATGGCGGATGGGTTTGGTGCTACTGTTTGACTTTATAAAAAGGAAGTGAACGAAGTTACATTGATTTATTGTTTAAAACATGGATTTACCATATCCTTTTTCCAGGATAAAGAAATGATGTTCACGTACGCGAGGTCCCACATACAGATTTAAGGAAGTATTAGTGCCATAGCAACAATCATCATACTCTTGCCCATTTCCTTTGTGATCTAGATACCTCTTTTTCGGAGTGTAGTTCAAGAATTGCCGTGTATTAACTGTTTGTGTGTATGTGAACTACGTTAAATAGTGTTAATTATTGTTTAAAATGTTTTGAGAGTGAATTAATTGGTTATTTTCTTGTAACCTCGAACGCGGAAGTTTTGTGATCTAGCCGCTCCTCTTACAGTACAATTTTCTCGGAAGATGTATTAGAGGATGTTCAGTTCATCTTAGTTATTGATGAATAAAGTGAAAATCTCATTATGTATGAACTTTGACTGCCAGTTATGAAACAATGGTTGAAATAGGCGCCCCTCAACAGTCAGCTGAAGAGAGTTTGGAGAATGCCGAATGGTATTGGGGTGATATCACTAGGTAAGTCTATTTCAATCATGTTTGTGTTTGTTCATCGGCTCTTACATGCATGGGACTTCCATTGACCAGCCAGAAATCATAGTTTATTATCTGCGGTATATTTGTCAGGGTCTTGTTGTCCTTTGAAGGTGCTCCAGTGTAATGGTGCCATGTACATGATATCTCATCTAGGTAACATGAAACCATTGATACATACCAAAACCTGTGAGAAAATAAAAATAATCATTATTAAGTTTTAAAAAATCCAAGGAATATCCATATTAATTTTTTTTACAAAAACTATTATAAGATGAAAATTTACCGCATATTACACTAATATGTAATTATCAGCTATATTTACCTTGGTTGTCCAGAGTTTTGAATAACATATGTAAACTGGTTCTTCTTTACAACATTCCAAGGTGTGTCTTCATCTATACACAGACCACCTTTCGGACATGGAATTCTTCTAAACAGATCTTGACCATAGGCATTGCACTTGGGATGATAGGCTGTTCCATTCAAATTTTGGAACATAACCTGGCATGCAAGCTCTTTATCAGCAATATCACGGCTTTTGTAATAGTGTAAGAAGTGACCTCTGTCTAATACAGCGAACGTTATGGGGTATTTGAATTGAACATTCGCTGTTAGGTTCCCGAAAATATAGCCATATGTTTCCTTTTGATAATGGATGTCTGTCTTCTGGAACCCGAATTTCACTAGGAACTTGAAAAATTCATTTGTCGAAAATTCTCCCTTTATATGCGTGGACGAAACGAAAAGGAAAAATGAGCAAAATATTATTGTACCAGCTTTGATACACATTTTGAGAATCGGTGGATAGGACCGCAGAAAAATAACATTTCTGTAAATCACCGCAGCTTTTTTGTGTGGTTTCCTTTTCTGTTAATTCATAACACTACAATTTAAATACAACAGTCCATTATAAATTATTTTTTATTAATTTCACAATGCCCAAGCAAAACTGAAAATAAAAAACATTTTAGACAGATTTACGAAATTTACAAAGACACTTCGCACGCCAGTTGCCAGTGCCACCAGTGTTGCCAGGTCTGGTTTTCACTTTACCTCAGGCTTAGTCGCAGTTTACCCCAGATATTTAAAAATACCCTAAATTAATTTCCTCAGGTTTTTCTTAGTTTACAAATAAAACGAGATTTTTTTTACTCTCACATTACAAATGTGTCCTCTGCATCGACTGCATAGTTAACTTTGTTTATGTAAATACTATTGTTAAATTTATCTATGACTGTTTTTGACAGTGTGAAGTTAACGCAAGATAACTGTTTAATGACTGCAAATTATACTATATATAATGGCCAAAGATAGCCTATTACCTACAGAGCTCAGTCTTGATGACTGAATACAGAATAAGGCAGATAAAAAGATAATGTTACATCGGAAATGTTATGGAATCGTTTTTTACCACCAGCATCTAACCTCCACGGAACCCCGGCCCAACTAAACACAACATGACGTATTTCTACTAAGTAGTAGTCTCGAGATAGAAACCTCACCCTAAAAAATACCCATTAAAAAATACCCTAAATCTTACCCAGCCGCTTGCCGCCTTAGTTTCACCCTAAGTCTAGGGTATATTACCCTAAGTTTGCATCACTGAGTGCCACCCATACCCATATCTCTATGTAGTCTGTGGTGCCATCCGTCTTACTGCAGGTGTTACCAGATTTTATATTATTGATTTCTCCTATAAATCGAATTATTTCGAGAATTACTCCGATTTAGAATTTTACAGAACGGTTTTTGGACGTCCTACTCAGTCACTGATCATGGTCATGGATTGTAGAGTAATGTTGAATTGCAATTTATTATCTCTATTTGATGAACTAAGTCTGATTAAACTGAGTCTGATTAAAAACGTCAATTCAAAATAAGGTGTTGGGTCTTTCCAGTTTAAATTATTCAATCGCTCGGAATCTGGATTTCGGCCCGGTTAGGGGCGATAGGCTTGTCTTCTATTGCATGGTACTTTAAATAAAACTTGTTAAAAATGGGTGTCTAGGTCCACGTCTGCCTAATCCTTTGAGGAAACATTGGTGATTGGTGGGTGCTGTACGAAATATATAAATTAGCAAACCATTTTGCAGTTTTCCACCGACTACTACAGTCGGTGGAAAACTGCAAATTGACTTTGACTGACAAATTTAATAAAACTGGCGAATCAAGCAAGGAAACAGGCAAACACTGGAAACTATCGATTTGACGCAACTGACTAATTTGCAGAAACTGACTTATCAACGAAACTGGCAAATTAAACAAACTTGACTTGAGATATGTGTGGACTCCGCAAAATATAAATGTAGGCTGCTAACATTTTCGAACTTGCTTCATTATATTTTGAAATAATAAAAAATTAAACATTCAACCGAGAATTCTAAAACGAGGTCCAAAAATATCGAGATTTTCCTCTTCCTTTCTGATGATCCCTTCTCTATGTAAAAGGGTGCATAACAGAATGAGGAGATGGAAACATACCTACTCTCTGAAAAATAGTAGGACCCGTGGTGTAGAACGAGTTATATTATTTTAAAAATTTTACTAGAAATACCCACATAAACTACATGCGTAGACCGGGGGTCGTTTTGTTTTGATGCCCCGGATCCCTGACTGTCTTAGTCCACCACTGCTTGGTACAATCAAGCCGTTGATTAGAAATCTCATATGGTGTTATTTAGTTATTCATATTGATTCCGATCAAGAAAACAGTTACTTGTGGAGACAGTACTACGTACTAACCTAAACCTTACATTGTAACTATTTTGCAAAAAATACTACCACAAAATATATTTTTTTCGTTTCCAACATTCAATAGTGTTGTTCTGTTTAGTAAGTTGTTAAGGTGGCAAGGGTATTGCGTACAAAGTCAATCACTACTCTGTCATTCGATAGTCCGATTGTGAGTTGAAAACTTGAATTACACGATTTTAACTTTTGACGCACATCTGCAATATTGGCATTCGGGGGCGCATCACTTGCATCTTTTTTTTAGTTTATGGCGATTAGATAGATGGCGGATGGGTTTGGTGCTACTGTTTGACTTTATAAAAAGGAAGTGAACGAAGTTACATTGATTTATTGTTTAAAACATGGATTTACCATATCCTTTTTCCAGGATAAAGAAATGATGTTCACGTACGCGAGGTCCCACATACAGATTTAAGGAAGTATTAGTGCCATAGCAACAATCATCATACTCTTGCCCATTTCCTTTGTGATCTAGATACCTCTTTTTCGGAGTGTAGTTCAAGAATTGCCGTGTATTAACTGTTTGTGTGTATGTGAACTACGTTAAATAGTGTTAATTATTGTTTAAAATGTTTTGAGAGTGAATTAATTGGTTATTTTCTTGTAACCTCGAACGCGGAAGTTTTGTGATCTAGCCGCTCCTCTTACAGTACAATTTTCTCGGAAGATGTATTAGAGGATGTTCAGTTCATCTTAGTTATTGATGAATAAAGTGAAAATCTCATTATGTATGAACTTTGACTGCCAGTTATGAAACAATGGTTGAAATAGGCGCCCCTCAACAGTCAGCTGAAGAGAGTTTGGAGAATGCCGAATGGTATTGGGGTGATATCACTAGGTAAGTCTATTTCAATCATGTTTGTGTTTGTTCATCGGCTCTTACATGCAACATTAGGTTTATTAAAACATAGAAATCAGGAAGCAATAATATTGTTTTTTTTTTAACATTGATTTCATTCTCAAAAGTGGCAGCTCAGGTAGATCTGAGGCTGCATACGTTTGGCCTTTGATTAACTAAAAGAATCTCCATCTAGTCTATCAAACTTCTTCCAAATTTCATTAAAACTGGTTTGGTAAAAGATCAATTATGTTAGAATTATGGGTTGGTGGTAGAACCGTGTCAAACTTATGTCCTTCAACCCAATGTCTGGTCCCTACAAAACCCTTCAGGTTGATTACAAAAATACTAGATAAAGATACTCACATATGACCCAAATGTTATGAAATATTACAACCAACCTTAGGACCAATTCATAGGTCTTATTAGAACATGTACGAACACCCTTCTAGAGCACACCTTTTTAAGTTCAAGTTAGTGATGTTCAGTGCCAAAACATCTTTACTCATTCCATTTCTCATTTCTACTTATTATGTATTTCCAGAGATGAGGCTACAGAGAAACTGCGAGATACATGCGATGGCACCTTCCTGGTGCGCAACGCATCTAACAAAGATAGTGGTTATACTCTGACAGTGAGAAAAGGGGGTATGAACAAACTTATCAAAATCTATTACCATGAGGGGCGCTATGGATTTTGTGAACCATTTGACTTCAAGTCAGTGGTGGAGCTTGTTCGGTTTTATAGGGAATTCTCCCTAGCACATTGCAACAGCAGCCTTGACATCAAGCTTATGTACCCTCTGTCCAGACTACTTGAAAATGAAGGTGAAGAAACCATGAGTGATGATACCCTAGAAACAAAATTTAAGGAAATCCACAAAAAATATGTATTGAAAACAAAAGACTTTGAGGGTCGCTCTTGCAAATATACTAGATTACGAGAAGAAGTAAATATGAAAAAACAAGCACTGGATGCCTTTAGAGAAACAGTTAAAATCTGTGAAGATCATTTAAAATTACAAGAGAAGATGCAGGCTGAAGCACAGCCACATGAAAAGAATCCTGTTTTAGAAAATAATAGAAATTTAGTATCAAGAGTTCAAAACTTAAAGCAAGCCAAAGCTGAACTAAATGATATTTTAAGAAATACGGTTGCAGCTCAATTGCTGCTTGAGAGAGAAATTGCTAAACTAAAGTCAGATGTTACAGATCTCTATAAAATTAAAGACCGCTATAAAGTGTAAGTACAGCTCTTTCAAAATAATTCATGTTTTCACACACCGAAAGAAATTATCTCAATTTTTGGTTTTGTTTATTTGGCATAATAATGTATTTTAGTATGGGGATTTGAAAACAGGTCTCTCGCTATGCAAATGGTGCAATGGTGTAACAGGTTATGAGTCCTCACATACGCTATATCAATCATGTTTTAAGAAACTTATCATTTGATAAGTTTCTTAAAACAGATTAATTTAGCATAAATTAAGACTCAACAATGATTTGCTGAATTCTTGGTTTTTAACTTTTGGTACATTTAAACCAAAGTCTCTTGAGGTGTTCTTCATGTAGTTATTCTGATGTATATGAACTATTTATTGGAAAATGGTTGGATGAGTTATAGTATGTGTCATGATGTTAGCGACCATAATAATTTCCAATATTAAATATATAGAATTAATACTACATGCATTTCAAACAATACCGTTCCAAAATTTTAATCACACTATAGAATATTAATTAAATAAAACAAGGAAAACGTAGGGATATTCCTGATGTTACCTTTAAGGACTCATATAATGTAGCACTGATTGAAATAATATAATTTTTTTTGCTGGTTATATCACAAAAAAAAAACAATTATTAAGTGGTTTCACATTGGCCTAAGAAATCATTTGTAATTTGTATAAATGTTGTTATGTTCACAGGCGATTTTTAAAATATAATCTAATTAGTTTTCATCATAATTACAGGTGGCTACAAGGACGAGGAAAAACAGATGAATACTTGCATTTATTAGAAGATGACAATATACACAAACTTGAAGAATTGTATGCACACAGAGAGTGGATTAGTTGGAAAGTTAATTGTACAAGAGAAATGGCAGAAAAACTCCTCACAGGGAAACCTCAAGGCACATTTTTAATTCGGCCTAATTCCACTGGTCAATTAGCTTTATCTATTTGTTGTAACAACATGGTCTATCACTGTATTATCTTTAAGACTGAACGAGGTTATGGATTTGCGGAACCCTATAATGTTTATGAGTAAGTTTTCCTTTTGCATTTTTTGATCAAATGGTTATATTGTGGTTTAGGGGCTTGTCGCTATGTAACAATAGCTGCACGGGTCGATCGATCAGGTTAAGCTACGCTTGGTATGTGGATGGGTGACCATCTTTACATACCAAGACCCCTCCGTGCCTCAGATAGCACGTTACGCAGTTGGTCCCAACTGTCATTTGTGGATCTTTGACAGTCCTTACAGGTCGTCAGAAGTCCGAAAGTCAGCAACCAGTCTTACCAAGGGGTATTGTATTACCCAGTAACTAGGTTATGGAGGTCAGATAGGCAGTTGCTCCATGTAAAATACTGGTATACAGCTGCATCCGGTTAGGTTGGAAGCCGACTCCAACATAGTTGGGAAAAGGCTAGGCACATGATGATGTTGATGGCACCACCATCAACATCATCTGCCTAGCCGTGGTCCCATTTGATAAAATAATAATCAGTGATAAAGTTATACTTGGCATAGATTACTTTAAACATATTGTGTGTGATGTATAGAGATTGGATATTTAGATGCATATTTACCTAACATTCATTTTTTGTTATGAAAGTATGAAAGCGGCTTTTAAAAACATATTTTGATGCCAGAAACACCGGGAATGCAAAACTAAACAGGTGTATAGTATGGAAGCGACTTCTAAATTATTAACATTGCAAAACTATTCAGGTACATATTTATTTAGAATTAAAGTTTAAGCCCCGATACAAATATATGTATGTAGGGTGTAAGGGAGGGGCGGTGGATTTTTTTTTTACTAACAAGTAAAAAAAAATTAACATAAATGAAATAAAGATTATTTCGATACAAAAGCGCATTCCTTATTAGCCAACATCGCAACTTTAGGTAAATATGCATCCAAATATCCGATCTCTAGTGATGTATCATTATGTCTTGACGAAGTGCCAGCTGTCACTCATCTGGTGGTACCACTTTATAAATATTTGGATTTTGTTTTGTCTAATGCATTCTCTTAGAACACCTTAGAATGTCCGAAATTAATCAAACATTACCATTTATTATTTACTAAATTGTCATTGATGATCATAAAAAAACTTTAGAAAACTTAGGTTTGCCGTTTTAAACAGTAAATTTATTTGTTTATTATTTTCTTATGTTTCAGAACTTTGAATGAGCTTGTTCTTCATTATGCTGTGAACTCATTAGAAGAACATAATGAACAATTGAAAACGGAACTGAAGTATCCGGTGAATGCACATCTTGTTAAAAAACCTGAAAAGAAGCAATAAAAAGGTGAATGCTAAAAAATGATGGTTGCCAGTTTTGTCTTCAATTTGTAGACACAAGTCTTAATGACGACATTGAGACATATTACTTATGGGAACAGAAGTTGGAATTACCTTCTTGTGACCTTCAAGTAATCAACAATAAATTAAAAGGATAAACTTCTCAGCATCGAAAACTTATCAGCTAAGCATGATTTTAAAGTTATAAATCCATAAAATTTGCAGATTCATGCAAAATTCTCCCAAAGAAAAAGGGATACCTTTAAATTACTCTTCATTGTTTCTATAAATGTACTGTGAGGGAACATAATAATACGACAAGAAGTATTCATGTACAGGAAAGTAATGTAAGTTGATATTTCTGTGTTTTATAGCTTTATAGTGTTGTTATAATGTGATCTAATAATTATTGTACAAATAAAATGCTTTGGTACCCATGTACTATGGTACTTACCATATTATTTTAGATTTGTGCACAAATTATCATAAACTTCGATTTGAAAACTGCTTTCTATTGATTTGGTTTTATTTTTATTGTGATAATATTGTGATAAAACCATGATCAGTTTGGAAATCCCAGTTTTATCGTTTGTATGAACATTAAAAATGATTCTCAGGAGCTTTTAAGAGTAGGATACTCTGTACACATATTTTTATATTTGTTGTATTTACAAAGATTGGAAAAGTGTTCTTTCTTATTAATAATTGATGTTATTAAATTGATCGGGGCCTTTACGGATCGGCAGCAATGGAGGAAGGATAAGAATAACAGCTGATTCGAAATTGGAGACTGTTGAGAACAAAATTACTTTGAAATGTAAGCTCTCAGTTCAATTTGATATTGAGTCTGCATCCATATTGACACTTACGCTCTTATAATAAGAGTGAATTTTGAATGACGAGCATTATAGCTGGGTGAATATCTTGAATGGCCTAAAGTAATATTTTATTTTCACTTTTCCATTCATTCATAAAACATTGCAGTAATGTTGAGTGTTGTTTAGTCTGTCTCATTTTCTCATGTGTTAATGAATGCAGATGCAGACTTAATACATACGAAGTTCTCATAGAGATATGTATATTATGTATGTGATAGTAATGATTAGCATTTTAGAGTTCTGGTATTTGTGTATATTATGTGATTGATTTTTGTTACATTGTTTTTAATGGTTTAATGTGATGCGAGGTTAAAAATGATTCCATATCATTGATATATATCCAATATCAACTGAAATATTTTCCTGGTCTAGTGGTTGGGGTGGGGTTCATATGCAGTACGTAAGCTTTCAATATTATAAATCTTCAATAAACAAAATTTCGTTAAGCATAACATATTTGGATATGTATCTTAAATGGCGGTTATTTTTTTCAAATCTATGTAATAAGTACCTGCTTTGATACTGCGCAATATTGTGACGTATTATATTATTTACTTTGCGGTGTAAACTTGTATAGCGGACGTTATTGCACTAATATAACTCATTTTCCCTTAGTAAGTAATAAAAAGATATGATCAGATCTTTTCCTCGTAACTAGAAAAACATGTTAATTGCAACGTAAATTACCGTAAGCGTATGTAAGTATCATATTTGCAATGTCAATACTTTCAATGACAAAATATAAAATGTTGCATTGTATTAAGGCAGTGTGCTTCTACATAATAAGTATCGAATGCATGGGTGATACGTTAAATAAATGTTTACTTGTAGCAAATCTATTACATCGAATGTTTTACTTATAGTAGAATCAGACATTTATCCATTTATCTCTACTGTTTTATCAGCAGTATTGATTTCAGTAAAAACATTGATAATAATGATTTGCCACAGTGGATGTCTTTTATGATTTCAGTGCGTTTAAGTACTGATATATTTTACTTGGAAGTGTGTATATTAGTGTGCGAGTCTCGTCAATTAATGTTTTTTTCTGTTTAATTTCTATGTAACAATATGTAAGTAAAGATACTATAATAAATATATGTATTGCTATAATAGTAGATAGATCGTAAGTAGGACTAACCAATTCGTAAAAGTTATATTTTGTTTCGTTTAGTTCAAAACTTAATGATCACTAATTTGTAAACTGAACAATTTTCTTCTCAAACTTAATGTAAAAATCATCTCGTTATTTTTCTATTTGATAATAACAGATCAGTAATATTAACCGGTAAAGTAAATTAGACTACACAAAGAAAATGATAAGTTCTTTTTTTTGTAAGAATCCTCCCTGACTAGTTTTTATCACCCAGGAATGTAGCCATTTTTACAAAATGTTCCGTTTAATGTGGTCATATGAATATCCCTATTATTGCAAATGTTCGACCCCATAATACCAGTGGCAATAAACACCGATAAATGCCTGCCAGCTTTTGATGAGTTTTGATTAAGCAGCCCTAGTTTGTGCAGTCAAAATAAGCACCGTGACAAAATTGTAAGTACTAACTGAGCTACAGGTTTTGCGGTGACGACGATGCACCTTAAGAAAATAATCTGATTTAGGCTACTGGTAATGGATACTATTTTTACCCTATTGTAGTACATTAATCGGTAATTAGTTTTCGACACTGGCCGTCTCAACATAACATCTGATTATATAATCGTCCACCAATCAAGTATTTGTACCTTACTGAAGGATTTAAAGTAAGTTAATGATGAACTGAATATCTATGGTTTTACTCCTAAGTTGTAACTGTTTATTCACTGAATTTTATATTGCAATCAGAGCTCATTGCGAAGTAATCATGAACAATGTGCAAAGTGCCAGATTTGCTATAGTCTGTAACACATTCTCACTATATTAAATATTCCATAAAATGCTAAAAAAAATTAGGTGAAAAAATGTGACTTCGACCCAAATTCAACACTGAAAATGTGTGTATACCTATTCATAACAGTTTTTTTTAATATAAAATGAATAATATAATTTAGATTATACATACATAATATATACCTATTTACTTATAAGTTTAAAAATTATTTAAGTGAGATTATTGATCGTGTTATTTTAGTATTCAACTCAATAATACAATATTATCATTATAATGCAAAATATTCTGAGTTGCAATTTTATGTAAAAGTAAATATCATTAAATGATCTCAAGAGTGAATTATAACATAAGGTGATTCAAATGTTTGTTTGATAGTTTTTTAGACACCATATTATTATTAACTAAAGTCAATAGCAGCCAAATTGGAAAACTTACATACCTAAATTAGTTAACACTCAGTCGCCATTTTATAAGTGTAATAGTAGAAGGTTTTAATAAGTGTTAATAAACAAACTATCAATGAAGCGGTGTTTCCTTCGCATGCCTGTCAAATGCCACCCGACCCTTGTTATGGCAGTGGAAGTTTTGGATCGTTGAATTTCAATTGGATCCAATGCGTCTGGTACTGGATCGAATTGAAATTGGAGATGGACTAAATTCGGAGTTTCGGAGGGATGAAATTCCGATCCCGGATGCAAGCCCTCGTCTCTATAAAACCAAAGGAATTTTAAAAAGTAGGTAAGTGCAGCACGCTGACTGCATGTGCTAGTTGCTCCGTCTAGTCGCCTTTGGGATGCCGGGAGCAGTCGTGGCGGGCTCATTTTAAACGTAGGTAAGTAGTATTTTCTGTTTTATGGCTCCCACAAACAGGCCCGACGCGACTCGTAGAACAATTTCTATGAAACCTTCATGAAAATTTTGCCTGTCTGAAGAAGCATTTAACAAAATTTATTTGTAGGTACTTTTATGCTATGATTTTAAAGTTCAAGCATTTTTTTTTTAATATTGGGGTTCAGGATTTCAGGGTTGGCAAGTCTTTACAAATATTCTTTTATTTTGAGACACGTCTGGTTTCTTGGTTCCGTAGTTGGGAATTAATATTTACGCATGCACGCATGGGTGATGTTTGAATTGTCCGCAAACATAAGTACCTAGAGTACCTATTTCATAGCATTCTTCGATTAAACTGAAAAAAGAAACTGCTGATGTAACCGAAAATATCTTAAAAACGATAGAAACATCATACTTTAATCTTTTTAATTAGGGGATCTTGCAACAACCCACATGCATATGCAGCTCGCTGCTCGACCCTCTCTGCCTTCCCCGCAAAGGAAAGCGTTAAGTTATAGTCGCATAGCTTTTTAACCGACTTCAAAAAGGAGGAGGTTCTCAATTTGTTGGAACTTTTTTTTAAATCATAAAATGTTTATTTTTTTAAATTCAATGAGTTATTTTACTTTAATATTACAAAGTTATAATGCATGGTTTAATTTATATTGGCCACAATCCATCTAAGTCATTTTCTATGATTTTTTAACGAAATCTGTAATATCGAAGTACTTACATTTTCGACGTTGGCATACTCTTTGAATTACGACCTTACATCCTGACGACAAACTGTCACGCGGTCTAAATCAACATTCACACGGACCTATTAAAATAGCGGGGGGATGTTTTCTCGCACTGGATTTACAACTCTCGATTTTGAACCGAGCATTGAGAGTCCAGAGTGCTGAGCGCGAAAATCGAAGTGTGTTTTACTGTTCGATTTTCAGTAGGGTATTATTACACTCATTTTTGAAAAGTGTCATAATTCGATTCTATAGTGGTACTAAACCACTAAAAAAACAACATTTATTTAGCCAAAAGGAAAAAAAAACAACATTTATTTTATTTAATCGATTGGTGCCATAAAAATGCATTGAAATTTTACATTTTCAAATTTTGCGCAATTTGATGAAAACGCTGGACGCCATTTTCTCTGTGGGTGACGTCAGTTTGCCGCCGTGGCATCGAAGAGGATTTGCCGCCGACCAGCGCACTACTGGATGCTGTGGCAAGTTGGTAGCATCCCGCAGTATTCCACAGGAGAAATGGGGATCGTATGCTAGCCTATATTTACTCTCCTCTATGTGCTAGCCACAGAACACTTCAAGATGCCAGCGGACTCCGGTGCATGCCTACTAACCCGGTAGCAACCTGAATTTGCATTGGTAAATTTTTAATACCCTGCCCCGCCGGCCGACGATGTGGGTTGACCTTAAAGTCTACTGTGTAAAGTAAGTTGAATGAAATAATAACCATATATTTTTAAAACGTCAATTTATTGATCTCAAAATCAATCGTTCTTCAACTTAAAATCAATACACATACACAGGAATGATAAAATTCTTACAACTGACGAACAGGTGGAGTGGGATTTGATTACACTCGAATAGAGTGACTTGTACACAATAGAATAACGGATATTATAATAAGCAAAACTTAATTTGTTCAATGTAGGTATGCACAGAACTAGTGTAGGTTTTTTAGGTAGATTTTTTAGAATCTTTGGATGGAGAACGAGATCTTGAACGCGACATAGATCTTGCCTTAGAGCGCGAGCGAGAGCGGCTGCGGCTGCGGGAGCGCGAGCCAGAACGCGCAGAACGGGAGCGCGTGCGACGACGGGACCTCGACCGGCTGCAAATTTATAGAACATTGTATTAGAAAAGTTTCCAGTGTGGTTACAACTTTGTGTGTAACCTAATTTTAGTAAGTACTAAACAAGTACAACAAATTCTGTTCACAGAATTGAAAACATGCTGATAATATGAATTCATATTTACTAAATTAGGTTACACACAAATCTGGTAACACTAGTGCTAATAAACCAGATGTAGTCGTTTTTTACAAATGTTTATTAACAATAGTATTCAATTTTTACTGTTCAGCTTTGCCCATTATTTGAAAAGTACTATTTAAAGAAACCTTCTCATTTAACGGGCTACCAAAACAGCGGTAGACTAGTTTACTGTCTTCAATGACGATTTGAATCTTCTGGTCCTCAAGAATCTTCCAGATCAGCGCTTAATCTATGTCTATTCTAAACATACTACCTTCCTACTAAATTAAATTGACTGGCATAACAGCACAGGCTTTCTTTGAACACAAAAATGGGATAGTAATGTGTAACTCACTGAGTGCACGCAGTGATTACATTAGACGTGCGTTGCGACGCGCAGAACGAACTTTACTCTCAATGACGGTCTCGACAAGTGAAGTGTGCACGTAGGCTGTAGCTACGTAGTTCGCAGAGCGAGCGAAGTTACCGATGCAACCAACTCAATTGGAGTACACGCCGCGAAGTGAAAGCTACGTAGCGCAGACAATAAGAAGTGCAGACACTGACGAGTTCGTTCTCGGCGCACAGGCCAATGATAACCTATAACATAGTTATCATTGGTATAAGTGAGTCCAATACAGTGGGATGGAATCTTTGAATAAGAACAACAGTTCGCAATAACAAGTCCTGATAAGTCTTGTCAATTCTTATGTTGCTAACACTAGGTTTGGAATAGTTCCTTTTTACCTTTAAAGATTCCATGCCAAAGATAGGTTCCGACACACAAGTTTTGTAAATAGATTTTAAATTGTAACCTGCGACGGCGGCGGCGTGTACAGTCACGAGCGTAATGTCCTCTGTCTCCACAGTCATAGCAGCGGTCATCGTACGGCCGGGGCGGCAGGCGAGACCGAGGTGGCGGGCCCCGGCCTCCATAACCCCGCCCGCCGTTGGACATTTCTACACGAGCGCGGCGACCACATATAGTACGTCCATCTAAACCACGTATCTATAAATAGATAAACATTTTATTAGGACACTCATTAATAATACAAATTATTATTCAGAAGAAAAAAAAAGAACTTACAGCATCTTCAGCATCACGAGGATCTTCAAATTCTACAAAAGCGAAGCCGGGGGGGTTTCTGGCTACCCAAACATTTCTCAAGGGTCCGTAATATGAAAAAGCATCTTCAAGTTCAGGTTTGCTTGCATTGTTACCTAGATCTCCCACATACACTTTACAGTCACCATAACGTGACATTTTTCCTGAAAAATACCACGTTCCTATTAAAATTAACAGCAATAGGAACAATTTTCCGAAGTCAAACAAGTGTGGCGGTGGATGGATGCTCTGCGCGGAGTGCGTAGTTTCATCCGGATCAAAGCAAGTATACCAAGTAGTCTTAAGTTTATACAAATAAACATTAAAAAACGTCAAGACATTTTATTTTGGACAAAGATTATCAGAATTAGAGTATTTACCCGTTAAATAAGCAACACAATCGAACTACACTAAATTATTACGTACAAAATGGCGTACAGACGCCACCGGAAGGATTTCGTTGTTTTTTTTTTGTAACTTTGAAGCCCTTGGCTTTTTGGAGCAGCCGAGAACAGACTAACAAATACAGTATGTCTAGTGTACTCTGATGCCATGGCCGCACCAGCGCCTAATAAGTTTATGAGCTATGTGAAACCCTGGTGTAACCAAGCACTATTAGATATCTTTGTTGGAATTGTGTCACAAAATCTGGAGTGGATCTCTGGGCCCTGTTTAATAAATGTTATAAATTGAAATTATTATTTATTTATTTATTAAAATTACATTTATAACGCCTTAACAGATTTCTCAAATGTTGATGAAAGATATAACACACAACATTTGAAAAAAATAACAAACCGATATTTTACAAGTTTACAAGTTTCTGTTTAATAACAAACATATTACTTACAAAATTTACGACGATAAAAGGATAAACTTTGCTTTGATGTGACAGATTTTAGGTTCAACGAAAAATTTCGGGTCAGCAAAACTACCGTAGGCAGTACATGCGCCCTCACGGCCGTAGCCTTCGCAGAGGACGCCCTGGGCGTCGGGAATCCCAGGCTGATTCTCGGCAACGTAGGCGCGGGCTTGCGGACGGCGAGTAAGGGGTAGCTCGCTGTCCGGTAAGGACCAAGCCCGGGTCGACGGCGCGTTGTGTTCCACGCGCACCTCAAAGTGATGTCAGCAACAACTGATGGGGCCCGGAAGGGCCGATGCCTGCTAGGGGTGCGGGTTGTTTGAAAGAGATACCGCGGCCCCGGAACACGGGTGGGTTTTAGTCAGTAAAAGTCTGACACGCTCTTCTGCTCCACGCAGAGCGGGAGAAAACATTTGATGATTTCCCACCCAAAAAAAAAGCAAAACTATCGTCGAAAATTCGTACATAATAGGGTAATACACCCATTTTTGAAAAGTGTCTTAATTAGATTCTAAAATGCTAATATACCGCAAAAAACACAATTTTATTTAAATCGATTAGTGCCATAGAAATGCATTTAAATTTTACATTATCATATTTCGCGAGAAATTTGACAAAAACACTGGACGCAGTGGACGCCATATTGCTCTGTGGATATGACGTGAGTTTGCTGTGTAAGCAAATGCGCTGATATTTTGTATGATAATTGTTTATAATTTAACATTGTTTTACAGTTATTATTCTACATATCGTTGTTTTGCTGTTCCTGAATGTTAGATATTATTTAAATAAAAATTATAAAAGTACAAAGTTATTCAGTTGATTATTTTAAACAGCAGTATGAATTGTGTAAGTGTAAATACCTATTACGTAATAACGTGGCGGCTACTATTTCATGGTGTTCAAAAACAGATTAAAAAAACTGAAATCTTTGAATTGAATTTTTTTTTTTGTTATTTCATGAACTAAAGCCAACATTTTTGCCAACTGCTTTTTGCCTAAGTTATCTAAATAATCTATTTTTAGCTTTCTTCGCATACAGAGTAAAATACCCTATTGTTAGGTTTATAAAACAGGGCCCTTTATAAAACGCAATACTATGAACAGGTGGCGCTGCTACTCGTTTGTCTCATAATCAGTCATAGCACTCATAACATAACATATCACCGTAAGTTTTGTCTCTGAATGTTCTTGTGGTATTACTATAATTAGACCACGTTCGCACGGATGTAAAAATATCACAGCAGGATTTTTCGTTTTTATCGTTACATTATGTATTATTGTTTACATTAAAATAAGGTTACTAATAAATATTTTGAAATGTTATGTACACATAGCAATAAATGCAACACCGACTGCCAATAATGCCGACTCCACATCCTTGCTAAACCTCGATAGATCAATTCAAATGTTTTCATTGGGCTAGATAGGCATTTTGGCTGGTGGTTTGGGCTTGCAAGTTGCAAGGGCTAGATTGCCGATCCAATCGAGTCGGAGAGAGGGTCGATTTTTGTTCACAATTCAAAAGAAGCTTGCTGAAAGCGCTAGTGATGCATCTCCTTTGTGGGAATTTGTAGTTTACGGCAAGTGGCTAAGCATGTGCTTCAAGGTTTGTGGTAAAAAAAAACAATGTATTCAACACCTTCTCATACAAAATAAGTTTCTTGTTCTTCTCTAGTATTGTCTTTGAATTGTCACGAAATTAATGGCAACATTGAAAAAAAAAGTAAAAGCAATGTAGCGGACGGACGTCGTTGCGACTTTTCTTTCCGTCATGCAATAATTTTTGTCATTCATGAATTCGTCGATAAAAAATATATTAGATGGTGTCACATACGTGAACATTAGTTGAAATATAGTTTTAATAATGTGTTAGTATTTCGTTTCGCATAGTTCATCTTCATAGTTCTATAGGATAGGTGTGTGACAAGTAAAGTTCGGTAATGGTAATGGTGGCCATGTCATGAAAATCCCCACAGCCATGGATGATAGCTCCGTATCTCATCACAACGGAGGGCAAGTTGGATCTCAAATCGGAGTCAGTGTAAATAACAAACAAAATGACGAACCTAGCCAAAGTGTCCAGTATTCAATACCGGGCATTTTGCACTTCATCCAACACGAATGGGCGAGATTCGAGCTCGAGAGATCACAATGGGAGGTGGACAGAGCTGAGTTTGAGGTGATTTTATTGACTGTTTTTATTTTCATAATGTTTATCGTAAATAGTATAGGGTTCACTGACACCAAACAATTTACGGACTGAAATTTAAAATCTAAATCGCCGTGTCGTTGACTCCAAGTATTTTGACTAGACATTTATCATTTTGGAATTTCAAAATTCCAAACAATTGGACCTTAGTCTGATACTGTATTCAGACCAAAATATTGGAATAGTACATTATTTTATTAAATTTATTGTTTCTTATTTTTTTTTCAGACTTGTTTTTATGTACTAGTTGCGCCTTAATGTAATCAATGACTAATTAAATCTTGTTTGTTTTCTATTTATTCAATATCAGAAATCTGACCAGACTTAAAGTATTGTTGCTTGACTTGTAATTTATGCTCCCATTTCCAAATGATGATTTCATTTTATTGAACCCATTGCTATGTTCTGGTCATATTATGGTAATGTTGATAAATATAGAATTGTGTAATTGTTAATGTTATGTAAAATATGTTTTTAGTACCAATTCTTTACTTATTATATCGAGGGGTGAAAGGCCATTTGTTTGAAGCAACATTATGGACGATATTGAATTATATACAGTATTGAGTTAGTTATTGGGTATATAACTCAATATTGTCCAAAATGTCGCTTCAAACAAATAGCCTTTCACCCCTCGATATATTTTACTGTCTGTTGGTGAAATTGTTTCCCAATTAGATCTGATTTTAAATGTGTTTTGTTGTGATTATGTGTTATTTAATTACATTCACTGCATTGAAGTTTATTTCTAGTAGTAGGATGAATATTTTTTGACAAAAGTCACTGACCAATGCAATATTAAAACATATATTGTTAAAATATCTAAAGCCAGAACTGAAGTTACCGTAAATGAGAGATTGGGGTCAAAATGTAACTGAAAGACAATAATAGGTAAGAATCATATAAGATATGATTCTTACCTATCACCCCCCCCCCCCCCCTTCTTCTGTCTTCTTTGACAAATTATTCCTTATTTTGCTGATGTATTTCCTAATATCAATATCTCAATGTAAGTTTGATTGATCAAGTCAAAATTTAAATTGTTTGTTAAAAATATAACTTGGTAACAAGTCTTGAGTAATTAGACAATTAATACTCAATTAATACATGTAATTGATTAATAGTATTTTTAAGTGAACTAATTGCTTAAGAAAGTCCCTGGATATATTTCCAATAATCTTAACAATGACAAACTGCCCAGCATCTATCCAGGCTGCAAATAGAGAATTTTCTCACTTTTGAAGTTGATTCACTAAACATGTTACTACAGAGAATGCTGTCTAAAAGCTAGATAATCTTATTTATGTTTTAAAACACATTTTTATAGAGCTTGTAGTTTCCTCAATGCCTTGGTCCCATGTGTCTTGGATGTGTGTAAATGCAAACATTATATTCTCTTCCATTATTCCTCTGTCAGCTGTCAGCTTTTCATCCTTCCCTTTTTCATCATATCAACGGTCATAGTGCATCCAGTATGACCGTTTATAAAAAATATGGATAATCCTTCGATTATCCATATTTTTTTTGGTCCATTCTCCCTCAAATCTGTAATGAATGGCCTACATATTCGTATGTGCACACAAATATCACACATTCATATTTATACTGGTGGTCGCCCAGTGGTCGAAACTCAATCATAATTCATTTAAAACTGACTTTATTTCTAATGCATTATAATGTAAAAATATTAGCTTTCTCCACTCCTTTTCCATATAAAATTTAATTGTGCCAAATTTCATACTCCTCTTTCTGCATAATTTTCGTAAAAAGGGGCATGAAGTTTTTGCTTCTGAGTTATTTTTTTTTGGGTAACTCATCCATATCCTAGGCTATATCTCTGCCAAGTTTAGTTGTGCAAGCGTAACAGACAGACAGTTACTTTCACATTTATAATATTAGTAGGCATAGATAACATATTTTTGATTCCTCATAAATAGAAAGACCTGAAGTTAGTTTTTGTAGGTTTCACATAAATCTGACCAACTCATAATTGTTTTTATCCATGACTGTTACCTTATTCTGTGAAGATTATTTTCCCTCTTCTTTAAAATAATTCTCAAACTTACTGAAATCATAATAATATTGTTAAAAAATCTTATACTTTGTGTGTTATTGTGAAAATGAGACATGTTTGTTACTGAAATAAATTGTTAGTGTTAATGTAAACAATTTATGTGTAAACAATCAAATAGCATTCTGTGAATTATTCTTCTGTACATTATGATTTATTTTATTGGTTTATGCAGATGTTAGTATTTAAATTCCGGTTCTCCCAAATAAGGCGAAGAGGACTTAAAGTGGCCTGAGATTTGGCACAACTCACCGATGCTTCTATTTCTAGAATTGTCATATGAATATTATAAAATCGATATATGTCTTAATAGTTCTTTAACTTATATTACTTGCCCAAGAATGTCATAATGTGTGTAATATTGTAAATGAGTAAAAACAGTGCCAGTATGCTTGTATAATCTTATGGCTTAAAGATGTACTTTATCCTTAAATTAATGCTATTTGTTTTATATAAAATAATGATTGTTCATTTATATTAATAAGTTGATAACTTTAGTTGATGATTAATGTTTTTTAAATCACATTACTTAATTACAAAATTAATGTCACAGGCGCGGATTGCCTTCCTCCAGGGTGAGAGGAAGGGCCAAGAAAATCTAAAAAACGATCTGGTGAGGCGGATTAAGATGCTGGAATATGCACTTAAGCAAGAGAGGGCGAAGTTTCACAAGCTCAAGTATGGGGTGGAGTTACAGCAGGGTGACGTGCGCCCGCCGCCAGAAGAGCCCCCTGTGGAGCCCGAGCCGGCTGAGCGAGCCCAGTGGAAGCAAGGCCGTCAGCTCATTAAACAGTACCTGCAGGTTGGTGCCGTATTATTCTATGTATTACCCCTGATGAACTGGTTCCATGATTTCCCATTCCATCCAACAAAAATGTATTATGGTTGTCTCTAAAATCATAGAGCTGGTAACTCCAGTTTGAGACCCTAAGAATACTAGTACCAAACTTACCAGTGCCTAAAGTGAAGTTTTCTGGGAAGAAGTAACTCGTTCTCAAGTTCCATCAGGGTCAGGATCCTTATATGTATAGTATTATTAAGGTTTTAGGGTCTCATATGTTTATATAACCACACAGTTTATTAAGAATTTAAATGAAAGTTGAGCTTAGAATTGTTGTGTTATCTTATTTATTTGACTCTTCCTAAGTGTTATTTCTATCTTATGTCGCAAATAGCTAATAATACGATGTGTCCCAAAAACAATACGTCAAAACTTTTATAAGTACATAATTTATAGTGTATAGATTAGGTGGTTTAGCAAAGAAGATAATTACGATGATAATACAATTTACTAAAGATGGTTGTTATTACTTGAATCAAAGAAGATTAATATTTTTTGGTATCTAGCCTTGCTTGTTAATGACAGGATTGGGAATGTTCATAGTTAGTTTATAGACTAGGCTTTTCAATATTCTTTAGTGGTAAGGTATGAAAGACGACTTAACGTGCAACCGCCCAAATTCTTATTACACTGACTCAACTTTTCTCTTGTTATTTTGTACACACATCAAAAGTGTAAAGGGATGTAAAAAAAATTGCCCTATTTTAAACAAATTAAAATGTCTGTTTAAATTGATTAAATAAAATGTTTTCGTACGTGTAGATCGACGAAGTACTCTCTGCTTTTGCATTAATAAAGACTTCGCGAATTTTGGTTATGCTGGATTTTCACCTTAATTAATCCTGTCATTAAAATGTGAGAAAAAATAAGAAATAAAGTTTTTAAAGGTTTTTATTGCGTAAAATAAACAATTAGTAGTAGTCTGTATTTCGGCCGTTAACGCGTATAACACAATCGCAGCGATTCGGCATTCTCAATATGAGTTCTAAATGAACTCATGAATCACGTTGCGGATTTTCTGGTGCGTGTTTGATGGCACCCATATTTGGCAGAGCTCTTCTTTGATGCATATCCTATGCGTGCTCAATGGGATTCAAGTCTGGCGATTGACCAGGCCATAGTAGCTTGATATTAACTGCGGCAAGTGTGCAACGACTCAGGCTGTGTGTGGACAGGCATTATCATGCAAAAGCCGTAATGAAGAATCAAATTGGGTCCGCAAAGCAATGACAACATCTGCTACAATCGTTTCAGCGTAAATCTGTGCATTGCCTTTGTTCCAAATCAGTTCGGTTCTTCCGCCGATTCAAATACCCTCTCACGTCATTATTGTTCCACCACTGTATGTATGCATGGACTTTTGGCATTTTTTAAAATGTTCTTGGCGTTCAGGGGTCTTTGAATGCTGTGTTTGTCTAATATCTGGCCTCATACCAAAGCGAGATAACACGCAAAAGCCACTCTTCTTCTGCCCGTTTTCTGTGTTCTCGAGCCCATTGTAAACGGGCTCTGCCATTTTGGAGCTCAATAGGTGGTCCACGTAACGGCCTCCGGGAACGGATATTAACTTCATGCAAGTGATTTCGTATGGTTTGATCGCTTATTATTAACATCTATGATGCCTCGTAACCGAAATTATCACGGTCGTACGATTTCCTCGAGTAGTAATTCATATGTAACGGTCTTGTCTGCGTGTGGTGATACAAGCTCGTCCTCCATGTCGCCCTGCCACGCTATCAGTGATGCGGTAACGTGTCTCTGCGTAGAGCCCAGAGGGATTGCCACGACACGTTGCTGAGAATAACACTACACAACAAGAAATTTACTAAAAAAGTATCCATAGGAGTTACAAAAAATAAAATTAAGAAAATCTAATAACAAGCATAACGTTCTTCATCCTTAGATACTTTTGATGTGTTTATATGACTTTTTAGCAAAGCAAAGGATAGGGATCGCGCGTCGTCGTTTCTCCCAACTTAGTGACAATCTTATTGACATCCAGGTATTTTATTCTTTGCCGCAAATTACGTGATCATTATGCATATTAATTGGAACTATTCCTTCTCCCAAACAGGAAATAGGTTACACAGACACTATACTGGACGTTCGCTCAAATAGAGTGCGGGCTTTACTCGGCTTGAACAATGAGGAAGTAGAAAACCCAAACTACAGAAATTATGACAAGCAGCAACACGACAGATGTGATTACGCTATGAACCATATGGTTCGCAAATACGATTATGGTAAGTATTAATTATTAACAGTTGTTATAACACAAGTGTGTGTTGTAGAAGTTCGAAATCAGATTCAATAAATTTTTCAGAAGTGGTTTTAACAAAACAACAAGATAACAATCCCTTTTAATGACCATGTGTAAATGTGCATAGAATTGACCGAATCTGGAGCCTTAGTAAAAAAATCTGATGTCCTGATTAGAAGACAGGTATCAAACCCCACTTATGTAAAAAATATTGTTTTACTTCTAGATAAGTATAGCATCGTCCTCATAGGATTATCCAAATTTATTCTGGATCGGGGCATTTTACATGTTTCTTTCATACGTCACTAGGCTCATTTCTTAAAACTGTATTCTATGTGATGTTATCATTCAGATACAGGAAAAGAGCCGCGTAAAAGCGGCGTTTCCGCGGTCGGCGGGTACAATGAGGAGGGGCTCTCGGTTCAGGAGACGGCTGCAGTGTTCGCTAACTTTGAGTTCCTCACCAACCAGGAGATGGATATGGACGAGATCGATGACTTGGATGCCAAACAGACACACCACCCTCCTGGTAAACAAGGTAGGTATCCTTCCGGGAAACTTCGTCAATAGATTTGTACATTTTAGTAGAAACATCACCACATACTATAAAACAAATTCCCCCGCCGCGTCTGTTCTGTTCTGAACGGATTTTCATGACGGTTTTCACCAATAGACAGAGTGCTGCACGAGGAAGGTTTAGATGTATAATCTGTTAAGGTTTTGTGTAAATTGGTTAACGCGGGCGAAGCCGCTGGCAAAACCTGGTAGGAACTAATTTCTTCATGTCTTTGCAATACATATAATTACCAATAATGAGTACAAGAAGTGTGTTGTGGTTGTTTTATTTTTTAAAAAACAAAGGCTATGAAATTTGTGACAAATCCACACAAATCAACCAAGTAGGTTTTGTTTTTGATTTATCTTTTAGTCTTATCAGTTGTAGCTAAATATCAGTTTTAAATAGGGTATTTTCCAATTTATTTTAAATGAAAGATATTTAACAGAAAAATAAAAATAAATTGATTTATATCTATTATCTAAATTAAAAACGATTAAAATCAAATTTATTCTTCGTTGTTTTGAATTTACCACCAAAACGCTCCTTTCGATGACTTTTTATATCACGAAAAATATGTTTGATTTACATAGTTTTTATTTGAGAAAATGGATATAAATCAATTAATTTTTATTTTTCTGTTACATATTTCGTGCCAATCTTCAAATTTAAATAGTTTTTAATCAATTAGAAAATACCCTATTGTACTTACAGTATTCTTCTTTGTCTTGAAGTACAGTTTCCTGGGTCGTTACAACGGAAATACTGTTTAGGAATAACAATTATTAATTCATCAATTATTAATTCACGATTTGCAGAATATTTAGCTAAAGGGCAATGAAGTTATGTTTGAAAATAAAGTTGCTTCAGAAATTTGGTTCCTAACTTCACTTACCCAATGGTTGTAATAATTTCATCTATATCTCTGGTCCTAATTCCAAAGAACGAAAGTAGTAGAAATCTTGAAAGGAATCCCTAATTGCATAGGTGTTTGTTTACTTTGTCACATAAGGCGAGGAAGTCGACCATGAGGCTGAGGAGGTCCTGAACGAGCTCAATTTGCTGACTGAGAGAGAGGCCGAAGGTGGAGGTCAGGGCGACGAGTATCCAGTTGGTGAGTTGTGTTTTCACATCAAACCACTTAGATTGATATGCTTTCTGGTAGTAGGCGGTAGAGACTGATATTTTTCAAAGACAATGTTATTGTAATATAGTAAGTATTATTTAAATGTTAGCATAATAAAAACCGCAATTTAGAGGAAAATTGAAGTTCAATGAACGTAGTCCACTTTTCCGCTCCGAATTATTCAAGTTTTGTTATGGTCGTTGCCAAATAAGGTGGCAATTGCGGTCATTGCATTTGGGACCAACTATAAAGAAATTGGCAGCCTGGCTTTAAAAAAATTGAAAAATTGCAGACAGGCAAAAAATTTGTAACTACGTTCTGCAACCCTGATGATTTCCCTTAAAAGTTGATATAACTCGAAATCGCCAACCCGTCATGAGCAAGGTGCTCGTGCCTTCTCATTATGAGAAGAAGCCTTTGCCCTGCAGTTTGACAGTAATAGGCTGGGATAGTGATATATAACAATGTTGTGGCAGGCAGCGGCGCGGGCGCCGGCGGCGCGGCGGCGGGCGGCGCGGGCGCGGGCGAGGCGGACGAGGAGCCGCTGGCGCTGGGCGAGCTGGCGCAGCTCACCGTCAGCAACGAGCCCGAGGCCTACGACGTGGCCAGCGCCAACAAGGAGTCCTTCCGCAAGACTTGGAACGCAAAGTATACGTTGCGCTCGCACTTCGATGGAGTAAGTTCCTTTTTACTTTACTTTCTTGCTATTTTTTATTCAAAAAAAGGAAGAGTTTATGTATTTGGCGAGTACCTTCTTTTATCATGAAAGAAAGAAAAAATATATATGGGCACTTGCTCATGTATATACAGAGATATCTCCGTGATTAGAAAGACAATACACTGACGTCGATACAGCTCGGTTAGTCTACTTTAGTTATTTTCACAGCGTTATGTCCTACGGTATTCTGCTGTGGGGCAAAATATGTATGTCCATCAAAAACGTGCTGTTTGTGCAATATATCAGCTAGGTGCTAGAGTTTCCCAGAGATTTTTTTAAAAAGATATTGGTATTCTCACGGTGGCATCGCAATTCATCTTCGCTAATATCTTATATATTAGGTAAAATATATACTTATACACTAAAAACAGTGATATTCATAATATTAATGCTAGAAATAAGGACAAACTACGTGCTCCCTTTCGCCGGCTTCATAAAGTTCATAACTCATTTGTTGGGCTTGTACAACCTTTTATAACAAGCTTCCCTCTTCTTTGCTAGATTTACATTTTAATGCGTTAAAAGCTAAAGTAAAATCCAACCTTTGTTCTAAGGCATACTATTCTTATTCTATCAACGACTACTTAAACGATAAGAAATCTTGGTCGCTGTGATTAACTCAAGACGGCGTTTGTTTTCTTTCACCAGAGTTGACTTACCTACTGACAGGTCATATGAGTTGCTTTATAACATTGTTTATTTTGTTTGACTGTATAAACCATTTAATAAAAAAATATTCATGAAATTTTCGTTTATTGTTGGATGTTAGCTACTTGCCTGTTATTGTATAGAATCAAGTTCTTCGACAGCTGTGCTGCTGGGGAGTTTGTTGCGCCACTTCTTCTTCCCGTTTTTGGGGGACTGTCTATGTAATTTTGACGTTCAAAAAGTGCTGACTCTCAGCCTAGTTTGAATAAATGACTTTTGATTTTTGATTACTAGGCCGATTTACGTGATTTTTTTTCGTTTGGTAGAGCAATTTCGCAAGGTTTCTAGGGTTCCGTACCTCAAAAGGTAAAAAAGGAACCCTTATAAGATCAGTCTCTTGTCCGTCTGTCCGTGTGTCACCACCGATTTTCTCAGGAATGGGTGGACCTAGCAAGTTGAAATGTATACCAGATACTGAGGTCTATAGTCCCTATTAGGTGTATAAAAATCAAGGTCCTGAGTCAACACGATAAATAGATGTGGACAAATTTAGATTTTCACGAAAATTTGTAAGTACCGAAATTTCCCTAAGTTCAACTTTTGTTATTTTTCGGAATTTTCCCTTTACTCGAGAGTTGACCCAGTCAACCGATAGTACCCTATAGGTTTTGGGTCGAAAACTTATATGTTCCCGTTGACCTAGAATCACGAAATTTGGCAAAAAGTAAGGTCTTACAGCATAAATAAAGGAAAAATTCCAAAAAAAAGCAAATTAAGGTAAGTTTTGGTACATACAAGTTTTCGCGAAAATCTAAATTTGCCCATATCTTTTTTATACAAATTTGTACGGAACCCTCGGTGGGTGAGTCCGACTCGCACTTGTCCGGCTTTTTTCAATTAATTTTGCTATTAGTGATGTGCGCTAATTAAAATAATTTCTGTTGTATAAAGAACTAGCTTTTGCCAGCGGCTTCGCCCGCGTGGAGGTAGGTGTATTATACATATAAACCTTCCTCTTGAATCACTCTATCTATTAAAAAAACCCGCATCAAAATCCGTTGCGTAGTTTTAAAGATTTAAGCATACATAGGGATATAGGGACCGAGAAAGTGACTTTGTTTTATACTATGTAGTGATAATAAAGTTAGGTTAAAGGGACGGCACGTCTGCGTCCCTTCGTCGTCTCACTTCTCTCCTGTGTGTCCCGTGCCTTACGTACCACAAGTTGAGGGAAAAAAAAATCAGAACCAAAAACACCGACTTCCGAAATTAAAAGTAATTTTTCACACTAGTGTTTTTTTGTAAGTTTGAGTTTTTTTGAGGCTACATTTTAATCGTTAAATTGATAGGTACTCTGTTGTTACGCAAAAAGCTAATTGAAGGTTGCAATGTTTTCAGGTGCGAGCACTGGCGTTCCACCCCACCGAGGCGGCGCTGGTGACGGCGTCGGAGGACCACACGCTGAAGCTGTGGAACCTGCAGCGCACCGTGCCCGCCAAGAAGTCGGCCGGCCTCGACGTGGAGCCGCTGTACACCTTCCGCGCGCACACCGCGCCCGTGCTGTGTCTGGCCATGGGCGCGCCGCGCTCCGAGGAGTGCTTCTCGGGCGGCCTGGACGGCACCATCCGCGTGTGGAACCTGCCTCCGCCCACGGCAGACCCCTACGACCCTTACGACCCCGCTGTTCAGGTACCACCTTAGTGTTTTCTTGCCTAATTTTGATTTGATGGTCATTCTGACCAAAATATTTTCTCAGTATGACTCTGGTCTAAGATACGTCTGATGATTGATACATCTGGTATTAGCAGGAGGTATTGCATGCAGATGTGTCATCAATGTTGCTATTTTGGGGTCGTAAATACTAAATGACCAAGTAACTCGCTCGCCGGCTATAGTGTGCATCAATAGAAGCCCAAAAAGTTTTTAGAGGTTCATTAATTTGTAAAAGTGTGCATCATTAGAAGGTCAAATAAGTTTTAAGAGGATCAATAAACATTTCCTAAAATGAAATCAGTACCGTGACGTGCAGGGGGCGGTGCTGCGCGACCACACGGACGCGGTGTGGTCGCTGTCGAGCGCGCACGGCCGCCTGCTGTCGGCCTCGGCCGACGGCACCGTGCGTCTGTGGGCGCCGCGCGCCGCGCGCCCGCTGCTGGCCACGCTGCGGCCCGACGACGGGCCCGCCGCGCCCACGCCCGCCGCCGCAGACTTCGCCGACGCCGCCTCGCGCGCCGCCGTGGTCTACCGCGACGGCACGCTGCTGCTGTACGACCTTGAAACTGGACAGGTACGACACATTTTTTCCTTGTCTTCTATATGTTTACCCGAGTTCGTCCTATGAGTGCCGCTAACGCTCTCCCCGTTCCAGCCGGTGCTGCGCGTGGCCTGCGACAGCCCGGCGCACCGCGTGCGGTCGCACCCCACGCTGCCGCTGCTGGTGACGGCGCACGAGGACCGGCACATCCGCTTCTGGGACGGCGTGTCGGGGCGCTGCGCGCACGCCATGGTGGCGCACCTGGACGCGGTCACGGGGCTGGCGCTGGACCCCAACGGGCTGTTCCTGCTGTCGGGCAGCCACGACTGCTCCGTGCGGCTGTGGAACCTGGACACCAAGACGTGCGTGCAGGAGATCACGGCGCACCGCAAGAAGTTCGACGAGAGCATCCTGGACGTGGCCTTCCACCCGCTGCGGCCCTACATCGCCAGCGCGGGCGCCGACGGTCTCGCGAAGGTGTTCGTCTGAGCGAGTCGCTCCACATATATATAGTATATATACATTACATGTAATTTTACTTTCGATACGAACTTTATGTAACGCAGTAGCGAGTCGCGTCATCGCTCGTAGACGAGCGACCGGTACTCTTGGATTATGTGTCTAGTCCCTTCGGTACGGTTACGAGTAGCGACGTATCTGCGATTCGACGACGCCGTTGTGTACGGACGGAGCCGCCGGTTCGTTTTATCGTATTTAATATTATAACGTAATGGACGCGCTCGACGCTCGTTATAAGCGCGTAGTGAACACTCATCTATGTATAGACATTTGAAATTTATTATAATATATTTTTAGACTTTCAGTATGTGGATTTAGGTTTTTATCGCGACTTTTTCACCGATTTTACTAAGCGCAGTGAGAATATTGTTCGTTTCTATGCATCTGTAAGCGACCCTATAATAAATATCATAAGGACTCCCACGATGTTTCCTTGATATGTTCATTATGTTTACGTGTCTGTACAGTTAGAATGTTACGCAGTATTTGCTAATATTATGCAAAGAACGAATGGTGTTTCTTAGCTAGATTATTTTTATTTAAATCGATTGGATTTCTATAGATGATATTTTCTTTTGTTTTGTGACATGTATTACATTAACATGCTCTCATGATATCTTATGCGAATGAGGAGCAATCGAACAAAAATAATGATTGAGTAGAAGTACTATATCGAAAATAACATAAGTAATGTTTGTTCGTAATGAGTACTGCGATGTAGAGTATATATTATGAAACATTACATATTCCTTTATTTTCCTGGAATTCATACTTGTACACATACATCCAAAAATTGATAGTAAAAAGCAACATAACCGATTTGCATGTTGTTTTTTTATACTTTGTTGTTTTTTTCTTCCCTTCACCCCTACTTTAATGATCTAGTAAGTAAGATTTTATTGACTGAATAACTTAACCATGCAAGAAAAAAAAAGAGTTTTGAGAAATGGATCTTCCTTATCTCATAAATACTCAATTCATACTATATAAACTCATTTGTTGCATTATGTACATTATTCAATTTATAACAATTCATTAAAGTCGGTTCATTGGGTTGCGAGTTTTAATGTAAACACTAGTTGATGTTGGTAGTTCTGTAACCCTTCTAGAATAACTGGCTCCCTTTGCTATTGAATCATAAACATTTTATCACAATAATATTGGAATTTAACTGATTTATCAAGATACTTAGGCCATATCAATTTCATTTCGCTTATATTGCACCACGAGGGGAATAAAGGCGTAAGTAGAAATCCGAATTACAAACAGATTCAGGATCGACGATTTTTTGTAACATTTCTTTTGAATTTAGAAGTGGTATAAATGTGTATGTGTTATTTAGTCAATTTGTATAAAAATAAATAAATAAATGCAATATTACAAACGTACTTATGCCTTTGTTTCTCAGGTTGCGGTTTACATTAGCCTGGTTGCCTGAATATTGTTTAATTGAACAAGTTGGGGTGACAAGTGTTGCTATTTGGTGTACATGGTCACAATCGTGTGCATCGCACGGGAGTAAAGTAATATAAATGTACTAAATTTCATCATACCTACCTTTCTTCTGCGGGATAGGGCAACCAAACTATGTTTTCGCGGGTCGACGGCGCGTTGTGTTCCACGCGCGCCTCAAAGAGATTTCAGCACCAACTGGTAGGGTCCGCAAAAGCCGATGCCTGCCAGGGGTGCGGGTTGTTCGAAAGAGATACCGTGGCCCGTGGCACACAGGCAACTGAAGGAACACGGGTGGGTTTTAGTTAGTAAAAGTCTGACACGTCCTCCCGTTCCACCCAGAGCGGGAAAAGTTATTTGATGATTTCCCAACCTCAAAAAAAAAATAAAACAAACTGTTTTTGGGAGCAATGAGCAGTGGTCACCCAGTTTCGGCCTTGACTTGTAAATCGTGAGTTCGAACCTAAGCAAGCACTTTACTAAGGGCTAATTTTTCAGTAGTCAGATATCTTTTATCTGAGGAATAAATATGTTGTATTGAAAATATGACAAACACAGATAAAAGTTATCTTGCTATTGAAAAATCAGCCTTTGTATTCAATTTCACCAATTCTGCTCTCAAAACGGCGAAGGAAAACGTGAGGAAACTGGTATGTGTTAGAAGACATGTGGCCTACTCCTTCTCACAGACAGGAGGCCTGTGTCCCAGCAGTTGAACATTATAGGCCGATGATGCATGAGCAAAAGTAATAAGTGTTTATAGCAAGCAAAACAACAGTAAAACCATTTCAGGCATTTTCATGAGCTTGTGTTGGATCTGTTTGGACCTTAGGCATTCCTATTGCCAGACGGCGACATCACTATTTTGAAATCCTCAAAAAAATGCGTGAACCCTACCTACCAGTTTATTGCAAAACAACTAATTGCGTAACGCACAATCATAATCTGAATCATTTTTATACAGACTGGTAATCCATTGCTTCAGTGTCCGTTTCAATGGCGCGGCCACGGCGTAATTTAAAAAAATAATTTTACCAAGATTTTGTAATAATTTTACCTATTATCGGTAGTTCTAAATATTAAAAGTTGTTTACAAAAAAGTTCGCTGTCAAGCCCGGGTCGACGGCGCGTTGTGTTCCACGCGCGCCTCAAAGAGATGTCAGCATCAACTGATGGGGCCCGGAAGGGCTGGTGCCTGCCATGGGTGCGGGTTGTTCGAAAGAGATACCGCGGCCCCTGGCACACAGGCAACTGAGGGAACACGAGTGGGTTTTAGTCAGTAAAAGTCTGACACGCCCTCCTGCTCCACCCAGAGCGGGAGAAGTTTTTTTTTTTTTTTTTTTTTTTGTGTTTTGGCTTCGCACGGTTTGTGCATTTAGCCAGTGTCAAGTAATTTTTCATCTTTTTCCATCAAGTAAATGGCCCGATATCGGGCACGAAGTTACAAAACAGTCATAGTCGTCTTTAGTCAGTCAAGTCAAAGTTATTGTAAAGCGGTAGTAACTTTACAACAACCTAATAGGAGAGTTTTTGGCGGGATCGCGTTGGAACATGTCGCACGAATTTTCATTTTCATGGAATTTAGTGAAATAGCGAATTAAATTGTATAATTTTGATAGTGAATTATTCAATTTAGTTACGTGTGTGTGCACAAGTGTAGTGAAGGTGAAAATAAGTGACTAACGTGGACTTTTCGTGTTCCCCCCAAAAACTCCTGTTAGGTTTTTTAGCCTAACCTTAAACAACCAGACAAGATTGTCTTGACATTCACGAAATATATCTACTTCATGTTTAAATAAATTTACGAACTGTTTCCACTCGAGTTGCGAAACTCCGATAATTCCCGATGTCCACCACTTGTTTGGCCACCACTGGTGGAGAGCGACACGGATTTTTAAACATTCCCTATGGCCACCGCCGGGGGACAATGTCACAACTTTTTTGATCCAATTCCCACTCTGGCCATCAATTTAAATTACTTTATCTAGAGACCATTAAAGAATAGCTTAATATACTTACGGATTTGGTTTATTCACCAGATAATGCTAAGGGCAAGACTAACCCTTTAGGACGCCCTTCCTTCCTCTAGGACGCCACGTGCTACGTCTTTACCTACATACACTTTAGTCATGCGAAACGTCACGTTCATACATGGTGTTTTTTTTTTTAGAACCCAAGTCTTCATTTTCAATTACCAGTAGAAAAGAAAGAAACGCAGTAGTAATTAATCCATATAGCAGAGCACCAGCACGTGGACTGACGCCTCGGTTATCAAAAAGCTTTACATAATCAGCTTTCAATGTGGGCGCCGCTGGGGTAAATTAACATTATTTTTATCCTCTTCTCCGTCGTACGACCTAGAGGTCGGTAACAATAGAAAATTAATAGTCTCATTATATGACGATTGAGAACTTTTGAATGTTATCTTGAGTATGAAATATCTGACGGCCTACCTGAAGATGGCGAATTACCAGCGGGTAATTCTGTAACACGCTAACAGTAGAATGGATTTTACTTTCAAAATGATTCAGATTCTGTTTAGTGTTACGCAATTAGGGGTAGCAGTCACTACACCCTCTGCCTATACCAGCAACAGTTAGATATGATAATCATCATGATATCAGCCGAAAGACGTCCACTGTTGGACATAAGCCTCCCCCAAAAGGGGGGATTTGCCATAATCGCCACGTTTGGCAGGCGGGTTGGCGATCGCAGTATGGTGGTCAAATGCATAGAGAACGCTGCTGCCCATTCTTTAGTAAGTTCCTTAGTCCCCTTCTACGACACCCACGGGAAGAACGTCCGGCACCATACGGAAGATAGGATAATAATGATCTGCAATACCACAGGTTGCTCTTATGTGTACGTTTATATCCTGCAGACAAAGCCGGAATGTCACTGCTTTTTGACACTACACTATAATATTAAAATCAAATCAAAATCAAGTCATTTATTCAAATTAGGCTGAGAATCAGCACTTATATAAGACGGTCCCCCAAAACGCCCGCCCTTCATCACTTCCTAGTACTTTAGCTGTGAAGAAGAAGTGGCGCAACAAACTCCCCAGCAGCACAGCTGTCTGTTTAGTTAGGTAGACTTGATTCTATACATAGGTAGGCAAAGTAATCAACATTACTCGTTCTTCGTTCATCTGATTCTGAGGGTTCTTCGTGAGGAGCAAAGTTATCAATGCTCCTACTAATGTCTTTTGCAGTAAAACAAACCCACTTATGATATTGTGCAGGAGCTCTGAAAACTTTACCTATGAGAGTGAGACACTGATAGGTTTTCCGAATTGACAAGCTCTCTTCCGTGACTTAGTCAGCAACAAAAGTCCATTAAGTAGGTAGGTACCCGCTAGTTACTTTTCATCTAAAATTCCAAATTGGTTTAAAATGATTCGATAGGTACATTGCTGTACAGCATTTTATGTACGTAATAGACAGCATTCATACTTAATTACGACATACCTACAGATTAAATTAAACAAGTAGGTAGGTATTGTTTTTATGAATTGGCATCATCAATCGTATTTGGGTAGGTTTGCAAACAAACAATTATTGTTTTGTTTACAGATGAGCTTACGAACCAGTTACAGCGAAATGCTATAGTGAGCTATAAAAAATAAATGAAAACGTACATAAATTGAAACATCCTAGCTAATTAAAAAGTGTTCTTAAATATATTTTTCATAAATAATATATGGATAGGCACCTACAATAGGGAGGAACTATACATCTCTGCTGCGGTAAGATAGAGATACGAGACTTAGTACAAACTAGAAAAAGTTGTACCTACAACTAGGTAGGTACCTACTATTGTCCGTCGAATTTATTTACTGCCGAGGTAGGTACATAACTATTTAAACAGGACCGTCATTTTACCACGAGGAACCTATTCAAGATCTAATATTCTTTTGTTTTTAGTCCGACGTTAAAAGCCACGAATACTTTACTACTTGGTACACACGCACACCCACACTCCACTCCCTTACTTCAAGGTTGACCCCAAATGTGATCCCTGTGGAACTCCTCACATGTGTCGCCATATAGTAAGTAAATGAGACCGACTGAAAATCGAGTCCGTTGGATGCTTTTAAAATATTGTTAACTGTGTAGGAATAACGTTCTGCAACCCTATAAACACCCAAACATTAAGAAATTAATTATTTAATTGGTCTGAATTTACGAGCTACTGTATCAAATGCACAGGTAATAACAAAAAATAGTGATTGTAGGTATGACGTTATGACGATAGGTGGTTTAGGTTAGTAGTTGATCGTTGGCGATTACGTTATTCTGTGTTACTTGTACTTCCACGTTTGTGTATTATGTTTCTTAGTGTACACCGGGAGGATGGAGATATTTTTTCTGCATCTTGTTGTGATGTGTGCTTAACCGTTACGCACCAATATGCCATTGCCTTTATTGTTACGATTATCTCATTGTGTGTCTCATTTTTATACAGTCACTAGATAGACATGCAGCCAGCCCTCATTTGTGTGAATTGTGTGATCGAGAAGTCTTGTATCTAAAGTCATATTTAAATGCAGTGAATCATTACTTTTCTAAAATGTTGGGCATGTAAGTATAATTAGCAGTTACCTACTGTTAAATAAGGGACCTAAATCATTTGTGATCTTTATTGTTGTGATTATTGTTTTCGCATTTTTGAATTAATTGGACAAAGTAAAAACAGTGCATGGTATTTACGAAAAAGTATGTAAAACTACTAGTTAGACACTATTTCCACGGGCGATAGTCATGCAGTGCCATTAAATTATTGTCGCGACGATATCGCAGTGTGGAGATTGATTTATACAGCTTCTATTGAATTTGATGGCACGGCAAGATTATCGCTCTGATTCCGTGAAGGTGGCGCCTTAAAGTTGCAAAGTTGGCTGAAGCTTGATTCGATAACCTAAATGGGTCATGTTATCTACAAATGGGCTTTCCATGTTGGTGTTGACTATACAGTTGTCAATATTCACAAAATACTTGTTCAAGAGTTTTGGTACAGAAATTGAGAATCAATATTAGAAGCACATCTTTTAATCTTTTGTTTGTAAAATTCTGAAATCTGACTGAAACTGACGCGCCTAACTAACACTAAGGTTTGTTTTTATTCTCAGGATCTCAGGTCTGGGTATGTTCGTGTACTTTATGATATGGCTGACAAAGAAGCTGAACGAACTTCCAAGTCCCCCCACACCTCCGACGTGGTGGACTACTACAACGGAATTTAGCCGCCATAATCTTCACGGTTGATTGAAGTTCGTTAATTATAATTATGTAGATCTACTTACAACAAGTAACAGAATTCCTAAGCATACATTCCCAGACTTGTGGGTACCACCAATCAAACTATTTAACTGAGCAAGAAAATTTGTTGCTAGTTTCAGGTCTCTTGGTTATTCTGTAACGCGTTGTAAATACATAAGTTTAAGTTAAGCATTATTGATTAAATATACCTATCTAAATTTTGTTAATTTCATTATTATTTACCTAATTACCTGCTATCGAAATTTTATTTTCACCTCATAACCTCGGTAAAATTCTGTTCGTGTAAAAGTGCATTTTATCCGCTAGCGTGGAAAGAGTTTTTGAAATTCGAACCTTTCTATTCAATAATTTTCTGTACCGCCAGTACACTTATAATGAATTAATACTTATTTCATGACATTGCGCCAACTCCATTTTTAGAATAATCGCACAAGCCTGCACGACGACTGCATGAAAAAAAAACTTTAAAATTTTTCTATTCAATTCACTTTCCATAAGTTCGGTTTGTTTTTTGATAGAATCGTAAGAAATAATAAAATATTAGCGAGTCCAGCAGCGACGAACATATTTTAATACCTGCAGAGTTAGTGCAAGCGGTACCTACATAATGCTGAATTTAGTTTTCTTCCGGAAAAATGACGCGAAAAATGCATAAAAGCGCACAATTACCCTTGATCTGCAAGCAGCTGGCAAAGCTGCCAAAGAGTTTGGCAGCGATTGTACAGGCACAGCAACATTGGTTGTGCTTTGTTTGTCATTTTTGTAAATCGGAATTCTTACACCTCTCAAAACCTTAGTTAATCTTTATTTCTCTAATTGCCGTAAATTGTCTCAATAAATTACAAGGCGGCCGTAACACATAAATATAAATTCGATGTAATTTTCTACATGCTTTTGCCGTAAATCAGCGCCTGCGTCTCATCAGTTTTTTTTTTTTTTTTTTTTCTGGGTGGGAAATCATCAAATAACTTCTCCCGCTCTGGGTGGAGCGGGAGGGCGTGTCAGACTTTTACTGACTAAAACCCACCCGTGTTCCCTCAGTTGCCTGTGTGCCAGGGGCGGCGGTATCTCTTTCGAACAACCCGCATCCCCGGCAGGCATCGGCCTTTGCGGGCCCCTCTGTTGCTGCTGACATCTCTTTGAGGCGCGCGTGGAACACAACGCGCCGTCGACCCGGGCTTGGTCCTTACCGGACAGCGAGCTACCCATTACTCGCCGTCCGCAAGCCCGTGCCTACGGTGGCCGGGAATCAGCCTGGGATTCCCGACGCCCAGGGCGTCTCCTGCGAAGGCCACGGCTGTGAGGGCGCATGTACTGCATGCGTCTCATCAGTGTGGTAGCGATTTCATACCATTATAGCCATATCCAGGTATCACGATGGCACAGTCCTGCACCGCCAGGTCATCGTCAGTTAGGCCGAACCCGCACAGGGCGTTCACTCTCTTAGTGAGTCTGCGAGTGGACATGCGTATCGTGCATCGGCGGCATGTTAACAAGATGGAGGACGAGAAACATTCTCGTCCTCCATCTTGTTAACATGCCGCAAATGTGTATGCCTCCTAACACCTGCCAACTAGCACCTAGTCTCCAAGCGTGGCTGTGTCAACAAGCGAAGCTCCTAGCTGTGTAGCTTTGGCCTTAGTGGTAGAAACGAGTAACGAATTGCTGCAAAACCGACTTCACGCAGTCTTGTCTGCCCTACCCCTAGAGTGTAATTTAAGCCAGCGTAGGCGCGTAGGGGTGGGGCGGCCTGCGAGCTGAGGAGCAGGCGGTGGTGAGCGTTAAAACCATCTGCGACGATAAACTCGCGTAAGGCCGCCCAAACCCCGCAGCACCGAAGCCGTGACAGAAACAATGCTTGTTGCATGCCTGCTTGCATGTTGATATTCAAAAACATTGTACGATCGATCGTTAGCTTTTTTGCCTCAGTAAAATTGATTAAATTGAAAGTCGTGGTATAAAGTATTGGTAACATCTATTTAGCGATAATATAAAATATTTGGTCTGAAATTAACTATAAAGGCGTTTATAAATCTTTATTGCATAGAATAAAAAGAAAAATAGGTTAATTTATACCATATTTTATGAAACACAATTTGGTGAGCATTTATCTATTCTGGCAGGTATTCCGAATTTTTTGGTAGTATCATAGGTACATTTCTGGTAGGCATTTAAACAGATGAGTAACTGTCTTTACAAGCAACTGCCATTTGCATATACCTGATACACCACATTAATAGTACATTATGATATAAGTGCGGTAAGTTGAAAACTACAGCCGAGGCGATATTGCTAGCCCGAGCCGTAGGCGAGGGCTACAAGAAAGCAGAGGCTGTAATTATCAAAGCGCACGTATGTCATACGACGTTTTATAACATATTTGCGAGGAAATAAATAAAACTCGGACTTTCTTAAACGAAAAAAGCGCGCGGAATAATTTTTACTTGTAACCTGTTTTTACCTGTAAAAAAGTACCGTTCGTTTTAGACGGAGCATCTTGATAAACCGTGCGTTTTACATTACAATATCGCACAAGTGCGTAATGACATACATTACGATATTGAAATTGGTGTAATGAGAGACCCTTTACGAGCAAATGTGTTATTATAGTACATTATGATATAAGTGCGGTAAGTTGAAAATGACAGCCGAGGCGATATTGCTAGCCCGAGCCGTAGGCGAGGGCTACAAGAAAGCAGAGGCTGTAATTATCAAAGCGCGTGTATGTCATACGACGTTTTATAACATATTTGCGAGGAAATAAATAAAAGTCGGACTTTCTTAAACGAGTAAATCTTTAATCACTTGTTAAAGCAGTTAGAAAAATTTGAACAATTTGTAAAATTGATTATTACTTGTTCACAAATTAGCGATGCGCGCGCATCAGCGCTTTTTTTTGAGGCAAAGGCACAAAAACAGCCAGCATATCTAATAAAGTAAATTAATATTTTTTTGTTTTTGTTACAGATAAATTATTGTCAAAACTAATTAAATTAAAGAACGAAATGTTTATTTTTTTATATTTTATCTCTGAAAGTTAATTTTATTCATAAAATGTTGACCACTTTTCTGACATAAAAACTCTTTGCTAAGATTTAAAAAAGTAGCGTTCGTTAGTAGTAAATGTGTTATAAAGAACCTTTATAACACATTTGCTCGTAAAGGGTCTCTTATTACACCAATTTCAATATCGTAATGTATGTCATTACGCACTTGTGCGTTATTGTAATGTAAAACGCACGGTTTATCAAGATGCTCCGTCTAAAACGAACGGTACTTTTTAAAATCTTAGCAAAGAGTTTTTATGTCAGAAAAATGGTCAACATTGTATGAATAAAATTAAGTTTGAGAGATAAAATATAAAAAAAACATTGAATTCTTTAATTTAATTAGTTTTGACAATAAATTACAACTAACAATTATCTGTAACAAAAACAAAAAAAAATCAATTTACTTTATTAGTTATGCTGGCTGTTTTTGTGCCTTTGCCTCAAAAAAAAGCGCTGATGCGCGTGCATCGCTAATTTGTGAACAAGTAATAATCAATTTTACAAATTGTTAAAAATTTTCTAACTGCTTTCACACAAGTGATTAAAGATTTACTCGTTTGAGAAAGTCCGACTTTTATTTATTTCCTCGCAAATATGTTATAAAACGTCGTATGACATACGTGCGCTTTGAAAATTACAGCCGAGGCGATATTGCTAGCCCGAGCCGTAGGCGAGGGCTACAAGAAAGCAGAGGCTCTTAGGTTCGTTTAGTAAGGTTAGGCTCCTCTGCTCTCTACAAGAGAGCAGAGGAACTTACCGCACTTATATCATAATGTACTATTTATAGGTTACTGGAAGCCGGAGTCTATTGTAATTTTTTAATTCACCACATCTACTGCAATAAAACAGTATTTAAACTAAAAATAGGCACATAATGATATCTATTTATTTTCTCCCATATTTTTCAAAGGTCTTCCTCCAAAACTCCATTCGATCTTCATTCGGTAACGTAGTCATTTGGATTTCTTCATTTATTTCAAGAAATTCCATTTGCTGTCCACTAGATCTCCAAGTAATATTGGATTTTACAGGTATCCTAAAAACAACAGTTTTAAAGTTACATTTTATTAATAAAAAATTTAAGAGCAATACAATTTTTACGATGTGTAGAGCTTACCCAGTTTTAGCAAAACTGGTCCATAACGTTGTCATAGTTTTAATCGTAGCAGCATCATTAGAAGTAGAAGGCAGCACAGAGAAGATGGCTGGTTGGAATATGTAAAATAGCTCGTCCCCATGACACGCGCCTGGTGTTATTGGTAGCCGGGTCAGAAATTTATTCAAGTTTCTGAACGAATCATATTTAAAATAATAGTTATGTACTGTTCTCGTTGTATTTCGTAGAAAACTCTCTGATGAAACAATTACTGGAAATGCAACTGAAGAGTCAGTAAAGTATTCTATGAAGCAATCTATTAATGTTCTGTTGCTACAGTAAAATGATACAACATCGTCAATAAAAGTTATTTTATCACTATCTTTTTCAAACAGCAAGTAAGAAGGTATTATATGAGCGAAACTAGCCTTGAGTTCGTCAGGAGTTTGAGAAACATAATGACTAGCCCAATAAATGCCTTCTCTATTATTGAAGCCAATAATAACAGGTACATCAAGATCACGTTTATGAAGTAATTGTGTCGGTTGTTCCGTTATCAATGGTCTCCTGCTCGTTCCAAAAGTCTCCACACATGGTGTAAACCAATAAGGCGCGTATGCGTTGTTAGTTTGATCAACATGGGAAGCTTTGACAATTTCGTTAGCTGTTGAATTTTTGAATATCTTCAATAGTTCAGCTGGGTCTGACGTGTTATAGCCTAAACGCGAAGCTACCTTAGATGCGCTTTCCACGGGTTTGTAACCAAAATCCTGTGGCATCAGAACTGATCCACTTTGCATAATGGCCCTATGAAATAATCCATTGCCTGAATGGGTAAGAAGTAGATGATGGACAGAAGCTGCTCCAGCGCTTTCACCAAATATTGTGACGGAATTTGGATCACCTCCAAAGAAGGCAATATTATTCTGTATCCACTTCAAAGCAGCTAATTGGTCTTTCAAACCAACGTTCCCTGGAGCTCCTTGGAGTCCCAGGCACAGGAAACCAAATGCCCCAAGACGATAGTTTACAGAAACGACAATAACTTTCTCTTTCACTAAATATTTTGGATTATAAATAAGTTCAGAATTGCTGCCCGAGTAAAATCCGCCTCCATGTATAAAAACCATTACAGGAAAAGGCTCTTGTTCCAGGGTGGGTGGTGTGAAAACATTCAGCACGAGGCAATCTTCTTGACCAACAGGTGTTTTTAAAGCTGTAAAGTACTGATTGCATTTTACGTTTCCACGGTTTGCAATTAGCGTGCCGTTCCATGTAGGAGGGTTCCCAGGGTCCTGGTGGAAGAAAATGTATCTACATTTTAAAATTAATGCAAATCTCTGAAAACATAGGGCAGCTGTAGGTATCTGTGATATTGCGAGTACTTGCAAATGCCGTGTCAATTGTAATTTTTAAGTAGACACGTCTCGGCGCAAGACGTTGAGCTGCGCGTACGCGTTTTTGTGTCCTTCGTATCGAGTGACACTTTTTGTAGAATACCCACCTGACGTATTTTGTTAAAATGGACGAGGATTTAAGTGGTGAAGATTTAAGTGATTCAGATATTTTAAATAAATGTGAACAACAATTAAATGAGATGGGAAATATGGAAGAGGTAAATCGGGAGATTGGAAAGGGGATAAAAGAAGGTGAAACAAGAACAGCAGAGAAAAGAAAAGAACGAGAAGATGACCATAGTGATGATGGTTTTATTACTGTCGTCAGAAGAAAACCCAAACGTTTAATAAGAAGTGATTCAGTGGACGTAAATAATGACAAAGAGAAAGATAATGGGGGTGTTAATACATCGGTTACAGTAGCGATTCATGAAGTATGTGTTACCTCTGTGGAGAATTTGCCTAAACCAATTGCCATGGCTAAATTATTACGTTCGGAAAACATTAAGGATATTCTTAGGATAAAATATAAAAGCGCGTACAAAGTTATGATTCAATTCCAAAGAAAAGACGATGCTATAAAATTGAACGAATGTAAAAGGTTCAAGGACATGGGCTTGCGATGTCAATTAGTGCAAGATATGTCTACATCGTATGGAATAGTGAAAGGTGTTGACCTTGAATTGAGTGAAGAAGAGCTTATTAATATTTTAGAAGCGAATGTCGAAGTGTTAACCGTAAAAAGATTAAAACGTTTGCAGTCGGAAGGAAAATGGATCGATTGTGAATCAGTAAGAGTTAGCTTTAAAGGTAATGTGCTACCACAATATATTTATGCCTATGACTGCCGGTTTAAAGTTGAACCGTACGTGTTTCCAGTGACGCAGTGTTCTGGTTGCTGGCAATTTGGCCATATAATTAAATACTGCCCTACTAAAAAGGTTTTGTGCCCGAAATGTGGAGGTAACCACGAAAACTGCACCATAAACGATTTCAGATGTTTAAATTGTAAGGGAAATCACTTTGTCTTGGATAAAACTTGTCCTGTTTTTCTAAAAGAAAAAAATATTCGGATTATTATGAGTGAAAAACAAGTTACATATCGAAGAGCCCTACAACTTTTAATGGAAGAGAAGGTATATTTAAACACGGACGAGATGTCACAGCAGATTGAGAACAATCAACCTACGGCCACAGTCAACTCTGTTAAAGAAACCTATAGAGAGGTACTGACCAATGCTGAAGTGCATCAACAACCGATGTCGGATATGGAAGAGGATGACGAAGAAGAACAAGAAAATCATGCAAACGTTATGACAAAAGAATATACTAAAAACTCAAAACAAAAGACAAAAAAGAAAATACAGCAAAAGGTTCAAAAGAAAAGTTATGTTTTAGAGGAGCAGAAAACGAACGAAGATAGAAGTAGTGCACAGAAAGGAAAAGAAGGATCTAAGCAAAGCACGCAATTTTTAAGTAATTTTGAATGGACGAAGCTATGGGTAAAAATAAAAGGTATATATAAGTCTGAACTTAAATAAGAAGAGAAAATACTATCTACGATAAAAATTATTTGGGAGGAAATTAAGAAACTTTTGGTTAATATTATATTTGGAGAAAATATCCTGGGATATTTAAGTTGCCTCAGTAATGGATAGTACACAAGAAATAATTAAGGTAAACATATTCCAGTGGAATTCACAAAGTCTGCGTCCTAAATTGGTATCTTTTTCGGATCTGCTAATACAAGAAAATATACATATTGCAATAATTAGCGAAACGTGGTTCGATTGTGAGGTTAACGTAAACATAAGTGGTTATAATATATATAGGAATGATAGATACGATTGTTACGGTGGTGTTGCTATCTTGGTGCACAGGTCGATTCAGTCTCACCCAGTTTCATTTAGTAGCAATAATGTGGGTATTGAATTAATGTGTGTTAAATTGTTGAATTGCAAAGATTTAGAATATATTGTATCTCTGTATTGTCCTTCGTCTGTTCAAACTCAACCTTCCGATTGGAATGATATTTTTGGGCACTTTTCTAGTAAAACTATAATAGCTGGGGACTTCAACGGTCATAACACTAATTGGTCGGTTAAATCGGACGTGAGAGGTACTCAAATTATGGATTCATCGCTGGAAAATGACTTTATATCACTTAACAATGGCATCGCAACTCGAGTTAAGTTAGTAAATCGTAATTTACAACAGACATCCCCAGATATATCGTTTGTCTCCTCTGACGTTGCAATAAAATTTGATTGGCAGGTGTTCAATGAAAACCTGGGTAGTGATCACCTGATTATTAAAATGACAGCTAACTTATCTTGTAATGTACATATTGTTAAAAAACGTAATTTTAAAAATGCAAATTGGATTGAATATCGTCAAACGATTTCTGAAAATATTAAAACGTATAATGTAAATGGAAACGTGCAAGAAATGTATGACTCTTTTATAGACAATATTGAATATGCGGCTGGTAAACATATACCTTATTATAAATTCAGTTCAAAGCCAAACGAAAAATTTAAACAAAAAAATTACTGGTCCCCTAAATTGTCTGAAATAGTTGCACAGCGAAGGTTGGCGTTGTCAAATTTCCGTAAAAATCCCACCCCTGATAATTTAACTAAACTAGAATCCAAGACCTTAGAGTCTCAGACATTAATTAAGAAAGCCAGTAACCATGGTTGGCAAACATTTTGTAATTCTATAGATGAAGCTACGTCGACACAGGAAATGTGGCGCCGTATGAAGTGGATGAAAGGTTTTAAACAACAAAGATGGTGCCCTCCCATTGACAAACAAGTTGATCTATTACGTTCACTGACTCCAGACTATGTTCCTAATTTGATCCCAAGCTTTAAGTCTCAAAATGAAATTTTAGAATCCGAATTTACACGTCAAGAATTTGATAATTGTCTTAAGAGAAAGGATTCGGCCCCGGGGCAGGATGCTTTATCGTATTCAATGTTATATAATTTACCGGACTCAGGAAAGTTTCTTCTACTGAAGATATACAATTATATATTTAAATTCGGTATTGTCCCACACCAATGGCGAAATATTCAAATTATTCCCATACCCAAAACTTCAAACAATGTTAATAATGAGATTAAACTAAGGCCTATTTCCCTGATCTCGTGTGTGTGTAAAGTCTTTCACCTTATGATTTGTAAGCGATTAGAATGGTTTGCGGAGAAAAACAAACTCCTGTCTCCATACACTGTAGGATTTCGAAAAGCACAATCATGTCTGGACGCACTATCCCGACTAGTTTCGCACGTTCAAGTTGGATTTACGAAAAACATCCCTACAGTAGCATGCTTTTTGGACATTGAAAATGCGTATAACAATGTTTCAATTGACTCTGTTACAAAAGTATTAGATGAAATTCAGGTTGGGTCTCGAGTTTGTGTTTATCTTTGGTCATTTTTGAACGAGAGGCATTTAAAAATTAAATCATTTAATAATGAAGGTTTTGAATCAAGGCTGACTAACAGAGGATTGGCACAAGGTGACCCGTTGTCACCATTATTATTTAATTTAGTAACGCATCAAATCTGTCGTCAAATAAAAACCGTTATGGTATCGCAATACGCAGATGATTTTGTCATATATTTTAGTGACAAGCAAATAAACAAATGTGAGCGATATTTACAGGATGCCTTAAATTTTATAATCACATTACTGGGTGAGATTGGATTGACTTTGTCCCCAACGAAATCGAATTATTGTGTATTTAGTAGGGGCCGAAGGCGAATATTGCCTTCATTAAGATTGTATGGTCAGCCGTTAATAGTGATGGAATGTGTTAAATATTTAGGAGTTTGGTTGGATAGAAGTTTACACTGGCGGAAACATATCAATGAGATTGTTAGTAAATGTGGAAAATACCTTAATATATTAAAAGTACTGGCAGGCTCTTCTTGGGGAGTACATACTAAACATTTGCGTAGAATATACATATCGCTAGTAAGAAGTCGACTTGATTATGCCTGTTACTTGTATGATTCTAGTGCAAAAACACATACAAGCAAACTAGATAAATTACAAAACCAAGCACTTAGAATAGTAGGAGGTTTCATAAGAAGCTCACCTATCCATGTGATGGAGAGTGAACTGCACATACCACCATTATTTTTGAGGAGAAAATATCTTGCATACAAGATAATTCTTAAATCATTGTCATGGTTTAATAATATAACTATAAACATAATTTCAGAATTAGACACCCTAACTAACAGTAGCTATTGGACAAATAAAAGAAAACCCTTACTGGCTACCTCCTTTAAAGAATTAGGACAACTGCATATTAATACCTCGGATAGTCTTAAAATGTTCTCTTTAGACATTTGGGTATCAGCTGTACAAATTAAAGATACTATTAAAAGTGATTTAGAATGTGTAACCTACCCAAAAAAATGTTATAATCATAATGCTTTGGTACACGAAGTGGTATCTGAATTAACTTCCAAATATAGTGATTGGCGTAAAATCTTCACAGATGGATCAAAAAGTAAACTCGGGTGTGGAGCTGCTTTTCTCCATCAAGGTACAGGTGATAAAGCTCTGTATAAAATTGATGGCAATATATGTATAATGTCTCTGGAACTCTTTGCAATATACCAAGCGGTGTCATACTCACTTAGAAAAAACCTAAATAAAGTAGTTATATTTACAGATAGCAAGAGCGCTTTACAACATGTGGCTCGATGTGCCTCTGGTTGCAGAGGTGCATCGATAGCCTATGACATTCTTAAGCTAATTCATTGCTACAACAAAGATGATATTAGGATTATCTTGCAATGGGTTCCAGCGCACATAGGGTTACGAGGCAACGAGGAGGCTGACAGACTATCAAAATTGGCAGTTGAGACGGGTAATGTTACGTCATATATGTCCGATTACTGGGAATATTTCTCCAGGTTTAAGAGTGTGTGTTTTGACAAGTGGAAAGAAAATTTCAATGAAATATCCCTTGAAAAAGGCATTTGGTATAAAGTAATTCAAAACGAACCTCCTCGTGAGCCCTGGTTTGACGATAAATGCTTAAGTAGGAGTTATGTTAAGTTAGCTCTAAGGCTTCGTTCTGGCCACTTTCCATCGGCAAAGTTTGCTTTCTTAATGCGTAAGGCTGCATCACCTAATTGTGAGACATGCAATAAAATTGAAGATGTGCAACATTTGCTGATGGAATGTGTTAAGAACAAAGATGAAAGGGAATTTTTGGCTAGGGAGTTTAAATTAAATATGTGGGATGTCGGACTTATCCAAAATATTTTATCATACCCTAAATCAGAAAGGACTAAACGCATAATTTGTGGCTTAATTTGGAAGTCAAGGCAATGATTCCCTTTTTATGTGTCAGTATATAAGTATAGTGGTAGTATATAACTAGTAGTGTAGTCAAATATAGTATAATTATAGGTTTATGGTTGTGTGTAAATATAGTATAAGGTACAATGGGGTTGACGTATCCGTGTGGATAAAAACCCCGTATTAACAAAGAATAAAAAAAAAAAAAAAAAGTAGACACGTAACATTACGACTACATTCTCGAAGACGTAGGCAGAGGTAGACAGTGCTCCCGCACTTCGTCAGTTATTTTTAAGTCCATGGGGAGAACCCGTTACCATCAACCGAGTATCAACCGGGTACCAACCGGGTAACCATATAAAACTTTTAAGCTTGGCAATGGACCGCAGCGCTCTGCATGCAAAAAGTGCGGTGCGACCCGCCTGTAATGTGTGTTGGTTCATACAAAATGTACAAAAGTGAAGGACGATTTTTGTAATGACGTTGAATTGCGGTGCGGCCTGCCCCTTTCTTGATAATTTCTGGAATTTCTTGCCTTTTTTTGGTATCGGCCGCGACTTACGAGTTGTAAGGTCGTAGGTTCGAACCCAGGCAGGCGCTTTGCTTTGTGTAATTATTTCTTCACCACTGCTCACGAAACGGTGAAGGAAAACATCTTGAGGAAACCAGCATGTCCTACTTAGAACGAAAAATTCGAAGACATGTGACATCTACGAGCCCGCACTTTGCACGCGTGGTCGAATACTGCCGACTCTCTCTCACAGAGGGGAGGCCTGTGTCCCAGTATTTGGAACGTTATAGACTAGTCATGCTTATGCTGCCCCTTTCTGCGCTAGCCTTAAGAATTAGTATAAAAAATAAACACTCACCTGAAATCTTTCTGTTACTGAAGCGTATGGTATTCCCAAAAATGTCCTTTGATTTTTAAACCAGTCGTAAGATCCCTTTATTATTCCCTGTGGAAGATTGATAGTTTCTGTGTTACTGGCACATATTACAGAAGATGCTTCGTCGAACATATAACTCAGGATCAGGAAGAGACATTGTGACACGGTGGATTTCTTCATTGTAATGAAATAATCCTTATTTGTACACAAACACTTTGTATACACACAGTACAAAATACACGAGTAAATGTCACAACTTTAGTTCTGTGTATAAACGCTGGAACCTCCATTTAAATGGTGTTTAACGCGACTACAGTCCCAGTACAGTCACAGAAGTTTTAAAGCTGATAAAACAGTCATTATAATGTATTAGTTTAAAGGACGTCACTGTTTCTTTAATGACACCACATTCCCTCAATTCTTTTCTTTGTTAATGATTGTGAAAGAAGTCTATAGAACCATAAATACCTATAAAACTTTGTTGCTTTAAATGATAACGAGTTCGGAATAGGTTTAATAGCTTCCAAACATAATTAGATAATTACGGTGATGCATTACTTATAATCTAGAACGAGAAAGGTTTTAGTGTAACGCTTGCAAAACGAAACGCTAAAAGACGTGACAACCAAGTTTGTTTGTTTATTTTTACGCGCGAATTCAATAAGCAATTACGTAATCCAACTTCAATATAGATATTTTTATATCAAGGAAGTAAAAGTTGTTCTTACTCCGTCATTGCAAAATGGATGTGGCACCGATCCTGTAGAATTAATTGATAACTGCAATAACACGACTGTACATTAGGTACTTGGTAAGACCTGTTTGATGCGCATGTATTAACATACTCCTACCTACTTGCTTGTTTTTTTTTACATTGTTTGACTTAACTCAATGTAAAACCCATGTAAAAACGTAAAATCGTGGAGAATACTGTAACGAAATAGAAAATCTTCTATGCTCTTGCATGCTGATGCTACTTAATAGTCCAACACAAACATCTCATCTTTCTCCATACACTAGACACTTCACAGACACACACACACACCATCACAAACGTTAATAGAGGTTTAAAAAATATATGTTTTGTGTTTTTCATAGTCACTACTAAACACACATTTTGCATAGGTACTTTTTAAATGGAGGACACTGACTCCCATGTCACTGGTCTAGACTTAGTTTGGGAGCCAGGGACCATGCCTAAGACACTAGCTTTGTATACCTATTTAAAATATATAGTGATTTTTGTGATGTCTGTAAAAATGTTATCACTTTTTTGATAACACACCTAAAAAGTAACGCTACAGTTTCCAGGTTATTTTTTATCATGTACAAATTTTCGTAAGCAGATTTTGTTCTTCTATGTCCAGTGAAACGGAAGCCAGGTATCATAGATCTACGGTAACAGATATTTACTTTGATGGCAGGTAAGTCTCGGGTTTAGATATGGAGCGGTATGTGTATTAAGAATAGATCCTATGCGAAATAAACCATATCATATGGAATTTTGGACTGATCAACTGAAGGGTCGGTCACTACATACCTACTACCTACTTAACTAGAGTTAACTTAGCTCAGAAATAAATGTTAAGTTAAGCAGTAACAGATATCCTAATCCAGATACGATTGTACTTAGGCGTCTACTCCCTAAGCTCGAAATTCATAGTTCCAGCAAAAGTTACAGATGTTTTCTACTCGGTTTCAATTATGGAGTATTAGATTAGTTCAGGGCCCGAAATAATAATGAATGACAACACGATTTGACAGTGGTACCGCAAAACCACATAGAGATGTGGTTTTGCCCGTCCAATAAATTGATTTTGGCACATGTTTTGACGGACCGACTAGGTACCTACTTTCGGACGGACCCGTATCTTTGTTGACGGACTTAAAGAGTAGACTCTCTCTCTCTCTCCCTGTAATTTAGGATACCTACTCCTACTAACATGAAAAAGTTGATCTTTCGTAGTTCCATGTTTTATTTTGGCTATTTATGGAGCCGCCGAAAGATTTAAACAAGATCGAGAGAGACTGTGCAAGCAAAATGGTTATGTCGTTAGTATTATTTAGAGTGTGATAAAGATGGGAAAAGTTTAAAGCCTTTTTATCCCGAGTTTAAGTTGAAATTCAGAGTACCCGAGCAGTTTTCGTTAATGCGATATTTCTCGTTAATTTGACTTAAATAATGTGTTTTATTGTATAAACATGACATTATATTTTATATTTTTTTTAAATTAGATGATATGTACTGCACCCTAATTACGTATCGCACGACCAATCATAATCTGAATAATTTTGAAACAGATTGCTAAACCATTACTTCATATGTTCGAAAAATGTGTCTGCTCAACAACGTAAATAACGCAATGAATATTGTTGAACTGTCAAAATGAAACAGATTTTGATTGATCGTGTGTTACGCAATTAGGATGCTGTTTTCTTATTGAACAATTATCTTTTGGGAAGACTCGCAAAATTCCAGTCGATGAGTGAAGAGTTTGAAGTCCTATAACTAACGTTATTTGTTTTGCACGTTTCCAGAAGTATACTCGGTGCGGCTATAGTCATCTTTACCATTACGCTGGCGATATCCGGGGTGTTGGAGCTGTTCCCTCGCCTGGAGCCCGACCCCACTAGGCCGCCGCTACCCACGCCAGACCGCCACTTGCCGCCAACTACACAGCACACCACTACTTATCGTCCACCTCGAAAGGGATAGACTGGAAATGTTCGGTTACTTATAAATGATAGCTGTTAAAATATTTTGAGTACATGGTGATTGTGTAACGTTTAACTTAAACCTATCGACAATTCATAATCAATGTCCGTCGTACCTTAAACAAACACTAATGAATGAATTAGGATTTTACCCCCCTATTTATAAACGTTGCTAAAAGTTAAGTAGTGATTAGCGTCTGTTTAACCATACATTTTTGACGTTTAAACATCTCTATCTTTAAGCAACGTTTATAATTAAGAGGGTTACTGTTTAATAAAAACTTGCCATACACTTACCTAGTTTTCTCTTACTTTTTCTTCTTTATTTTTGTCATAATTAATGCAAATTAGGTTCCCTCATACAGACTTGTAATACGAAATCAGTGTAGAAAAATATTTCGGTAATCAGTCACTTGACTGCTAAAAAGTGCAATAAAGATTTGTGTTTTATTTAGCTAAGTGTGTTGGTTTTTTATTTCTTAGTCATGAATAATATGAAATAGTAGGTATTCCACACAGTTTGGGAAGACCCCTTTTAGAGTCACCATAGAAATGTGCCCTAACAGGTGTTGCACAGAAGGGAGTTTCGGATCGGTCTTTTGAGAGGTAACGGTGCCCCTTCCATGTGTAGGTAGATGATGACCACCTGGGTGGTTTTAGTGAGGTTGAAAATCCCACACCGCCTTTTGAATGTTTTCCCAAAACAGAAAAAAAGGTATTACACACAGACACAACTAAACATGGGCTTATTTAAAGGCGCTGCTACATAGCACCTAACTGTTAACCTACGTGTAAGTAGCTGCGCTTTGTATGAAAATGTAGACGTGATTGTCCACGGTCACGTGACTGCACCCACGGCCATTGCACAGACAAGAAACAAATCATCATTATCATTATTTGCCTAGCCTTTTCCCAACTATGTTGGGGTCTAGACTAACCGGATTCAGCTGAGTACCAGTATTTTACATGGAGCGACTGCCTATCTGACCTCCGTAACCCAGTTACTGGGTAGCACGATACACCTTGGTAAGACTGGTTGACAGACTTTCGGGCTTCTGACGACCCGTAACGACTGTCAAAGATCCACAAATGACCGCCGGGACCAACGACTTGACGTGCTTTCCGAGGCACGGGGGTGTCTTGGTATGAAAAGATGCTCACCCATCCACGGACCAACCGCGACAAGCGTAGCTTAACCTGATCAATCGATCTGTGCGGCTGTTATTACATAGCCAAAAACCAAAAAACCTAAACAAATGCTGGCAAACAATTGAACTGCGCAGCTTCCTAACGTGACTAACCTTTTCGTGCATATCCTACGCGCGGAGCAGTAAATGGTCGACGCGGTTATAAATTATCTGGTTTAAATCCTTGTTTGTTCTATGGAGTTTGGTTCTATGTTCTATGGTTTGGTTTCCACACTCAGTCCTTCAGGTGGACCATTGTGCTTGAGCCATGGCGGCCGTCGGTGGTTGATTATGTCTTCTGGTCTGTTAAGACCATCTGGGTGTCCCGAGGGTTTCTGTCCTAATCTGGGTGACGCCTGTACATGTAGAGAATACATGCGCAACGGTTTCCTCAGCCTACGCGCAAGCCCTGCATCGAGGACTGTCCGTTATGCCGATTGTGTAAAAGTGTTTGGTTATTATTGAATTAGGCTTGTACCCTTAAACAAGTCGATGATTAAAAATATTCTGGACCTAACTAAGAAAATCAATAAAACCCAAATATCCAAAGAAGTAGATTTATGAAATAATACAACGGACTTCGGACGAACTTCCAAACAAACTTTAATTTCCCCATTTAACTCCTGAAAAAAGGGATGAATTTTCAAAAAATCCTTCTATAGAAGAAATTTCCATAGAAATTTCTAGATGACTCGCTGAAATAACAAAGGTGGGCTTTATCATTTCAGCAAGTCTTCTACAAATTTTCAAGCTTCTAGACCCAGCGGTTTCTGAAGCTGTGCGCTATCTGTCAGAGGCATTATTACAACTTGTTACCCAGCTAGAAGCAAGGAATGGCGGATCTGACCTACATTTCTGAATTCAATAGCTAATTAGGTGTGATGCAACCAAACAGTGCGTAAAAATAGGGTGCCACAGGTCATGGCGTAATTATAGACGGTCTGACGGTGTCCTTGCTTAGGGCGTCATGGTATGCCATATCCCCCATGCCTCATAATAATTTAAATAATTAAGTAATTTTTTTTTTTGTCACCGCCTTCCAAAATTAAAGTTATTTTTCACTTTGTAGTTATAGTACCTACCCCACACCAATTCGAAATTTCATCATCCTTGGGGTCAAAACAATGCATATTTATGCGATAGCAGCAATCGCGGTTGATTTGCTGTCATTTTTTAAGAGTTCTTCTTTTGTTCGAACCCCTTTCGAATAAAAAAAAAAAAATTGCAAATCCGTCTATATAATATGATGGAGTTATGCCCGAACATACATAAAAAAAATATAAACATGTCGAATCGATAACTTTTTTGAAGTCGGTTAAAAATGAATTCCTATTTCCTTTGGTCACGGCATCACACGGGAACGGCTGGACCAATTTAGCTAATTCTTTTTTTGTTGTGTTTGTTATTGTTAGGAGAAGGTTCATATGAAAGAGAAAATTAAGAAAGTTGCGCGTAACATTAGAAAAATTTATGAAAACTTAACAACCATAATAACTTTTCTAATATTATACCAACGCGGATTCAATATTCACAGTTAAGACAGGACAACGGACAACTTTTAATATAAACCGAAATCCTTTCAGTGATTTGGCGTGAAAAGGTAACATACAGACAGCGTTTTTTTTTGGGTTGGAAATCATCAAATAACTTCTCCCACTCTGGGTGGAGCAGGAGGGTGTGTCAGATTTTACTCACTAATACCCACCCGTGTTCCCTCAGTTGCCTGTGTGCCAGGGGCCGCGGCATCTCTTTCGAACAACTCGCATCCCTGGTAGACATACAGACAGCGTTACTTTTGAATGTATAATATTAGTGTGGATAAGCACATCGTATCGTGTTACCTAATTACTGGGTTGTGGAGGTCAGATAGGAAGTCGCTCCATGAAAAATACTGGTATTCAGCTGCATCCGGTTAGACTGGAAGCCGACCCCAACATAAGGCTAGGCAGATGATGAATATGCATAAGCACACCAACAGCTCAGTCACTTAAAATTCAAATAAAAAAACGGCTATTATTGGTATTTCATTATATAATAAATATGCGTAGTTGTCAGTCGTAAATTTTATTTTGATTTTATTATTTAATCCGAAACTGAAAACATTTTCTTTCTCGATTTTACCACGGAATTCATAGAAACTATGGATTGCATTGACGATGATATTTGTTTTATTGTAATGAATGATTGTTTTATAACATGAAGGTCGACAAGTAAGAAAACAATGCTAAGTAGCTAACAGCGACAACCGACAACCAGAATAGTCTATGTATAGGTACAGCAGAGTGTCTGGGCTCATTCAACTGTTCCGGATAAGTAGCTTTTCGATTTAGATGAGTAGCCATATGGTTTCGGAAACCTTTATAATTATTATCTAACAGTTAAAATAATTAAAAAGTTTGATGAAAGTTTGAGTTTTGTATCTGTTCTTTTTGTAATTTTGCTTCTTGTGGTCAACTGGGTTGTGGATAGGGTTGCCAACTTTTTCTAGAAGAAGTAGAGTATTTCTGATTTCAGACAGAGTAAATAAAGAGTACAGATTAATAAAAAAGGGTACCATTTATTCATTTCTATTTGTAGCACTTTTTGCGGTACATAACATTTTTGTTGATTGTACAAGAATTGTAGGACTCCAAACATCATAATTCTACGTTAATATAAGATCAGAAGCTCATTTTAATCAATATTTATGAAGCTCTGTTCCTTTCTTCTCGCCACTTCACATTCATGATCGACCAATAGTCAAGTAGAAAATATATAAAAACCGCAGAAAAACGAAATCATTTGCCTCAAAGAAGTCAGTTTATGAAAAATGTTATAGATTATAGAGATAGAAAAAGAGTATAATATTCTATTTTACAGTACGGTTGACAACCCTAGTTGTGGAGGTCAGACAGATAGGCAGCCGCTTAGTGCAAAATACTGGTGATCAGCTGCATCCGGTTAGACTGAAGCCGGAAAAGGCTAGACAGATGAGAGAGGTGATAAATCCTTGTGGTCAACTTAATAGATAAAAGTTGGATTGACAAGAATTTCCCACTCAATGTCCCTGGCATTCCTGCTAATCAGGTTCAGATGATCTTAAGTGCGGCGAATGTACAAGTATCTTCTAGGCCCACGACTCATTGTAGTGGAAGGCGCCGTAGCCGGTAGCTGTCTGACATTACCCTCGGTTCTCCCCAGACGGAGGATCCTCTTGGATAACCTAGGAGGATTTCCCCACAGAAATTAAAGAAGGTTCAGATGATCTGGTAATCTACTGCACTAGAGATTTAATAACTCTGAGTTTTATCGGTTCCATGTGGTGCCGGACGTAAAAGAATAGCACCATCCCATTTCTTCCCGTGGGTGCCGTAGAAGGCGATTAAGGGACTTACTAGAAAATGGGCAGCAGCGTTCTCTATGCATTTTACCACCATACTGCGATCATCAACCCGCCTGTCAAGCGTGGCGATTATGCCAAAACCCCCTTTTGGGGGACGCCTATGTCCAGCAGTGGACGTCTTTCGGCTGAAATGATGATCATGATGAGTTTTATCGCCATTTATTCTGAGGTAGATAGGAATTGTCGACGCCATCTAGCTTACATATTTGTTTTTTGTTTTATGACGTATAAATGTGATCCCGATATCTTATTTACAGAATAAACAATTTTCATTTCATTTCATAACAAACGTACTCGTATGTGCAGCTTGTTTGTTATTTCTTCAGGTACCTAAACAATTTAGACAATTGAAAAAGTTCTTGCAGATTATATAATATCCAAGGAGGAAAGAGTTATTGTCGCCGAGTCATTCTAAAATGGATATGGTATTCAGAATTTTGGAGAATTATTTACAAATTGAATAGAACCTACGTTAGAGGCAGATTTTTCAACCATATTTGGTCGTGTACGTTACGATTGCTCCGCCAAGTTATCCAAACGACTAGCATCAATTCTATTTTAATGTAAATGTGGACGTTCAAAAGTGCTTGATATGTGCCTATTTGAAATAAATGCTTTGACTTTGACGACCCTAAAATTTAAGCGTCTACAGCACCATGTGGAAAAGTTTGATTTGAGAGCAAACGTCAACTATACTAAGTCCTCTGCCTTTTTTAACCTTGCCTATTGCTTAAAAGCTAGCCTTACGATTCTTCCTATAATTTAATCGGATGCTTAAATTATAGGAAGAATCGTACAGCTAGCTTTTCACACTTATTTACTTTATAACAATAAATAAACATACAAATTATGTTTTTAAATATTAGAATATAAAAAGTTATAGGAACAATAAAACCACAAAAAAATATTATTATTAGATATGTATTTAAAGAATTACCATTTAAATACATACACAGTTTCTAATACACTCAAGACTCAAAAGTCTTTGACCAGTGCGTGTTGCCAGTGACGGCCTATGGCACTGAAACGTGGTCGCTCCGGAAATGAAGAGATCCGTAAAAGAACCAGGGTAACCGACATAGCTCAAAGATTTGCCAAACTTAAGTGGCACTGGGCAGGGCACACTACTTGTAGAACACATGACCGATGAAGCCGAAAAGTTCTGTACCTACTGGCGATCGCTTACCGGAAGACTTAGCGTTGGAAGGCCTCCCACAAGACGGACCTGGTGAAGGCTGCAGGAATCCGCGGGATTTGAGAAGTTCACCCAAGACCCAAGAACAAGAAGGTGACCCAAGGCGTTTCACCCAAGGCGTCCACTGCTGGACATGTCCAGCAGTGGACGCCTTGGGTGAAATGATGCGACAATTCACAATAAGGAATAGTTATTGATTCCTCTTCTTACATCCATGTTCAATTAATTGAATTGGCTACTTAAAGAGGCATTGAAATACCAAATTCAACAAGAAGTAAGTCAGTGTTTGTGTGAGGACAATGGTTTTACCGTGAGTTACAATTTTATTTTTAAATTCTTTGTCAAGAATTGAGTTGTTAATTTAATTTTTATGACTGTCATTCGACCTTAGCTCGGCAGGTCGAATGACAGTTCAAATTTCACCGTGAAAACGTTGGTGAAGTGATAATCTACCTGTGAGCCAAATTTAATCTAAGTCCATTCTGCTGTTTTCGCTTGATTGAGTAACAAACATTTACCTCAACTAAGACTTCACGGTGACATTTTTACACAATTGACCGGCTGGATCTCTCTCTTGCTTGCCGCCTAATATGACAAAAACCTGAGATTGTCCTAATATTAAGAGAAAGACTGGAGAGACTCGTATAAGTGCAAATTTGCGAAATCTGACTATAACGTTATATTTTTCTTAATTGAGTATTCTTAGAGACACAATTTGTTAAGACTTGGAAGTATGTGAAAGTGAAGATTACCTATCGCAGAGGACCCTCTTATCAGGACATCTTCACACAGAGTAAAAAAAATGAACAGATAAAAAAATTACATGCAAATGGTAAATGTGTGAGTATAGGTTATTATAGCTAATAAATATTTTTATTCTACAGCACGGTGCTCGCCATAATTATTATCTACGGAACATTATGGATCGTGAAGCACGCAGTCGAAAACGCCGTCCCGAATGTGTTCGAGATGTCTACAAGTACTACTCGAAAGTTTAACGGATAGCACCAGTCCACACCGCGGAATCATGGGCATTTACAACCGGGTGGACGCTTGTTTTTAATGTTCGCGTTTTGGACGCACCTTTAGCTGAACTAGATTCGTTGACGAATATGTTTTTATGATAATTTAGCAATTTAAGAAGAAATGTTGCATATTAAAAGTATTTTTTAACATTTTGTTAGATTTTTTTTCGTTCCACGATATATGGTGATAGTTTAACTACTTAAACACAAAATTGCAAACGTAATATTTAGGCATACGTATCCAAGCAATACTTAGTTCAAACTTATGTACGTTTTTTCTTTGATTGGTGAGAAAATACTGTTTTCATCCCCCCATCTCGGAAAGAGTATTTTTGCTCTTCGATATCTGAGTGCAAAAGCCGTTTTTATCCGCTAGAGCATAAAGTAAATTGAATTTAGAACATCGTGTGCACTAAGTTTGTTAATTCAAAATATCATTAACCCTATTTACTTCTCCATCTATGGTGCTGAATTTATCATACAGCCTTTTTTAATTTGTTAAAAACTCAGACTCGGAACCTTCTTGGTGTACTTTTTTAATTTGCTTTGCGCGGGCCATTTTCTTTTCACGTCATATTGTTAAAACCTTAGTCTAAAAAAAAACTTAAAAACAAGTGAAAAACCTAAAATTAGTGGTTCTAGCGACGAGGAAGTTTATGCGCCGCCAACAGAATTGACTGAAACTGTTAATAATGCGCAAATGAGCTTTCGCTCTCAACAATCACGCGAGAAGTATTTGAAACAGTATGATATGTCTAACACGTGGCGACTAGCTAAAGGAGCCAATACTTTCTCAGCAAACGTTTTGCTGGCATATTTTATTGAATTATCCGAGACTAAGAAATCAAGCACACTATGGAGTACGTGTTCAATGCTAAAAGCAACAATAAAGATGAAAAAAGACAAATCGACACCTATCCTAAATTAGTGGCATTTTTAAAAAGAGCTTCATCTGGTCTTCAACCAAAAAAATCGAAGGTTTTCACAGCATCTGAAATTGAAAAGTTTCTTAACGAAGCACCTGATTCCGTATATTTGGCGACAAAAGTAAGTCAGTTGTACATTCAGTGTCTACTTAAGTATATTAATCAACTACTTTACCTATTCTAATACGTACTTAGTAGATGTTGATAGGCATAATTATGCATGCATATCAATTTTATTAATTTATCTACTACAATACCCTTTACGTTACAGATTGTTCGTATTATTGGTATAAACGGAGCATGTCGAACTAATGAAGTAACACAACTTAATGTCAAAAACATTGAGAAACATTCAGATGACTTACTATTCATTAATTTACCTAATACAAAGACAAAAAGAGACCGCAACTTCGTCATTCGCAAGGAATACATAATAATTGTTGAGAAATATCAAGCCTTACGTCCGCCTAACACTACAATCAATCAATTTTTTCTACAATATCGCATCGGAAATTTTGTTAGACAGCCTATGGGTGCTAATAAAATTGGCAGTATCTCAAGAGAAATAGCAACATTTCTTGAACTTCCAGCACCCCTGTTGTACACGGGTCATTGTTTCCGATGTACTTCAGCCACAATTTTAGCCGATTCAGGAGCTGATCTCCTGTCCCTTAAGCGCCCCGGAGGCTGGAAGTCCAATGCGGTTGAAGAGGGATACATAGAGGATTCCATCCAAAATAAGTCTAAAATATGTAAAGTCATCGTAGGAGCCATTACACTGACAGAGCCTCAGTCAGATCCTTGGACTGGCCCTTCTACGTCAAAAATGAGCCGTTACAAAACACCTAACCATCGCCCTCTCTCGCCAACATTTACGCCATGGGAATCCGATGAATTGGTACAACTATTAAGCATGACAGATAGTTTACCGAAAAACAGTACACAAGTCACTAACTAACACCAACATTACAGTACCTAACAAACATATTACACTCAACTTAAGTAACTGTAGCAACGTTACTTTCAATTTTTCTTAATTATACAGTATTTTAATTATATAGTTATAATTTGAAGATTATTCTGTAATACTTACATATCATAATGGAGTAGTTAATACCTAAACTGAAGTATCTTGTGATTGTAAATGTTTTTTTTGCATTTAGTCATTTCCTCTCTGAGGTGGGATGAAACGTTACGTGTTGCACTCGAGTGCAAAGATTTTTCACCTCGTGCTCTTTTGATTCCCTCGCTCACGCTCAGGATTCTAATTCTTGAACCACGAGCGCAAAAAACAACTTTGAACTCTTGTATAACAAATAACTATTATTTCTTCTCTCGCTTTCTCTATAACCTCTCTTATCCTGAGCACCGGAAAGTTTATTTTCAGGGGGGTGCCTTGTCAGCTCCTCTAAGTGAGCCCGATCATTTTTCTTGCACTTCACTTCGGATATGTTAGGTTATTATTTGTAAAAAAGAGGATCGTTTGTCCAGTAACAGCAACTTTAATAGTACTGTACTGCTGTGTACTGTAGTAGCAGTAACTTTGAGATTTATGCAGAAGCTTAACAATTAAGAGAATGTAGGATGCAATGCTCGCTGCATTGCGAGATCGATAGCTATTAGGCGTTTTCGATTTTTTTTTAGTTCTAATTGTTTTTACAATTGTTTTATTTTGAACCCAATGAGGTGCACCCTCTTGCACCCCTTTCCCGGCGCCCATGCATTTATCGCCTCTTTAACATGCTTTGATCAGGAATATATTATTGACTAAAATTGCACACCAAATTTAATAGTTTTTTTTATGCTAGTTAAAAGTAGGTACAGCTTCTTAACCGCTAATACGCTAAACAACCTCCATTTTGTATACGTAATAAAAATGGCGACAAACCTGATATCAGAAGCTTCAGTCGAGTGAACCATTCAGTCGAGTGAAGAGTGTAATACTAGCTTTCATTAATGGTTCATTTTTGTTTAATTCCACGTTCACACAACACTTACAAAATTATTTAGAAAAGAATATCTGCTCCATTTATTTCATTTTTGGATCATTCGGTAGGTGAGTAAAAGATGCAAATGTCAAAAGACCAATTGCCAAAATCCAACATCGGGGATTTCTGGAAAAAAAAATAACAATGCCCACTGGTGGGGATTTGTCGGTGGGGATTTCTGGAATAAATCGTTGGATCGGTTCACTCATGAATCCATTTACAATTTTTGGATTCATTTTGTTCACGTTTAACTTAGAGTGAAAGATGCCAAATGAAAGGCAAAAATGAAGCGCCATGTTTAAACGATCATCGTTGGGACGCTCAAGGTGCACTCTGCAGGACGTATCCCGGCGGCTACGTCGGTATTAAGGCTTCTTCAAACAGGCGCGACACTTGTAGAACAATTTCCATTAAGTTTTCATAGAAATTGTTCTACGAGTGTCGCGACGCGACCGTCTCGTCGAACTAGTCTGCACGAGCCTTTAATCTCACACTCGTGTTTTATCACACATGTTGCAGCGACACTCCCGTACCGCGGTGCCAACATCATGGCAGTACGACAACTGAGAAGGCTCCTTTGCTATACCAATATCTTCTTCGGGCACCTTCCAACCGCTCTGGAATTAAAGGATTCATTAAGGGATATGTCACGATGTGCTAAGGTAGCATGTCTCTCAAGTTAGGATTGGCTCTAATACAACAACTAGGCGAATTTTGTTTTTTTTTTCAACGTCAACCCATTAAGTATTACGAACGTGCATATTTTTTAGGGGTCGGATCACCCACGATTCATCTTACTTTTTATTCTATCTTTACCATCCCGCAAGCCTTTATAGTGTCAGGATATTGACGTCTTACAAACAGCATTGAATACATTATTTTAAAAACCGGTAAACCGGGGTTTACTTTAACCAATATTGAACTTTGAAGGTCCATGTCTCTTAAATTTGTGGTTATACAAAAATACAAAAAATGTCTATTAATCGGTTTTTTATAACTCTCGAATCTGTAATAATACGTGAAAAAATATTGCTCTATTTCGAGAAAAAAAAAACAAACTGATCAAAGTTATACGTAGGATGTAGGGTTACTTTGATACCCCCTATTTTATTGCGTAATTACAAAGTAAACCCAATTATAATGTCAAAAAATCAGAATCTGCCTGTTGGCAGATTCTGATTTTTGGAAAAGATTTATTTTATTTTATTATAATTTTTAGTGAATTCTCAGCGTGTGCTCAGGAAAGGATTTGATAGTTCTTCAGTGTTGCTAACCTAGAAAAAAAAAACAAAGTAACCACAGTAACAGTTATACTGTGTGATTGTGTTGTGGCACTTACAATTTGAGCCATATGGAGGCAGTATACGCGCTTGGCACTGGGCACCACCAAATTGCCCAAAATTGCCCACGCCCGGCCTGCTTGCCGGTCGATCTTGAGCGCCTGGAAGGCACAGGCTATTGCGCTAGATTTCGACTTCAGATTTTGCCGCGAGATGTCAGTGGTCTTTCTTCCCTTTTCGAGGTCTCCTCCATCGATCTTCCAATGAAAGAAGTAAACAGTTGAGCATAAATTTCTTGAAATTAAATTGTTGTTTTGTTTTTGACAATTTGCAGGAGTTTGGTATGGTATAAGAGGTGTATGTGAATAATAACGTTTGACTTTTTTGGATTTTGGGTAATGATTTACAAGATTTTAAACAATTTTCCTTTTCAAACTCCCAGTCGTTGGTGTTTGAGGAGTGTGGATAATACATTGCGGCCATTACGAATTTAAACAGGGATTATAAATGCAGCTAATAGTATTTAATTATTACAACAACAAAAAAAAAATACCTGCAACTTACATTAATTCTTACTTTAGATGCTTTGTTTAATGTAGCAGGATTAGTCAACCAGTCTTCAGCGAGGGCCGTCCATGCGTAAGCGCTGGGCAGGCGACGCACTAGGTCCAAGAGAATAGCGCGCGAGCGCACGTTGTCTCCAGACGACAGCGACATCAAAGTACTGACGAAAAAAATTGTCAAGTTCTAATATCGTACTTCGTACAAATTTTATAAATGTGAAAGTTCGTATGTTTGGATGTTTGTTTCTCAATAGTGCAATAACGGCCAAACGGATTTGGATAAAATTTGGCACACAGATCGTTTATAATCTGGAGTAACACATAAGTAGGATACTTTTAGTACCGGTAGTGACAGACAGACAGAAATTTAAAAATCTTTTCTTTAAATTATTTGTTTCTGTTTGTAAACTCAAGCAGAAATAAATATTTTTTCACTAAGTTTTGTAAATAATTTAATTTTATGTTTTGTGTTTAGTAATGTTAATTACTTAACTATATTATTGTACAGAATCAAGTTCTTCTAACTTAACAGACAGCTGTGCCGCTGGGGAGCGTGTTGCGCTACTTCTTCTTCCCAGCTACAGCACTAGGAAGTGGTGGGCGGGCGGACGTTTTGAGGGACTGTCTTATGTAATTTTGACGATCAAAAAGTGCTGTCTCTCAGCCTAGTTTTAATAAATGACTTTTGATTTTGATAACGTTTTTTTTACCATGTAGGGACTGATTAAATGAAATAAAGACAATAAATAAAGAGTGATACTTACCTGAAGGAATCAAGGTTGATGCCTGCTTTTCCAAACGACTCGATGGCTGCTTCAAAGTTACCGAGTCTGTGTTGAACTTCAGCTTCTAAGCTTCTCAGGTAATCGACCTAGATGAGAAATAACAGGTTTTAAACGTAAATTGACTAAACCTTTGGTCGCAAAAGAGTTTTCTTATAAAACGCAGTTGAGTTAAGGATTGTGCAAATTAAATTATCTACTGTTCCATGTCACATCATCATCATCAGCATTTCAGCCGGAAGACGTCCACTGCTGGACATAGGCCTCCCCCAATTTGGGGGGGCTTGCCATAATCGCCACGCTTGGCAGGCGGGTTGGCGATCGCAGTATGGTGGTGAAATGAATAGAGAACGCTGCTGCCCATTCTCTAGTAAGTCCCTTAGTCGCCTCCTACGGTACTCACGGGAAGAGATGGGATGGTGCTATTCTTTACGCCCGGCACCACACGGAACCATTTTACATACGAAGTACTAAACAGTGTTGGATCTTGACAAGTAACTTTAGAAGGGGTTAACTGTTAATTAGGTATAACTAAAGCTATTACTAAAACTCAAGTCTTTTGGAAAAGCCAGAGTTTTATTGCCAAGTCACACCTGGGTCATATTGAGAACCTTACCTCGCCAAACTTCTCGAGTCCAATATGAAGATGGCACAAGGCCTCCTTGTAGTCTCCCCGCAGACGGCAGCTCAGACCGACCAGATGATAGTACTGAGCTGACTCTCCTGTCACCGACAGAACTCGAGCTATGCACACTTCAGCCAACTATGGGTTTGAGAGGAATAAGGAGTCAGTTTTTTGCTGAACTCACGTGTGTACGAGTTGCCTATGTATTTGAAATCTTTTAGAGGCTTTTCAATGGATCATCGCCTGCCTAGCCTTTTTTCAACTATGTTGGGGACGGCTTCCAGTCAAATCGGATACAGCTGAATACCAGTACGTTACATGGAGCAATTGCCTGTATATGACCTCTCACGGCCGTAGCCTCAGCAGGAGGCGACCTGGGCGTCGGGAATCCCAGGTTAATTCCCGGTCACCGTAGGTGCGGGCTTGTAGACGGCGAGTAATGGGTAGCTCGCTGTCCGGTAAAGACCAAGCCCGGGTCGATGGCGCATTGTGTTCGACGCGCGACTCAAAGAGACGTCAGCACCAACTGAAGGGGCCCCTTCAATTGGTGCTGACGTCTCTTTGAGTCGCGCGCAAGGACCGATGCCTGCCAGGGGTGCGGGTTGTTCGAAAGAGATACCGTGGCCCTTGGCACACAGGCAACTGAGGGAACACGGGTAGGTATTAGTCAGTAAAAGTCTGACACGCCCTCCTGACTCCTGAGCGGGAGAAGTTATTTGATGATTTCCCACCCTCAAAAAAAAAACCTCCACACCCCAGTTCCGGTACACGATACTCCTTGATAAGACTGGTTGTCGGAGTTTCGAGCTTTTGACGACCCGTAACGGCTGTCAAAGATCCACAAATGACAGCCGGGACCAACGGCTTAACGTGCCCGGATTTTCAATGGGTATGCTTAAAAAAATCACAACATCATCGTCCCTTTGATTATACTATCCACACATAAAAGCGTTGTAATTAGTGTCTCGCACTTCATTGACAGTCAACCCTGACCACTCCGCGATGATCAGTAGTGCTATTCTGTAAAAAAAATCACTGTGATAACTTTGGTGAAGTGAGCTGTCATTAGTGTCAATAACTAGCATTAGATGGAATGACCGCTCACTCGTAGGTCACTTCACCTAAGTTGTCACGGTATGAGTTTAACAGAATAGATCAGCTGTTCGATATTTTACGGTGAAAAGTTGTGATTGCACGTTAACATCCCACTGTTCATACGGAAAAAAAAAGTAGTATGAAACTGCAATGTGATCCCAAATGACGCCTCAGTGTTCAACTTAAACTACGTTTCTCTTAACATATTGTTACGCATGATGGACGTCAACATAACCCAATAAAGGCCTCAACGCTTCAAGCAGTACTCACAGGCACTGCCCTCAGCCTTAGCAACAGGTCGGCGGCGTCATAGTAGAGGCTCATGTCGGGCAGCATCGGTGTGCTGGTCCACCAGTCGCCCAGCTCTTGCTCCCACAAACGTTGGAACAATGTAGCAGAACGTAGGAGGCGCCATCTGAGAGATGCCAAAAGGATTTTCTGACGTTTTCTGATAAAACCTTCAAAACGGAGATAACGTTTGTGCGCTGTAATTTTTTTTTAAGTGTTGATATTATCGTGGACGTCCACGGCAGAGAAGTGTATGGAAATATGTTCACGTTATACGACATAGAGACCATTGATATACAGGGTAACGATGAGGTTACTTATCCTGCATGACGTTCATTGAACATACACCCTAATTTTTTAATACCTGACAATTAAGGCACTATGCTGAAAATAAATATTTGTTTGAAGGGCGTGGCTTACTTCCTCCGCACGTAGGGAATGGCAGCTGCATCTTCCGTGGTCTGCCGCCACGTCGCCGCAACAAACTTATCTGACTGAACCAGTCAATAAAAGTGAAACTAACAAAATTACTGAACGTCAACAAATATTATTAGGGGTAGTTTATTTCGTAACAATTTTTACGCTTTTGTAATTTCTGTGAAAACGCATTTATTCTTATCTTTAGAGTAATAGGCTCTAGCGGTTAAACGGACATATTAACCGGTGTAGGTATGTACCACTGCATAAACAGTGGAATTAAATCAACAGCTGAATGAAGCTGAATGGCCCTTATTAGAAGTAATTTAAATAAAATGAATGAGTTTTACCAAAACCATCAGTAGAACATACCTTTCCGCAAGGGTCATGATAACAGCTGCAAGATGGAAGAGTTCGCGTTCGTAGAAGTATACGCTGGTAATGACCCACGCGGCGGTCCAAGATGGGTGTAACATGAGCAGAGCGATGAAGAACGGCTCAGCTGTCGCTGGATCCTCTTCGAACAACATGGTAGCTTTAGATAGGAGTCTATGGAACATAGATTTAGCATGAATAATTGTATCAATTCAATAATGTAGGCATATTAACGAGTAAAATTTAAAACAGAGCTAAGAATAGAAGCTGGAATTTGAATATTTTGCCTGAACAAACCTATATGGGCTATGTTAACGTTCTAACATGGGCATCACACGTAGGTACACAATTTAGGGATTAATCAATGATAAGTGATTTGTTGGCTCAATAGATCGGCAACAGGCCGATCTTAGTATTTACATATATATTTTCAATTGATATGAAAAAAAATATGAGATGAGATGGTAAGTTTTTAAATCCATTTTTTTAAATAAAGCTTAAAAGATATCGAAGTGAACTTCAAAAACTTGCATGTAGGTAATATTTGAATGGTATGTTTAATATTAGTATAAGCATAATCAGTGTTCCGTATGGTGCCGGACGTAAAAGAATAACACCATCCCATTTCTTCCCGTGGGTGTCGTAGAAGGCGGCTAAGGGACTTACTAGAGAATGGGCAGCAGCGTTCTCTATGCATTTGACCACCATACTGCGATCGCCAACACGTCTGCCAAGCGTGCCGATTATGGCAAACCCCCCTTTTGGGGGAGGCTTATGTCCAGCAGTGGTCGTCTTTCGGTTGATACGATGATGATGAATACTACTGGGCCACTGGCCTCGTTTCTGTGAGAGGGAGTGGGACATGATCCGCCTCTTACGATTTGAAAATGATTTCATCACCACTGCTCTCAAAACGGTGAAAGAAAACATCGTGAGGAAACCGGCACGTCCTAGAACCAAAAAATTAAAAACCCATGAATTACTTTTCTTACCTATACACAGTGAAATTTTAATGGTTGTTTTCCCGCAGCGAAATGGTTTTGTCTTGGTAATAGAATCGTTTTATAAACAAATAAAATATTAGAAACAAAAAATGGCAGATTAACCATTGTGAAAAATCACCACGTGCGAGAGTTTATTTCGCTTTGAACATTTCAAAAATCAAAATCAAAATCAAAATATTTTATTTCACATAAACCTGCAAGGGCACTTATGAAAAGTCAGAAGCTAGGTGCACGGTTCCAATTTGTCGCTTCCTATGGAGAAGAGCCGGCAAGAAACTCCACGGTTACTCTTTTAAAAATAATTGGGTTTTACAATGTTTTCAAATTACAGTGATAATAGGTATGGGAGGACAGTGCAGGCCTGTCAATAAGTACCAAGTACTTAGAGGAATGAAAATAAAGAATAGAAAATCGTCTATAAATCTAATCTGTAAGGCCTACAATGTTTTCCCATTCACAATATGTAAAAGAATCTACATTAGTAAGATCAACCTATTTAAACAAAGTGACATGATTTCCATGAGAATCACTAATAAATAGGTGCTATTTGAAGCGATGTATAATGTCAAAAATGACGAGAATATGTCAGAAAGTGTAAAAAATAAAAATATTAAAAATTAACATTGTAATTTGGAAGCAGTTAATAGACTCTCACAAAGTTATGCTGTTAATGAGGTACCAACCAGGGAAGCCACATGTGCAGAAGGAATTAATGCCAAACTTCCCTGTCTTCAACGTAGTCTTTTATCTTATAATATGCTTTTTTGATAAGGACACGTTTGATGTGAGTTTTAAACTTTCCATCGCTAAGTTCTGTAACCGTCTTTGGCAACTTGTTATAGAAGCGGATACTGTTTATTAGAAATGACTTGCTAGTTTTAGTTAATCTAAATTTTGGAATCACGATTTCATCTTTACTACGTGTATTTAGATTATGGAAGTCGCATCTTTTTTTGAAAAGACCTAAGTTTTTGCATTTATGCATGGCTGTTCCCTTTGTCGGAGGTGCGTGCGATTCGAGTAGTACCTACAAGTTACCTCTAGTGTTACTAAAGAGTAGTGTTTTATCGAGTTGATGAATATTTTTTTAATTATTTTAAAACAAAAAAATCTTAATTTTTTTACTTTAACTCTATGCTTCGAAAGTACTCCTTATGGCAAGTTGTTCTGCCGCGGGAAAACAACCATTTAAATTTCACGGTGTATATTTGAAGGCCACAAAGGCCGAACATGACGGATCTTTTTTGTTTATGAACAAAACCTGCATGCCTTGTGTGTATATTCAAGTTTATACAAATAAATGTCTTATCTTATTCTATCTTAACTTATCTTGTGTTATGCGCCAATCTGCACTGGGACCGCGTGGTAGATTATGGTTTAATACTGAATAGGTTACAATTTGCATGTAATTCTATAGGGTTAAACAATAAGACCTTACGTCAGCGGGTGTCGAGGGTTGATGAATATCGCCTTGTCGAGACAGACTTTGGCCCAGTCTCTGTCAATGTCTTTCATGCAAGTCGATAGCTCCCGCCAATAGTCAGCATTTTGAGGCTGATCCACAACCAACTGGAAATGTAGAAATCAAAAATAAACTGCACGAGGAAAAACCATATAGGTATACTATATACTATTTTCTCGTGCAGTTCATTTTTGCATAGAGAAATTTTAAGAGCGAGCCTAACGCAAACTAATCATATTCGCAAGGACTAATAACAATAATATGAATAACTACATAATGTTCCCAAACTTTTTATGGAACACAAACAAGATAATACATTTTTCAGGCTAGAAAACCGTCACGAAGTTATCTGTAACTTCCATGCATTTCCGATTTGTCCAAAAATACGCAAGCGTTTTACGAAATTCCTGTTATTTTTGGATTTATTTCAATACACCAGTTTCAGCACCTACTAAGTTCCTATTTCGAGGAAAAACTCGTCTTCCGTCGGATGTTGCGGTTTTTATGAACTGAAAGTTTAGATGGCCGCTTTGAGCTGACCTCCCCTAAGCATAATAGTAAGGTAATAGTACTAATTTATCTCCGAACCTTTTTTTTTGTGTGGGTAAACATCAAATAACTTCTCCCACTCTGGGTGGAGCAGGAGGGCGTGTCAGACTTACAGTGACTGAAACCCACACGTGGTCCCTCAGTTGCCTGTGTGCCAGGGGCCGCAGTATCTCTTTCGAACAACCCGCACCCCTGGCAACCTTCAAAAAATGTTACATCAATAAGGTCTTGACCCCTGAACTAGGACATCCTATATGACACAAATCGAAAAGGGTGGATAAGTGCTTTTTCTATCTTTATACATACCCTTGAGTAGTGTAAAGTGGCATAGGCTACTTTTTGTCCCAGAATATTCCCTCAAACGGTAGAAAAACTAGTTTCTAATTATATGTTTACCCGTAAATAAATTTCCATAGCATGATGCATGTCCTGCATCTGCCGGGCGTGTCTGGCAGCTCGTACCCCCGGCTCCACCTCGACCGTCAAGTGTTCATTGCGTATCAGCGTCTTGGTTGCCGACTTCATCAGGCAAGCGTGAGACATCATGATCAGTTCCTAAATAAAAAAAATACTAATAATTGAAAGCCTAAATGTGCCTTTTTATAAAATGTGTGATGCCAGGTGAAAATTGAGTGTCACCAAAACCGTCGAAAAACGAAACTGAAAAACCAAAAAAAATCTATAAGTCTAACTAAGCTCCTAAATTCATTTAAATGACTAATTTTGAGTAAAAGCTGCCTTTATTTTACTTGGCGCCTTTTTGTTAGATTGACACATATTTAAATGGGATCAATTCCGAAGAATACCCCTCTAAATAAAATAAAACAATTTTCAAAATCGGACTGCTCCAGATTGTAATCAAAGACCCGTTACCACTTATTATTATATCCGTTTGTGAACAAAATACTAGAGTTTTTGAAAATAACAAACCAGAGGGGTAATTACGTAATTAGATATCAGTAGGAATCGCTTACATTTGACAGTTTCATAAAATTCATGACGTTGGTTACATTATTAAACAGATTTTTGTTTTCGAAATTATGAAAGAATTAATGGTGCTACGCAATTAGGGTGCTGATATCTAACATTGGTATATTACTCAAGATGTTAAAACAATACTGAGTAAGAACATGAGGTCATTACTTCAAAAGCTTCATCAGATTTTTGATACTCCTGTACAACAAAATGGTTGTTGACGAATATCGCAGCTTCTTGCCAGCAGGATGTGGTCAATTCCACTCGAGTCCTGGTCGCACTCAACTGTCGGTTGAATGTGCAAAATTCTGTGGCCCCTGCAAAAATGTACATAAGACTATCAAAACAGGCTCATTTTCAAGTAATTAAAGACGACTATCTTCATCAAGATGTCGGGAGGATAAAGCCTCCATTCTCATCTGATACCCTAGCCCGTAAACCTCCAGCAGTGTGTTTAGAGAGTTCAACGCTAAGCAGAATTAAAGCTGACTCAGATCGCTGCGGTATATTATTTAACGGTTATTCCTGGTAGGTTCATCGTTTCATACACGGCACCAGGAAGGTGGGCAGCAATCTGTCAATGTTTTCCAACTCCAGCATTAACATGAGCCATCCATGTGGTACATAGTTATAAAGTCTTCTTATAATCTAAATAGCTTATGCCAGCGGCTTCGCCCGCGTGGAGGTCGGAAATTATCCCACAGGAACGTACTTGTGGGTTAAAAAGTATCCTAAGGTTATAAACTATTTGTGGGCTGGGCTAAATTTCATCCAAATCTGTTAATAAGTTTTTGCGTGATTGAGTTACAAACATCCAAACATCGTAGCATCATCTGAACATCCAACATTTACATTTATAATATTACTAGCTTTTGCCCGAGGCTTCGCTCGTGTTCATTGATTAGCTTATACTGGAAATTTATAGCTTGATGTGTAGGCGTGCGTACCTAATCTGCTTGTAATAATATAATTCAATCATGATTCAAAGACACGTGGCGTCTCCATTCAAAGACACGTGGCGTCTCCATTATCATATAAACGTTATTGTTGTTTTCCTCGGAAACAGAACTATTTTTCGGGATAAAAGGTATCATATGTCCATTTCTGTACACTTGACAACGTACATGCTAAATTTCAGTATGGTTCGGTTTAGTGGTTTAGGCGTGAAAAGGTAATAAACAAACAAACAAACTTACTTTCGCATTTATAATATCAAGTTAAATATTTGGATTCAACATAACGTTGATGCCACACTGGCAGCCATCTGACCAGGGTCTGGCTAGGATCTGTGAATGTCTGTGATAAGTATTCGTAGTTACCATAATAAGGTACTTTTCGTAAAGAGTTCGCAGCCCTTCGAACAGTTTTTTGCCAGTCGCGCTCCAGTTGTCCACGACCGGTGCATACTCGTTTTCTGGGGGCTTCAAGTTCCATTGTCGTGAGCATGGCACATATGTCTTCTCTGTAATTAAAAGTGCCTATTTAGCATTGTGACCATTGTAACTCACCCTAATTGCGAACACATTATCAATCAGAATCTGAATCCCTTGCTTCATATTATGTTCGAAAAAAATATGTCAGCACAACAACATAACAAACGCAAAGAATATTATTGAACTGCCAAAATGCAAGCCATTGCTACTTTTAGGGCCCTATTTCACTAGGACACCAGTGGCGGCGCAATCATAGTCGCGCTGTCAAAAATGTATGGTTGGTTGCGCAACCAATCGAACGCTTGGTGAGATACCCACTATAAAGCTGTGTGTAGAGGGCAACCGATCGAACGCTTGGTGAGATACCCACCATAGAGCTGTGTATACAGGTGTCCGGTAATTAATGGATAACCTTGAAATGGTTCACGGTAGAACTAATGGCCATTCAGAAAAAAACTTTTTTTTTTGTAATTTTGGAAGTCGGTGTTTTTGGATATGTCTTTGAAATTTTTGTCACCGCCTTCTGAAATTAAAGTTATTTTTCACTTTGTAGTGTTTTTCCGGAAGTCGATTGTTATTTTATGCAGAAAAAATACAAATACAAAATTTTTTTTTTTTCTGAATGGCCATTAGTTCTACCATGAACCATTTCAAGGTTATCCATTAATTACCGGACACCCTGTATTTTGGTGGCAGCGCCACCATGGTTGTGCCGCCATGGTGGCGCTGCCAGCAAAATACAGGGTGTCTGGGTATCTTCAAGGTATAGGTACCGCAGAAGATTTAAAAAAGAAGTTTGGCTTAGTTACTTAATTAACTTACTTGAGAATGTTTGGGGGTTTTATTATAGGCTTAAGGGGTCGTCCAAGTTCAACTTCGAGTATGACAAAAGCCTCATTTTCATCAGCGCCCGTAGGTCTGACTAGACTATTCGTCAAAGTGCTAATCGAAGTTACGTAAGACTCTGGTGGTCTGAAATATTTCGTTTTATCAGACTTTGTGCGGAAGTTTACCTACATTAATACAAACGGATAAAAATTGTCTGTCTTGTGTGTCTTGTTTAAACATCTCTTAACTTTAATCAACGTTTATGAACATGCCCCTTTATGTTTAAAAAAAGTAAGTACCTAATTGCTAGGAGGAGTGTGCTGCCGAAAATATAACACTATATTTGATTGATTGACGTTGATAAAAGTTAAAGAGATGTTTAAACATCTAAAATGTGTGGTTAAACAGTCGCTAATCATTATTTAACTTTAAGGAACGTTTATAAATAAGGGGTCAATGTTCAGTTTTGTCTTTTTATTTTGTGTACTGTACCTATAGATTTATAATAAATCCTAAATATTTGATAATCATAATGCAGCAATTGCATTACGGAATTAGGATTCTTAAAAAATAAGACCGAATGTAAATGAACGACGATAAAAAGCACCCGTATTAATTAATTTTCCTGCTGAAGGGAAATCAAATTATATTCTTACTTGCTAGTTTTGCTAGTTTTTGGCCCACTGAGAGTCGGGGAACCCGGCTTATCCATGGGGGACGGAGGTCTGTCGTTCGGAGTGAGCAGTAGGTCACAGCCGCACTCCTTCATCATAGATTCTGCATTTACCCAATGCAAGGGCACGGCGAGGCGGAGGATTTGTTCTGAATGTGTTTATATACTTTTATTTTGATTAATGGTAAGGATAGTATATCTAAGTGTATCTTTAAATAGATTCCGGCCTCTGGTAGGCCGAAGCAAGGAAAGCTGCTCTGGTGGAGATTCACAGATGACTCCGCCCTGGAGTGTAAGTGTGGTGCTGTTCCACAAACAATGGGGCGCTTAATATCTTGTCTAGCGTGTACTGTCTGCACGCTACAGGAGTTAATGGACGCTGCTGATAGTGCCAAGCTCGTAGCCAAATGGGCTGATTGTATTTAGATTGCTATCGACCCGCTAAGAGGAATGGTAACTATTAAGTAACATACTTTGTTGTTATTTCATTGACCTACTCTACTACTACTACATTATGACCGAAGCTATATCATCGTCATCATTTCGACCGAAAGACGTCCACTGTTGGACATAGACCTCCCCCAAAAGGGGGGGTTTCCCATAATTGCCACTCTTGGCAGGCAGGTTGGCGATCGCAGTATGGTGGTAAAATACATAGAGAACGCTGCTGCCCATTCTCTGGTAAGTCCCTTAGTCACCTTCTACGACACCCACGGGATGAAATGGAATGGTGCTATTCTTTACGTCCGGCACCATACGGAACCGAAGCTACATAAAAGACAATTTCTAAAATACAGCATTAGTTTTCAAAGACCTGTCAAATTTAAGGCTGCGGCACAGGCCATCAGACTGAACAATTTTCTCCATGGGACCAATATCGTAATCGCGAAAAAATCTTCAGCCGTCCCAGACCAGGAAAAGGGTAGAACCTAGACTTTTCCCAACTTCATTGGGGTCAGCTTCAAATCTAACCGGATGCAGCTCAATACCAGTATTTTACATAGAGAGACTGCCTATCTGACCTCCACAACCCAGTTACTGGGTAATACGATACCCCCTGTAAGACTGGTTGTCAGACTTTCGACTTCTCACGACCCGTAACGTCAGTCAAAGATCCACGAATGATAGTCGGGACCAGAGGCACAAGGAGGTCTTGGTATGTAATAGATGGTCGCCCATCCGCGGACCTACCGCGGCAAGCGTAACTTAACCTGATCGAACGACCCGTGCGGTTTTTATTACTTAGACACAAGCCCCTTATTTAGGTCAAGTATGTATTGAAGTCTTGTATACGACAATAGATAATTTCTTCGCGATTATCATATCGGTCACATGAACAAAGTTTTTAGTAGGTCTTTAAAATCAATTCACTCAGGGTACTGTTGGGGCTACCATGGCGTTGCAGTGCGTCTGGGATGTTTGTGGAGGTGCGGGTTGATGGATTTGCCGCTGTCATAAGGAAAAGATGTGCCTCCCTACTCACTCGCGTTCGTGGTAGTTCTAACTCTATACTGGGTGTATTTGCAGATCGTAGGGGGTCCCCATGCTGCGAAGATGGATGCGGCTTCATGTCGTAGTTTAATTTGTTTTGTTTTTTGAATAAGTAAGTACTAACATTAGTTTTAAGAATATTGTTACTAACAAGATTTATGGACCTGGTCTGAAATAAATGTTTATAATATAATAATAATAAAAACTTACCCTGTATAAAAATACGAAAAAGATACTAGGAAAAAAAAATTACCTCCTGGATAAAGAAGCTTGAACAAATTTAAGAATGCCATAAAGCTGTATCCTCCGTTTTCTCCGTAGATATGAAGTTCTAGGGGCCAATTGTGATTACGGAGATGTCTCCACAGCCATTTGTCGCCCTTAAGCATCAGAGTGCGATGGAACGAGCCCCAAACTGCAGTGTCTGTTATAAAAACAAAATATTTAGAGTCGAATTTGATAATAAAGTCTAAAGAAAACTATATCATTCAATTGCAGCTGAGCATCCACGGAGTTTTGGTCAAAATCTTAGATAATTACAGTCTTAATTGAGATGGCCGCGTGCCTGCGACAGGCCTTTATGTATTTTTGAAAAACTATAATGTTTGTGTCAAGCTCTCAGTGCGTCAACGCTTTTAATCGACTGTTTATAAAGATAATACACGTAATAAAGATACCTCCAAAATTTAAGTGAACACATAACTCTTGTGTATGAAAGAATACAAAATCCTCACTTATTTTTGTGGTTCGTGTGAACCCAAATTTGTAAGTGACTATAGATAGCGCTAATACCTAATGTTTTTAATGACAGAACTCACGGATAGACTCTGCTCCATTCAAGTAAAATGGAAGATCAATTTTATGATCATTTTGTATGTCTTCTAGTTGACATTGGAACTTTTGGTCTCCTTGTGTAAATATTTCTCCTAAACCTCTTAAGCTCTCCCATTTTGGAAAAAAGCTTTTATAGTCGAACCTTTGTGGCTCTGTGTAACCTTGGCTATACGTTACAAGGCCAAAGTTCTGAAAAAAATGTGGAAGAAATTAAAGTTGTACCTAATATTCATTAGCATTATTTCTTATAATTAATAAAATTGAATTGGAGTGTTCGGGAAGCTGCGCAATATCTTCTCGTCCCAGTACCGCAGTGTCTCAAGACGAAAGTTTTTGATCAGTGCGTATTGCCAGCGATGACCTATGGCTCTGAAACGTGGTCGCTCACAATGGGCTTCATAAGAAGGCCGAAAGTCACCCAAAGGGCAATGGAGAGGGCTATGCAGAAATGAAGAGTTCCGTAGGACAACCAAGGTAACCGATATAGCCTGATGAGTTGCCAAAATTAAGTGGCAGCCGGCAAATAATAATAATTTAATATTGATTTGTAGACATAGAAGAACATACATAGGTACACAAAGAATAGGGAATTGTACAATAGAGTTACATTAAAGGGTGAACTGATGTCTCCTAAACTAGGCCAAAAGCCTGTATTTTAGGAGCCAAAGTTCCTCCAGATATAGTGGCATACAAATGGTATTAAATATCGTGCACGTAGGCACTTACAGTTACAAAAACATAAATTGAACATATAATGCCATAATTTAAATACAGTAATAGAACTATTATGAGACAATTGTAATAAGATTCTCAGTTTCGTCATATGATAACTTCTGCAACCAATCTATAAGTTTGATTTTAACTTCATATTTAGTCAGGGGGTAAATGAGCATACGTTTATGTATTCGATTATACTGTCGAGCACTAGTTGCCGCATATTGCCGGCTGGCAAACTTTGAACGGCGTTGGACTATATCACACACAGGAGTGCCTTATAGCCTAAGCACATCGCTTGCAGAACGGTTTGCTGATCGGGTCGAAGTTTATGGTGTGGCGATCGTGTAGTCAAAGACGTAGCGTTGGAAGGCCTCCCACAAGGTGGACCGATGACCTGTTGAAGGTCACAGGAATCCGCTGGATGTGAGAAGTACAGAAACGTTCGAAGTCAGGTGCTTGGAGAAGGCCTATGTCCAGCAGTGAATGTGTATCGGCTGAAATGATGGTGATGATGATGACTGACTGTTGTTTGATGTATTCGAAACATCATATATTATTTTCATGCCGCTTCTGAAAAAGAGTAAATGAGTTTCTTTTTTCTATTTTGGTCTTACTGTATCTTCCTCGGCGTGACTAGGTGTTTTGGAAGCAGCAGTATAAACGTATTCATTTTCAAACGGTATGATCATATTGTAGGCAGCAATAAGAGTCAATTTCATCCAGTTAGCCTTCTTCAGAACTTTGTGATGCACACTGTGGAGTGGATTTCTTTCAACAGTCAGTTCCATGCTGAGGAGTGGCAGGGTGTCCCAACTCTTGCGCTTCAACACCGGTGGCAGGACCATCGGTTCCATTCGTTTATTAACACATATTTTTTGTTTTTCTGTAACGGTGATCAGGGGTATTTTGGCATACAAATAAGATTCGTTACAATGAATTTCTATAACATTAGTTCGTCTGGGTCTAGTGCAGTTAGTACTGTAAAGGTTGCGTGGCAAATACGACCTTAATAGGCTGGCAATAAAATAACTTTCGAATATTTGAGCGTTTTTAGAATGAGCTTTCAAATTCATTAGAATGAGTTTTTTGTTCCGTAAAGACGGATTATTAAGACAGGCGCCAGGCTGTAAACACGAATGCGTGGATTAGGTGCAGCGCAGACGACAGACTATCCGTGACGCATTTTTTAATTTGCGAAAATAGAACCTAAGCAAATGTATGCAGTAACACATACGACGCGCAAAAAGGCCGGCGACAATCCGTGTCATTCTGGCAAATCGCGCCGCGCCGCGCCTCACAAAAAGTGCGTGAAAAAAATAGAATATTTACTCATCATAACAAACAACTTTCCCAAAGAAACGATTTTTTTACTGTTTAACTAGCGCTTGTCAAGAATAATTGACCCTGGGGTCAAGCGACTCACAGCTGATACCGCGCGCGCGGTCCGTACGGTGGTTAAATTAATGACAAAAGAATAACGCTTGGTAAAAGTAGTTTGTTAGTAGTTTTAATTAACTAAATTAAATTACAGCTGATGGTGATTCTTGACATGCGTTAGTTAAACAGTGAAAAAATCGTTTCTTTGGGAAAGTTGTTTATTATGATGAGTTTGTACTCATCATAATAAACATGATTGTTCATGTGTTTAAATATCGGTCACTAATAATTAGCAGTCACCCTATATATCACCAAGATTTTTCTAACCTTTCATATGGGTAAAAAGGTGCAAAATATCAACATTGCAGCAACTGATATCAACAGTCCGTTCCGACATGCTCAAGTTGCTTTGTTCCAGGGTGAAAACTCCAGATTCGTTTTTATCTATATTTCTAAGAGGTTGAATGTATGCTGTGGAATACAGAAGTACGAAATTAAGAATAATTTTATAAATTAAAAAGTTATATCGATCTGCTTCACTATGTTTTAAAATTGAACATGATTGAGATGAATGCGAATTGTGATTATCATGCAGGGGCCATTCATAAATGACATCATACCACAATGGGGACGGAGGACGTCAACAAAGTGTGACGTCGAGGGACTCCCTGGGGCAACGAGTCATAAGCTTAGTGACATCATATGTATAAATCTAAAGTATTAAAACTCGAAACTTCAACTCTAATGAAAAACTTTAAATATTTATGCCCAACTCTATCAATATACCTAAGGCTCAATATAAAATAATGGAGTGAGAGAAGAACATAATGAGAACCTCCTGCTTTTTTTTCGTCGGTTGAAAATTGCAAAATATGTGACGTCACTTCAGGAGAGCAGGAACGTAAATACACTTCTGACAAGAAGGGTCTCTAAATAGCATGAAATTCGTGTGAGGTCAATAATGAATGAATGAATGTTCTGTGTGGTGCCGGGCGTAAAGAATAGCACCATCCCATTTCTTCCCGTGAGTGTCGTAGGAGGCGACTAAGGGACTTACTAGAGAATGGGCAGCAGCGTTCTCTATGCATTTTACCACCATACTGCGATCGCCAACCCACCTGCCAAGCGTGGCGATTATGGCAAGCCCCCCTTTTGGGGGAGGCTTATGTCCAACAGTGGAAGTCTTCCGGCTGAAATGATGATGATGATGATGATGATGAATTAATGAATAATAGTTGGAGGCAAGCATCAGTTTGTGATGTACTCGTACCTACATAATATGTTCGTCTTAAGGTGGAAGCTCCAGGGTAGCCAGTGAAATTCAATTTTTTTGCATGACTTTCTGTGGGATTAAATAAACTTAGAGGGTTGTATTGATGATTTTAATTATTATATTTTTTTTAAAATACGTGTTAAGGTCGCGAATCATATTTTGTTCAACATACTGTCAGAATATATCCTGGTAATAAGCGCAATCTATTTTGTGTTACGACTTATGACGAATGTCAGTTGATTTTAACATGACACATCTCTTCCGTTTTTAGTTCATGCCTTGTACAGTTCTGTTTTGCTAGTTTTCCCCAATTATATCGTTTATTATCGCTACGGAATGTTTTCTTTCTGCCAAAATATCCCACACATATAACCTGGACTTGCAAATTGCAAAAAAAACGTAAGAAAATTTCAACTTCACGGGCTACCTAGCGCATCCACTTTAAAGTATTATACTTAATAATATATGAATTTGACAATGTGACAGGCTGCAAATATTAAAACCGAAATTCCTATGACATACCAACGAGTGGAAAATCAGCGAACAAAGACATTTTCTCGTAATCTGAGGGATCATAAACCATACTGCCATTAGCTATCGAATGGGACGGTTGCTTATCTCTGGCGCCTATTGGCTTAATGATAGCATGCAGCAACAGTTGATCGAAGAACGTCACTTTTATTGCAAAGTTTCTGAGTTCCTGATCCCAGAGACGCAGACTCAATACTTTTAAAACCAACGTGTCTGATGGTGGCATTTCGATCTCTGGAACTAGAATAACGCCTGACTTTGGTTGAATTATAGTGGCCGTCGATCGGATCTGAAAGTAATAATGTAGGAAGGTAATTTTGCATTTGTGTACGCACCATAGATTACGTGGCGTCGCCTGTGAAATCTAGTAATCTAACGATAATAATTGTTGGTCGCTGTGATTAACTCAAGACAATGTTCATGTTCTTTCACCAGTATTAGCTTGACTACTGACAGGTTATATAATTATACCTATTAGTTCATGTGTTGGTTTATTTTATTTGCCTGTACTATGTTTTCAATGTTTTGTTGGTATATAAGCCTGTGCTAGCTGAGATATGGCAAATTTAATGTTTTTGTGTTTCGTAATGTTAATTACCCACTATTGTATAGAATCAAGTTCTTCTAACTTAACAGACAGCTGTGCTGCTGGGGAGTTTGTTGCGACACTTCTTCTTCCCAGCTAAAGCACTAGGAAGTGGTGAAGGGCGGGCGTTTTGGGGGGACTGTCTTATGTAATTTTGACGTTCAAAAAGTGCTGACTCTCAGCCTAGTTTGAATAAATGACTTTTTGATTTTGATTTTGATTTTTTGATTTCTAAGTCCTACACAAATGCACAATACGTCGACGCCACACAAGCAATGTGATTTAAATAGACCTACTAACGATTTTAGTATTTTAAATTCGTTTGAGTACATGTACTGCCCCGTCGGTCTCGTGGTCGGAAGCACGACTGCTTAGCCCTGGGTTCGATTCCCAGGTCAGATTTTACCATTAGGAATTTCTTAGCAACCGCCCGGAGTTTGGAAGTTGGTGGTGCGATACCCCCGTGTCTCGGAAAGCACGTTAAGCCGTTGGTCTTGCGCCTGATCTTCTCTCCGGTCGTGTCGGATTGCCGTCCCATCGGATTATGAGAGTGACGGAATAGCGAGTGCACCTGTGTCTGCGCACACACTTGAGCACTATAATATCTTCCGCGCCGAAGGCTAGTCTCCGTTGAGATTGGCCGCCATGGCCAAAATCTGGAGGACTATAAACTGTTTCTCTAATAATCTAAAAGTGATCATTATGACTTACTTACAGATTTTTTCCTACTCATTTTTGTTTTATTTGTAGAACGATTTAATTGTGGAGTTTTTTATTTATACGCCGTTTTTATTTATTCCAGTAATATTACAATGGTTCGCCACTGGTGCTAACACTCCTTGTGACAGTTGTCAGATTTGACGTACACATTTTTATTTATGATGAAGACAAAACAGTTTAGTTTTTCGACTTCTTGGAGGTTTCAAATACTTAGACTTTAAACACTTGTTAATAAAACGAACTAAAAACTTAAAAATAATTCAATCTCAATTATTTAAATGAAAGCATGTTACATTTTGATGGCAAGAGAAATAACGAACATTTGTTAGCATGTTACACTTATGTGTTAATTCTAACCGTCAATATGTAACGCTTACACTTTTTTTTCGCTTTGTTACGCTTGCTTTCGCTTTATCTATCATACTGCGACACATACATACATTGCAAGTTAAATAAAAGCTTGTAATATCTTGAGCGTGGACTACGACCTTTCAGATTGCGATTATCTTGTCACAGTAATTAAACGTATTGGTTTATATGTAATCCTACCATATAATATAATATCCATTACCATCCATTGATATAATATCCATATACCATATATTATATATTAGAGGCCTAAATACTATAAAAAACATTGTAGACGAAACTACCATTTTTTTGATGAAAATTTATGTAACATAGAAACGTAATCTGATTCTGAAATATGTATTCAGAAAAATAAATCAGTTTAATAAAATATTCTGGCATATTGCTTTTTGTGACAAACGCACTGCGATAATAAAGTAACATTCTACTTCCTCAGTCGGCAATCTGTTCTTCAAGCGTAAACATCTGCACCTGTTTCTCCAGTGGAGTCTCCAGAGGGGACACTGGAGCATTTTGTTTTTGAAATACAAGCCAGCCAACCTTTGTGGAATAATTACCTTCTCCAAATTGTACAACGAACGATTCAATTAGAGGTCCAATAATTCTCAGTAAGTTGTCAAATGTTTGATCTTCTGTCTTCATTCTATAATATGCACAAGATTTTTTAGGGATATGGTCGAAGATCATTGTGTTTCATATAAATAAACCGTTGATATATCTTTCAGCTGGTAAAGGATAAATTCAATATTTATAAAACCTTTTTTTTCCTCCGCCTCTTCTGAAGAAGCAAAGCATTACAAACAACTTCTACGAAATCCATGTTCAGAATGAACAAATCCATTGAGTTTTTCCACGTTGTGCGCGCTATGAATTTCCTGCGATATTTGACTAAATTATGTCCAATATCGAGTTGGCTGGACTAACTAGGCCGCACAAAGCACTAAAATAGGAGAAAAACATGAAACAAAACATTATGTCTGTTTTCCCTGCAGGGTTAGGCAGAGGTGTACCTATTGTAGATACATTTACATTGGAGAATATGACTTATAATACATTCAGCCTTACGAAAACGCCCGAGAACAAATACGCATTTAGTTGGAACGTAACTTTCTTGACCGCAGGCCCTACTGAGTAGGTCAGTTAGTAATACTAGTGTCCAACCGAAGGTTCTCATTTGGTTTTGGTTTCAGCCGCAGTTTCGTCTTCGGAAGTCAAATTAAACTCTTTCGGGTTTGGTTTATATAGTTGCGGATTTACACATTTCCCAACTATGTGCTGTTAAATTTGTGCAGCTTTTACCTGATTGGGGGCCGCGAACTGGGTGTTTTACCATAGAAGTTTGCGGTATTGTTGAATGTAGAATGAAAGATTCTACCTCTTCTCACATAGGTACAAGACTTCTACCGTAGAAGTCTCGTACCTATGTGTTAACTTTGCTTGTTCTGCAAGATATCAGAGGGTCTAAAAAGGCCGCTTGGCAGAATCATAATAGGATAATATTATTTATCATATTTAAAATCGTAAAATGGTCACAAACTGACAATTCATAATATTGTCTGGGTATACAGGACACAATTCATCTGTTTGCCAGTTTTGTATGGAAATTCGTTAACGTGGACCATCCACAAGTTATGAATTGCTTTATTGAAGTTAAATGTCAAATAGCAGACTCATAGGGGAATTCAGGAAATTTATTGCTTTTAGAGGAATCGCTCAATGTGGCGTTTTTAGGCCACGGACAAAATAAAAACACATCACAAATTTGCCACCCCTATTTGCCGGCCTAGGCCAACTGCTTACTGAGCAGAGCTGGTAAATCCGCATCAGGGTTAAAAAAACAACTAGGATAAGTTAAACTGAAATCTTTAATAAAAATACATTTTTAGGCTGTGTTACTTTTACTGAATATTGCCGTAACACCCTACAACTAACATTCTTATGATCTATACAATTGAATAAATAATAAATAACATGACAAAAAATTACAATAACAAAGACTATATTGCTACAAGGATTTTCTGTCACTCTTATGACGTTAATAGGGGGCACTGTTGATAAACATTTGTTCATTATAGCTTTGCGAATGGGGAAGGCAACTGTCAAAATGGCGCTGTCGTAGCTAGTTCTTACCCTATATATTTACTCTCCTCTATGACCAAACTCATGAATGAACATGAAATGGAATGAATTTTCGAAATGTCATATTTATTTTAGGACGTTGGGACCTAGCTATCATTACGACATCTACAATTAGCTTTGCTCGACCTTCCCCATTGTATGAAAAAAAAAACAAGATGGCGGCGTCAGTTCCGATTTTGGCCACGTGCATAAACATCCTTGTAGGTACAGCTAGTATCTATTTACAATGGATGACGGGGGACAATATTATCACCACCGTCTACTATAGATTCACGTTCTTAATTTATTATATCTAGAAAATCATTCATTGCCCTCACCATTAAATAAATACTAAAATATAGAATATACTGGAATTCAAATCAGAGATCAAAACTACTATCCCCCACCTACTGTATTGTTTGTAATCACACTACAAAAGATAGGTACAACTATTTTCTTAATGACCCTCGGGAGTCATCGCATTATTATCACTTTATTACTTTTCCTCAAATGTTTAAAATAAATTAAATTAAGTTAAAAGAGTAGTATTAACAACTCTATAAATCGATTGGCATAGAAATCCGATGACTGACGAAATACGAATTACGAGTTTGCCGAGGGACATTAAGAAAATAGTCGTACTTTATCTCCAAGTCTCAGATATCACTTGAACTACCGCAAGTATTGCGGCGGCAAGTCCCCTCTTTGAGGAGTGGATTGAGAGGCACCACGGTGTCCACATCTTCCGCCTGACGCAGGTCCTCACCGGACACGGGTATTTCGGTAGGTTCCTGTTTCGCATAAGGCGGGAGGAAACGCTCGGGAGTTTGCACTGCGAAGATCGCCCTGAGGACACGGCGACGGCGATCTCTTGCGTCGGGCCCTGGTCCAGGCCATGGTACGGAGCGATAGTGCCTGGGTAGCCGTCGCCTCCTTCTGCACAGCAGTAATGCTCGCGAAGAGGGAGGCGGCGCACATGAGGGAGAGGCAGGATATGCGCCTTCACGGCCCTTGCCTCCGCAGGAGACGCCCTGGGCGTCAGGAATCCCAGGCTGATTCCCGGCCACCGTAGGCACGGGCTTGCGGACGGCGAGTAATGGGTAGCTCGCTGTTCCACGCGCGCCTCAAAGATATGTCAGCACCAACTGGTGGGTCCCGCAAGGGCCAATGCCTGCCAGGCGTGCGGGTTGTTTGAAAGAGATACCGTGGCCCCTGGCACCCGGCCATCGGAGGGAACACGGCCGGATTTTAGTCAGTACAAGTCTGACACGTCTTCCCGCTCCAGCCAGAGCGGGAGAAGTTATACGAGGATTACCAACCCTCAAAAAAAAAACGGCCGCATGTAACGTCCGATTATGTTAATCAAGCTTTGTAAATGGACTAAGGAATCAAAACACTGGCTGTGATATTGAAGGCTTCTCTCTTACTAATAAGAGAAAAGGCTTTATGAACTCATATATGTATAACATAACACGCACACACGCCTGCAACTGCATAGAATGTGAACAGCCAGTCCACCATATTTTAGTGGAACTGATTACCCATCGCTGGACGTATGTTGGTATTTCTAGTATAGCTCACGGGGAGGTTATTTATCAAATGGAACAGTGGTACATCAACATCGGCAAAAATAGGCAACTAGGTTTAGGTTAGGTTAGGTTAGGTTACTAAAAGTACAGAGTTTCAGAGTTTTCTTTAAAATCCCAGTTGCCCTAGTGTGAGTTTCTTTTAACCATCTCGACTTAACGCTTCCACCGCTTTCGGCGCTCCGATTGCATCATCATAATCAGCCTATATCGTTCCCACTGGTGGGACACAGGCCTCCTCTCTGTGAGAGGGAGCGGGCCGTTATCCACCACGCGGGCCCAGTGCGGGTTGGTAGATGTCACAGTTTTCGAATTGTTGGTTCTAGGTCATGCCGCTTTCCTCACGACGTTTTCCTTCACCGTTTAATTCGATTCGCTCCGATTGACCCTTCACCAATCCAGGGCCAACGGGAGCGCCGAACGTGGTCGATGCGTATGTAAAAGAAACTCACGCTAGGCCCTCAGTACAGATGTTCAGTCTTGCTTGTTCAATTCTTCTAACAATTTATCCTGTAACGCTGGTTTGCGAGCATAAACAATAAGTAAACGATAGCGAAACTGAACGCTTGTTTCATAATGATTGTTGCATTTGGTCATTATCTGCAGTTCTTTTAGTATGTCCAGGTAATCCGACATGAAGTCATCGTACTTCTCTTTCGGGATCTTGAAAGGATTAATCGCTGTGAAGGCATCTGTAAAACGGAAAGAGTGATTTCATGAGATTTTTTTATTTTATTATTTCAATTACAAAGTAGGTACATTTGCAAACATGATTTGGAGATGACCTTTTAAGCATGAGTTGCTTGTGTTAGGTGACTCCGCTCTTCCACTTGGTATTAACTATTCATTTGCAATTGAGTGTAAAAAAAAGAAAAAAAAATAGGTGAATAGATTACTTTAAAATGATTGAAAAAGTAGTCTATGGGGATGAACGTTATACAGAGAAAAAGACAAAAATGCGCGTATTGATGTGATGTGAGTGGATGTGTGTGAGGGTGCTGAGGACGCAGTGAGCGCGTTCGGCGCTCCGATAGGTCTGTCACCAATCCAGGGCCAATCCGAGCGGCAAACGCGCTCACTGCATTTGATCGAGATGGTTAAATGAAACTCACACTAGGGCCTCTGGTGTGTAGTGTGTATGAGTTATAATTAGCATTGTTAGTTAACAACGCTATATTTCTTGGTGTGTTTATGGGATCGGTTATGTTGCCACCTTGCCAAGCTTTTCACCAATGTTGGCGACGGGTACCAATAGCTAATGTACGAGACCTAGTGAGATGCCGCTTCTTCATCATCCTGATTAGCCTATAATATTCGCACTGCTGGGACACAGGCCTCCTGTCGGGGAAACGGAGTAGGCCATAATTTACCACGTCACCCCAGTGCGGGTTGGTAGATGTTACATGTCTTTAAATTTTTAGTTTTAGGACATTCCAGTTTCCTTTTCATGTTTTCCTTCATCGTTTTGAGAGCAGTACTGGTGAAATAATTTACAAAATAGATATGAGAAAGAAGATTTACACAAACGTATAAAGCGCTTGTCTGGGTTCGGTTCGAACCGACGACTTTCAACTCTAAGTCGCGGCTGCCGGCCGTTTCATTGGGCCAACACTGCTTGCTACACTGTCTTACCAAGTATATAACCGTGTTCAGTAAGTTCAACCCCCTTTGTTAAATAAAGCCAAAGAATATTAAACAGTCCTCTGAGCTTTTTAAACTTAAGAATGTAATAGACTTGACTACTTTTAACACATTGTTGACATTGGCATGTTGGTGGTCATAACATAACAAAGCTAGTTAAAAGTTAACTGCATTGTCGTTGCTGTTGCATGCTGGAAGAGATTTCTAAAGAAATAAGCACCACCTTCGTACGTTTCTTGTCTCGCACAAGGAGGGGTCTTGGCATGTTAAGATGGTCACCCATCCACGGACTAACCGCAGCAAGCGTAGCTTCACCTGATTGAAGGACCCGAGTGGTTGTTATTACTTAGCCACAAGCCCCTTTTTTGGGTGGGAAATGAAACACGGTGCTCCATAAAGGACCATGGACCACACGAGCCCCGTCGGAAATGCTCCACGAAGGTCCACTGGCTGTCGAGGACAAGTACCAGGTACTTCATCGTTAACTCGACGCCGATGTGAACCCCTCTTACCGTTATTTGGGAACCCGGCCGCGTTCCGAGGACCATGAAAACACATGGCCTCGGCCTTGTACAGGGCCACCTCGAGTCCCAATTGCCGGATCTTTTCGACGATGGTCGCAACCCCGCATGTCATTAGTTCGGCCGCCGCTTGGTGCCACCTCCCTGCGCCAGGACTAGCGTGTCGTCAGCGTAGCAAACCACCCTGACGCCGCTAGGGAGGCCGGCGCGCAGCACCCAGTCGTACCCGATGTCCCACAGTTGCGGCCCCAGAACCAATCCCTGCGGGACACCGCACGACATCTCTCACCGATTCCTTTCTTTCTGGTGACCAGGTTAGTTGACGGTACTATCCGATAGACCTCGGCCACGTGACAGCGGTAGGTCAGTATCCAGTGATACCGGAAGCCACAAGCCCCTAAAATCTAAATAATATCGATGAAGATAAAACTCACTTCGCAAAACATGCAGGTCTTCGTACACAAATACTGAGTCCTTACATTCCACGTCGTTGTCAACGAAACCTATCTTTTCCAACATTTTCTTTACTTCTTTTTCCGGGTCCTGAAAAATATTTCGATTATTAATTAGTATTTGCGTAATGCATATAGCATTTATGTGTGAGAAATTTTATAGCAATAACTTCACATAATATTTACTGTATATTGTTAAATAACAAGTCACCCCGTCAAATACATAGGTATAATAATACACAATTTGCAACTATTAAGCATCCCAAGAAGCCTGTGTGAAAATTCATGGGAATCAAGAAAACCCAATATTTGCGTAAATATAATTTTAAAATTTTTAACTAAATGTATTCTCAAAACTCTCTTATTTAATGGCTTTCATTGATAAATTGGGTGCATTCATACTTTGGCAAACCTTTCGATGTAATCATTTTATTTAAACATCAAGTTTATTATCCATTAAAAAATCACAACGTAAACGAACTTTGACACCAGTTGCCTAAAAATGTTTGTATCTTACTAAGCGTACAAATTACGGGAAGACATCTTCATTTAATCATCTATCTTACGAGATACTAAACTTAAAAAAAAAAACTTAGAGGTGCTGATGAAACAGTCGATTTTGTAAATGGTTGAAATATTACCGAATTAAGTAAATGTTTCAAGTCATCTCACTAGGGTAAAACCAGGATAGTTGCCCCAGGGGTATAGTTGCCCCGATTGTAATTACTTCAGTTTCGCAGATGAATCGCATGCTATTTTATTAACTTATCGAAAGACTGACTATCACTAAGTTGACCGTGTCGCATGTCTCTGTGCGATTGCATGGAAAGACAAAATGCGATCAAAGTTTTTGCGGGATAGATGTCCTGTTTCTCAGTGGGGCATCTATTTTAAACCTAATTTATATGGATTAGGCAACTATCCCCTATACGGGATAGATGTCCCAAAATATAGAGGTACGCAAAAATCGCTAATACTCTGGAAATATTGAAGATAATGTTTGTTACTTTTTATAAATTTGTTGTTAAAAAACCAAAGTATCGGCCAGTTTTACAAAGAAAGTATTTTGCTTTTTATGTTGAGAAATATAGAGTGATTTGCAAAAGTATAGCAACTATCCGGCTTTTACCCTACTTCCTGACCTTTCAGCAATCCATCAGAAGTTAGGCACCCAGGTCATCATGACCAGGTCACAAGTCGCAGAGCGGCTTTTAGTTTTTTACATGACTCACGGTCTACTCGCAGTTCACGGTTCCCTGGTTTCTTAGTTTTCGTGTAGGTACTTAAAAGTACAGCAGACGTACATACTCTAATAGTTTGACATAAATAGGTACATCAGTTTTGAGACTTGAAAAAATCCTTCATTTATCTTAACTCTTCAAGTGATGCTTAATTGTTGCAAATAGGTCAGAATATACCATGGAAGGAACGCGACGAATTACAAGTCACCCTGTATACTTCCAGGGGTGCGAGTTGTTCGAAAGAGATACCGCCGCCCCTGGCACACAGGCAAATGAGGGAACACGGGTGGGTTTTAGTCAGTAAAAGTCTGACACGCCCTCCCGCTCCACCCAGAGCGGGAGAAGTTATTTGCTGATTTCCCACCCAAAAAAAATAAAAAAATAAACCCTGTATACTTAGTTAGTAAAAATATGTAAACCATTTGAGATTTAACTCTCACACTTTGTGACTTTGAATACAAAAAAACACGCTTTAAAAAGTAGAAAATAATTTCAAAAATCGGTCCAGCCATCTACGAGTAATCGGGGAAAATACTTACATAAAAAAAATTTGGAAGTCGGTTAAAAAAGCATGGCATGCTTGGTATTAATTGATTATAAAAATACCTCAAAAAGCACCCCACGCTTTTTGAAATTATTTTCTATTTTTTTAGTTATGTTTTTAAACCGTGTTTTTTAATCTATTACTTATTTTCTATTTTTCAGGTCTGCTAACTACAAAAGTGTGATATTTCAGTTTCTTTTTTACATTATGGAACAAATTTATGAAATTATTGAATCGTCATCGGTCTTCGATAACTCTACAAAGTTTAAATGAAATTTGACCGTTTGAAGTGGGTCAAAATCAAGTCCAAAGGAGTAGGTTACAAACATGCTTACAAACAAACATACAGGTTTTTTTTTGTTTGGTGGGAAATCATCAAATAACTTCTCCCGCTCTGGGTGGAGCAGGATGGCGTGTCAGACTTTTACTGACCAAAACCCATCTGTATTCCCTCAGTTGCCTGTGTGCCAGGGGCCGCTTTATCTCTTTCGAACGACCCGCTTCTCTGGCAGGCATTGGCCCTTGCGGGCCCCATCAATACAAGTAAAATTAACCGCCGAAAATTCACTGAAGTGAAGACGTCGAAATCTTCTTATACTGAAAAATGATTTTCTAAGATTGTCTCTTCAAAGAGACACACGTGTCTATCAATAGACACGTTTGTAATGATACGTAGAACATTGATGGGTATGAATAATTACCTTTGAGTCATGATAAGGCGACACGAACCTATCGACGTCCTGCAGCCATTGACTCCACTTGTTGTTGCGTGCTAGAACACGAAACACGTCAAAAACCGGCGCGCCCGCAAGGAATATAGTGAAGCATTCTCCATCCTCGTTCAGCAGGTTGTAGATATTGGTGAATGCTCGTCTGAAAAGATAATAGCTTTCATATTAAATATACTGTAATTTTCTTTTTCTGTTTTTGTTTTACTGTGTTATTATCTTGTGGTGATGTTTTATATAAACGTCAGGTGTGTAGTAGGTACTCGCAACCGGCGTGCGTGTGTGACCAGCTTGGCTATTCTGTAAAAATCTCACTGTGAAAGCATAAAGCTGGAGCTTAAAATGAGCATTGAGCATTGTATCTGATGCTAGAAATTTACACTATTGACAGCTCACTTCAAACTCACTTCACCTCAGTTTTCACGGTGATAGTTTTACAGAATAGCTCTACGGATGTATGAACGAAAACGACGCAAAAGGAGTATATAGGTAAGGATCGTAGCTGGTCGTTTTATGTAGCTGCTGCCTACCATGTGAAGAAGACGTGAGTCTATGTATATATGAACCTATATATCCTGTCTCCTGAAAAGTTCCTCAGCTAATACAACTTGAAGTGTTAACTTTTGATGCACAGAACATAAAATGAATAATATTTCACCGCGCTTGTATTCTCAGAAGGGTTGTGCAGAGGTGTACTTACCTGTACCTACATTACACACACATTTAGCCAGAACGTAAGTTTTTTATTGTTTTTATTAATGAAGGAACAAACAAAATATAAACAGAAACATCACAAAAACCTCAATAGGTTTGCCGGGATATTGAAGTACAAGCCTAGTGCCACTAGCCGAGACTCTTGGCTATTGAGAAGGTTCTATTGGACACACATAGATTCCCATGCTACGCAGTCGCGCCTACGACAGACAAATTCTGTCGAGGCAGTTTATTCAAAATCAATAAAAACCAAAAGTCATTTATTAAAATTAGACTGAGAATCAGCACTTTTCGAATGTCAAAATTACATAAGACAGTCCCCCAAAACGCCCATCCTTCACCACTTCCGAGTGCTTTCGTTGGGAGGAAGAAGTTGTTACAAGACATTAAATTTTAAACGATACAATGCGTTTGTGATGGCCTTAACTATAACATATATTTAATATGGAGAACGCACTCAAGGATTCATCTACAAGCTTCTTTAAATATATGGCAGTTTTGGGATTTGAACGAAGTAATCCCGTTAAGTGAAGCGTTGATTGATTTTCATACCTATCTAAAGTGTTTTAATGTTGTGCTGATATTTTTTAAGGCCAGGTTCTTAAATCAAAGACCCTCGATCGTCACCTCAAGAGGTGCTAGTCAACGCTTTGTTGAGATAAACGGACACAGTCCCTGCTTCCGGTGTTAACAGACATCACCTACCTCATTTAACATAAGTAAACGAGATGGAAGATTATAATTCCTTTTGTTAAAGCTTTGTGAAGCGTACTTTAGATACTACATTTGGTATCTGATATCATCTTCTGCCTAGTCTTTTCCTAACTATGTAGGGGTCGGCTTCCAGTCTAACCAGATGTAGCTGAATACCAGTATTTTACAAGGAGCGATTGCCTATCTGACTTCCACAATCCAACTGGATTGTGGAAGTCAATATGCAATCGATAGGAAATCGCTACTGGGTAATACGATACCCCTTGTTAAGACTGGTTGTCAGACTTTCGGCTTCTCACGACCCGTAACGTCAGTCAAAGATCCACGAATGATAGCCGGGACCAGACGCACAGAGAGGTCTTGGTTCAATTACGCCTTGGTAACATTGGTTGACAGACTTTCGGGTTTCTGACGACCCGTAACGACTGTCAAAGATCTACGAGTGACGGCTTAACGTGCTCTCCGAGGAACGGGTATTGGTATGTAAAGACGAACACGGAACAACCGCAACAAACGTAGCTTAACCTGATCGACCAAACCGTGCGGCTGTTTTAATTAGCCACAACCACAGCATAGGTAATAGGTAATAGGTAAAACGTGCTGTTTTCCGCAACTCCACGTCAAGGCGCGTATTTTGCGTACGGGTGAGAGAATGAGTTATTCGATCCACCCAAGCTCCTCGAGAAAGGCCAGCAACGCCTTGGTGTTGCTGACAATCTCACGTAGGGTACCTGGGTTACCGAAGTATTTTGCCCTGTAATTAGCGACCAACGGGCAGTTCAACAGCACAACCACAGCATTTGTTATAACTACTATAACTATACTATATAAGTTCACTGCTCAATGTTGAGTCTAGTTGTGAGAAACAAAGCGCCAGTTCGGCCATTTATAGGTTAGTTATAAGTAGATTCTACTACTTTTGCTGAGACGTAAACGTTAAATATGGCACTCACGCTCGCCGGTCCAATGCAGTCGTAGTTGAATTTTAATGAAAATTCCACTACGAATACATTGGACCGGCGATCTTGTAATGACAAGATTTGCATCTTTTTTCAGCAAACCCGAAGATTTGTTCAATGAATCGGTTTCGAATTTAAATTAAAAGTAACCGCCCAACTACAGGCGCTTTTAAAAGTACGCATTTAATAAGCTGTCATGTTCCTGAACTTTTTCATTTAAACTTTTCTCTTTGCTTTCAGTTTTGATCTATTATTTAATAGATTAGAGCTTTTAACAAACCAACTGGTTTATATATTACAGCCACAAATTTGAAGTGGATTTCAAACTCGCTTACTTAAATCTATATAACGTGTGTTTGCTGTCCAATTCACCTTAAACTATGATGAATATTTCGATGTTTGTTAATTTAAGTTTCAAAACGACGCCCCATTTATTCTACAGTAGTATTTTTCCATTTGAGTGCCCTGTATGGTAAAGGATTCCCTACTACAACACTTTTAAGAACACTTATTGAATACCGTGAGTTTAAAAATTGCTCTTAAGACCACTAGATTAATGGTGTGTGTGAAAATATCATTGCAAAACGTTTATCTCGCAATTTATTTTCAGTACTTGTATGACAACGATCAAACACAAACAACTCTCCATCACCAAAAAAATCGAAATTAAAAAAGGAACCAAATTTCTAATAGTCGATTAAAAAGGTAAAAGTCTATTTGAACAATGATGTAGTTTCCTACACTATCTTCCGCTATTTAAAGAAAAAAAAAACATGTAATATAAAAGTTGCTGAAAAAGTGTAGTAGTGGTCTTTACAAATATTTTCTACTACGAAAGTAAGAGAAAAAAAATATACTCACTCTTGATCTATGATCCAATGCAAAGCGTAGAACGAAAACACGTGGTCGAATTTTCCCTTCATCCCTTCTGGCAGGTCACCCACTATATCCAGCACGGTGAAGGAAGTCTGCTCGTTGCAATGATGGTCATTGGCGAAGTTCACCATCTTCTCGCTGATATCACAACCGAGCAACTTGAACTCAGTAGGGATGTACTTCTTCAGCATATTCGTGACGCTACCATCCCCGCACCCTATGTCTAAGATATTATTGTTACTTTTCTTCCACTTAATTTTTGACGCGTGTTCTTCTAAACACATGAGCGCATCCCGTTTTTGCAGGCTGTTGCATTTTTCATACAGAACTGCGTTATTCATGTTTTTTTTTAAATGAAATTGTAGGGATTTTCAGTAGATGAATTTTAGATGTTTATGATTTTTGTTTAGTATTTTCGGGTGCGCGTGCGCGTGGCCGAGTAGCGCGGTTTCGGCGGACAGTCGGGACGGGAGCGAGGCACTGCGCATTTATACGTGCCACGATCGCGCCTCAAACGTTCACAGCAGCAGCGGATTTGGCAGACATCATCATATTTTTGTTTGCGATGAACGTTGAATACTTATGACTGATTTTTCTTTCATCCCCTGTGCAGTTATAACCAATAAGTAATTATGTCTACTATACAATATGCTTACCTAATGCTTACCTACGTATGAGTAGAGTGAACTTAATTGGTGTAGCTTTTATGGTGGCCCAATAAATTGTAAAAAATATCTTATGCCATAAAGATGAATTTGTTTCAGAAATGTTTTCTTTTATTTCCATTAACTGTTATTTAAAATATATGACACAATCAACTATGTACACTAGGTACTAAATTAAATGACTACCTAACGAACTATAACACTTAGGCATAGAAGTACTCGTCCGCATCGCTCTCATTCGGCAACGTACCTAAAAGACTGGCAGAATTAACTGTAATTAAAGTAACACAATGACTCAGAATCAGGTAATAGCACGATATCAGTGTTGTAAAAGGACCAGTACAGATCAAATCCTCTTCCCATAAGTTACAATCACACACATCACAATCAGCTTATGATAAAAATAAAATAAAAATCATTTATTTCAGACAAAAATGTCCATAGGCAAGGGAAGGTTGTTAGTAACAAGAATTTTGTTGATATGTAATATTAGTAATTTTAAAAAGTAATAAAAGAAGAAATAATGTTCCCACTGCTGGGACGCATGCCTCGGAGTGGGCCATAATCCACCACGCGGACCCAGTGCGGGTTAGTGGATCTCACGTCTTTGAATTTTTTTTCCGCTAATTTCTTCCGCTAATTTTTTTTCCGCTATGTTCAGAGATGGAATTAATGAACTTTCCAATTAAATTTATTTTCCTTACTATGTTCCTCTATCGTCTGATTTTTCAGTAAGTGGTTAGTAAGAAGACAGGTGACAATAGTCCATGGGTTAAGGCGTCGGAATGCTTTGCGTTAAATCGTGAGTTCAAATCCTACCTTTTTTACTACTGACGTTTAAACACATACACATGGTATTATTTTTTACTTTCTTCAAAGAAAAAAATTATAATAAGTACAGTAATTTGGTATATTTTATGCTCAACATCTTTTTGTGCGGTTTTGCATTTATTATATACTAGTTGACTCGACAGACGTTGTCCTGTCCTTGTATCGTGAGTTATTGCGTCTGGAGTTCATACAAAAATCAAATAAAAAGACGACGTTTAATTTATCCCGAAATTTCAACATTTTCCGGGATAAAAAAAACTCTCCCTAATAACCTAATTCGGACTTTACGAACAAAATAATGGCTCGCTCCCTATTACATGGGTCTTAACCATAACTGGCGAGTTGTGGGTGTATGATAGCTACACCTCTGTTCAATCCTTCGAGTAAACAAGGCGTAGGTATGTATGTATGATATGTGTTTAAAACAAAAATCAACCAAATCCGTCCACCTGTTTTTTGTTTTGTTTTTTGAGAGTGGGAAATCATCAAATAACTCTCCCGCTCTGGGTGGAGTGGGAGGGCGTGTCAGACTTTTACTGACTAAAACCCACCCGTGTTCCTTCAGTTGCGAAAGAGATCTCTTTCGAACAACCCGCACCCATGGCAGGCATTGGCCCTTGCGGAACCCACCAGTTGGTGCTGACATCTCTTTGAGGCGCGCGTGGAGCACAACGCGCCGTCGACCCCGGCGTGGTCCTTACCGGACAGCGAGCTACCCATTACTCGCCGTCCGTAAGCCCGCGCCTCTAGCCGTTCCCATTGATGCGCTTACCAACCAGCAGTATTTCATTTTTATTTATGTAGATAACGTACAGTTATAAACAACAGGTCTTACGCTGTTGGTGTGCAAAAGTTTCAAGTTCAGTATTTATTTATTTATTTATTTAATCATTTATGTACACACATATATAAACAGACAAGAAGATTAGAACAGAAAAATAGGTACAGAGGTGATGCTTATATGGTGGTGCTGTGTATTTGAGCATTTTCGGTCTATATGGAGTCTATTCTGTAAACCTACCAATGAACGGAAATTAGGTAATATTTGTTACGTTCTATTTTTCTTGATATGTTCATTATATCAGCCGAAAGACGTCCACTGCTGGACATAAGTCACCCCCAAAAGGGGGGACTTCCAATAATCGCCACGCTTGGCAGGCGGGTTGGCTATCGCAGTATGGTGGTCAAATGCATAGCGAATGCTGCTGCCCATTCTCTAGTAAGTCTCTTAGTCGCCTTCTACGACGCCCACGGGAAGAAATGGGATATGTTCACATGTCCTGAAATGGTGGACTACACTCAAAGCTAATATTTTGCAGGGCGGTACGCCTGAAGTATGAGCGACACGTTGCATAGCAGCCATGAGCAGGCGCTGCGCGCTTGTGCAATTCAAGATTTCAGTTCATTCATATTTTACTACCTACATTTGCAATTTACTACCTACATTTGCTACTAACAGATTGCATCGAATGTTTCAAATATTTATACATATATAAGTATTATTGAGAACCGTTTTAAGTGCTTACGTTATACGACATCTGTGAAAATAAAATGCATATTTCATTCTTAAATAGTTTATACAAATTTAAGCAATAAAAATTGCTTACTTTTGCAATAAAGTAGATAATAAATAGTACGGCACATAACGTATCTCCGATTTACCACCTCCAGAAAAAGTCATATTAATCAGTATAACAGGTAGGTGTATGTTGTCATAGCCATCAATAATGCATAAAATATTAATGCATTAAATCAAACCTTAGGCCAGACGTGAACGAGCGCTAAACTCTATGAAAATGAATAGTCCATTCACACCGACTACATTTGGCTGTCAAATCAAAATCAGCCGAGTGGGTGATACCGACCACATCAAGGCGACGTCGCAGCCACAACGCGACCAAAACAATGTCTGTCTGCAAACACTAATCACACCGTAACCACATCGCAACAACTAGCGACAACGCAATCACAAAGCAACTGGAAAAGTTGCAGCGACACTATTCACGTGTAGCCACTACTTGTCCACATTTTGTCGCTGCGATGTGGTGTGATTGTGTTACGGGTGTACGGGCCCTGAGGGCTCATCTATCTCTCATGGAGTTCCGTAGGTACTTCGGTTAATTTAATATAAATTACACTATCTATGTAGTAAAACATAACTGAAGTAATGTGGGTGTACTGTACTACAGATACATCACTGACTAACCCTACGTGGGTTACAGGCGTAATGTTATGTCACTGCCTTGTTTTCTGCCGAACCTGTGATTTTAAAGTGGACGTCCATTAATTACGTGAGGAAATTTTGCCGATTTTTCGACCCCCACCCCAGATCTGGTGAGATGTCGTGAGATTTGGCTCGATCCTTCCCCTCACGTGAGATATTTCAAAATGCGTATTTTTTGTGTAAAAACGTTAATCTGTGCTTATTTGTGATGGATTTATGCATTGCGTTTGGCTGACTTGGCTGGCCGGTGGCGGTTTAACAATCGATGAGCTACTTTGTGGCGTTCGCATAACCGTGATAAATATTATTTTGTAGTATTTAGCCATATTGGCGGAAAAACAAGTTTTACTTAGTTTAACCCAGTTGTCTCGGAATTTTACATTGTTTCTAAGCGAAAAAAATATATAAATTACGTGATATTTGCCGAGACCCCCTCTCCCTCAGGTGATATTGGGTGAGATTCACCTCGACCCCCTCCCCCCTAAACCCACGTAATTAATGGACGCCCCCAGAGGCACATAATCCTTAAAACCGAACAGGAAACTATTTTTATCGGTGTTATAAAATCGATCAATCAATGATAAGTTCAAAATATAGGTAAGTATATGTTTAAAGGCTTTACCTTTAAACATATACTTACCCATTACAAAATATTCATAATTTCAGAACATACAACCTAATGGGATAACTGGTCGTAGGTTAGATAGTAGGTAGGACTCGTAATTTCTCAGTTAAAATGTGGACAAGTATGTAGAGTTCGTAGCTGGTGGCGTTCTGTAGTTTATATCTACCCCTATGAGAAGAAGCCGTGAGTCGTGAGTTTATGTACATATGTACGTATATAAGTATGAAGATGACTCGGTCCACACCTGCGAATACCCTTCACTACATAGTATAAAACAAAGTCGCTTTCTCTGTCCCTATATCCCTATGTATGCTTAAATCTTTAAAACTACGCAACGGATTTTGATGCGGGTTTTTTTAATAAATAGAGTGATTCAAGAGGAAGGTTTATATGTATAATACACCGACCTCCACGCGGGCGAAGCCGCTGGCAAAAGCTAGTAATGTATAAAGTAATAATAATAACCTAATAATAATAAAATTTATATCCATAATGATTGAATAGAATTTAATATGACATTGTATTGAATAATTATTCACATTATATTTAATAATTCTTTACATTATAATTAATAATCCTTGACATTGTATTTGACAGCAGTTAACGTTTTTTTTCCATATCCTTGACATTGTATGGTTTCAACAACTAATTTTAATTTGTACATTTAATTTTCATTCCCAGAAATATTTGTACGCTGGAAACAGCCGAATATTATGGACGTCATATTATGTGTAACACCTTTGTAACAACAATATTCTAACAACTAAATTTTAAATAAAAAAATACAGGTGGTTCGGATAAAGGTAAACGCACAATTTCGTCCGCGCCGAAACAATAGACCGCGCCGAAATAAAATACTTGCACCGAATACTTCAGATTCGGCGCGAGTATTGTAGTATGCGAGGTTTCATAGGTTTTCATACAAGTCATTCTAAAATTCGATTCTTTCGGCCCCTCCGCTTCCTTTGGCTTTGATAAGCGTGCGTTTACCTTTAAGAGTTACGATAATTAACTATTACGAAACCTCGAATAAATGAAAGGCAAGGACCGAATTATTCAGAAAATTATTTATTCATCGTGAAAAATAACAGTATAAAAGACTTACATTTATGTAACTTATTTCATAGTATAGGTAACTTAAAATAAGTAGGTACAAAGAACTGTCTAAGTTCCTAAGTAAGTACACTGGATTTTTTAGGGATGAGATAATAGGTAAAGACACACTGCAAAATCATCAAGCTAAATATTCCCAGTTTTAATAGACCTCGCATTCTATAGGCTTTTCGTACAAATGAGAAGTCAGCTTTTACTGGAAATGCTGTATATACATAGCTATTTTTGATCGTTTTAATCCTTTGAAAGGGTCATTGTACTCATCATTATGTACAACTTTTATTACGGGATCAACCCTGAAATCTATACTAATATTATAAAGCTGAAGAGTTTGTTTGTTTGGTTGATCGCGCTAATCTCTGGAACTACTAGTTCGAATTGAAATATTCTTTTAAATTACCCTTTTAAAGGATTAACACAATAAAAAAAATACATGATAGCTTGATATGCCGTCGTGCGTACAGTCCATTCACAGTTATTTTCTTCTGATTTTGGGTCAAAACCTCAGTAATCTTTAAGATTTCTTGAAACAGGCGCAACGCGACACTTGTTGAACAATTTCTATGAAGTTTTCGTAGAAATTGTTATACGAGTATCACATCGCGCCTGTTTGAAGAACCCTCCCTTTCTCCTTGTTACTATAAGTTTGCTGTTGGGTTGCTGTCAGAGGTAAAATATCTGTGACAGGCCTGTTACACTAGACTTGAGGTATTATTCTTTTTTTGTGTTTAGGGAACCAATCTGTTAAGGAACGTACATAGTCGGTGAGCCTTATCCTTCTTTTCTGGCAAAGGGTCTACGAAGTTCATTTGACAAAATTGGATGTCAATTCTATTGTCGCTGATTAAGTGTACGGGGTCAATATTTTTTATTCATACACTGGATCGGTTTGGTACTTTTTCGGGCTCCTTACCAAAAGGGTGCCAACGGAACGGTCCGTCTGTCTGTCAGCGGGCTGTATCTCATGAACCGTAATAATAACCGTAGTAGTTGCAAATTTCATAGAGTACTAATATAATAAAAACAAAATATAGTTAAAGGAAGTCTCCACAAAAGAATCGTGTTGTTTTAGGTTATTTTGCCTTGTGGTAAGGAATCATTCGTGTGCGACTCACACTCGCCCGGTTTTTCTATAAAATCAAAATCAAAATATTTTATTTCACATAAACCTTCAAGGGCACTTAAGAAACGTCAGAATCTAGGTGCACGGTTCCAATTTGTCGCTAAAATAATCTAGAAGTATACAATATTTATGATAAATTAAGTAGCAGCACAAATTTAGTAAATTATCTAATACTTAAGGTAGTAAAATAAAATAAAAGTAAGGTTTCACAGTTTCTGCACAAATAAGTGCTAATAGAAAAGCGTACATAAGTGAAACATTCGTTTTAGAAACAGTAATAGTTAGGTATTGTTATACAAAAACATTACTATGTTAATCATTATTTCAGCGATAATTATTATAAAATATAATTTTTTTTGGCGTTCGTTGTGTAAAAACCATTTTCTCTTTGTAAAAGTATTGGAATCGTAATGGAACTCTGTTTTTCAGCCAATTACATGAAAAAAAATACTTTGATAAAATTATCTGTCACCTTATATCACTACTACTTCCATTTGCATATCTTTAAATCACATCACTAGTTTAAAAATAGTAGCGTTCCATATTGACGTTACACATGATGATCTCTCTCGATCCCGGAAAACTATTGAAACTTTTTTCTATTGCAACTAAGTAACTACTATTGAAATGCAATTGAAAAATGTCAAAAAATAGGTTGTTTTCATTGAATACCAAAATAAATGCTCAGTTATAAGAATTGAAGTTAGATCCTGTAAGAAAATTAAATTTAAATCATCTTTTTTTTTGCAAATTGCAACTCTGTATTATGTCGTACGATGTTTATTGAATGATAGTAATAATTTAATTTAATTCATAAAAAAATTAAGTTTATTAAATGTTTACAGCTCAAAGAGATGTTTTTTTATGATTATAATTATTATTATTCAATTAATTCATGATAATTATTGCATGCAAAAATTTTACTTTTTATCCCAAATGACATAAAACAGACTAGAAAATTTCAAAAACTGAAAAATAATTAATTTTGTGGCCTTCCTTAAAGTATCCATCCATTTCAATGGGATCTTGTTAACACTTGCATTGTTGCTAATATGAATAAAACTAAAATAATAATAAGACACGATTTTCAAGTAATATTAAGATAAACTAGGAGGCAAGTACAAAATAGGCGGTATATTAATCAGATCTAAGGCGGATTCTCCGATATAATTTCATCGTGGTTTCGGGACCAATTCTGGTCGTCTCGATCATTTGCTTGCACAGACGACCAGTAGGCAATACTTGCAGTTTATTGAAGACTCTCCAATGTTATTATTGTTTATTTCTATGACGCCGATTTCCTGCGCTACTGTGTAGTAATCCTGCATGAATTCTTCGTAAACGTCGTTTGGCATGTCGAAAGGCTCGATTGCTTTGACGGTGTCTAAAATTAAAATTTCACTTTAAACTTTGTTTTAACTTTATTGTTACCTTGGGCCTTATCTGATATCATATATTATTTTTATTTAACGAGGTAAGAAGTAACACTGATCTTCTGACAGATAATTCACAGCTCCTCCTCCTCCTACTAATTGCGTAACACACTCATTTTGACAGTCCAACGACATTCATTGCGTTGTTGCCGTTGTTGAGGAAACACATTTTTCGAACATAAGAAGCAATGGATTAGTAATATCCTTCAAAATTATTCAAATTGTGACTGATAGTCTGTTACGCAATAAGGGTGGTTGAAGTTGTGCATTATCTGTCAATAAATCAAAGTAGTGTCTAGAAGAATGACTTTTTCCACAGTGTTCCGTATAATACGAAGAACGTAGGTCAGCACTAAGATAGGATTTTCGAAAATTCATGCTCTAAGGACTAGGGAATAGGGATACAAGTTTGTATCGACTTTCGTAATGGATAAAGGTAAAAGTATAGAAATTAATGTTTGGATTTCTGTTTAATCTTCTGCCTTCTGAAATTTCTTGATCCCGGACGCACCGCGTCGCATTGCATTGCCTGCAACCGCTATTACCTGCTGTGTTCGCTTAGTATTATTTCCAACTTCTATCCGATTTCTTTCCGAAATACCATCAAGAGTAGGAGTACAAGTCCATGACCTGTGACCACTTCAGTGACCAGCCGGTCTATTCTGTAGATTTTTTACCATGAAGACTTAGGTAAAGTTAGTGATCTCAAAGTTAGCTGTCATTCTATCTGACGCTAAATATCTCTATTGACAACTCAGATTCGATGGTAAGTTTTTACAGAATAGGTCGGCTGTTTTGGGTACTAAATGGCTTATTAGCACCGACAAACGGATGATTGGCGACTGCAGCTGCAGTGTGGCTATCGCTGACTGATTAGGATCATCGTATTATCATTATTACCGGCAGGGCTTTTATTATTACGACAGGGCTCGATACATATATCTCATTATCGTCATCATTTCAGCCGAAAGACGTCCACTGCTGGACATAAGCCACCCCCAAAAGGGGCATTTACCATAATCGCCACGCTTGGCAGGCAGGTTGGCGATCGCAGTATGGTGGTAAAATGCATAGAGAACGCTGCTGCTCATTCTCTAGTAAGTCCCTTAGTCGCCTCCTACGACACCCACGGGAAGGGATGGGATGGTGCTATTCTTTACGTCCGGGACCACACTGAGCCACATATATCTACTGATAAAGTATACCTGTAAGGTAAAGAAACTTACTTTTCATTGCTTCCACGCTGTCGAACACAAATAGCATTTCTTTAACTTTAACATCAATATTCTTGAAGCCTATTTCTTCCATCATTTGTGTGACTTTCTTCTCTGGCTCCTGCAAATAAAAACGTTTTCGATTGATTACCCAAACTAAAATATCATAAACCATAAGAATCAAATTGAATTTAATCATGATAAAGTTTTAGTTTATTTGTACTAGTTATTTAAATTTTTGGTCAATATTTTTCATGATCCCACTGCTGGGGTACAGGCCTCCTCTCTGTTAGACGGAGTCAGGGCAGGGAGTGGGCTATAATCTACCACGCAAATCCCGTGCGGGTTGGTTCTAGGACATGTTTCCTCACTGTGTTTTCTTCACCGTTTTGATAGCAGTGGTGATGAATTAATTTACACAAAGTAAGGCGCCTGCCTGGATTCAAACCTACGAGATACAACTCGTAAGTCGCGACTTACTTATTGAGAGTAGTGGTATAGCTTGCTCTCAATATTTTAGCTAGCAGAATTTTCTGAACCTTTCCAACAATGTGGTACCATTCCATCTTAAGATATTGATTCGCATAAAAAATCACGTGTTATCTTTTGTCTACCAAGGAGTAGGAATACAATGGAGTGTTGAGGTTTTGTTGGCAACACTTCCCATCTGAGCAGCAGATGATGACCTTGACAATGCAACGTAACAAATAAATAATGCAATAATAGTTATTTATGATACTAGTGCGGTAAGTTGGTTTTTACAAACGAGTAGACGAATGTAAGCCCGAGGCGAAGTCGAGGGCTTACCATAGTCACGAGTTTGTAAATACCAATTTCTGCACGTGTATCATACAATGTTTTTAAACACATTTGCGAGAAAACAGTACAAGCCATCGAAACATTTTCAGAGAATGATCAAGCATTTCTTCGAGTCTTCCATTCTATAAAATCATTGTAAATCATTAAATAGCGCTCTCGCGATTTTGGCGGTAAGAGACCGTTTTCTGCAATTTGCGACTCATTCAAAATATCAGTTGGATTAGATTCCATATTAATATCAGATTCCTCGCTTGAACTCATATTATTATTTTGTTTATAAATATCAGCCGGAACGTCGCAACAATCTTTGACGTTTCTAATATGAAAATGGCGCGAATTTGCAAATGGCGCCACATGCACGTGGTGAAAATTAGAACTACATCTGTCGTCTCATTTACTTTTTAGTATTAAAGTGAGATAAACGCTTCCAAGGAGGTTCGATCAGTCAGCTTATTTATTCTCGTAATGTGAAACTCCTTGATGGAATTCTTATAATATTTTATGGAAATAAAAAAAAACCGTAAAGAATCCGCATGGTGCTATACGGTAAAATAGGTACTTAGATGAGAGTACCTATTTTACCGCACGTCCGTTGTATGGTGCGTAATTTTTAACTTTCGAACAATGTATACAGGTTTCGTAAATGCATTTTTTGAGCAAATGAGTTGAAAAAGATATTTGTTTGCATTTGACCCAATTCTAAAGTGAATAATGATATGTCTGCTTTTTTGTCAACCTGAATTTGTTACCTTAACTTGGTGGCGGAACCAAGTGCAAGAGGAAGGTTATTATAACTATAATTTATTTTAGTCAGTTACATAGCTGCTATAAGTATATACGAGTACCTACAGCACCTAATCTATTGATTCTAAAAGTAGTTTTTTCATTGATATTATGTTTATGGGGAACATGAAAGCCAGGTGGCGTACTGTAGTTTCTGCTTATCATCATGGGAAAAAGCGGGAGTAAGTATATATGTTGATAGTTTTGATGTAGGAAAACAAAAGTTAATATACCTGCATATCATGGTAGGGCGAGATGAACATTTTGACGTCTTTCAGCCATGACTTCCATTTCGAGCACTGAGCCAGCACACTGTATACGCTGTAAACAGGTGTGTATCCCAGGAATGTCAGGAGGCAGTCACCGCCTTCTTCCAAAAGATTGTAGATATTCCTAAAAGCTTTCCTAAAAATAAAGCATGTTCTAGTTAAAAATCCTACTGATATAATGAGACATTTTGGTCGATTGTGTATAAGGATATAATAAAAAAATGGTTTTCACTGTAACTGAGATTCATTCTAAAACTTAAATCGTAGTGGCAGATCGAGACTGGCCCCAAGAGGTAGGAAGACCACCTAGACCCGTATTGAAAGGGTTGGGGCGAGGTGACTCTAGAAAAGGATGCCTGGGAGGATTTGGGGGAGGACTTTGCTCAGCAGGGGTCAGTGTAGTAGCCTACACTATCCCTATAAAAAAAACGTATTGAAGATTACACATTACACTTGCTAAAACAGCATAAGGCCGTACGGCTGCTCCATGTGAACGAGAACGAGTTTATATTGCATACCGTAAGTCCTGGTTACTTTGATTCGCGGGATGACTGTGATCAAAACTTCCATTTCATATAAAATCGCTAATTGCGTAAAACGAAATGCAACATGGTAGTTTTTTTTCTAGGTTAGCAATACTGAAGAACTGTCAAACCTTGCCTGAGGACACGCTGAGAATTCACGAACAATTTTATTTATTTTTCCTGCTGGCAAATTTTCATTTTTTAAATTGTATTGGCAATTATAATATTAGGGTTACTTTGTAATTACGGAATATAATAGGGGGTATAAAAGTAATCCTACATCCTACGTATAACTTTGCTCAGTCAGTTTTTATTTTTTTCTCAAAATAAAGCAATATTTTTTTCGGGAATCGAGAGTTAAAAAAAACCGATTATTGTATTTTTTTGTATTTTTTATGACCACAAATTAAGAGATATGAACCTTCAAAGTTCAATATTGATTAAAGTACCCTGGTTTACCGTATATCGTGCTTTGAAAAGGCAGCATCTGCTTATCAGTAGACTATGTTATATGCAGAGCCGTTCCATTGGCTCGTTTGGCTGCAAGACTTATATCATAAAACTAACAGAACTGTACTTACTCTTGATTTCGTATCCAGTGCAGAGCGTAAAAAGAGAACACATGATGAAATGCTGAATTCATCTCTTCTGGCAAGTCTCCCTGGATGTCCATAACCCTGAACATAGTGGCTTCATCACTGTGATGTTCATTTGCATATTTGACAGCTTTTTCACTGATGTCGCAGGCCACTAGTTTCTTATAGTTACTTGGCATGTATTTCTTTAAAATAACGGTCACACTTCCATCACCACAGCCCAGGTCTATAGCGCTATCTCCAATATTCTTCCAGTTAATTTTCTTCGCATATTCGTTAAGACACTGGACTGCTGCTTTCTTTTGTAAAGAGTTTGCTACGTTGTAGAACTCTGGGTCGATCATTCTGATTCTGTGGACGAAGAAAAATTGGTTATTAACCGACAAGAAAAAAAGGAAGAGGTTCTCAATTCGACGCATATATGTACATATACAGGATAAGTTTTTATCCAGTACGCAAACTGTAACCATGAATTCAGCATATCATTGTAGACCCCTAGCGCAGAAATTTTTCGTTGGTGATAGAAAACAAAATCAGCTGTTCCATACATTTTGACGCCGTAGGTATTGCACTTTTCTATGAAGAGCTGATTTTGTTTTGTAAAACTGACGTATTTTTTTTGCGTTAGGAGGTCTAGAATGATATGCTGAATTCATGGTTACAGTACTTTGACCACGCATAACTTTTTACTGAAGAGTCTGATTTTGTAAATTCTTTTTTGATTGGAAAGGATATTCAAAGTTGGTCCCATTTAAAATTTTAAAACAAAATCCACCCCTCACTGTAGAAAAAAAAAACTTTTTTACGACAAAATTTAACCGAAGAAAAATAAATGAAAAACAAAAAATAAACCTTTTAGTCTTACTAAGCTCCTAAATTATTGTAAATTACAAATTTTGAGTCGGCGACAATCCTACTATCCTACTAATATTATAAATGTGAATGTTTGTATTTTTAGGTGTTTTTTTTTGTTGAGTTGGAAATCATCAAATAACTTCTTCTCCCGCTCTGGGTGGAGCAGCAGGGCGTGTCAGACTTTCACTGACTAAAACCCACCCGTGTTCCTTCAGTTGCCTGTGTGCCCGGGGCCACGGTATCTCTTTCGAACAACCCGCACCCCTGGCAGGGATGTTTGGAAGTTTGGCATGAAATTTGGCACACATAATTAATAATCTGGATTAATACATAGGATACTTTTATCCCGGTTTAGGTTTCCGTGGGATAGTTTTCGACCTCCACGGGGGCGAAGCCGCTGGCTAAACCAAGTTAATCGTAAAGGCGCCAAGTAAAATAATGGCAGCGTGATCGATCTGCAGCTTTGATTGTTTGTTTTTAAGTTTTTTTTTAGAAACAGGAAATACATAGTTTCAGTGTTGCATGAATGAATGTTGTCCCTAGATAAGATCTAGTGATTCAAATCTCAAATCGCAACGTTTTCCCTCTTGAGTATGACAATGTAACAAGGCGATTTCATACTAACTATACTGAAAATAGACCACTGTTATCAGTATGGGATCACCAGCGTCTGTCTTTTTGTCAATAGTCTTTTGTGCAGAGACCATTTTTTTTTCAATCACTGACCTTCATCTGTGTTTTATTAATACAACTTTGTTCTAGACCACGAAGGAGGAAAGTCATTTCAAATGTTAAGAGCATACAATGGTTTTCTATTTTAAATTTTGCATAGTAATGTTGAGATCTAAAGACATTGTTAAAAAGTTTAAAATGGCTTTGATGGCCATGATAAGTCTGAAAGTTAAAAGTAGATTGGAATAAGTATCGGGAAGAAACATGGTTTGACAGATTATTTCAATCATTGTAGGGTATCTACAATTCTTTTGCCACGTTCTCCAAGCTTACTAAAATTATATTTTAAAAATTATCCTGCCTTGGAACTTTGGAAGTAAAAATTCTCATTCATATTTCAAAACACGATAAACACAAGGACACTTTCGATAGCTTTGTTTTACAGGCCTTAATTTCGTAGCTTAATTAAGTCTTTGTAATATTTTGTCACTTAGGTATATCTGGATTTCCTTTTTCGCTTCAGTTACAACTTTCAAAAGCTCTGTTACTTATGGTTATGTATTAATTATAATAATCAACATCACTGTCATAAATTCGACAAAAATTGAGTTTATCTGTTAATGGTTCATAAGCTAAGTGCTTTTAAAGTTGGTAATAAGTGCATAATAAGTGTATTTTATGGGTTTTAATTAGTTTCAGGTAGATACTTTAATGAAGGTACAGATTCTTAGCTTTCAAGTGAGCAGTGAGAATTGACATTCAGTTCACGAGTACAATCGTTGCATGGCGACGATCGTCTCGACCGGTCACGAAAAAGTGCATTGCCCTGCGCCTGCGCAACGTTTTTGTATTTTTTACTTAAGTTTTTGCGTCGACGGTATCTACACAATTGGGTTAGGATGCCTGACCTATCATAATGTGATTAATATTGATGACGAAACACTTGCATTAGATTACGTATTTACAGTTGGTTAGTTGTTATGTCACTATTAGTTATTAAACTGTGTATATTTTTGGACTTTTATTTGAGTTTTGGAAGTTTTAAATTTTTTTTTAGGTTCGATTTTGATAGTTGAAGCATTTTTAGTACCCATATCCAACAAAAAGCCGAAGGTACAATATAAGTACAGTATAGAGTAATAATAAGATGATGAAAGAAATGAAGAAAACCACAAAAACTGGAGAAAGTAGGATATATTCTATTTTGCCCAAAACTAGGTACTTATGCTGTCATTTTTGCTAAAAGTAGGTAGGTACTATCTAATAAAGTTCAGGTAATCAGTAGAACTCACTAAGTGCACATCTTGGAAACAAAAAATCCTATTAATATCCATCGATGCAGCTACATACATTACATCGTTAACTGCCTAAAGAGCCTTGGATTTTATTTCGGCTCAAACAGGTTACCCAAACTCCCATTTACATACATGCACTGAAGTAAGAATAATGTAAGTATGCATTAAACCAAAAAATATGCGCGCCGTAATCTAAACTCGTATTTCAAGGACAAAGTTAAAAACTCGCGAAAAAAATTCAAGTTGGTGCATCAGTGCGTCCATACGCCATAATGCAAGTGCACCGAACATTGAGCGAGGGACCGAACGGTTTTGATCATTGATAACATTTCAAAATCATAATGTTTTATTTCACATAAACCTATGAAATGTCAGAATGGTGTACGGTTCCAATTGGTTGTTTCTTATGGAGAAAAGTCGGCGAGAAACCCCGTAAATACATTAAATTTATTGTGGATACTGTATATCAGTAGCAGCCCGGAATTTGGATTTGTACCCGGTTGATGACAATAGGCTCGCCCCCTGGGACTTAACTTTCAACATAACTAGCGAAATGTGGGTGTAATATAGGTACACCTCTGGCTAACCCTTCGGAGATTACCGGCGTGATGTTATGTAATGTTTACTATTGCGGATGCTTCTTCCAGTTCTTGTAAGCTGGACATAGGCCTCCCCCAAAAGAGGGGTTTTGCCATAATCGCCACGCTTGGCAGGCGGGTTGTCGATCGCAGTACGGTTGTAAAAATACATAAAGAACGCTGCTGCCCATTCTCTATTGAGTCCCTTAGTCGCCTTCTACGACACCCACGGAAAGAAATGGGATATTGCTATTCTTTTACGTCTGGCACCACACGGAACGTGTCAATAATAACGTCACCAAAATCGCAGAACCTGAACTTTGTTCTATGTGGTTTTACCATTACACTTCACGACTAGCTATTTCCACACGAAGAATAAATTGCAAGGAAAATGAGGAAAACTTCCCGAAAACGGATTTTCCGATCGCGTTGCAATGTGGTTGAGTCGAGTACCCACTAAGTTGTTCCATCCTGCAAGTATCAAAACTATCGACAATGCAGTTGTGTTAGCCACAGGCAATGTCACCCCGAGTGGGTTCAACCGCCGAACGTGCAAGAGCAGGAAAAAGGGCTCATATTTAGGGAACTTTATTGTACCAGCCACGCACTTAACTTGCTCCATATAGAGAGAGATTATTTCAAATGTTTGCTTACTTTCCGTATGGCTGGCAGATGAAATAACAATTGTATTAGAAATTACAAGAAATAAGTAGAACCCATATTTTTTCCAATTTTACGATCGATATTATGACATGGCTCTGACTTTTAGGTAGTATTCTGATTCTAAAGATAATGGGGTAAAGAGTAATCACAAATGACACCACTCTATTTGGTCATCGGATGTGGATTAGCCTATTCAAGTTTACCAAGGGACGGACAACTGAAAATCGGGGTTATTAGGGAATTCGTTACAAATAAATATAAGTAAGCGATACAAAATTCGGCAACTACACTAATAAACTATTAAATTAGTTATGCAAAAAATGATTTCATTCAGATAATGCTTCTACACCATGAACATACATCGTTTAATAATTTACGCACTTTTTGTTTCCAACAAATACATACTTAAATGAATGAGGACCAGAATTTGTCAAACACAAACTAAGTAAGTACTAAAGTATAACCAGTTGTGAGTTAATGATATTCACACTCATCTTTACGAAATCACTTTCTTCGACGACTAAATAAATATTTCTTTAAATAGCCATTACACTCAAACGCGCTATTTTGTAAGCTATATTTATCGTCTTATTAGGGTTCATGTGAAAAAATGTGGAGTCCAACATTTTATGGAAACATTGCGTCATTGAAAATCTAAATGTTAAAAATAAACTTGTAAGTCTTGTAATGGGAAGTGCAGATAAACTTTACTTTTACGATACAATTATTTTTGGAGTCCCTCAGGCTCTTAATCCCTGGTTTGGAGCAGTTTCTTGCTATTTCTTTAAAATATTCCACGTTTTTTGCGTTCAACCTAATTTTGATATGGATATTGTAATATCCTCCTTTGATTTCATGTACAATTTCACAGTTAGAAGCTCGCGCGGAACCCCTACAGAGTCTCACGCCTAATAGGATTCCCCCTTGGACGTCCAGATCATCGACCTTACTGGTCTCACCTGTTCTAAGCCCTGTGACGCAAGAGACAAGTGAAAGTTTAAAAAATGTCTGTGATGTCTATGGCGTCATTTGGTAAATAGATTACCATCATTGTCATGGGAGAAAGTTGACCTTACTTAACATTTTATTGTGCTTGTTTTGATAATAGGTACTTGTTTATCAAAGTGATAATGTCTAGGCGTTGATTGTAGATTGCTGAGCTCTTGAAATACGTAAATACTTCATACTTGTAGATGTTCTAGGGGTTCCTAAGTATCAAAAAAGACTATTTAGATGGTTATTCTCAATAAGGGATTTCCACGGTTCCTATAGAACTGTTTTCGGCTTTTAGAGTTTCAGTTTAAAGTTCAAAATAACGTGAACCATGCAAAGAATATTATCTTTGATCAGTCATAAATGACGCATGATTTATTATCATATCGCTGGGTTTCATTACTTTTAATGGATTTGTGATGTAATAATTGATACTGCAAAGTTTCGGCCGCAAGTGACCCGTACATTAGCCGAACACTAAACGCATTGCAATGCGTGCCTGCACAATCTTTCTCTTATTATTGAAAAAAATTCGTACTTTCGTCCTCTCACAACCAGTCAGTGAGTGCAATGCCCCACGAATTTACTGCCCAAATTTTTAAATTATTTCTTGTCTCTTTTTTAGATGCATTTATCGGTATGTTAGAAGGAGATAGGTATAGGTCGTTTAGTCATCGTGACGGTTAAATTCGTCTCTTATTGACGTCCCAATGTTTCGGGCCTTATGGCAGGTTATGGCTAAGGTCATAAAAGGAGAAGTTGTCGTAGGCTTAGAAATTGTATTGCTCAATGGATATTATAAATATAACATTATTGTCGATGTGCAATAATTTTCTTAGCTTTGCTTCATTAATATTATTGTTCCTCGAATGGTTTGTTCTTTGATAACCTAACTGGCCCTACATTAGTCACTTAAGAATCATTTATACCTACTGCTAGAAATTATTTATTTACTTACATGTTGCTTAACCAATATGTGATCGATTCCCGGAAGACATAAAACAATAACGATACCTACATTATTTTTTCGCCATTATTTCAACTATATTATCTTGCACCTATTGCGAAATTAATTCATAGTAAATGTAGCTTTTATAATTTTACAAAAATTACCCAATTTAAGGTAAATTAAGCGTAAATCTTCCTGAAGCTAGACTTTGCTAGAATCGACCCAGAGAAACGAACCCGATGTCTTTAAAAAACTTACCGTACCTACATATTATTTTTTTAATCACAGTGAAAGCAGCACTCATGGATTAGGCCCAGCCAAACCCAACATCATTCTTAGGGTAAGATTTTTTATCATTTTTCATATTTCACAGGGTGTTCTAACTATGAATGTGATTCACTTTCACTGTCGGACTAACTCTGAAACCATGAAAAAAAAATGATTGTGGACAGTGATAAAAGTGATAAAATTCTTCCTATATATCTCTTATTCTATTATCGTTATTACTAGGGGTAGGCAAAATGATGACGATTGCCCTCCCAAAAACGGATGTTTCACAGAATAGAACGGCAGAACTTAGTTCGATGACTTTGACATGAGTAAGTGAATTATTTATCGTAACCGTTAGTAAAACGATTCACATAAAACATGTTGCCTCGTCAATCTGTTACCTCCTACACCATACCTAGACCTCTGTCTACGCCTTTGAGTAACGAGATGCGCTGTTGATTTGAGTGCCATCTACCATTCTCACAAAGAAATGTCTTGAAACGTGTCTGGAGCACCAACTACAGGAGTATATTTGATACGAAAGCTGTTCACTTCACACAAAGTTCCACTAACTTTGGACAGATGGCGCTGTACCTGATCTTAGTAGGTAGGTACTTCAGGCACTCTGAAATCATGAAGCTGTTACTGAGCGGTCAATTTTGTGTGTTCAGGAAAATTTCTGTATTCGATGTAATTTTTACTAGTAGAGCGGAATAAAGGTCAAGTTTACGGACGTAGATTTTAAAGTTACTTTTTGGGGGGACATTATATATTAAAAGGACATTGTTTTGCTCTATGTTCGCTGCGAGTAATGTTTTGAGGTCGTATTCTATACTAGAACTAAGAAACGAAAAATACCTCAAAACGTCTACCACGGCTATCGGCTGCTTATTAGGCATTAGAGGCCTCCTCTCGGTGAGAGGGAGTGGGCCGTAATTCACCACGCGGGCCCAGTGCGGGTTGGTAAATGCCACACGTCTACGAATTTATGGTTCTAGGTCATGCCGGTTTGCTCACGATGTTTTCTGTCACCGTTTTGAGAGCAGTGGTGATGAAAAAATGTACACAAAGTAAATCGCCAGTCTGGATTCGAACCAACGACCTACAACTCGTAGTTCGCGGCCGTTACCACTGGGCAGCACTGATTATACAGGATAAGTTTTTGTCCAGTGCGCAACCTGTAACCATGAATTCAGCATAACATTCTTGACTCCCTTTTTATAAAAAAAAAAACAGCTGTTTCATAGAAAAGTGCGATACCTACGCTGCCAAAATGTATGGAATAGCTGATTCTTTTTTGTATTACCGACAAAAAAATTCTGCGCTGGGGGGTTAGAATGATATGCTGAATTCACGGTTATAGTTTGCGCACTGGATAAAAACTTATCCTGTTTTATTAGTTGTAGAATTATTGAAGATCACTGACCAAGACTGTAGGCTGATTTTCCATCACGTTGACTATTTGACCTAAAGGGTCGATTCAAAGTTAGCTTTTGATGGCAATTGTGACTTCTAATACGCGTCTACGCTAGTGCTACGCAGCGTAGACGCAATGTATTCTCATCTCACGTTATGATTTTCTACCGTGTACACACCAGAAATTAGCCGTAAAAGAACAAACAGTATATTTTCATTATGTTTTTTTTTGTTATACCTTCACTGTTTTTGAATTATTTTACATAAGTACCTACTTACTAATGGTAGATACATTGTATTAAGTATTCATACACTTATGTATACTTACATACAATGTATGTGTAAATGTACATAAGTACATTTGAATAACAACCTATAGGATTACATTTTCTAGTAACGGGTAGAACAGAACTCTATGTCGTATCAACAGGTAGGTGCGACGGCATTGCACGAAACTATTCCTAGCAATGCGTTTAGTGAAACTGCTAACGCGTGCCTAGAAACTATCGCATTAGTTTCCCAGATGCACAACTCGATTCATACACAAAATAAATAATTAGAGAAAATATTGGTCTTAATATAAAGAAACACTTATTGAAAATATTGGTCCTAAAAAAATAAAGAAATAGAGAAAATATTGGTCCTAATTAAAGAAATGTTTAGAGAAAATATTGGTCATAGTATAAAGAAATAATAAGAGAACATATTGGTCGAAATATAAAGAAATACTTAGTGAAAATATTGGTACTAATATAAAGAAGTCCTTAGTGAAAATATTGGTACTAATAAAAATAAATAATTAGAGAAAATGTTGGTCATAATATATATAAAGAAACACTTCGTGAAAATATTGGTCCAAATATAAATAATTTGAGAAAATATTGGTCCAAATATAAATAATTTGAGAAAATATTGGTCGAAAAATAAAGAAATAATTTGGGAAAATATTGGTCGAAATATAAAGAAATTATTAGAGTAAATCTGGGTCTTAATATCAAGAAATACTTAGTGAAAATATTGGTATTCCTAAGTCCTTAGTGAAAATATTGGTCCTAATATAAAGAAATACTAAGAGAAAATATTGGTCCTAATATCCGCTAACTGAATGCATCTGGATTAAAACCCCACGATATCAGAAAGGTTTAGTTCTTTTAATTAATAACAGTAACCGAAGCTCCAAAGTTCTAAACAAAAGTATATTAAGTAGAACAGTAGTTTATAACCATGAACACCAGATGGTTTCAGCTATTTTTGCAGTTATTGAAAATGACTAATTTATTGTAAGCACCTAACACACACAAAACAAACCACTCCTAAGTACGACTTGAACGATGGCCTCAAACTTGTCCCATTTCTATAAAGCCGTGAATGTTTATCCGCAAAACAAACTAAAGATAGAATACCTATTTAAGTACCACTTCACAAAAGAAATAAGAAACTCTGACATCAAGAAGGTCCTCACAAATAATAAACTTATTTCCTTACAACGTCTGAAAGAGAAGAAGAAAAAATGTCTGAACTCGACGTCGTTTCGCAACACATACACCGGACATTCGTACATACAGCATTATTTACCGACTCACACAGACACGAAGCTACCTATCAACCTAAAGAATACCTAAAAAATACACAAAAAGCTTTTTTCCCAAGAATAAGCGGGACGGAGTACGGATCTTATTTTTCTCGTGGACGTTTCAGTCGCTCTGGGGTGGGTCGGAGCCGCGGCGCCAGGAGTGTGGGGTTCCACCGCCCCCTGCAATAATACTGCGTCACTATTTTGCGCCATTACCTACACTCGCTTCCTATTCTATAAGTAGCGTGGCCTCTAGGACGTAACGTAGGAACTTCCAACTTACTCGGCGCGGAACGTCGGTAGGCGGACAACCACTCTTGTTGTAATCGAATCGATTATACAACTTTAGTATCGATTCGCGAGTTCGGAAGCCCTTGACCTCGTTTCATTATCAATCTATTTACAGTCGGTTTGGTATCAATATCAGGAGCTGCCTACTCGAGCAGAAATATTAATATTCAAGTACTTTCGACGGGGTTTGAATTCCTGGAGATGTTTTTAGAACAATCGCTGCCCAAGTCAGTTTAGGTGCCTAAATAGCATTATACAGCTCGTTGTGATTAATGGTTCATGCGGTCACAACCATTCTGTTCCAGACAGCATCCCAAGCTGTTATATCTCCCATTAGCTAGTTGACGTAATGAACGGGTGATTACAATTAAATGATTACCTCGAAAGATATATTGTTTAGATTTACTGATATTAGAACACAGATTATACGGATAAGGATTACTGTGTAGTGCCAGCCACTCCTGAGTTGTGCTTTTTTAATGGAGGGAAATAAAAAATGTGAGTTAGAAAAACTGCTCTGAAATTGTAGCTTCAACAAATTTTGACGAGTTATCGTATAGAGTAAGGCCAAATAATTCAAGGAAACGCTTTTTGAGCGTTCTATTTATCGTTCTGTTTATGTGGAAAATCTCTGCATATATCAGACCGCTTGCGAGAATTCGGCACAGTGGAGTTTTTTTTTAAATACATTATTTTATTTGCAGAAGTTTAATCTTACAGCTTTATATACCTCCATCGCATTCCGCTTATATTCTACAAAGTTTCCCAGTGAGTAAGTTGAACTGTGGAGTTAAAAATGTAATTTATTTGGAAAAGTCGAAGCTACATCTACATCACCTTCCTCTTATATTCCACTAAGTTTCCTTACCAATAATAAGCACGGGTATAAAGTATAAAAATAATAATTTATCCCTAGCCTCGGATTTCGCAGAGTTACGTGCTAAATCTGTAGGATTTCGAGTGCTAGCGCTTCGTGGAGCGAGGCTGCTTTATATGTGTTGCACTGTTCCGACTGCGCGGTACTGCGCGATACGGCATACATACCGCTACGTACCGCTTTCGTGGGAAATAAATAGCATAGAATTTATTACAATATATTCTAGTGTTTGCTATTGTGTTTGCAATTTTGGTAAGATAAGTTCTGGTCGAAATGGGAGGTTTGTTGTTAGAGACGTCTTGAGAGCGACGAGCTGGAGAGGCAATGACATATGAATGATGTCAACTCTAGGTAAATTGGAGTCAGTAAGTATACCAAGATTAAAACGTACTGAGATCGAGAAAAAACGCACGGAGTAAACAAGCATCTAGATTTTTTTGGGTGGGAGATCATCAAATAACTTCTCCCGCTCTGGGTGGAGCGGGAGGGTGTGTCAGACTTTTACTGACTAAAACCCACCCGTGTTCCCTCAGTTGCCTGTATGCCAGGGGCCGCGGTATCTCTTTCGAATAACCCGCACCCCTGGCAGGCATCGGCCCTTGCGGGCCCCATCTGTTGCTGCTGACAGTTCTTTGAGGCGCGCGTGGAACACAACGCGCCGTCGATGGTGGTGCTCCGCCCAAGCCCTCCACCGTATGCACCGTGTCCTCTGGGCGATCTTTGCAATGGAAACACCCGGGCATTTCCTCCCGCCCTATCCGAAACAGGAACCTCCCGAAACAGCCATGTCCGGTGAGGACCTGTGTCAGGCGGAAGGTGAGGATGCCATGCCGCCTCTCAAGCAGTGGCTTGAGATTGCGGCGGTAAGTCCCCTCTTTGAGGAGTGCCTCAAAGAGGGGACTTACCGCCGCAATCGTGGCGTGCCCAGTTAGAAGACCTTAAGTAGTTAAAGTAGGTACTTGCGTAAGTTTTTTTTGAGCTTTTTTCAAAGAATAGCTTTTGACCTTTAAAACTTTATGGGCGAGGAATCTAATAAATAATATTTGTGTAATAAAAATGTAAAAATATACCTAGCAAGACAATAAATTGGTACCTACAGCAGCTTTCCACGAAAGTTATAACTTGTCTCAATCTTCAAGACAGCGACTAGATTAATAGAACGAAATATGCGTGATAATGTTGTATATCTCACAAATACCGGTGCAGGTAATAATTTAGGAAAACAATGAGCCAAGTCTGAACATTGCAGCCGATGCTGCGCGCATACAAATTATTGACAATCGATATTAAAGTACTACGCATCCATGCACGTTTAATTCGATAGAGTTCGCCGTATCGATACCGCTTTAAATCGATACCTTAATTATAATTTGGAGCTGTTGTTATAAACAGTATGATTTACACGAGTTGAACAGAATTCATTAATGTGGTTTGCTGGGCACGTACGTAATCGAATCCAAACTACGTCGGTCGGTAAGTTTGTTTTAAAGGTATCGTCTACATGGTTCGATCGGTTAAATTACTATTGAATGTAAGCATTTTCAAAGACTGTAAATACCTAGGCGCCACTAGAACAGGACGTAGTAATGCATTACTAATCAAGAACGACGGACGGTATGTCGAATCGAGACGACTCGACAAAAACAAAGGCTGCCCAGCTATGCAGGTGTTCGTCTGTGTCAAATAGCTACAATGTTATGCTTTAATAAAACTCCAGAAATAGTTATGTATAGCAGACTGGAAATGCAACTATCTCGGTCCGGGGACATCGAAACATACCTTCGCAGATATAGGCTTGGAGACAAAGTATGTACCACGCAGCGAGTTTCGAACAATTTGTACCTGTTTAACGACAAACACTGCTGTTTAGTTGTAGGGGGTGGAATCCCTGAAGCAGGGAAGTACGCAATGAATGTCGCACAAAGCGGTAGGAGCGAAGTATGTGATGTCGTCCGTTTGTTTTGGGTGTGGGGGTGGGTGTGAGGAGACGGTCCTTTGATTCTGGCGAGATTAAACGTGCGGCAGACGGTGGCGCCTCTATCGATTGTTGTTGTAATTACAGCGCTATCCTCGCCCAGTCGCAAATGAAATTGTTCCGGACAGAGCTAGCTGCGGATGCCAACGCCGTGTTACAGTTGTCGCTGCAACGTGCCGCCACATTCTGAACTGTAAAACCTAGTACTAAGGTGTCACCCCGCGGTTTGAGGGACTCTAGCATGTGGAGAGTTGCGGACGCATTATTGCAAACGATGTTGTATCGTGTTTTGATGAAATTCTCACGGAATGCTTTTAGTGGCCTCACGCGGTTTTGAATCGGTTGATTGATGCTTTGTTGGGACTGTTTGCTAAAAGTTTTTGTTGTCCGTTGTTGCGACAGTATGTTGAAGTGTCACTAGTTTTGTTAGAACTTTCTAAGTGCAAATGAATTTTGCAACTTTGAAGATTTTAGTGTTTGAAGATCACTGTCTCACTATATATTATTACATCCCAACAATAATAACAACATTACCCTCTTCATTTGATTACTATTGTCACCATGCAAAGAAAGATCGTATCAACCTAACATCCAATAAAATAAACTCATGTTATTTCTAAATAAATATAAAAAGCTATACGACTCATCACGACTGCGCACTGAAAGCAATTCGAGAACAAATCCACATCTGAATCTGAAATGCGAATGGGAACAGAGAGTGAAATCCAATAAAACATTCGGAGCCTTCGAAACGTATCTACGTCTACGTGACGTAGACGCCTCCCCGAAACGCATGCGCACCACACTCGTACAGAACAAATGGACAATTCCAATTTCAATTGTAGAAAAAAAATAACCAATTCGAAATGGAGAAGGCTTCGCGGCGACCAATGGGAGCGCTCACAGTCGTAATGCCAACTGTGTGGGCGGAGCGAGTGATATCTAGCATTGGAATGTTCGTTGTATTTGTTTTGTCAGATTCGAAGGCTTTATTGCATGGTGTTTGAGCCTCTTTCCCCTTGAGGGTGGTAGCGGCGGAAAGCTCGGTATGGATTTGGGATGAGGCCCTTCACATTATGTACCGTAGTCGTTTGCAGCCTACGGATCGGTGGCCTACATATACAATTGTGCGATGGGTTTGTCTTATTATTATTATACGTTTGTATATACGAGATTTTCAAGTAAAAGTTCCCTGAAAAACTTTAAATTAGATCTGAAGAAAGCTTTTTCTTTTAAGCCAGTTAACAACCAAAATGATTAATATAAAAAAAAAAACTCTAACAAAAACCGCCTAAAAACTCTTTAAAAGCAACTCGCAAGAATTAACCTGTAATGAAATCAAGGAGTGTCTCCGACTTTATGAAACTGTGAGTATTGATTTTTCGATAGGGAAAAAACGAAGGCAACGATCTATGCAGATCTGGAGTGCTCTCGGCACATCAGATGGCACCGTCGGGCAGCCTCCGCAGACAATCGAACGGTGGGGGGCCCCCCACTGGAGGTCGGGGAACTGCCACAGATTATATGCGCGATGATTGTGCCACGAGACGTGCACGTAGGTTGAAACGTTGGTTTTGCATGTATTATGCTCTCAGTAGTAGCCTGGAGTCCTGATTTGTGCCCTTTTGATGGCAACAGGCTTGCCACATAAAGGGACTTAAACATATAACTAGCGAATTGTACTCTTAAAGGTACACCTTTCCCTTGTACTTCGGGGATTAAAGGTGTGATATTATGTTATGTTCGGGTCAGAAATTGCAAAACAACTAGGTGATACAATCATAACGGCGTTGTTCCAGCTGCTGGGCTTGGTCTTTGTGTGTAGAAATTATTGCATTCTTCGGGTACATTTTCTTTAACACGAGTCAAGGTTTTTACTGGCTTACTATGTAAACAAATTAAAACACTTTTTTAGAACACTCCCTCGACAAATACTGATATTTTCTCGGACAATATTTTCTTAATTTTGTGGCTAAACAATAATCACACATCAAATCTCCAGTCAAACGCTCAAATTTAAGAAAACTCGTGTAAGCGCCCTTAATAAGACTACCAAATTGATATGAATGGCATGACCCTGATACAGCCACTGAGTGATACAGAATGGTTTTTATTCAGGAAAATCTTGAAAGTACTGTATGTTTTGGTTGCACTTAATCAAGGTTAAGGCATAGGCCCTGAAAATGTAAAGTTGTCAGCGTCAAATCAACTAAATAAATCGTGAAGGAAGAAATTACGGGACAGTGGATTGGACGAGGGCTGGGCAAATGGGCAAAAATATGAAAAAAGGCGTTGCAATTGCCTGAAGTCTACCGCCGCGAAAGGTTCCACTCAAATAAAAAAAACTCAAATACCGAATCAGAAAACAAGCAACATAATCTTTGGCGATATCGACCCGGCGGCGGCGACTTCCCATTCTCGAAGTAAAACACGGTGGGAAGGAAACCGCGGGATAAACCGCCCCCTCACTCCCCCCACCCGATCTTTACGTTTCAGGAATAAATATTTCAGAGCGTGTGCTTCGGAAGTTAAAGTTATGTATCGCCCACGACGGTAACAATCTGAGAATGAGAAAAGCTCGCTTTACTTTTATGTATGTTCGCTTTATGGCGTTTTTTGTAATGTATAGCTTGAGTTCTTTTTTTATGTTTTGTTTATATGGAAATGGAGACTTTTTAAATTACCGTATTTATGAAAATTTTCAGTTTGAATCTTTGGGAAAGTTCTGAGAGTATCTTGTTGTTAGTTCGTGATTATTGTAAGTTTTGATTTAAAACAATTCAGATTAGGGAATTATATAACTCTTACCGACTGCTGAAAATAGGCTTCCCTATGGACCGTTGCCATTTACTAGTGATACCGGCCCGACCACCATTACTAGACTACAGCGCTTCCAACGACTGGCCTGTTCAGCTACCACTGGCCACATGAGAACCAACCCAACAGCAGCCATGGAAATAGCCCTTAAATTAACTCCCCTTGACATGTACATACAGCAGGAGGTGGCACTAGCTGCCATCAGGCATTGCATCTGCCCAGATGCAATGCCTGATGGCAGCTAGTGCCACCTCCATATGGGGCAAGAATTTAATCAGTCCACACGGTGACATCCTGGACCGGGCGATTGAGTACCAGCCGCTTATCGCTGCCTCGTGTGATAGAACACAAAACAAACCTTTGTTCAACGAAAACTATATCATACAAACAGTAGAGGAAGAAAGGGATCAGTCAGGAGCCAATGAAGTGAGCATCTACACAGACGGCTCAAAAACACAAAAACGGTTCAGGTCCTGGCACACACTCCTTTGACCCCAACATTAACTTTCACTTACCGGTAGGCACACACAGTTCATTCTTTCAATGAGATTGTGTTGCTTTAACACAAGCCGCAACAGCAGTAAAGCGCTTAGGCATCCGGTACTACGGCATTAAATTCCTATTCGACAGCCTATCTGTGCTCAAAGCTTTAGGAAACAAACAAACCAACAACAAACTAATCTTTGAGTGCCTTCTAGCTATGGAGAGTTTATCGACGTCTAATCGTAATACCTTCCAGTGGATTTTGATCCACTGGAGGGTAATACGATTAGGCCATAGTGGATCCTTAGGTAATGATGCCGCAGATGAACTTGCGAAGAGAGGCTCAGATATGAATGTGTTAGGCCCGTACCCACTTATCCCCCTGTTCTCACAATTTCGTGCGTGGATTCACCAAAGATCAACCGAACTTCATAACAACAGATGGTCACGGGCAACAGACTGTAGACAGTCATAATTGGCTTTACCAATTGTACACCCGCGCTTAACCAAAAATCTTCTCAGCCTGAGTCGAAAGAACCTAAGAATAATCATAGGAACAATTACGGGCCATAACCCCCTTAATAAACATCTTTATAATATAGGCGCCACAGACAGCCCACTTTGCAGGGGCTGCCTTGACGCCGAGGAATCAGCCGCCCGCGTCATCCTGGAATGCGAGGCCGTGGTTTCTCAACGTGAAGAAATCCTCGGAACAGTGAGGTCGCTCCGCGAAACCTGTAAGCTTCCAAGAAGCTTCTGTGCTTTTGGGCGGAGCTAGGCTGGCTTTGTTAGCTAGAATCCTCACGCACAACGGACCAAATGGGAGTCGTGCGGAAAAGGCAGTCCTATCATCATCATCATTGTGGAACCGGTTTTAGGATGCAATATCTACTCTGATGTATTCGAAACTGAAGAACAGTGGTAACCCAGAGCTAACGGCCCCGACTTACTACTTGTAGCACGCGGGTTGGAACCCAGGCAGGCGCTTGACTTTGTGTAAATAATAAATCAAAATCAAAATCAAAAGTCATTTATTCAAATAAGGCTGAGAATCAGCACTTTTCTAATGTCAAAATTACATAAGACAGTTCCCCAAAACGCCCGCCTTTCACCACTTTGTAGTGCTTTAGCTGGGAAGAAGAAGTGGCGCAACAAACTCCCCAGCAGCACAGTACATTTATCACCATAAGTACAATAATCTTATCACCACGGCTCTCAAAATGGTCGAAGACATGTGGCATCTACCAACCCGGACTGGGCCTGCGTGGTGGATTACGGCCCACTCTCTCTCCTGAAGAGAGCAGGCGTGTGTCCCAGCAATGCGAACGTTATCGGCTGATTATGTATTAAAAAAACAAATATACTTGTATTTCTTAACCACGTCATGCGTTGAATGCGTTGAATACATTGGTTGTTTAACATAAAGTCAATTGTTTTTAATATTTTTGATTTTATCTTTTGTAAAAAGTGTCGTATATTTTTGCTATGGACTTTATCTAGCTTTACAAAGCTCCCCGACATACTCATGCGAACAGATCAACAGAATTTGAGGTGGGCAGGGCATATGATGCGCGATGAAATGAGGAACTGGACCAAGAGAATCATAGAATGGTACCCCAGGGACGGCAAAAGAAGAGGAGGAAGACACACAGAAGGTGTAAAGATGAAATAAAATTGACTGCAGGACCAAACCGGAGAAGGTTTGCTCAAGACAGGCAACAGTCGAAATGGTTGGAGAAGGCCCGGCCAATAGGCACGTCAAATTAATAGACATTTAATATATATTTTTTTTCAAATTTTGTGGTAAAGTGGAACTGTTAGTATTTCGGATTAAAAAGCTTATTTATTTATCTAGCTTGTCATGAAGTACAAATAATTACGAAAGGAAACATTTTTGTTACGTTTATACCGATTTTACTTTCATAATTGGCGAAATGTGGTTGTATTATAGGTGTACCTCTGCCTAACCCTTAGGGTTACAGGTTTATGTTTGTTTTGCTATGCAATATTTTTTTGTTACTGCCCATTATTTTGGTAGCTAATTTATCATAAATTTATTCGGTTTGCATATGATATAGCTGCTGTTGTGGCTTCTTTTGAGTTCTAAGTTTATAAACCCCGTTGCGCTTAATTTATATCTTGATCATCACTTAACCAATTTCGAAACGTTTGCATTTTCCGTCATCAGTAGAGATCGGATATTCGGATGCATATTTACCTAAAGTTAATTTTTGGTTATGAAAGTATGGAAGCGGCTTTTAAAAACATATTTTTATTCCAGGAACACCGGGAATGCATACCTAGTCAGGTGTATAGTATGGAAGCGACTTCTAAATTATTAGCATTGCAAAACTATTCACATACATATTTATTTAGAATTATTGTTTAAGCCCCGATCCAAATATATGTATGTAGGGTGTAAGGGAAGGGATGGTGTGTGTTAGTAAAAAAATAAATAAAAATTAAATTAAGATTATTTTGATACAAAAGCGCATTCCATATTAGCTAACATCGCAACTTTAGGTAAATATGCATCCGTATATTCGATCTCTTGTCATCAGTCATCACTATTGATTTCTTGATGACTGGGTTTGTAGATGAGTAGTTGTTGGGATGCCTGGAAGGCTCTACGTCTGACAGGTACTGTGTACATTGTTAGATACAACAACGATAAAAATAGATTTCAAAACTGAATATGTTACTATTGCCCGCACTAATCTAAATATAGACGAAGTACTGACATTGTTAGAAATACATGATACAAAATTTGTTATATGTATTTCTAACGATTTCTTTACTTCTTCTATATTTAGATACAAACTACAAACACCCATTATAGGTAACTTCAACACGGCACTGCAATGTTTGCAAGCACTTTACACATCAGAATTTTAAAGACAAGTTTACTTAGGAAAGAATTAAAATTATTTTAAATATAGGTACCAAATGAAAGTAGGAAAAAGATTACACAAACACTTCTTTTTGTTTTAAAAATTCCGCAAAACAAGATTTTTTTAAATTTGCCTATCTTAGCAAAGGTCTCTCCCAAATCCATCCAGGCATTCTTTTCCAGGGCCACCTCGATCCTCGACCCTTGCGATGCGCATCTAGGTCGTCTCGCCACCTTTTACTGGGCCGGCCTCGGCAGCGCCGTCCATCCCAGGCACCCACCTTGTGGAGACTAAACAGCCTTATTATACTTAAACCCAATTCGGATTTTCTTTTTATTTACGTGCCTTCTGCACCTGATCTTAAACAAAGAACATTTTAATGGGTCTTTTCAGAGCATTTGTTTGTGCAACGTAAAAGCCATAAATTGGTTTAGACTTGTGTTTATTTTTCTAGGTGCACAGTCTCTCTAGCTTTATGAGAAGTTTCTTCCGTTACTTCTTATATTTTAATTTACCATTCCTATGGTCGAGGCCGAAACCAGGAATATACTTTCGAGGTCTGGACCGTTTGCGAACCAGATCAAGATTTTTTTTTAAATTATGCATATTTGAAAAGGATTTTATTTTATTTTACTTATTTATTTATTTTATATCTATTTATTTTCTTTAGTTCGTTGAAAAGCATGGGTGCAGGCAGGATAATGCTCCGGAGATAGGCTGCAAGAGTAAGCCATACGAGCCCGAAAATACAAGCACCCTGCCTCGGATGCGATAGATTTTCTTTTGATTTATGCAGAAAAGCTAAACGCGAATTAATACAATCTGCAATGTAAGAGCGAGCGCAGTGAGGTTTTTTTTTTAAATCGTTATACCAATATAAGAGTTACTTGGTCGACTTATACAGAATAGTTAAAGCATTAAGAGCAGCTAGGCTGCAAGAGCGAGCACGAAAATTTTAGTACCCTGCTGGATAGAGGCGTTCTACTTCCTACGTCCTCGATTTTTATTTTAAAGTTGTGTAATGGCGCCATTGAACCCTCAAAACCCCCTACCTACAGCCTGGTTTACTTATGGTTTGGTCTATAATAACGAACTAGGGCCTCCCCAGCCATGATTCCTTGATTTTTCAGTAGCAAGCGTTGTACAGTGAACCTATTTCGCGCATAGGAACAGCGTAGGCGATTGGTTCATATTCAACTGTTACAGTTCAATGTTTACAAACTTTATAAATGTTTCAGCATTAGGTAAGAACCAAGGTGAAAAACTCAGTCAGCAATAAGTTTCAGTCTGAAAAAATTCAGGACCCGTAAAAATTTAAAGTACTAGGGTACAATAAAGGACATGGCAATACGCAAATCGTTGTTACGGTGCAACTACTCGTAACACGTATATACGCATTCAGTACGTGTAGCCGTATACGTAAATTTGCATTATCATGAATTTATTACTATACGACAAGGTCTGGCGATAAGGATTTTCTTCGCTCATACAAAATCTAGGCCGGCCGATTGAAACTGAATGCTTTGGTTTTTATGTCCAGTTTTGGACCGTATCCTAGTGTCTACATAGAAACATTCAGAATAAGCGGAGTCTTTCATAGTAGTCTGATGTTATGATTCTAACTTTGACGATGTTTTACGATTAAAATCACATCGATGAAAATTTATTTCCGATTGTAACTTGAAAATGTCTGAAATAATATGAATGAAAAACGCACGTACGCAGTTGAATCACGAATGAAAGAGACAAAAGATTATTAAATAAGAGAAGAGTGTACATTACTTAATTGTACTTACAGATATGTTAAGTTATTTATTCTTCAAGTTAACATTCTGCATGTAACGGCCAATAAGTGTAAATATTCATGAATATTTTCTAAACATTACCTGTTGGAGTGCTGATTTTAAATGTCGCGATAAATATTAAAATCTGTTATAAACAATTGATTCATGCTTTAATGTTAATAGTTCTATTACACAAAATAATAACATGTTGAAATTATTTCTCGCTTCAAAATCACCACATATATGGCAAAACCATAGCAACGTCTATAAATGGCGTAGGCAAAAATGAAGACCAATAAGTTTCTATCTCACTCAATAAATTAACACTTAGTTTAAATTAAAATATCGAATATATGCACTCACATATTATTTCCTTCGACACTGAACTTTAATAAAGTAAAAGTGCACTACTATCAATGATGTAAACTGGATTGATTGAATGAACTGTTCATATACGTATTTATACGCGGAAAAACAAACGAACGTAATGCAATAAAACAGAGGTTATAATTTGGTACGGCGTCTGAACTACGCATTTGTAGGCAGCCAGTCACATGGAATATAGTCACATGTATGTTCTTGCATAGTGCAGTGTACTATGTTGCTACTACGGTATAAATTGCATTAACCTCCAATAATCTAATTAGAATTTATTGATTCATGAACAATCATTCCAATAACTGATGGTCTTGCATTTGTGGGAATTTTGCGAGCTTTTCCTATCGATTTTCAAATGGGGGAAGGCCACATCGGATATCGACATTTATTTTCTTTTAATTAAAACAGTAACTGACCTTAATGGTGTGTGATTGATTTGAAAATAGGTATTTGTAATTACAAATTCCAAACGTCAAGATCGCCTCCCAAAAGGTGGACCAATGACCTTGTGAAGGCTGCAAGCATCCGCTGGATGCGGGAAGCACAGAACCGGTTGAAGTGGCGGAGCTTTGGGGAAGCCTATGTCCAGCAGTGGACTTCTTTCTGCTGAAATGATGATGGTGATGTAACGTCAAGACCCGTAGACGTACGAAGGTCTTCAATATCGATGTCTTCAATGTATAACGTATTATAGAACTCAAATGTTGGCAGGACTTCTGGCAAGGCGCACTGATGGCTGGTGCAGTGAGGCAGTGACCGAGTGGCGTCCAAGGACTGGAAGACGAGGTATCGGTCGTCCAGCTCGTTGGACGACATTGTTGCCTACGCCAACAAAACCTGAATGAGACTGGCACAGGAGCGTGAGAAGTGGCACAAGAGAGAGATACATTTATTTGTCAATTCAGATAAAGATTATGCCCATTTTCTTTGAATTTTACACATTTTGATATTGTTGATAAGTTTTTTTTTGGCTGAGCAGAAGTCACACCGGGGCGTGGACTAAAAAATACCTCGTTTTTGTGACATTAGAATAACTTGACTATTCTTCCGTAAATAAGTTTGTCAATATTAGTAATGCAAGTCAGACTGATGGCATAACTTACGTAACCAACATTTAATAGCAGACATACAAAGATGAGTAATATCGTCACATTTTCAGTTTTATATTATGAGTTATCGCTATTTTATTGTATTGATCTATTAGAATTATTAAACCTTATAGGTACCTAATGGAGGCGAGCAAACTGCCGCTTTAGGATTCCCATTGTGTGATCAAACAGTTTGTTAAATTAACCTTAATAATGGTCGCCCAGTAGTCGAAATTCAACCATAATTCATTTATAACTTTATGTATTTGTAATGTATTATTATAATGAAATATAAGCTTTCTGCACTCCTTCACCATATAATAAAGGGGTACAAAGTTTTTGCTTCACGAATTTAATATATAGATAAAAGCCTCGAACCAAAATCTATATTACTTTGAATTTACGAATAAATCAATATCGGTATTTGTAGGTTGCATGCATCAGCTGTCTAAATATTGGTAGATATATATTAAGTACTATCTTCAAAAGGATAATTTCTTTCCAATTTTCCAATTCTCCTCCTCACTTTGGCCACAAATCGAAAACGCGATCCTCTTCATTGCATTTCTGGTTTATACGGGTTATATTTTATGTCACACTGGCTGTGACGTTGTCCTCTAAAGTCCAATAAATCATACAAAAATGCCATTGAAAAAACACTTGGTTTTCACCAATTTCAAATTTTTCGGGTAGTTATTGAAATTATTATTTCCCTAAAACCCTTATTTTTATTATAACGAATGTTTTAAAACAAAGACATCCAAATCGCTCCAGCCGTTCTCAAGTGATGCACTACCAACGAACAGCATTTCATTTTTATTTATATAGAAGGTGAGACATCCGGATTCTGGTTTCTATGTCAACTATTGAATCCATAAAAGAGTAACAGACTCCTACGGGTGACGAAATCGGTGTGCACCTTAAGTAAATGGTTAATCTCATGAGATCATAACAAATAAAACAATATAGATAGGAAGATAGATAAATCGTTTATTTGGTGCATACAAAATACGATGAAATAATAACTAATTACATTGACGTGATTTCTAATCAGCGAAGTAGCCAAGGTGCCCATTTACGAAGAAAAAAAAGAAAAGAAGACAATATCGATAAAATCAGAATTTGTAGAATTATGTAATCGCCGTACAGTACAGTTATATGTTTCTACGCTTACAATATACGATGACGTGCAACAATACGTCATACTTGTGAGTCGTAACAAGACTACGAAATAATACTTTCAACGAAATCTTTGATTTACGTTACATATCTCTCTCTACACGTACTTTCTCAGCGACAGCGTCGTTTTGCACGCATACACTTAGCAAAACATGCTATTGCATTCTCGAAAGATTCTTTGTTAGCAGTAGAAGTTTTGGTAAGTATAGTTTCTCATATAGCTAGCGCTACCCAGGTTTAGATTCTAGGTCCCCAGAGAAATCTTTATGGCTATCAAGTGCAAACATAAGTGGGCGTCGTGACAAGGTATTTGATGATATCATACTTGTGATGATATGTGTTATGGACCCACAGTATGATAAAAATATAAATGTAGAGAACTGTGGGGAGGATTAAGAAAGCAACAAAGACCGAGACCAAAAAAGTGAAGCCGAGAAAGAAGTTGGAGTAGACGATAAAAAAAATTGCTTTCTATAGAAGAATTAGATTAGATGATTTCCCAAAAAAAGACGATTCACCTATTTCGATGGCTTTTCGCGTCGATCCCGAATTTATAAACACTGAATATGACCTCAAACAAGCTGGTGACATTAAAAATGCAACAAGTGGTAGACTTGTTGTAAAAAGACTATAAAGGTAACTGTGTTATTGATTCAGAAATCTACAACACTTGTCTACAAAAAGCAGAGTTGATTGATTGATTAGCAAAAAAAGAACGAAGCCTAGAAAACAACATGTGCTCAAATTTCTGTTGGCAAGCGGTAAAGAAAACATCAAGAGTAGAGTATAAGAAAGTTAAAAGCAGTAGTTTGATGTTTGTGGCAAGTCTTATCGATGCGTATTGTTGAATATTATTAAAAGCTGTTACTATAACTAAAAGTGCTGCTACGATTAAAGGTGATTGTTGTACTTAACGTAACTTAGCTTTGGAGTTTTCAAATGTTTAGGAAAAACACAAGGGTTTTAGAACAATGTTAATCAATCATGCCATCCACTGCTCTATTTAGGACCTTTGTATATATGGTTGGATGAATGGCCAGAGGGAACATTGCGTGTATGGGGTTGGGCTAATATTACGTTGGTTTTTCCAGAAACAAATAATACGGTTCTTTTTCTTAACGTTGCGCATATAATCTTCAACTTGCATAATTCTCTGATGTGAATTTGGTTCCTATACTTTGGCACATATGGCACTAAAATACTTTACACACAAATAATTACACTCACGCAGATAATATGCTATGGTAGCCTGTTTTATAGAACTTTTTAGGACTCGTTGTTAAGGGGGAAGTGCCAGGATACCCATACCCCGCGAAAAAAAAAGTTATTTACGTTTTTTGCTATTTGCAGGTCAGTACCAGGTATTATATTGATTAAAATATGATTCGCGACAGTAACAAACATGGATTTACAAAATTATAGTCATAGGAATCAGCAATACCTACAACTCTCTAAGTTCATATAATCTTATATCGTAGATATAATCTTACGGTCTTATTCATAAAACGTTATCGAACATCTAAACATTTGCTAAAGTCTGGTTTACAAAAAGTGCTATTCATAAACGCATTTTAGCACTAAAGTGTTCTTTAAACCTATTATAAAGTTATAAACGCCAGAACCCTAATATAACAGTGTTTTAAGGAAAAAATGGCCGACTATAGACCAGCTGATTGATTACAAAGAAAATGACATTTGACCATTTGACGTACAAATATTGTGTGTCAACAAATGTCAATTTTCAAGCAATCAGTTGACAGTTACAATTTCAAATTATTTGTCAAATTCAGATAACAATGACGTCACCGCGTCAGAAGTATCGAAACTGTAGACAATTAAGTAGTTGCCAGTACGTAATAATGTCTATGGTCACAATTATTCGGTGTGTAGGCAGACATTCTCGTTAGACGATTGGATGTGTTGGTCATTTTGTTGGGTGATTTCATTAAAATGGCAACATTTTGATTTATAAACGACATTTTAGTTATAGAACGTTTTATGAATACAAAATTTTATCAAAGGTTTTATAAGCTTATCGAGCAGTTTAACTAATGAATGTCTTAAACCTTCGATAAGCTTTTTTTATGAATAAGACCGTTAATGTATATGGATCCCGGGCTACCATAGCGCATCACGTTTAAAGGTCAGTGCGTTATTCCCACAGGTTATCAAATAACGAGTAGGTACAATTAGAACAATGAAACCTGAACCATATTGGGAAGAGTAGCGTTTTGTTGAGTGTGGAGTTTTATGGAGCCTTTTGCCATAGTCATGATTATCTTGACTTGACAGCCGTGCCTAAGTTTAAGTGCTGTAGATGTTTGAGGAATAATTTATTGATGCTTGTTGAACATTGTTTTTGCAGAGCCATCTTTGTTTTTCGAAAAATAGAGCCAACAGGAGCCATGTTTTTTTTTTTTAAAGAGGTCTCGATTGAAGATCGATGGATGAATTAATTAATTCTCGGTGGATTCAACTAATTCTTGAAGTGATTCAACAATAAAATTGATTGTAGTCACATGTTAATCTTTTGCAAATTAAGTCTCTATTTTGGGTCAGGGGTCGTCTTAGGGGCGGAGTTGTAGATTATTGGGAGTTGAAGTATACGATTAGGGGCAGTATGAGCAGCAATGAAAAAAAAGGAAAAAATTTATCATGTGAATTTTTCGGATAGCAAATCTGATTACTTGTGTTAATTATCTTTTTGTAGGTACCTACTTGTTTCCATGACAAATTAACCTTCTTTCTATCACAGAATTTATGTTTTTTTATTTATGTCTAAATCCACTGCGGGTAGTACTAGTTCGATTTTGATACGTTTAGTTAGTTTTAAATTAGCAATGAATGATTTACTATTATTTTATTATAAACAGATAAAATAATTTAATACTAGCAGAAGTTGATTCAGTAGTAAAATTTACAATCAATCGTTTTTTGCTGCATGGTCAATTAAAACGTTCAATACAGTTAGCAAACGATGTAAGAAAATGGTTTACAATAAAATCTAATAACACAGGCGCAACGTTTATTACAGTACTCCGTCTTTCATTTCAAGATGCCCTACTCAATAGCAATAACAATCATTTCTAATGCACAGTTAAATGCAACATTGTAATCCATAACTGCACAAGGTTCTTCAGCACATAAAATAATAAACATAAAACTTACGTTTTCAACTGACGCGTTGTCTACAACCTAGTTCCAAAACTATTATTCAATATCACACTGTCATCAATTATCAACAAGAACAAGGCTTTCGTTCACAAATATTATAAATCGCGGAGTGAGAATAAAAGCTTGTGTGCACCACGGTTCGTAGGTCAGTTACAACTATTTCACAGAATCAACTGCCATGTGATATGTACTCATAATGACTAAAGGTACTATTATATTGCTTGAGCGCAGCGGATCATGATTTACTGCAATTGCTATTGATCTTTGAATTATATCGATTAATTCTTTAATAGCTTGAGATTTAGGTTAATTTGTATTTACTGTACTGTACCTATCTTTGTTTTTAATGGATTTATTACTGCATTTATTTGTTGTTACTAACGGTGTGTTAAGTTGACAAGTTAGTTGTAGTGTTACCAACGTTAATAACTCGCTTAGGTCTGTCATCGTAGCCTTCAAAGATAAATACCATGTCATATTGCGAGTATATGCAGTTTAATAGTCTTGTTATATATTTACCTGTATATTACCTAGTTGTTTTTTTCCGATTACGTGATTTATTATCGCACTAATAACCTAGTATTAGTAGTTTTAATATAAGAGATGCTATCATTATTATGATATCGTGTGTGTTCTTGCTGGTCGTGTCAAGTGATGACTTTTTCCCTAGATGACAACATTTCCTCTAATTTCATCTGGACAGTTCGATAGCAACGAGACAGGACTAGCGTTTTATTGCAGGTCATTTAATTTTATGTATTTATAACTTTTATGATTTTTATGGTTCTGTTTTAAAATCATCTTATAGAAACTCCTAACCCCCCGATGTTGTTTTTTTACAATGAAAATTTTTAGAGCAGTGTGCCTGTATTTTTTACATCGTGAAAATTTTACGATTTTGACAATTGTTGGTTCAAAGATTATTTATTGCTAGCACTTCGTCCGCGTAGATTTCGTATTTTTCCCCTACAAAATTTAATACGTTTTTCTCCACCTTCTTTTATAAAATAAGTATTTTTCGAAAATGAACGACTATATTTTTATTTAAATTCCTATTTATTATTTATTGCAGTTGTTTTTGAAATTTCTGTTATTTGACTATTAGGTTATTTGTACGAATTTTTGTGTTAATCGAAAGACGTAATAAAATCCCCCCTAAAACATTTAGTACCTCTTTTCAGTCCGTTAGTTAGTCCGGTAGATTTACGAAAAACACTGATATAATTATCTTATTCTTTATCTCCAACCTTAAGTATAACTCTCGAGTTTCGAGTTAATCAGACCACGATTATAAATCTTTTATATGTACTTTCACATCCCTTAATCTAAAATTTAGGAAGTAATTTAGCAAAACAAAAATGTCTAATTGTATTACTAACTTACATAATTATTCGTGCCAAGTTTTAAGTTTAATAACTCAAGGAATACGATTTTTTAAACAAACAAACTCCCCCTTTTCTTAAAGGTTAAATTTCCAAAAACCCCTCTTAGTGCTACATTATAAAAGGAAGCTGTGTGCTAAATTTCACGTTCCTAGTCCTAGTAGTTTCGGCTTGTTGATATGTCAGTCAGTCAGTCAGTCAGTCAGTCAGTTTCTCCTTTTATGTAATAAAGATAAATATACAAGGTCTAATTTTAATCACCGTTAACCTCATCACTTTTACTATGGGTCCAAACCTGAAATCGTGAAAATAAAATCAGCTTTTCCTTACATTTTGACGAGTTATGCAAACACGGGAACAGTTAGGTTAGGTTAGGTAGACTATTTCAGAAGAATATTTCTTCCCAAACTGTCAAAATCACCTTGACAACAAACTTTTTCTCATCACTTTTACTATGGGTCCAAACCTGAAATCGCGAAAATAAAATCAGCTTTTCCTTACATTTTGACGAGTTATGCAAACACGGGAACAGTTAGGTTAGGTAGACTATTTCAGAAGAATATTTCTTCCCAAACTGTCAAAATCACCTTGACAACAAACTTTCTACTCGACGGCCACATACTATATACAAAATCATGATTCGTTTAGAACGCATAACTGTGAAAATTAATAGAAGAACATAGCTATCTTCTCCTATTGTACATCATTTAGGTAATAGTCATGTCTATTCTTCCGTTGACAAATCTGTGCTCGTGCTAAACCTGCGGAACTAACACCAATATCACTTTAGTTCAACGATGCCTATCTAAAAGAAAATCCTTGTACGGCAATACAACTACAAGTATCATGTAGGAAATTACCAGCTTCAGTTACAAACTATCATCTGGCAATATCACTGATAATAATTACCAGCTTCACTTAGAAACAGCCATGACGCGATATCATCTAAGTATACAGCGATACATACAGGTTAGGTTTTTATCCAGTGCGCAAACTGTAACCATGAATTCAGCATAACATTCTAGATCCCCTAGCGCTGAAATTTTACGTCGGTTTTACAAAAAAAATCAGCTGTTTCATGGAAAAGTGAACCTACGCGGTCAAATTATATGGAACAGCTTATTATTTTTTTATCATCGACGAAAAATTTCTCTCTGGGGGGTCTAGAATGATATGTTGAATTCATGGTTACAGTTTGGGCACTGGATAAAAACTTATCCTGTAAATACATTTATAAAACTAAATTATTATAATTAGCTTTTGCCAGCGATTTCGCCCGCGTGGATTTTGAAATTTTTTATAGTCAGTTATTTATATATAAAAAAATCAGCTGTTCCAGACATTTTGATCGCATAGGTATTGCACTTTTCTATGAAACAGCTGATTTTTTTTGTGTAACCGACGAAAACTTTCTACGCTAGGGGGTCTAGAATGTTATGCTGAATTCATGATTACAGTTTGCGCACTGGATAAAAACTTATCCTGATCCTTGATCCTTATCCAAACAAACAAATATTTTTAAAATATTTGTTTGTTTGTATGAATGTACGAGTATGTTCCAGAATCAAGCAAAAACTACCGAATAAATTTTGTTAAATTTTCTCATTGATATTTTCTATAAGTCTGGTCAGTCTGTAGCCTATAACTTATTATTAGCACGCTATTTACTTTGGAGGATATTCTGCAATGTATTCGTATTTTTCTAGTTTACCACATATTGAAAAACGACAAGCTATTAAATTAATAGTTTAAAAAACACTAGAAAAACACGCATTTATAAATACACGTAAAAACATAAAATGAATTATGGATCGTTCAAGTTGTCTCTATTTCTGGGCTGAAGTGTAAACTATGTGCTTTTAATTATTATTTTTTTATTGTAAAAGCGTGGGGCGCTGGAACAGGAAAGACTTTCTTTTAAACAAATACTAATACCTACTAACTTCCTGGCGGAAGCTGCATGAGGTCGCACAAGAACATAACGTTTATGCCACCAAAGGGTTACCAAAGGGAACCTGTTCCAGCGTCCCACGCTTTTACAATCAAATATTATAATTAAAAGCACATAGTTTACACTTCAACCCAGAAATAGAGACAACTTGAACGATCCATAATTTATTTTTTGTTTTTACGTGCATTTATAAATGCGTGTTTTTCTAGTGTTTTTTAAACCATTAATTTATTTTATACTTTTTGGTCTTTGATAACGAAATATTTTTAACATTTATTTTAAGTAGGCGAATGAGCCCGCATCCTCTCCATCTCCGCCAGTGCGTCTGTATTGCATGGTGTTTTGTCTGTCAGCTTAGAACAATCTAGCTCTTCAATCTGGAGACCACTATGTGATTTTACTCTACTTAGGGCCACATACGCCTGTCCAGCCGCAAAAGTACGGGACCCTAAGTACACCACTGCGTGGTCTACCGTACAGCCTTGCATCTTGTGCACGGTAGATGCCCAACTTAAAAGCACCTATATCAATATTTACACTATTCAATATATAATAGGTTTGTTATAACCTTGAAACCTGATCGTGTTCAAAGTTCGCGTGGTCTTTCTCACAAGTGCAAACACGACTATGATACGATATTCTATCCCATATGGAATGCCAGTGCCTATCTTCCGGCTTCATCATCAGACCTTGAAACCTAATCGTGGTCAAAGTTCATTACAAGAATTTTCTAAGAAATCCAAAACAGCTATGATACGATTTTCCATCATGAAGTTCCAGTTCATATCTTCCGGCTCCATCATCAGATCAGTTCGACAGTACCATATTATTGTATTGTCATCAGAACTACATACAGCTGCCAATTTTCATTACGCTACGACCCTTGGAAGATGGTTAAATTAGTTACCTTAGATTCCATTACATAGTTAGTTACATACAGGTCGACCTAATAAAAGCGTGTTAAAAAGTTAGAATTTTGCAGATAGTTTCAGATTTAATCTTTTACATGATTTTCATCACGCTATATCTTTACGGAGCTAAGCAGTCAATCACGACATACCTATATATGGTGGAGTTTTAAGATAGTGACAGGTACTTTAGTCGTGGTTGCGATAAGAAAACGTTCTTGGTTCTTATCTGTTTGAAAATTTTGCAACAACAAAAAAGTTGACGCCAATTGATCCTGTTTCTTTTAAGGTTTAGTTAAAAAAAACTCTATGAGACCACTGAGGTTTGAGTACCTACTAGAAAAGTCGGAAATTGAGACCAAAATTAAAACGTAGAAAGTTTTATAAATATGTGGCTGTTATTTTAGTATATTGTGGTGTCTTACGGCTTACACGCGAACGAAGCCGCGTGCAGAAGCTAGTTGAAAAAACTCAACTTTGTACACCTAGTAAAGTAATAATTTTATTGCAGGGTTCTAGTAACGGAATCTCACCAGTACTTATATCATGCCAGTTATTAACACCCTTTTATTAGCTTCACCTGTATGTTTGTAAGCATGTTTGTTTGTATCTGACTCCTTTGGACTTGATTTTGACCCACTTCAAACGGTTAGATTTCATTTAAACTTTGTAGACTTATCGAGGACCGATGCAATACGATAATTTTATAAATTTAATCCAAAAAAAAAACCGAAAAACCATGCTTTTGTAGTTAGCAGAACTAGAAAATAGAAAGTAAGTATTAGATAAAAAAAGACAAAAAACACGCTTTAAAAATCAAACTAAAAAAGCAGAAAATAATTTTAAAAAAGCGTGGGGTGCTTGATATTAATTGATTATAAAAATACCTCAAAAAGCACCCCACGCTTTTTTGAAATTATTTTCTGATTTTTTTAATTTGGTTTTTCAAGCGTGTTTTTCAGATTTTTTAATTTATTTTATAATCGTTTGTAATCGTCACGTTGGATATTTTATCAGACGACAAGCTTTTGCCTGCCGCTTCGCTTGCATGAAGGTCAGAAATTATCCCAGATGAACTTACTACTGGGATAAAAAGTATCCTATAGTCCTAACCTAAGTCATTTCAGTTCATCAGTACCTAAAGACATGGGTAAAATATGGCCTAGCTCAGGCAAAAACTTGATAATATGAAAAAAAAAAACTGATAATATTTGAAATCTCACCACAGCTTTCGATACCGTATCTGTTTTGCATTTCTGAGTGAATTCGCCTTTCTTGAACTGTGGGTCTTTGCATTGCAGTTTACCTCGGCTAAAATAACAATACCTATAAATGGATCTTGACTACTCTGATTTTACCTGATTTTCAATAAAGATCCAGTGTTCTATAAACTGGGACATAGCAAATGAATAATTTGTGACACAGTCCGTAGATTTGAGTGAATTTAAACCTATAGGAAGACATTTGGCTTTTTTTTGACCGGTTTCAAGTCATCAGAGTAGAGAAGGGTCCTATGGGCCTTCACAAAGTTTTACGCCGAACTGAACTGTACAGGGCTCTGAAACACTATTATTGCTTCATAATACATTTTGTTTTATTTGTATCCATTTCTGAGCCAAACTTTTATAGGATCATGATCCATCTCCGTTCATCGAAATCGGATCCGCCTTTAACGCCGTGAAAAAGTAACAGACGGATAAAGTTATTTTCGCATTCATAATATTTTTTTACAATCTGAAATAGTGCGAACAAAAATGTAAGTATCCCTTTATTTTCTTATGCTATACTGGGTGATTTTTTAGTCACCGTCCAAATTTTTCAGAGTGGTGGTAAGGTAAGGGTTGAAATTGAACAACTTTCTCCAAGGAACATAGATCGAAACATGAAAAAAAAAATTGGACCTCACATGCAAAATCAATAGTCAGCTGATCGATTATTTCATATTTCGACCCATGTTCCTTGGAGAAAGTTGTTCAGTTTCACAGGTACAATCCTGAAAAAATTGGACGATGACTAAAAAATCACCCAGTATAACTGCGTTTTGAGCCAAATCACAAAAGTGAAAATCTTACCCTCTTATAAGGTAAATCTTAGCGAGTACTTATATACATTGTTCCCATGAACTCAGTAGGTGCATGATTCTAGAAAACATTTTTAGGTTATAAAAAGAGAAATTGCTGTCTCATAGAAACAACGCGCGGTCAAAATGTAAGAAATAGCAATTATTTTTAAGACCTCTGAAAAGGCTCTCAACGCAGGGGGTGTTACACTCATGTACTGAATCCATGGTAAGGTTATACATACTCGCTATGCATACTCGTTATACATAGGTACTTAATTGCTATGCATACTCGTTATATAATAAACTCGCTAAGTTTTTAACGACGAAGGTCAATTGTAATAAAACCTCGATAACAAAGACTTGTTAGTAATTGAAGTTAAATAACAGTTTTGTTCGTGAGACAAATACCTGAGAGTTGTTATTAAGTGTCGAAGGAAACTAATTAATTGGAAATCTTTGGTACAATAAGTTCCCAGAGGAATGTTGGATGCCATAGCGTGACGGTATGTCGTTAACATCTATATGAAATACCATCACGCGTTGTCTCTGGCGAAGTGTGCAGAGATGTTTAATTAAATCGTTAATTATAATTGCACGCACCTGTAGTAACCATTGAATTAACGTTTCTGGCAATAATTTTCAATTTTCTCCTATTGGCTAGGTTTTTGGCCTGACGGTAACTTACCTAATTAGACCAAAGATCTTCTTTGAATTGAATTTCTGTGGGAATACTTTGGTAGCCCACTTGCTTGTCGCAAACGAATAACAGCTATACGGATCGATTTATCAGGTTAAGCTACGCTTGCCGTAGTTGGCTGATCATCTTTATATACCAAGATTCCTCCGAGCCTCGGAAAGCACGTTAAGCCGTTGGTCCCGGCTATCATTCGTAGATTTATTAGTTCGTTCTATCTTTAACACCTACCTGTCGATACCTGCCTTATTTATCTTTTTACACAGCTTGTCCTAGGTGGTTTAGGTACCTACCTACTTTTATTTTTCAATAAAATACAATTCCATCGCCTGCTCTCAAGTGGCACCAAAACTTCTAGAAATATCCAGCAAAATTTCCACTTCATTTCTTTGTCTCTCAAAGCAAAGATATAAAGTGTTCTTAGAAAAATCCCAGTAACATGTGTTGTTCAAGGAGCGAGGATCCAGAGCGCCCCCACCGCACCGGACATAGATAGACGAAACGTAAAGAATGATCACGACATGAGACAGCACATGCGAGAAAAATAACGCCCATTCTCTCCAGCGCTGACACGGAATAACTTTAGCTATTTAGGGTTGGATTGCTTGGCAAAACAATCTGAGATCGCATTTTGTATACAGGATAAGTTTTTATCCAGTGCGCAAACTGTAACCATGAATTCAGCATATCATTGTATACCAGGCAGTCTAGAATGATATGCTGCGCAGCGCAGAAACAATCGGCTGTTTCTGTTTCAATACCTACGCGATCAGCTGATCGAACAGCGCGATCATGGAAGAGCTGATTTCGTTTGTATTATCGACGAAACATTTCTGCACTGGGGGGTCTAGATTGATATGCCGAATTCATGGTTACAGTTTGCGCACTGGATAAAAACTTATCTTGTTTAAGTTTAATTTTTCTGCTGTTTTCTTTGGTATTGTGATGGGAAAATGTTTATTTAAAATAAACACACAGTAAATCTATAAATAACAAGTCATTCCCTACTTATTACGTAACGTATTAATGATTCAATTAAAATATGTAACAGAATCAATTGTTTGCTTTGTTATTTTATTTCCGGTTTTAAAGTTCGTTTTGAGCTGGTCAACTAAGTTAAAAATATCCAATTAGGTATTTATGTGTATTTACCCATGAAATACAACTTCTTGACTACGCGTCACATGCAATCAGGGGACGAGTTTTTTCATTTCATTATTTCAAATGAACCAGTACTAACCCGCAAACGCTCGTGACATTGCGATACATTTACGTCAAAGGGTCGCAGAGACCGAGAAAAATCAGCGGCAATGACTAGACGATTCCACGTTACGTTCCTAATCCCGAACCCTTCCTCGCAATATGATTTGCGTCAGTGGAGATGCGTTCAGAACAGATCACCGGACGGTAACCGAGTGGAAAAAGCGCTTCTCATCGGGACCGTTACTGGAGATCGTAAGAATTCGAGTGGCGTCGTCAGCGAGCTACGCTCAGAACAAATGGGCGCGCCGTGGAATAACCAATTATTGATTGTTTAAAAAATACTCGTAAAGTATTTAAAAAGATTTTTACACATTTGTCTTCTAATTAAAATGTCTCGACACGACACGAGTCTTAGAAACATATTTGGGTTTATTTATAAACGTTTTTTAACGTTAACAGACACTCAAACTTCAAAAATGAACATATATATGGTTAAACAGTCGCTTATCATTACTTAACTTTAAGCAACGTTATTGAATAAAGGGGTTAGTGTAAAGTATGAAATTAATTAAGTATTAAATTCGGCATTCGCCACAATAAAACCTGTATTATGTAATTGCGGCCTACCTTTGTTTATGTCTCTATTAATTCCGAAGGCGTCCGACCACGAGGTGGGTAATGTTATCATTCCATTAATTACAACATCCACCCCCCTGCTTTTTAAAAGTAAATTAATCCGATTAAGGGGGGAATCGAAGAACCCGCTCCGTCCGAGTTTATTCAGGCAACTTTCTTTAGAATAATTATTTTTTGTAATTAAATCCATCAACACGATTTTTTCCTAATGATTCTCCCGTGGGAGTCGGTGGGTGGCAACCGGCACCCGGGAATAGGGGAGTTTTATTTTTTCTTTAATTTCATATTTCTTTAAGATGCTGTTCTCGTTGTACATACCCGGTAAGACGGGATTTATTTTTAGATGAGCTCTTCTAACAGAGGATAATTACTTGGAATTATGTGTCAAATGTTAAATATGTATATGGGTAATTTAACCTATATGTAATTTCAGTGTTCCGTTTTCATAGACTACTTAGCATTCTCTTATATTCAGATCAATCATTCCAACACTAACAAACAAAGAACGTCCCTATAAAATAAATAATATCTGCTTTTATTTTGGAACAATATTCGTCTGGCGGGCGGGGGTCGCCCAGACCCACCAAGTGGCCACCACCCTCATACCAGTGTTAATGATATCTCGCTTTTAAAGGGCACATCATTTACTTACTTTTACGAAAATTAATTGAAATGAGTTTTGACGATGAAAAGATGGCTATACAAAAGAGAATGGTGGCCGCTAGGTGTCGCTGGAAGATAACTTGTTCATCTTTAATTAATTATTTTGTGGCAAAGAATTTGTTTTCTTTGATATTCTAGGCCCTATTCATTGACTTTGCCAATTATGATTTCGATTAAGAAACTGTATAAATAAAACGATTTATGAATTTATTTAACAAAAGTTGACAATATTACAAGTTAATTCTGAGGAGTTTTCAAATATGATTAAGCTCCTTTTATAGCTAATATTAAGATTGATAGAGTTGTTTTGAACTGTGTAAAGTAAAAGTGATTCTTATAGTGTATCTAAGAAATGAGACAATAAGTTACAAATTAAATAAGTCAATTGATGTGTTCATGTTCTTATAAGCTGACCAAATGAGTTTATTTATTCACTAATAGGTAGTTGTCTATCTCCTAGTCAATCAAACCATCAATCCATTAATCTCAAACAGTCACAGCAGTACTAAACCACAAATTTATATTAAGTTACCAATAAGTATATTTGATTAGTTTTCCAACTAGCGTGCGCCTCATTTCGCGGAAGCTTTTAGGTCACATCTGCGTATGAAACCGGACCGGTATGTAGGCCAGTCGTAATATATCGACATGAGGAGGTTCGCAGATTGATGAGCCGTCCCTCCCCGTGCCCCCCCAGCGGTCCCGCGGACGTCCGTTTCTCCCCCACCGGCCGTCCCGCGGGGCGAAGCTCTATTGCAATAGATTGAGCCTGTTTTGTTTCCTTCTGTTGGTGCTACACATGAGGTTGTTATTGGAAGATGTGTGTGATGGTTTTTTGACTTTTTCAATTTATTTTATGAAAATTAGTCATTGTTGGGGTTTCATGACATCCTTTTTCCAACCTGGGGAGTTCTTTTTGGTTATTGAGCCCGAAAGTCTGACAACCAGTCTTGCCAAGGGGTATCGCATTATCCCGTAACTGGGTTGGGGTAGTCAGATAGGCAGTCGCTCCATGTAAATTACTGTATCCGGTCAGACTGGAAGCCGACCTCAACATTGATGGGAAAAGGCTAGGCAGATTATGTGCTGATGACTCCAAATTGTAAGAAGGTGAAACCTATTATTCCATAGTAATTATTTTGTTACACCAATATAGTTCTCCTAAAGTAACTAACTCCCAAGTTCTGACCATGTCGCGAAAGTGTTACAGTCAACTGAGGTTTATAGCATTTGCAGGCAATGTGCCAGTGTCCTGTCGATGACTTTTGGTCCACTCGGAATGTCGTTCGTTATCATCTATTGAACTGTTTCAAGCTTCGCCCTTCTGGAACATTTATTGAAATTTCGTAAACACTCCACTGAACTCTGTTGAGAAAAATATGTTTACACTCACATGACCGGAAATTAATAGGTGAGGGACGTATGTAAATTTTCTATTTATATTAGTCTATTTATCCTGGAGTTGTGGGACTCAGCAGTGGTACGGTTGAGCAAAGGACTTCCTCTCCGTTTTCTACATGTCTGTTCTCTGGAACAACGAGCCAGTCCGGTTCGGTAGAAATAAAGTTTTAGACAATTTTTTAATACTTATCTTCAGCTATCTTTAGATGTATCTTCGTACGGAATTCACGCGTGCCTCGTGTATCACGTAAGTGTACAATCCATATGCATTGTCGAGGGATCTATTTATTTTCTTCACGATAAATGTTTCAGCCCCTCGATACAGCCAATCATTTTGCTTAGATTTAGTTCGAACGTAAACTACTTATGTGCAAAGGTATGCTATTTTATTTTAGTGTTCATTAATTTATTGTATTTTAATTATCTGTTAAACAAATATATAAAATTTAAGTGTCCCTTTGGAATGTCAAAATAAGAGCTTGTTACTAAATGCATATGAAAGTTTATACGATATTTATAAGAAAAAAAAAACACATTTTTAATTTTTGTCTGTTTGTTGGTAAATCTCCGAAACGGGTTGGCCGTTTTGGCTACTTAGGCTACTTTTTGTTCCGACAGCGCGTTCCCGTTATATAATTTCCTATACCCATGCGGGCGAAACCACGGGCACAACTAGTTTTTTATAAGTCCAGAGTGTTGTATTAGGTACCTCTCCAACATTATAGTGCGTTATGTTTCGTGCTTAGACAAATATTTTCGGTTTTCTTTTTCAGTAAGTCTCGTAGTTTTCCTTTTAAAATATGGGATGGATTTAGGCTTCTTCCAAAATATATAATGTCCTATATGGACATCAAGGAGCTTGTGGATTAGTGGAAAAATGCAAGTTCATCAAGTGCGTAGAAAAATCTAGAGACCCTACACATACATACAACTTGCTTCTTTCATTTTATAATATTTCTTTTTGACCTGCAAGTAGAGTAATTCTACTAGAAATAAACTATAAGCCGCCACTTCTAGAGATTGCCGCCGTAATGGCTTTTCTTGGAATCCCTATTTATTTTATATATTTTCTCTTGTTAATTTACTTAAGTTAGATTTATTTTTCTATAAAAACACTTGGAATGCAGTAAGTATTGAGACCTTTCCTGGAGATCAGTCCGGCATTATTAATTACCGAACGGGTCTTTTGAAAAATCCACTGAAATAATTTAACAGGGAAATTCTTCTGAAACCTCCTGTGAAAAGGTGTGGTATATCACTAAGCTTTACGACACGAAAGTATTTAAATTTACACTAGCTTTTGCCAGCGGCTTCGCCCACGTTAGCCAATTTACACACTTAACAAAATATATACACCTAAATCTTCCTCATGAATTACTTCATCTATTGGTGAAAACCGCATGAAAATCCGTTCAGTAGCTTTTGAGTTTATCGCGAACAGACAGACAGACAGACGTGGCGGGGGACTTTGTTATATAATATGTAGTGATGATTAACAGTTGCAAGAATATACGAATCGTGCGTAAATCACATGTAAAGCAAAGTAGTAATACTGCATCACTATATGGGGTGGCGCACCAAAAACTAATCTGCTTCCTCTTGTAAGAGCTCAGAGATTTTTTTTAAAGGTAGCAAACTTCCATCCTATTTTGTTTCTTACAGATTTGCTACCTATACACCGTGAAATTTTAATGGTTGTTTTCCCGCAGAGAAATGGTTTTGTCTTAGTAATACACTCGTTTTAGAAATAAATAAAATATTAGGAACAAAAAATGGCAGATTAACCATTGTGAAAAATCCCCACGTTCGAGAGTTTATTTTGCTTTTATCATTTATGCATCGCTGTTCCCTTTGGTCGGAGGTGAGTGCGTTTCGAGTAGTACCTACAAGTTACCTCTAGTGTTACTATTGAGTAGTGTTTTATAGAGTTGATGAATATTTTTTAAATTATTTAGAAACAAAAAAATCTTAATTTTATTACTTTTACTCTATGCTTCGAAAGTCCTCCTTATGGCAAGTTCTTCTGCCGCGGGAAAACAACCATTTGAATTTCACGGTGTATATGTCACCGTAAAATTGTATATACCGTTAGATTATAATCTATCTCGCGAGATTGTGAACTGTCAAATTATTGTGAAGCGTAACATACTGCTTATAATTTAACGCATTCTTTTTCGATAGATTATAATCTATCGAAGTGAAAGCGTCAAATTGTGAACGGGTATCAAGACGGATAGTACCTTGCGCTAGTACTAAATAGTCAAGTAACTGCCATTAACTTGGAAGTAGCATTCGCCGGCCGTTGCCGCGGTTGGTCGCAGTTCTAACCTAACCTAACCTATGCGGTTGGTAAACAGTATGGTGCAGTTCACAATTTATCGACAGTTTATAATCTCGCGAGATAGATTATAATCTAACGGTATATACAATTTTACGGTGACATATATAAACCCTGCAACGTGCTGACTATTCGCCAAGTTTTCATTATGCACTTAGTATTAACAGCACACCATGCTTATTTATGTACACTGGTGACAATACTATAAAAACACGGATAAATATAGTAGGCACATAACCTCACACATTTTGTAGAAAGATTTTTTTAATTCTTAGGGCCATTTCTGTACAAATGACCTATTGTATAGAAAAGTAAGTAACTATAAATTAAATTACTTAATACAAAATGTACTTAAATGTTTACTAACCATCGCATAAGCACAGACAGAATATCTACTTGATGTCTGCAAATAAAATGACTAACATGTTATTTTACTTTGTATTATATTTAAAAATTATACTTTTTACTTTATACTTATTAATAATTTATTATATTAAGTATTTATGCACTTCTTAGCCCAAAACACAGCTTCAACCTAATTCAGGCAAATAAGCAACGGTGCTCTATTTTAATTGTTAAGATAATTTGTAAATGTGCTCCTTTTTTAAAATAAATGATTATTATTATTAAATTTCCTAGCTGAAATCATCCGTCACTGCTATAGCTTTAAATAAATCGTTTTAAACCAAAATTCGTGGTTTAAAACCCGTTTTAAATTTCTTTAAGACCATGACCACGTGGGCTGTACATCGATAACATATTACTTTAAACATTAAGTTAAAAAGGCTAATTTAAATCATTCACCATTTTTATTAATATAATGTGAAGTCATTTATATCAAATGTAGATATGCTACTTTGCTATTGCTACTATAGGAATAGACGAACTGAAAACAATCTTGATATGCGTATTTATAAAAAATATGATTAGGTTTTCGACCATCGAAATCGTTTTAAACCAAAAATACGGTTTCATACGTTTAAAATCCGTTTTACATCTAGTCACTGTATTGACGCTAACTAGTCCTGAAACGACACAGCCCTATTCCACACGATCAAGATCTCCCGTAAAGATAACACTAAACACAACATTACACCAAATAAAAGCTAGTATTTATAAAGAAATACGGGGATCAAGCGAGATGGGATCATTTGAGGAAGCGGCCGGCGGTCGGGGGTCACCGCGGATACGATACGTTTCTCGCTTCCCCAGACCCCCCAGACCACCGAGACCCCCACGGCTATGATACTCATGCCTCACATACAAATAACGCCTTTTTATGTTTTCCTTAACATCGTGCTTAGGACTTTGTTTATTTTAGATCAGAAGAGTATTCAACGCAAAATGCACCGCATTTGTTATAGTCAAGAGCAGAGTTATAAAGTAGCTGGGTTGAGACTGCAAACCTGTTTTTAGGGCTACGTAATCCAAAGGGTGTCAACAGAACCCTGTAGACACTTTTTTAAATATGACGTGGTAAAAAAAAATCGTAGTGTTAAATATCCTTGGGTGGTACTGAACCGTACTTGACCGGTTTTTTAATCATGCCATGGTAATTAGACGGACACACTATTTTAAAATATTAAGGAACTTATTTGTACAACTCAGGTAGGTACGTATGTTCCATTCGTTTGTACAGACAAACTACAGGTCAAAAAACAATTCAAGGTGTATTAGGTGAAGACAAAAACAGTGGCACTCCGGGAGTGCCGACAGAAGTGAAAACTTGAACATACGTGTATATTTTTTGAATCGTCAGGAAATATTTTTTAAATTGTCAGGAAATATTTTATTGTGCAGGAAATACTTTTAAATGAAGAGTTTTTTTTTAAAATAAATAAACATTTATTTTCTCTTTCACAAAGGCGCCTTTAATATATGAAGATTACAATATCTAAATAAATCCTTTGTGAGAGACCGGTATCTGCACTAGGAAAACCTGTCATACAGATTACCAGCCCCCCCCCCCCCCACAAATTCAATTCATTATTATAAAGTCTACTACAAAACTTGTATTAAAATTTTCTCAACTAAAACAAACTTATATGTATACAGAGATGTCGGTAACGGTGTCGCGAGTTCAATTGTAAAAAAAAATGATCAGCCATACATTTTAACTATTGAGGAAGAGAGGTATTGAACTTCTTTATGAAACAGCAGATATTTTATTGATAACTGAAGTAAAATTCTACGCTAGGAGGCATAGAATAATGAGCTGAATTTATGGTTACACCTTTCTCGTTGATGTCCCTGCCTCCCTGTACAGTTAGGTACGTATCTCCGAAAAAAAAAAACAGATAAAAGAGCTAATGTTTTGATGTCTGAGAGTAGCGTAGATTTGGTGTCCTTTAACATTTAGGCAACTACAACATAATCATTCATCTAGCTACAGAAATCACTATTCCAATTTGTACATCGAAGAGACACAGAGTAAATTCCATGCCATAACGGACAAAGCAAAATGCGCATACACCTAATTAATAATGGTTAACCAGTGACAACCTTCTTTGAACAAAAGTGGACGCTAAAAGCAAGATTAGCATAGAGTAGAAAACCTCCTTTTATCACAACACAGGTGTGTATCGTTCCGCTCTGCTTGTAATTCTATACGAAGCATTAACGTGTTAAGTTTATCGATGGCAATAATGCATCACAAGTAGTTGCAGGCACAATACTTCATCGGCGATGCTTTACTTATATATTTCTATGCGCTTATGTTACCTACAGTTTAACAGAATAGATATTCATCATCATCGAGTTTGTTTTATTTTTAATAAACATTTAGATTTTGGAGTTGGTAGATTTTACGAAGCATACTTTGTGGTAAAGCTTCCATAATTTTGACAATTCAACAAAATCCATTGCTTCATTTGTTAGAAAACACGACTTATCGTCAGTTAGAATAACGCAATGTATTCTAGTCGAAATGAAAGCAATGAAAACAAGCAATGAGTTTCACTATCAAGGTCTTGGTCTAGATAAAATTATATCCGTCTGAATAGTATCAACTTCAATTTAAATGTAAGTAGGTATTGTTTCTTTGTTATTTAGAATGAGTGTGAATTTAAATTACTTTTCCACTGCGTTGTTGTAAGTCAATCACTGCATGTATTTAATGTTAATAAGCATATCAAACAAATGCTTATGTAAATCTGTGTAATCTGTAATTTTTTACAATTAAGTCAAATTCCATTGTTTAATTACAGTTTCACCTGAACACTTGATTTCAATATTACGTAAATATGTAAAGGATTTAGATATTTAGACCATTTTAACCCAATAGTAGCCTATCCTATCTCCATGTTTAAAATAACACATAAGTAGTTGCAGTATTTTGTAGACTATACACGAAGAAAATCTGGAGCTGATTTTGACATCCAAAGAAAGAAAGGTCCTTCAAAAACATTGCCTTAAAACAGTGACTTGTAAGTTTCTGGAATTTTGAAGTAGGGTGATTTTATAAAAGTAAAATCTACCTTCTCTAGGGTGCATACTTACATGGGTGAATTGAAATAACTGAAAAGATCGCCAAAATAGAATGAAAAAGGGGGCGTCCCCTTTTTCCCAGTTGTGGTATACAAGGTAGACTACCAAAAAAAAACTTGTTTTTTTGAAAAAAAAAAATAGGACAAATACTGAATTAGCGAATAACAAATCAGCTGTTTCATACAACATATATTATTATGTTCCTTTCCGCCGAAAAGAAGCCTTTGTCCACGCAGTGGGCAAATTATAACTCATTATGGATGGTAGGTACACAGGTTGGTAGGTGTTGAGATTTACGAAGATCACATATTATGTCCCAGCGTTTCTCATGACAGCTAATTCTTGTATCAGAGAGATAAGCCTAGTCGACACTCTTCAAGGCTGCGTGCTCACTGATTATTTCTAATACCTAGAATAAGATTTATTGCCAAAGTTAATTCATACCTGCCTACATGGTTATAATCTGCTGATGGGATTTCAGCAAAGTTGAGGGAATAAATGTGGAAATTAAAAAAAAGTCAAATTAGCAAATGGTGGTCTACGGGGAATTAAGAAATAGTTTATTATTTACCGTATGGAAGTCGTAAATTATCCCAAGGAAACGTACCTACTATCGGGGTTAAAAGTATCCTATGTGTGAATTCAGTTTATAAACTATCTGTGTGCTAAATTTCATCCAAATCCGCTAAGCCGTTTTTGCGTGACAAACATTCAAACATAGAAACTTTCACATTTAAAATATTAGTAGCAATAGTAGAGTAGTTTTAGATAAAAAAATAGTTTTTAAATTGTAGTTAACAAGAAACGAGTTGTTATTTATAAACTTTAAAAAATACGTTCAACTTAAAAACGTATTTACGACTATTAACTTCAAGAGAATCTTGAGTGAGTTTAAAGCTTTAAGATAATGAACATCACCCGTTATCTTGTATTTAGTAACGGGACGCAAATGAGGCACACCCTGTATCACGTTCCTATTTAAGCACGTTCGCATTTCATCATTTTAAACTCGTTAGGTAGGTATTCCAGGTTTTAAAACTGATCTAGAAATTCTAAAAATAAAACATAAATATAGGTAATATCGCGGATTATATTTTTTGAAACGCGAAAAATTTTCAGGGAATCCGTTGTGAATATTATTATATTTAAATATAATATTAAAAAAAAAAAAACAAAAAGGAAGGAACAAAAACAGGAATTAAGTCGCTCTTTTTTTTCGTTTTGCACTGCTTTCTTTTAAAGGCAACAAAACAAAGCAGTAAGTACCTAGTGTTTTTCTTGAGTTGTAAAAGAAGCGTTATAGTGCATGTACACTGAGAAACAATAATTTTCTTAGTTAAAATTGACATGCGATCTGAGAAGGGCCGTGAGCGAACTTTCCTCTGGGTGCAATTACTATGCAAAACGATTAACATCTTAACAAAGTGGAAGTGTTCGAACCGACACCTCTATCGATCGATACCGATACCAACCGATACCGAATACAATACCGATATAATACGACCCGAGAATATACTCGACACACTTCCTACTAATAGAATTTTTATTAATTTACATTTTAAATTATGTTCATAATATTCCTTTTGCATTCCCCTAGTCTTAGGTCAAGACGAATTAATTATTTCCTGCCAGTTTTAGGAGAAAACGATTGAATTCGTCTATGTTGAATTCAAATCTAGACACTGACATTTCAGGTTTCTGAAATGTTGAGAATTTTAGCTAAATTATTGTTATTTTTAATTATAAACCAATGTAGAAAATAGGTAGGTACTTACCTAAGTATTCACTTTGAAAGTTCGCGGTTACTTAAAATAACATTTTCTTGGAATGGATCCTCAATGCACTCTTCATGTAGAAGCTTCCAAGCTTCCTGTCACTCGACCCATCTCATCTCATCTACCTAGCCTTATCCCAAGTATTTTAGGGTCGGCTGCCAGTCTAACCGAATGCAGCTGTCCTGTTACTTAACAAGAAGCCAATAACAGTGTAATAAAAATAGTTTATTATGAAAATCCCATAAAACAAAGTATCTCAAAAGTATTAGGAAACACGAACTACTTGGAAATATGTATGTTTAAAATGTCGTAATTTCGATGTACCTACTTACGAAGAAACTGAACAAACTTTTGGTTAAGATATAAAATGCCTTAAGAAACCAAAATATTAATTCCACTTCCATCACATCCCTATAGGAATGTATCACGTAACGTTTGCAAAAATAGTATAGCCTCAATATAGAATACAGAAAGGAGCCAAACAGGGCGACCTGCTATCTCTGAAACCGTTCACCAGTACCTTCAAAAAAATCTTTGGGTAGGTGGCAGCCCAATGGAGCAAAGAGGATTTGTCTTTGGCGAAGCGAGATTGACAAATTCACGTTCCGTGGACGACATTGTTCTCTTTGCATCCTAAGCTACTGAACTTGAATGGATGGGGGATGAATATGTCAAAGACGAAAGCTATGTGCTACTAAATACCAGGAAGCATAAAAGTAGACGGGAAGACAATACAGTATAGCATGTCCAGGAATACCTTTACTTGGACCAAGTAGTCTCTTTCCAGGCGACAAAGCATAAAGAAATTACAAGACGAAAGAAAAACTCCCGGAAGAGCAACTGTGACCATAAACTTGGTCTTTTACTAAAATCCAGAAGTCTTAACTCAAGGTCTACCAAAGAGCAATGCGGTGTATACTTTGCGTTAAATTAGCGGATCGTGTTCGAAACACAATACTACCGTCCAAAACAAAGATAGCTGGTGTGGCTCAACGATGGGTTTGGGCAGGACATGTGCACCAACTGTGGGCCCAAATAGCACAGAACTGGCGCCCTGAGACAGTCGCCGCAGACCACGTAGGAGATGGTGTGACGAGCTGAATAAATTCCGTCAAAACTTGAAGGAGGACCGCGGGCTCGGGAAAAAGGAGGAGGGAGGCCTTTGTCCAGGAACGGGACATCATAAATTAGAAAAAAAAATGCACCAATTTATCAAATATATTTGAAAACACCAACTATTTAGAACATTTTTTTTATCGTTTCGATGTACTTAAGTAGGTACTAAGAAAATAGATATAAAATGCACCAATGCATCTCCACATGAGTCGCTGCTCTACTATAATCAAAGCCTGCTCCCTAAATCAGAGAGAATTATACATCAGACAGAGCCTTGCAAGATGAAGTTTATAGCAAAATATCAGTAACACAAGGAGTATCGATTGATATCGCTGACGTGAGCGCTCATAGTGATCTATTTCATAAAGTACTTGCATGTGTACAAAAGTTCCTCCTGTCTGTGTGTGAGTGCTCGTTAATCATAATTTCGCATGTTTGTTCGTGTGTATGTTGGTTCATATTATTATGTTTTGGGGATAAGAAATTAGTTAGTGGACATTAAACTTGGTTATAGTTCGATGGAATGGTCTTGGTACTGGCAATTATAAAATATCATTCCCGATAAGATGAGCGATTTTCTGTGACATAGGTATGTATTTTGTAGTCTTCGTATATCTAACCTAATCTGCGAATGATAAAAGATTTGGAAATATTAAAAAAAAAAAATGGAACTAAAGATATGTAAATAAAGTGTATAAATATCAAATCTGTGTAAATACTATTGTAACGGGGTAACTCAGAAAGTGACACGTTAGATAGGTATTCCTTCAAAAATGCATGCTGGCAAATCATTACATGTAGTCCGAGGTTGCGAATATGTATTTTTAGTCAGTTTACTAAGCACGTAATCGATAGAGCAATGGAATTCGAAAAATCTTACAATATTCAGAAAATAATGCTGATACTTATTTTAAGAAATAATAATACCTTACCAAGGATGTATGTGATTCACAAACAACTTCCAATTAAGATTTACACATCAGTTCCCTGGAAGAATATGACGGAAACTTACTATGTATATTTGTTAAATGATAGTAAAAAATAATAAAATAATATCCTAACTTAACTAAAATTATTCACAAATATGGTGTCGAAGTAATCATCCGCTGTCGACTAGTAATATACTCAAGAGACTGGAGGCATTATATGTTGTATGGCAATACTTAGACTATATCCAAGGTAAAAAACACTCTTTGGGTCACAGGGAGCCTCAAGATTACATTAAAGAGACCGAGAGACTTCTTGCAAATAAATAAGATGCTTATTCAATATTGCGGTAACTTCTCGCAAAGTATCAAAATAATCGGTCGTCGTACGCGAAACTTGGCAAGAAGCATTAAGGGCTCGCACATCGTAGGGACTGACCCGTCATGAAATTTAAATCTAGATCAATAACCGCGCTTATATCATTGTCTTCATTAGAGATAATTGGGTTCGCTCCCCATCGGCCGCAACTTTGTTTGTTCGTCGATAACTTGAGACGAATTTCTTGAACATTAACCTACCTACGTCATGTAGGTTAGGCAGTCGTTAGCCGAAATGGACGCTACCATCTATTTATAATTATGGTAGGAAAGGTTCTCGAGGATCAAAGTGATTGGGCGGAGTATAGATTGTTTACTTGTCAAAACTATAGTTACGGAAAAAAAAAATTGCATATTAATTATTTCTTTTAATTACTTTCAGTGGAAGTATTTGTTGGTTATATATAAATTATTGTAATCGATTTCATGATTATTTTGAATCGATTAATGGAATTTTAATATGCTTTATTAGGAAGCGGTTTCCTGAAATGTGGGTTGCAAAGAAACCTATATTAGAGCCTATTACCATAAAGCTCGGTAATTGTATTACGTCTAAGTTGTTGGGAGACTGGTGTGTGGGTACCGCCGTCATTTGCGTCTCATATGTTTGTACACGGCGCGCAAACACGATTACCTGAAATTAGGTTAGTACGTTTTATGTTATTTACACTATCATGAGCGTCCCTAGGTTTTCGCTCATTTTAAATTATTATTACAGCTTTTAATATGGTTGTTGCGAAGTAATTGACTTTATAAATAATGTGTTGTTTAAAGTATTCACTACGTTATTAGCATTTAAAATTAGATACTTCATATTTGCATCTTGTTATTCTCTGATCCCGATTGAACCCTTTATAGTTCACTACAGATAAACCTTGTATACGTAGGTCATACCTGTGTCCTTCTTGATTACATTGTGTAGGTATAGGCATTCGAAATCTATTAAAACATTGTTCTCATTAATTAATACGATAACATTGTTGTTAGGTGCATGTTGTTGTTAATAAAAAATTCATACCCATTACATTCCCGTTACATTATTTTGCATCGCACGTGTTGATGCGAAAAAAGCTCATTGGAGCACCTTGAAATATTGCGAATCTTTTCCATTACTCCTTGTTTTTTAAACAACCGAGCAGCCCTTAAGATACACACAGTATAAGCGGCAATGTTTGAACACTCTCGCATCGATTTCGACTCGATCGCTTTCTAATCCCCATTTTCTCGATGCCATTACGATTTTTCGAGCGCTCACCTCACTCCATATTTCCGTGCATATCTCGACGATTCGCAGATCCATTATTTTTTATGGCTGGAATACACGATGCTTAGTAGAAGTATCGCCCCTGCCTACCGAGTGTTAACGTCTCGGTACACTTTGCTTAGGGGGTGACAATGAACTTACGCAGAAAAAATGCTAATATTTACTTCAAGATGCGATACCGCAATGCACAATCTGAACGAATGCAGAAGTTTTGTGCTCACAATATTACAACTTGTAATAAATAACAACAATCCTACTATCCTACTAATATTATAAATAGTTTGTATGTGCAGTTGTTTGATACTCTAAATCACGTATAACCGGCTGAACGGATTTAGACGAAATTTTGCAGACAAATAGATTAGCCTGGATAAACACATAGGATACTTTTTATCTCGGTAGTATGTTCCTGTGGGATAAGTTTCGAACTCCACGCGGGCGAAGCTGCTGGCAATAGCTAGTTTATACTATGTAGAATTTGAGGAAGACGTACTTAAAGTTGGATATGAACATTGTAAGCGTACTTAGATGGCGGACCACTTTAAAAAATATGATACTTTTACGGCATGTTATTTATCAACACTTTCAACTTAGAAAGAAATAGACTGCTCTTGCTTGAGTCAATAAATATGTCTCTGTATGAAGTCTCGCAAAGCCATTAGTTAAATATGTTCTGGGTAGTTTTCTTTACTTCCCGATGTGTTGGTTCTGGTTCCACACTAGACTGACTACTTTATACCGTATAAAGCAATCAGAGTGAACCAACTTATATAGGAATTATTTTGGAAATATATTCAGCATGGTAAGTTGTGAGTTAGTGGACCGTAAAACCGCCTAATCAGTTACTTTTCTCAGCCTCTAGTCACCCCAGCGAGAGTAAGTCCCGACTCAGCCATTCCACTCAATACATTTTATCGACAAACGTCAGTGACGCTGCGTGACACTTATGTAAATATTTAAATACGATCCAGTACAAGCTATGAATATTTTAAACTCTAAGTAAACCACTCGGCTTTGTACTTCCACAAAGATATTCACACGCCAATGGAAGAAAATCTATTACTATTTCGTTTGAATTAAGGTTGAGAATGGTGCATGAGATCAGCAAATGATGGTTTGCTTTCATTTTATATCTATGCATAAAGCGATTTGATAAGTGTTGGCAAATTGGGGATCGATATTAAAGTGACGAGTTATGCTGATTGGATTTTTTCAAGTGGTTCCGAGGGGACGGTGAATAATTGAGTGCGATTTAGTTTTAGCGAACAAAAAATGGTTTTTGAATTTATTTCCGTATGAATACATTAATTATATTCAAAACACCATTTCTTAAGCAATTTCTTACTTTTAATTTGATTTTGTGGCATTACAAGGTAGTTCACGAAGTTCCCGCAAACGCCTGATAATTTATTCATCTGTGTATGTTGGGTCAACAGGATTGCTCTTACAAAACTACAAGGAACTTAACTTTTAAATTATCGAACCATCGAAAAATGCAGTGTTTTTTGCACATAAATCGTTTTTTTATGAAAAACGAAAACAACACAATTTTCCCAATGAGCATTAAATTAAAAAGCCAAGAGCATTTCTAACGCGCAGTATCAGCAAGGAGCGATTCGTGCTGGTATCAATTGATCACGCAGATCGTCCTCGATACTACTCGATACCGGCTACTCGATACCATTCACACAATCTCGGAGGGATCTATTCGAGGACCACTCGTCTAGCTTTCCGGTTCTCATTCTTTTGTTGGCAGCACTCGGTCGGTGTCGCCACTCGATACCCGAGGATGTCTTTGTTATAATGTCGCTTTGATAAAAGGGGCGGAGAATTAGTTGTGTTTCTAATAAAATTGGCTTTTGTTAGGTTTAGACGTAACATGGAGATAATAAACGACGCAAAGTGCAATGAAAACAGGAAAGCAGGTGTTTAATGAGGTTTGACAAATCTTAAATACAATATAAATTAAGAGGAAGGGCAGCAAAAAATTCGTCCGCATCGGTGTCGATGGGAAAAGTGCCCAAAAAGCTGGCAATATGGCAGCGTTGGATAGCAAATAATTGAATAATTCGTCATGTAAAGTAATTCATTGTTTTGGAAGTACCAAAAGAATTTGGGGAAAAGAAATTCCCGAAACCTGGTGTTAATTAGTTTAAAAAAATACTTTCAGTGAAATAGTAATCAATAGTTTATTACAATCCACCATTAGCCAAATTCCCGAAGTATGCACGAGAGAAGCTTTAGGACTGACACATTTAAGAAATCGTGTGCTCCGCCGATCATCAGTCATTTAAGTCAAATTTGAAAACGTGTCACATACCCTAGATTTGTGAAAGCGACTGCTAGGTTTGACCAAAATAACAATAACGAAAAACACGTTTCAGAAACATCTTACAAGCTTAATTTACCTATAAGGTCTATGTAACAGTACTTGTAGCAAGTGAAACGTAGAAGAATTTTTTAAAGCCACTACCCCCAGGTGGCGACTGGGTGAATACAAAGTGTGCAGGCGGGCGATCCGCCTTCGCCCCTGTTACATATCGATATGACTATTAGGATATTTGGTTCAATTGAGAATCGAGATATAATCGAAGTAAGGTAAAGAATATTTACGATTGACAAGTTTCACACGTAGTTTGATTGCATAATATGTATTGTAGGTACATAATGTTTATTTTCAGAATCAGTGGAGGGTAAGTAGTATTTGAAGCTAATAAATAGAAGCTTTATCTCAAATTTCATTGGCTTTTTCTGTTTTAACTGAACGAGCTATGTTCAACCAAACCAGAGACATTTATTGACGATAGCAACGGCCTTACTTTAATCACACAATATTAATGTAAAAAGCAACATAATTTTGTAATAGAAACCCACCGCCTTCCAAACACGGGATAGGCGAGTTTGGGCGGGCGAATGGCATTGATCATAATATCGACGGAGGCTTACGAGAGTGATAAATGGACGACCGCAGCGTCAGTGGCGGGATGACGGCGCCGCCATATTTAAATCGCTCCTGTCACATCCGCACATCGCATAGGTGGTTAATATGCTGGGGAGTTGCAGGATGGCTTTTTGAGGTGTATTTTGGTATTATGGTTCTAAAGTGTTAATGAAGTAATGTCTAATTATATGTAAGGGAAACTTTCTGTGACATGCAAAATCTTAGAAACGCTAAAGCACTATGCACTTATTAGGTTCGAATATTTTACCCTTTGTATGCCGGAACGTATATCCACGTGAGACACAATGGTTTTATAATTATTTCTGTAATTACCGGCATTCTACCGGTTAAAGGCTACATTTTATTTAATGAGCTTTGGAAGATGTGGTTCAATTATTGTTATTAAAACTGACTCTAGAAAAGTAAAACGGAAGTGGTTCAGAAACTGAAATGATACTTCTTTGAATGATCTACAGAAGCTTTGGTAAAATATATGACAAGCAGGTTGGCTAGCTACATAAGTCGTACTCTCAATGTTCTGAAACTGTACTTGACAAGAAATATAACATTGTTATATTTTACATTTTTTATTTTTAAATTTAAAATTCAGACTCAGATATTCTATTTACTCGTGATATACATTTAAAGTCAAAACTGACGAGTGTAGCCACAACGCAAAATCAACGAACCAAATAGGAAATTAAAATCATCAATCAAACTAAAAAATACAAAAGCCCCGTTTCCCATTGTCGCCGATATGTTTGCGCAAAAACGACTTTGTCGCATCACAGTCAAAGTAATAAAAAATCTATACAAAGACATAGAACTGGCTAGAAACGACATTTAGGTTATGATTGCGACTGCAAGCTATTTTAGCCTAGTTTGAGAAGACAACGGGGTGAAAATAAGAACTGTTGTCCTTTTAAACAATGCAATGAAGAATCCTACTAATAATATACATTTGTAAATTTGTATGTTTAGATGTTTGGATGTTTGTTACTCAATCAAGCAAAAACAGCTGAACGGATTTGTATGAAATTTGGCACAGAGATAGATTATAACCTGGATTTAACTCAAAGGATATTTTTATTCCCTTTGTACATTCACTTGGGATAATTTTTGAAACCACGCGGGCGAAGCTGCTGGCAAATCTTGTATTCAATCATTCTTTCATTCATAAAATGATATTTCATTCACCATTATCTTTTTCATTCATTCTCTTTCAATCACAGAACCCAGTATTTCTAATCTAAACAAGAATTAAACCATGAACGATGGGTTCCATTGAAAATCGGTCCATTTGTTTATTCGTTACGGTTCAGACGAAACTTACGAAAGTTAACGATTTTGCGCATTGTAATTTCATGGAATATTATTGGTTTTTTGTTAAAATATTATGGTAGTATTTTGTACTGTCATTTGGATCTTCAATGATCTGTAGGAATTCCCATGGATTTCAACATCAAGTTATTGACTAAACTTTGTTGTCTTCCGATTTAGCGTAACGGATGCAGTTATTTTTATGAATTGATACCACATCAAAGCGGTGTCGATTCATAAAAATAAAATAATGCGGTCTCACTAATAAGTTTCACTTACTTAATTGTATTATTTTTCACGACGGAATGAAATCAGCAACGATAATTGAATTCGAATAGGTAATACTTTTGATTGTTTAACGCAAAAAAAATCAATTCGAATCTAATTTTATTCGACAGCAAGCTTTAGACCAGCACATTCTAGTATCCCTAAACCCGCGTAAAAAGAGCTCAGGGCTTTGTGATAGGACACGTAATACGCTCACAATTGGTTATTGCGATGCAATGACTCTGCGGTTTGCCCAGCTCTGATGACAGCTCCAAGGAGAATGCTAAAGGTTCGCAAACTTTTTACACACACTTTTTGGACTATGCTGACATTTTTAAACGACTGTCAATGGTCTGTTCAATTGTGTCACTAATAATAACAGTTTTTTGTTGCTAGCCAGTGATGTCATTCGTTACAAGCACGTTCGTATTGATATATTTCTTTTGGTTTTTGAGAGGTGATTGTTATGGTTCTACTTTTGTAAAAGAAAACAGTTGTTGCCTACTGTTAGTTGCGACTAACAAGGTATTTTTATAAGACGATAGAGTTGTTTTTCTAGTATCTATTTATACACATACATTTGACCCGCCATCACATATTCAACCTATAATCTTCCCACTGCTGGGACCCAGGCTTACTCTCTTCGAGAGATAGTGGGCTGTAATGTATCACGCGGAACCAGTGTGGGATGTTAGATGTCATATGTAATTTAATTGTAAATTTGTGGTTCTAGGACATCCCGGTTTCCTTACGATGTTTTCCATCACCGTTTCGAGAGCAGTGGTGATGAAATAATTTACAAAAAGTAAAGTGCTAGCCTGGGTTCGAACCTACGACCTACAACTCGTAAGTCACGGCCGTTAGCACTGGGCCACCACTGCTCACACTGACCCGTCATACTAAAACAAAAAAAACCTTCTTTTACTTTCAGCTAACTTTCGTGTTAACATTGTTAATTACTCGCGTCTGACCAAAATAAACATTTTAAAATATGACTTAGATAAGTGGTTTAGTTTTGATTTAAAGCGAAAGCTTGAACTTTGATTAATAGTAAACAGAAACGCGAGATTTCAGTCGCGATGTCGAGTCATCGCGCAACAGAATTCTTGAAGACATTAAAATGGTTGCGAACGATCGAGGAGTACCTCGGGAACTTGGCCGAGGAATTAAATTCACTACTGAAACTTGCTCAGTCTATTTCAGAGATGGTTGGTATTGGATTTTCAAAATAGTTCAAGTATCATTGACACGGTAAACGGTATTTTTAGCTTCGATATGAGAAAAAATTGGCACTTTGCGATTAAGTACACCTTAACCAAATGTAGATTATAATTGGTTGTATTTTTGATATATATTAAAACTATCTTCTTTCTCCTGGCTATTATCACAATTTATTTGCGGCCGGGCTGGCCGTATTTTCTTTCTACTCCTTACTCCTAGTACTTCTGCACCACACTGAACGGTTGGGGTTGTCTCTTTTGTTGTGCTGCTTGCTTTCCATGTAATTTTTCCCATCTTCTATATTCATGACTCTTTTAGTTACACGGTCACCATCTCGCCTCATCACACGACATTCAAACCGCTTGCGCTGGGCAAGCGGTTTTCTCTAAGTTTTTCGTGTATCATAACAACTTCAAAAGTACCATGGATATATTCGTTTCTTATTTGATCCATTTTCGAAACTCCACCAGACCAGCGTAGCATCTTAAAGCTATATATTTTTAAATATCAATCACGTTAAAGGCAAGTCAAAATAAATGGCCTCGTGAAACAGTACATCCTCGTCGTGCGCAGCCATAGGCCGAGTTCTTTCAGCGAGCAAGGGTTCGCAATCCTCAATGATTCAACACTTTCCATTGAAAACTTTATTCGAAGATTACTCCGTTGTATAAATGTAATAAGCTTTGCAGTGACGAGATTAGACCCCGAATTTCACTCAGACATTAATGACATTTTCTGTGGCAACGCGGGGGAGCCCTTGTTTATGTTAAGACAATCGTTTTGAAAGTCATTTTGTTGAGGAAAAATATACGCGCAAATGTCGTATGTACTGACGGGGAAATTTATTGCTAAGCAGATTGCATTACTGTCAAAGAATGACAGCTGTGATTTGTTTATACGGACAATTTAAGTTGGCACTTTGCTTAACAATGAATGTCTCTGAGTTTAATAAAGCTTTTAATTTAATATAACATAACATCACGCCTTTTCTCCAAAGTGTTAGGCAGAGGTGTGCATAGTGCACCCACATTTCGGCAGTTATGGGGGTGAGCCTATTCCCATCAACCGAGGACAAATCCAGATTCCGGGCTGCTATTAAGAAATTCTAAAAAGAAAAACCCAATAACACTTTGCCCGACCTGAGAATCGAACCCAGGACCTCATGCCAACATGACGAGGCAGTCTTTTCATTTACTTAAATTGTATTAGAATTTTTTGTGTGCATTTTTTCATGCCTGACCTGTTTATATTTCGTGTTTTCGTCAATAATTTATTTATAGTTTCGTGTTCCTGAAACATGATTCTGAAGTTACGTACGTACCTACATAGTTGTATTAAGATCTTCAAGATTACAACAGAAAATATATACCGAAATAAGTTTGAAATAGCTATCATATGCCTATAACAAATGCCCCTCAATTAGTCTTAATAATTATGCTGTACAGTTTGCCGGTTCTGTAAGAAAGAACCGACAAACTGTCCAGACGACCGATTTTGATATTATTCAGGTGCAAATTTTGATGTCATTATAAAGATTGTTTCAGTGCAATAATAACAAAAAAAATGGAGATTTGTACGATATATCGAAACTCATTCGCTCGGTATATCGGGCGTGCATGAAATTTACATGGAATTTTGTGCTTGTAATAAAGAATGATGAATTGGATCCGCATTGGTAATTATGGCCATCGGTGAGCGAGCGAGCCAATATTAAATTGCAAAATTCAATAATTTTATTATATGACTGTAGTTTTTAATGGTTTCAGTATAATTTGTATTAAATTATACCTACTGGCTAAAATATAGATGGTACAGTAAAGTTGGTTAACAATACATTAGCCCTCTTACTAACAGACACAGAATAAAGTTATTCTAAGTATAAACATATGAAAATCTATGGTTATTCCTGGTATAACTTTATTCTGTGTTTATTAGTAAGAGGGTAAATTGGACAGGTTTTTCTTTCAGCGTAGGTTTTCTTACATATCCATTATTTTATGTAATTTTAGACTGTCTACAAAAAACTCTGACTTAAAGAGCACCCACTATCATAAAAGTTGGTACAATTCTTATCCTACTATCCTACTAAAATTATAAAAGTGAAATTTTATATTTTTGGATGATTAGGTTGTCTGTAACTCAATTACACAAAAACGGCCAAACAGATTTGGATGAAATTTGGCAAACAGATATCGTTTATATTAACTATATTTACTTGTATTAACACATAGGATACTTTTTATCCCGGCAGTACATTAACGTGGGATAACTTCTGACCTCCACGCAGGCGAAACTGCGGGCAAAAGCTAGTACTTAAAGAAAATAATAAGAATTTTGGTACAACGAGTACAGATATTAGTCCGTTCTCGTTGTACCCTAGTCCGATATGTACTTCATACTTCCTTACAAACATGTGGCTAAATAGTTTCATTTTCACAACATATGACGTAGCAACATATGTTGCAGAAAACTAATAGTTTTTTGTGTAAGTAATTGGATTTCATTGGCGCGCTGATTTACCGAGCCGTTGTGACGCATGGATGTTTGTCACGATACCATTTCGCCGCTGCGATTATTTGCCCTATATGAAAAATATTTTTTCCGTATTTTTCATTTCCTTGGCAGGCTTGTTTTCATGTTAAAGGTTTCTTTTTAAATAATGGTTTCTGTTTTTTGTTTTATTTTTATTTATAATCAACCAGATACACCCCTGCTTTACACCATATTTTAGAGATTGCCTTATTAAATAGACGTTTAATATTATTATATTACGTAATATATAAATCTTCCGGTATACATTTTCTAAATGTTGGTGAAAACCGTATCAAAATCCATTGCATAGTTCGGAAGAATTACGCGGCTGGGTAAGAATAAGAGACTACAGTTTATATTATGTAGGTATATTTATAGATTGTGTGATTTTGTTTTATTTTTTATTTCTACGACCAATGAGTCATAATAAGGGTATCCTACTCACTATTTTATACGATTGACTTCATCATCTTTTAGTTTGTTTGTTAATAAGAAGCCAAGAAATGATAAAATAAGTAAGCCAGTATGCAACCTTTCATGGCGAGTTTAATTTGCAATCATTTATTCGATTTATTTCTTGCAGGACCCGTCTTCCTAATTCCCATCGACCGTCCGGTATCAAAAACGACTTAGCTCCTTAATATGAAAGCGATTTTTTTTTTCGTGTTATTTGCTAGACACAGTCAGTTGTTTGAGATAACAATGGTTAAAGGAATATTGTTTCTGAAATGAACTTTTTCGTTATTTATTGCTAGTTTTATAACAGAGAATAGACTTTTAAATAAAAAAGACTTTCCTTAAATGTTTCCTTATTTTGGTAAGTTTTATTTATTAACGTTGAAATAATTATTAAAAAAGACGAAAATATAGAGTGTTTTTAGTCCTAACTCTACTTTTCACGGACGTAAAAATATCGTGGCGGGATTTTTTCGCGCATCTGATCTTTAACGCCAAGCACCTGATCTTTAGCACCGAGATTTGAAAATCCAGCACTGTATCGCCGCGATATTTTTACGCCCCTGCAAACGTGGTCTAACAAAAGCGCGCAACCACACGACCTTCGCGTGCATTTCGTTCCTCCTTCTGCGAAGCAGTGATGCTCGCGAAGAGGGAGGCGGCGCACGTGAGGGAGAAGCAGGAGACACCCTGGGCGTCGGGAATCCCAGCCTGATTTCCGGCCACCGTAGGCGCGGGCTTGTGGACGGCGAGTAATGGGTTGGTCGGTGTCCGGTAAGGACCAAGCCCGGGTCGACGGCGCGTTGGGTTCCACGCGCGCCTCAAAGAGATGTCAGCACCAACTAAAAGGGCCCTCAAGGGCTGATGTCTGCCAGGGGTGCGGGTTGTTCGAAAGAGATACCGTGTCCCTGGCACACAGGCAAATGAAGGAACACGGGTGGGTTTTAATCAGTAAAAGTCTGATGCGCCCTCCTGCTCCACCCAGAGCGGGAGAAGTTATTTGATGGTGGTCGGCCAGTGGTCGGTCGGACAGAGGACTACTTCCACACAACTATCTGGTATAATGTGAACGCGAAGATCGCTTATTCGCGCAACCGTTCGCTTTCGTTAGGAGGCACGGTAAGACTATCTATTTAATGTTGCATCGGTGAATTGTGAAATGAAACGGTACCCGACTTCCAAAAAAACACTAAAAAGTGAAAAATAACTTTAATTTGGGAAGTCGGTGACTTTGGATATGTATTTTAATTTTTTGTCACCGCCGAGCTTTAAATAGTAGAATTCGCAAGTTGATATTTGTATTTAAAAAGTTACGCTATATTGCTGATCCAAAAATAGTTAGACAAGTTTACTTTGTTCTATGTCAATCGATAATAACTTACTGTATTACCACTTGGGGTGGTGCTGGTAAAACACTGTTACTAACCATCGAGAGAGCTCAGAGGGCGATTCTCAAAGTGTCTACTTCCCGCCCTTTTCTCTTTCCTACTAACCTACTATACAAATCTTGTGAAGTATTAACAGTTCGACAGTTATTTATAATGGGCATTGTATTAAAACAACACACAGCTTTACCTTACAGTACAGAATATACTAATAAAAGACGTAAAGATATAGTTTGTCCACAAATTATAACTAAACATGCTTTTATATCCAAATTTTACCTTTACCTCGGTCCTCTCCTCTATAATAGACTAAACTCGAAAGCAAATATTTATTCCCTGAACTACACAAATTGTAAGAGAACTCTCAATGATGCTCTCCAAAGTATGTCTTACGAAGAAACAGAGAATTTACTAACTGTGTTAAAATAAATATTCACCTATGTTATTATTTATCAAACTTAGAAACTAAGAGTTAAGCTACTCAACATTAATTTAATTATTTGTCTATTGTCAACTTTTGATTATTTATTAACTTTTATAGACTATTTTAGCTCTTCTTGCCTGAAACACAGGATTACCTAGTTCAGGCACGTAAGTCTTAGGAATATAATTTACATTTAAGCAAAACTGTACATATTCTTAAGCCTTGTAATTTTTGAATAAATAAATATTATTATTATTATATTATTATTATTGAGGAGTTCCGTTGCCTATCTCCGAAGTTCTTCATCAGATCTTCACCAAATTGAAATGTAACCAGTCCGAGAAAGTACTCTTCCAAAAATTACACAAATTGCTTCAAGTGTGCCTATAAAATTTGAAGAGTTCTCTCTATTTCTCCAGGATCCCATCATCAGATCCTGACTTGATGCTCATGGGACCACCTGGGAAGTATACCCTTTCAAACAAAAAAAAAAATATCCAAATCGGTCCAGCCATCTTCGAGTAATCGGGGAACATACATAAAAAAAAAAGGTTCCGACGAATTGAGAACTTCCTCCTTTTGGAAGTCGGTTAAAAATGGGAGAGAAAAGAATCCTTTCAAATCCTGGTGCTTTCTGTGATTTAACTACAAAAAAAGCTTCCACTTAACCCACTTCACATTCGTAAACGTTAATAAAAGCAAATTTTATTCGGCGAACGCGAATTAAAGTAATATGGAGGCACGCTCCGGGCAGATGATCACCATTAAAATGTATATTACGATCATTATGTATAAATAATACTCCAACCAAATTCGTACCATTTAATTTACCACCTATTTTAATGTTCTTTACAAAATACGCTATAATTTATGAGCAACAAAATAAAAATCGTAATTATGTTTATTAATGACATCAAATGTCTATATTTTATTTTATAATTAATTAAATTGTTTATTCTGTAAATAGGATATTGTAATCACTTTCACACGTCATATTAAAATGAAAGAAAATAATAAGTTAGATGGAGTCGACATTTCCTGTCTGATGATGAAGAAGAAGAAATGATGAAACAATTCACTGATCACCATCATATTCCTCCTTTTAGCTACTAATTATCAACAAATTAAAAAAAAACGTAAAAATTATGTGCCGTATTTTCACACCACAATTCATAGGGTTAAGTAGTTGAAGAATGTTTACTTTATCGTCTTTAATTTGAAATTTGAACTCCTATAAAAGGACGATCAAGATGCTCCGATTATAAAGCTTCAAAACATTTAATAAAACCCAAATTAAAAACATAGTAATACCCAACTAAATGAGAATTAGACATGTTGTTACATTCTACGCTCACATAATAACAGACGCTTACCACATGAGTTCCCATAATAAACAATTAGAGCATTTAATTGCCTAGCACAGCATAGGATCTCAATAAAGTCCAAACCATCAGGGCGAGGCCAACGGCAAGGAAACCTCGTTAGAAAGGGTATCCCGATGCATGTTTTAAAATAATCAGCTTTCGTGTTAATTCTTAATTTACTGCTTGGATGGTGGCAGCAAGATAATTCGATTGAGCGCCGATGCTCTGCTCGAGGCAAAAAGTCGCCGGACGATGTACTAGTACACTCTCCTTACTGTATTAGCTGAGCAACTAGTTTATAATGTTTAATTTTGTGCGATGTCGAATTTAGTTGCGTTATTTTTAAAACAACCAACCTTGCGTTTTTTTCATTCTATTATATAACATCTGCCTGTAATGTTATTTTAACACAGTGCTATAAAAGTGTTAGATGCTGTGATTTGATGCTGTTGCGTTAAGATTTGTGATAAGACTACGACACTGAAAAATATAACAGATTTTAAGAAAACATGTGGAGAGTGGCTTCAAAAAACATTCCAAAACAATCGAAACCTATAGTTTCAAAATCGAAAGTCATTTATTCAAACTAGGATAAGAGCCAGCACTTTTAGAACGTAGTGCTTAGGCACTACGTTCTAAAAGCTTAGGCTGGGAAAAAAAAATGGCGCAACAAACACCCCAGCAGCACAGCTGTCAGTGCAGTTAATAAAACTTGATTCTATATAATTGTAAGTAATTAACATTACGAAACACAAAACATTGATTAAAATTATTTGCCATATGGCAAGCTAGCCATACCAAGGTTCCATATTCAGCCGAATTATAGTTGCTACGTATGTAAAGTTTTATTAACCATTAGTGCATTAGACCATTATTAACCTCACCAACAACTAGGAGTTTTCTAAAAACGATTCAATAAACTTGATGAGCCCTTAACAAGGCGCTGATCCAAATAATTACGCGATTTACATCCGTAACACGGTAACTTTTCAGTTCTAAGTAATGATTATATAAAAAAAAACCTTGATTTAATTTATTTAAATTTTTCAATGAATAAATAAAACTGTGCTGTAAAGCTTTTAACTACTTTTAAGTATGAGTGCGAGCGATGTTAGGTGAACAATAAAATTCAACTGAGCGTAGCTAATCTAATAATAGTACGGACACAAGTATCTGAGTGTAGAATACATGATGGTGATTAACTCCAATGTTGAATGCTAATGTTAGCACAGTTTATAATTACTCAATTAATTCTAATTGCTAAAGAAGTTTGAACATGGATCCAGGATTAACACGACATTTCACCATTATCGCCCAATTGATAATGCTGTCTCGTTTCCAATTGGGGGAAATATGTACTATAATCTATAAAAAATCTGTACCTAATATTCTTTTCCGATATGGAATACAGTCTCAATGGCTGCCAGAGGTGCGGGTTGCTCGAAAGAGCCCCTGGCACATAGACAACTGAAGGTGACGCGCTCTAGCTCCACCCAGAGCGGGAGAAGTTATTTGATGATTTCACACCCTCAAAAAGAAAAAGAGGTCTCAATGGAAACTAGACTATGAGTGTACTCGATAGCAAGCGTGACCACCTCCAGAGTAAGCCACCCTCCTACATACTTAACCATTACAATCATGGTATTCTAACGTGTCCGCCTGTGCACGTATACACGTTCACTACCAAGATATGTAGGTTACATTAGCCACACCAGCACCCTAATTTGTAACACACAATTAATCACAATCTAAATCATTTTCAAAGATATTGTCAATCCTTGGTCTGAAAATTTGTCTACTCAACAACGTAAATGACGCAATGAATGATGTTGCACTGCCAAAATGAAAGCCATTGCTACTGTTAGTATGTTACGCAATAAGTAACATATAGTCGTAAGAAACTGGAACGGTCAACGTAGCCCAAATTGACTTGGGATATTTCATAATTTATATGTCATATAAATTATGAAATATCCCAAGTCAGCTGTTCCAATGGTTTATTCAAATCGCGTGCAACGTAGCGTGCTACGAAAGCCATACTGTCAATATGTGCCTCTTCTAGAACAAATCTACTTGTAAGGACAATAGATAGTATTCACGTAAATGTCCTAATTCTCTATTAAGCTAGAATTAATACAGTTCTTGGACTGAAATTAGGGTCTACGAAAGACCTACGAAAATGGCTACGACTTTTTTCGTTTGATGACGTTTTCTATCAGTAAAAGACATAAACGCATTCTTACATTTCAATTTATCTAGAATCCTATAGGATTCACCGTAAATAGGTCTAAACACAAGTTAGTCCTAATCAAAGCTTCCACGTTTTCATGTTCCACAAAGCTGCCACGAAAAATGAAAATAAACGATCGCAATAAAAACTAAACGAAATTGATAAACTAAAATCTGTGTATGATAGTGTAGACAATATCGAAAGGGTTTAATGAGAACGAAGCGAAACTAATAGTTCACCTTCCTGTGATACTGATCTTTAATATAGTATGAGTGGGTGAAATATTAAAACTGGACGGCACGGAAGTGCCGCGCCCGGGAAGGGTAAGACTTCGAAACTTCGAATCAATTTCGATTTTTATTTATTAAGACTGTATTTACTTCCAGAGAACACGATACGTGTAGTGTATTATCGGATATTGTTCTATGTAAAGTTTGTACTGGAGCTGATCTTATCGGTTTGTTGTGTTTTGAATGGCTTACACTGTACTTACATGAATGTTTTTGTTCTAGATAATTGCTGTAGCGTTGCTGTTGTCTTCAGTGGCATCGCCTTTTGTTGACGAAGTTTTTTATCAATTGCGTATGTCCTTTGTTTATTTGTTTGTGTGGGACGCCCCACAGCTAGGTGGACCGACAACCTGAAGAAGATGGCTGGGACATACTGGATGCGGAAGGTGGAGGACAGGCTGTCGTGCACAGCCTCGGAAGGCCTATGTCCAGCAGTGGACTGCGATAGGATTAGTTGATTGATTGATTGACTTGTTAATTTTGCTTTGAAAAATAAAGCTCGTGGCTTTAGAAGGGAGTCCATTAGTCCTATTAAAAAAAAAGTTACCCTACCTCTATTCCACTGTCTTCTATTTAAAGGTACGAAATGGTTACCACCTTCGATAAACGTGTAAACTATAATCCGGGAAGCCTTTGTTCAATCTCAAAGATCGTATCCTATTTTGTGTGATACAAGTTTAATCTCAAACTCCCGCCTAGTTAAAATTTGCAAAGCCACGCGGCAAAACAATAACATATCCCTTGGGCTTCGGACCGGAACATGGAACCCTAATCCCTTATAAGTGAAACTTGGTATTTGTTACGTCAAATCTTAGTTAATAATTCTAGAAACATCTTTAAACAGGATGTGGTCCGGAGATGTATCCGAAAGGTTGTGCGGTGTTTACTGGTCCACAGTAATGGGTTCTCTGATATTTTGGGTAGATTTTCATTCCGATTTATGTAAGGAGTCAATGTGTAGTACTTAGTAATGTTGATTCTTGAGGAAATATAGTTTTGTTATGTCATTGCTGAGAGTTATTATGAGTACATTCGTATAATGGCAGTGTGACATTATAATTACAGGCCATTTTTAATACAAATTCAAAGAAAAGTGTTGTTGGGTTTTTCTATTTAGAATCTCTCAGTAGCAACCAGCAGCGAAGTGTCAATTTTTCTAAGAGAGAAGCCAAAACGAAGTCGGCTTTAACTTACTGACTTATCAATAAAGAATACTTACTATCATTCTAAAATTAATATAGGAATGTAAAGAATTAACCCCTCACACGTCTGGCCGCCCGCTGGCCGAAACGCCCCAAGTGTCGGAGTAGTTGAACGTACTTTTTGATTTTTGGGTAGACCTTCAGAAAAACTGAGAAATCGGCAATTTATAGCCATTACCATGGTATATATTATACCTTCCTGGCTTCGTTATGAGTTTATCTAACTATTTATACCATTCAATAAGCAAATAAATCTGACCTTATCTCGCAGTGATGTCATATGTTTTCACTTTTATCATTTTCACTGACATAGCCGTAAAACTTTATCACATTACAACGAATTCACACATATATTCACCAAAAAACACTTACAGGATAACACAATAATGTGTAGGCAACGTTCACACAAATTATTCCGCTTAGATATAAGGTCCTACACTGTAAAAAGTAATAAAAACTATTTGATAACACAACGAAAAAATATGGCGGCAAATTCGCGCGTACGGTCGCTAAACTACCGCTCGCTGGCAATCTAACATGGCGGGCAGCGGCCAGCAAGTACCATTGGCGCAAAAACGCTGCGAACGAAATATTTGTATGTTATAATTTTCAAGTAAGATTTTTTGTTATTATTTTATTAAAAACTATTATTTTTATTATATTCTGTTACTTTTAGATTTTAATAACAACCTGTTCAATGAAACGTCAGGCTTTTTGTTTTGAGATATACCAATCATTATTTCGATATTGTTCTTTGAAAATAATGAGTCATCATTATTTTGTACACTAATTTTCTAACAGCTATGTAACAATTATGTTGGACAGTACATTACTAAATTATTATATCTATCTTTCCTTATACCTAAATCCATCTATCAACCCACATATTCTCAGAGCAGCGGGAACATAATAGTCCAATTATGCCAAACAACAAAAACTAAGTATGTGGAGGTAACTGCTATGGTTGTTCATCATGAAAAAATTTGCCTGAACTTATACTTCGCGATGTCTCAATAGAAAAAAAAAATTCTCGACATTTATTATTCATAGACATGATAGATTAGAAAACTACATAAAATAATAAAAATGCTATCACAAAACTATAAGAAATATAATCAGTATTTTTTTTTGCAGTTAGTACTTTGCACTGACGAATGTCCCCCGTACCATGACCGCTATCTCGTTATCTCATGGTACCGGCAATATCGCCGAATTTTACTCTTTGAAATACGTTTCCAATGACAATACGCAATTATATTAGTAGCTATTAATCAAATTATGTTCGTAGATTAATAAGCTAGCCACATATGTGTATTTCAAACAATATACAACAATATTTATCACAAAAACATGACTCAAATTGACTCAATACGGCATCCATCATCGTCAAAATTTGTGCGTTACAAAACATTCGTTGCGTTTTTTACTGAATTTTTTATCACTTTTCGATAAACCTTAAATCAATTCGAAATCTAAACTTAATTCTCAGTAATTCTGTATAAAATTTACTCATTGCTTTCGTCTTACGTTCATTTTACAAACGAAAACAACACGGCAGAATCTTGACACGAATGGCGTCACAATGGCGTCTCGTGTCAAAAACCACAGATGCATATTGTAAAAGGCTTTTTTCGTTCATTTTGGTGGTGTTCCCTTTCAAATGTTACTAAAACCGATCAATTATGAATCGTTTAGTCGAATGATACAGCCAAATCGTGTTGCAAGTGCAAATAAACGTAAAACACCATCGTCCAATGGCAGCTCTGACACTATGTACACATGGTGTTCTGTCGACATTTCGAGCACTTTTTCTTATGCACACTTGGTGTTCCGTTGACGCTTGAGGGGTTAAATACAATAAAATTGAACAGCTGTAAACCAAATAAATGTGCAATATTCCTCCATCTTGTTTTCGCTGACGCATTTTTCTAGATCTGTCTTTGTCATAACCCATTGTACAGCGGCTTGCTCTCGTCCATGTCAAGCGGTGCCACGTGACCTAACGTGACATCATCACGGGATCGATGTTGTATGAATTTTTAGTTCTCGATTATGACGTTTTGGCGCCTGGTTAATTTAGAACACATTTTTTGTTGTAATAAAAAGCTAAAAATAACTCAAAATCAAAATCAAAATCCCCCCGAAGAGAAGCCGGTAGGAATCGTGTTATATGGTGCTTTCGCCACTGGTAGCAACCCAGAATCTGGATGAATGGCAATAGGCTCGCCTCGTTTTACATGGGACTTAAACAAAACTGGCGAAATTTGGGTACACATCTGCTCAACCCTTCGGGGAAACAAGGCCTGATGTTATCTTATGATGTTATTTTTCAGGCAGTCTTGTTTTTGCCTTCTCTTGACATAACTATTTGCATTTATTTTTAACTCCCAGAAGCTGTAATGCTTCCCAACCTATTTGAATTTAATTGCAACTATCATACGTGAACAGTTTTGTCGGTAGAGCAAGTTTTTTTAAACAAAAGTTAAATTGGACTCCAGCAGATGTTAATGGAAACGAACAGGTAGACTGTTACTATAAAAATTGCAATTTAAACTTTTTAAATGCTTTTTATTTTCACGTTAACGTTCTCTATGAAAAACCGTGAAATTTTGTAATGTTGAATTCATAATTGATCATTCGTGGAAATTATATGAATATGTCGCAGCCATCTGATTAAATTAGCCAGCTAATTGGACGCCTAGGCCGATAATTAATTGAACTAGAATCATTCGACGTTTAACAACTTGGCGTATTGAAAGTCAGTCCTTTGAAGATGATTGACCAAGACTCAGCCAAGTGATTCAAATTTATTTCAGTTTTTTTCACTGCGGCGCTAGTAGTCACCAAAATAAATATGGCGTCAATAGCGCAAGCCGTGAATGATTTTTTCGTTTAAATTTTAAGTAAAATTATTACTTAATACATTTATTTATTTAAAAACATTTTACTATTAGGTACTAGTCGTACATAATTTGTGAACTCATCGTCACCGTGACTAAATATCACAAATTCATCAATATCCAATTTAACTAAATGACTACACGACATTCAACCATCTGGTTAAACGTTGCGCTCAATTACTTGGCTAGTTGTCCTTCAGCTATTTAATTGGATGCCGGCGCTTAATGAACCACCTAGGCATCCAATTCGCTGGCTAATTTAACCAGATGGCTGGGACACATACACTGCCACCACCTCATTGGTCTAGTGGTCGCAAGCGCTACTTTTGAGCACGAGGTGCTGGGTTTGGACGGGCCTCACTACGCAACCCACTCGCTGCGGATATATAGAACGAGTCCAAAAAAGGTTTATCCGTTACCTAGGGTACTCAAAAGGAAGGCAATTTAAATATCTCTCCTATCTTAATAAAATTTTGTAGCAGCCTAGCTGCTACAAAATGAGTACCCTGGAAGCTCGAAGGGAGCTCTTGGATTTGAGATTCACATATAAACTGCTCAATAACACCATTGACTGCCCACAATTGGTATGCAGGTTTAATCTCAGAGTACCCCGTAGACCACCTCGCAAACCTATAACACCCTTAGCTCCACCTCTTCGCTGTACAGTAGTGCTAATTCGCTTATGCCCCGCATGTGCGTCCTCCACGTCCACGCCGACTCAATATCGACGTTTGTCAGACGTAATTAGTATTAGTTTTTAATATAATTATCTAGAATTTAAGTACATTAAATCTTTAAAATTAAAGTTATGATCACAAGAGCATTTTGCATGCGGTGTTTGCCTGTAATTGGTTGTGCAGTTAGATTTAAGACACTATTACTTATGTTATCTGTATAGTATCTGAAACAACTGTTGGTGAACCTTAATTTAAAAAAATAAGTTAGGTGTTATTGGGTTTTTTCGTCAGAAATTGGCTATTAGCAGCCTGGAGTCTAGATTAGTGCGCGGTTGATGGCAATAGGGTCACCCATTTTTACATGGAACATCAAACATAACTCGCGCAATGTGGGTGTACTATAAGTACCCCTTCGGGGAATACAGGCATGATGTTATGTTATATTACAGGCATATACATGTATATAATCGTCTTACCCAGTAACTGGGTTATGGAGAGCACGTAGCAGTCGCTCCATATAAAATACTGGTAGTCATAGTTGGGAAGAGGCAAAGCAGATAATGGTGATGATACATGTAGATAATTTTCAAATAAATTATTCAAAATTTCCAAGGTTGGCAACAAAAGTACAATCCCTTTTGTGTTGCATGTGTCTATAGGCAGGTATTGGTAGCAGTAGTCACTTTTTATCTGATAGGCCATCGGCGTGTTTGCCAACCTATAACTAGAAAGAATCTATCTAATGAGATGGGATGACTGTTCCCGGGAATCATAAGCTAATAATTTACCGGAACCAGTTCGATTTTCCGGTTCAGTTATCCGGTTTCTAGGATATCTCGCAGCATCAATCATTTGATTGGCTTCGTATCTTTCTGCACCCTGTTTATCATGCTCTAAGATAGTCGGCAGTTTTAAACACAGACATCATTTTGTCTACTTAGAGTGGCTTCGTGATATTATTACGTTTTTGCACTAACTGAGGTATGTTTTTGAGACACGAATTCAAAACTATGAGAAAAGTATAAAGAGCTGATTTAGAAATCAAAAGCTTTAGATTTCTAAATCACACACAATGCTTCTCCGACTATTTCTGTTAGTTCCGGTGTTTCCCCTAAATTCCGATCTCTAAAATTCACTCCTTATAGGTACTTCACAAATTTTCACGAGTAAAATATAATTAAAAACAAGCCAAGTGCGAGTCGGACTCGCACACGAAGAATTCCGTACCACCGTACAATATTTAATACTACATATAAAAAAAACACGTTTCTTGTATTCACCTTTGAAGCTTTTTTTTAATATTTGTTGTTATAACGACAATAGCAATACACACTCTGACCAATTTTCATCTGTCTACGCATTACGGTTCATGAACTACGGGCTGTATTTCATGAAACGTAATAGGTAGATGAAGAGATAAATGAAAGAAGAATGCCCATTTTTCACCTGACTATGTATAGAAATGAAATAAATCTTAAAATTATAGCTGAATTTTAAAATTTAATTGCATATTTATTACGATTATCACAATGTTAATAAAACGCAGGAAAAATATTTTTAAGTATTTCTTTAAGCTCTACGTCAAGGTTAAACGTATTACCATGTTTTGAACACATCACACTACTACCGTTTTTTACGACGTTCCATTTTACACACTGCTACTTGACTTTATTCAAATCTGTGTCTGAGTTTTATACATTATTTTACGCTTTATTTAATCAATAATTAATTCTTAAAAATAACATAATAATTAAATAAATTAATCATGCAGTATGTAATCGAGTTCGCCTGAAACGGAGTTTTTTGACATTTGACAGTTTTCCAGTTTGGCATCGGCGTAGTCCTTCGTTGTTGCATTTGCCACAGAGTACATTTTGCATTTGCGTCTCGTTGTGTACTGTACTGTTGTGCCATTTTGTGTGTACTCCTTTTTACGACCCTATATACTGCCCCTAGATCTCGAGACTAACCTTCGAGCGTTAATAATTAGTTCTAGCGCATTTATTTCTTAACATTTGGTAACAGCAAATCCTAACCTGAAAAGTAACATTAATATTTTTGGGATTTCGTAGCGTTTAAATCGTAAAAATGACTATTTGACATTATTTTCTAAGCTTAAAGGTAGTTTTTTAACTATACATAAACTTTCATTATCAAGTTTTCCAATGTATGGGAAGTGGGCATTGTTCTTTAACAGCAGAGGCTTAGTAATAAGGAACCCTAAAAAGACTTCTCTAGACTGCACTAACTCAACTAATCAAACCTACAGGCTTATCTCAGCCAGCCATATAAGCAATAAACATCCCAACTATCATCCGAAGTGATATCAAAGTTTTAACATGTACCGAATTTTAAGGCGATTACACATCAAGTTGGATACGTTATAGCAGCGCAAGTTATGATTGCATCGTCGGTAAGTTTAAGCTGCGTTCACTAGATACCTTTTGTGTGTGCGACCGCGGCCGTGCCTTTGTGGCCCGTCGAGTGATACGTGCGTTTGCTTTACACTCACCCGCCGGTGTACCCGTAGCTCAAACTGAAAATTTGATGACGTTTTCTCGGTATAGGGTATTTTCATAATGGTTGTCGAGCAAAAATGGACAGTGAGTTGGTGATTTTATTCGACAGTGTAGTTGCAAGTAGTGTAGTATATTTAAGATGATTAAGTTGAAAATTTTCCTTCGAACTAAGCCCTAGTTCGAAGAACAATTTGATACAATAGAAATGCTTTGAGTAGCCCTAGCGCGGTGTCACTCGACGCTAGGGCTACGGGCTCGCCGGGCGGAGTCGCCACGTGCAGTGTAGAGTCTTGTGTTAGTTATAAAGAAGATGTTACTAACTTCAGCAGCCGCCTTGCGCAAACATACCCCGGCAACACTCGACACTACGGCTACGAAGCAAAATCTAAAACGTTAACATTTGTTGAATGAATAGTCAAACCATCGCCAACTTCTACAGTTTAGAAAAAGGCTTACTGGAATTGGAAAAATCCAATTCCAGTAAGCCTTTTTCTAAACTAACTTTTGATAAACTATGTATCTCTTTTTTACGCCATTCTTCTCTGTTTTCTGCGTCCATATTAACATAATATTTGTTGTTATAGCGGTAATAGAAATACAGCACACTCTGTGAAAATGTCCCCTGTCAAGGTACCTATTATGGTTCATGACTTACAGCCCGCGGAGTCTTAATAATAGGGTTCAAAAAGTCTTCACGAACTCAAAAAATCAAACCTACAGGCTTATCTCAGCCAACTATATAAGCCATCCAAATTAACCTGATATGTATTGCAGAGTATGTTTAAAGCTCAAAAAGAGCTGTTACACAAAACCTACCAAACCAAAAGCAACAAAATAATCCTAGTACTTACACGAACGTAAACCCGCGCATCCCATGTAACGTATATCTTATCACATCAAATATTCTAAACTGACGACAAAATGCGGCGCTAAAGGCAAAAGCGATAATCTCTCCCGTCTCAGACCTGAGTTAGACACCTTCGAGAGACTAACGAAGTTCTTATAATCCTCTACACCTCCCGCCCTTACTTCGCCCCTCTACAACCCCCTTGTAATCGAGTTATTGCCAGCATCTCATGTCTTACGAGTCCCCTTTTAATGACGTCTCAGTTTTTGGTGATAATCTTTGTTTGATGGATATGGACGTTGATATCCTGAAAACCCTGCAGTACTGCAGTTACTTTAACGTTTCTGGAATTTGAACCTCATGGTCAAACCTTCTTGGTCAGTAACTTAACAACAGTCATCTATTTAGAAAAAAAAACATGCCGCAATGGTTTCTATTGGACACACTTCAACGTTCATTGGCCTATATTTGCTTACAAGGTGACCCTTAAAAACTCAAGCAATTCATCAATGGACGCTGAAGTGTGTCCAACATGGCCCATTGCGTTTATCAGGCACTATAAATTATAACAGACCATAAAATTAGAAATGATTAGCTACATGAGGGGAATAGAAATGCCATCTTCAACTATGTAAATAAAAAAATAACCAATCGAATACAATTTTACAGCATTTTTAACCGCACCTAAGTAATTAATTATGTCAAAAACTGTTGAATTAATTTGGATACTGAAGTAATTGAATTTTCTCGGAGCTAACGTTTAAGAAATTAAATAAAAACTGCTTGAAGATGGTTATTTGTGTATTATTTATGCGATTTACCGGGAACTCTCTGGGGGTATCGGTACGTAATCGCTGAGAAATTGCGACGATCGACTCAGCCATTGATTTTATGTTGACAATTAAGCTGAAGAAGTTTATTAACTATTAATCAATAAGACGATTGACTTAACTTGTGGAATTCTTATTAAAAAATTATAAAGAAACGGAACATTCAAATTGAAATATCATACTTGAGTTTCATTTTTTGTATTCACTGTTGTGTAATTACTTAAATGAATTAGTAATACTTTAGGTACCGTTAGGTAGGAAAAAAATAAAAAAACCGGATTAAGATTTCTATCTCTGGTTATTCAAAAAAACTTTTTTCAAAAAAATAAACAACCGACTTCCAAAAAAACACTACAGAGTGAAAAATAACTTTAATTTCGGAAGTCGGTGACTTTGGATATGTATTTTAATTTTTTGTCACCGCCTTCCGAAATTAAAGTTATTTTTCACTTTGTAGTGTTTTTTTGGAAGTCGGTTGTTTATTTTTTTGAAAAAAGTTTTTTATTTTTCACTTCTTAGTGGTTCACATGTGCTTACCCCTTCACAGCGTAGCGGCGTGATGTTATGTTATTAACTGGTGTAAACAATAGACAGACATGAGATTTCAGCAATCCCAGTCCATTTGCTATCATTTATTGAGGAGTTCCGTTGCCTATCTCCGAAGTTCTTCATCAGATCTTCATCAAATTGAAATGGAACTATTCCGAGAAAGTACTCTTCCAAAAACTACACAAATTGCTTCAAGTGTGCCTATAAAATTTGAAGAGTTCTCTCTATTTCTCCAGGATTCCATCATCAGATCCTAACTTGATGATCATGGGACCACCTGGGAAGTATACCCTTTCAAACAAAAAAATAATAATCCAAATCGGTCTAGCCATCTTCGAGTAATCGGGGAACATACATAAAAAAAAAAAGGTTCCGACGAATTGAGAACCTCCTCCTTTTGGAAGTCGGTTAAAAAAGGCAATCCTTTCCAAAAAAAAGTGAAAAAAAAAAACTTGAGAGTTGTCAAGGGACACCCGGATGGAACGAAGTTCCTTTCGATTAATTAGTGAAGGAATTGTAATATATATATTATATATATATATATATATGCACTCTGTCTGTGTCTCTGTCTGCAGAGAAACACGCACATGCCGCACGGCTTACAATAATGTAGCAAAAAGTGTCGTTACAACTTTTGGTCTTAATTTTTTCCGTCTAGCCCCCTTCGCAACGCGCGATAAGGAACTTCGTTCCAATAACTTTAATTTCGGAAATCGGTTTCTTTTGTTTTGTATTTTCGTTTATGACGGAGTTCAGAAGTTCAGAAGAAACAATGCGGGTTGTTCCTGCCAGGGGTGCGGGTTGTTCGAAAGAGATACCGTGGCCCCTGGCACACAGGCAACTAAAGAAACGCGGGTGGGTTTTAGTCAGCAAAAGCTCCTGCTCCACCCAGAGTGGTAGAAGTTATTTGGTGATTTCCCATACTCAAAAAATAACAAGCATTAAAAAAAATACAACTGAATTTAGAACTTCCTCCTTATTTCGAAGTCGGTTAAAAATTAACCTACCAAGTCAACCATATTACTCAATATTATATTTCTTTTTTAATTGTGAAATTATTTTCCAAGCCCAACTGTAGAGGAAAGCGAATACCGTTTCAAATTACAAAACCGTGCTAAAAAGGCGAAACTAATATTTCATTAGCAGTGAACAATGTCGTGACTGGGAATCACTGTTAAAATCAACTACGATGCAATTTCTTTGTTTAATAACAATCAGCTGTTTGAGGAATGTGTTGTACTAGTACTAATGAAAACCAAATTTATTTGCACGGTGCAGCCGGACAGGGGTGGGCCGAGCTTGTTGGTTGAAGGGTTCAGTTGGTTGTATTTTTTAACACGCTATTATTAGCTTCGTCTGCATGTTTGTTTGTAAGCATGTTTGTTACCGACTCCTTTGGACTTGATTTTGACCCATTTCAAACGGTCAGATTGATGACAAATCAATAATTTTATAAATTTGTTCCCTAACTTAAAAAAAGAAACTGAAAAATCACACTTTTGTAGTTCGCAGAACTAAAAAATAGAAAATAAATAAAAGATAAAAAAAATCTATAAAATACGCTTTAAAAACCAAACTAAAAAACCAGAAAATAAGTTCAAAAAAGCATGGGGTGCTTTTTGTGGTATTTTATAATCAATTAATATCAAGCGCCCCACCCCCTATTATTTTTTATTTTAACGTTTTTTATTTGGTGCAATTTATTTGGGTTTATTAAGCTACCTCCTACCTCTAAAGCAGTAGTGGCTCAGTGATTGGCTTCGACTTGTAAGTAACGACGTAAGACGAGCTTTAGTTGTGAGTTCGAACCCAGCCAGACGCTTTAGTTTGTGTGAATTATTTCATCACCACTGCTCTCAAAACGGTGATGGAAAACATCGCCAGGAAACCGGCATGTCCTAGAACCACAAATTCGAAGCCATGTGACATCTACCAACCCGCACTGGGCCTGCGTGGAAGATTACAGCCCTCTCCCTCTCACCGAGAGGAGGCCTGAGTCCCAGCAGTGAGAACATTGTAGGCTAATTATGGTTATGGAAGGTTTCAAGTGCTAATTTCGGATGAAATAGTTTATTTTTCTGCTTCTCGAGCTATATGTATGGTTTTACCACGACCCACTAATTACTAACTGAATGTAAAGTTGTAAAACTAGTAAATAAAATTTGACATATCTTAGGCTCCTGGTTTTGTGGGCCGAGATGCCCTGCGGCAGGCGTACGAATGCTGAAGCCAATTCGCAGTGGCCGGTTAGACAATTTTAATGAAAATCACCAACGACCCCCAACCGGTGATTATCCCTGTATGCACAATGCAATCAGCCAGGGTCCAGGACACTCCCTGATTGGTGAAAGTATAGCAGGATACTGAAACATATAGAACCATAGTTCCTATTGGGCACACCACGGCGGTAAGTCCCCTCTTTGAGGAGTGGATTGAGAGGCGCCATGTCGTCCTCACCTTCCGCCTGACGCAGGTCCTCACCGGACACGGGTGTTTTGGGAGGTTCCTGTTTCGCATAAAGCGGGAGCAAAAGGCCGGGTGTTTTTTCCACTGCGTAGATCGCCCTGAGGATTCGGTGGAGGTCTGTACGGCTTGGGCTGAGCATCGCCGTGTTCTCATGGAGGCGACCGGCGGCGGCCCTGGTTCAGGCCATGGTACGGAGCGAAAGTGCATGGGTAGCCGTCACCTCTTTCTGCGAAGCCGTGATGCTTGCGAAGAGGGAGGCGACGCACGTGATGGAGAGGTAGTATATGCACCCTCGCGGCCCAAGCCGCCGCAGGAGACGCCCTGGGTGTCGGGAATCCCAGGCTGATACCCGGCCACCGAAGGCGCGGGCTTGCGGACAGCGAGTAATGGGTAACTCGCTGTCCGATAAGAACCAAGCCCGGGTCGTTTTTTGGGTGAGAAATCATCAAATAACTTCTCCCGCTCTGCGTGGAGCGGGAGGGCGTGTCAGACTTTTACTGACTAAAACCCACCCGTGTTCGCTCAGTTGCCTGTGTGCCAGGGGCCGCGGTATTTCTTTCGAACAACCCGCACCTCTGGCAGGCATCGGCCCTTGCGGGCCCCATCAGTTGCTGCTGACATTTCTTTGAGGCGCGCGTGGAACACAACGTGCCGTCGATCCGTAGTTCCTATAAGCTTGAGTTGCTAAATTGAACTGATTATATAGAAATTCGGAAGATCTATGTAGATGAACGAAGAAGTCCAATAAAATTGTCGCAAAATGTCGCTAACATAAAATCGCTACAATAAATGAAAATCTTGATTTTCCGTGTTGATCAAATAACTACTCAGTAGACATCATTTGGAGAAACCTTGCATTGAGTGAGTTTCGGGTAATTAGAGAAATATCCTATACCTACTTATGAAGCAAAGTTACCTTCGCTTAAATTACAGAGCAGTAACTGAATATTACCTTCAAAAATCAAGCCTTTTAAAGGTTTAAGCTAAAGGTTTAGCTGTTTCACCCACGCAACCCGAATAATAAAAATCATTAGACATAATAAATAGGTTTCTAGATAAGACGACGTGTCGCCACTCCGTACTGACCGTTGTTGGTTATTACGTGTCATAGAAATTAAAGGCTATTGCTATCAAAAGGATAGTCGACTTTATGAAGTAACTAAGATATCGTTTTTATAGACATTAAAATCATCATCCCTTTTGGCAGTCATTACTTGATTACTCACACTTTTGAAAATAAATGATAAAAGGTTTATTATTATAATAAGTAGATCTCAACATCATACTTATAAGACATAATTGGTTTACTAACTTGAATTAATGATTTAATTTAGGTATAAATTATTTTAAACCATTCCCAGAATCGACTCCTCGCTTAAAGTATATAGTAAATATATATATAAAGTATATATATAAAGTAAATGTCTTCAACACTAACGATTTTCAGTCAAAACTACAGTCATTGTTTCGATTATATTCAATGGTTTCTTGCTTCTAGTGTATATTCAAAGTACTTTTCTGGAACAAAACATGAGGAAACAGAAAAATATAGTTTTGAATAGCGCTGAAAACGATTACAGAAAGTATTTTGGTTTCGGTTATAAGAATCGAAACGATAATAATGTTGTTTAGGAATAGAATACTTTTCAAAGCACTATTTTTGGCGTGATCAATTGGAAATGCATTTAAGTTTTTTAACAGTTAACGATTTTTTACAAAAAGAAATGTTGCTTCTGACCGTTTTTCTTTGAGGATTTTTTTCCGGGATAAAAAGTAACGTTAGCATAGCAATAGCCTTTATTCACGTAATAAGTATTATTTTCTGGCAAACAGCCCAGGAGGGCGGGCTAATGGCAGCGAACACGCGACTCGCACTCACTGCTACAAAATGCAATTGGCCATCGACTGCCCAACTCGTTTATTTTCTTCTCTTAATTTTATTTTTTTAACCCAAAGTCATGGCGGCAGCAGACGATGGTGACAACATTGACAATTTTTTTGGCACTTTTGTGTTTTTTTGGCGAATTTTGGAATTGTTGTATTGTCTTAGTCTAAAAAGATGTTGGAAGGTAGGTGCCTCTTTTTTTCTATTTTTTGTGCATTATTTATTTTAACTAGTGTAGTGTAGTGTATTTCGTTTACAGTAATTATATCATTTTATGTGAAGACGATGCGACCTAGGATATATATCCTAGGACGACCTAGGATAAAATTATTGAAACCTATTGGTAACAAGAATTAAAAAATATAGCAATGACAGATAAATTTATTATGTGATAAATAATGGTGCTCACATCTTTACAAATATTATAAAAGTAGATGATTTTTCTAACATTTTTACAAGTAATAATTGATAGTGTAAGTTAAAGTTTAAACATAATATAAAATCGATGTCATAAAAATTGTAAATACATTTTTGTATGACATAAAATTATTATAAATTAAACTAACAACCAGTTTGATTTTTACTAGACTCTAGATTGTCCTTTGGAGCCTACATTAATTATTACATATATTAACGTGTTAAAATTATGGTGAAAACCACAGCAAAATCCTTGAGTAATTTAGAAGCACAACGCGGTCACAGACAGACACGAAAGTGACTTTAATTTCATGTATAGTCCTTATTAGCCTGGTTATTGCGTACGATATTATTAAGTTGCTATATCCATCAGACATCCCCGATGGATATAGCAACTCAATAAATGGATCATCATTCAAGACTATGCTCAAACTCTCAAAAAGACACGTGTCTCCATAAAGGCCTTCCGAAGGACCGGGTTTCTTCTTACATTGGAGAAGTTACCCGTGATTGAGAGACAAGGGTCTCTCTAATGAAATAAGACTCCTAACAAGTAAAGTACTTATCAAGTGAAACCAGCTGCTATACAATATTAATACATATTAGATGATGTTACCAATAAAATTAATAAGCCTAGCCTTCTCTAAACTTTGTTGGGGTCGGCTATACTACTACTTGAAAATACTGGTATTCAGCTGTATACGGTTTTTTTTTTTTGTGGGTGGGAAATCATCAAATGACTTCTCCCGCTCTGGTTGGAGCAGGAGGGCGTGTCAGACTTTTACTGACTAAAACCCACCCATGTTCCTTCAGCTGCCCGTATGCCAGGGGCCACGGTATCTCTTTCGAACAACCCGCACCCGTAGCAGGCATCGGCCCTTGCGGGCCCCACCAGCTGCTGCTGACGTCCTCCTGCGACGGGTCAGTACAGTGGCCCCGCCGCCAACCACTTTTCGGCCGCAGGGGATAGGGAGAGCGGCCAACGCTATACCGACACTCCTCTTCCCCTGCGGCCCCACCGCGTCCGCCATCAAACGGTGGCGGCCCTGTCCAGGCTACGGAAGGGAAGAGCGCTACTCAGAAGTACCGGCACTCCTCCTCCGCCGCAGCCTGTAACCCTCAGCCGCAATGCCTCCCATTCGACATCGCGGCCCGCCTCAGTTGCGATGCACCTCACCGCAACCTACTTTTTGGCCGCTACGTCGTCGGCTTGGAGGCACAAGCCCTGACGAGCGGCCCCACCTTGGGGTTCCTCTTCGCTTCACCGTGGGAGGGTGACCACGGTTACTGAGCCCCCCCGCAACGACAATGCGGGAATAGTTAATCGGACGCATCAGAATACCAATATTTTACATGAAGCGACTGCCTATCAAACCCCCATAGTCGTTATTGGGTAACGATACCCTTTCAAGACTCGTTATCAGACTTTCGGGCTTCTGGCGACCTGTAACGACTGTCAAAGATCCACGAATGACAGCCGGGACCAACGCCTTAACGTGCTTTCTAACTTGTCTTGATATTTTATTACAACCATTTTTCAGATTAGCTAAAGTACATACATCTTTTATGGGGTACTGTGTTAAATGTTATAACAAAATATCTTGTGATATATTGCAATTAAATGAAAGGAAATTTAAAACTCATATGTAAAGTACACTTTGTAAACAAGCATATTACAAATTAGAGGATTATATCCAAGATAAGAATGCTTGGAAACATGCTGGTCCTGCTCCATAGGACAATCTAGAGTCTAGACTAAATCAAACTGGTTGCTAATTGAATTATGTAATTAATTATATTTATGACGTTGATTACAATACTCAGTCATTATTTTAACTCACACACTACTGATGACCTACTTGTTAATATTCTAGGAAAATTGTATACTTACTGTTACAATGTTTGTAAATATGTGAGCACCATGTTTCTATCATAAAATTGATATATCTGTAATTGCTTCAATTTCATTCTTTTTACCTATTTAGGTATGGTAACTTTATTCTGGATGCATCGTTTTCACACATAATTATACAATTAATGTATGTTAAATATTGTAGTTAAAACTTTTTAAAAGAGTAACGGTGGAGTTTCTTGCCCATTCTTCTCCATACTCCATACATTTTGGAAGGGGCGACTAGAATCAATTGTATTTTAATGTAAATGTTGACGTTCAAAAGTGCTTTTTAAGTGCCTATTTGAAATAAATGCTTTGACTTTGACTTTGACTTTGTATGTAAAGATGGTCACCCATCCGCGACAAACGTAACTTAACCCAATCAATCGACCCGTGCTGCTGTTATTACTTAGCCACCAGCCTTTCAATGAGAATGTTTAGATGATGTTACCAATAAATAAACATAACATTCAATTATTATTTTTATCTACATTGTAATAAACAAAACGTAAAGTAATCAATTGATTGATTGATAGTTCACTGGTAACATTATAATTTGCAAATGTTATATCATTTTTAGAATTACTGGCTTCGCCCAGTATTAGAGCGAGTCCAAGCCATGTTATTTATGAGTAATTTCGATTTTTTGTTTAAATATCAATCAGTGCGGTAATAAATTCCAATATCTATTAAACATAATTTAGTTCTAACCTTGTAACCTGTATTAATTTATAAGGAATACCAAGATTGCAAATACGATACTAGTTAATTAATCTATCGATAAAAAAGTGTTTGTGAGTTATTTCTGTTCCAAGCTCATGACTATGCTAATGTAATTAAACGAACACTATTTTCCTAAATTAAATATGTAGTATGTAAGTAAAATAGAGAGCAGTGGTGGCTTAGTACTTTGTGTAAATGATATGAAATCATTCAATGCTCTCAAAACGGTGAAGGAAAACATCGTGAGGGCATCGGCATGTCCTAGAACCATATTAAGACATGTGACATCCACCAACCCGCACTGGGCCCGCGTGGTGGATTACGGCCCACTCTCTCTCACAGAGAGGAGGCCTGTGTCCCAGCAGTTGGAACATTATAGGCTTATGATGTCAGGAAATTGGATTTTTGGATATTCATATCAACGTTGGATGGTATTTTCTTTATTCAATAATGCAAGATTAGCCAATCATGTGCACCGGGTCTTGAAGTATTGTCTAATAACTGAACAGACAGCTGTGCTTAGGGTTGCCAGGTCTTAAAACCGAAAAGCCGGACATACCAATCTGTTTAGCCGGACATACCAATCTGTTTAGCCGGACACCCTTAATTTTTAAACAAGGTTTTTTTAATTTGGACTTAGTATCACGCTACAATTAAAAACAAAACAAGGCTTTTTTGTCATTTACCATAATCAAATCAAATCAAAACGTTTATTTCGGACAATTATAATCCATTCCCCATAAAACCTTCTTAAATTCTAATGAAACAACAACAAAATGTAATGAATCAGTTTTGTTAAATATGGACAATTCTACTCCACGCGCTTCCGCTAGTGATACAAGGTTAGGCGGGCGGAGCGGGAGCCAACACATGGCAAATGTTAAAAAAATTGTCAACTTTAAAAAGCCTAACAAAAGCCGGACAGGCCGGACACCATATAATTTGGCCGTACACGCAACCAAAAAGCCTGACTATGTCCGGCTTTATCCGGACGCCTGACAACGCTAGCTGTGCTGCTGGGGAGTTTGTAGCGACACTTCTTCTTCCCAGCTATAGCACTAGGAAGTGGTGAAGGGCGGGTGTTTTGGAGATCTGTATGTAATTTTTATCAATTTTTACATTCGAAAATCTCGCAATTTCAGCATAGTTTGAATGTATTTTTGATTTTATCAATAGTAGAAATAGTTGTATAAGTAGAGGCATACGTTCTAGACACACCTTATCGAAATGTCTGTTGCATATGCTAATATATTAGATGTCCACTATGGCAACAATGCCATAATGGAAACATTCAATCTGCAGCCACAAAACATCAATAATAGAACACATAAATTAATGTTTCACTACCACATTGCAATTTCTTTCACAAACACTCACCTGAAAACAATGCGCGAAACTTCGCTACACAATAAAACACAACACAAAACACAACTACAGTACAGCCATTGTTCGCGACAAAATTCTAAATTAAATCAACATACTAGTTAGAATGAATTTGTGAGCGCATATGCCTTTGAAATGGAGGTACAAAATTCAGTTATAATTTGTGTATTTCGCCGCCACTGCTGCAAGTACAACAAACAGGAAGAACAAACATACGCGCATTGTGTGCCTCGAAGAGTGGTTGATGTAGCTGGCACTCGGAAGCTCTGCTTCATCTAAAACATATTTTGGTTTGTGTGATAACTTTATGCTGGAAAGTTGTTGGCTTTTATATCGTCGGAAATCACTTTTAAGTTTATTTTTGGCTTATTAATCGGTTCGCACCTGAAACGGGCGAATTATCACTTTTTTTTGGCGATTCGTACGAAGTTAATTTATTAGTGGGTGAATCGACAACCACAGAATTATGTATAAGGCGATTGTGTGGTGTGCTATTCCGTGTGGTGCCGGACGTAAAAAATAGCACTATCCCATTTCTTCCCGTGGGTGTCGTAGAAGGCGACTAAGGGACTTATCAGAGAATGGGCAGCAGCGTTCTCTATGCATTTGACCACCATACTGCGATCGCCAACCCGCCTGCCAAGCGTGGCGATTATGGCAAATCCCCCCCTTTTGTGGAGGCGAATGTCCAGCAGTGGACGTCTTTCGGCTGATATGATGATGATGAAGGCAATTGTCTCGTTTAGAATTTAATTCAAAATAGTAAAAAAAAAATATTTTTCTTACTAGATAATAGGAGGAAATCGAAGTAATGTTTAGGACAAACATACGCGCATTGTGTGCCTCGAGGAGTGGTTGATGTAGCTGGCACTCGGGAGCTCTGCTTCATCTAAAACATATTTTGGTTTATGTGATAACTTTGTGCTGGAAAGTTGTTGGTTTTGCATCGTCGGAAATCAGTTATAAGTTAACTTTTGGGTTCTTCGTTTCGCTCGAATTTATTCGCCCAAAACTGACGAATCATGAAATTGAATTTGTTTTTGCTGCTTTTCGCACGAAAAAATAAAAAAAAAAACATTTTCTCGCGCTAATTCCCAGATACGTATTTCTGGATTTGTCGATTCGCTCACAAATAAAGTAACTTCGTGCGAAGCGCCTACAGAAAATCATAAATTATTTAAGTATCAATTAACCCGTTTCGAGCGAGTAAATTCGTGTAAATCGACTAATAATCGGTATTTTTCACGAATAAAAAACAATAAACAGACGCTTCAATCAAATATTCCAGGACACAATTAGGTATTCTACAAAACATAACTTTGGAAGTTATTTAGGGAAATCGGTTATTTCTTGAAGATGTCACTGAGATACTTACCATTTGTATCTACGATAAGCTTGAAGAACCTACGATATCATTTACTATTTAATGCCAATGTACTAAAGCATGCGATGTTAAAAAATTTTGCAGTACATAAATTGTGACCATATTTTCTTTTGTAACAGTTGGTTATCTTTTGTTCGAAATAGCGCAGTGGTGTATTGACGTAGTTACTGAACACTGAAGATGTTTTGCTACAAAAAGTTAATGGAACTAAAAAAGTTATAATAAATATCAAGCATTTCACAGAGCAACTACATTTATAGGTATGAACAGACAGCGGTACAAACATCATCATCATCTATCTGCTAGCCGTTTTCCAACTATGTTTAGGTCAACATCCAGTCTAACTGCACGCAGCTAAGTACCAGTATTTTACATGGAGCGACTGCCAATCTGACCTCCACAATCCAGTTATTGAGTATTACGATAACCCTTTGAAAGATTGCTTGTCAGACTTTCAGGCTTCTAATGACCCTTAACGATTTTCAAAGATCTACTTATTTAAATATATATCAATGATCTCCTAAAAGTCATATCTCAGAATATGGTACAGTTTGCCGATGACAGTATAGCTGTTGTAAAGTTTACTAATCCTGTCTGTTACGAGAGTGATATTAATAATTGTCTAAGTAAAATTATTAACTGGCTTACTAGCAATAACCTAGTCATTAATTTAAACAAAACAAAAGTAATGTACTTTCAAAGGTGTGCAAAACCTCCAGTTCACATTGCATATGATAAGTACAAAATAGAAGATACTAACGAGGCTAAATTTTTAGGTATAAAAATTGATAGTAAACTAACATGGAAACCACATGTCCAAGAAATTTGTCTAAAATTAAATAAATCTGCATATGTACTATCTCAGCTGTCAAAAAAAGTTAATAAACAAACACTTTTAATAACGTATCACGGGTTGGTTGCATCAGTTCTGAGATTTGGTGTTATTTTTTGGGGGCAATCTACTGAAAGAGATACTATTTCTAAAGCGCAAAAACGATGTATTCGATCCTTGTGTGGCTTAAAAACTACCGAATCTTGTGCACCCCTTTTTAAATCTTTTAAATTACTTACTTTGCCAGCTATGTACATCCACGAGACTGTTTTATTTGTTAAAATGAATTTACACCTTTTTACAAAAAAATCTGATGTACAAAAAAAAACTTGAATGCGTTCTCAATATGAAAATCAATTGTGCGACATAAAATGCATAACCACTTTGATAAAGAAGAGCCTTTTTTGGAATGGCTTCGAAAATTTATAATAAAATACCCGATAGTCTAAAAAACATGCCCTTATCTAAATTTAAGAAAGTTCTCACCTCTCTGTTAATAGAAAAATGTTATTATTCTGTTCAAGATTTTATAAATGATAATTTTTAATAATATTTTATTTTTAGTTTTGTTTTTATTGTTTGTTTTATTTCGTTTTTTTTAAGTATTTTAGTTTCTTTAATTACATTTTAATTAAAATTTGTATGCCTTTGCAGCAAAACATAGCGCTCAAATATGTTAACCTAATACCACCTATGTTTAACAAATAAAGATTCTGATTCTGATTCTGATACAAATGACTTACTTTCTGAGGCACGGATGGATCTTAGTCACCCATATGTAAAGATGGTCACCCATCCACGGACCAACCGCAGCAAGCGTAGCTTAACCAGATCGATTGACCCGTACAGCGGTGCGAACAATAATAATAAATAAAACATCTTACAAAATAATAAATAAGTTTAACGTTAGCTGAGAAATATAATTAAATCGCCATAAAATTAAACACAAGGAGATAACCCATTTTACGAACAAATTAAAAAACTAATTCGATCGTTTGAAACCGTCGAAATTAACGTATTATTACGTTTATTCGGAACAGATTCTGATATGGTGTTTTGATCACCGCGCGATCTTTTATTTTTGGAACCAAAAATTTTGACGTTTACGACGGCGATCAATCATTGGCTGGCGCCGAATCATCGTTATAAAGCCACATAGGCGGTTAGGTTATTGACTTAAACACTGGGTTTTTGGCACCGCAATTTATTCTAGCTTTGTCTGGCAATTATGTGATAATCTAGTTATCACACGTCGTCAATCAGGTTCGTTCTAATTGCTGCTCGGTTTGATTAAAGTAGGTATGTTGCATTTTTATTATATTAGTATTATGATTTTGTATGGTGTTATGTCTAGATTGTGTTTCGTTTCGTTACTTTGTCTTTTAATTAAGCAGCATTTTTTTTTGTTACAGGTGTAGCAGCATTTAAATGAAGAAACTAGTCGAATCTTATTCCTTCACGGTTTTAGATCTAACACGGTATTCCATGATTTAATCTATTTTTACAGCAAGAAAAGTTGCCACAAACACTGGTACTTATATTTTAGTGTAAAATCCATAATTTTTGCAATCATAATAAGTTAATTTTCATTTACCGATTCCACATAAGATAGATCAATAGCTTTACTCAAAAATTTTAACAAAAAATAGGTGAAAAGTGTTGGAATTAGCGATTAGACGGATTGAATGGTGTACGTCCACGGCAAAACGTTTACGGGCATAATAATCATTAAAATGTATTTCCATTTTATTCGGGCCCGAACTCGAGCCTCGGAGATTATGATCTCTATCCTTTTATTAGGGTTCCGTGGGCTGCATGGTTTTTAGACTGAGCATTAGAACACAATGTGAAAGATCAACTAAGTAATTCTCTGTTAAGAATGGTCACTGTGATATGACGTTGGTGATAGTAAATATGAATTCCCAAGAAATATAAAACTATAATCGGCACTGAAATTATGCATTTTAGAGCTCAAGTTTTGGCCATATGTTTCACTCTTCGCAATTAAACCTTCACGGAATGCGAGGAAGAAAATCACCAGCGGATGGGTTTGTTAGCAATAGGTAGACTTATAGACTGGCCAATCAAATCTGGAAAAGCTGCGAGTGGTGCTCAGTTTTTTATCTGCTGGGGAGTTTTTTACGCCACTTCTTCTTCCCAGCTAAAGCACTAGGAAGTGGTGAAGGGTGGTCGTTTTGGGGGACTGTATTATGTATTTTGACGTTCAAAAAGTGCTGATTCTCAGCCTAATTTGAATAAATGCCTTTTGATTTTGATTTTATCATTTTCTAAATTGTATGACTTGGATAAATACGTCTGTACCTACAAACAATCTTCAGTCGGATCGATACCACGAAGAAGACGAAGGGATTATAATGTTATTTACGGATCAAGCTATCAGAAGGTATTTTACTTACCTCGTGTACCTCAAATACCTCTATTAATTTCTGAAGCAATTGTTAAAACAAATTCTAAAACTGTGGTTATTATGGAACATAATTTTGATTTCTGTTACGATTTTCTTGTCCAAGTTCATATAACTGAATAGGTAATTGGAAGTCACTGCTTGTCGGTAATAGATTTTACAGCAAGTTACTTATTATAGTAATTATGAATTAATTTCTAGATTGGCGCCTGCAGATAATAAGTGCACCATTGTTTACTTTTGTTTATGATTTATTTCTTTAGTTCAGTCGCAGATATAGCTTAAAATATGATAGGTAATAAAAGCCGAGAGAAAAAAATCCATAATTCGAACTCATACTGGGCTAAGTAATAACAGCCGCACGAGTCGATCGAACACGTTAAGCTACGCTCACCGCGGTTAGTCCGTGGATGGGTGACCATCTTTACATACCAAGACACCTCCGTGCCTCGGAAAGCACGTTAAGCAGTTGGTCCCGGGTGTCACCAGTGGATCTTTGACAGTCTTTACGGGTCCGTCAGAAGCCTGAGAGTCTGACAACCAGCCTTACTAAGGAATATCGTATTACCCAGTAACTGGATCGTGGAGGTCAGATAGGCAGTCGCTCCATGTAAAGTACTGGTATTCAGCTGCATCCGGTTAGACTGGAAGCCGACCCCAACATAGTTGGGAAAAGGCTAGGCAGATGATGACTGATATAAAATACAGAGTAACTTAATGTTTGTTTCAACAGTATGTTCTGTTGAAAGTGTTAGCACACCCTATTCCGGTTACTAAAGGGAATAAGTAAGACAGCCATCTGTAATTAGAAGGCTCAACTCTACTCTTCGTCACAATTATTATTGTGACTGGAAATCATACACGAAAATTGAGGTTATAAAATTAACTCAATGGTAACATAAAGGTGATTTAAAATGAGATTTTTTAAGGATTCTAACAATCAAATCAAAGCACTCAATTTGCAAGCGGTACTACAAATCTGCATCCACAGGTACGTTTCCTGATACATTTGTTTACATTTTCATACCGTACTTTTAGAACAGACTATAGTTCATATTATCGTTTATAGACGCATAGCACACATTTCACTGTTTAAGTAGAGACAAACAATTAAAATTACTTCAGGAAAACCTACGGAATCCTTTATAACTTCAAACCAAACAAGCTTGATTGTCTTTTTATTATAAAAATCATACTTGAATGCGAGGGAATGGAAAATAAACCAAGTAAATGTTTTGTAACGTGTAATTTTGGTAAATAGCTATTCGATACGTATCAAATCATTTTTGGGAACAAAACATGGTAATGTGTCTGGAAATTATTACGTATTAAATAAATGTGCTCTTTCTGTTGTCTATTTCGTCGTGTTTAGTTGTAGCATTTGAATGAATATGAACATGAACAAACCGTGATGGTAGTACTATGTAAATGAATATTACCTATTGATTTATGTTAATACCTTTTTATTTACACAGATATCACACGGACATCGATGAAAAACATGCTGCCATGGTTTCAGCATATGATTCTGAACCACAGTGTTGAAATTGAAAGACGGTTATTTAAAAATTCTTCGCCATATACTTTGACCGCGTATGTATTGCAGTTTTCTATGAAACGGCAGGTATTTTTTAACTGCCGTATTTTTTACCCAAGCCCCTAGCGTATCTTTTTTTCTTGTTGATGTATTTGTATTCTTATGTCGATTTCCCTGCCAGGGAATCGACACAAAATTAGTGCCAGTGGTGGTGGTTGAAATTATTTATTAGGGTTAAATATACTACTGCATCAGTTTTCATGAAAATGTTTGTATGAAAACGCTAAATCGGAATTTACGATAACAATAGACTCGGGGATCAAGTACTTATAGCTAGAGATTATAAGCAAAAGATTTTCCATTACCTTGTAGTTCCGTTTTCCGATACAACATATTATTCACAAAGTTTACGAACACGCACACGACACTAATTGCTTGCAGTACGAATGTAAAAAGTGCACACACATGAAGGTAAGGTGGCGTGCCGTGCCGTGGGGGCAGGCCACTCCCACGGCAACGCCTGCTCATTTTAAATTGTAATTACAATTTATTATTGTCTCTGTGCCGCCTTCATAGCCCGACGCCATTTTATCGATTACGGTTATGTTTGAATGTTTTGAATTCCGAATTGAGAAGAGCTTTATATAGTGATGTGTGTGAGTATTTGGTTGTTTGTTCGATGTGTCAATAAAGTTGCTGGGTCATTATTGAGTTGTTAATTCTTACTCAATGAAATTACAGATTGATTGAAGGACTACCTTAACCAATTTACCTAAGCTGCCTTCGTGTAACTCTTCAGATTTCCAGTATATGCCCGTAAATAGTATCAAGGTATTGCTATGCTATCAGTGCATTGATCATTGATGGCTTGCCAAATACGGTTTGGCGGTTTCAGACTTATGTTAACCATTAGAAGTCCATGGTCCTCACGATGTTTTTCCTTCAACAACATCAAGATAAACTCGGAAAGAACATATTAATTAAAAAAATCACATTAGTACTTGTCCAGATTGGAACCCACAACCTCGTGTATAAGAGGTCAGTCCTTAACTACTGAGACTATCACTACAGGACACACCGGAAGCAATGGCCACTTTAGTACAAAAATAATGTACGTATCGCAGTTGTATAGTCAAAATAGACATAGGATTCCAATATTTATCTGAACGTTCGTTTATAATTTCAGCCTCAATCTGTCAAATAAGCCTTTAATTGCCCTTCTATTTAGACAAGTTTTTGACATTCATTGTCGTTGAGATGAGATTGCGACTTGAATTTCAATGTTGTTTCATGGTTTCCCATTATGGTGTCACATTGTGTTATTAATAGAGATACAACGTTTTAGTTAAGCAACCACAAGAGCTAGCTCTTAGCAGAAGTTAAGCACTGTCACACTATGGTACTTTCTGAGGCCTCCACGATTAGTTGTGACGTCTGCGAGTTAAACAATCGAGCATCAACCAGCCGGACCCTCGCCGTCTCTAATAGAGACAAACTCCTTGTGCCAGACAATTATCCGGCACTAAGCGAGAGATACATTGAGGCCTAGCCGAAGAAGCAAACCAATTGTCGTTCCAATTCCTAGAATACTTAATTTAGTAATCACCAGAGGGGCAATTGCCCCTCGTAATTTTGAGAACGTTCACAGTCTGATCAAAGTCTTAATCTGTCAAAAATACCTCGAGTTTTCACACATTTTTAACAAGTTTTTGATATTTGATTGTCGCCGAGATAAGACTGTGACTAGATTTTGAACGTTTATAAATACGAGAATTGGCCTTCAGTTGTTTGCAGAAAGCATCCGGACATAATAAAATATACACCATTGCATAAAACCAGTCAAAAACGATTGCAAGTCGAATTGTCACCCTGACTTTAGCTTACCCTTGGGCAGCTAACTTATCAAAATATTTTGTGCCAACATATGCAATTGTTACTAATTAGGGATTAGTAACAATTGCATATATCATAAATGCGAAAGTAACTCTGTCTGTCTGTCTGTTACGCTTTCACGCCTAAACTGCTGAATTGATCGTCATGAAATTTGGCGGAGATATAGCCTGGGATACGGAAAAGGAAATCGACTAGTTTTTTTTACGATATAACCGATCCACGCGGGTGGAGCCGCGGGAAAAAGCTAGTATTTTATAATTCGCGAGGTAAGCGTTCTTTTGTTTTTTTAGGTTACCTACCCACATAAATGTAATATTGTACTGGGTAATCAAGAATTAAAGTTTGTGAATGAAAGGTGTTTAAAAAAAACATTCCATTAATTTATTTACATACTGTGCAATTTCAGAAATACTTGCCATTTTCCCCTTTCATCACCTTCCTGGTTCCTGGTATCTTTAACTAAATCTTTAACTATATCCCGGTGTGTCCCATAACTAAATCCAATTGGATTTATAAACGGCAAGAGGTCTCCAGCTTAAAAGCAAAGTAAGTTCATCTAGGTGCCTTTCTTAATTCGAATTTGTGAGAGTTGAAGACGTAATGGTCTCTCCCGTCAGCCTTAGTTAATACTTTGCTCAGATTTAATTTCTTAGTACATCTTATCTTATATTTAGATACAGTTTGGTGTGCCATTTGAGTAAGATTGGTTTTGATTTGTTCGGAAACTGTCAAGTTTTGTTCGGATGCGACCTGGTTCTGCAAAAAATGGTACGAATTTATCAGCCCTATGTAAAAGAAGAAAGATTTTTTTTATTCTGCATAAACAAAACGCACTTTACGAAAAAAAAAAATTAAATACAAAGTAGTCAACAGCCTCGTATTCAAATAATTAAAATTCGAATGACGAGTACACCTATGAGTAAACTAACTCTTGCCCGTCACTTCATGTAGGTATGTTATTCCGTCGTTTTTATACAAATATCCAGGATCTTTTTCTTCTTTTCGTGTCAATAGTTTGAGCCCAGTTGGTTGTCACGTTGCTTGCGGCATCAGACTTTAGGTCATCCGAAGTGCAGCTGTACAGGCACTTAGGACACTCCAGTAAGAGGGGCATGGTCCAAACGGAAGCACCGCACTAAATAAAAACAACCGACTTCCGAAAAAACACTACAAAGTGAAAAATAACTTTAATTTCGGAAGTCGGTGACTTTGGATATGCATTTTAAGTATTTGTCACCGTCTTCCGAAATTAAAGTTATTTTTCACTTTGTAGTGTTTATTCGGAAGTCGGTTGTTTTTTTTGGTAAAAGTTTTTATTTTTCACTTTTTTAGTTATACTACCTATCGAACGAATTCGAAATTACTTCGTCCTTGGGGTCAAAACAATGCATATTTACGCGATAGCAGCAATCGCGGTTGATTTACTGTTATATTTTGAAGAGTTCCGTTGTCTGTCTCCGAAACGCATCATCAGATCTAAATGAAATTGAAATGGGACCACACGTGAAGCACTAGCTTTCATGCAAAGAATCATCAAAATCGGTTTACCCAGTCGAAAGTTCTGAGGTAACAAACATAAAAAAAAACATACAGACGAATCGAGAACCTTCTCCTTTTTTTGAAGTCGGTTAAAAAGTAGCATATTATGTTCTTTTCCACGTCCCAAGCCATCTACTACTACCCGTCGCATTTCATAGCGATTAGTTCAGTGGTTCATGCCTGATGAGGTACCAGATGGATGGTTAAACAGATAAAATGAACATAGTCAGATGAGAAATTAGTGAGAACTTCCTCTTACATTACATATATAAGAAGAACTTCTCACTAATTTCCGATTTCAGAAACAGAAATTTCGGTATGGATTATGGTCGAATACATTCGGCTCCAAAACTATAATATCGTAGATTCTCATTTCCTACTGCAATTCCGTGTCTGATAGCTAATTTAAATATTCAGTGCCAATTAACTAAAAGAAACAACCAGACTTATAATCAGATTTTTTACGACCTCTTAGTGGTACAAAAATAAGTCTTTGAAAGCGGAATAAGTATTTCAAATTCAGATGTAATGCAAATTGCTCCAGCGGCCCCTTGGCAGGGAAGGGTTAAGATGTTTTCATAACTGAGTGTCGCCCTCACAGTTGTTCAATCGCCTTTCCTTGCCCTTATAATTGAAATGAATAAAGATTACAAGTGTTACAGCTCTCTGACATTTCGCAACTAATTTTCAAGTTATTTTTCAAGTGTCACCGTCGTCGTGTGCTAAGCTATGTAATGTCAAATGGTGATAGGAACCTTTACATTGAATGCTATCTAGATGCATATTTGTAATATAAATGTGACAAAAAATAGACTCATTACATCAGATCTCGAGATCAATCGATAACTATACTTCAAAAGGAACATACATTACATTGTCTGGTACCGGTTGTAGTTTCGAACATAAAATTGCATTGAAATAGAGAATGTCATTCGCTGTTTTTCAGCTTTTGAATGGATAGGAATAGGGACGACGACGAACGCTTGTTTTATTATTTAACTAGTGGCTTCGCCCCCATGGAGGTTGAAAAGTATCCCACGTGACCATCCTATCGGTATAAAAAGTATTCTATGTGTTATTCCAGGTTACAAACTATCAGCCGTTTTTACGTGATTGAGTAACAACCACACAAACATACAAACTTTCACATCCTACTACTGAGTATTACAAGTACAGTGAAAGTTTGTGAGTATGGATGTACGGATGTTTGTTACTCTTTCACGCAAAAAACGGCCGAACGGATTTGAATGAAATTTGGCACACAGGTAGTTTGTATCCTATATAGGATACTTCTTATCCCGGAACTACTTTCCCGTGGGATAGTTTTCCACGCGGGCGAAGCCGCTGGCAAAAGCTAATTTATAATATTAGTAGGATTGAACGTTTCGACTCGACCACCTCGTTGATGTAGTGATCACTAGCGCTACTATTGAACATAAAATTTTGGGTTCGAGTCCCAAGTTGACCAAAGAGTAGTTAGGTTTTTCTATCTGAAATTTCTCGTTAGCAACCTAGTCTGGATTTGTGCCCGGTTGATGGCAATATGCTCGCCCCTTATTACATAACTGGCGATCATACATTGTTCGTTACCGGTTCTGGTTTCGAACATAAATTGCAATGAATTAGAAAATGCCATTTGTTGTTATTATGATGAATAATGGACACGAATACGATATACTTACGCATGTTTTATTATTTTAATCGTATTTAAAACAACTTCACCTGTCGACACATTATGGCCCCAATGATGGGTAGGTATTTACTGAAAGCCTACTGGCTTCCGACTTGTGGTTAAAATTGACGCTTTATTATTATAATTTCCTTTCTTTTGACTTAACAAAAGGTGCACATACATTACCTTACCATGGTGTGTCTACACACTGTCCTATTTGTTTTCGGTTTGCATTGTAAACTTTTGCTGTCTAAATAGTATTTATCTAGAGTATTTATTTGGAGACAGGGCCGGTGTCAGCAACTACAGGCCAAATTCTGTGCTCCCAATACTTTCCAAAATAATAATCAAATCAAATCAAATCAAAAGTCATTTATTCAAATTAGGCTGAGAATCAGCACTTTTCGAACGTCAAAGTACATGAGACAGTCCCCCAAAACGCCCACCCTTCACCACTTCCTAGTGCTTTAGCTGGGAAGAAGAAGTAGTGGAACAAACTCCCCAGCAGCACAGCTGTCTGTTTAGTCGGATAGACTTGATTCTATACATACTTAGGCAAAGTAATAAACATTACGAGACACAAAATATTAATTAAATAATTAGTCAAAATGTCAGCTAGCCATACCAATATACCGACAAATAAAATGAAAACTGTCGAGGCCAAATAAAGCCTAAAACAACTCATCATAGATAGTTATAAAAAAATAAATTGTTAGACAGGCAATAAAAAATAAAATAATAATTATATGAACGCATATAACCAGTCACTAGATACGCCGATTCTGGAGAAAGAACATAAACATTGTCTTGAGTTAATCACAGCGACCAACTATTCTTGTCATTTAAATAGTCGTTGATGGAATAGTAAGCCTTTAAACAAAGGACGGATTTTACTTGAGCTTTAAACGCATTAAAAGGCAAATCTAGCAAAGAAGAGGGAAGCTTGTTATAAAAAAGATAAAAAAAAGATAAGAAAAAAAAGATAGAAAAACGTTTGAATAGATAATTTATTAGTCTATGCTAGACTAATAAATTATCTAAATAAAAATACATTAATTTCTCCAAACCAATACGGCTTTGTATCAGGGAAATCTACAGAAGGCGCGGTAATAAAACTAACAGATCATATTGCAGGTAAACTAGACCAATAAATGCACAGGGGACTTTCTAGACCTAGTAAAAGCTTTTGACACCGTCTTTGTCCCCAGGCTGGTGGAGAAGATGGAGAATATAGGGGATTCGAGGAACCCGTCCTAAATTATATACGGACTAATAGAACTCAGATAGTTAAAATTGACAAGTACATAGTTAATAGTGCAAATATCGGTTTTGGTGTACTATAAGGGAGTGTGCTCGGTCCTAGTTTATTTCTTATCTATATTAATAAGATTTGCAATTTTAATCTACAAAATGATCAAATAAGAACTTATGCGGACGACACGGCAATTCTCTTCCATGGTAAAACATGGTCAGAGGTTGCCGCTCTTACAAACGCCGGACTGAGAATAGTTCTTGGATACCACGAAACGAACGAACAACAAAATACCTCATGTTCTCGATAAAGAAGGCACCACCATCTGCTAATTTCCGAGTTAAAATTTCCGAGCACATGCTCGTAATCAAAACAATATCAGTGAATGGAGATGTCTCCCTGTTGAAAAACAAACTGTATAAAATATCTCGGAATACAAGTGGACAACCAGTTAAACTTCCACCACCGCGTAAAAATACTAATCTCTAGGGTTAGAAAGTTAATAACAGTTTTTTAGAAGTTACGCGGTGTGTGCGACTTGAACCTGTTGAAGACAATCTATCTATCCCTGTGCCAGTCAGTACTGAAATACTGTATCTCTATCTGGGGGAGTACACACAAAACTCATATATTAAACCTAGAAAGAGCCCAGCGAGCAGGTCTCAAAGTAATACACAAAGATAACTTTCAGTATCCAACGGAGCAGCTATATAAGGACTGTATACTTTTAACGGTTCGACAACTTCACATCAGGAGGATTTTGCTTATAAGCCATAAAGGCTCAACGTATGGCCTGGAAACACTGAAAAACAAACGTAGAAAGGACCTAATATTTGACCTGAAACGTGTAAAACAGAATTCTTAAGGAGACAACCGTGCTACATGGGTCCATACCTTTATAATAAAATATGTAAAAATACAGTTACATACCTACCTTACCGATAAGTAAACTAAAACTTACCAGTAGATGACTTCCTTCTCTCTCAAAATTATGAAAATACTGAGACAATTCTAAAAAGTATGAAATAAAATAAAACAACGCCACTCAAACCCATTCTCACACGCAAACACATACATACACATACACACAAACACACCTCACCGCACACCACAATCACTCACACTTACATATGTTCATTCACAGATGCACACACACGCAATATAGTAATTAATTAATAATATTGTAATGCTTACTTATAGTAATACGTACTTTTGCACTGCACCGTACTTGTACCCTCCTTTTTGCTATCTTCTTTTTCATTGAAAAGCTACTTTAACAGTCAATCAATCCAACTCAGCCTACACTGCACTGCTGGACAAAGGCCTCTCCCAGGCTGCGCCATAACACTATCCTCCGCTAAGTAGCTTTTAAATGATATAAATATTATCTTGGAAATTGAAATCCAGTACAACTATTCAACAGTGCTGAGGCAACGTGGAAGACTCATTTTAAACCCGTAAACAAAAACCTTCCACGTTACGGTACAGGTAAGCACTTCCTCAATATTTTGATAACCTGAAGTTTCCACGCTTTAATTAAAAGCATACAGAACATGCGCAATAATATAAAGCCGTATTCACACCCTCGCGTCGCGAACAAGACAATAAACACGGCCGTACATCACGCAACAACATAGCTCAAAGTTATTTAATTATCGTAAGGAAAAACTAATCCGTGGCGCTTCAGAGAGCGAAAATTGCTCTCCGAGTCCGCTACGTCAGGTGCGTGTGTCGCTGCGTTACTGTACAGGATGGTGCCATCTTGATTTTTTTATTAAAATAGAAGGCACAAATGGGTGTTATGTTGAAATTAAATTATTTGCCTATTGAGATCATCATCTAAGATTATCTGTAGGACCACTGAAAGCAACAGTTGTATTTAAAAAAAAAAACTGCCAATATTTTTTTTTCCTTTCCCAATTCTATTAAGTAAATAAGTATAGATTTCTACAAAACACAGCCTAAACCAAAATCCAGGTCCAAAATCGTTGGGAAAGTCGAACGAATATGGTCAAAGGTATCAATCAATCGATTTCATAAATATTTTGTTGGTGTCAGACGACAAAATGTCGACAGTACATAAGTAGGTTGATATTAATTGATTATAAAAATACCTCAAACAGCACCCCACGCTTTTTTTAAATAATTTCCTGCTTTTTTAGTTTTGTTTTTACAGCGTGTTTTTTAGTTTTTAACTATCATTTATTTTCTATTTTTTAGTTCTGCTATCTACAAAAGCGTGATTTTCCTTGTATTTTTTTTTAACAAAAACTACAAAACACTCCTATTTGTAAAGTAAAAGCATTAAAATGATCACACACTCGCAACAGCGTCACCCTGTATCAGCTGGCCATACTTCAATAGAGACTAGAAGCGGCGAGGAGCTGTCGTGTGCGACAATATTTATGCGCGCGATATTAACTGTGCTCCACAGTATTAACTGGAAAACGTTTCTCAACTTACAACGTGTATATTGTCTAATTATATTATTATATATTGTTTGGTGCCAGCGTGATGCGTGAATATACGTACCTACATACATACATTTTAAGTTTATGGAGTGATTAAACAATTTCGCATCTAATGCGATGCAGTTAGCATTTACCTTTTACTTATGTTGCTCTTAGATAAATAAGGAGGGGCTCGTGGCTAAATGACAACAGTCACTCGGGTCCATCAAAGGTTAAGCTACGTTTACCGCGGTCGGTTTGTGGATGGGTGACAATCATTTACATATCTAGAACCCTTCGTGCCTAGGAAAGCACGTTAAGCTGCTGGTCCCGGCTGTCATTCGTAGATCTTTAACAGTCGTTACAGGTAGTCAGAAGCCAAAAGTCTTCTATTTGACTGTTTATTTTGTAATTTTAATTTAAGGACTTCATTTATGGGCTTTTAATATTTTTACTGGGCTTAAAATAATAATTTGTACAGGTATATAAAAAAAAAAATAATCATAAGTCCGCATCGCTGTCAATGGGAAAAGTGCCCAAAAGGCTGGCAGCATTGCCACGTTGTATGGCGATGCTGATTCTTTTGCTGAAAAATAGGCCAGCCCTCTGGTCACGTGAAGAGAGTTTTTAACTTAAGTCCTTAAATAATATTACAATGTATTTACGTTACCTTAAAAAGCTAGTAAATTTAAATTTTACCCCCTTATTCATAAACGATGATTAAAGTTAAATGATGTTTAAAAGTCAAAAATGTATGGTTAAACAGACGCTAATCATCATTTAACTTTAATCATCGTTTATTAATAAGGGGGTTAATGTTTAATTTTGATTCTAGTAAACATTTTAATTTTGATTTTAATTTTTTATTCTTTCTTCGATTATGATTTTGTTTTTTGATGTTTAATTTTGATTTTAGTAATAACTTAATTGTTTTTTCATATTTTGATTATGATTTTGTTTTTTACTAAATTTGTTTCTAATTAATTAGAGAAATTAATTAGAAACAAAGGACAAAACATCCTCATCATCCTCATTACGAGTAAAAAATCTTGTTTAAACGTGTATTTAAGAAGCTATTTTTTAAGTAAGTTCTGTGTACGCCTGTAAGTGACAAATTCACCATAACTCTATGCAAATGTTATTTTTATTATGTTAATGTTTCTAGTGAATAAGTCCTTGGTGTAACTTTTAAATAAATAAGTCTGACAACCAGTCTTATCAAGGGCTATTATCGTGTTATCTAGTTACTAGCTAGCAAAGTAAGTAACTTGAAGTGGCAGTGGGCTGGCCATGTCTTTCGAAGACCGATGGCCAGTGGAGCAGACGAGTGCTGGAATGGAGACCGCGTTTCGACAGGTGTAGCGTGGACGCCACCCAGCTAGATGGACCGAGGACCTGAAGAAAGTAGCTGACTGAATGCGGAAGGCGGAGGACAGGCTGATGCGGCGCAGCCTGAGAGAGCCCTATGTACAGCAGTGGCCAACGATAGTCTGAGTTGATTGATTGACTCATTACTGACTTTTGGAGGTCAGTAGGGAAAGTATAGGTCTAGAGAAGGTAGTTCCAAAAATTGGTGGGAACAAGCTAGGCAGATGATGACTTAGGTAAATAAATAGGCATATATTAGGTAGATAATGAATTAAACTTTTCATAATTCGGCAATATTGTAGTGCAATAATAAGTAGGTGAATAGGTGTCGTAGTTCAAATGTAGTCTTTCTGAGGATCTTCTCTGCACCCTTTCAGCTAATTTAAGAGCGTCCCCACGCGGCAAACGGCGCATTTATGGCGGTTTTTCGTGATTATTTCATTAAATACAAACAATAGTAATAACAAAAATCAGCCATGCACTAGATTGTTGCTATTTTCAAGTTTTTATGCTATTTTTTTACAATTATTTTGGTGTTTACTTATAAAAACAGACATACCGTAAATTATTTTCTATTTAAATTACTAAGTACGATTAAATGTATTTATTCAAGAATAAATATAAAACCACCAACCCAACCAACCAACAATCTAGTGCTTAGCTCAAAAAAAATTGTACTTTTGTTTGTATTTAATGAAATAATAACGAAAAACTACTATTTTAAATGAACGTTCTTAATTGTCCAAACAAACACAACTTTTCGAAAACGCAACACGCGCTTTTCGAACACAAGTTTAAAATATGACGTACCTGTATAAATAGATCCTACTAATATTATAAATGTGGAAGTTTCTAGGTTCAGATATTTGGATATTTAGATGTTTGCATGTTTATTACTCAGTCACGCAAAAATGGTTAAACGGATTTTGATGACATTTGGCACAGATGGTATGTAACCTGGAATAACACATAGGAAATTTTATCCGGATAGTAAATTCCTCTGGGATAATTTTCGACCAGCACGCGGGCAAAACCGCTGGCAAAAGCTAATTCATAATAACTCTATTCAGAAATAATAACAAAAACAGTATTTTTTTTAAATTCTGGCTTTCGCATTTTTCGTAGGAATCTCGTAGCGTTTCGTAGCACGAATCATGTGAGCTACTTACTATCTATGTTTTCAATGATCCTTTAAATATTTTGAGTTCTTTCTTTCACTTCAATATGTCTTAATCGAAAATAAAAGGAATTACAAAAAATGCATCCACTGATATTTTCGCCTTAAATTGATAAAAATAATCATCATATTTTATCGTAATAGTAATTAGTATATAATATTCAGTACAAATCGAAAATACGTGAAAATAGAGGTTACTTCGTGATGTTTCTTTCCCGAGATATTTTTTATATTTTGTGTTTAGGTCCAGAAAAGTATGGAAATATCATGTAGTTGCTCATATTATTTTTATTTTATACCTTAGCCTTATTTATTTAATAAATAATCAAATTTGTCGTAGTTTTATAATTTTTTTACAGAATCAAATCAAAAATGGGCAATTTTTTTAAAATAAAGTACCTACCAAATAACCTGTAAATGTTGCCGTCTACGCGAGACCATCAATCTAATTTCTAATAAATAAATACTACTGACCTCTTTCTAACATAACATTATGATAATGTAATAATAGTTTATAGAATTAATAATATAGCGCCACCTAGAAGCGTAATTATGTTATGTTTATGTATGTAAGTAATCATAGATTACAAAATACTTTTAAAACGGGGACATATTTTTACTCCGCAGCGGTGATGAGTAAAAAATGGTTTTTAGTCATTTGTATTGTATGTCAGCAGGAACTACTTTTGAAAGAGAAAAAAGGCTTTAAACATTCCATTTAAGTTGAATAAGTACCGAAGAGTTGTGAAATGAAATATTTATATTGCGTAGTAACGGTAGCAGCCGATTATGGTGTGGTTGGCGTACAGAGTGCTCATAGGCATATTTAATTTTCTCTATCAATTTTCACTTACCGTGTTTCTGACGTGCACGAGAGCGTTCCACATTGAACGATGAAGTAGTTAGTCCACATTAACCATCAGCCTGTTATGTTCCCACAGCTGGGACACAAGGTTCCTCTCTGTGTGAGGGTGTGGGCATGCATCCATCACGCGGGCACAGTGCGGGTTGGTGGATATCACGTCTTCGATCTAGCACATGCCGATTTCCCGAAGATGTTTTCCTTCACCGTTTTAAGAGCAGTGGTGACGAAATAATTTTCAAAAAGTGAAGCTTCTGTCAGGAGTGGAACATACGACCTACAACTCGTTAGTCGAAGTCTTTAGCACTGGGGCACCACTGTTCTAGCAGCAGGATATTAAAATGAGCTAACTCAAATCCAGACTACACTCTGTTTAGACTGGCAGATTAGATTTTAAGTTAGGAAAGTACTCAAAATCATCAAGTGGTCCAATCTGCATAGATTTGATACATGATAAAGTTGGACGTCCGGTGTTGTTTTAACACGCTTTTATTAGCTTCACCTAGTAAGCATGTTTGTAACCGACTCCTTGGGACTTGATTTTGACCCACTTCAAACGGTCAGATTTCATTTAAACTTCGTAGACTTACCGAGGACCGGTGAAATTCAATAATTTCATAAATTTGTTCCATAATGTAAATTAAAAAAAAATCACGCTGTTGTAGTTAGCAGAGCCAAAAAATAGAAAATAAATAATAGATTTAAAAAAAATAAAAAACACGCTTTAAAAACCAAACTAAAAAAACAGAAAATTATTGCAAAAACGCGTGGTGCACTTTTTGAGGTAAGTATTTTTCTATTCAATTAATATCAAACACCCTACGCTTTTTTGAAATTATGTTCTGCTTTTCTAGTTTGGTTTTTAAAGTGTGTTTTTTAGTTTTTATAAACCTATTATTTATATATCATAAGTACTGGTTACTGATCACTCATTTGGTATGACTAGTGGCATATTCATTCATACAGGAGATTTGTTTCAGTAAGTGTCGTAGTTGGTACGTAGATCTGGAGGCCATAACAGCGTTGAATCTTCAGGTGGGGTTCTGAAATAGATAAGTCAGACGTATTCGAAGATATAGCTGACCATATATTGTAGCTAATATAGCGCCATGAGTCTGTTATCTGATGCGTTTGTGCAGATGTCATTAACACCTTTCGATCGACTAGATACCTACTAAATTATCTTTCCACGTGGCTATATTACTCCGTGTAACAATTTATGTATTACACAATTTATCTAACCACTATTAAATGCTATCCAATTTATTCCGGTTAATAGTGTCAGTGTCATGTGTTTATCGCTATTATTATGAAGTCTATTTACATAAATTACATTTAGTACATTATGTAGTACTTCAATAATCGTGTCACATAAACAGCTTTCGCTAGAATAACAGTATAGAAAACACAATTTATTTGAAAACAGAGCTCGCTTTTCTACTAATTCTTTATTATCGTCCTAATGTTGTGTAAAACCATTGAATATATGGAATATTATAGGAATGACAAACGTTTTGTTAATAATTTTATGCATAATTGGGATTTTTCGCTATTAATATGGCATCATAATTACGACTATTTGATAACTTAAGTCGATGAATTTAGAAAATGTCCATAAGAATCGTATCTAATTTTCAATTTTCCCTTAAAACTGCACATTGCCAAGTGAAACCAACCAACAAAGTTGATTTCGAAAATATTTTCCCAAATAGCTGGTAGGGGCCAACGATTGCATGATGTCCGAAATCGAAATCGGAAAGGGCCCCTTGGTTCGCCACCCCGGGGCAAATATAAAAATCATTCATATGGACAAAATAAAATTGCATCCCAAATAACCCGGTGTTCATCGGCCGAAAATCTATTAGCAATAAATATGAACTTTTCCGATTTCACAGGATTTAAAATGGCGATGGGCGACTGAACTTTAATATGAAATCTTCTTATGACTTTTCATGTTTACGATGACATTGTTCAATTGCTTTTGTTCTATTGGTTAATTAAGTCGTATTTTAGGTTGAGCTACTGCTCAAACTTGCCCGGTACACAATTCATAGGGTAATAGGATCAAGATTAATAAACTTTTTTAAGTTTTTGGTCAGTGTCTGTTACTTTCCTTATTTCTTAAAGAAGTCGGTGTAATAATGAATGCTGCATGATTTGACTTGAGAAGGTAACATTTAGATGTTTTTTTTGGTCAGTGTCTGTTACTTTCCTTATTTCTTAAAGAAGTCGGTGTAATAATGAATGCTGCATGATTTGACTTGAGAAGGTAACATTTAGATGTTTTTCTTCTTAGTGGAACTAGGCACATACTTGCGAAATATTTACTTTTCTTTGATTAAACATACTTAGGTATCACTAGAGCTGTTGCACCGATCCTAAATAAATTCGGATAGTGCCAGGAGAATGATGAATGATGAGGTATCTCTAGAACATTGATTCTGAATCTTTAACATTTTAAACACGTTTTGCATTCTTGTTTATGTTTATTAGGCCTGAAAGAGTAAAGATGGGTTTCAGTAGGGTTATATAAAACAAAACACAGTAATTTGATAATTTTCCCTTTTAATCTTGATATTTTCATCTACGATACAAGGCACACACACAATTTTAAGTAAATTAATCATAATAATTATAATAGAAATAATAAATAGTTACATTTGCTTTCAGAACTGCATACTATTACCGAAATACAAAATAGGTACATTGAGAAGCCTCAACATCTAATTGACAAAGAAAAAACTATTTCTACGACAATACTGGACCCGGCCCGGCGCGGGCACATACACAAGTCATCGCTGCCACATCAGTATTGTCATTCTATTGTAATCAAATGAAAATAACTGATACAAAAGTACCACATTCATGCCCTTTACACAATCACACATGTTCAGCTAAACATTTATTGTAACAACTAAGTTTTATTCATTACGTCGTATTATCTTTTACAGATAATATGTAATTACTTGTATTAAGCGATCGTTTGCATCGGCGCTTGACTATTCACCGATTTATTCTCAAATACATTTCTTTTCCACAATCCCGTGATGCGTATGGAATTTTTCAATAGCCGGAGTGATTTCACGAAATAACAGTTGGTGTCTGAACTTGACGTAGTTGCCCAATAGCCAAGCGCCAATAGTACGCCCGATACAATCTCTAAAACCTTACTTTAAGCTATTAAGACATCCAAAGTCTCGTAAACTAAGCATCAATATAAATAACACTATCGTTTTATACTTTATGTATAATGTTAAACTACTGAACTTATTGTTAGGTTAACTACCCATATACATCGACTCTGCGTTATGGATATGAGATATAGCGATTATAATTATTTATACATCTTCTAGTTTATGAAGTTTTAAAGAAAACACTTAGGTTATATTGTACGCAAAAAACTGTCTCTTCTGCTATCAGTCAATAATATTGAATTGTAAAAATGTATCCGTTTAAAACCACTAACTTAACGTATCTATCGTACACTTTTATGATTTATGAAATACACTAGTATCAGTTAAATCTAATCATTGCACTAAAATTGAATAAATTACATGAGAGTGAAGATCACAATTATTTACTATTGAAAGTAAAACATCATGGGTGAAAGAAACGTACCTACTATTAAAAGTTTTACTGAAGATATCGTAACGGCCTTTTAAACAAACATCTTAGGAACTTAAACACCTATCGTTTACAGAAATTGCGAGACTAGTGACAAACATTTTGAAAAACTCTCGAAAAGCAGTCTTAGATCAATTCCAACAATTGTCTCAATCGATCACTGAACATTTGAATGTGACAAAGCTTATGATATGTACGTAGGTACAGATTAATTTGAAAATAAATTCAGATTTACAAAGGCAAATAACAATGGATACTTAATATATAAATATGGCATTTAACGGTAAGTTAAAGGTACTCTTCATAAAAGATTAAAATATCGACGAATAAATTACTCGGATCGTCGATAAAACCGTACTGACTTAGTCTAATAATAATTATAAAGGGATATTTACAAATTTTTCTATGGAAGAAGAGTTCATGAGACTTCGTTTTAACACCACGAAATCTACATCTTACTTCAAATTCAATAACAATATTTACAGAGTAATCTCAATAACGAGAAGTAGTTTCAATTTCATTGAGATCGTTTATGCCAAAAACATGAGTTGAATAAACAATCAGATGAACAGTTTGACGGGTTTCTATGATATTTTTGGAAGTATTTTTCTTTGAGTTCCTGTTGAGAGTTGTGTTATCGATCAGAACGTTGAGACCACTGATAAGTTCATTCACCAATCTCGAATCTTTGGATTTTACTTTTCCCTAAACTCGGGTTTGACGCTGATCATTGGTTTTCTCGATTCGTCGATTTCTTTGTCGTATTCTCGTTGGTCGGGGTAGTCGCTGGCCCCGGAATGCGCCAGCTAAGTGGCCGAACTGAACAGTACTGAGTTCTTGTAGTAGCCGGCGCGGTCTGACAGGGGGCTCTTCACGTCTCGCTCCATGGCCTGCTGGCGGGATTTGCGCTCCATCTCTAACTCTTGCGCCAGAGTTTCTGATGGGAAAAAGAAACAGAAGTTGAATTAAATTAGAATTCACAAAACAAAAATGGATACAAATTGGTGTCTAAAATCAAAAGTCAAAACACAATTATGTACAGAAAATACCGAAGCGACACCACCGGAAGACAACTAAGTAAAGGGGAACAAACGTTGGTACAATGTCGCACAGAGAGCATACATATGACATATAGTTCCACGTGTGTCGCTCCGTAAAATGTCATTAGTGTTTCGGGGAAAGCCGTCTCACATCAAACGGACTTCACATCCGTATGGCACATTCTAATTTAATATTCGATATTGCCTTTGTTAAAAACGTAGCACTCACGTTCAGCGAGTGTTATTAAATTTCTCGTATAAGGGTTATTCGCTACTGTTCTGTTCGGGGTGATATTCGGTGTATAACTGATGTTAAATGGAAATTTTGAATCTGTCTCTTGATTTTTTGTATTCTGTTTATGGTGTACGAACTATTTTACAGACTACCTTCACTGGATATGGTTTGTATTTACGTTTTTTGGTAATATAAACATATATGATTCATAAACGAATGTCGAAGGATGACCAAGTAAGTATAAAGTAGTATGTTAAGAACTGAGAAGGCAAGAAGTACTTGTACATACTGATTTCTTTTAATATACCTACCTATCTAAGCGTTTCATATAAACAAACCATCTAAACATAACATACTGTGATTGGAGTAAAGGTAAAGATAGACAATTCCGTAAACAGTTTGATACAAATTGCATGTTAAAAGACGAATTTCCGGGCAAAAGCAGCGCTGTAGCAAAACGTCGCAACAAATTAAGGCATAAAAAATGAAACACGTCTCAAGCACAGGACATCCTCTAATAAGATTTCACGAAAATTGACAAAGTTCGTGAAGAGGCAAAGAGTAGGTGAGGTAAGGCAATTGTCTCCGAAAACGTCGACGTTTTACGAAATATGCTTATTCAATTTCATGCAACGCTTGCCGCCTCCTGCAATTTACGAGATATAAAAGATATAAACGGAATCGCGTTTTTTGCTTACTTTGATGGAGCATTTTCTCAACGGGGAATTGAATTTCTCTTCCCGACATTCGTTTACAATTTATGTTCTGAGTACCGAATTTATAACCTACACCAATTTTTGCACTTCCAAAAAATGTTTTAAACGTAGCTTAACCGAAAAATAATTTGAATTTAAATTGTGTTTGCACCGCTGTGAAATTCGAATCAAAGAAACTATTTGAAAACATTCGTCAGTTGGAAAAACTCGATTATGATCCGATTTGTTTCAGTGTTGTGTTGCCGGAGGGCTTCACACTCACAAGTGTCACCGTCGAGGGTTGTCCCGAAACAGAAACCTATTATCTCGGGCGAGATTATACGCCTAGGGCGTCACAATTAAATATTATACACTTAAAAGCTTCGGCCTTTGCCGTTTCACTTCGCTGCCACCCCTAAATGTCCCATTAGGTCTGTTTGAATACGTAATATTTTTGCATTTGCCGCTTCTAAAACAGAATTGCCGGTTCCTTTGAGAGCTATAATCTATTTGTTCTTTGAAACAACTGTAATGGTTGAGCGCTTAGCTTAATAAAAGTTGTCCTTTAATGTTTGTTTTTTCTTTCTCCTGTCTCAAAATGATCGAAATGTATTTGACATTAGGTTTAGATAGATTGTAGGTATACAGTTGGAGTTGTGAAATGTTTTATATTTCCAATCAACAGTGACATTAACTTTCACAGAGTGTTGTTAATAGACAAAAACTTGTAAAAGAAACAGTTCTTATTTCGTTTTGATCGAATGGTCAAGGAATGACAAAAAGGGACTTCACAAGGTGGACGTGAACCGATCTATTTGAAAAGTAACAGAAATAAAACGATAGTGGACACTGATCGATAGTGAGAATAAATCGTTTTTTGTTACAACAATTGTAAGTAAAGCAATAAACTTTATGTGGAACAGTTTCACTCAAGTATTTATTATTAGCTGTCCAGTTGTGGCTGGGATCTTTGCTAATAATTGTTTATCTTTTTCAAGATTATTTGCATTTAATTTAGAAATAGGTACGAAACATTGGCTATCCTGTGAATATCAAAGAATCCACAGGTAAAATTGAAAAACATTTGAATAGGTATTCGAATGAGTCTAGATGTAACTGTCTGATGAAAAAAAAACAACTGTCACTAACTGGACCATTCTGTGCAAAAACTCACGAAATAAATAACTATGTTTGGACAAAATACAACTCGTTGATTACTTATTCAGTTACGGATCGTTAGACTTCATGCTAACAATTTCATGTGACTGCTGATCTGCCAAATACAACCGAAAAAAAAATCGATACAAAGTCATCGATTATTTTTGAAGTGACGAATCGATTTTCTTATTAAGAAGCTCAAGCAAGAAATTAGTTTGGTGCTATTCGAAATGAAATGTTTTTGAAATCGTACAAAAGTTAACGTTGTATAAGAATGTTGTAAGACGTCTTTTCTAATTAAAATAAAAAAAGCTGTAAATAACAAAAAATCTGTTTATTAATTTTTAAACGATATTTTCACGACATCTAATATCTCTGTAGAAATAATAGAAAGTACATCTGCTCATTATTTTTAACAATTTTTAACGCAATCGACACCTCGGCACGTTGTTAAAGCGAAATTAATTACTGCCGTAAAAATACAGAGAAAAAAGTGAGTTGATTAATTCTTCGTTGGAAATTTGAGAAGGTTGTGAACAAAGGGTCGGTTTAACCGGATGATTGTGAAGGGAACTATAGGTAGATAACAACGAACCACTGGTCTCAACACAAGTCGAACGAATGGACGCAGTTGGGATGAAGTGCCACTGTTGCTGACTCTATTGGAGCGCGACGAATTATACTGATTGGATTGATTTTCTATTAAAGACATTCTTTTGACTTTTTTATCCACAGAATCAATTCCATCGTGACTCGGATTCAGTTCGCTTTAAATCTTTATCATTGTCAGTAATATTGTATGTATTTAGTTGCGCGCTCGGTCAATGTTATGATAATACGCAATAAGTCGTCTATATATAACGCTGAACACAATGATGCGGGTGATTACTAAGAATAAATAAAAAAGTTAATATCGTCAAAGGTTTCGAGCGCACCTGTGCGGTACAATTTTATTTCCATTCATTTTACAAGCTCACCTAAAAAGTAGCATGGAGAAGTTTCCTCTTTATTAATTTTTCAACTTTATATTACTTATGTAACATCGGATGGTTTATCCGTTTTACAAGCGCAGCTCTAATAACGGCATCAACAATGTTTTATTAAAACATCTTGATATTAGAATTATAATCAATGATATTGTTTTTACGTAATAAATTAGTACTGTGTGTATCTAATGGGAATTTATGACCGTCTTCTATAAAGTACCTTTGTATCAAGCAATATAATGATGTCTATGATCGAAACATTATCATGATTGATTACCACGTTTCTACGTAAGTATTGTTGTCATTTTCGTAATTTTAATATCCCTCATTTCACCTATATTACATAAATATACAGTAATTACTCGGAACACTTTTGACTCATCCCGTTTCTTATGAAAAGCACGTAGAAAAAAAGTTTTCTAATTTACGAATAATAAAATATGTTTTTTTCTTTTACCGAAGGCACTGAGGAAAGTTGATGAAAGGCTCCAAGTTTTAATTTTTGTTTTTCTGTTACCAACCTTTTTATATTTACAACCCTCTTGTATTTTTCTGTTTCAGCTTTATAGCTTTTTACCTCTTCTTGGATATGTACTTTTAAGAGAACTTTCTTTAATATCCTTGTGACATAAGAAGTACTAAGAATCTGTATTAATTTTGACATTCGAACAGTACGTGTATCAGAAAGTACTGAATAACAGGTCTTGCAAGAAAATTTTACAAGTACAAAAATAGTTGACCATGCAAATTCAAATATAGTAAAGCGATTCCGATTCAAACAATTGGTATTGCGTGTTCGCGTGCGTCGGAACACTCGGGGTAGCGTAACACTTAAATTAGTAGCAATTTCTACTTGAACAGACTGTCGGCAAAAGGCACTCGTCCGAGCAAGGGAAATGCTTAAATCCGTATCAATGTTTTGCGAATTGTAAACACCTATTCGCCCCCTCAAGTTAATTTAGTACGTAGGGGAAGTAATAATGAAAAATTGGTTGCAATTGGCAATTTATTAAGTGTCTCTTGTGTTTAATATCTTGGTTTTAATGATACATTTTAAGATTTGCGAGACAATTTTAAAAGGTATGGTTTTCTTGAATAAACTTGTGATAACAAACAAATATACCGAAATGACAGACAAAACATAAAAAAAACAAAGTCCAACAAATTAAAACATGCAGTGAATTTTAAAGACTATTTAATGGAACATCGTATTTGGTATCAGTCAAGTTCCAGAGCCGGGTGCGCCACTACTTTCGGTATGCTGCAGTACGTCGATGCATTTTTAATGAAATATCTGGGCTTTCCACAAAGCGGATGATAAATGAAAAAAACAAAATACGGTTTGATTCACCGATACAAGCAACAGATTTTTGCTTCTTGTTTCATCAAAGTTGAGCGCATTATATTTTTTATGATTCAAATATAAGTGGTTTTTGCGGGTACTGTTTTTGTTTTGGACAATATTAATGAATTGGCGTTATAATCAGTTCAAGTTTATGAGGTTACTGGTATTTCAGGTCTTAAACATGCGAGTGAGAACAGTAGATACAACGTGGACAAGACTTGCTGTAATAATATCGCGTCGAGATTTTATCGCGCACTGGATCTCCAACGCACTGACACGCCAAGGGTTGAAAATCGAACAGTGTGTTTTTTGACGCGCTGAGATGCATTCTGCTGGATTCACATTGCTCAGTTTAACATCGAGATTTCAAAATCTAGTGCTCGATAAAATCCGGCCTCGACATATTGACGTCTGGGTGAAAATAGACGAACACACAAAAAAATATAATAATTCAGAATTACTATTTAGTATTTAACGAGTTGATAGCTTTACTATGAAACCCGCGCAGAAACGGAGACTAAAGCATCCAAAGATAAAAAGTATATTTTTAATAAAAAACATTTCCAAAACCATGCATTATGCATGCATAATCGTACAAACCAATGTTATATTAGAATTCGTTCATAAAAGCGCGCCCCCAAAAATCACAATACAAACCGAGAGAGCTCGCATATCGTTGTACTTTTAAATACTTGACATTCCCGATACGAAAGCTATGCAATATGATGAGTATAAATTTCATTTCGGTGGAAAAAATTTCATCTCCAACGGACCCTTTTTACATTCGAAAACCATACATATCCTCAACGTATGAGTTCGTACCGGAGAATTCAATAACGTGGACTTATTAACATTTCGTTTGGATAATGTCCTGATCATTGGGAAATTAACGTTTGAAATTATTTCTCGAAGTTAAAAGAAGGAGTGGAACAGATGAGGGACATTCCTAATTAACTGAACTGCCATAAATAGACGAATAAGAATGATTAAACATCGTTGAAATGGAATGAGATGGGGACGATCCAAGAGCTATATAGGTATATACATTTTCCAAACATCTGATTTTATGGCTGTTTTTGTCTACGAAAAAATTTCAGATTGGTAGGTACTTAGTGACTGCCGTTTTTCTTTTCAACTCACCTAGAGTCTTCGGCAGAAATCGAGAGTACCAAATATTTTGATGCTCACCAGAGTAATTCTGCCAGAAGGCAGCTCCTCCGCTCATGATGTCGACTGGTGGCGGTGGGTAGTTCCACTGCGGCTTGTCTGGCGTGCGTGGAGGGTCGCGCTGGAAGGGAGGTGACGCTGACGGGGGCTCAGCACTGGGGGGCTTGCTCTCCCGTTCCGAGCCATTCTCCCGCTCCGAGCGCGGCGTCTCTTGCGATGACGGGGTTAGGTTCTCTGTGGAATGAGGTCACGTTAGCAATAAGGTCAAAAAGTTAAGGATATGATACAACAGAACAATATGTGTTGACCATAAAAGTGTTCCATAAAATGACTTTACCAAAGAAAGTCACAGTAAATTAGCAGTACTCGTATCAATCAAGGCAAACAGACAGCCAATAAATGTAGCAAACAGCGATTATGCAACAAAATCAACTCGAATGCGTGTTAGTTCAGAACCCTCGTTTCAAATGGTCTGCGAAACGATTTCCTGACACGGAGATTAGTACAAGCCATCACCAGCGTTCACCCACCCTTCTTACATCACGCACTCGACACGCATCCAACGCCAATACGTCACAAATCATCCCCGTTAGCAATCAAAAGTTAATCTTAACTACGCTACGTAAAGCTCAATGTTCTAAGAGTGCTGCTTGGAACATTAGTATGTTATTAGGTGAAATTTTCGCTACACACAGATAGTTTGACAGACGGCAAGTTAACATGTCAGGGGCACTAACACATGTTGAAACTTGTTGATAGAGATGGTATTGACAATTTGACATGTTTAAGGTAGGTAACATCTTAAAGGTTTCGGTACGTGGGATGATTGCTATGTTGCCAATCATGTAAAACTATATTTTGATAAAGCTTACCAGTTACGATTCTGAGTATTTCGGAGGGTGCTCCGGACTGTTTGAGAGCCTCTTCTACTTTCTGCCGTCTCTTGAGTTCTAGTTCAAGCTGCTCTTGAATCATTTGCCGTTGTTTTCTCTCCTTCTTTAGCCGTTTTTGGTACATCACTATCAAAAGAAACATTTTGGTTATAGATGGCTATTAGTTTATTATAATATTCAGGCTGGCAAGATGCCAGACACCAAGATGAAGAGAAAATCTTTTTATTTACATGGAAAGTTATTAGAAAAAAAATGTACATAAATATTAATGTAAGAGTGTAATATCCAGCCCAGTTGTACCGTATCGAAACAACAATTACTTGGAATACCGCACGCGGAGCAAAACAAAACTGCGACTAAATAAACGGTTTTGCGTATGCGTCGTGCGCCATACTTCTCTCCACCTGCACCCACATAGCTACGTATAAATCAACCTCAAGTAACATTACATCTGTCTCTTTCCCTCTTACGTCACTACATACCGATCTTTATCAGAAAAGTTGAGGATTCCTTAATTCACCTGCAATAACCACCTTACGTTTGGGCCATTTCTTCGTCAATAATCGCGCGATCGGCCACGCATCGAAAAGATTTCTCTTTCTAACTTATGCAGTAATGATATTTACGTCTTCTTTACTCCGAAGTTCGATTGACGAATGATTGAGTCGATACACGTGTTGATAGACGCTGGAGGCCCAGCCTCCGACAGGGCCGAGGGGCGGCGCGGTCAAGGGACCAAACGATAAACCGATCGCTGAATTATAACAATTTTTAACCCAAAGATAATATGAATTTTGGTCACGATTTGGGTCATGAAATCATTACATTAATTACGACAGCTAGAGCAACCGTAACAACAATGAAGGTTTTAGAGGACAATCCATACACCCTGATTACACATACAGGGTGACAGGGACATCTACGCGCAAGGTTTCAGTGAAATGATTCGTTGGTTATAAAAAAAAAATGCTGTTCCATACATTTTGACCAGGTAGGTATAGCACTTTTCTATGAAACAGCCGTTTTTTTTTTGTTCTATAACCAACGAAAAATTTCTGCACTAGGGGGCTTAGAATCATGTATTGAGCTCAATTCATGGTTTTATGGTTACTGTTTGCCTGCTACCCTGCAAACAACTGAAACTACAAAGGCTTAAAGAAGCTATAACACAATTCACCGATTGAAACCAATTCTACATCAATTGAAAGCTGTAACCAATAATAACCAATAATAAGAAGTCTGTAAACAATTCAGAATATCTAAAGCTTATTACTTGTACCATCAGGTAAGTCGGGTAACAGTCTCGAGATGGCAAAAGATAGAGTTTTGATGGAGTCGAGCGGCGACCAAGATGCGGATAACTCGTGTTATGGAAACGGTATGAATAATAAACTAATAAAAATAAGACACGCCCTCTTGTCGTTGCGATGCTGGAGTGTTGGAACGAGATTTGAGTACCGCGAATTTGAATATTGTGGCCATTTAATTTCGGTGGGAGCGAAAAATATTTTAATGGAGTGAGAAGAATTAAATACAGAATTCAAGTTAAGTATTATGTAGTAAGAAATACAGAAAACGTCATACAGAATGATAGAGATAATGACGAAGTAGTTAACATAACATATATATAAATAGCCTTTAATGTTCCTACTACTGAGACACTGGTGAGTGAGCTGGAATCCACCACGTGGGCCCTGGGCGCTTTGGTAGATGTCACATAAATGTCTTCGAATTTTGAGTTCTAGGACCATTGGTAAACATTAAATATAAATTAACATATTTTATCAAGTCTTTAATGCTAACTACCATCCATTGCAGTTAAACATACAAAAAGAACGAATACAAAATTAACAACTCTAGAGCAATGTGGAATGAAAATAAAACGAAAGCTCGTTTTCTCATTAAAGATTTGCTAGTAATTAATGTTGTTGCTAATGAAACGGGCGAGGTTCACTAGCGATCGACTCCTACGCATCATTTGTCATCGTACGACCTCCGACACGAGTCAGTAATAACGTACGGATTGGAAAGTTCGTTTTTATTTCCATTCGCGTTTTTTGCAACAGAATCGTACATATTAAATTAGGAACTTGATTTTGTCTGATATTTCTCAATACGTTTTTTGCACCTTCCACCGTGGTTTGTTTAGCAACTTCATTAAGTTCTGCACCGTTAACCACAATGTCAAAAGGTATATTATTTACACGACCGTACATAATTACTTTGTTAACAAAATTAGGATGGAAAGGTCCGTACGTTAATTTCTCGTCAATACAAAGGTCTACGTCCAAAGATCCGTTCAGTGGAAAATTCGTCGGACCATCGAGTCCGAGCATCGATTCTCTTTAACACCTCTGAAAAACCGGTTTGCACTCGACTGAAGCTTATTTTAGGATCTTTTCATCTCACTTTTTGTGTCTATTAACGCGTAAACGTTTTATTAATTAGCCACCGGCCAAACCTTTTCCTTACTTTGTCGTGTCTATATTTAGTTAGTTCCCTTTTTCAATCTTGATCAGTGATATGAACAGCCGCAACTAAACCGTCAATCAAGTTCTTCCTACGCTTAATCCAGCGGCAGAAGCGCCGTCTGCGTTCATTGTTTCTACAAGTCAATATTTGTCTATAGCTCGTCGGCACCGCTTTGTGCTCCATAATCCGGCCTATTGCTTCCTCTCGCCAGGTCGGAACGATGAATCGTAATAATTCCTCAATCGATTATTTCATTTGACGCTGGCTAAACAAAAAGTTTGAATCTTTTATGGCCGCCTTTGTAGTCGATGATGGGACCAATTTCAAATAGTAGGGATGTATTCACCGACTTATGATATTATTATTATGGTAATACTTCTTTTGTTCCAATTGAATTCGAATTCAATATATTATGAAGACGTACCTATTGGGCGCCGTTGATCCTTAAATATATTCATCAAAGCCTTTTTGATCGGTCGACTAACGTTTCATATACAAACCATAATTACTGCGTAGAGTTGGCGTTAAATCACGGTATTATGCATACAAAAACAGGACAATAACAAGACACAAGGATTAAAAGAACACAACAAAGCTGTGATATGAAGCGAAACAATTCGATGACCGAGCGTATGAATAAAAACGAACCACCAAAATATTGAAGGAATCCGTTCAAAGGGGCAAAAATGCAATAAAAAGCCGGGCCCGATACAGAACGAGAGTGTGGTTAAAAAGCAACGAACGAATATGGTTGCGAACATCCGCTGCAGACAAAAGTTGGGCTACTTGACTATGCAAATTATATTTGCGGACCGCCGCGGCTGAGACCCGATCTCCGACGTTTCGTTTCACTTTTACGTATATAACGTGTATTCTTTTCATATTTTCATCCGATTTCCTTCCCCTCCGTTCATTTTGTTCCGTTTTAAAAGTCGCGGAACAATACCGCTTTCCGCGAGGCTTATTCGCCGCAAGCAGTTTCTTTGCACGCGGCTTCTTTCTCTTGTTATTATACGTATCTTTTTACATCTATCGAGTTTTCTTTTCTTTAATACTTTTTAACTCATAAATGGCTGATACGGTCCCCTAGGGTTTGTTGCCCGAATAACATGTAAATGAGTCGGTGCTCGAGTACAAATTTAAATGGGTTCCTCTGTTATTCCGTTGTTTAGTTGTTTATCATCTATAGCGATCGTTGTATTTTAATCGAAAAATGTGTAATTTGTATAATTTTTGGAACATTTTAATTTATTTAATGTTTTATTTGGTACTTAGGTATAGTTTTTCATTATGATGATTGTTATAATGTATTCAAATGAGCTTGTTAATTTACGAACATAAGCATACATTATTTGTAATGCTCGAGGTTTTTGTAATTGTTGTTGTTGTCAGATTATATAAGGGTTTAAATTTAATTTAAATAACTCATGTGGTAATATTACAAGGCCCTTTTTAAATGATTATGTACATAGGGTGTTTTCCAAAGTGGACCTTACGGTGTATTAAAGGCTAGTAATAAATAACTTTAATTACATTCGACGAGTCAAACTAAGTTAGAAGGAGATTATTGGAGAAACAGTAGGCGAGAGATTGGTCTGACAAACCGAAGGAAGAAATTGTAAATATAATTCGTAGAACTATTTCTAGGAATAATTAGCCAAACAACAACAGTGTTGTATTCCCTTAAGGCTCCTCTAGTACTTACCGTCGACGTTATTTTCCAACTGAATATTTTCACCCTACTTAACCTTGTTTTAAACGACAAGGCACGGTTCTAAATAATTTTCCACAATCTTTCCCAACTAATACATATTACTAGTACAAGATATACGCGTGTCGTCTAAATAAGTAAAGTTGGTGAAGGCGCCCGCGCCGCGCCGTGTCGCCTTATCTGCGGCGCACAATGGGACCGGGCCGCGGATGCGGACGTACTTATTGCTTTATGGTACACCTACCCTACACGCAATACACCACATATACTTTTTTTTTTAACGAAAATAACACGTGGAAAAAGTTTTCCCTAGAATGGCGCTGAACGAAAACGCGGATACCTAGTAACTAACACAATCATGGGAATTAAGTTTCGTTCGTTTTTCAACACCAAAATTGTGTAATTCATGTAGTTACTTAGTATGTTTTTTTTTTCTAATTTAGTGAGGCTTCTATTGAATCAAAACATGAACAAACAACTAAGACGCAAAGAAAGCGTATTGTAATAAAAATAAATGAGGACCTTGATCAGTTGATCTTAATTGCACTAGTTATCTTATAGTCCTTCTATTCATTAAGAAAATATGTTCAACATGTACTTTATTTTTAGCACACATAATAAAAATAAAGCACGCAATACAGGGCTTAAGTCAAATACACAGAATGACATTGACATTGAAATTACATAAGAATCCAGCACTGAATTTTTATGCTATGACAGATTTAAATGACTGAGACACGACGATTAGTTTTTCCAAAAAGAAAATTGCTCGAAAGTTTTTCCGATGTAGTTTTTATGTCACAAAGTCTAGGGTACTAAAGGTACAAAAGCAAAATATATAATTATAATATCGATAGATGCCAATAGTTTTCCCACCGGTGCAATACGACGTAAATAAGCATCGACTTTTATGACAGTTGCTCCCCTACCAGTCGGAGCCGAACGATTTAGATAAGTCTTTTTATAGTTCTTTATTGAAAATAAATTGCCTAGAATAAAATCAGACACAGTTCAAATGGCTTTCCGATAGATGTGTATGAAATAATGTCTTTTAGATAAGATGTGTCGTTATCATGCCAACGTATGTTACATTTGGGTTTCATGAGCTGATTGTGTCGACGCGTTTCGTTGACATCCGATATTAATGTTAATGATTTTCGAGTTGTGATATAACGTGATATTGCTTTTCTTGGAGGTTCGACGCGAGGAATGCGACATGTTTCACGATTTTATTTATGGTTTATACTAATTATTTTAATTAAATTTTCATTATTATACATCAGTGTGCAACTTAGTGTAAATTTAATTACTAATTACAAAGTTCAATTCAAAGTACAGTAATGATTCTAATCATATTTGCAAGTAAAATAAAGCTAGACATTTTTTTATAAGGTTTCAATTATCGTATTAAAGTAATATAAAATCGATCGAAGGTGGAATAAAAAGTAACTCCGACACATTGTTCTATAAGAACATTTGTCAAACTGTCCGCGCCGCTGTCTCGTACAGTCGCTAACAGCAGTTTAGCTTTTTATCTATTTCCACTGTTTTATTTCGGTAAGCGCGATATTTATGGGGCGGGTGTCGCGATAGATAAACATTTTCCTCAAAACTGTACGGATTATTGTTTGTGTCAGACAAGTGGGGATCTAAGTTATGAGTCGGGAATGACCTCCGCTGATAAAAACATTATATTTTCTCTGCACAAAATCGGACCAGAACTTATAGATATAAACAAACAAACATACGCGCTTCCATATTTCATAACATTCCATCGTACATTTCAAACTTAGAAAATATCAATAAAGGTACGGAGGAAATTTTTATGAAAAAAATAAGAAAAGAAGATCGCAAGCACTTTTATCAAACCGATCAAAGGGCCGGTCGGACATTCCGACTTCTTACGACGTTAGTAAAAAATACAATCTCTCTTTATAGTTACCATTCCACTGGTTATTATATCCGTATCGATACGGCTGAACTTACCGACCGTGAAATGCTCGATTCTCGATATTGCCCGCCCCCGGCACTACTACAGTAATTTCGGACGCTTTAAAAATAAAGAATTTACACAAAAAAGTAGTATTTATTATGGATAAAACGCTTCATGGATATTTACGTAATTACTCGTAATAAAAAGGTATTCAAATATTTGTAGTAACTTCTCAACCATTTTCAACATTAAAAATGTTTCGTAAAGTGGAGCAAAAACTTTCAGTTTTGTAACTACGAACGATAATTTCAAAACAAAAGGCATCAACATTTTATTAGATGTTTGCTTACTATAAATTGGTACGTATCTACTACAAACTTATAACAATGGCAATTTAATATTTTCGCGAGTATCACTGACGTAGATTTCGAGTAATTGTCCATAAAAATTTGCCGAATAGTCGTGTCGACGTAACGATGATTGTCTCAGGAAAATTGTCGACACTTCGCACGAGTTGTCATCCGCCATACAAACTTTTATTACATATAAAACATTGATCACCTTGTGTTTATTTATGTTTCTATATAAAATATTGTATTTTCGAAACCGGGTCACAACATTAGTAACATAATACTTATCAAACGCGCCGGTAAAAATTAGGACGGACAGATGAAATAAAAAGTAATCGATTCTTAGTAAAAAATCGATGCAGTTCGGGATCGAATAATGTATTTATTTTCGTTGGAATGGCTCATCGGGCCATGCTTCCTGCGACATAAGTGTGGTCGTAACATGACACCTTTTATTAATATGCCTGAATTAATAATATTGTAGATATTCGTTGGCAGGGGTCGTGAGTATCGCGTGCGAATGTATCGTGAGGCTTCGGTGCATCGATTTGAAAATGAAATATCGATTTACAATATCTAAAGGTTCTAGTAACCAGTCTTGACGTAAGAAATTATGTGTATGTGTATGCATCACGGCTCCGACCATAGCTATGTTTGTTTTTACATAAAATACGACATTATTTTATAACAGATAAACAAACTATGAAAAGTGTTCGATTACTATGTCATTGTTAACGTTTATGATAATATTTTATTATTATGTGACCGAGGTCATAATTGGACATGATTAATGGCGTTGTCATGAATTTTATTTAATCACTGTTTACGACTTATCTGCTATTTATTAGGTAAGTTATTAATTGAAGATTCGATTAACAACGAATAAACAGCACACAAAGTTCATAAAATCATAAACGAAATGTAAGCTTCAATTTCTGTACATTTAAATTTAAATCAATTAAAATAAGCAATTAGTCTCCCTCTATAATAATAAGACTTCAATTAACAACACTAATAAGAACAGACATTTATCGATAAACAAATGATTATGAATTCAAATATGCAGATATACAAAAAGGGACTAAAGAAACACGAGGCTTTTCGCAATAATTAATGACAATTCATAAAAAACAAGTGGAGCTGGGAACCTCTTTTGTTTGTATAAAAAATATGAAGCAGTAAAACATTGTAGCTGGTTATAATAAGTGGCCACTAGCAATTTCCAAGCAATAACGTAAAACACACGAGCGCAGGTAGACAAAACACAACAAATATTGACAGTAGATGATTGCACTACGTCCAGCCAGAGATCCCCTTAGCAAACTGCGAATTAAAATGGGGACGAGAAAAATTAATCCTAATGCGATTTTAATGAAGCTGAAATGAACGAATGCAGTAATGAATTGTTAAGCCGCCGGTTATTCGTTTTGTGTTAAAAGGGAGAGGATTGGAAACGAGAGAAACAAAACCAACCAACCTATGTGCCTACAGAGTCTACGTAGCGTTTTGAATAATCTTGGCATAATTTGAGCAGCATGTAGAAGCTCGTGAAGATTAAATTGATATATTAGTACCCGAGCTTACAGTGAGGAGAGTGTATTGAAGCGTAGAGAAGATAAAATGTAATAATAATTAAGGCTCAGCATTGCACAAAGACGCGTGCCTTAACATCGAGTATAAAGCACACAAGCGCTGAAAATGTACACCTGAAGTCTGTGCCCGCTTTTGCATTAACGAATGCGGAAGCGGCGCTGTGCATACAGGACGCGTTGCACCCTCCCCCTCCCTCCCAGGCAGCACAGCACTAGTACACGAGCTCACCCCCCGCGCCCCCTCACAGCTACACCTCTCGCTCAAACCAGACGCCTCCAGCAGCCTGCATGTCCCACGTCCCACCCGTGCGTTCATTACCTCCACGCGGCGGCGACCCAACAATTCAAGTTTGCTTTCCGCCACACAATCTACGGTACCAGACAGACTACACCACTTCCATACACCCATACACCGGCCACTCGAATAATAAAGATGCAGAAATTAACCCGTCCACACTGAAGAAGAGGAAACTAAGTGAAGCTATCTCGACGTGAATAGAGGTAATGCAGCGCGAGCACTCGTACAGAGAATGAAAGAAACGAGCTCGGAATTGCCCGCTTGTTGAAACAGAGGGTAAATGTCAACCGCGGAATAAAAACAGTCAACAGATAAATGCAAACGATAAACACACCCGCAAACTGAAAAGGCAGAATGTGAGAGGGAATGTTTATTTTTCTCTGCGGTGGCCAAACTGACTTTGCGGTTAGAATAAAATTAGAATCCCGTGAAGAAGCGTTTACAGCTATGAGAAATCAATAAAGTTTCCGCACTAAATTTGGTCCAGCCCATAAAATATTCAATTACGCATAAGCACACATTTGCTAAGGCCAACAACGACCACGCGGCACCCCCATTAAAGACGCCTAAGGGCCATTTAATCGGTCAGTGGATGTAAATTCGCTGGCCCCAAAACAAATATCCCGAAACTAATAAGGAAACGAAATATGTAAATCGGCTGCCATATTGTTTCACAAGTGAAATCTTCCTTTAATCTTATAACAAATCCGCGTCCAAATGGCCGGTCCGGGCTGAATTTGAATATAGGAGGGTTGAGTGAAGGGTCAGGTCGAGGAACAACCGTGTTGTGGCTAGGAAGGAGCAAATGTATGCAAGCCACGCACGGAGGAGATAGCGCCGTAATGTTGTCCTATGCACATATTGCAGCAAATTAGTTGTCGACTTGTAAACAAGGAGGAGGAAAGTAAGGCCGCTAAGACGTCGTCGGTGGGTAGTTTGCATGGATATGAGAGCGGCAATATAGGGGTCCGCAGCTGCTGGCTGTACTCATTAAGATGTTTTATGGTCGGCCCGCCGGACCGTGTTGCCAATTTAAGATATTTCTATGCGGGACGGCACCACGTTAGTTTGGCTTCCGATTAGGGGATTAAAGTGGTCCTTTAAGGTATTAGTGTAATAATTGCTCGGCCCATTATGCGGTTAGCATTGTCCCCGATACTCCCTTGTAACGCTGTTAAGGGTAATTTAAGATCATCACATATTCTGTGTATATGTTGGTGAGTGGAAAGGAAAACCAATAAAATGAGGGGCAGATTGGACAGACGAGAGTGGTACAAAACAAAAACAAAACAAGTTCGCAATAAAATCGAGTTACAGTGGAAAAAGACAAAGCTCGAACAAATTTGGTCCGATCCGTCGCACACCTATTCCCCGCGCTGCAAGTAAATCAAAGGGTGTTGAAACTTTACACCCACTTAAAGCCGGACACAGTAATAAAGCGTCCGAACTTCATCGACCCTGGACATCAAATGGGACACCCCTTCTCGCTTTTTGTACGGGGGAAATTAAAACTTCTGAGATGCTAAATTGATGACTGACTGCACGTGGCTATGTTAGAGACATATTCGCTTTTATTATGCTTCAAATATTTGATATACCTGTGCTTATGTTTCCTCGCAAAATGATCGATATGGGTTTGTTTCTGAGTATAATACAAGTATTGAGTAGAGCGATGCCCGTAGAAGTCCTACAAACTACCTCTTAGTTACCAAGAGCTTTAAACGGTGCACAACTTGCTTCCAGAGCTGAAGTGTCTCGTGTTCATCATTGTGCCTCGCACAAGTTTCCCTCGGAGGGAATCTGAGAGGCTACCAATATTGAATTGCCCTTTGCACCATAATGTAGATAGACATGACATCACAATTAATAACGATAACTTTAGTCCGTAAAAAAGGAAATGGACCCTTTTAAATTAATTCAAAAAGCAAACAGCAACGACTATCATAATTGATGCATCATATCTATCGTTAAAGATCGATGAACAAAAACATGATAATAACAATTAAGTCCAACTTTGAAGTTCCTTTAATTAAAAATAATTGATAACAACAACGTTACCGAGGACGTTAAGTTTTATGAATATAACAACGAAAGGTGCAACCCTACATCTTAGGAATGAGTTACAAACTGCTTAGTGTACACCCGACACCGGTCAGAGTAGTTGGTCACTCGGGGACAATAATTACAGATGACACTTCCAAGCTTTGAAACGCAAAACCTTCGAGGAATTAGATAAACATACATACCTTGTAGTGGTCCTTGAAATTAACGCTAATACACGTTATTTTAGTTTGCCGACGAGTTAGAATAAGTAATTTGAATACTTTCTTCTTATTATTTGAAATCTAAGTTGCGGAAAAGTGGAGTGTCCTAAAACAGGCATACGTTATAGACATAAACTATTTGTATTGTATTCTTCTTTGTTTCTCTTAATCATAATCATTTCTGTCTGATGTGTCATCAACCTCAGAACTATCAACGTTTCAGCCAATTAGTTAGTAATACCCGAATAATTTTCCAATTAGCATCCATCCGCAGGAACAGAACGACATCTCTCAAATGTAGGCTCGTGTAATCACGGCCATATTAATTGTTTCTAAAGAGGTGATTTCATATGTACGCCCAGATTAAGTGCACGACCCGCACTCGGAACCGAGGGGTTATTAAATAATTTATTGTCTACTAACTATTCGTGAGGGCACTGCTCAAATGGTCCGCTAAGATTTCGCAAAGTCTTGTTATGGAATATTGCCGGCGTAAACTTTGTCTATGAAACTTAAATGGATTCGCACAGAGATACGATGAAGACGTACATATTTTATCCTTTTACCAGCAAGATTGTTTCACAGTCGAAACATGGACGAACAATTTCATTTTAAACATCAAACAGTAAAACTGGAAAGCGGTCTTGATTGAGTTTGGTCTGAACCTTTTATAGCTTTCAATGCACATTTCTGCCTGTCAGTGGCAAATTACGCAGGCTGCCCATTCACGCTCAAAAATCACTCTCAATTGAGTCAAGTGGGACAAAATAAAAGGTGAATTCATCATGGGGGTGCGAACCGACGCCGCCGACGCGACGCCCCCTGTTGGGAAACCAAGGCGGAAAACGTATGTCCGATCCATTTGTAAACACTAACAGGTACTGGCAGCTTTTTGACAGTTTATTAAATTAAATTGTATTGGCGATTGTTTGTGAGCGAGCACTGTTGGTGAAGAAAGTGTGTGGGAGGCCACGTGATGAATGGAAGCTAACTGTGAGATGTAATCAATTTGTATAACAAGTCTGATTGATTTGTGATGTTTGTCAATAAATAAATATTAATAGACTAATACGTATCCATTTGATAGTTTTTTCTACGTAAGTTCTGTGATTGGATTATTTTCTGTATTCGTTAATACTAATATAGAGAACATAAAAGTGATAATAACTTCAGTTAAAACCTAACAGAAGGTAATCTCCCTTTTGCAAGTTAATTACAAATGACACTAACTTGATTTCCGGAATAATTTACATAAATATCCCATCAGTAAAACACGACGCAATCATGAAATATGACATTTAATGGTTTCCATAGTCACAAGCAATTATACAAAGAGCATTCTGTTGTCTGTGTACAATTTTTTAACAATCAATTTAATTCTGAAACCAAAGTAAGCAGCGCTGAATTTTAAAAAGCTTTTTTGCGTTTAACCAATTACTTTGCAGGAGACATACTCGTACCTATTAAGTAGATTGAAATACAAAAAATACAAGCTAACAAAGTTTCTTATTTTAAAATATTTTTTTTGCAAATAATACTAATCATGACAATTAATAAACTAAAACATGAAAAATAAAAGTTTCCTATTAATATTATAAATGTGAAAGTTTGTAGGTTTTGGATAATCAGATGTTTAGATGTTTGGATGTTCGTTACACAAAAACGATTAAACGGATTTGGATGAAATTAGGAACACAGATAGTTTCTAACCTGGATTAACACATAAGATACTTTTTATCTCGGTAGTAAATTCCCGTGGGATAATTTCCGACCTCCACGAGAGCGAAGCCGCTAGCAAAAGCTAGTTATTTATAAAAACACTTCATAAGGTCATATTTTGTGCATTGACTGGTTAGCTATAAACGATGGCGAAAGGTTTACACGAATCAATTTCGGCTCACGTCATTTGATTATCCCAGTCGTGTACATGTAGTACTTACATCGAAAGGGCAGGAGATAATTCATTTTTGTCGAAATATTGTTTGGTGCCTGAAAAAATTAAATTACACGCTCGTATCATTTTGCGAGTCGCTGTTTGCAATATGATGGATTAGCCCGGAATTTATGATCAATTTTAATGTGCTACCGTTTGAAGCGATGGTGGTCTTTAGTTATAACAAGATTTCGATACTATTGGTTGGTTTTAACAAGTCAATAATGTATAATAACTGGTAAAAGATTTTTTAGGCAATAACAGTCGAAAAACTAAGCGACTAACATGTCAGCACATAGATAAAGCTGTAAACAAACGTCCAAATATTACCATTGCCTTTGATTCGTTTGCTAACAGTTACACCGAAATCAAATAAACAGTTCAGTCAGTATTAGAAGAGCAATAACAACTTGTAGAAGATAAACAAGCAAATGAGTTCGCGATAAAAAACAATAAGTCGATAAAACAAGCTGAGCTAAGCTGAGCTGAGCGCATAAACCTTGCGTTTGTTCGCAAATCAGATGAGAGTATAAATGGAATCATCTTTCACGCGCCACCGGACCGCCGACACGAAAACAGAATTGATTTTATTGATGAAAGCTTCAATGAGTTTGATTTTCCAGTTTCTGTTAATGAGATTAGTTTCGATTTATCTGAGAGATGTTGAGTATTGATTACGAGATTAGACTCGATAATACTCATAACAATCTAAGCAAATACAAAGCAGCTAGTAAATAAATCACATTCACCATTTTAAGTTTAATTGCGATCCGGTATGAAACAACTCTCACAGACATGCTAACTGCAGTAATAAAACTGCAATAAAACAAGAGCACTTTAACTGGACCATGCCGGAAATCTATTTTTGTCAATAACTTAACAGTGGCAGCAGTAAATATGATATTAGCAGCAACTTTAATACGATATCCTGCAATCAAATCAGCGTATGGCTTCATCGACGTCTGCTACTCGTGTGTGGTCGAGCCGTAAACAAAGATCTTAATGATCGCACACCGGCCAACGTAAACAATTTATTAGCCCGCAATCGACATCGTTACAATCGGTTCGTGCATTCGATGCATTGATACATGTTCTCTGAATCGAACCACTTCTCCGTTTGCAGACGTGTCGATTTTAATTGCATCACTAGGTATAATTACGTAAACACGTTCTTTACTTGTTTTCGAATAAGTCTCGGGTTTTATTGCAGATTCTTTGGTAGTTCTTCTGTCTGTCAAATTATTTAGTTCACTCTTGTCTTTATTGCTGACGTCATTAGGCTCAACTCTGTATATATACAAGATTTCTTGACCATTTTAAGATTATGAGCGTTTTCTATAGTGTTAAATTTGTGATCAATAAGCGATTTCCCCGAGACAGCGGATGCGGTCCGCCGTCCACCAAGTTCAATTATTATTGAATTTCCTATGTCCGGGGTGAGTGCCGTTCCGACAACTAGGGGTGAGGCAATTCCTTTTTAACTTTCGTGAAATAATTTGCCGGTCTTTGATGGACAAAGGATTGTTTGACTAAATTTGGACAACAAACAATAGGCTATGTTGTGAATTCGGATGAATGATTTACAAATTGTCACAATGCTGTAGTTATATAAGATATTTTCACATTCTGAAAGAACACTGTGCTTCAACATAAAAAGCAACCCTGCTATTAAATCAAATTTGATTTAAGAGGGCACAGGTCAATTACGTTTTAAGTGCACAATTGTCATGATTTACGCCGATTGTTGCTATGACTTCCGATCTCAAAAACGCGGAGCTCACCCCTGTTGAAGAAAATTATTTCCACAACAAAGAGTTTTGAATTAAAGTCCTGACTCACTCCGAAACTTCACTAAGACATTGGAGATTCCTGGTTTTGTTTGTTTCTATAATTAAAACGCGACTTAAACGCTCTTCCGATAATTATGAATCTACTTGATGTTGTTATTGCAGCGAATCGGATTTACGAGGAGATGTTTTGGGCCAATTTTCTCCGATTAGTATTGGTTTTCGGTTTAATATTTGTACTGGATTTTACCAAGTCACGTTTTATCCTTGCTTTGTCGGATTTAATCAAAATTGTCGGGATGTTCTTTGAACTTGTTCTTTCTGATCGTTCATTGTTGGGTAATACGAATTTTGACAGCAATTCGTCCAGTTGCACCCGTGACCCGCTAATGTGTCACCGTGGCGTCGTGACGAAGTGTAACACATCGGGCCAGTATTTCGTGAGCAGTATTTCGCAGCGCGGCCGGCGCACGGGTGGGCAGTGTTCACATTATCTTCGCCTGGTGGCCGGCTGACTCATTCCAGTGTCGCCGACCGCCAGTTTTGAACAGAGTTCTAACTCCCAGTGGTCTGGCGCTAACACGCAACTCCGCCTCAGTAGTTCATACGCTCCGGTGGGTAATTTGGAAATTGTAGCTTAAATTTTGCAAAATTTGTTCATTTGTACTGAACTCGCTTGAATACAGAAATAGTTTTGGTTATTAATTAATTGTTGATCGCGGTACGGGTGCTCTCTACCCGGAAGGCGTGCATACCATCTTCATAATTATCACGAATACCAAATTCGTAGTCAGCGTTACCTCGTTTCCTCCCGATAGTGAATATTAAGTATAATATTAATTGTATTTATAACCTCTATCAAACTGTGCCGATGGAGTATTGTGAAAGCGAGCTCAGAATTTCACAATCAGACCACTGAAGCGAAATAGAGAGCCGTGTCAAAAACTTTCTGCTAATCGTATTCAAAGCTAGAGAATTATAATTACAGTTAAAAGCGACAAGTTTAGTATCATGTTACGGACACGGCAGGCTGGCTCAGGGCGCGTGCACTCAATTGTATAATCGACAGCTCGCCGTGTACCGGACACGGCTCGGCCGCGACACTTCTTGCCGTGTTGACTCCGTACCGTCATACTACCGGCCGCCGGATTGAAGAAACATTGTCGTGATTTTGGTCAGCCATGTTTGGTTAAGTGTTGACCGAGTGCTTGATTGAATTAAGTTTTGTTGTTGGTCACGATTAAGTGTTCGGTACTTCTTTGATCTATGAACTGGTTTGCTTCGTTAAATTCTTCTTAATTATCCTTTTTGGTCACTAATTCTAGGATCTAAAACTAATTTGGGACATTTCGCCGGTCTCTCGACTCTGTAGGCAATACAATGAATTGTCAAAGCGTTGTAACCTGGACATAACCCTCTCAATTTCAAAACACAAAAAGAATGTAACCACCGCAAAATAACTGAGTAAATTTCTCTCTAAATCAACAAATGTGATATAATTATTATTCCTATTAACCAATTGTTTTAAGAATGCTCAATCTTGACATGTTCATTTTTATTTTACTTTATTTAAATTGAATCATGTATTGTCTCGTATTTTATGTTTTTCTCCTATTTCCACAATCGTTATTTAAATGCGCAATTTTGACATGTTAATTTGTTTTTCTTTTTCTATTTTCTCTAATTTCATCATTTATTTTTCGTATGTATTTATTTGTCGTGTATTTATTTATCGTGTATACAATTAGTTATATGTGCATGCTGTGGTCTCCTGTAATTGAAGTATGAAGAATTAAGTAAATAAATAAATTCTAATGGAAAAGTTTCCATGCAACCAGCACAATTCCTAAATATTAATTCAGTGTAGGGAAGTTCACACTGTACGTAATTGAAATTCAAACTAATATCTGATGCGAATGAGCTTCGTTATTCATAGCGAAGACAATACAGTAATTACAAAGTTCATTAGGTATTTCACCAATTTGCCGCTAAACTTCGTTTCAACTCCATCTTATTACACGAAACATTATAATATACATTGAAACCCGTTCTAACAATTTCACATACAATCATAAATTCTAATTTAGCTCGTTGGTGGATCTTGTTACCACCTCGCCTTCGGTTTTCCGGACTCATTGTATGTTACTCCCAAGACATCGCAGCCCCACAGTACGTATATACAAAATTAATTAGACAAAATCTCGAGCTCTTGTAATATTTTATTATTATTTCCTATGTTGTGCGAGATTTTATTAGGGCGTTATATTTATTGCTCTTCTCTTAGGTGTAATGAATCTGAATAGGGTCTTGATTAGTCGTTACTGTATGGATGTGGCTACAAGTTTATAATTACACTAGTAGTAATTACAAGGTAGCTTACATTGTGAAACCTTCGTCGGCTTTCCGTTTCGTTATCTCTCTACGAATGTTGATGGTTTGTTAAATTAAACGTCATGCAGTGGTCTGCTATTTTCTTGATTATAAAACGCCTATCTTTGGATAGTTTGCACTATTTTAATTTGTAAGTAATCGGCTACCTTCTTGATCACCTGGGCGGAAAAATACGCCATAAAATTTTATAATTATGTTGTTAATGTAACGCTTGAGTTACATTTGATAGCTTTAATTAGTTTTATATCTTGGAATATTATATCTACAGATAACGCTGTATGTTTGTAAAAGGTACCCAAGTAAAGTCAAACAATCTAGTTGCCTTTAAACGTTTAACAGAGAACCAAAGAAGACTCCAACAATACTACTATCAGGAGAACTAACAAGATAAATTAAAGAAGTTGAACGCACAACAGCCTATAGCATCCCGATAAGGATAGGACAAAGCACTAGTTCTTAAAAGGTAGTCAATTGGTGTGTCCATCGGAGCAACGGCACGGGTCCTACATCGTATTCTACTTAGCCGTGAAATGTGTAATGCTATGCGTTTCGTTTCAACGTCTTCGCCGCCTTTTGGTGTTACCTACCATTTCGCGACTTGTTCGCTAAGTTATGGGATACTTTTATATAGTTCGATTTGTTTAATCCAAAGACTATGGGAGAGTTAGAAACGGCAAATCTGATTTATATTTTAATACAACCCTTTCGAAACGATTTGAAGAGGCTCAAGAGAACGGATTTAATAACATAAGCCAATGATGAAACACAAATAAATGGAATGTCTGAAAAATACAAATTGAAATAGAATGGATTTTTCAAATGCATAATAGAATTAGGCGGATGGATTGGATCGGAACTCAGAGCTGACCAGTCGGTGAAATCTAATCATTTGCATTACTTCCGCACGCTGGTCTCATACTGCGCTTCATTTCACGAGAACAGCCGCGGGACCTACACTAATCACATTTTGTGTACGTTTGTAAGGTTATTTTTTAACAGATTTCTGTATTTTTCGAATGAGCAAACAATATGCTAAATGGTTAATGATTTTATTTCTCTAAGTAGGTTTGTAGAAACACTTTTTCACGATGAGGTTGGCGTCTCTTATCTGACTACTCTGAGAAGAGAGGCTTAAAAAAATCAGACGTCTTAGGCTCTTTTAAAGTCCATACATAATCTTGATCATGATCATGTGAAGACTATGCAGATTGGTGTCTGAAATGGTCTTTTGTGGGAAGAACTACACAGATTGAGCTGACCTGTCCAGTCAGTGCACGCATTTTTGTCACTAGCTAGGTAATCGTGCAGATGAAATCACTAACTGCTAAAAATGCATAATTTTTCTTGATTAGATACATCTGAATTTGCAAAAACATGTTTGTCACTAATTATACCATTAGTATTTTCTTTCCTCAGTACCCTTGAATAAGATACATTGGAATCTTCAGTGTGCCACTACAGATACGCTCGTATAGCAAGGGGAGCATGTCCTGCATTCTAGAGGACACGCGTATCGGGAAAAATGTCACGTAGTGGATACCGCGGCTGTAATAAGAGCTTAGAAGTATGGCGGAGAATTAAATAGAACTGATGAAGAAATTATACGATCTCTTGAACAGATGTGAGAGTTTAGAAGTTGACTAAAGAAATATCAAAAATAACTTTTTGACAATTTATATTTTTAAAGATACGGAAGCATTTTTTTGCAAAAAAAGGCACAAGTACGGAATTCGATAATAACATAAGATAACCTTATTGGTCATTATATTTTCGAGCCGTTTGGGGTTGAAACCCTCGGGCCGTGGGGTTCGAGTGCTTATGGCCTATTTAAAGAAATCACGAAATGGCTGGCTAACCCAAGGGCTGGTTTTTACCTTGGCCAGATAAGCAATGTCATACAACGGTAAGATGGTAATGCCATCAGTCTCTTGGGTACACTACCAGTCGACAGCGATACGCATGAATTTTTCGACGCTGTACTTTAATTTGTAAATAGCTTTAGTTAAGCTAGGATATAATATTTTTTGTTTATTTATTAGTGTATATTTTTGAACAAATATCAAGGTAAGTCATATGGAAAACGAAAACGAAGCGCCGATGACAAAACGAAAAAAAAAAATTATATCGATGAAAATTTGATCTGTTAACGTTCAAATTAGAGCTAACACTGAAAAAGACGGATAATGAACACGAAACCATAAACAGATTGAAACAATTTTTCCACAGCCACAGTTATTGAACCTCAAGAAAAAAACCTAATGAAACCACCGAAGCAACGCTCCAGTGTAAATATTTACCCGACGTCGCCCACGAAAACTTTGTAGCGCCGGTAACTTCTGCCAGACCTAACACTTGCAAAAAAAAACCTGCCAGGCGTAAGCGTAGGTTTAAGTTAAAGATTCATCATACTTTCATTAAGTGTATTTTTTATTTTGAAATTGATGTTTGAGCGTGTCAATATATTTGTGCCAGTATCATCTAGTGGGCAAACTTTGTCTTTCTATACGAAATTGGTGACATTCTGTGCCCACTTTTGGTGACATTACAAACCTTCCGTGATTCTTCAATTCTTACTCGACATTTCCTTTTCATGATCCATTCTTTAAATAATTACCCAGAATCTATATTTCAATATTATCTATATTATTATCATTGTTTTTTTAATGATATAATGCCAATAACCGCATTTTCTTTCTTTCTTTCTTTGTAGTTATCCGAAATAGATTATCGGATATACGTGATAAAGTAGGTACCTATACCTTGAAAGGTCATAATAAAGATCGCTAAATATCATAATAAGCTGAAACCGGTCCGCATCCGACGAACGTTTTCTATTATGGTTCCGTACATAACCTATGTTTAACGACGCATCATCATCATCATCATAATATATCAGCCGAAAGACGTCCACTGCTGGACATAAGCCACTCCCAAAAAGGGGGGTTTTGTCATAATCGCCACGCTTGGCAGGCGGGTTGACGATCGCAGTATGGTGGTCAAATGCATAGAGAACGCTGCTGCCCGTTCTCTAGTAAGTCCTTTAATCGCCTTCTGCGACACCCATGGGAAGAAATGGGATGGTGATATTCTTTTACGTCCGGCACCACATGGAACGGCATGTTTAACGGCATACCTAAGCTTAATGATAGGAGAGACAATTGAATGTTTCTGTCTACAGTGGAATTAATTGCTTGCTTGAGTGTAGTGTAAAATAGTTACAGGTTGTGACGATATTATGAGCAGTTCTTCCCAAGACATGGTAGGGTTATCTTAAACGGAAATCTATAGATCCATGGAAGGTTATTTATTTCCCGATATCTCTTAACGACTAGCTTTTGCCAGTTGGCAAAGTTGACTAAGTTTTGGCTTTGCCCACGTTGGAGGTCGGAAATGATGTCACGGAAACGTAATACCAGGGTAAAAATCATCAACATCAAAACATTTAAACAAATTTTCACATTTATAATATTTTATTAGATCAACTACGCAATTTTCGCAAATTTAAGACTGATCAATTACGAAATTATCGTTTTCCTTGCCAATTCTAAAGTACGGAACCCTAAAAAGTATGTAAGTGTTTTCGGTAATTGAATTCCGTACACGGTCTGTATCTGGTCCGGTCCGACAGAGCGCGGGGTCGCACGTCGCACCGCGGTCAGGATTTACCGTGTACTCGGAATATTTTTTCATTTTCCCACTCTTGGCGTGAGATATCGCAGGTATTTTATGAGAACTCCGACTTCATTTGCGGATTCCTTTCCGTTGCTTATATGTTAATAGGGGCCGACACCTTTCGTTTCTTATTGTAGAGATTTTCTGAGATTGGATTACGATTAGTGATAACTTTTATTGAGTAGTAGTATTAGATACCTAGTATCTAATGCCGTACGTTGCACTGCCTTTTCCTTTTTTTATCTATTAAAAAACCTTTCCGGCGCGCACACTACATTTTACCATAGTTCCATCACAATCGAATATGGTCTTTTCGAGTATTTGCATGCCTAACGCACGGCATTCGATTTTTGTATTTACAGGGTGGCGATTTAGTCACCTGCATCCGTCAAGGGGGTGATTGTAGAATCATTCTCATCGTTTTAAACAACTTTCGCTATGAAGCCAATAGTAAAAAAAAATACATGCATCGATATTGCCTACTGTTGTATAAGAATTTGTATTTTTTTCGCGAATCTGTCAAGACTTTTGTCGCGAAATTTGCTTGAAATGGCGGGTAGAATCACCGCCTTGACGAATGCAGGTAAGTAAATCGCCACCCTGCTTAGAGAAAGGTTCTGTAGGCACTAAAAATGGCGTAGAACTTGCACTGAGAAAACCACGAGTAAAATGAATTGCCCTAGTTGAGCAATTCAATTCAATTCAATTCCTGCTTTAATATTTCGTAAAATATTAAGGCAGGAACCAGTAAACGATGGATACAAACATCAAAAAGACCAAAACTAAATATCAATCAAACAACATACAAGGTTCAATTCCCATACATCTGCAACGATTTATCAACAATCGAAATGGCTGGTAACATAGTTAGGCTATACAAACGGACTGCGCTGCCTGTAATAGGAAGCTTCCGTCTGCAGCGCACAATAGCACCGACGTCCAATGAGCATTCGACAGATTGTATCTATTAAGGCCACAGTGTAGCCGAATTGAAGGACGCCAAATTGCTGTACTGATTGGTTGCAGATGAAATATTGTTTGTTTTCAATGAGGCTGTGTATACTATTTTAATGAATGAATGAGTCAAACAAGTATTTTAAGTTTCAATTTGATGTTCCATTCTTGATTCATTCTTATTCACACTCGAATCATAGATGCCAGTGAGAGCACTAACATCCATTTTATTTCATATTTCAAGTACCTACTGAAACTTATTAGATTAAGTAAACCTTTTGTAAACTGAAGCATACCTAAAAACTTACTTAATATTTTACTATAATTGTTGATCTGCAGCACAGTAAATTAAGACACGCAAAAAGTTTTAGAAAAGTTTAAAAAAAAACGGTGCTTAGAGCAAAAATATTGGACACAATGACCACCCGTATATTTCATCAACTACATCCACACTATACGTAGGTTCATAGATAAATGATAGTCCAGTCATCGTATTTCAAATGTGTATGAACTAATACAATTATCGTAGGGGAGCTCAGTCAGCGATAGATCGCACTGACTACTGACGTATGTTGATACGATTGTCCGCCTGTTAAACGATTTCATTTGAATTTGATCACTCGACTGTCCGGCAGTGATAATGTTTGCAGGGGCTGACTCACATCAAGTGTCCGTTTGCTAACATTGCTTTGATGTACATTCACGTACAATATGCAAATAGAAATCTGTCATTGTATCTGCAGGACCTATATTTTCATTCAGAGTGTTGTTCATAGGTTCTTGCAATTAATCTCTCGTTTTCATTTGTAGAAGAGTGATTACGTGAAAAGTTTCGTTTATCAGTGGAAACCTGTAAATGGCCTTCAGTTTCATATTGTTTAATAACATCGTTTATGTTAGCTGTAAGTTTCTGAAATAAAATAAAATAAAACAAATGACTATTATTATTATCACAACAATGCATCAAATAGGTACTATTGTTTCTTTAAAACCCTATAAATTGTCCTGGCTTTTACTCTTTAAGAGTTGTAATTGCCAGAAATTATGTGACGCTAACTAATCCATCATTTGATAACATCGACTTATAAATCTTTAGTGTCAATCGATTCTTATTTATCACTTTTAATAGCAAGATGACACTAACGATCTTTAATCTGTTAGCAACACAATCTTCTCCATTGTAATTGCTACTTGCAAACTGTTCGATCTTCAACGTATTCTTCAAATCAGACTATTCCAGCTTAAGACACACAAACGAGATATGAAACAATATTTTCATCATAATAACGGTTTCTAAGACCCGCAGAATCAAAGCAAAGCATTTACCTGTTCCTCGTGTACAACATACGAAGACGGAAGAGGCATAATATCAAATTCCTCAATTCCGAGGTATATCTTGAACAGGCATCGATAACCCTCCATTCCGGACATAATGTACGCATAATTGGCGTAACATTTCCATTGCGAACCCTTTCAAGACGCCTGTAATGTTGAGGCCTACATGTTATTTAATTACACAATCTCGAGCACAATGAGAATTATACCAACTCCTTTACGTCTCAAATGCATGGGAAGGGGGCGACAGAGCCGTATTTGGATAGAGGGATGGGAAATACAGTTATGATGGTAAAGTACTATTAGATGATATTGTAAGAGTCGGTTTGATGGTTCATTAACATGAACATTATCTGTCAAATGAGCTGTTGATTTTGCATATTGTTTTTAATCTTACTAATAGCTGGGAGGACATTTATAGACACCAAATTTTCCAATTTGACAATATTGAAACCACTTCTGACTGTCTACTTATTTACAAATAGGAACATAGCATGATTAAAACCAAACGATATTTCTAATTGCGTCCCTGCTTTCAAAAGGTTAAACCTGTGACCGGAACGCCTCAAAATCATAGGGCGAAAACTATGAAAGTCTTCCGATTTCCCTTCGAGCTCATAACATCCTCGGTAATGAAGGAGCACCCTCAAGGGTGTCCCTTACTGGGGGTGCACAGTCCGACTCAATTATAAACGAATATATCAAAATGACTGAGTAAGATTTAGACGGAACCCTACCATTACCTGAGAACTCGATACAAGATTAATCATTCCAAATTAAGAGAAAGAATTATCTTGACTTTAATTAAATTCAAAAATTGAAAACAGGTCATAACACTGTGATAGTTTAAAGTTTAGTCTAAGCCAGTCCCAAGAAATCTGTTTATCTAATAAAAAATCTTCACAAACGCTAGCCAATGGCTTCTAATTTTCAATAGTAAATTAATAACACAGATTACTGCATAGTACGCCATTTAAATAGAACCACGATGCATTACGAAAGCACTAGATGCCCATGCGATACTGGACTATTCAATACAATATCTATTATGAATGAACGCGGTCCGCGAAGGCTGATTAGACTCGTCGGCTCTATTCCAATTTTCATGGTGTACCGCGATCCACGGGCCTGATTGATTGTTATTGGATCGCAGTAGCCAGTATATTCGACTTGCTCTAGAATCGCATGTAAGTTTTGACGTGTAAACCAATATTGTACGTATTATTATCCATTTATTTATTTACTTCATATAATTACTCAATATTTGCTGTATTTACACCCACGATATTTAAAGTCGCGTCGGTATGTGATGTTATTATGTCGATAGGAATTAGCCTCATAAGAATCTTAAGATCAATTTAACCTAATCTACATCAGAGATCGGCCATTTCACTGTTATTATCGATAAATTGTACACTGTTCAGTCATTTTAATAATCCTAAGGCGGTACTTCCAAACTCGATCGTTGCAGTTTTATATCTTCGTCGATTTTTTAGGAGAGATGGCAAATGGATCAAATACTTGTGTTTTTTGTTTCATATTTCAGTAACTTTGAGTTAAAATGTATAAAAAATTGAACAGAATGAATAAACAGTGGTAAATTCCAGAGGAACGGTCACTATTCATCTCAGGTTCGTGAAGCACTATTGGTTGCGCGAGCTTTTGTAACTAAAGTGGTATTTCACAGCGTCGACGCGTATACCGCTATCTGATGATTGGTTTTTGGCAATTAACAGTATTGCTCACGTCGCAATCGAGTTCATTCACCGTATGAATTATGTATGGAGCCTCCATTTCCCTCTTTGTTGCCCCGTACACCTATACTATAGCCGAAATATTAAATCTTGTTCATGTGGTTGTATCCCACGCAGCATGTGCGTGTAAATTTATAAACGCTAACCTTTTTAGATCATATTTTGCATAAAAGTGCGGGATTCTTCTAGATTACGGTTCACTGAACGTTATTACAATAGAAGATAGTAATTATAAGAAGTGACAGGTTGCGTGCTCGACACCTGTTGGCAAGCGAGCTTCAGACAACCCTTTGCACTATTGTACGGGAAGAATGATAGATAGTTCCAGTTTAATCTACACTTTAAATAATATATAATTAATAATATAATAATATTATAAAGAGGAAAGATTTGTATTTTTGTATGAAACGAATAAACTTAAAAACTACTGGACCGATTTTAAAAATTCTTTCACCGTTAGAAAGCTACGTCTTTACCGAGTAACATAGGCTATATTTTATCCCTATTCCTACGCGAACGGGAACTACGCGGGTGAAACTGCGGAGCACTGCTAGTACTAAATAAAATAGGAGCAGGCCAGCGTTCAGCTGCAAATACAGTTCATAATAATGTCGGATTACAAAACGGAAGAGTCGACGATAAAGGTGTTAGCACGAGTAGATAAGTTGTCAAAAAGCTTTTAAACTAGATCGAAGATCGCCAAATAGTCTAGGAAACCCATTAGCAGCGATTTCACGGCTACCATAAACACTGTACAATTTACACTGGCGAAGCACTAAGCACCCAGTTTTATGAAAATTATTATAGACTGTTAGTCACAATTTTGTAGTGTACAGTTAGCGTTCATATAGTTAGTTATAATGCATGTTTCAGTAGCAATAATTATTTTAATTATACACAAAAGCAAGTTCGCAGACCTGTCGTCCCTTTATTAACATTTAAATTGATATTACATTAACACAAGAGAAATGTCTACGTTGATAAAATATCTACGCCACCTTTATGTCGTTTGTGACATGTAAAATCGTTCTTAGCTTTGTTATGATGCGAATTAATGCGTTATTATTTAAAGTGTAAAGCTCAATATGGCTCGTCGTATTGTCTTCAATAGAATTAAACCCTTTGTCTTAAGGCGTCAGTTCACCGTTGCCATGTCGCCTGACATTTGTACAAAGGTTACCTCCATTCTGTCGGTTTTCTTTTTACTGGCTGACATCACGTTGTACCGAAGAAAGGGTGGTATTGTGTTGTTCGTATTAACCTTTACGTTTGTTTGGACTAGAACTGTGCAATGATATCGCACTATTAATTTTATTTATAGATTCAATTATGACGAAGATAGGGATCTTGATACTTGCACTATGCAAAATTATTGTAATTTTACAGATTACGAATTATGGCTGTACACATTTTCCAATTATGGTAGCTTTGACCCACAGCAATAAACGTAAGTCGTTAATACCACAAACAAATTTAAACCTTCAATGTAGCGAAGCAAAATTGTCTTAATAAATAGCATAATTATGGTGATTACGTAGACGTCAAAGGAACCCATAAAACTATCAATGAACCTATAAATCGAAGAAAACGTTGGAACACGCGAGCACCGGGCTTGGGAAAGTACAGAAACAAATAGATAACATTAACAATAAGAGACGGTGTGAGGTTATAACGTGTGAAAATACGTATAAAAATGGAATTAATTGAACACCCACAACACATTGTAGCATAAACAATTATGGAAGAGGCGCCGATGGGTCGGTGGCACGGAAAGAAAATTGGCAACATAAGGCACGCCGTGTAATATGAGAAAATAATAGTTTTAATGTTGGAAATAAATAACGCGGCGAGGAGGAAGACAATGGTCCCGTAACAAGATCTCCTGTTAATTGTGGCCAATGCGGTGCGGACCATTCAACCGTGATTTATGAACGTGTTCAAATTAAGCCCTATTTGTTCTTTACTGAATCCTTTGCTTGTTATCGACGGGTTTCCACATATTTTAGAGAAGACCGAGAATACTTATTTTGTAGTAATATTGTCCTGGGCTAGATGTAATTTAATAGCACTCACCTCGCATTTTCTGCTCGTCGAGAAGTTGCCTTTCGAGGTTGTCTTTCACTTCTCTTTCCCTCAACACGTCCATTTTTAGTTCAGCTGCAACAATAACATCCATTTTTAAATCACAGTTAAGGTTTATCTTAAAACATACGTCGTGATTAACAACAGTATTTGTTTCCTCAGAATCAATATCGTAAAGTTCAATAAGTTAAATCCAATAAAAGAAAATGATGGCATAAACAACGTTTTAACTTAAATAAATGGTTCATTGTATACAAAGGCATTGTATAAATTTAACAGTGAGCTAAACCGGTAACAAGGCTTCAGCAAGGGGCCGATTAGGAGCATAAACACGGATTAACTCATTCGGAATCCCGGTACTATTGTGAAGGAGTCGAATTGAGAGATTTGCATAACTTTCAATTAAACCTAACCTGACGGAAATGATTAGGGGAGGAAGTTCCGATTTGTGGGTACTTTGCACCATCTAGTAGCAAACTAAATGTGTCGATTGATTGGTTTGACTCACATTTGATACGATAAGAGGTAGACTAATGTACAAGAAACGTCACAATCTGGTGAGATTATTGGAAAAATTAGAGTAAGCCAAGAAATTTCTAACAAAAAGTTTCCTTCTGCTAGACTTATTTAAATGATGATGGCCTTCTAATGATACTCACGTAACAGTTTAAGTTAATCCTAATTTTCACACAATAACAAAGTTAGCAGCATTTATAAAAATATCATTGCCATAAATTCTAACTAAATATAGTTCAGTGTCAGCCTCTAATTGGCTACAGGTGATGCAGTTACATTAAGTATGCAAGATAGCATATCGACTGCAAAGTATATTAACACCATGGTAATTTGAAAATTGCAATGACATAATGTTTGACTATTTAAAAAAATTATGCCAGTTTTATCCCAGCTGGTTTCTGGTCTATACCCTTTTGGTGAGTACAGACACATGTATGATTGTTTTCCTATTTTACGTCACTCTCTTTCCAGAAAACTATCGTCCCTAAACTTACGTAATACATTGCACCTACTAAAACTAACAACAGAGACCCCCACGCTTTCAATCAGGTTAATCTCACCATCGATAAGCGCCTAATATCACGCCATACGTATGTAAAGTCATCTCAGGAGTCGAATTTGAATAGAAAGAGGTCATGCCCGTTTAATTTGGTCCCTTATTCAATTAGGTGCCTAAGCTGCGTCTATCTAATGGAGGTCGTAAGGGGATCTCACTGATTAACTCGCGTTGTTAGCACCTAAGGTTACTGCAGCGCATTACTTGAAAGATTTAATTTGAAAATATCGCTGTGAGGTGCTGCGAGGTCTACAGCGGGGTGTTTTAATGGGAAAGTAGTAAACGGATGAGTATAGTTTAATTAATGTTGGACTTTGTTTTTGACAATTATATAAATGTAACAAAACAGCTATCTTTAGGTCATAGCTTCGAATCTAGTTAGACACTTTACTTTTTGTAAATTATTTAATCGCCACTGCTCTCAGAATAGTGAAGGAAAACATCTTAAAGAAACCGTGAAATGTCCTAGAATCAATTATTTGAAAATATGAGATATCTACCAACTCACCCAACCCGCGTGGTGGATTACGGCCCACTTCCTCTCACGGAGAGGGGGCCTGGGTCCCAGCAGTGGGAAAATTATAGGCTGATTATGTTAACAAAGTTTGTTATGCTTCGAAGCCAAATGCAGAAAACACTTAGTTAAGCTTTGATAAGTCAATAACGAAAATAATATATTCTAGCTAACTTAGTCATGGGCGGAGTCGTCTGAAGCAAGAATTAATAAAACATAGCGTATCTACATTAGTATAAATACACTAGTATACGTAGTGGAGGTTATCTAGTCGGTCCCGCAACTATCTTGTCCAATACAAAGCGAACAGTTTCGCTTAATAATTCCGTTAGCGTTTTAATTATTCCCGCAGATTCGATGTAAGGTAACAGTCTATTAAGAACCGCCAACGTATCTGATAATAGTCGTGTACGGACAATGTTCTGTTCAAATTGAGGTGATTTAGATAAAGGAAGTTAGGTTATTGATTTATGTAGACTGGTGGTTGAATCAGTATTGAAATAAGTCAATATTGAAGAACGTTATTGGGGAAATTCTTAAGAAAGGTCAGGTTTCTGCCTACCCCCATAGGAAAAAAAAAACGCGAGTTTATGTATGTATGTTTGACGAACGTTCTCATATTGATCTTTTTGTGAACTACAATGGATTGATGGACTTATATATCAGCGAAAGTTCTGATGAGACTCTATCTTTAAACATTTTCAACAGTTGATATGAAATTACTTGGAATACCAAAACAAACAAGAAACAAATATAGCCAATTACCAGTAATTCCCAGAGCGTCAAAAGAACTGGTGACCAGCGATACGCATCTACAATGATACGAACGTACGAGCAGAGAGGTAGCCCGGTCGATGCTCATGCGCCGTATCGACGAACAAAAATCTTCGCGATAAACCAGAGACAAGTTAACTTGTGCTCGCGCAGCTTATAATAAGGTTCCGAGATATATGTATGAATATCGCACAATAGCTATCTGGGATTGTGATCTTGTAAATTGAAACGTTGGCTTACTCATCGTTTGTTGCTAATATTAAGTATTCAATCCAAGTTTTGGCCTCGAACACTTCGTGGGCTTCCAAGGCTTTTGGGCGTTTATGTTGTTGGGATCATATATCCAGAATTACTATAGTTTGTATGATTGAAACATTCAGCAGATAAAGCAGTAATTTATAAGACCCTACTATGTAAAGCCGAGTGTAATAACATCATCTAAATTGTGTCTACAAAAAGCTTAGCAGTTTAGTCGTAACACACAACTTGTTAAGCAACTTCAGAAAGGAGGAGGTGCTTATTTTTATTGATTTGTCATAAATCCCCAGCCACAACATCTATAGGTAACAGTTTTTTTTTCCAACAAAAAGCGTCAATCTCCAGACCGCATCGGCTGCGAGATTAATTTCAAATCAATCCCGGTGTATGCTGTAATTTAAGGGGCTTTTAGTTAAGAGTGGTTTCGCACATGAGACGTAAATTACCTTTGTCGAGGGATGGCCATTAAGGGCCCGCGTAGGTATGCGGCGTATCTCAGCATCTCGCGATTTGCGAGTACAAGAGCCTTAACAAAAGGTGCTCCCGGTGGTCCCTGCGTACTTAGCAACCGTCTAAGTATCTCTGTATTGTTTTAATACAACGATAGAGATACTTCATATCGATCGATTACTATGATTAGTTCCCAGTTAGCAAGTCTCAATACGAGTCATTATTGAAAATCTTACAATAATAATATCTAATCCCAAATCGAATGAAATAGAAACGATTACTAACATCAAAATTAGCGACCCATAAATCATCAGAACACAGACACTAAGAAGGCAAAACAAAACCGATCCTATGAAAACGTTTATCGATAAAAGAGAAAACCAAAACATAAGCGGAACACTCGATTATTAAATCGATCTTTATATCGGATCAATCAAATTTTAAACCTGATCGACTTGCGTCCGACGAAAAAATTATTACTTTATAAATAAAATAACAATAAAAACGATGCGCTCCGTTCAGGGGAATATATAATTATGGACAATTATTATGATATCGAAACTCAATGGTCGATAGATGATTGAAAGGATCGAGACCCATAAACAAAAGGATCAATTTTGATTACGCAATTTAATAATGTTTCGAAGGTAAGTAATTAGCTGATAATCATAATCGATACTTAAACGGTTTGAAACAGGGAAGACGAAAAGTCAAGTTGGCTCTTTATTTTTTTTAGCCGGCAGTCAAATGTGATTCCCGAGTCGGGGAGGGTGATGGGAATAAATTCTATTTCTCTTCAATTTCAGTGCACTCAGTAAAAACAACAATAATATTTAAATTTCGTATATGACGCCCTTTGAGACATGCTCTACAACATCAAGTACGCTCCGACTTGTTTAGAATAACGACTCCTTAGAGATCCGTTTCCAATGCTTCTGAATCAGATTCGCTGAACTGATTGAGAAGGAATAAAGATATCATTAGCAGCTACAAGTTTGAACAATTTAAAAGGTGTTAGACAAAACTGAGAATTTACTACCTGTCTGTGAAATAGCTTAAGTACAAAGAACGAAACGGTTTAATTTCAATGAAACATAAGTCATAGGGTGAACGAATTAAGACATATTTTCACAGCCCCCGCCATCGCGAAGACGAAGTTGAGCTTGCAGTTAAAATAACAATTAAAGTCTTCGTAAAATTTACGACTCAAAACTGGCAAAATAATTTAAACGAGCGTTGCGGTAGAGGCGACCGAAATGGGGCTTTGAATTGGGAAACAAAAGTATGCATTCAGATCACCCTCCGCACTGTCTTCAGACGTTTTAACACGAATGAATCGGAAGTCTTAAGGTGAAATTTTAATAGTAATAGCATAAGGAAATATTACTCACGAATATTGTTGATTTAAGCACTTTTAGAGCTTCAACAAAGACGCCTGATATGATTTATACAGAATATTTTATGCGAGGATTAAAATGAATAAAATGCCCAGAGATATAGGAGTCGGGCATCCCTACTTATAGATTAAGTATAAACACATTAACTGAATTGACGATCCTCTTAAAAGGTAAATTCAAAGTAACGGTAATGGTTGTCATGGCGCGGAAAACGAATTTTCTTCCCTATGCCTTTTTTAAATTTACAAACCGGCAGCAATTTTATTTTATTGTTATTAGATTTTTCCGGCTTATGTCACACAGCGATGTCACTGCGGAGGATTATTCCCGCAGTCTCCACGCTAATAATCATAAGAATTGCTTCCCTTTATTATGTGTGAAATTTAGAACGTAAAATCTTTTGCAGCCAGTTCTTTATTGCGGAATTTTTCACCCTATACAACACGTAATAAGAGTACTTTTTAAAAGGCAAACCCTCGAGTGCCCTTCATAAAAAACACACTTGCTAGTACTACTTTATTTGACGGGAAGATTTTGTCATACATGTGTAACACATAATTTTATGAATATATTATAAGGGATTTGCATTTGGTATGTCGCTGCCGAGTCGTAGGTTTGACGAGCGTCGTAAACCTTGGCACTCTTGTATAGCCTTATTACTATGGTAAAGGTACAAATAATGAAGATGTCGTCGCAAAATGGATTAAAAAGTAGTAGCGTATCGAGCGTGCACTGTCTGAATAACTCGTGGTGTTATCGGCGCACGCGCACCCAATCTGCGATCGAAACACACCGGATAAGATTATCCGGTAGCCCTGTATTATTTTAATGAGACTACACGACTCCTCGAGATTCGATACGATACGAAAAAGCTTAGGTAACGAAGCGAATAAAAAATATACGGGTCAAAAGAGATATCAACCGGCCGCGGAGAGATGACGGGCCGGTCGTCGGGAATACTTTTCCGAGAGGGATTTTTAAATTAGCCACTGAACACGATAAACTTGTGTACATCTACATACCAGCTGACGGCAGATCGGCTGATACCATTATGTCTCTGGTAAGGCACCGATTAAAAAATATCCACATTTATAAGCGGACAACATCTGGTGGTATTTAAATAAGATATAAACGCGGAGGTCCGCGAATGTTTTGTTTTTCGACTACATATTTTCTTCCCCGTGGATGCTCCCCTCGCCGGATATATTGGTATTAAAAATGTAAGGGAGATTTATGCGAATGGCTCTAAGCTTTCATTAGTCGTTTCTTACGCGGTGTTTTTGCGGTCGCCGCTCCCTGACCGGCAATTTTTCATTTTTGTGCAAACTTCCCGATGTTTCAGCGGCGTACCTAAATTTTACTGCATATAAAGAACATTAATGCTCCTCCGAGTCGCGGGCAGGTGTACGCTATGACTTATTTTATTTCAATTCCCCATCTGCAATGGGAATAGAAATTGCTAGAAATGTTTTTAATGAAAAATAATGGAGCAAGTTCTATTAATGGAGGAAGTGAAAAAATTACTTAGCTCAGGGTGTATTTTTTGTTCGAGCGGCATAGATAATGATAAGTTAGTAATAACAGATGCAAATATAACTAGAGCGATAAACTAGACTACCAAACATATTATTCCGGCTTGTAATTCCGTATGTAAATTGGCAGTAGAGCAAGCGTTCACTTTCCACCCCCATAGAGACAATATACGACCACTGTAACTTGGGCTCGGATTGTGTTATCAAAACTAACAATTTGGGATCTCATTTCTTGGCTAAGGAAACTGTACTCGTATCCTTGGGTTACACGAGTCTTAAATATTAAGAGCACTCAGATAACTAAGCTACCACATAGTTTTAAGTTAACTGCCAATAAATATTTCACTTTGGCATTTTTTTTTATCAAATCGTGAGGTAGGTATCATATGCCTAGCCTTTTCCTAACTGCGACTGCCTATCTGACCTCCACAACCTATTTACTGGGTTATAAGATACCCCTTGGTAAGACTGGGTGTCAGACTTTCGGGCTTCTGACGACCCGTAACGAGTGTCAAAGATCTGCGAATGACAGCCGGGACATACGGCTTAACGTGCTTTTCGAGGCACAGAGGGGTCTTAGAATGCAAAGATGGTCACCCATCCACGGACCAACCGCGGGAGGCGTAGCTTAACCTGATCGATCGAGCAGTGCGGCTGTTATTATTCAGCTACAAGCCCTGAGGTAGGTATATTACACCTTTTTAATATTGTTTTTTTTTCTTTTAAAGGAACAAATAAAAGAAGAACCCATATTCAGCTAATCTAACAGAAAACTAAAAGAATATCTAACACCAAAATGCTTTTACTCGGTCACAGTACACCTACGATAAAATATTAGTAAATATGATAGCTAGATAAATTAATTATTACAGACTATACTATAGTAATTTATTAATACACAAAAAAACACATATTTTTATTATTATGTTAAAGTTATTATCAATATCTGGATGACCGAGCTTCGCTCGTTTTTTTTTTGGTTTGACGTTTTCTATAAATGAAACCTAGCTAGATCGATTTATCGCCCCAGAAACCCCCTGCATACTAAATTTCATGAAAATCGTTCCAACGGTTTCCGAGATTCGGATTATATATACATATATACAAGAATTGCTCGTGTAAAGGTATTAGATGTTGCGGTGCCCTAACCGGGTTTCATGTTGGAGCTTACATATTGTAAAACAACTAAATGTACACATGAATGTAATAAAATGATTTGATTTGATTTTCCAATGATTTATTTAACCCTACAACTGTCTTACACCACACATTCATCTATTTCACACGATCTGACAGAATTACAATTAACTTAATAACGACCATTTTAATAAGACAAAAGAACAAAAGCCTAAGTATAAACTTGTCTTGACTTCAGCCCTATTTAAAGAATCCTCAATAAATAAGTACTAGTTGGCACATCCATACATTCCGTAGTAAAGCCACGCGCACACCAACGCGAACAATTCGGCGTGCGTCACATTAAATTATTTCAGCTAAGTAATTCCGAGCGGTTAATTATTGCGCACAACCTGCGACGAGAGTTGAGAATGTAATTATTATTAAACTTTACGATTGTCTCACTTTACCCCTTTCCTCTAACTTTCCGTAACAAACTGACCTATCCGACACCAAACTACAAAGGAATTTAGACTTTAGCACCTATACAATTAATTCAATTTTAAACACCTCATTGGAGTACTGTACGTTTTCTGTTTGCAAATTGTGCTACATTAGATCCGGAGATCCTAAGGGAGTTTCTTAGCTTGTTGCGGTACAGGATTCATATTTGAGCCACTGTCTATAAATTTATATGTATGCATAAATACGGATTGCTATAACTTGTTAATTGAAAAACAATTATATTTATAACTTTATTACTTAGTTGGTAATGTGTTCTGGGGTTTGTGACTGTCTAGCTAGCTCTATATTAAGTATAATTATTTGGATTAAACACATATGTTTAGAGCAATAAAAAAAAAATACAACTGAAACCTTTGAAAAACTCAAATCGTTTGCAGTTGCATTTTGCACTGGGCTGGCCACATCTGCCGTACGCCCAATGAGTTGTGGGCCAAAGTAACCACTGGTACCTGCCACAGCCAGAAGGCATCGCGGTAGACCCCGTCGAAGATGGCGGGACGGGAGAAAACACTGTAGTGTAAGTAAGTATCGTTAGTATTATTATGTATGTGTGTGTAACCACACCTTATTTAGGATTAGCCAAGTAAGCACTATAATAATATCGTGTATGCTCAATGGATGTGATGGGACAATAAATCGACACATTATCCAGTGCACATATCTTTCATTTACCACGACACTTCAACACACGACCAGAAGTCCACTTCAGCCTTGGATCGAAAGAGCTGGAAGTTATGGGGAGAGGCTTATGCCCAGCAGTCAGTGGCGTGCAGTCCATAAAGTCAGAAAGACACTGCCTTCCCTACCTAAGTCAAATAAATATTTAAAACTAATATTATTTTATCAATAAACAAAAAAACTTTATTCATAAGTCAGCTCCATCTGTCGAACGTCGGTCGTATCATTAGTATCTTCGATACAAAACCCGTTCGTTCTTACAATTTGACGCAACTTCGCATTGCGATGCACTAGCGCCGCTGAGTGCCTCGGGAACGACACGAACTATTCGCGGCTTAATGTTTATATGTGTGTTCTCGTGGTCATGCTGATTTATTGGGTGTGCGTTCCTATACATACGTGATAAACAATGTAACAATTTACGCATACAACCGTACAGGGTAGTTACTGGCTTTTGACACGACGAATTACGAAACTTAGCGAACTTTTCCGAACGAAGATGGCTATGCGACTATTTAAAAAAATAGCATTGTTTCATTTAATTGTCGCCACATAAACTACCATTACTTTTTGTAGTATTATTTTTATATTCCGTTTTCCAACGCCATTGTTTGTTTTATTTGTTTTGGTTGTGAGCTATGGATAGCACGTAATTAAGATTTTAAAGTTGACAATAGCGTGAAAAATAGATAATATTCACTGTGAAAGTTGTTCAGGTGGTGTGTGTATAGAGAAAAGAAAAATTATGCATTTTCAAAACTATCTTATGGCGAAAAAAAACCAGTGGTCGTGAAAAGTACATCGGATTCGCAATTAATACGAGCTAAAGGTAAAGTCAATCGTAAATTCAATACTCAAGAATATGATTCATTTAATTGCCTCACAGGTTGCATGCTGTGTAGGTACAGCAATCGGTTATTCTGGTTCTTTTTTGCCTTTTGTTTATTTCTGCCTATCCTGTCTAAAAACTCTATGCACGCTACTGCCAGCAGTGGGATGATGCAAGCTAACAGTAACCGTTTGCATTTCGCAGTATCTATTTACGAGTGACATTTTGTCATATTTTTTCAGACTAGAGGTCGTTTATTTTATTGATTGAAAGTGTGTGAAATCGTGAGAAGTTGTACCTCCACCACAGATTACAAATACATCCCTTGAGTTGCTTGATGAATTCAACAGCAGTGATGACGCCTCAGGCGATAGAACATCACAGCCCTTCTCTACTCGGTGAAATAGGATTATCATTCTTAAGTTGATACGATACAGAACATGTTTTACCAACAATACTATTATAATGTGTGTATTTCGTATAAATTCACTTAAATTATGCATTATTCACCAGCTTATGTAGGACTAAAATTATTGATATTGAATTACAACTTTAGGTCTGTTCTACTTGCCAGTAGTGTCTATTTCAAGATATATACAGTAGCTAATATTACCAACGAATAAACTTACCTTATTAAAAACAACCCATATCTTATTAGGTTGCTAGAAACAATAGATACTGATTGGTTTATCAGTGAAAACTTATAAATGGCCTTCAGTTTAACACTGTTTACGTTAGTTGTAAATTTCCCGAATATAATAAAAATAAATAAAGGCCGCTAGGTGGTTTTTATTATAAAAAGGACTGATTTTTCGCTCAAAAGATGACGACATAGAAAATTTCAAGCACAGTTAGGTATAGGAACATAATATATTTGCTCCTAAATTCATAAAAATTGCTTTTAGCGACTGTTTAACCACACAAATTTGACATTTATGTATCTCTTAACTTTGGGTAACGTTTATAAATAAACCCCTTAGTTAACAAAGCCTACTAGCATTGATCACCATGCAATAACCAAATCACATGTAACACAGACACAGAGCTTTACAGAGCGACATATCAACAACAAACCTACAGTATAAAAGTGAAACTTAATATTTCCATTGTTAATATTTTAGCATTTCGCCTCGGGAGTAACACGCGCGCAAACTTTCCCCTAAGAAAATAAGGATAATTATTTATCCTTACATAAACACGAAAGAAGCATTTTCTAATACAATAACAATAATTGACTCATATAAGTTTAAACATTCTGTTTTGAAACTGAACGAAAACATATTTATAACTAGCTTTTGCCAGCGGCTTCGCCCGCGTGGAGTTCGGAAATTATCCCACGGGAACGTACTACTGAGATAAAAAGTATCCTATGACTTCCAGGTTATAAACTATTTGTGTGCCAAATCTGTTTAGCCGTTTTTGCGTGACAGAGTAACACATCCAAACATCTAAGTAGGAGATCATGTCAAAATATTTCATCCAGCCTCACCAACTGTTTTGTGATACTTGAGGTTATAAATCAGAAGTGGAGTCTCTCATTCTGCAACTGCGAAATGGTTGCGCAATAGGTTGAGATGGTATATCCCCCCGAGTGTTAAAGAGTTGCCAAACCCTGACGCCACCTTTGACGTATATCCTAAACTGTTGCTTACAAAAAGGTATCTTTCCTGATGCGCTAAAAAAAGCTATCATCCATCCAATTCATAAGGAGGGGAACAGAAACTGTGTCAACAATTACAGACCCTCGGTCCTATCCTATCGCCTTCGCTCAACACCAATACTACACGTTAAGTACATACGTCTACAAACAAATTCACAATAACCTAAACATAGTCGATCTTAATAGATAAGAAATAAAATCAAAGTTAACGAAATGGCTACTGGAACAGTAGACCTAGACAAAACATATTTCCGTTAGCGTTCACGCCAAACGCTACGCCAAAATGTACGGGAACGACATTACCTGCGGAAAGATTACGTCGTGTCCTTTCCGCAGGTAATGTCATTCCCATACATTTTGGCGTACCGTTTGGCGTCAACGCTACCAGAAATGTGTTTTGTCTCAGGGCCCTGGACTATCAACAAACGGAATCCTCACTCAAATACGTCGCCTAACTACCTTCATACCTCCAATCGCAACAACACACACGTACAAACACACATCACGTAAATATATACTTAAATTGGCTTTATTATATTCAATCGCTCAGGTAGATCGACACAGTCTACTATTATACTTATAGCATCACATTCTAAGCTGAATCACTGTCTCTCAAGATACAGGTTACCTAGTTTGAGAGGCAGGGATTTCCATATCGTGTACAGATTTCAATTCCTAGATTTGTATTGCATTGTGTTACTACCCAAGCTCATTTAAAATGTCTTTGTAAAAAACATGTTAAATCTGTATTTGTTCATTAAAATAAAGTTATTATATCTAATTATCCAAAAATCTAAACATAGTAGGATGACTTCAACTTTCGCGGGAACTTAAATATATCACTTTCGGATTTCGCTGATATTTTTTTGTTTTCTTTCAATTCTAACAGTTAGGTATGTTTCGCTACATTTCATCGTCATTGACAGATCTTTGCATCTGCCTAGCGTTTTCCCAACTACGTCGGGGTCGGCTTCCAGTCTAACCGGATGCAGCTGAATACCAGTATTTTACATGGAGCAATTGACTATATGACCGCGACTACCCCATGGTAAGACTGGTTGTCAGACTTTCGGGCTTTTGACCTACGACCCGTAACGACTGTCAAAGATCCACGAATGACAGCCGGGATCTACGGCTTGACGTGCTTTGAGAGGCACGGTTGCACATATGAGCACCACATACGATTATATTGAAACGCATGTAGTTTGGTAGATAATGCACCATTTTGTAGCGTGATGATGACTTCCTGTCAGACTTCAATCAGAATCTAATTAGTGTCTGTCCACATAACAATTCAGTTCACACTAGTTCACAGATTTGCACATGCCTGTAATCCGGTAAGCCACATTCAATATCCAAAGTAGGCCCCGCTAGATGGCGCGCGTGTGGTCGAGTCGCGTGCGCAATGTAACCGGAGCGACACGCGCAAGTAATCCAATATGGCCGCCCGTGTCTCTCGCGTATCGGTACATTGCAGGAATGGCATTTTAATATCCCGCACTTAATGTCACTTATTGTTTACTTAGTTCATCGAGCCAGCGAAAACCACAATGCAGCTTTACACACAGCTGGAGTTAGAGCTTGCTGCACAAGTTTCGATGCAAGCTGACATAATAGTGAATCTTGGATTTAGTAAGAAAATTCCATAAGCCTCGGTTAATGGATGTAAACAAACAAAGATTGCATTAACCGATTTTTGCAGCACACCTCGGTTGCACAATGGTGCGAAAGCTGGCGCGGCGCGGCAACAATGCGTCGTTGCTTGTATCTGCGCCTGCGCATCTCGCGGTGGCTCGTTAAGGCGCTGGGGGCGGTTGTTTGTACTGCGATGGGAGCTAGCTAGCTCACAGCTGAGTTATGAACTTATGACGGCCGCTCGTGATGAACACCTATACTGACAAATCCTGACTGTATAGTTGAATCTAAATGTTGTGTATAATCAAACTGGCAACGCTAAATCAATTTGAGCTGCGATGTCCAAATTTTGCGCAAATGCTGCGGTTTAGCAAGCTTTTGTTGCTAGATGTAATGTTGGTTTTACTAGAAATATATCTAACAGTAGGTAGGTCTATTATTGATTACGATAGAACATTGAAAATATTTCCAAAAAACCGCACAATCATCAGTAAATGTGTCGGCAAACAAAACATCGCCTAATCATATGATAAATCTGGTCAATCAGCAGCACAAATGTAAAATCGCACATAAAACAGTAATTTAGCTTCACCCCGATAATGTCGGGTCGTCAGCATTGTAAAAGCTTTCATATCAATTGAATCCATTAGCTGAGTACACAAGACTTGTCTGTCTATTTGCTCATCAGTTTTTATCATTGGCCAGTCCATGTTTGTTCGATCGCTCACTACGTTATTGATGGGCTGTTTCCCTATAACGTGTCATATTTGCAGTTTGGTGACGTCATCTGCGACACAAATTACAGGTGACAAGGACTTTTGTGTTTGGACTTGGAGCCATAGGAATAGCGATTAACCGTAGCTGTGACCTTTTTAACTCTAGTGGCAGTTTATTTATAATAACTTTAAATATTCGAATTGTGTGTTGACCTAAAAAAGGTATTTATAACAACATAGAGATTCCTAGACGACACAAATAAAATAATTAACTTCAAAAAATTGGTTCCATACATCCCAACTAGATGGCGCTGTCTGTAGGCACATACCTCAACCCAACACCACCTGCAAACATTACCGACAAGAAGGTATCACTCGTCTTACATTACATTCTATATTTAAATTAAACGCTTTCTTAAAGCAAATAAATACGAATCTTGACCGAAGCGCCATAAAGTGCTCACAGGCTATCTGCGCGCGCGCCATTTGTCCGTTGACCAGCACTTAGCTTAACAAAAACTGATAGTTGTTAAACAAAATAGCGTAACAAAACCGAGGCAACAAGATCGGACCATTTGGTACAGAAATAAACTAAGCAGTAAGAATTAACAGGGATAAAGGCTTAAAAGAGTAGCCGAAGCAGATTTATGTCGCAATGATCGCAATCGGCCGCTTCACCGTGTTACAGGCGTTTTGTTTTTAGTTTTGATCAGGAATGTGTTGATGTACCGCTTTCGGAATTTTATGTGATCGGAAAGAAAGTTTTTGTTCTGATTTAACAATTTAAACTTTGTTTACTTAAGTGTTTCGTTAACTGAAATAATGTTGCCGCCTTCATTGTGAGTAAGTGAGTATCTGCAAGACATTATAACCAAAACATTTTGACAAGGATTGTAAAGTATTGATTTTCGTAGCCTCTAAAACTAGTACAAAAGCGCTGTGATCTGAGAACCCATCATAAAACATGAAAACACGTCAAAAACCTTTTTTCCAAACATGTTATATCAAAAGCCCCAACAAAACGCACTTGAAAAGGCCACAATATGACACCTATTTCCCATTCATTGGCACTCTATTTACACGTACGAATCGACACCAGTTTATCACGCACTCCTTTGCTACCCCTCGCCCGTTATCTGATAAGCCGGTGAATGCAAAACATTTGTCTGCTCCAACCCATTCTGTACTAGTGTAAAAATCGTCAGCGACTGTTCTAGATAGTGATCTGTCATTTGCGACTGCGAGGGGACCTAGACGACTGTGTTTACTCAGTCGCTCATAGTTATGAGGGTTTGTACTTCTTTTGTGGGTTAAAAATGATTCCAGCTCGCGTGTTTGTGATTGAAAACAATTTCTGCATGCTTTTATCAGCCAGTTTTAAAACTATGAAGGCAAAGGAATTATTTTTCTAGAAATAGAAGTAGGTAATTGGCGCCCGGTTCTCTTTGAGAACTGACTTATGACCTTTACCTGAAGCAGACGCTAGCAACGCAAAAAAGATGAAAGCGGCCACAATTATTATGACTATAGGTACACGTAACTAAGTTGGTAGAGAACGCAAAAGATGAACTCAGAACTGATTGCTCCTTACAGAACATTAAAAGGATTAAAACAAAGAATCATATAGTGGGCACTGGGCACATAAGAAACAAAACTGACCAACTAAGGCTCGATTCAGCCAGTAACACCTATCAATTGAGTCGGAGCGGAGCGAGCGGCCGATTGCCGTAATTTATATAAAAAGAATTTCATCGGTAAAGTTCGCCAGACACATCGATTCGAAAAAATGTTTCATCAACAATAATTTTATTATCGTAATAACAAAATTACTGGGTTTACTAACGTACGATTTTGATCCTTAAATATATGAAAGTAGGGTGTTCGTTTAACTTTTACTTATATACCAGGGGGAGAAATGGAACCTTTTGTTAGCCTATAGCATTATTATTTCTCATTTTGTTTTGTTTATTAATACAATTGGCTGGAGGCGCAATATTGATATTCAAGTTTGATGATGACTTGCGCCAGTCTTCTCTCTGAGCTCTGTATTTTTATGGGTTTTTATAACAATTGTGTTTTGTTGTTTCTCCTTTATTAAATGCAAACGCAAACGCAAATTGAATAATGATGTATAAAATATTAATTATCAAAACAATCTAGAAAAAATTATGGAACTTTTCTTAGTGTTCTAATTTTAAACACAAAGAAAGACTCTTTGAATACTAGTTAGAAAAGTGAAGCGTTTATCCACATTGAAACCAAATTATTTTTGCGTTCCGTTCTCATACCATAAAGCACGGATTATTTCTCATGGAGAAAACGGAATGACGTGAATAAATAACTCGCAGAAATATCAATTAAACAATTATGCTGTCCGAATGGAATCGTGTGTAATGATAGTGGGCCCGGCTATAACTCAGGCGCATCTGTACTACGGCTATTTGCAAAAGGCACGACATGCGCGCGCGCACACTACGTAGTACTGTCGCCGCTCGTAGCTTAGCTTATCTATTATATATTACACATTTTATGTTGCTAATTTAACGTTGTTCCACCGCAAGGGAAATTCAAACGTATTTATCCATTTTATATCTTAATTCCCTGCATTTAACTGCAACAATATACTATCTGGGTCATCGGTTTAAATTTTCTTAAAAAATGTGCAGTAAAAAAATCGAAGATCCGCCTGCAGTAATAACGAACATTAGAAACCCTTCTAAATGCCTAAGGCAACAGGTGTCAACGACGCAAGAATTTTTCGTGCGTCGAAACATAAAGTTAACGGCCCTGTAGATAGGCACCTACCCATAAGAAAATGTTTCTTAAGCACTAAAGGCAGTAGGTCTCAATAAATAAAGTGCATGTTTATGTCGTAGTTAATTGACACAAACACATAAATACTCGTATCGTAAAACGCAGCCCGGAGCGGTTCCATACGTGTTGGGCGCACATATCAGACAAGTACCTATAATGCACAACAAAACTGCTGATTACCGACTATTTTCTAATTTTAATAATTTCGCGTAATAACGCAATAAATAGACAACATATAATGCGATGCAAATGAAACGTGTGTCGTTAATACGCGCTCGGTACCAGAATGTAGAATTTACAGGTTAAAATACGTGATCTAAGATCCTAACAGCGGCTAATCAATGTTGCTTATACGTCAGATTACGCAGAATCGATTCACGCGAGATCTCGACTAATATCGATTATAACATTTACATCGATACGGCTTCCTGCATGTTGCAGTGTCTCCGTATTTATAATCTATGATAATTTCATATGTAAATTCTAAAACGGTGCTTCCATATTTCTGAGAAATTCGTACCCGCCTACGCATTTGCTACTCTTCAATGTTCTCAGTTTAATAATATGGACATTATTCTTCGATAAGTCGATAATTTTCAGTAGACCGTTAACATAAAGACAAACTATATGTATGCTGAGTCTACAGAAAAAAAAGCTCACAGTCAAAATTTTGATTTAGTTGACCTTAAAACTAATTTTATCCTGCGCCTATGCTTTAGACTGGATCAACCAACTAATGAACATATCCTTTTTCATCTCTCATCATAGCACATTACAACAAAGCCTGCTGACAAAAGAAGCTCGCTTGACGAATTAGTGAATTCTATAATATGGCAATGATGGCGTACTCAAGTAAACCGGCGTACTCATGTAAAGTGGCGTACTCATGTGAACCCCAAAACAACAAACCCAAGCAATAATGTAGTTCCCTTCTCCGACAGAGAGAAGAGTTAGGTATACCATCTAGGACAAGTAACTGCCTACCTTTCTCGTAGCTTATCTGCCTCTCCTGTTGTCTGGCGTTGTCCGCTGCGACCTTGAGCAGGCCCTGTATGTTCCTCAGCAGCGTCTCGGTGGATGAGACCAGGGTGTCGGCTGTGGGGTCCACTGGGACGTTGGGGGGCGTGTTCGTCTGGGCCGCGTAGCTCACCGGCGCCGGCGATGCCGACACCGGCATCTCACGCTCGCCGTCGCTCAGATCTCCGCCTAAACAAAATGAAGCTGTTGATAAAATATTGTGTTAACGTATCATTTGGAATTTTGTGTAATTTCAGTGTGATTTTGGATAAAATTTGGGGGTTGTTAATTTGACAATTTAAAATGAGGCTACTGAGCTTACGAGCTAGCTTAAATAATTATTATAATCAAGACCGGTGGGGATCTAGGTACACCTACGCAGAGACTGGCATTTTCCGTAATATCAACCTAAGACATATTCAAATAGACATTTAGCTTGTAAATACAATAGAGAGACTGACATTAACTTTGACTTCTGCAGATTTTTGGCTAGCTAAATTAAAAACTGTTGACCCAACTCAAAATTTAACATACTGCATATTAAAATTAACGTATTGAATCAGAGAGAACAGATGTTTGTGACTATAATAAACGATTATTAATTTAAATAACAGCTTCATAAGAAGTCATAAATGGGTACAGTATTGAACAAAAAAAATTGCAATACCGACAAACGAGGATATTCGAGAATCGCGTGCATGTATCATTCGGTTCGCAATTATTGTAGCGATGAACATTGATATCGCGTGGTGATCATCGGCGCAAGGCTTTGATGGAGTTCGCCGAGCGTGGCCTGCTTATTCAGAAATACATTTCGAATGACGCAACGTTAACGATCGTAAATATTACTTGTCACACACTACTCAATTGTCAATAAAAAGGTGTGAAAGCTCGTTTTAACAAAACTTTTGACTCCAGTTACGTAAACATGGCAACTGTTTTATAACACAATTTGATGTATTGGATGATAAAAGTTTGCCAAAACCTCCCAAATCCAAGTGAGCACTAAATAATAGTTTCAAAATAATACTTCAACGTAACGATTTCAAGATGGAATTTCCAATAGATCGTCTTCATGTTGACAGAATAGGGATACCACAAAGCCATTCGACACCGAATGGGCTGTCTCTAACCGATTTATATGCCCCGCTGCACTATGCCGCAAGTTATTCGCTACGAGGACGGCCGAGCTGTTCGAATATTATATCGATTTTATTCCATAATTACTCGCCTGGCATTTCAGACAAAGACATTAATTTGGAAAATCTGATGTCAAAGGCACCTTTAAATTTTATGACCGTATTCACCTACTAAAAGTACATCGTCCATCGAACGTGATGAAACATAATAGGTATTTATTATTTTTAAAATGACGAGATAATTACAATAATGTGCGCCTTATGTCAATAACGGACCTCACACGTAAAAAAAAAGCTGGGATTGGCGTCTCTCACGGTCCAAAATAATCTATCGATACATTTAATTTAACTGACAAGATAGTGACCGCTCATCAAATAATGAAGACAACATCGTTTCGTCATTGTCGATGCGCACGATAGCACTCTCGGGTTGTCACAACACCATCTCCCTAATAAGGCCAATTAACAGGACCCTAAGAATTTTAAACAAACGAACCTAAACTCTATAACTAATACTAAGGACCCAGAATCAATCGACCCGTGCGACCGAGGAAAAGACATCACGGATATAAAACAAAATTAGATCCGAGATGAGCACGTTGATTGAAAGGAAAAGGTATCTTCAGATGAACAAAGATCAAAGTTGAATGACACGAGCTTTATAAAAAGCATTTTTATAATCAGACTGGGGCGATCGTGACGAGCATGAATTACGTATCGACAGAATTAATTGTATATAAACTATGAATATTAACGATTACGACACAATTAAATGCGGAATACCAAACTCTGTGTACCTACAGCCAAACTGATTACAGGTATCGATTTTCTCGTTGAATCTTTTGTTTACCTAAACCCGAGGCTCATCCCGTAATTCCGTGGCAGGACGAGCGTTTCCTATAAATCGTAGCCAGTTATCTGTTCCCACGCTCTGTGAGCATTTTGTGTGCAGCTTGCAATAACCAATACACAATCCTTATTGTTTCACTTAATTTAGCTATTGTATGGAGCAAGTATTTACATTTGTGGATCAATGTTATGATTGGCACCGTCGCGGCACGTCGGTTACCGCACCGTGCACGCTATATCTATGCGATAGATAATGTTCAATAATTAAATTACATTCTCATAGTTAGCGGAAATTCTTTATTGTTTATTTAATAAAGAAGCAATAAAAGTTTTAAATGCTATCTCAAGATCTAAATGCGCTTGCAATGTTACACCGTTATTTCTCTCCATCAAGCTGTGATTTTATGATTTTCCCATTCTATTTTCAAATGGCTGTAATTGCGTTTATAACTTAGTGACGTCGGCCTAATAACTAGTTTTCGCTTGATTGATGATCCAGAGGAAGATAGAAAACTAAATTGATTAAAATATTTAGTACAGCAATAAACTCATGAATAAAAAGCTGAGAATAAAACGAACCTAATACGTGTCGTCGGAGAAATTGTCATGCCATCCATCATGGAGTCTAATGGTGTTAATAGTTCATGATATATGACGGTTAACAAAACACAGGCCTTTCTCGTGATTAAATATTATTACTGACATGGGATGAGACATGTCCAACGGTATGGTTGGAAGTTTTCTTTTTGAAATGTCCAGACTATTAGTATTTCTATGTTATTACTCGGGTACTTAGATTGGCTTTTATCTTAAGGTATTATTACCCGAGACAGTACATTTTAAAATAAAGGTATAAACAACAAAAGGTCTCGGACTCACGTGTAAAATTGAATTGAGTCCTTTTAAGCGCTATTCATACATCATTGGGGGCAATTGCGGGCGATACTCGTAATATGATTTTATTATATAGGACCATTACAAGCAAACGTGCGGTGTCTAGGGATCAAGATGGAAAACGTATGGGAACGCAAGCGCATGATCATTTGCTAATCGACCGCCAGGATGCACTGGCGATGTACTCTCTATTGATTCTATACTATTATTTATTTGTTGCAGTGTGAGTTTACTAGCAGAAATCTACCGATTTTATATTACTCATTTATACACCTAGTATACTTAAGACCAATTCGATGTGTTGGGTAGTAAAATAATTAACATCGGTCTATACCTACAATGTATCGCCGGGAAGCCATTTTACACAAGTATTTCCAGTCTAGAATAAAAGGAACCGTGGTTTTATGGCTGATAATTTCCGAACTATGAATGCTGAAGGTTCCAGGGTTATTACTGGGCAATTTCGCCGTGCATTACATGCCAAGTATATTGAGCGGGTGATACCTGGCCGTGTTAATGTTACACGGACACTTTCTTGTCCTGCCTACAGCCGCGCCATGATTACAGCGGAAAGATCGATTCATTTATCGATACATCTAATTTATATGAAATTAAACAGATATTCATCGCTGTGAAATTGCGATTATTATATTCTGTACAAGAAAGTAAATTGCTTGTCTTCATTTATTACCTAGGGAAAATATAACAAAGACGAAGAATGTATCAATATTCCGCGGTTGTATAAGCTAAGTCAGCTTTTCCACGGCAATGGGCTCATGTTGAAATACTTGATACGTAATTACTATGATTAGTTTTCCTATCATTAAAATATCTTAAAAAAAACGTTAAACTTACCATCATCTTCATCCTTCACATTATGATCCTCCTGATCTGATAGCTGTGCGTCGCTTTCATCGGAGTGCGACCTTGGACTGGCGGCTGCTGTGGCTGCGGAGGGCAGTCGAGGGGGCTGGGGGCTTCGGCGCGACGCGGCGGAGCTTCGCCCACTCGCGGAGCCTTCGCCCCGGTCATTGCGATCGCGGTCGCTTCGCTCTGACCGGTCCCGGTCGCCACCCGACCCGGACTTTGAGAGGTTCAGCACCGGACTGTGGCCTGGGGAAGAGCCTGTTAGATTTTCTGGTTAGCAGTGGGTACTGCAGTGATTAGACATGTGGCTTGTACTATCGATGCAGGTATAATTACGTACGAGTGTTAAGTTAGGAAAATTAATTGTGAAGCAAATTGACCACCAACTTAAATTGTCCGGATGGTCATGTCACACCTGTCATTCTTTGACAGTTGCATGAACTGGCTGGGTATAACAAGGCAGATTGACGTAGGGTGTCAATTTACCTTGCCAATTATTTTCCTTGAATGTAGGTAGATACCGATATAACTTAGTCAAAACTTGTGACAACCGTCATGGTTTTGAGTGCTTGGTTGAGCGATCTTTTTCCGTGCATTTCATTATTGAACTATTATTCAACATACTCAAAAAAGGGGGTAATCTTTATAACTACGAAATCCGAAGATCCGGGCGTTTCCAGTAGGAAATCTAATCTTATGCCCGTAGGTGGTAAGTACGGAGTACCGTACTTACCACCTACGGGCATAAGATTAGTTTTAGCCCCGACCTAAGAATGAATGACACTACGATTTAACAGTTGTCCCTACTCCGGTTGTGTTTCTACCTATACCGAAAACGTTAAAGAATTCGGTGTAAGGTTCACTCTGAAGTTTCGAACTACTTTCGGACGGGCCCGTATCGTCGTTGACGGACTTAAAGAGTAGACTCCTAGAATTGTTATGGTCACGTTTTAAAATGTAATTTCCTTAGAAGTGAAAGCTAAGAAATCTAATCAGAACTCTACTAATTTAGATTCAATTAAACGACTGTTAGTTTAAAGGTAACTAATTAGAAAGTTTTGCTTCGATTCGCAATCTGTAAGAGCAGTGCCTTAGTTCTAATTGATTGATTAATTCTAATTGATTCAATTTGTTCTATGTCCACAGACTATATTATCTACTAACTGGTGCCCGCGGCTTCGCCCGCGTATATGGCGGAAATTATCCCACGGGAACATGCTACAAGGACAAAATGTAGCCTATGTTATTCCTTAAAACATGAGCTAACTGCCAGTGAAACTCGTTTGGAAATTAGCCGCAACAAACAGACAGACAGAAGGACGAAATTAAAAAAAAATGTTAAAGGTAATTTTATTTATTTGTATTTTTATGTATGCATAGAGTATAGATACCTAGAAAACCATTTCAAACACCAATCTACATGGTCTTCACATGATCTGACCAAGATTATATCTGAACTTTAAAAGAGACTGCTACCTCTGAGTTTGTTTCGGCCTTTCTTCTCAGAGTAGTCAGATAGGTAACGCCGACCTCATCTAGTTTCAAAAGTATGCTTGACGTGTAAGTGTTTGTACAAACCTACTTACAGAAATAAAATCATTTATCTAGCTATTATATGTATATATGTACTTAGTTTAATTCCGTAATTATAATACAATAATACATAATTTCCGTAAATTACAATAGTACTAACGTAATTAGGTTCACAGTTTGCGACGTTGTTTCCAAAAATTGTGTGAACAACATATTTATGGATAGTTTGATCACAACGTATCGTATCTACAGTAATAGAACAACGTTTTGTTTCCAACAGCACTTCCACCACGTCAGTACATTAATGTTATAGAAACGGAGAGCTAAACGGGACTACGATAATCTCATGACGATTATTATATCTTACCGTTATGTGAACCCTCCCGAGCCTTATCCATCGCCATAACTCGTTCCATGTCGCCTCGTTCGTCACGCAATCTGTAACAATCAAATCGCACAATTAAAAACGTATATCAGTAACATTCGATATCTCGTTAACGGAATCAGATGTTGGTTGTCAGCAATCGGTCACGCTACCTCGCAAAATGAATCCCAACAAAGCTACTTACAAACAGTTTTATCATTTGAAACCATAAAGCATACTTCCCACTGAGTTGTGGAGCTACTACAAAGGCAGACGTATAATATTATAGAACCCCGCTGCGCTTCTTTGTGAACGGATGAAGACGGTGTATGTAATCATTTTGTATGCCGATCTCTCGTGCCGCTACCCTAATTCTGTAGGTCCTTTTTGATTGTGAATTATTGGACTTTTGATGCTTCCGTTCCGATTCTATTTTTATTAATATTTACTTATTAACTTTTCGCTTTTTGTTTGCTACAGCCGTTTCAAACTTTTTTATAACAGATTTCTTTCATTTATAAGTAGGTACCGACCTACTGATTTCATTGTCTTGTATATAGGTGCCTACTATACCTATAGTAATAATTAAACTAAGTGTTATTTAGTTGTCGAAAAAAGAGTTAGGTATTATCTTTGAAAGTAAAAACCATGCCATGAAAATTTTAAAAGCCCCTTTTTCACAAAAAGAAGAAAAGAACGGATATTGAAAATTATTTTTCACAAAACCAAGTTAGTTCATTTCAAAGGGATTAATCTGTACCTACTACAATTTTTGCCCAGTAATGCCTTTCGAGCATTTGAATATAAATGACGTCTGAAAGTGAAATGTAACATACATAATAAGTGGCTGTTTTAAGCCTTCGCGGAACCCTTTTGTGGATTACAGAGCAGTGACAAAACAGAGGGCGCAAGGAGTTACGTTTCGAACTAGGCGATCCGATGAAATCGGTTTTAAACCGGTTTGTGAATTTATTTTGATTTTGTTTGTCAGGGCAAAAGATTAATATCATTTATTGTACAGCTTTGATTACTCCATGGTAACAACTAATTCGTCATTTAATCGATTTTCAAACTACCATAAGAAAAATAGCTTAGGCTTCTAATGAAACGACCAACAAACGAATTGGAAAAAATATCAAATGGTAACGGCCGTGACTTACGAGTTGTAAGGTCGTAGGTTAGAACCCTGTCAGGCGCTTTACTTTTTGTGAATTATTTCATAACCACTGCTGTCATAACGGTGAAGGAAACATCGTGAAGAAACTGGCACGTCTTAAAACCATAAATTCGAAGACATATGACATCTACCAACCCTCGCTGGGCCCGCGAGGTGGATTACGTCCTACTCCCCTCTCACAGAGAGGAGGCTTGATTATTTTACCAATTCAAGTATTTACTTGTTTAAAAATTTGTACATCTCTGAGCTTTATGCTACTCTGTGTTAACCCTCCAAATGGAGTCGTTTGGTACTTTACTGACGAGTCACGGAGCTCCGTTTGAATTTAATATATTTTTCATTTCCCTCACCATTAATATGTAAATAATTCTTCAGACCGTTCAAATCTTTTGATCGAGTTTTTATTATATAAAATTGTACAAAAATTTTGAAGTGCCCTTGTACAAATGTATTCATAGCATAGCAAATTAGCAATCATTTCATATAACTTTATTATGCAAAAAGAATAATTAGAACATAAGCAGGAAGTGCTAGCATTTGTCATTCATTTGATTGTATCTTTAAGGATAATTAATCAACCGTAAATTGCAAGGAAACGTTTTTTCTTCACAACCAAACATCACACATAATAAATATTTTTTTGTCAATTAAAAGCTCTTAACAAGGATATTCCAACCCTAACGAATCAGAAAGAAATGATCGACTCATCGCCACCCGATCGGACAAAAGATAACAGCTCAAATCAATAAAATAATAAATTATTTCTACTTCCTCCATTTTATTTTTATCTTTACAAAAGTGTTGCTTTGATTGATGATGTTAGCTCGCACTTAAATTAAAACAGATATGGCTTATTTTTGAATGTTTGGTTACGAGGATAGCTCTAGGTTATTTTGACTATCTATTTGGTTTTTAAGTTTCAACTTTCGGTTTATGAGGCATAAGTACCTATTGTGCATCATTTTTCTATTTTCCTTTTCCCTTGATCAAATACTCTATTATTACAGGTAATCATCATCATCATTTCAGCCAATAGACGTCCACTGCTGGACATAGGCCTCCCCAAAAAAAAAATGGTTGGGGTTTGCCATAATCGCCACTCTTGGCAGGCTTGGTTGACGATCGCACTATGGTGGTAAAATACATAGAGAGCGTTGCTGCCCATTCTTTAGTAAGTCCCTTAGTCGCCTTCTACGACACCCACGGAAAGAAATGGGACAGGTACAGGTTACAGGTATTACATTTGGCTAAACCATTTAAATTCTTGAGCAGTGGTGGCCCAATGGCCGTAGGTTTGATCACAGACAGGTGCTTCACTTTTTGTGTATTCCATTACCACTGCTCTCATAACGGTGAAGGAAAACATCGTGAAGAAATCGGCATGTCCTAGAACTGGATAGATGGTGGACCATGGGTCCCCCCTCTTACCGAGAGGAGGCTTGTGTCCCAGCAGTGGGAACATTATGGACTGACAATTTGTTTTTTCATCTTCATATCTTCTATCATCATCATCGTCATCATGTTGTTATGTGTGTATGTTTATTCTAAATGCTCATGAACAACACGACAAATTTTCTGACTACCATCACTTAAATGAAATCAATTAACTACATGTCTAACAAACTATTATATTCCAGCGATACGTTCATTAGGTACTATTTTTACTAAACGATTTAGCAAATAAACAATTTTCATTAACTACAAAATGCAGTTCTAACGTAACATTCCGATGTAGATAAATTAACAAACACCCCATCTGTCGGCAGCAGCCATCATCAGTCTGCTAGCGAAATAATATTATTCATTCACTTGTCAAAACGCAAATTGGCGACGAATCGTTGCGAACACCACGGAATTACAAAATGAAAAACAATGGAGGCGTGAATGTTTTTTTTTTACAAATAGACAAGGAAAAGATAATCGTGATTTATTGAGCGGAAAAATGCTTATTTTGGTTACATTTTTTATGTCACTGAAGTATCTCAGTGATGTTCGTATAGTGTAGAGTATATTAGCACAAAAACCACGTAATGACGTCATAGCAAGGTTAATATAGTTAGCGTTAACCATTGCCATTACAGAATGGGTAGTGGCCTAAACAGATATTCCGGGGCCACGAGCGCGGACAATGCGTTGCAATCTACCACCAAAGCCAACGCACGTTGATTAGTTAATACCGGACCGTTCACATAACCTAATACCGCACTACCGACCGTTCCGAACCGTTCTTGTATGCATAATCTGATTAGCGCAAGTATTAAACAAAGCTTTCGGTAATAGTACTGTCAATTTACATAGCTAAACTCCATTCTAAAACTGCAATGTTGATTGAAGCCGTAGAAACACAAGATCCGTTTAACTATATACGTAATTAAGTCTATAACTAAACAAACCCCGAATTTGCATTCTCAAGAATCGATTAAGAAAATCAAATCCTGTCGGAGCTTCACTGCGTAAAACATTTGCTTGACACCCAAATCAAAAATCGTTTTAGCTCACCCCAGCGAGGGGATGGGAAGCGTCGACGCCTCAACATTTATTATTTCAGACATATCACTCACATGCAAAACAAACTCCGTCCGATCCATCAAAAAGTTTCGTCTCATCCTCTCCCTCTCTGCTCCGCAACACAAATCGAGTGTGTAAGTGCTGCGGTTTCAAGATACTGATATTAATGTCTATTGTTTTATGTTAAGTGGCATATTTATTCAAATGTCCTTTCACATTTTTGTTTTATTGAGACAGAAAGGTGTAAAAGCAAACTTTCGTCGAAAAATAATAAAGTTACGGAAATCGTTCCTTTCAAAGAAAATCCGAAATAACACCAACCTTGAACAAAGAGTTTATAAGTTACAGAATAAATAAGCTTGTTCATCCAAAAGAAATGAGCATTGTAACCCCCCAAACAGTCAACAAAGCTTCGAAGAAAATCGAGCGAAAAAGGCTAAAAACACCTTAGGGGTTTACTAATCGAATAAAAAATATCAGCGACCGATGCCAATGTGTGGGGGAGAAATGGAATAAATTATAAAGAAAATACAAGTAGCAAAGGGGCTTTTGTTATGAGTAAAAAGTTCCAAGCATATGCAGATAACATAATGTTGTGCTTTTGAAATGATGTAAAGGCAATATTGGCGAGTAATAACGGTGCATCAATTTGAGGTTATATTGCAGGAGGCACGTTATTTCGTAACAACCAGGACTTGAAATGTTAAATAGCTTAAAGAGATAAGTAACCAGCAGGCTTAGCATGACGTTTTCCATTTCTACTCTACCGTAGAATAGAAATCGCTTGTCTACATTTCTCGGTACAAAACTGTCAACTGTCTATACCGAAACGTCATTTTTGTCTACTCTTCCGTCGTCAAAACGCTTCTCTACGGTTTTCGTGCTAAGCCTGCTGGGTCGTCGGATATTGTTGAAGTTTAGTAAGAAGCGATAGATGTTTTCGAGTGAAATTTAATTTGATAAATTAACTGTTTGTTTTCCATCTCAATTTTTATTTAAATTCAATTTCATTTAAAAACATCCATCGGCTTCTTACTGAACTTCAACTATAGATATGCGACAACCCGAGTTATTCATCTCTTTTGGTGACCGTACATGTGTTGTTTCGCTATATGGGGATGTGTTAGGGTTTTTTGTTTGGGTGGGAAATCATGAAATAACTTCTCCCGCTCTGGGTGGAGCGGGAGGGCGTGTCAGACTTTTGCTGACTAAAATCCACTCGTGTTCCTTCAGTTGCCTGTGTGCCAGCGGCCACGGTATCTCTTTCGAACAACCAGCACCCCTGGCAGGCATCGGCCTTTGTGGACCCCATCAGTTGTTGCTGACATCTCTTTGAGGCGCACGTGGAACACAACGCGCCGTCGACCCGGGCTTGGTCCTTACCGGACAGCGAGCTACCCATTACTCCTGCGGTGATTAGGGCCGTGAGGGCGCATATACTGCCTCTCCCTCATGTGCGCTGCCTCCCGCGGGCATTACTGCTTTGCAGAAGAAGGTGACGGCTACCCATGCACTCTCGCTCTGTACCATGGCCTGGACCAGAACCGGACGCGAGAGATCGCCGCCGTCGTTCGCCTCCACAAGGACACGGCGGTGCCCCGCCTAAGCCGGGCCAGACCCCCACCGTATGCTCCACCGTGTCCTCAGGGCGATCTACGCAGTGGAAACACTCGGGCGTTTTCTCCCGCCAGAAACGAAACAATAACGTCCCGAAACGACCGTGTCCGGTGAGGATCTGCGGAAGGTGAGGATGCCGTGGCGCCTCTCAATCCACTCCTCAAAGAGGGTACTTACCGCCGCAATCGTGGCGTGCCCAGGATTTGTTAGGGTTCAAAGGCAATTGAAAGGAGTTAATTAGTACCTCAAGGATAATAATATGACTCAAGTGATTTTCAGTGTTGAGGTTCTGAGCAGAACATAACTTTCTTCAAAATCAAAATCAAAATCAAAATATTTTATTTCACATAAACCTGCAAGGGCACTATGAAACGTCAGAAGCTAGGTGCACGGTTCCAAGTTGTCGCTTCCTATGGAGAAGAGCCGGCAAGAAACTCCACGGTTACTCTTTTAAAAATAATTGGCTTTTAAAATGTTTTCAAATTACAGTGATATTAGTTATGGGAGGACAGTGCAGGCCTGTCAACGAAACTGTGTCAAGTATTTAAGGATATGTTATGCACCCTAACCAGAGCGTTTGCAGTCAAGTCACATGACACTTATATATCCAGGCAATTAGAAAGAAGAAATAAAAACCCACGACGGAAATTGCCTAAAGTAAGCAAAAGACTCACTTAAAATAAAAGTGTAATTTGCCTAATCAATATGATTGTAGGTACAAACATTTAGGGCGGACTAATGCAAAATAATAGGAAAGAAAGTAACATGATGACTTGTCGCCGGGCGGCGCTCCCTACGCATAAACGTCACGACGTCATTTGTAAAAATTGCGGCCTTACAACTTCTCCAATTTTCTAACAGAGGAAACAGTGGAGACTACCACAACTACACATTTCGAAAAAAAAAACTGTATAGTCAATACAGTATTTTTGTTCCTGATACTGCAGAAATAATACTATGTTGATTTTCTGATTACTGCAGCATTTATTTATACTTAAACTTCGTTGTATCTTCAAATAACCAAAGAAGAAATTGTTCATTTTCTTTGATCGCCGTCGGTTTTTCAAATAAACAACATGTTATAATGATCTTATCCCTTAGGGCACACACAAATTTAATCTACTTAGGTCAACAATGCAACTCTTTTGTGATGAACAATTCCATCAAGTTTTGGTATTATGTTAAGCCAAGGGATGAATATTTTTTAAGCAACATGGCGACTCCATGCAACTTATATTCTGGAGCGGAAATATCTAACCAAAATAACCAAATTCGGGGGCGTCGAAAAGAAACAGTAGACAGTGGGACCTCCGCGGGGGAAACCGGAGACAGTTATTTAAATTTGAATAATATAATATGAAAAAAATTACATCATTTAATACCGTAATAAAAGTGCACTAAGCGACCGGAGCATTACGCTTGCCAAATACAAGAAGGGACATGCAAATTCCGCTTATGAAACGTGAAATGAAATATAAAATGTTTTCGGTGGAAAATAAAATATGTCTTTCGGAGCTTAGGAGCTCATTACGATATTACAAGTACGTGAGGAGATTTAAGTTGTCGTTGGAAAAGCTGTGAAGATGGACGATTTTTTAAGATGTTTTTAGAGTTATGTGCAGTAAGGGATGTGATCAGATGCGTCGTAAAAACGTGATGTTGTCGTAACTTTCATATAAAAATGTCTTTTTTTCAGAATAATAAGTCCTGAAAGATATACAATGGGTATATAAAGTTCTGGATATATAGAAGAGAGGTCAAGTACTTATTTATAGTAGGTAACTCGTGGACGAACCAAGTTTTTTATTAATCTAATTTATTTGTAATACCACTACCTCCAGTCGTACAAATGCCGCGCATTTGTACGACTGGAGGTAGTGGCGAATACAGGTCGTGTGCGCCCCTCGCGTCCATGGCATGTTCTGGGAACTATATAATACAACTTATTAATAATGTTTAAACAATCATACGACTTATTTTGGCCACGTAGGTAATGCATTTTTTCTATGAAACAGCTGATTCTTTTTTAAAACGGACGTAAAATTTCTGCGTAGCATAATATTTCTGTACAGCTAACATTTCGTTGAGGCTCTAATGAAGAAAATAATAAAAGTGCACAAAGTACGTATTGAAACAGCAACGTATTTGTTCACAGTAGATTACCGTGGCGTAACGAGATTCTGATCGGGTCCAATGTTATTAGGATTTAAGCGCCACCGCGTCGCCTCTCCGGGCGCAATGTTGGATAATTATGCAAAATTGCTCCTACGATTCGTAGACCCCCAGTTTTTAGGGGCCATTACCATTATCTGTAATGGGAATGCGTTTTGATAATGTTGAATTTCATTGTACAATTATTAGGAAAATTTGTTAGAATTGCCATTTATGTTCGGCTGTTTTTTGTCATTTTCCTATTAACTTGTTATTCGATGGAGACTGAGTTCATTTATTTCGTGTTTAGGTGGGTAGCCCGCGAACTTCAAATATTCTTTACATTTTTTGCAAGTCAGGTTGTATGTTGAACAAAATATGATTCGCGACCATAACATGTATGTATTTATATAACTATAATCATTAAAATAATCCAGACAATCCTTTGAGGTAATTTAATCCCATTGAATGATTTTCTAATGAAAAGTCATGTCATAAGTTCATAACTCATAAGTCGTAACTTCATAAGTCATTTATTTTATAACAAAATACATTGTATTGAAAATTACATTAATGAGAGATAAAATAATAATAAAATAAAATATATAAACATTGAGTACTTACATTCACATTAAAAATTAATAACGCATTTAAAATATAAAACCGAGAAATAATTAATATCAGATAAACCAGTAACAAAAAAAAGACATCTAATGGGATTAAATTAACTAAGAAAATAGTATTGATGATTTTAATGATTATAATTCTGTTAAGTCATATTTGATGAAGTCGCAAATCATATTTAAATCAACATTCAATCTGACACTTCATTTTTACAGTTCAAAAGATTTTACGGATCTAAGATGTTAATTCCTTGCTCATTTTGTCAAAACAGAAATTTTTGCACGCTATGCTTTATCTTAGCGAAACATGTTGATCTACTCTTATGATATTAACACCAATGTAGGTATACCATGTTTTACGCAAATAAATGATTTACTTACTACTTACTTACTTACTTACTAAAAGGAAGAAAATTTAAATTTCGCTGACTACTTTAATGTCTACCATTATAATGATGTAACTCTAATAGCATAACGAGATATTATTGTTTAAAATATATAATGTGTTCGACTCTACCCGCATGAAACATTTCCCTTCAAAATGATATAAGCACATAACCACATAAGCCTTGCATAAAAACGTATCCGTTACAACGTTTAAAAATGTGTTGTAATCCTAGCCGAACAATTCACTAACCGCCGATTGCATAAATATGGCTTCAATGCACATGCATATGGAGCGACCGCAGAAAATTCACAACCATCGGCACACTTCCAATTCAATTCCTTGGATAATGTAAAGCGACAAAGATATGTGTATCTTCTAGCCGCTTGAATACTAACTCGTCGATCCGCATGAGTTTCTTTGAGTAGACGGTTCAAATTGTGCATCGTTTGTAGCGGCTGCACGGGCCAGGACCGACACATGGGTAATGATTGTGATCGAAGTGATCGCTCGCGTTGACCGCAACATGTTTCGAACGAGACGATAATGGTGTATCGACGTGCACCTTTTATTTTCTGCGGTGATAATATACAATTTTAAGAATTCAAACGCGACTCTTTATACACAAAGGACCACAAACAGGAAGTTATCATTAAAAAAACTAGATTCGTGACTTGACATAATAGATAAATATATCTCGTGATATAAACTCCTGTCTCTTTACAGATTTTATCTGTGGACAAACGCAGTATCTATGTCGATTTATCTCGAACCAGAGTCGGACACTGTGCCGCATCCATCATAGTTTTGTCCACTCTATTGATAAGAATAACAACTCTATGTAGATAAACGAACACAGAATTAATAAAATTAATGTTATAATTTGATTATTCGAAGTTAGATCATAGATAAGCAATTTTTGACCCTATAATCAATGAATGATTAAGAAAAATACCATTTAGTTTTTTTTGTGTCTCGGAATATGATAATAATTATCATATTAAATCTAGCTGTCCGGTTTTAAATTCGATATACATAAAAAAACATGTGAACATATACGATCATAGACTAACTAAAAGATTAGCATACGGAAAACGGCATACGTTTAAAAATTCACTCACCTTTGAGATACAATCAGAACTATGATAAGTATCTTACTTTCGCTAAACGAAACCGAAGGTTTATGTGTAGGTGTCGCTAGTGTCTGACAGTGTGTTATGGCAACTACGAGACAACTAATTACGAAAAAATAATTAACCTAACAAGCGGAATTGTTCAGCTTAATGAGTGTGACAGCTTGATCAGATTGGAGCTACCTTAACGGATTAGGTCTTAGATATAATCATAAATCATTAGCGAACTGAGTTTTTTGTTAGAGGAAAAAGGCAACAAATTGAAACATAAAATATGCAATTTATATTTGAGAATGAGCAGTGGTGGCCCAGTGGTAAAGGCCACGACTTACGAGTTGTTCGGTCGGGTCGTAGGTTCAAAACGCAGACAGGCGCTTTACTTTGTGTGCATTATTTCTGATGAAATAATCACCACTGCACCACTGCTCTCAAAACGGTAAAAGAAAGCCGGCATGTCCTAGAACCAAAAAAAATCGAAGATATGTGACATCTACAAACTCGCCCTAGCCCGGCGTGGTACATTACAACCAGTGGCGTGCACAGAGTTTTTAGACAGGGTAGGCAGAAATTTAAAAACGGGCAACAAAAGAAACATAATAACCGATTGCTGTACCTACATAGTATGCAACCTGTGAGGCAATTAAATGGATCATATTGTTGTGTATTAAATTTACGATTGACTTTACCTTTTGTTTGTACCTATTAATAGCAAATCCGGTGTACAACTACTTTTTCCGATCACTGGTTTTTTTTTTCATCGAAATATAGTTTTGAAAATGCATGATTTTTCTTTTCTCTATACAGACACCACCTGAACAACTTTCACAGTGAATATTTTCAATTTTTTTGGTACTATTATCAACGTTAAAATCTTAAATACTTAAATGCTATCTATAGCTCACAACCAAAACAAATAAATCAAAACAAACAATGGCGTTGGAAAAGGGAATATAAAAATAATACGACAAAAAGTAATGGTAGTTTATGTAGCGACAATTCAACGAAACAATACTACTACTACTGTTACTTTTTAAAATATTCACATAGCCAACTTTGTTCGGAAAACTTCGGTGAGTTTCGTAATTCGTCGTGTCAAAGGCAGTGACTACCCTGTACGGTTGTGTGCGTAAATTGTTACATTGTGTGCCACGTATGCATAGGAATGCATATCCAATAAATCTGCATGACTATGAGAGCACACATATAAACATTAAGCCGCGAATAGTTCGTATCTCTCCCGAGGCACTCAGCGGCGCTAGTGCATCGCAATGCGAAGTTGCGTCAAATTGTATGAACGAACGGGTTTTGTATCGATGATACTAAAGATACGACCGACGCTCGACAGGTGGAGCTTATTTATGAAAAAGTATTTTTTGTTTATTGATAAAATAATACTCGTTTTAAATATTTATTTGATTTAGGTAGGGTAGGCAGTGTCTTTCTGCCTTTATGGACTGCACGCCACTGATTACAACCCACTCCCTCTCACGGAGAAGAGGCCTGTCTCAGCAGTGGGAACATTATAGGCGGATTATGAATTTGCGAACCGAGTTTTTCGCTAGCAGAAAAAAGTCAAACAAATTGAAACATAAAATACGCAATTTATATTAGAGAATGAATACTGTATTTCCAAAACAAACGTGTTCATCGGACATTTAAAAACCGTGTAAACAAATTGGTAAATGAACGCAACAGAAACAAACAAGCATCTGCCGTGCACACATACGTCACGTATCGAAACAGGGAGTTTGGCAGAAAGTAAACAGAAAATATAATTTAGAAGCAATTTGGCTCGGATATGTCCGCAATCAAATTGTCTCGTTAATACTGGTGCTATCAAAACATTTGATTTGTGGCGGCGTAGGGTTGAGCTGTTATTTAGCCATGCGATGGTTAACGTATGATGACCCCAGCTTGTTGTCAATTATTTATGACAAATACAATATATCGTTGTTTATACGCGTAAAATGCCATAAATATTCATGTAGTTTGTTTGAGGATTATGTACCGACGTAATTATCTACTAACTTGTATTTTCTGTTATTTTGTCATCGTTTATTAAAAGTAAATATGTGCAGTGTCATTTTGTTAATGTTTTAAACGCCGGTGGCAAGCAATTAGTTATGAGGCTGTCATAATGTTTTATTGAATCTCTGAACTGTTTATTAAAGTGACTTTGTTTGAATTGTCCGTTATCTCTTGTGAGGTGGTAATACGTCAGAAAAATAAATTCAGGGTCACCAAAAATATAAGGACAGTTATACCGATAAAACACAACACGATAAATCGAAAAACAAAAAAGGCGGAATAAGAATAATTCATACGGCAGCTAACAAATGTTTACATGGAAATAACGCGGTTTTTCCCGATTTATGCGCACTCACACTCGACTCGCACTCGACGCGAAGTCAGCGAGTAAACACGTGAATACTTTTTATTCGCGTTGTATAATTCCCCCGGGAACTGGGATTTGCATAACAAAACGGGAAAAGGTCAGGAAGCGAACGAAATGGCAAGTGTCCGGTTTGATGTCCAGTCAGCAATCCTGGGTGACGCGAGCGCGATCAGATTCGCCACTTGACTTGCGAAAACACTCTACTAGAACCGCTAATTGGATTAATAATTTCATTCATGGCCACTTTATGCTGTGTTGTGAATTTTATATTGTGTAGTTAGTATATTCCACTTTAAAAATTTAAAACTAAAACAGAAAATTCAAAGGCCACATCATTGACATCTGTGACAAACAATAGCAAAAACAAGGTTTAAAATTTTACACATTTTAAGTGTTAGCGTCAGTAAAAATATTTTAGTTTCATGTTTTGTATGTCACAAATACTTCAATAAAGAGAGCTTTCGGTATCGACATGTGACACCAGTTAATATAAACGGTAGGAAAACACATTTTTTGTTTGGTAACATTCGTTCGCAATTTTATGTGAGTGTTTGAACGCAGCACAGAATGTTCAAACTTAGGCGTCCCGGATGCATATTCATGGTTGCTCTGCGCCACATGCAAATTGTGATTTACACACTGTAATGAATTCTTTTGATCTGTGGATTCACATATTTGATTTACCCCATCGATGTCGGGTATTAGCATGACACGCTGATTTCATATTCATAGTTTCTGCGGTGAGCGATTTTCATTTGTTAAATGTGTTAATTACAGAAAAAATGTGGGGGATGCGCAAACTCAATCTATATGCCTTTTTATTGACAAATGAAAATCGATCTACACGATGTCGTGTTTACGATACTTACAAAGTACAAAAACTGACTTATAATTACAAACAGCTATCAGGACTTTCATTTTTAGTTCGATCAATAAACTGAGAATCGTTGGGATCGATGTAAATGCTGCGCGAGTGTTCCAAATGGAAAAAATCAACTAAAAACTTACATAATTACTTTAGTGATTCAACTGCTCGAAAGAAACGCAGAAATGACAAGACGATGACAAATGAGCATCGCTCGCATCGCAACACAGTCGGGTGGCGGACCTCATCAAATTATTCCCCACTTAAAAAATCTCCGTAAACAAAAACGGGCCAAGGGAAAAAACACTCGAGTCGCAGGGTAAAAAATAGGTATTGGCAACATTGATTGATGTGTACTAATAGGGCGCGAAGAAATGAGGCCGCTGCGTAATTAAAGGAAAAGTGACATCTTCTGTCAATGGCAGCGTTGTACTAGAAATAGAACGGTCACGCCTTTTGGTGAGGAAGTGATTAGTGTTACAAAGTTATTAAAAATTATTGAGTGAAGGCGGCTAATTGATCACCGAGTCTGTCGTCGTGTTACACTTCGCTAGATCCTACCTATGTGTTTTTAATTTGCCTCTGTTACTCTAACGAGACATTACTTGCACGGGCTTGCGGACGGGCACGGGCTTGCGGACGGCGAGTAATGGGTAGCTCGCTGTCCGGTAAGGACCAAGCCCGGGTCGACGGCGCGTTGTGTTCCACGCGCGCCTCAAAGAGATGTCAGCAGCAACAGATGGGGCCCGCAAGGGCCGATGCCTGCCAGGGGTGCGGGTTGTTCGAAAGAGATACCGCGGCCCCTGGCACACAGGCAAATGAGGGAACACGGGTGGGTTTTAGTCAGTAAAAGTCTGACACGCCCTCCCGCTCCACCCAGAGCGGGAGAAGTTATTTGATGATTTCCCACCCCAAAAAAAAAAAAAAAAAAAAACGAGACATTACTTGTCACGAACAATAGCTATATACTGCTTGGATTTAAAAGGTGTTGCAATACTGACGTAATACAAAAAATATCCCTAACATTCATAAGGGAATCAAATACAAATTCAAAAATGCCGTTTTTTTACGCTACAGAAAAATAAATAAAATTTAATTTACGATTTAGCTAATCCCAAGCTAGAAGTCAGTGTTTTTGGTCGCCCTCCGTGGAAATGACACCCGAATGAGGATGGAATAATGAATGTTTTCCACCACGCCCGGCACGCGTCGCCGCATAAAGTAACATTCGCAATTAACATAACCAGCTGTTAGAATATATCAACTAAGATTTTTGTGAATAGTTTAATTTGAAATATTTTTTTAGTCTAGTATTGCAGTTGACGATGAACTTTTTGAGTCAACTGCAACATTTAGTCCTGAATTACTTACGTATTTGACTTAGATTTTATCAGGCCTAGCGTTCAACTTAACTTTAGCTTATTTTTTGAGCTTTCAGAATTTGGCAGACAGGCATCTAGTCTATACAGGATACGTTTTATCCAGTGTGTAAATTTTAACCATGAAATCAGCATATCATTCTAGAACCCCAGCGTAAAAAAATTTCATCGGTTATACAAAAAAAAATCAGCTGTTTCATAGAAAAGTGCAATACCTACGCGGTCAAAATGTATGGAACAGCTGATCTTTTTTCTGTATAACCGATGCTGGGGGATCTAGAATGATATGCTGAATTCATGGTTACAGTTTGCGCACTGGATAAAAAATTATCCTGTATACTGTATATACTTAATACATTTTAAACCTTCTATAAATAAAAATAAGTAACAAAAGCGCCACCAAATAATCAGGGGCGGTGACACTGAAGATTTTTCCTCCCAAAAGCTGCCTTATCGCTGTGTACATATCATTAGTAATGCAAAATAATGGGATACAGACACCTCGTGCCGTTTGCCAGCCAATGATTAATGCCGTTCGCCATTAATTCTTATTTTTGATGAGAAATTTGACTTGTGCTGTCAGACGCCGGATCCAGATTAATATAGGCTGACGGTGCAACTTACATTATGACATAGCGAGCCCCGTTTACACTTCCCATTTACATCGAGTTTTGGAAGTTTTGGGGTTTCTATATAAAACGGGTAAGCACAATAATGATTAGCTGTTAGATTATTCCACGGGAACTTACTATCGTGATAAAAAGTGTCCTAGGTGTTAATTCAGATTATAAACTATCTATGTGCCAAATTTCATCCAAGTCTTTTAAGCCGTTTGTGCGTGATTGAGTAACACTCATCCAAAAAAGTTTGGATGTTTATCTAAAAATACAAACTTGCACATTTATAATATTAGCAGGATGGAATGCCCGGATGTATGGAACTAGCGACTTTTTGTAGACCTTCCAAGAAGTGAAAATTATGAGTGCCGCCTAAATAGATAAAAGCGCGACCATATATTTTGTACCTAACTTTACGTTTTGTAATTTTCTTTGAAAGAATATTTTAATTCCACAAACCACAGGCTGTAGTTGCTATGCCCGCCACGCAGGGCAGCCTCGTCCACGTGAATGTGACATCAAAGCCAACAAAACGAATAGTTCGGTTCGCCGACAGAACTAACCGAATAGTTGTCGCTGTAAAAGGGCAAAGTACAAAGAGCTAGATAAAATTCCAGTACGACCGCATCGGCGACAAACTCGGAAGGTATTCAAAGGGCTGACGACTGCCGTGACGCGGCACCCTTTACCGACGCCCTACGCATATTAGTCCACTGAAAATCAAAACTCGTTATTATTAATGATTCCACGCCATGACAATCTAAATATCTTCGGAAGCGAGCTGAAAGTTACGCACTAATCGCGTGAAATTACTCCCGACTAATCCCGAAGATATAAATGTACAGTCTCCAGATGCGATCGGCGGCATCATCATTCAAAATAGCAGAAGAAAAATCACTTAAGATTCAAAGCATTCAGTATCTTTATCTAACGGATACAAGAGTTCATTTTATGACCATTAATTTCGCCTTTTCCTCGGGTGTTTTATCACAACGGCTGCGAGGTTCTGTCGCGCGTCTCATTAATCAAAAGCATTTGTTTACAACGAAGGGAATTTGATTTGATTAAAATAATTCGCAATATCCTTGATAAATATCACCCTCGGTCTCCGTTTGATCTCACAGAAATTAATGGTGGAGGATTCAATCACGCAAGTGCTGACGCCCTGACGCTCTGACGCCACTCTTGAGTCCTGGCGTTTGGCTACGTGACGATGATGTACTGCGCTACAGTTTCAAATTATTTGTATTTCAATTCATTGTTTCAATTAATAACCTTTTCCGTACTTAACGCTAAACGTAAATTGATAAACATAGTTTCAGAATTTCAGTCTTTCCGAACAAAGTTTTCGAAAGTTTCAACCGAAAAAAGTGTACAAAATGAAGGGTGAACAAACAATGCTATCTTGCCATGGCAAGGGGCACGGGGATGAATAACGATCGACGTCACAGCGATGTGTGCCGATCCGGCGATCCGGCGGCGTTTGCCGGCTCCCAGCGCCCGGCCCGGCTTAACCCGCCGCGCGCCGATTAATCGCCGCCTAATTCCCACCGAAACCGAATTAAACCGGACGAATGCATTGAGCCGGACGATTTGTCCGATGTAATTGTCGTGTTTGATTTACAACTCCGTTTTTCGAAAATGGATACGATAATTGGTAGTGTTCATTAACAGTAAATTATGGAGGAAAATATACTTGCATATTAAAATGCACATAAAACTCCCCTGTCCGATTCTATGTGTGTGCACTTAATGAAGTTCATGTTAGTTGTGATACAAACAACGGACTTATGGTACGCATTTGTTGTGTCTTGTTATCTTGTGAATGAGCACTATTAACTTAGACGCGGTAATTAAATAAATTTGAATTTAATTGCAAATGAAACACGACCGAGTGCTCGTACAAGAGAAAACAAAACAAACAGTACGTACAAATTATATTAAATCAGAGATAATCCTGTCAATTAATTGGACTTAGCATTGAGAACCGGTCGCGAACGCATGCGCAAATTAAATGAACCAAGATAATGCGAGAGCAAGGAAGCCCGCCATTGAGACAAGGACATTAATATGACTTAACAACGTTACCTGTTGTTCCGCGCAATTGTAATAATGTTAGAAATAATTGATTTCAGTTATAAAAAAATTACTTACATGGGGTTTTAATGGCGTTTTAAGCAATTAGGTACCTACTGCTTACATAACTAAGTAAACTATGTCACATTGCTATGTTTTTAATACTAAAAGAAGATTGATAAACGCTTTAAAAATATAGCCAATTGAATTTTGTTAAAAAAATACCAAGTAATTTCTTTAAAAACAGCCCTAATCCGGGCCGTGGCCGGCCGATCGCCAGCTGACAGTGACACATCGGTACAAGGCGCGCTGTCCGACTGTAATTCTACCCGGCCTCGATCCCCGGACCTACGTGTGTACGATTTTATATTCCAATCTACACGATTAATTAGATGGATTTGGGAACTGAACCTCATTTTACGTGTATTTTAATTAAAAGAACACGCCAACAATATCAAATTATTAAAATTAAAACATTTAACCAATATGAGCACCTTATGTTTTGATTAAAACGCAGCCCCTCCGATGTGTCGGAATTTTGTGTCATAAATATTCGAATTTTAGCGAAATATTTTTTAATGTTAGGAAATCACCGCATAACCAATAAAAGCTTTTGACATGTTACCATCCCGTGTATGAAAAGCTTCAAACGCAGTAAAATAGAAGTCAAAACCGCGGAGTATCAAAGCGACTCGGCGATCAATCACCATCCATTAAACAAGAAAAGAAAAGTGCTTTCCCCCGCCGATTGGCCCTCGAATCAGCCCAATTTACATGAGAGCCGCTTTTTCCTCGCATCGAGATTAGCCCCTGAATGAGTTTGATGAATCGTTCGCACCCCGCAGCCGCGACCGTCCCGCGCTGTGAGCGGTCATTTGTTAAAAATACACCCGATCCACGGATCTAATTGTCTCCTCTAATTTCACACCCTCCTGTGATATCTGCGCCCCGTTCAAATTAACAAAGATTTCGCTTTGTTTTAAAATAATGATCCCTTCTCGGAGTGGATTTGTTTGTTTTGTGTGTAATCTACCTACCTATATACGACCTGTTCAAGATTTAATTTTAAATACAGAATTATTTATAGATTGTGATGACAGTTGATGAGTGAAGTAATACATAGTAAAATAAGAAAATAAAAAAGTTAAAAAGATTCAAAATAAGAACGATAACCCCCATATTTTCAGTCTGGTCATTACGATTTTTCCTAAGTTTATTTCTACGCAAGCCGATTCTTACCTTTCGAGATGTTTTACGATGTCCTCATATGCCGCTCTACAATTCTCCCAAATACCAGATCTGCAGACAAAAAGAAAATAAAATAAGAAAACCGAGAAAACAGTAAGTAAACTAGAAATCAGAAAATTAAGAAAAATGGAAAGAGTTGATGATAGTGCAGTTGAATTGAAATTACTGCTGATGTCAACAAATAACACAACCTATCGGGGGACCTTCAGGAATGAAGTTCCTTATGCGATACTCGCACGCACCATACTCGTAAATAACAGAAAGAGACACAGATACAGAGAAAGAGAAAGTCGCATAAGTAGACGGGGCATAACGCTTCTCCTTACGTGACGATTTCTACCAGTCCACTTCTACCGCAAGCCTCGTTAAGGAACTCCGTTCGGAAAGTATGTTGCCTAATCATTTCATAATTAGCCTATAATGTTCGCACTGCTGAGATCCAGGCCTTCTCTCAGTCGGTAGTTGTCACATTTCTTCGCTTTCTTTGTTCTAGGCCATGCTGGTTTCCTCATGATGTTTTCCTTCACCGTTTTAAGAGCAGTGGTGATCAAAGAATTAACACAAAGTAAAGCAAATGTCCGGGTTCAAGCCTACGACCTACAACTCGTAAGTCGTGGCCATTTTTACTGGGCAACCACTGCTGTCACCTAATCATTTGGTATCACCAAATATGTGCTCTCTTCCTTACGCTAACATTGTTGTCCCTATTGATATCTTAGCAAGTTAACCTAATAAGAAGAGGTCATAAAGACTCTGTTATAAATACGCAAATCTGTGATTACTCAAGTATTTGCAAAGAAAGTTTCATAATAAAAAGGGTTTGAATATGAAAGGAATAATTATGAGCACTCAATATTAAATGTTCCGTTGGTGAAGCGAGGGGTCGTTGAAATTATGTTTTAAAAACAATCGTTTATATTTGTACCGTACCCACTGATGCGTGATCGTCCAAATTGTTTCTCGATTACTTTAGCTCTTTGTTTTTCATTAAACTTTTCTTCGTTATTTGTAATCAAGGGAACGCCCTTTCTAACTAAGTATCATCTAGTTAAGGGTTCTAATTCTTTACCTTATACTTGAGTGCCCTTAAAAACATCTTGCTGATAGTTCCTTTCACAATAACGTTGTTGTTACTCGGACTCGTACGTGTGTATGAATTATTAATAAATGTGTTTTGTTTGCACTCAGTCAATATAATAAACGAAGCGTTAAATAGTATATTACCGCTATATTGTACAGTTTAATTGGCTCATGTGCGTAGTTCGGTGGAAAAACAAAGCTCTATCTATGTTTCTGTCACAAGTGGTGAGTGAATAATGAACTGTTTGCAGCAATTTGCCTTTTTCTCCTTCATGAACTTGTAAATCTGCCAGAAGACCATAATTATCTATTCGATGCGTGTTGTATTGTAACGCACGAGTTCACAAATCGAGATCAATTTGAACATAAATAGAAATTAACATAATTCTAAACACCCAGCACATCTTCATTGTTAAAACTTCGAATCCAGTCGCATACCCAATTGACATCCCCATTACAATACCACTTATATCCGAAGTTCCTCCAAAATATAACTTAAAACATATGACAAGTGTCTGAACACAATTTAAAGTCATATATTCAAATAAGGCTGAGAATCAGCCCTTATCAAACGTCAAAATTACTTAAGACAGTGCCCCAAAAACGCCCGCCCTTCCTAGTGCAACACCCCAGCAGCACCGATGTACAAAGTGCACTACTATAAAACACATATACATCATCATCTAGCCTTTTTAACCGACTTCAAAAAAAGGATGAGGTTCTCAATTCGACTGAACGTTTTTTTTTATGTTTGTTACCTTTGAACTTTCGACTGGGTGAACCGATTTTGATGAGTTTTTTTTATTTGAAAGCTGGTGCTTCCCGTGTGGTCATTTTAATTTCATATAGATCTGATGATGCGTTTCGGAGACAGACAACGGAACTCTTCAAAAAATAAAAGTAAATCAACCGCGATTGCTGCAATCGTTATACGATTGCAGCATATGGATTATTTGGACCCCTAGGATGATGAAATTTGAAATCAGTGGGGTAGGTACTATAACTAAAAAGTTAAAAAATAAAAAGGTTCTCAAAAAAAAAAATACCAACCGACTTCCGAAAAAACACTACAAAGTGAATTATAACTTTAATTTCGGAAGACGGTGACAAAAAATTAAAAAACATATCCAAAGTCACAGACTTCCGAAATTAAAGTTATTTTTCAGTTTGTAATATTTTTTCGGAAGTCACTTGTTATTTTCTATGGAAAAAGTTTTATCCCAGCTATGTTGGGGTCGGCTTCTAGTCTGACCGGATGCAGCTGAATACCAGTATTTTACATGGAGCGACTGCCTATCTTACCTACACAACCCAGTTACTGGGAAAGACCCTTTGGTAAGACTGGTTGTCAGATTTGCGGGCTTCTGAGGACCCGTCAGAACTGTCAAAGATCCACTAATGACAACTGAAACCAACGGTTTAACGTGCTTTCCGAGACACAGGGAGGGTTGGTTTGTAAAGATGGTCACCCATCCACAGACCAACTGCGGCAAACGTAGCTTAACCTGATCGATCGACCCTTGCGACTGTTATTACTTAGCCACAAGCCCCACCTCTCTCTCCTCACTCACATACCAAATTTACATCCCCATTACATCACCACATACCCGAATTTCCTCCAACATACACCCACAAAAGTGTACTACACAATACTACATATTATGTCCATACATCATTCAAAAACATACATACCCATATGCGCATACCTATACAGGGTGTAACAGAAACCCTATTGCTATCCTTAAGCACTAAAGATAACAGCTGGTATAGAATCACTATACATAGTTTCAGCTTAAAATAAAATACTCGAAGAATTGATTAAAAAAATCGGTTTCATATGTTTCTTAAATTCAAATCATAACAAACATGTCACCGCACTACGTAGGTCAATAACTTTCCACGTTACTTGCCAATATCACAATAAATCCATTCCGAGTGATGTGTTTATTTCAATTTGAAAAGTTCGGTTTCTGTTATCAATGTATTCAAAATTCTCATAACTTCCGAACATGTAGAAATAGGATTAAAAAACCCTTCCAATATCGTTTTATATCATCCAAAGAAGCCGAGCCCTTGGTATGTATATACACTTTCTGTTACACGTTGTTTACGAAACTACGACAACTTTTTACAAAGACAGATGTCACGTATAAGGTTATAAAGGCACACTTAAGTTACATGAGTGGCAGTAAGACAGTGTGGTAAGACAAGTGAGCATTGTGGGTCTTCGGGCGGAAGTGAGGGCATTCAGTGTTTGTACTTTTCTAACTGGATTAACTTCCCTCCTGGACATTTAACCTGAACCACTTGACCGGCCTGCTTAAAGGTTTCTTTTCGTGAATTAATACTTACCTAAGCCGTTTATGACGTGTTCCGAAGATTTATTTTTTCGTCGCTTGAATATTCTAATTCGTTTCTAGTAGGTTTTTTAAAGTTTTCGGTTATCCAATTAGAATCTTTACACTATTGGCATGTAAAACATGCTAGGTAACACGTTCAAATTGATCACATAAATATACTAATTCAGGGGTCGACACCTCATTGATGTAATGTGTACTGAAACTTGGAAATGAATTACTATTATTATTACTATAAAATATGAACACTAGTGATGTACGTTCTATGTTATATATAGGGGTTGGTTTCCGTACTTAGTCCTACAGGTAGACCATTGTGCGAGAACCATGGCAGCCGTCGGTGTCATCAACTAGCTCACTGTCCAGAAGTTGATGATCTTCTATGTAAGATCTGGGTGCCTAATCTGGGTGAATCTTGTGCATTCAAAGAGCACATGCGCATCGGTTTCCTCAGCCTCCATGTAAGCCCTGCATAGAAAGACTGTCCCTTACGCCTATTTTGTAGCAATGTTTGTTAAGTCGAGCAGTGTCCCGTGATGGACCCTGTCACCAGGCACAGGCCGTTCCTGTCTAGGCGTAGTAAACATCTGGTGTATGGACTAGTGATGTTTTTCAAAGCTCTCTCAATTTTTAGGTAGGTATTGAGATATTACAAAAGATTAATAACCATTAATCAGTAATTAATAAGAGTTATGTTTTACAACTGATGTTACTTTAATAATACAAATGAAACCTTAACTATTGAACAAGAAAAGGATTTCAGAGATTGAAATTTTGAACTTCGTTTTTTTGTAACCGTTCATTATTTCCCGAAACAATATGTAAGTAACAAATTTTCCCTCTTTGTAATACTAAAAACACTGAGCTTACACGTGCCGCCGAAATTCTCAGTACAAGTTTTAATTTTCCTCCAATTTATTTGTGGATTTCCATTGTTTTTCGTGCCTTAACACAACTGTTTTGTAAACGGGTACTTACCTATAGAAAATCGTGTTATTTTAGTATATTAAATTAACCTGTTTCGAATCTTTTCATAAACAAATCTTACTCATAAATTATGGGTGCGTCAGTTTTATCTTTCAATCAATAAAAACTGAAATAGTCTCACTTCCGGCCATAGGGTTTATGACAACCAAACGTGTAGCAGCCACTATATGTCCGAGCTTGGACAAAGTCATAAAGTTTGACAGAGAGTCCGGGGTGGATGCATTTTTTATATTTTTTGTGGCTCTCAAAATTATCCTGGTTTGATCATTAAAGGTAACTGAGACAAAAAGGTGGTCGTATGTATTCTCGTATGTTATAGGATATCGAGATCGATCAAAGATCAACGTCCAAACAAAGGCACATCCCTTCATAAAACTTCAATTCCTAGTTCCGTAGGTTTTAGCTGTCATACCACCATTGAGAAAAAAGTTTGTATAACTGTGGTTCCCAACCCTCCTGCCTAGCGTAGCAACCGTTTTTATGAGGCTACTGGCAACAGTAGAATCTCCAATTTTATTTATTTTAGCAAACTAACTAGGATATATTATGTTATTGTGCAATTTTGTCCGCTCCAATAGGATCATCAAATTTTTATCAATATCTTCTTACCTTGCCAGTGCTTCCATATTGTGCATGGGCTGTCCTTTGATGATGGAGCCATCAGGCCGGGGTACTCCGTGGTGGGGCATGCCCGGGGACATGAGAGCGTGCTGGTGCATGAACCCCATGGGGCCCAGGTGCGTCGGTGGCGCGTTGTAGCCGTTTGCCAGGAGGGGAGACTTCTCCATGCGTGCCATTTCTGAAACAGAAGGATACGTTAGAATTACAATAAAAAAATATAATCAATGTTGATACCTAAACAAGCCCTTGAATTCAACGAGTCTACCTTATTAATAGACTATAATCTAAATACCTGGAAAACACCAAGTTTGTATAGTAAAATCTCCATAAAATGGTAATATCAAAATCTGAGCCATGAAACGGCATGAGGTTTGAGGTAAACATGAGGCCACTTAGGCGTAACACTCAGGTAAAATCCAATTAATGCCCAGTATTATCATTTAATTACTCGTTCCAATAATCGAATCGCCCGTAAAACGGTGTATCAACAATAATAAAATGAGCAATGAATTTCGAGACTATTGTTTTCTGGGTACCACAAACAACCCGAGTAAACATAAGGGGGAAGCGCAAATATTCTTAAAATGACCCCCCGTGAGGGTGTTTTTGGAGGTGCCGGGTGGTCCTTCGCTGCCCATGACCTGTCTCCCCCCCCCCCCCGAGGTCACCAAACCTACTGCGGCGTCGGAAACAATTAACAAGGTGTCGAATTAAACACGAATTAACGGTTGGACCGTTAAAGGAAAATACCCTTTTCCATTGTGGCAGCGTTTTACAAAGGATTTTGGGATTGCTGAATATTAAATATTGTGTGTCGCTTTGTTCCGCGATTAAGGGCACAGGTATGTGATGCGGTGTGTTTAATGCGAAAATTTTAATTATAAGCAAATCTTTTGGAAAACCATTGTAAACAGAGCTCTGATTTTGATTGTTCGTATCGTCAGCCGAGAATCGCCGAACCCGAGCTTGTTACCAGTGATTTCTATAACAATGTTGTTGGAATCTTGTACTTATAGAATAAAATTTAGCATACACAGTCCAAAAATCTGGGTCAGAGGGTACGATTAATTTTAATAGGTACCACCACCAACAAAGAAAATCTCCTGATCTGTTTAGTTGAGTTTATTTTGACTTATCTGGACTGGCAGATACATCCCTTAGGTACATACATTCTGAACCAACAAATCAATCTGTTCAACCAAAAATCATGATCCCTAAAATATGTATATTAAATATTTAGCTTACCACTCCACATCACACCGATAATTTATGAGTACACGCATGCAAATCAAACTTCAACAGAAATCAAGGGTAGCAAGTTACAAACAAACATTATGACCAATGGACCCTGAATTAATTGTTTGGGTCTATTGACTTATGTAACCGTTTCGGTTATCTTCGGAACCATACCGACCAACTTCGTATTTATATTGTAATTAATTATTATACGTTTTGTGTAGCAACACTTTCAGTAGTATGGCAACAACACTTTCGGTATGTCAACATTTTGGGTGCCATCTTGGAAGTTGAGTGAAATAATTTTATTCAGTGTCTGGTTTAGGAATATTGGTTTTTTATAAGCTTAGCTCTCAAGTACTTGTTACGCCAGGCTTATGATCGTTTAAAGATTATTTCCTTGTGAACATATTACTGGGCGTTTCTTTAAAGCTTACTAATTTGTTGTTTGTGTTGCCAGTACAACGAGAAAAAAGCATCTAACTATTGTAAATTGTGAAACAATAAGTCTACTGCAGTTTAATGATATAATTTGTGATCCTTGTTCATGGTTAGCAAAGCATTGGCATCTTAAAAAGTAACCCAAGAACCCATCTTTAAACATACATTAAACGTACACCTATCAAAGTTTATTCCTAAACCGCCTATTCACACACAGATAACATAATATTTTAACAGTGATGGGATGCTCCCAAAAACCACAATTAGGTCACTAAACCAGAAAGCATATTTACAAATCCCCGGACACGATCCCACGACCGCGCCGGTCAACCGCACTTATTAATTAACTAAATACGTGTTAAATCTCGTAATAACCTGCGGTTGTTACAACCCTTAGTGTCGTCTCGTTCTTATTTACGGCGTTATGTAGGTGCGTCTCTTTCTAATTCGTAGAGCGGTCAGTGTGGTTGTTTTGAACGAGTTTTCTTCCATTAAATGTTAGTCTTGTTTCACGGGGTGATGGTAGCGTGTTGTTGGTTTCAATGAAGTATTAGACCACATTCGCAGGGACGTAAAAACATCGCGGTGGGATTTTATCAGTCGGATTTTATTGGAGTAGTGGTGGCACAGTGGTAACAGCCGCGACTTACGAGTTGTAGGTCGTAGGTTCGAACCCAGACAGGCACTTTACTTTGTGTAAATAATTTAATCACCACTGCTCTCAAACCGGTGAAGGAATACATCGTGAGGAAACCGGCATGTCCTAGAACCAAAAATTCGAAGATATGTGACATCTACCAACCCGCACGGGGCCCGCGTGGTGGATTACGGCCTACTTCCTCTCACGGAGAGGAGGCCTGTGCCCCAGCAGTGGGAACGTTATAGGCTGAGTAGGTATGTATCTATGGGATTTTATCGCGCTCTGGATTTGAGCATTGAGAATGCAACAGAGTGCATCCCAGCGGGTCGAAAAAACACACTGTTGGATTTTCAATTCTCGGCGTTAATCAGTGCGTCGAAAATCCAGTGCGCGACAAAATTCCGCCGCAATATTTTTACGTCAGTGCTTACGTGGACTTAAATAAAGCGGATTTTCTTCTTTTTCATGTATACAATACATCTTTGATGGTTCTGAGGCCTTAGTGTGAGTTTCATTTAACCATCTCTACCAAACGCTTCGCGCACGTTTGGCGCTCCGATTGGCCCTGGCTTAGTGACGGACCAATCGGAGCGCCGAACGAGCTCGATGCGTTTGATCGAAATGGTTAAATGAAATTCACACTAGGGCCACTGATCGAGAATTTTATGTACAGACGCCAGCAAATCAAGCTACCCCAAACTGTGAAATTTTCCCAATTATAAGGTTCATGTTACTTTACACTTATGTAAGAAAGACTAAAATCTATCAATAAAATTTGAAAGTTTGGGGTAGCTTGATGTGTTGGCGTCTATACTTAACAGGTGCTGCTGCAGGTTGACTAGTTTTATGGAGTTTTAAAGTTTCTGTTCCAAAAACTATCTCACACTTGAGATGATCGTCCCTGACTGTACCTCAACGTTATTTGTGCACACCACAAAAAAAAAACAAAAGTGATTCCTCACAAATCGTTGCTCAATAACCGACAAAAATGTTCATCGTTTAACATTATGACTATTATTAAGCGAATCCACTGATCAGGGCATTTAAAGAAATGAAACGTCGATTCTGAACCGCTATTATATCGATACACATCGATTTATTGATCGAATATCGACTGTCCTCGACAAATGGTCGTACCAAATTACTGGCCATTATTTCGAATTAGAATCGATAGAATCGGGACCCCAATTATATCACTTATGTGTTTAAAGGAGGTTGGAATAAAGCCAATCATAACCGCAAAAACTTTAGGGACGCACTCTCTGATGTAAAAAATCCAATTTCAGGTGTTTAGCAGTTTGTTTTGATTTTTATAGTAGTGAATTTAACTTTATTGAAGGAAAAACAGATGAAGGTAGCATAAATTAATTTAGAATCGTTTGAATTTTTTAATCATAACAAAGGAGGCAACATTCGCAAGTTTCGAGATAATGGAACAGGCATAATAATAGGCGTTGAGTTTTATTGCAGCCAGATTACAAAATGACCGAACGAGCCGGGCATAAATGATTGGCCGTAAACTTAAGGAGCGAGTGGCAGCACTGACATTGTATTCTTCCCGGTGCTTACATAATATCCTTGAGTAGTTACACATTATTGAAAAAATTTAAATACACCAATTTATTCAGATACTCAAAAAAAAAGTTGACAGCCCATTTATTAATGCTTGCAATCGTCAATTTCACATTCTTATGCACACACATTCGGCTGACTCTTCAAATGCCCGAAATGAATTTTATTTAGCTCGCGATCAGAAGTTAGGTACATTTAAATAAAACGTCATGTAATTAAAATTAACTATCAATATCCTTAAATACTTATAAAATGTAATAAAAAAATGAACTAACAACTTAATACCAGCTCTTGAAACGTGTATTTTAAAATTATAGTTACTGATAACTTTCAATGATTGGCACAACGTACATGTGCTGAATGCCACGTATACACTATATTTTGCTGAATAAATATAAGCTGCAAAAGAATATCAAGATATGTGATAATATTCGTCGGTCAAACAAATATGACAAGCAATAGCTTGTCATATTAATTTAACCGATAGGTTAGGCTGGGAACACACCCTATGCCGCACATAAGAATACATGGAGCTGGCACTTAGTGCACAGTTGGAACTAAAATAAAAGGAAAGCTTTGTTAAAGTTTTGTTGCTATCGTAAAATAGCATCTATCGTAAACGTAGCCTCCTAGACTTTATAACTCGGTGGTTTTAACTGGAAACCTTAACATTACCGTAATGGCCTGTAAATCATGTGAAAAGGAATAAATTATTGGATGCATTAAGTCGCAGAGAGTAAATACGAGGGTAATAAATGCAATACAATGTAGGAATTGTGATTCCTCTTCGATAAACGTATATAAAACCTCGACTTCATAAGACGCAGGTTACGACAAAGCACAATATACTAAACTAAACGAACAAAACGCCGATGAATCAACAAAATGACTAAGTCCGAGCTCCAGAGTAACAAAGTGTTATGGAATACAACAAATCTTGGAACGGTCGGCAAAACGAAGAAACTCGAAAATGATACGAAAGAGGGCGAATTAAAAGCAAATTACAGTCAGCCGGCAATCGTAGCGTTTACAATAAATACATAATTGTACGGTCAGTATACCAATGGCATATGCGATTGGCCAAAATAACGGACCGCGCGTTTGCACGATAAATCGCTTGAGTTGACGCTTCAACTGGCTTCAAGTGAAACAAAGTTTTAAATTGAAACACTGGCTTCCAGTTCCAGTGCTGATACACTGTCTGCCAAATTCTTATCGGTTTACTAGGCAATAAATTAACTGTACTGGTAACACCTTGGTACCTATCATTTTTGAAATAGGAATCGTAATTGCACTTGCGACTTTGACAGATCTTATAATTAGCGCTTGTATTACAGGGAACACTCAAAAGCTTGGTTTTTGCTTCGTTAGCGCACGTTACTCGTCAGTGAATAATCGCAGTTTGTATTATTAGCCCTCATAAAACGGATGCTTATTATTTACAGCCTGGGTATAAAACTATCAAAGATTTCCCGATACCCAACACATAACGTTGATAAATAGACACATTAAATTGTATGGAAATGCAAGTATGGGAGGTTACATCATAAAGATTTGTGGTTGTAAAATTATTATAAATGCTGTAGGTATATATGGGGTTTTAAATTCCTACCAGTCCATTAATTAACCATATAATATTAAGCCAACTCATGAATTAGCAATACACACATTTTGTGTATTCAAAGCACATAAAATGTGACCTTAAGTCTACCAACAAAAGAACTTTCATACATTCATTGACATTTGGATTGCCCAGTAATACCCACTAATGAAAGAGCGTTTACGATTGTAACACAAAGTGATTGACGCGTCTACCCGGACACTTCTATACACAAGTCTTACAACTTGTTTATTAGTGGAAGTACAATCGTCTACACAAGTCACGCGCCGAGTACAATCAATAACAGTAATACACCATCGCCGACAAAATGCGAACGGTCAATATCGTGAGTCAACAAGACCGACCGTAGACTGGGTTGCCAGGTGCCAGAGTAGAAAAATGGCAGGTTATTTATTGCTCTATGTTAATTTAATATGAAGGCTTGACACAATTTTCCTAATATGATAAAAATGTTGCTTTTGTAACGACATTAGTATATTGCTTATCTATTTTTATTATATTTATAGACTATTAAGAATTGGAACATTAAAATAGATACACATACTATTCTTTAAGTATTCGAGTAATCATTCCAAAGTAATAAGTTATTTCATTTAAGCTCATAATGAGACGAACTCCCCTACATTGGCAACACCGACCGACTTATGTCTTGCCATAAACTCTTTCATTTGGCTCGGACGAGCCTTATGAACAATAAAACGTTGAGGGCTGGAGATTTGGACTGTAATAAAATATTTGCCCTAGCACACGCTAATCCGCGTCCCTTACTTACGAACGCAATTTGAGAAGTTATAGTCCGTCTGCAAAGACGTTCATCCTTTAGAAATATTACACGTAGTTAGGTGCCTATATGTAAGGTGCTGTGATTTAGCTATGTTTGATGTTTCTAGTTGAGTACGTACTTTGATAGTCGAGATTAAAATACACGTTTTTTTTTGGTATTAGTTAAGAAATATAGTCTTTAAAATAGATAGGTAAGTAAAATATTTCGACATGTTTATTTTGGTTTACTATCTCATAACTAACGTTCTACAAATTATGTTGACCTTTCTTTTTGTCACTTATAGCAAACGCATAACCTATATTCCAAGTCGCGATACAAGAGAGAAAAGTACGATCACATTTGCATATTTTAAAGCTTTCAACTTAGATAAACAAAGATTTTTTAATTGAATAAAACGCCACAATAAAAGCAATGTACACTACCAACAGAAACCCCAACGTACGTTCAAATATAAATAGCAATAAAAAGAAAATTCAGCGGTTCTCACCATACGAACACATTAATCAAGTTCCCGGGAAACCGGGAAAATCTTTACGCGTTACCAGCCAATAGGATGGGAGTTTAGCGGCGATTCCGGACTATTTCAACGATCCAAATAAAAGTTCCTCCCCCGATGTGAAAGAGGGTCAGGCTTAATTACTCGTAAATTGACCGGGATACAGTTTTATCCCGGATAAATGCACGCGAGGATAACGATGTGTCACACATGTTATTATGTTCGGAATTAGAAATAGAAATAGGCTGTTATGAATGCTTATGAATAATTTGTTTCATTTTTTTCTTATTGTACAGTCATCCGAACATCAATAGTAACAATTTAACAGCATCTTTATGTTGTAGCAGTAAGGGTGATTTAAAATTTAAAAACATAGTTTATTTCAACTTTTCATGTTTATCGTAATGAGTTAAACGTGTGAATATTGTAATGCCTTTCTAGGCTGTAATGGACATAACATTCTGGATATAATGCCTATTTAATTAGAATAATCTATCCACCTGAGCTCTCAAGTACTTAATGTCTTTAATCTGCGAGATTATTTATTATACCTTCTCGTACCTTTTTAATTCTTATGACTGGTAAGTATCAGGACCTGTACTTTAAAAAGTATCAATTAGGAAATTTCTATTTGCAACTCAAATAAAATTACAAGGACTACAATATATCCGTATGTGAATGTGATTTGTTAAAAAACTTTACAAAAAGGATCAATTCATCCGTGAATGTTAACAAAAGGAGCACACCATTGTTACATAATAAGTAGCAAAGATACTGAAATATCCATTCATATTTTTATTAATAACACACAAAAGAGAGATTATCTGTCAGTGGTTTTGGTAGCAGCTGTTATTACCAAAGTACCAACGTTTCGCTTTTGAAGTTATAGTGATACTATTAAAAATGAAATATATGCCAACAGTAGCAATAATAACAACTAGCAATATATTATACACTGACATACTTGGGTAAAGCTCTAATTAACAGTGTAATAAATAAACTATAAATTAACGAAAGCTCAAGCCTTTAATTAAAATATTTATTGCATAACATAAAAAAGGATCATTATGAAGTTAGATTCATGTAAACAGTCACACTAAAGCCTACTAATTTCAACTTCACGTTATTAATAAAATAATAAAAACACTTCTTGATAATAATAATCACAATTAACAGGTGCGTTCGCGCACATTCGCTATAATTTGTTAAATGACAGAAATTGCCACGAGCTGTCGCCACTAAGAAAAAACTGGCAACACGACAACTCTGCAGTTCCATTTTCAGACAAGGTAATAAAAAAAAACATTTAATTGTCAAATTAATCTTTGTCGTGTATGACACTCAGCCTCTTCGCAGTTAATAGGTGTTATTACGTGTCGTCAATTTAATAACAAACGGACTTGAGTTACGGAAGAGAGCAACATGTAATTTTGAATCGAGTCGATTGATCGACAATGCGCTCGGATACGAACGTCGATCGTGCTCCGGGCGAAACCGTATAGACTTGTTGATAAGTGGTTATAAATCAATCGTATTAACATAATAATTATCGGTGTGATTGGTCGAGCATCGAATCGTGACCAAGGACGTTTCTACAAAAATATTCAAAGAACTAATCGAACACACTGATTGAAATCTTTATTTAACTGACATCGATCGTACTAATTTTGACATTCCTGCAGTAAATTCATTAAATAACTTTTTAAAACGCAAAAGATAATTTTATTAATTAAACAGTACACAATAAATACGGACTTCAACAAAACGGAATATGTTCAGAATGCGGCGAGCAGACGCTTACAAAACACCGGTACTGCTAATTAAAAGAAATTCCTTCGCTATGCTTTTCCCCGGACAAAAAACATGAATCCGCCACAACGACTCCAAGGTGTGAGCAATGTCATAAGTGGCTAGTAGAACGACATTTTAATTGTAAGCGCCGCTCCACACGGCACAAAACGATGGGAATTAAACACTACGTACAACGGAATTACGGACTTACGGTACGTATGTATGGAAATTGTCTCGCGACGCAAAACATTTCTTGTGACGCACTCATAAGAAACCTCTATTACTATGATGGCGGTTGAAAAAACATGCGTTAGTTAATGTTATTATGGCTGTACATATTAAGGTAAATTACATCAGCGTAAGATAAGCACTGTAATATCAGTCAATAATATAAAGATGTGTGCGTAAGATGCGGTCAATAACACCGCTAATTTTATTATGGAATCATATATCTAGCGTATAACCGCTCGTGGCAATTTTTTGCCGTAATTCTTAACTAGAGTAACAAACAAGAATCGTAAATTAGGCCTCAGCTGTTTGCTGAGGACTGTTTTATAGTTCTTAGGCTAGAAGTAATCCTAGGGAATCATATATAATACGACATAGCCTAGACAATGTTTAATTAATTACCTAATTGTATTACTTACTTCAAAATAATAGTGCATTTTTATGTGCCTCTCGACAATAGCAATCCATGAGTATTAATGTAATACGCTTTTCTCCATCTGGTAATACCACCCATGGCCTCCACGAGACAGGCTTGACCTAGCGTGGAGTTCATAAGCAAAATGTTTCCTTTGCGTCTTATTCCTGTTTTTTTTTTCCTTGCTAACGTAAGTACTAATGTAGACTTTAAGGAATTGTAAAGCACTGTTTTTTGGTAAATAAACATTATTTATTAATTATTTATTTATAGACAGTCCCTAAGGCTAATGAATAAAACTAAAGTGATGGGCCACCTGTTATTAGTTTATCCATTCCGGTTCAGTTGGCAGATCTATCGGTCCCATTTCCCTTTTGAGGATGACATAGCTAGCAATACACAGTGAGGGAGGGAATTCGTATAATTCCACGCGCGAATCCAATGTTTGGAATTCGAAATATCAGCAGCGACACACATAGCAAAGAACCGGGATACCTGCCTACCTATTGTGAATTTTACCTTATACATATTTGCTTTAACCGTTTGGCAGTGGTTTATTTGGAACGCATAGAATAGTACTCACTGTTTGTATTATGGTCCGACCTACTTTTGTACGTATACCTGCGTAGCAATATTATAAAGTTCTGAAGGAAATTAATGTAGATATGAAAGAAGGAAATTCCGGTGTTAATCATCATAGTTTATGCAGCTTGTACGCTAGATAAAAAGGCGTTCTTCATTTTACAGTTGCACATGCTGACAGCGAGATGTTAGTTGAGCAAATAAATTACTGTTTTGCATTGATTTAACTGCATTGCAGATAGATAGAGATGAGAGAGAGAGATAAACACAAAAGGAATGCAGCAAATGTTAATATTTCATTACAAAATTCAGCAATCACAACTTTCCTAATAATTGGCACGGCACATTCTGTCACTTGCTCATTTGATAAATCGCAGGACGTTTCGGCGCGCACGCAACGTCAAATCGATGTTCATTGCGAAATATACTGATAATTGAAAGTCGATAATCGATTTAATCAGCCATGCTGATTGGTGACCGTAATCAGCAACTGCCTGCGCAGACACACGTGCCTAAGCGCAGGTGGACACCAACGACCTCACTTTTCACATTCATTTACATACAGGGTTGCAACAAGTGACGCTCCCATTCAACAAACGGCGCAATAACGACTGTTTTAATTAAAATGTTAATTGCTTAATTTTTATTGAAATATACTGTAACGAAGACTAATGTAATGGGGTTACTTATTGATGCGCTTGCATTTGGTAGCTCATGTTTGTTGGGTGAGCTTCGATGTCCATTTCCTTATTTGTGTTCAAGAGCTGTGTATGAATTTTTAGTAAGCCATCAATGGATACCAAAGACTCTATTTATCCTCGGTCTTGTGCATGTGAGTAATTCCGACCAACTACTAGGAAAATAAGCGGACTTCTTCTGTAGTTCCCGCTAACACATTCGAATAATTACCGAAGTATTTACAATTAAGTAGTTTATGTAACTTACATTGCTATGTGGTAGGTAACAGTCATTGCGGACTCGATTATCTGCACACTTACTTTGAAATAAAAATACCCTCGAGGCGTTCTACAAGACCGCTGTAAGAACTCACGGGCTTATTATGCAAAAGTGGCTCAACTATGCAAAACTATTTTACTTAAGGAACTAGTAAAAACCTCGATACTTGACACCGTGATGTACAGACCACAACTGTGTTTATAATTAAGGAAAATTGCAACGACAAGAAGATCTTTTTCTGGTATTTTAAGTAGATAAGAGCTATTTGAGGCCTCATTTATAATGAAGGCATAAACTTTATGTTGCTCTACATGCCGTTCATTTGAATTAAATGTCTTGTTATAAATGCATATTGGTTCATTTATGCAGTATAAATTGTAACTGTTACAATGTCGATATTCAAGTAACTCGATCGCTGCTTAGTATACGCACTTGTCGCAAGCAGCTAACACTTCTCGATCGTCTCGCATCGCTTCGGCGTTTAATTATTGTTGCCACCGCGTTTATTATTACGATTTCCTTATAAGGAGCAACGGCAATTTGTTTGATTACTTCCAATTGCCAGTTGATGTTTTAACCATTAAAAATTATAAACGCAGACGTGGATAGCAAGAAATTGCTATGATTGCCGACTCTGCCAGTGTTTATCGTACTTTCTTGCCAGCGTTCGACACGGAAATGGAAAAAATGGACTTTCGATTCAGTGATTGTGGAGAATACGCACTTTTTGCGATCCGATAAATGTGCAATAACGTTCTGCGTAGTAAAAAACGCAACTTAGATAATCATCGTCTGTAAGTTTATAAGTTTTTATAAATGGACTCGCAGAAGCGTTAGGATAACAAGGGGATTATAAGTTGTTGTCAGTACCTCTTTAATACAATTCATATTCCACTATAAACTCATTAAATGAAAATTATCCAATGATTTCAAACAATTAACTTTGCCTATTAGCATGAGAGTTGTAAATTGCAAAGAAAGTGGGAAAAACTGGTGCACCAGCTGCGGTATGAATTCGATCCATATTAAAACCCCAAAAACTAAGTTGTGTGACGTAAGAAAACTATCATTTTCTACTTACAATGTTACAACTTTGCAACACAAAACATCGATAAGAAATATGTCAAACCCTTTCAGATCTTAACATTAAGATAGGTACCAATCCTAACGACGGGTTTAATAAATGTAATTACCGACATCCATCTATCATTATTATAATAATCATATTAACACGAACGCAAGTTACAATGCAACAAACAAAGGCGTGAACGTACAAGAGATTCGTAAATTGACTGATCCCTTCTTCCCTTAACATAAACAGGCAAATCCTTACTTAATTTCAGTCGCAGAATTCAATCAGAACGTAAAGCTTTGTGCCCCAGCGAGTAATGTTATAATGCCTTACATTATCCCCCCGGTGTATCCGAGTCGCGGCGACACCGTGCCGAACCTTTAATTATTATCAACACATCATTTTCATGGCACTTTCTAAAATATTAGGGCTGCCACTACCACTTTGTTCATTCACCTCAGTTATTTTGCTATTGCTTAAATCAATACACTGCATCTACACTATCGCAACTTTAATAAACCCTAAATCCGTATTCTACGATAATTTTTATGATCTCCAGACCATGTCGAACTGATAAAGTTTTGTAATAATTTGCACGTCCAAGAGCTAAATTATGGCTTGTAAATGTAGCATTAAGAATGAATCTAATGGCTATTTAAAAATACATTACTGAGACCTTTATCGCAAATCAGAGTCGTAACGCGGAATGAACAACCGTTTAGATTTAGCGCCTTAAGATAAACATCGGTGGGTAACCCTTTCAACGAGCACGTGGGCCGACGCATCCCTTTCGCGCATTTCATATTCCTATTTCCATTCCGTTCAACCTTCGCAGGAGGATTATATTCTGCCTCCGATGTTTTCGTATCCTATTATTTCACGGGGTGAAAATGGGCCACCCGCCTCCTCACTCACTCATACAGTGACACCCCTCAGATACGTGTGTGACGTGTACAGATTAGGAGGCACCTGTGTGAGTGCACCTTCCCAGGACTGATTGTGTGTGTGTGCGTTTGTTTCATCAACTGTAAACCACTGTCAACGACTCGTCAAAATAATATTGGCTTAACGCCGGAGCCCGTACACAGATATGGTACATGGAAACTTGATACACGCACGAATTTAATTAGAATGGCTTTAATATTATGGGTGATGGAGAATTACGTAACAAAATTATAATTTGTATGAAAGGCTGACTTTGTTTTATTTTTCTATGAAAGTGGCTTTTAATTTAGATTTGTGTTAAGTGGGATAGAACGGGTCGCATGTCAAGTATCATAGATGGAATCAACATATGGAACATAAATTCCCGCGACTGATCTTTTGAAACTTTTGAATTAATTTGGCCTAACCAAATAATCTTAAAAGTATCAACATCAGTTAAGATTCCTATAATCTAAACTGTACGTATGTAGACATAAGTATCGTGAGCTTCGAATCTCAAATCAAGCCCCTTGCGAGAACCATCCATCTTCCCACTAATTGTAAAATAATTAAAACTAACTAAGCATAGATGGGATACGAAACACAATAACAAGAAATGATACGAGAATACAAACGAACGAGGGTCGCGTGTTCAACAAAAAATGTGACTTGTTTATGGAATGGAAATGCAATAAGCGCAAAACAAAGCAATTCTTTTCAGCCATGAGAGTGTTTCGAATTGCAAATTTCGGGAAAAAAGCGAACAAACTACACTCAAAGTCAAATGCGGCAGTGCGCGATAAGCAAGTGCCGCTTATGCAAGATCACGAATGTAATTGCTCCCTTGTCTGGCACGACACTTCATGCTGAAGCGAGACAAAATTTGCCTAATGCATACGACAAAAAGAGATGGAAAGTGGCAGTATCAACAAAGCCGTAAGCGACAAAAATGATTGATTGCTAGCCGTCTTGCGCTGAGCTCTATTTAATCACTTTATTCCCTTTTCTCCGTTTGTGTTGGGATAATTTTGTATTTGTGTAATTTGTATACGAAATGAGGAGGCATACCTCCCGAGAAGACGGGGATTCATATCCGGCGCCTATCCGGAGCTTACACAAACCCGATTTTGATGTTATCACATGTCATGGTACCGTTTGTTTTGATTTATATTACAAAGCCAGATTAAGTTGAGATTAATCTTTGGGTTAATAACTTTGTGTTTAATTCGCATTTTAAGGCATCACTGGCATCACACAGACATATTTGTTATGGTGGGAATAGTCGAGTTGTTTTCATACCGTATCGTAATCTTGGTGACATCATATCCTGTTAGCTATGCTCCCTCTGGAGTGTCCCCTATGACATACTGTCTAGCTAGCCTACCTATAGTTATGGATTATGTATTCGTATTTAGCCTTTAAGTTATGACTCCATTACTAGACGATATTAGATGAATTATCTTTAAACGTTTTCTTACTCTTCAAACCAAATACCCACCTATGTAATTGAGATACATCAAAATATAACGGAGCCTATCTTTTGTTTCATTAAACGGGTTCACCGAACATTACAATGAAGTCGATCCTATACGTAATTGAAAACGAATCCAGCTAGTGCCAAAATCTCTACATTTTGTATTGAACTTAGGTACAGTTCAATTCACACAGTTCACAGTCCAAAGTTTTATTATGAAATTAAATTAAATGTTTGGAAGAAAGACACTTTTACACTTTTACACGTCAATATTTTGTTGGTCAACATTTTAAAACTAGATGGCGCCGGTATTCCCTCGCTGAATGATCCCGAAGAAGAAATGTCGAAACAAACTCAGAGGTAATGGTCTCCTGAAGAGTTCAAACTTTATATTATTAGGATTTTATGTGAGTTTAACAATGCAAGGTCTGGGAGAGCCTTTTGAAGAAAGAGCCATTGCAGCTTTGAGCTGTCCTGTCCCAATATACGGCATAAAAATACCTATCTTAAATATAGGTATATATTATATAGTACTTACCACTCATATGTCCGTTTTCATAAGGCGAGTACTCCCCGTTCTCGAGGCGGTGCTTCTTGAAGGGGTGTCCCGGGAACTGCGTGGCTGCGAGTGACAGTCCTACTCCTGACGCTCGTTTCGGTGGTCGGCCCGGTCTGGAGCTGCGGACATAGTAGCACGTTACTGCCGTTTAAGATGCTACACTTTACCTATGGAGGATTGCACCGGAGAGAGACATAGAAATATGGAAAAACCTCATCAATCCCTTTCCATCAGGCATGATTAAGGTCAAGAGCAGGCCCAATCAGCAATAAATAAATATTTATTTAAAAAAAAAAGTGATTCTGATAGGCTGTTCAATGTCTTCAGTTGTCAAATGCCATGGCAATATCTGCGAGAGGTTGTGATAATTTTAGTCGGTAATCAGAACTGTGACTTGCGATTTGAGGGCAGAATGAGGAACAGACTTTCAGAAACCAGACGTTAACTCAGCCTATCACAGTTTACAGCAAAATAAAAGTCATAGAACACACGTAATTGGCCATCATGATACAAAGTTAGCATCTACTAAGAGTTTTTAGGTATTTTTTCAACTACCTTGTATGGAGCTAAGTTGAAACGTGCCGCCTAAAAATATTGGTTGTCAAAGCAAAGTTGTAGCACTTTAGTAGCGTGACTATTTGCGCAAAAATATTGGCTACAAGTTCACTGACCCGCTTTCAGGACGTGACGACTACAAGAAACACATATTTCCCCAAACAAATTAACATAGATGGACTGCGATAAACTGAGTTAATAAATAATTCACAGTTAATTGTTTAATAGTTGTGTAATTACAGTTTCGATCTACAAAACGAATAAGTCAAGTTTGTCAAGTGTAGCAACATAAATCACGCATTCATGTACTGCAATAAAAATCACAGTCGTGTGAAAAAATTAAAACGCTAATTGATAAAAACGATTGAATAAAAATCGAGTAAGAAATCGATCAATCGCTTTTACACATCATTCATTCATTATCATTCAAACCATAATTCAAATCCAAATTCTCATAACCGCAACAAAAGAACAATAACTGAAACGGTCATTAATTAAATTCTATTAAAAGTGAGCAACGGTAGCTTCTCATGCGGTATCTACACTGATCAGATAAATCAACTTCTCCGAGGGAGGGAGGGTACAGATTTATTTTTATTTATTTCACTCCCCTAAGATTTAATACCGCAACACGTCGGCCGCAGTTTCCACAATTTCACGCTTATTGTTTTCCCATCCGTGATTTATGTTCACGTAATAGACAACAGTATTTCTTGGCCGCAATAAAGTTTGTCACCTAAATCTTTGCCCTTAAGCCTATTGCGTACTTGCGGACCTAAAACTTTGTTTACCTTTATTAGAGTTACTATTAGTTTGTGGTCACGATAAAAAGGTGGTGCTTCTAAGTAATTCAGAAACGTGCGAATGCGTTCTACTGTAGCAAAATAGCATAATCAGCCAATAATGTTCGCACTGCTGGGAACTGCTGGGAAAAGGGACTCCTCTTTGTGAGAAGGAGTGGGATTTAATCCCCCACGAATGACCCAGAGCGGGTTGGTAAATGAAACGAAATGAAATGTTTATTTATGTAAGTAGATCATAAGACACCTTCACACGTAAATATTTTGCTGGTCAATATTTTAAAAACTATAATGGCGCCGGCATTTCCTAGCTGACTGATCCCTGAGAAGAAATTCCGAAACATACTCAGACGTCATGGTCTCTTTTAAAGTCCAAACATTACATTATTCGAATTTTATGTGATGCTAGCAATGCAGGACCATGTCGGGAAGGGCCTTTTGAAGACAGAGCCATTGCAGCTTTGTGCTGACCAGTCCCATCAGACGCCGTGTAGGTATGTATCAGTCATCGTATAGCTCAACCCTATTTCACGTGACACATGTCTTCAAAACTCTTGGTTCTAAGACATTCCGGTTTCCTCACGATGTTTCTTTCACCGTTTTGATAGCAATGGCGATGAATTAATTTACACAAAGTAAACACCTGTCAGGGTTGGAACCTACGACCTACAACTCGCTGTTACCATTGAGCCAGTACAGCTCTAGTCGTTCTACTTTGGAAGGACATGGCTAAGCGGTTCCTAAAATCTAAGGACCTTTAAGCTAAAAATGTCTCTTGGATCTTTAATTGTACACTTTTCGATAGCGAAATTTTAAAAATCATTCCATGCAGGCGGTTCAGCCTTGAAAGTTAGAATGGCAATAAAATCGAAGTTACAAAAATCTAGAATAAATCAAAATCAGCTTTCGATAAGTCAGACCGAATATAACTAAGTATTCTACTATTAAAAAAATAAGTATGGAGAACTCGAAGATCATTCCACATTGGCTCTATTTGTAGCTTAACTGTGGACAAAGGTCAAAGAATTCAGCGAAGATTTGCTTAAGAAATTGAGATTTGCTTGCGAATAAGAAAAGTGGACTATGATTGTCGTCAATAAGACGAGAGGGAGATGCAGGATGCGAGATGAAGATTTCCCTACATTATGTGACCTGTTCAAGAATTAACCTGAGTCCCTCCAATAGGCTGCTTCAAAAAGATAAAAAAGAATATGCACAAAATACTTCAGTCTAGAAGAATTCCTAACACCAAGTGAAATAGATAAGATATACCCAGTTATAAATTTGAAAGCAACCCCAGAGTTTAAGACCTGGTAATACTAAGAATTAAAGAATTCTACATGCTATGTATATTCTTAAAACCCTTAAAAGTTGAGGTGGGTACCTACTAACTCATAACACAATTAAATAGCACACCATAATTTAGAAAATGGTATGAAAACCAATGTGCTACAGTTAGTAGGTTCAACCTTAAACAAATATACCTGTCATACAACAATTTTAATTGCCAAGAAAACCATTAGAAATAAATATATGGACAGTAGCCGTTAGTTGCAAGTCCGAACTAATTGGCGGCGCGAAGTAAGATCAATTACACTGGTACCAGCTAATCCGCACTACATTACAACTAGGTACCACATCAGAGGCGTCGGCCAAGTTCGGCAATTATCGGGGGAGCGATGCTGTTATCATAGTATCGGCTTACGCAGAAACTGAGTCTCGCCTATTTATTTTTATGTCAGCAACCGTCATTATGAGACACTCCATTAGCTTGGATTGCGGTGACACTCGTTTTCGGTTACGCTTTGGGGTGCGATTGTACGGTGCGACAGTTTTTTTCTTCATTGCCGTACTCAGATAAAGGGTTTGTTATTTTGATGACCAATTTTATTTACGAACAACGGTATTACAGCAAAAAACTTAATAGCTTTAGTTTTTTCTGTCATCTCCGTAACATTTGGCCATCGTCGCGGAACAATTATAAAAGTATAAATAGTCTGAATGAACTTCAAAGGCCGCACATAAAAATTGATTTTATTTTGGGTGCAGGCGAGTACAGTTGGGAGCAAAAAAAGCTGAACACAATCGCGGCCGCGACGAAATCGAATATTGAAAGTGTCGAGGGACACAGATAAGGAGAGCACGTGCCGCTCCCTTGCCGCCACTTAGGCCATACCCGTAATCTGAATACCGCAAAGCTCACTGCGATAAACTGCCATTAAAAAGCGTTCGATTTATTACCGAACGATTTCCGAACGATTTATACGGGTGTGCAAAGTTGAGAGAGTATCATAAACCAGAGGGTCCTAGAGGGTAGAAACTTACTCAATACTTAGTATCTACGAAAAGTAATGGAATAATGAGATAAACACGAGTATTATGGCGATACAAGATTGAACTAAACTACAAGCCAAGCTAGCGCAGAAATAATAAGTAAGGGCAAATTAGAGTATAGGCCTAATAGACATAAAAATTAGCTTTCGCCTACTGTGTCACCTACAAAATTGTACATAGTATTTTCTTACCAAGTTTCCTATATGATTCAATCAATCAGTATTATATGTTCAAGACCTACATAGGTACAATTTAATCTGCCAATCCAATACAATTGGTCCTAATCATAACAATTTCCCGAAATATTTATAAAGTCAAACATGATACGATTCTGCACATCGTACTCTTTCCTCCGACCAACCCTAGTGAAACTAACACCACGTATAGTTTTGCTTTTTGTATATTTGTTTGGCAATATTCATCACTCACCGCCCGTGTCACTGATCAAATAGCACCCACAAAGGAGTCCCCAGATATTTCTGACAGATATACCCTTGATAGATAGTTTCACAAACATTACGAAACAAATCCTGATCGACGGATTCTATAGAGAAAGATTGAAAATCTGCAGTATATAAATATTACAAAGAAGTTAGATAAGGTTATGAACGAACGTGACTATAGCATTGATTCAGCGTCAAAAATCATTTCGACTAACTCCTTTCAATCTTCCCGACTCCAGAAAAAAGTAGGATCTTAAACATATGAAGCTACTAAGTACGCAAACAGTATCAACACATCGGCACACTATGAATAGACTCGGCACTCTCTGTTATTATATTTGTATTACTATTCTCAACTCTTAGTGGACGTGTTCACACTCACTAATAATTACTGACACTAAATCATAACATTCACGAGGCGTAAACATCCTTCCTACCTTTAAAAAAAAGTGAAAAGACCAAAAACAGCTCGCTGACAGCATATTGTAAGCTAATAGTCATATTCTGTATATATTTTCTGTTTTTGTTACTGAAGCGCCCGATTATTTACACGTTACAGCACTACAACCCGTATGGGAATGTTTACACATTAAATTAAAACTCTTTTTAAGTTTTGTTGGTCCAAATATATCCTCCTTTCGGAGGGATTGTCATGATGTAACTTACACCTTATATCTATTAACTTAAGTCATATTTTCATACGATACCTTTGAAGATACTTAACGCCTCTGATTCAATGCCTCCGTTGTTTTATTTGCATCGACTTTGTCGTTTTAGTGCTATTGGATTAGTGGCCTTATAATAAGATTGGAAGTTATCTTCATTTATAATAAATAATATTTCTTTCAATAACATTAATTACTTGAATAATAGTCAGTATAGTTACCAATTTCCGGAATTGTTATACGTAATAGTCGTAAGGCAGTACTTATTCAATTATATATAGCTTCATCAAACTCTATTCTCAATCATTACTTCGCTTTTGTTAGGAACTAGATTCGTCAGATGTGTTTTTAAATTTTTAATCATGATTTGGCTTCAGGTTTTCTATATGAATCCATTTTAATACCTATCTATCAAAAGCCTAACCGCTATTGAATAATATTTGAACGCACAAATTACTTTATACCCGTTTGATGCATTATTTCCTTTTCAAGTTAGTGTCTCGGAAACACCATATCTGGGTATTACACCAAACAATGAGGCTCTGTCTTAAAAATGGCCCAAGAATCGGTAGACAACGTAAAACAAACGTACGTAATCTTATCTAATGTAAACTCAAACGCAGTAGCAGTTTGTCTTGGGTTCAGTGCAAACATGATAAATGATTTCGGTTCAAAAATCGTTGCTCTATTTTTTCTAAACGAGTTCCGGTTGGAGCGAGATGTAATCTCTCCTTGAATAGAAACACCTATTCACCTTGAGAAGTACCTGAGGAAGAAGAGAGGTCCGAATTATTGATTACGTCTGGTAACTAATTTATTTCGACTACATTACAGATATTCTAAAAACAACGGAAGGCGAAACTATAAAATTCGATAATTTTGTCCAGATGACGATAAAGTTTCATCATTAAAACTAATCTTTTAATAAAACCAAAGGAAAAAATGTAATTGAAGCCAAAAATTAGAGGGCACTAAGACAGTAACAATAAAAAGTGAAAGCAAAGCCGCGTTTAATTGTGTCGTAAAAATAAAAATTAAATAAAAATGGTTTGGGGTGGAAAAGTTTTGCGACCGTAATTCTGCTTTACAATTATATCATGTTCTGTTGTAGCAAGATGTTCTCCTAATGTTACCTGTCCCAAGGGCGAGGGATGCTTTTTAATTTATTAAAACTTAGTTTCTTATTTCGTGGAAGTAACTTAATACATTTTAACACAAAGAATACCTAAGCTTTTTACCATCAGCGCATCGAACTGGAAATATGTGTTAATTTATAGTTAACCATTACAAAGCGATATTTAAATTGAATTACACATCATATTAACTTCTAAGTAATTAAATATGCAAGAGAAAAACAAACCCAGAAAATGTAATTAACATTGATACAAATCTTGTACTTAGCTAAACTCATACAGCCGTTAAGATCAAACTTTGTATATTTTTTGCATTTCAAATACAATTAATGCAAGAATCAGCATTAGCATCCAACGTGGCAACGCTGCCAGCCTTTTGGGCATTTTTCCCACTTTTTGATGCCAAATGAGCTCTTCCTTTTTTCTTACTTAAACTTGTACAAAAAACATATATTTTAGTGTTAGATTATATATTGCATTTAAAATTTCTTATTAGGCATGTAAATCTAACTGTGTATGCTGCAACTGGCGGGTGGAGTAACACTGAAAGACCATGCCTGTAACGAATTAATAAGAGGTAGCAGTGTTGCCCGAGTTGTAAATAAAATATCAGAAGCCAGGCTCAGATGGTACGGTCATGTAATGCGATAGCCAGAGGAATGCCTTTCCATGGCTGAAAGAAAGAGAGGGAGAGGAAAATCCCAAACCACATGGCTGACGAATGTCCATAGGGATATGAAAGGGTTAGGCCTAATAGACCAAGATACCTACCAGAGAGATAGATGGCGCCGAATGATCAAGAAAGCCGACCCCGAGGACAAAGAAGAAGAAGAAGGCATGTAAATCTAACTCAATACACATATTCGTTGTTATGTAAAAATGCAACATAATGGCGAAACAATTGAAGATTTCATCTTCGTATTCATAGATCCAGAAAATAATAGTTAAATCAACGGCTGAGGGGATTAACCTCTGTGATTCTATAAAGTTATAGCTCGGTTTAATAACACTGTTCTATCTGACAGTACAATCATAAGTTAATGTAGCAAGTCACTGTAACAGTCAGGTAGCTGCTACGTTTCAATTTCTTCGAGGCATTTTATTTACAAAACTAATTACGTTTGTCTGATAGGGTATTAAACAGCTCCCGGTGCCTCACTTGATTTGTTGACAGTTAATAAAGACATTCCACACGTATTTAAGATCTTAGTCTATTTCGTCTGCGATGTGATCGCTCCCTGATGAAGTTTTTACCGCTTCTATTATTTGTTTCTTTTTTTCGCATTCGACTGTACCATTCTGTTAATCATCTTCAATATAAAACGTCTTATTAGCGATAGAATTAGATACATAAAAATATTAACTGGGTCGGACACGTTTTTTTATTGTTACTTTTTTAAATTTTATTACTGTTGGCACGAACATCATTGTCGGCACGCCACGTGGTCCGGATAATTGAAATGTCCAAACACTAAATTTATAGTTTGTACAACGTCACTATTTCTTTTTTATTACTCGTATCGATGTTGCTCCCATTGATCTAACGTTATTATATTGGACACAACACGTCTACCACAGATCTGTCGCCTTTGTGACCAGAACAGATGTTTTTAAATTACTCTTTAATGAATTCATATGTTAATGTGCTTTATTAACATGTCTCGGAGAATTTGCATAAATTCATATTAAGTTAGAGACTAAACTCAAAATAGAAGTATGTATATACATTTTAAATTGAAGTAAGTCTCGTATGAAAGCTCAGCGGAAATAATATTAATCCAACTTCAGAAACAAATATTCTTCCGGGAGAACATTAAAATCTTAAATATTAATTGTAATAAGAGCGCGGAGTCCCCAACATCCCTTTCTGTGAATGTTGGGGCAACATAATCAGCCCCCAAGGGACAACCTCTTGTAATTAGCGGCTGTTCATTTCTTAATTTCAATATTTAATTACAAAGGAAACTCGATGACTGCTTCGTATAGAAAGAGACGTCATCTTCAGAAAGTCTTTCGAATCCGTTTTGTTTCTAATTCGCTTAGAGTATCGTTTGATATGGCTTCTTTATTGTTTCTTTGGCTGGTGTATCAAAGGATTCTCGAGTTTAATCATTAATCTGGACAGAGCGTTCGTCTTTGTGAAGTTTTATTCTTTCCAATTGATTTTATTGTGGCGTCTTTGAGAAAAGTGTAATTTTGAATCTAGAGATCTTATTGCTCGTATTTTCTTTGTGGTTGCTATCCATATCAATGTGCGCAAATGTTTAATGAAACTCAAGAGATCTGACGGACGAGACAGATAGAATTAATATAACTTTATCGTGTTCGTTTAACAGCCATCTTACAATTTCCCTTTGTCGTCCCTATTGTAAGACGTAATAGCTCCCGACATATTATCGTTTTATTTCATTTCTCAAGCCGCTATGAAATTCCCTTTTACTATTACCTGTCTAAGGATTTCATTACTGGAAAGTCTGGCTGGATGAATTTTGAATGACTTTGTAGACGGATTGTACGAAGCTTTATGTGATCGAAGTATTTTATTAAAGACATTCGCAAGATCGCTATGTGCTTGTTTGTTCTTAGCTCAGCTTTGTGATTTCTTCATCATCATTTCAGCCCAGATTCACCCACGGCTGGCTTTTTTTAGTTAGTCCCATTCTACTTTGTCCCTTGTATTTATTTATAATTGACCTTTGCCTCAATGCTTTGTGAATTTTCTCTCCATTTGTGGTGGTTTAAATTTCTGACAGGAGCAAACCGCTTGCTAAATTTTTCTCTTTGTGGTATTTTTCATTGGGCACTTTTCAATTGATTCGGCATCAGTCGGGATGCGTGCGTTTGGCACGTTTTGTTATGAATCGTTGACGGCTGTTGGTTCGGACGTGTCCATTCACGCTCACCCTGTATTGGTGGATTGTTTTGTTGCGTAAAATTATACAATTTCTGGCCGGGTGACCACGGCGCGCGGCCGGCCAACACCACTGTCACGCCCTCCGCCATTCGAATGAAAATGAAAAATGTACTATTATGAGCTACGACAAAAGGTAGCTACCTCTTTTATTTTTGAAATTGTTTAAAATGAAAGATTTATAGATTAACCTTAATAATTGTGTGGACTTGTAAACTACAAGTTATTATAAAATACAAGTTAAAATGTTGAAAATACTTTTTAAACATGCTACGACTAATTGATTTACGTAGTTTTTGCTGTTGGCGCCAGTTGTTAATTTGGCAAAAATGTTTTTTCAAATTAAACTTTTGGGTCCTTATCGAATGGAACACTATTTTGTTATATTTTTTTGATATTTAATAGTTTTCTATTTATATTGACACGGTTCATCAAGAATAATCGAAAAGTTTTGCTACCGTTCCCGGCGTTTGTAGTTTTTTTCTACCCAAACGGTCTTTTGTAGTGATACAAAAAATCGTAGCGAGCTACCTGGCCATCAACACACACAGTTAGTCGGTTCCTAAATTAATTTCGTCTAATTCTGGCGACTGATACTGTCGAGTCATATAGGTCGTATGCATGCATCGGCGGCTTTTAGCTATACAAAGAAATTCGTTTGAAAAAGTACTGGAGCTTGTTTTTCATCAACCACCATTAGAGAGACACTTGAAAGATAGATGCAGTTGTATTTAAAACGCGTTCGGAAACACATAAATACACCATTGCATATCGAAATATAAACATGCTTAGAATAAAAATATAATACATGCATGTCGTATAAATAATCTTTTATATTTCCTTTTCAAAGACGATTACGACAATTTAATATGTTTTCAAGCAAATAACATGTTCAGTGAGTTGTTTATGTGATACATTATTGTGGCGTTTCTTCCTCTATTCCACACGTTTACGTCCGCTGTTCTTGTTATAACTTCAATTTCTTATGTTCAGTGAAAAATTAAAATAACCAAAACATACAAGCTAGAGATTTGAAACAGAAAGGAGTCCCGGACGTGTGATCGTTCAGTGTCGAACAAAAATAAACGTTATGATTTGTTAAACAGGTTATTAGAAAAACATCGGCGCTGTCGACAGGGAGTTTGGAAATAAACTATTAAAAAATGGTCAAGTGGGAGCTGGGTTCCCTGTAGCTAGTGTTCCGTACTATATCATGTTCATGAGTTTATGACTCATTGTTTTTCAATGCTCAACTTTTTATTGTTGTGGAATGTACAGATTTATCAGAAGCGCACAGTGCGCCAGTTACATACAAAACAGATGTAAACTTCATAACTAACTGTCTAATTGGTAAATGTAGCAGAACACACCGGTAGCTCGAGATTATTTAGTATCCACCAACCACTTTGATATCATTCCACATACCTACACCGCACAAAGGAAATAGACAAATATTGAAAGATAAAAGTTTTTCGAATCTTAAAACAAAAGTGGGATTTTAAAGATAAACAGAAGTTAATCATAAATCATGAACGTAATAGTTACATTCTGACGCAGCGTAAGTACATCTGAAAAATCTTTTGTTTGATCAGACTCAAACATCTGGATGTTGAACAGAAGTTCATAATAAAATATGATGAAAAAATATGTTAAGTCCTTTTGTATCGACCGCTTCTGTCTATTTTTGTTCGACTAGTTAAAAGTCTTGATACTTTACATTTTTCTTTCCCTGATTAAAATTGCAGCACTTCCTTGCGTAAGTTTTTTGTGAACTAATAGATAATTTAAAAATGTTTGAGTGAAATTACTTTGTAATACCAATTATTCCGTTTTACGAGACAGCATAATAATGAGAAACTATTGATGTTTAATCTTTATCGTTTGATCATTGCCAATCAATGGATAAAGCAAAAAAGTTGAAAAAAAAGCAGTAACCACCCTTCGGCACGGTAGTAATACGCTAATTGCATTTGTTATATTCTGTATAAAGAAATACTTATTAGTGACCGTGAATAATGTCGGCGTCGGGCCAACATTTCACTAAATGCCAAACGTCTGCACAACATATACCCACCGGTTAAGTTTGCACCGTGACTTTTCAACAGACCATTGAGTGGTCCAATATGTCAAAACAATTATGACATTAGGAGTTTTATAGAGCTTGTATCAAATCAACATTGCTTATAATAACACATTTGTATAATATGAATTGTTATTTTGCATTTATTGTGCACAAGTGAACCTTCTACATGTCGGGGCGGCATTATCTTCACAGTACATCAAAGATCAAACTGTATAGTGTATGCCTCGAACGATCTTTAATTTATTTTCTGTGAGGCAATTCATCTAGCGTGCCCTTTAATGTGTTCTAAGCATGGAGTTATTATTGAATTAATGTTGAATGTAACCCATCCGTAGCCACTAATATTAGCATTATTTATCTACGGACGTAGACAAGAGGAAACCCAATTATAGTGGAACACACAAGCTATAACCATAGACCATTATGCCAATTAACTACTGTAATGTACGTATTACTCGGGCCAGGCATTGTATGTAAAGTCCAAATTCACTTGTACTTGCTTTCAATTAATTTTTATGATGTTGTTAACATTTCATTGGTTACTAGTTGCGCTCGGCGGTTTCACCCGCATAAGAATAATAAGTATCCTATGTCCTAATCTAGATCATGTTCTGTCCATGTGCTAAAACTCATCAAAATCCTTTCAGCCGTTTTAGTATATAAGCGTAACAAACAAACATAAAAAATCAAACCTTTTCTTTTTATAACATTATGTTTAGATTACTTACTACTACAAATACCACAAAACGTCAATACGTTTTGTCATTTTTATAAAAAGAAAGAAAGGTTATGTCAAGCTGCTCTTTTTGAATTAAAGAATACATTATCATTGCAGATACCTAATGTACCTACTTTGGTTGATCTGGCTTCCCAATTCATTGGGAAATATAAATAAACACATATCTCCATACTTCAAAAAATTACCTCAAGGCCCGAACAAAATTCAACGAAATCGTAACAATCAAATATCAAAACCGTTCGGTTAATCATCGAATTGCAGCCGAAACGTACCGCAGTTGTTCATAGTAACTCGGTGAGATTTGTTTTGATAATACATCATAAAACTATTAAATATTGGATCGCTGAGTGAGACTACCCGCTACTGTTTCCACGTTACTGTTCAAGTGATAAACGGTAGCGACTACACGTGTTTTGTATAAAAAATGTTTGACATACTGAGAATAATATCCCATAGAATGTGAACCGATACTAAATATCTTTCAATATGTTTACACAACGGGAGGGATAAGAATAGGTAGGTGGTACATCAAAAGGATTAGGTACCGTTGAAGTGCATGACTTGGGCCATATAAAACACTGATCATGGCGTAATCGGTTTGTTATTTCAGCGTTTAGACGATGTTTAAACCTTGTTTTGTTTTGTCAGAAGCATGTGGGAATCATTGTATTGTGTTCTACATCCGGGTTATGATTGGTTCGCTTGATTTTTACTTTTAGATTGATTGGTCATTTCATAGGTATTGTTTTTTATCAACTTGAGGTGGGATGGGTTTTACTCTACATTCTATTTTCATAGAAATCTGATTCTAATTTTTATTTTGGAGGTCCCAATTTTATCAATTATCCCAAGGAATATATTTTTAAATTAACACTAGCTAGCTCTCTTTGGTAAACACGACGACATATCAAGCTATATATTTCCAGTTTCAGCTGATCTCGCATTGTATAGGCTTTTTGTACATTAAGAAGTCAGCCTATACTGGAAATACATATAAAGTTTGATATGTCGTCGTGCGTACGATTCAAATTCATGTCCAATAAAACGAATTGGATATTGAAACTTAATATCTTAGTTGGTGTATTGGGATAAGGCCGTACATTTTTTGTCTCCCTCGGGAATCATAAATGCCGTAGTTATTCTTGGTCAGTCTATAATGTCAATAGTTTCTAAGGGCCATACTTTTATTAGAATTGGATGTAGGTAACTATCGAATAAGCTCTTTGGTTTCGTTTTTTGGTTAGACAACTATATTATTTCGCTCGTACTGTGGATAAATAAGGAATGATCATATATTGTAGTAAGAAAAAGACGCCGGTCAAGGACACTGACAAGATATTTAGATCACACGTGTTTGGATTTAAAATTCACACTACGTCATAAGGCGTAGGTATCTGATAACACATGCAACGTTACTTCTAGAAGGACATAATTTTTACACCTGTCAACATATTTGAAAACGGTTGCCAGTTATCGGTTAGTGCTTATTTTTAGTCCGATCTAGCTCATGATATTATAGGGTTGTCATTTATCAGTAAGCGCTTATTCTCAATGCGTCGACGACTCATCTATCACTTATCCTATGGCACTTATACGTCGCATAAATTAATCCTATTAGCAAATTAAGCTCGCAACACTTGAAAATAGACGTAAGTATTTAGAAGCCATGATTTTATACAATATTGTTAGTAATAAATTGGACTGCATTGAATTGTCCAACATGTTATGCTATGCGGTCCCTAGAACAGTCCATAAGCGGAAGGTGCGCGCTGGCACATTATTTTCAGTGGGCACTTGCAAGTCCAACTCTGGCTTGCGTTCGCCTGTTCGCAGAATGGTAGATTCCTACAATAGGACTTTTGAACATATTGATATTTTTGCATGTGCTCCCTATAGGTTCAAAACCCTTATTCTTAAGGAGCTCTCCTGAATAGCATTATGTATTTTTCTCATTTGTACCATATATTGTTTATTATATACATTTACTATTATCTTAACACGATAGTTAGTTTAATAAGTTAAAAAAAAAAAAAAAAAAAAACTTGTGTTACTCGACCCTAGCGATTATTTTCACTGTATTGAATCCTATTGTTAACCCGTGAACAGCGTTGTGGGCTGCAATATTGTTTATACGTTTTGTGTATTTCTTGTTTCTATGTTTTATATTGTAGCTGTTTGTTGTTCCTTTTGAATAAAAAAAAAAAAAAAAAAAAAAAAAAAAATAAGTTAAAAAATGGATCAATTGTAAAATATCACAAGTTTATAAGTTACACAACCCTACTAAGTGCTTCTGTATTTTCAATAGTAAGTAATAGAGTGGTTTATCTGTTGACGTGTGTCATCTAGCTCAGCTACCTACTGACTTCCGTTCCCATCTCGCGGCTTATCTTACACAAATATGACAAATTAAACGAATCTTAGGAAGGGTCCTACTGGTTACTCACTTACTTCACAATGCAGTATTTAAACAAAGGTTTAAAGTCGTAACTCGGACTATAAAACTAGTTCTTTGGCTTGCCGCGGTGAATTTAGAAATTAATGTTTGTTTGTTATACCAGTTTTTAATCAGAAATTGAATCTTAACAAAAAAAACTGACATGAATGAATAAATGAATGCAATGCACCGACCCCAGCGTGGTTTAACCAGACTCGATTAATCTAATGAACCCTACGGTTTGCACCAGCCCATGAAGCCTCATGTGTCATGGTGCTACAGAGACCAATGCATATCAAGGAATAGACCAGCAGGCCTAGACAAAACACATTTCTGTTAGCGTTCACGCCAAACGCTACGCCAAAATGTATGGGAATGACATTATCTGCGGAAAGGACACGACGTAATCTTTCCGCAGGTAATGTCATTTCCGTACATTTTGGCGTAGCGTTTGGCGTGAACGCTAACAAAAATGTGTTTGCCACAAAAATCAAAATCAAAAGTCATTTATTCAAACTAGGCTGAGAGTCAGCACTTTTTGAACGTCAAAATTACATAAGACAGTCCCAAAACGTAACGTAACGTCGTCGGGCCCAGGTCGATAAATTACTTACTTACGACCTTAAGGAATGAATAGAGTGAATTAAAAGCACACATCAAGCTCACCAGCATGCTATTCTTAGCATCAAGTAACAAGAGACTTAATATTCCATTAATAAAATCTATTAAAACAAATGAAAATTATCATCAGACACAATAATATCGATTTAAACAACTGACAAACCTATTAACGGGATTCCGAACTTTAAAAATAGAATAAAAGCGCGGCCATCTTTAATAGTTAGGGCTGTCACTTTGACGAACAAGTTAATAGACGTAATCAATTTGCTCGAAACCGAGTATGAGAATAAAAAACACATAATATTAAGCTGGCCGGTCACGCGAAGAGAGCTGTCAAAATGTAACCTCTCACTCCTTTGGGTTCAACCATAACTGTTTTAAAATTGCACGTTCTTTAAACTCTGCTAGAATTACACAGTTTATAATTCTACTTCTATATTGGACCTACTTTAAAAAAAAAAATCGATTATCCTAGTTTATTTGTCCTACTAATATTTTAATGTGAAAGTTTGGATGTTTGTTACTTAATTACGCGAAAATGGCTGAACGGATTTGGATGAAATTTGGCACACAGATAGATTATAACCTGTATTAACACGTATGATACTTTATATTCCGGTAGTACGTGCGGATAATTTTCGACCTCCACGAGGGTACTACGAGTATAACTACTTATATTAGTAATTATGAAAATGTATAAAGATTGTCAAGATAATTGTTTCTGAATTACTTATAAACCGCTATACTAATTTGGAGGAAATTTTTACACACAGCCATTTACATGGTTAAGGTACACATAAACTTTTTATCCGGTCACGTGAAATAATTTCATTAAGATGTGAGCGAAACCACGGACAACAACCAGTAAAGCTTAATGTTAAAAGCCTTATATTAGTTATTAAATTAATAAAGACCATTTATCCGTCATGTGCGACATTATAATTAAGAAATTTGCACAGGACTATATGCGACCGTATTTGGGAGCGGCTATGAGTGCTATTCCATAATGAAATGAATAAATGCAGGTAATTCAATTAAGTCTCATTACAACAGGCACTTTTACATCATATAGGGCGCCAATTGCAATGACTGAATGCGTGTCATTGGGTGCGTTTAATTCTGTTACTTTAAATGCCACTGTACAGTCGTGAGCAAAAATAAATACCTACTTACTTAAAATTGGAACCAAATTTTAGGAGTTCTTTAAAAAATGGAACGGTGTAGCATTCCATTTTTAAAGAACTCCACGAGACAGGCTCGACCTAATGTGAACTCCACATTATATAAGCAAAATGCTTCGTTAATAGGCAATTTGTGTTGTGGTGGCCCATTGGTATCAGGCTCGACTTACTATTTCCAACCCAGACAGGCGCTTAACTTAATGTAAATAATTTCATCACTGCTGCACTCAAAACGGTGAAGGAAAACATCGTGAAGAAACCGTCATGTTCTAGAACCAAAAATTCGAAAACTTGTGACTTCTACCAACCCACACTGGGCTAGATTAGATTACAGCCCAGTCCCTCTCGAAGAGAGGAATGTGTCCCAACAGTGGGAACATTATAGGCTGATTATGATAAGCTATTTGACGTAGGATCTCTGTCGTCGCACAAACAATGGGTTACTTAATATCGTGCCCAGCGTGTCCTCTTCTCTTCACGCTACAGTAGTTTTTTGGACGCTACTGGAAGTGCCAATCTCGTAACCAAATGCTGGTCTGACTGTATACAGATTGCTATCGATACTCTAAGAAGAACACATGGCATGTAAAATATTTTGTAATTAGCATTTTTTTTTAAACCCCTCTATCAGTAACATATTGTTGACCGTAACTGTACACACATACGCAGACAGTCAAAGTACGAGCGTCCCGTGCAAATATGAAATTACTACCAAGTACACAACTAATGAACTTATTATTTCTGTTAAGTACGAATACGCGAAATAATTGGCCTTTGTAGTGTTAATTAGTACTGAAAGGCTTTAATAGGGTGTAATTGTTGATATTTTAACAAAAAATCATATGAAGCGTGTTCGGAATGTATACTTAAGGGTTCTGCATTAGCATTGCTGCGCCCCTTATAGACATTACACCTAGTTAGTACAGTAACAGTACATTAACATTCTAATAGACAATAAGATCATGTTCAGCTGTACACGCTATAATGACAAATGTCCACTACTGAACACATGACTCTGCCCCCTTTGACTCGTAATGATCGTGAGGAATATTACGTGCTATTACCACTACTAATCACTACACTAGCCAAGCAAAAAAAAAATGTGTCAAAACATTTCGAAATTCGAAATTATTCGAATTTCGAATTTCCATTATGATTTATTGAAAACAATTGAGAATAGTTTCCTAATGAGCACAATGAGTTCGAATTTTAGACGAATGAGCTTCGAATTTTAAAAAAATAGAACGAAAATTTAAGTTGATGTTTTGAGAAATGAATCCTAAATCTGCTGTATGTACAACATTGTTGTTAACAGTTACATCTTGATATCCGTTCCTAAATCCCATTGACCAATTAGCTAAATCACGACCGGATGGCTTAATTATGCGCGAGATATGATTATCCTATTGTGTAATCAAATCAGCTGTTATTCAACATTGTTCCGCTGATCGTCAGCGAACACTGGTTGGGAATGGGTGCTAATTGTCCAAAGATACGTTAATAAGTAATTTGAGAGCCCCTCATTGGTCGCGTGCCGCGGTCTGTGGTCGGACTGCCCGCCGACTGGCATGGTTACTCATTCGGTACTTAGTTTATGTTGCGTAATACGTAATATCATTGTTGCATACGAAGTTTTGAGGAATTTCAGCTTGAATATATTTGTTTGATAGTTAACTCATTAGGATAGTATCTATAAGAAATATTGGTTCGGGTTTGGTGGACATCGCCATTGAGGGACCACAGCGAAGGTGGTGTGAAGTGGTGTCACGATCTGATAAGGTTTTCCGGGCCAACATGGCTAGAGAACGCACAAGACAGGGAGGTTTGGTAGAAAAAAGGGGCCTTTGCCCAACAGTGGGACACAATATGGGCTAACAAAAAAAACACAATTGTACTGACAACTACAGTAACCTATTCCTACTATAAAGGCATTTTTGTACACTTAAAACATTCCTTGCTAACAAAAATTGTAACTAAAACAACAATGAAAATGTACATAACCTTTAAAACTATCGTACTACCTACCATATAATCACTAATTTAAAAACAAGCCTAGCCACCTACTTGAGGTGCAAAACTATGCAAATAAACCTCCCTTCACGACAAACAAATGAACATTGAAAATCACTATTTACAATCACATTATGGAACGCACTCTTTCATATTGCTACTACAAATCAAAACGCACCCCTTTAATTAAACTGCCGGCACTAAGTCAACGTTAACTATAGTTAGTTAAAACTAGCCGTTAAATAAAGGCACACGTATAATTTACTCCTGCGATTGTCCAGGACTGTTTGTCGGAGAGCCAATGCGTAGTAATATTAAGTAGGAGCCGTAGGAGCAATGGTGTTGTCATTGAAAAAGCGATGGAGGGAAGCTCTATGGTTTGGAGTGACGTCATGTTCGTGGTCAGGGCGGTTGGACGTTGATTCGGACATGTTGACTTCGACTGACAGGCCTGCACTGTCCTCCCATACCTTTATTTTTAAAAGAGTAACCGTCGAGTTTCTTGCCGGCTCTTCTCCATAGGAAGCGACAAATTGGAACCTAGCACCTAGCTTCTGACGTTTCATAAGTGCCCTTGCAGGTTTATGTGAAATAAAATATTTTGATTTTGATTGACTAATGTCATCTAGCACCACTAGAACGTACTGTTCCTTCATACTCATCTAAGCGGGTCTTAAATCCTACCTTTTGAAATAAAACTCACCAAAACAAACTCAAAAGTCAAATGGTAAAGTTTTCATTATCATCTATCTAGCATTTTCCCAACTACGTTGGGGTCGGCTTCCAATATAACTAAATGCAGCTGAATATTAGTATTTTACATGGAGCGTCCCATTTCTTCCCATGGGTGTCGTAGAAGGCGACTAAGGAAGGGACTTACTAGAGAATGGGCAGCAGCGTTCTCTATGCATTTGACCACCTAACTGCGATCGCCAACCCGCCTGCCAAGCGTGGCGATTATGGCAAATCCCCCTTTTGGGGAGGCTTGTGTCCTGTAGTGGACGTTTTTCGGGTGATATGATGATGATGATGATGATGATGACGACATGGAGCGACTGCCTATCTAACCTCCACAACCCATTTACTGGTCAACACGATATCTCTTGGCAAAACTTTCGGGCTTCTAACGACCCGTTACGATTGCCAAGATCCACGAATTACAGCCGACACTAACAGCATAACGTGCTTTCCTAGGCACGGAGGGGTTTTGGTATGTAAAGATGGTCACCCATCCATGGACCGACCGCGGCTAGCGTAGCTTAACCTGATCCGTGAAGCCACAAGCCCCTCCGGCTTCTAAGCTGGTGTTAATCCTTTAAAACTGATACCCGCAAAATCATTAGAAAAGTCAAAATAGAATTGTACAATAACAATAAGGTATAAGTAAATCTTCAGGATGTATGTAACCTTGTAATTTAATAGATTGCTAGCCAATTCCGTTTACGATCACATCAAATCTACAATTCAGTAAATCAGTGTACCCAATATATCAGCTACCTGCATCTACTGTATCGAATGAAATAATAATCGAACCTACGCGACGTCCATTCAATTATCCCTGAAAATTGAGGCTCATTAAAATAATAAAACAGCCGGCGGCAGAATCAAATTGAATGATAACAAAAGCTTGTGTTAATTCGAGGCGACACACTGTTTTGCCAACGTACCTACCTACCACCCACTCGCCTAACTACATTAAGACCTAATTAATAATCGAGCAGACAAGTACAAATACGATGCCAGTTAAAATAACTAATTACCCAATAACGTAGAAAAAATACAGTTCATACGGAAAAACAACCAAAAGGCAAGGCAAAGTTGCATCAAATTGATCAAATTACGACCGTATTCCGTATTGCAATTAAGTTACACTTCAATTAAAACCAACGAAACACGACCATCAATTTAAATAATTGAAGGAGAAAATCAATAAAATCATCAAGCTGCTTCATAATCAACCGTAATATCAGTCATTCACACGACAGTACGATAAAGGCCAGTCCACATGAGCGGAAGCCCTTGTTTGCACAATAATAGCGTCCGTGTGTCAGCTTCTCAATGCACCCCAAATGCAATTGTGTACATTTGTGCGAGGATTGAGTTACAGTGAATGGGATGGAAACATTTGCATCTAGCGCCCGCACCGGAGTGCGGAGAGAGCATCGCTGCATCGTTAATATAATTAATATTGCAGGTAACATTATTGAATGTCATCAGTTTCGATGTATGGAGAGACAGATTGCAGTTGTTTACTAGATGTCCTTTGGTACTAGATCTGTTGATGGAGTTTCTCAAATGCTAATTAAGTAAACTTATGGATATGGTGACTTATAAGGGCACAGTAGTTTTACAGATATTTTGGATACGCTACCATTTTTGGTAGCATATTCAAAAGATCTGTATTATGAAGAACTCTCTTTACGATGAATGTTCGTCAATCCTACTATCCTATTCTATCCTACTATGCTACTGATATTATAAATGTGAAAGTTTGGATGTTTGGATCTTTATTGCTCAATCACGCAAAAAAGAATAAACAGATTTGGATGACATTTGGCACACAGATAGTTTATAACCTGAATTAACATTTAGGATACTTTTTGTCCCGGGAGGACGTCCCCATTGGATGATTTTCAATCTCCACGCTGGTGAAGCCGCTGGCAAAAGCTAGTATAGAATAGAATAATCAATATTTAATTGACATTGCCAAGCGCCCTTTCCATAATATCGATAAGCTCGCAGCCACTATCGCAATTACAGTAACTATAAATGACAATTGCCCGCCAATAGCATACGTACGGAGCGGAACGTTCCCCTATTTGGTGACCACTTGGCGGCACTGCCTGGTCATCCCGCAAATTGCTCTTTCCCAACAAAATTGTCAATAAAACTCATCTGATTCGCAGTTAAACAAGCGAGCGACATTATTAATTTATGCGTTGTAATATGGCGCAAACGTTGGCGTTATCCCGTGTAAATTATTAATAGTGCTGGGGTAAAAATTAAGCTTAAACCGAATGGGTAGTTTCGGCCATAACGCTCGTTTTATGTTTCCATGTGCAGATTAATATGTTGTTATATCCTGTGACGAGTCAAGCGAATCGGTTTTATTGGCAATCGAAATCGCGCGATGCTGTCATATATCGATTATGTCACCGGCGTTATTGTCAATGTGTCTGTACCGATTGACTGTGGATCGAGCCGAATTATGTTTAGAACTAAGGATGTCTGTTGCTGTGAATGTAGCCGTTTGACCCGGAAATCTACATTGGAATCAGTAACATCAAACAAATGCCCACCTCGCGGAGATGAAACAAAAGTGAATAGCTCCCTTGAGATTCACTTCTGTTGTCTTAAGAGAAAGCGATTACACAAATCTGAAGAAGCTATTAATCCGGCTCGCTGCCCCCGAATGGCATCACGGTTTGTTTAATAAAATCGCGAATTTACATATCAAAACCTACAAAGGGGCATAATTGGACCCGATGACTTAGAAAACGTAGTGGGTGAGGCGGGCGTGCCACCCCTTACAACAAACAAAGGAATTATACCCGCCTCAAGAAACTTTTAGCAATGGAAAGCTCCTTAACAAACAGACGCGTGTGTATCTAATGAAATTCCTATGGTTGCATAACATACTCGCGTGAGCGCTGAGCGTTATTAGCGGAATTATTTCTCCGGGTAAAATCTTTGAAGGCGGTTGCTCTTTCGGAAAAGTTGTTAAGAAAATGGGTTGAGATCTTTTCGGGATTTCATTAGTTTGTAACTATGCGGTGTGCTACGCGAGGCATCTAATTTATTAGGTAGGCGTAGCCGAGGGAACGAATGGGCAGCGAGCATTTGAAAATGGAACGGAATTGCCGAATCACGCCGCTTTGAGTGGAAGCCGCCGCGACACGATTCGTTAAGAGACAAATGTTTGAATTCAATTCCAACAGTTTTTTCGTCAGTACATAATTAGTAACGGTATATTTACTGCGCGTTCGTTGTAGGACTGCACGGTAGCCGTGTTTTTTTCTGTAATTAATTTTTGTTGTTAATTTGGGAGCGTCGCCGCTGAGGCTGTCCGATTTACTCGACTGTTGCGAATAATTGGACGACCGTTCCGTCGATTATACTCGATGTTACCGAACACTCGAATACTATTCCACATTCCCACACAGTACGTAAAGTGCCATTATGTTCGATGAATGAATGAAGTGCAAGCCGACGACATACGGGCATCTTATACTCCTCTTGCTCCATCAAGGATATTGACACTTGTTCACTGTCATCAGCTTTTGTTCCATCACGTGTTAGGTTACACACATAAAATGGTGCACGTGCACCAACACGTAAGTAGTACACTAGTATTATTTTTCATTGCATATTTATCACGGGAAGCGGTATTAATTATCAATAAACGGGTTACGGTATAAGATAATTAGAGAGCCAAATCCGCGGTCTAATAAGACTCAAATGAGTGCCAAGTGTGCACTTTCTGATACTTCGTTGCGAACTTCCAACAACTGGCTTTTTTTTAATCAATTTCTATGTAATAGCAACACGGTAGATTTCGAGTATAACCTTGGAAATCTTAATAATTACCTACGCTAATTGGTGTTAACTACCATTTAATTCACATAGATTTTTCTCTACACGTAGTTTAGCACTGTATATCATCAAGCTGTAGTTGTCTAAGTGTAGGCAGTGGTTTCGCATCGGCAGTGGAAAGCTAATCGCGTCGCGCGTCGTTCGCGCGTTATAATTAGTACAAATCGTCTGCTTCAAGCCGCCGCGCGTAGATCTAACAACGTGTAGAGTTGATTCATACAGTTTATAAATTATGATCTCACGAAATATATAAAAATGGATGTTGTCAAGCAAGATGAAAAGTTTGTAGGTTGAATAGGCCTACCTATTTTTTTCTCTTTATTAATAAAAAAGAGTCATCATCATCTGCCTAGCCTTTTCCCAACTATGTTGAGGTTGGCTTCCAGTCTAACCGGATGCAGTTGAATACCAGTATTTAACATGGAGCGACTGCCTATCTGACCTCCACAATCCAATTACCGGGTAATACTGGTTGTCAGACTTTTGGGCTTCGGAAGAACCGTAACGGCTGTCAAAGATCTACAAATGACAGCCCAAAGAAAAGCTAATATTAAAAAAAAAAAAATGATGCTGACCTAATTAATTAGAATAAATATTTTAAGACTTCACAACAATTTTCTTTTGTTATCTTAACGTTTGCAACTACTTAACTATTCTTTTTTTTTTTTCATTTGTATTTCTAACATCTGTATGCGACCTGTCTAGTCGTTCCACAGTCATTCTCTCATGGAATCCGGTAATCTCGCGAGTTAATAGATTCGATAATTCATCGCGGCGCGCGTCTGAATCGATACCAGTACGATTGATGGCGCCTGTCTTAGCTGGTGAAACGCTCGACATGTCTGTCACAATGTTCCACTTCACTACATTCGAAATTTAAACTTTTAATGGCTGTTCTTTTGTTTGATGCTTGAATGAGAGTGTACACGAGTGTACGCGGTTCATTCTGAAAGGCAACGGGTTGTATTTTGGTTTATTTTGGTTTTAGCTTTTTAGAATGCCATCCGCGTGTAGGTATCTATGTATTTTTCGCATGACGTTTAACCTACCATAGATAAAGAAAATACTTTTTATTTGAAAACTAAGACTGAATTGACGAATTAGACAGAAATTAAACTACATAAGTGCCACAGAAGAAAATAAGCAAAACTTAATAATTTAATGTACTGTCTGAAAGCTGTATCTAACTTTACTGCAACTTCAATTAACCGTTCATGTTTCATTAACTTGTTAAGTACTTAGATATCGATTAAACAATCCCACTTTTTTCACTTTCCCATAGCATTGGATTCTACGAGTGACTTGGGTTGTGTCACTAAGCGATTGGTTTCGGCTCAAAATTCGAAGTTCGATTCACATTTTTGTGTAGAAATGTCCGTTTTGTTCAATTCTTTGTGGTCACATTCCAATGACGCTTCAATGAAGATCTAGTTACGAGTTGAGATATTTTTTTTGTTCATAACAGACTGTTAAAGAGGTTTGAATGCCAAGAGATAATACTTTTGTGAAAAACAACTCTTTAAGAACTTCAACATTAATTTCGTCAATGTTGTTTTAATTATCAAATTATACAACATGTCCCAGATTTAACGCACACTAGAAAACACCTTAATTAGAATATTATGTTATGATAATAATACATACACAGATTGTTTACTATTATGTATATAACATTGTATATTTATTAAATTAGTTTTACTGATTGTGGGAGAAAATTATGGTCACATTATAAATCTACGCACGCACACAAATAAGGGTAGAAGGTGCCTAAATACTTCATCCATTTTTGTTTATTTTGACTATACAGCAGAAGTGTGACTGTTATCAATACATAATCAGGCTATAATTTTCCCACTGCTGGGACACAAACCTCCTCTCGATGAGAGGGAGTGGGAACTGATCCACCACGCGGGCCCAGTGCGGGTTGGTAGATGTCACATGTCTTCATTGTTTTCAATGTCTCTATTAATTTAAAATAACAATAATCAATTCAGTAAATGATTCTAAACAAACTATTTTCATCATATCCACCAATTCAGTTACACATTGTATATTATGAGAATACATAAATTAGATATTTATAACGCAGTGCACACAAACGCTACTAACAAAATCCTTACATTTTATCTGACACCCGTTAAAAGTACGAATAAATTAAACTGTCTGACCCATAAAAACAGCGTTTATGTCAGTTGAAAGCAAAGAAACAATACTTCCAAAAAGTTTCCTCATAAGGAACCTTTCACAAGCCATTAATGTCTATATTCCGACCCCCTAAAGAGTTGAAAACACGAAATGGAATTATGGATTCCCCTAAAAGTCGCCATTAGAATTAGAGGCACAATTTATTCCGCACCGGGGCCCAATATTTCCGCGTTTCCTGTATCCTGTGCTCAATGCACGATGCCTCACTATCTCGTGAACCATGGAACCTTAGCTTAAGCTTACTTAAGAGGGTGAATAAATATTATTATTGTAATTAGTAAGTGGTTATGTGAAATGTAATTCAGCTGTAAGCTTTGTACCTATTGATTGGTAATTTTTGTAAAACAAAAGAAAATATTGAACTTTATGTCTGGCATCCAGTGCATCCAACCGGTGACACGATTAAAATTGTTAGTTTTTATAATCACTGTGTTCGGCACAAACTCATACTTGACACAGTGTTCAAAACCATGTAACCATGTTACTAGTGCCTAGGTTTATCTGATAAAATACAGTCGTAACTTTTGATTTCTAGGAAATAAAGAATTTAATTAAGAGTTTCTTAATATTTTGAATACAAAGATACATAACAAATTATTGTAGAGTCAGTCAACCACAGAAACTCAAGCAGACCAACTTCTAAATGATTTTAAAGGCCAACGAAGACATGCAAACACATTAATTTATAGGCACGAAAACAAACTTTTTAAGTCTGTAACAGTCGCCCAACTTTTACATTAAGTCCCCAGTCGGGAAAGCAATTACGGTTTCATCTATTACATCGACACCGTTTGTATGATGACTTCCTTTATTTCTACTACATTCGATATTACAATTCAGTTCCAAGGAATACATTCTTATTCATAAAATCTGTAGATTTATAAATGCTTCCCAATCGTAAATCTATTACAACATAATTACGATTGGGAGTCCAATTTGCAACAATGTACTGATGGTTCCAATAAACATTTCAACAAGCTTGCTGTCAAATAAAGCCAACAAATATTTTAATGGTTCCATGCATCGACCCTTTTTATTGGCAGTATAAAGCGTCCGTCGAACGCGTAGCCAGCGAGCAACCCTTACATAGCCTAGGTACACTCGTGTACAGTACAGGACAAAGTCTCAAGTTGAACTATAAAATAAATCTAGCAAGTTATCGTCCACAATAAACAGTCGCCGCGGAAGGCTATCGCCAATTCCCACGCAAAGTTGCTGTTAATAAAAGCAACAAAATTATATATTCAAGAGTTAGGAGGTGGTGGTATGGCAGTTAGGGCCTTCTACGTGGTCCGAGTTACAATGCAAATTGCCGTGGAGGGGTGCGCCGATGCCCTCTAACTGTGCGACTCGCAAAGATGGCCGCCGTAATGGCGAAATGAAATTATTAAGCATTGTCTTGTGAAATCGGCCGCAGTCGACACCTGAGACACAGGGCTCGACCACTTAGCGTGGATACGCCGCGCCGCGGGGTAACGAGTCTCGCCACCGCCGCACCGCCCGCAACGCCGACACACTACGCTCACCCGGGATACAATTTGTCTACGCTACCTTCTAAATAACAAATAAGCCAAGGCCATTATTGAATGACACTGAAATTCCGAAGGAAACGGAAACTTCAAATATCTCAAACTACTTGCACCAGAATTAATGGGCATCAGTTTAATTTTGTTATGTTATGAATTTTGATAATGTTGCAAGCGTGAATTTACTGTTAGCAAAATCGTACTGAAAAATGGCCACGGAAGCACCTCCACACTTTTCCAACGCCAAGACATTACTTACGACCCTCGGCTGAAAGCTTTGTATTAAAATTTAAATCTACTTTGCAAAGTGTATTTTATACACGTGCTCTTGCAATTTTGATCGTTCATAAAGCTCCGAATAGCTCTTATTATTACGCTTCACGTTTGCGGTATTGGGTGTTACACATCTCTCCCCAACCATTCCTGTTAACATTTTGACTAAGTCTCCCATGAATTTGGTATGCATAATGTTAATATATTATAGATGCTTTAATTACTCGTTTGCGGTACACTTGTGGTTCCTCTGTTAATGTTCATTTCTATTCGCTCGAGCTTGAAGCTGAGTTATATCTGTATACGTTTATTGAATACATTATATTCTAACAGACAGATGCGTGTATGTTAATGATTACAAAAATTCATCATCCAAATCGATCGAAACGGAAGCGACCATTAATTCCTGTAATGCGAAATCGATGTCCAAAAACTCGTCTTACGAAAATAAATTAATTTTACAATTTGTTTTCGACAACAAAGGCAGGGATCCCTCTACTTGCTGGCCAAGTGAAATTCCTCTTTAATCCAACGCATGCCCACTCCGTGTTTTTAATTTCACACAAAAAACAGCTCCGAGTCGGTGATCAATCAAAACTGCCGCTCGTTTCTTTTTTCTATACTTCATTGCAATACACTTTCGCCTCTCTGTAACCGCTATAAATGTGCCTGTATTATTTGGTTTGTATAAAGGAAACGCGTATCCCTTAAATTAAATTAGTTTGACGGATTTGTCCCGATGTCAAAGATTAATTACATTTTACAAATGAGGTTTTTTAATCGTAATGTAATTCTGAATTCTTGTTAAGGTTATCTGTCGTAACGATTTGGTTTGCGAATTATATTTGGTACGTTTAGAAACACGTGTGCCATCATCATGGAGTATTTGTTTCAGTAGGGTATTGTGAAATGGATTTGCAGTGAAGAATGAAACGTGAGTTCGACATAATAGTCACGAGCAAACGTCGACATATGATTGAGTGGTCGCATGTTGAGTGGCAATCGTAGCCTAGACGCCGCACTACGTGTTTAAGAATGTGTTGGACTCCACCACCATCAGCTATGACTAGACAGAGCGTGGTGATAAGCGTTAGATTAGGACAACCATCGCAATATAAAAAAATAACAACAACAATATCTATGAGGCCAAGAAATCGCTACGAAGTCGTAGCAACTGACATATCCTAAGAACATCCATAGATGTGGACGTGATTTGTTTAGATTAAGACCAAATACCGCTACGAACTCGTAGCAAATTCGTAGCACTGGTCAATAAACAATTATTTAAATAAATGTATGGGAAATTAAGCATTGATATGTTTGTTTTTATTTGTTTAGATTGCATAGAGCTGTTTTAGGGATTTAAATCATAATATCATTGAATTCAATACGTTTAGATAATATCCCAACCAGAAGGAAAAATAAATAAAGGTGCGAATGTGTAATGTAGCACCTAATTACACGTTACGATAATTTCCCCTAACATTTTTCTACTCAACTTTCCAATCGTTTACATTCATAAGTCTATCGCAGATCTCACGAGCTCGTCGAAAAGTGCCCCGGAGTACCGTGTAAATAAACATTCGTATTCGTTTCACGTTCGTGATCATTCGGCCTCATTCGGCCCCGGTCGGGATTACGTGATTTATTCAACAGACTCTAATTGCTACTGAGACTTTTCTCCCTGACTGTACTTTAACATTCTTGAGCGTTTACGTTTGGCTGTTTTTTTGATTTAGTGGTTTGAAATGATGACAGTTTTGTAGTATAGAAGTGACAATGGTAAAAAGTTATCAATAAATAATAATTAGAGCAAGAAATTATTCAGAATACAAAGTAACTTTGCTGATCAATTGTTATGAAAATATGGTTAAACTGTGGCTTTCATTAATTTTATCGTTGTATACAGGATAAGTTTTTATCCAGTGCGCTAACTGTAACCAAGAATTCAGTATATCATTCTAGACCCCCCAGCGCAGATTTTTTTTGTCGGGTATTGCACTTTTCTATGAAATACCTAATTTTTATTTATAACCGACAAAAAAAATCTGCGCTGGGGGGTCTAGAATGATATACCTACTGAATTCTTGGTTACAGTTTGCGCACTGGATAAAAACTTATCCTGTATATATGAAATAAATACGTATTATATTGTGTAATCGCATTTAAAAATATAAAACCAACAGCAAATACAAAACACAAAATATCAAAACTATCTTGTCGACATGAGACGTCAAGATCACCTCCATCTCCATATTTGCTTTACGAATGGCTCCGTATACATTCAAAGCAAGCATTGGTTTCATTCATTTGCACGTTTTCATTTCAGATCTGTAAACATAAAGGTCGCTCCAAGTTGACACAGCGATTCCTGCAGAGATACAAGGTAAGCAAAAAATCGTCTCCTCAAAGGTTTCATAAAAAACCAAGGCTCATATGGCTTTGCAATATCATTTGAAAGGTTGGCGACAAACCGATATTTTTTACTTTAAAAGATAAGATTATGCAATCTCTAGCAGGCACCGGCAATCTGCACTAAATCCTATTTTAAAAACACGCAACGGTGGCTTTTAAAGCGCACTCTCGAGGACTAGCACACTCCCACACTCACACAAAACGATTTTCGTTAAGATGCAATTTTTTGCACTCTTTTGTGAGCAAGCGCATTTGTAGTGACGATACGTGTTGTCTCTTAATCCGCTTGTAATTGAATTCGGTGTTGAGTCCTTTGTGAGGGTCTGAAAGGATTCTTGAGTATATGACGTAGCGTGGAATTTTTAAGTAAAGATGCAATGGAGTGCATATATAAATTCTGAGTTACTTATGAAAATCCAAAATATTACCCCATAGAATATATATAATATGTTTATCATTGCGACAGCGATAGAATAATTAGTAGGGCACACAGTTTAACATTGCTTGCACTTGCCCGTTTTTCAACAAACTTCGGAAGCTTCTGTAACACATTCTGAACAAACAAAGAAACACATTACAAAGCCATAAACCAAGCAACAAAGGAACCGACGAATATGTGTTGAAACTGATCCATCATGTCTCTTTTTAAAATAACAAAAAAAACTCATACGCTACACACAACAGATGTTTTACTAAAAAACCGACCCCTATCGACCCCAGCCTATAAAACGCTGACTATAATTTCTATTAAAATAACTGTAATTTCCCAAATTATCTTTCTATCGTAAACGTTTAAATGCAAATTGGGCATTCTGATGTATTAATGTGGTCATAGTTTTGACAAATTGGAGCAGACCTCGTGTCAGGGAATTACTTTTTGTAAAACAATTTCATCTATATCTGACAGGTGCTTACGTTTTTGATCGAGCTTTTAGAACCTTTAACAAGTTCTGTAGCTATTAGTTAAAAGTATTTGTAGGAACTTTTTCTCGGATTGTGTCATCACTCCCAATAAAAATTTCACTATGTCTGTTGTTTTGATGTCCATAAATCTGCTTTTTCTCAAGTACATATCAGACACTCGTGTAGATAAAAGAACGTTATCACTTCATCTTGTTGACTTTTCATTAAAATATACTTTGTTTTGACACTCGTTTTGGTAAAATCAATAAACAGGCAATGGCAAAACATACTGCGATTGTACGTTTCCACTATTTGAGCATTAAGCGCGTGTAGCCTTATCACTAATGAAACCGATATATATGAAATACAATCATCAATATCGGAAAACAAACATAATATCGACCAATAAAGAGTTCAGGATATCAACATGCAAAATTCCAATTAGATTCCAAACATATGATTGTGATAATCCAACCGTTATTGAAGTTGCTTATCTATGTAATTAGAAGAGAACTAAGCTGTAACCATTTGTGTTTATGGGAACATTCGAGTGTAACAGTCATGTTTCTGATAACAAGTATAGAAATAGTTGTTTTATGTATTGATAGTGATCATGTTTTCGTTCATGCACCTAGCATGAACGAAAACATGATCACTATCACGGAGCTAACAAAAATCTTTGAAAAGTATTCGCCGATTCTCGATTTTGGGTAACTTAGCGCGAGCTACTCAATGACGTAGACCTATCTGTTGAATCGTCCCTAAGTTATTGAATATATTTATTATGCTAATTCTTTGCTACAATTTCGATCATAATATTATGAACTCGTAATAATAACTGAATACTTGGACGCTTTAATAGAATGTTACACGTGCGATAACATTAATCTGTTGGAAATGTCAAAACTGTTAACCACCTACCGTTGAGCTCCTCAAGTTCTGAGTTGAGCTGCATGATTACTGATAAATGCGTGCACTGAATGGACAGGTCCACTCAATCTGTGTGGTTCTTTCCTCAAAAGACCATTTCAGACACCGATCCACATGGTCTTCACATAATCTGACCAAGATTATGTCTGGACTTTAAAAGAGACTGTGACCTCTGAGTTTGTTTCGGCCTTTCTTCTCAGAGTAGTCAGATAGGAAACGCCGACTTCATCTAGTTTAAAAAAATATGATTGACGTGTAAAAGTGTTTGTACAAACCTACTTACAGAAATAAAATCATTTATCATTTATCATTTACCTTGATAAAAAGATAGCCTAGAAGTGTTTGTACCTATACCTACACCTAAACGTAGAACTAATTACCTATTTACAACAACTCTTTATAAAATAAAAGAAATAACACGCATTATCAATAAAAACTAAATTGAAACTTTTTAAGTGTCTCCCGTTTTTATGTCCTTCTCCAAAGTTTATTACTTACTCACTTTTTAAATAGAGTGCTACGAAGAAACATTATACAAATCGTTGAAAAATAAATGAAGAACACCAAGTGGTACACCGGGATTAAGGGTAATGCGTGCGGTCGTTAACAGAGACATTCAAAAAATTATCTACCACGGAATCCAGTACTTTACACCCGCCGCGGATTCGTCAGAAGGGAATAAGGCATCAAATATTCAATTTTAAAACAGCCGCTAAAAGCGAAACGTCATCGCCTACGCAACCGCAGCTGGGACTTGACGATTTAGAAATTTTGTTACAGATGGGACACGCACTCCGCTCCGGGAAAGAGATAAGTAAAAAATTGCATTAGCAAAGTGAAAAACATAAATGAAGATGACAACAATAATGTTTGAGATGTCGCGAAATTGCCTTCCTTAAATGTTTAGAGGGTGTGTTGGTGACGCAACAGAAGTGATTCTGAGTCCCTTGAAATTATACTGTCAAGAACAAGAAAATGGCACGCAGAGTAGGAAAAATTTCATTAGCGCCAATCAAAATGACGAGGTCCAAAATGAAGCTCGCAAAGAGAGTCGTAATCACGGAGTTCAGCAGGCAACCCCTCGACGTGAGGTCTTATTAAAGGAATAATATTTACAAAACGAGACGCCTCAGAAATCCCCAAATTAAGATCTCGCCGAAACCCGCCCAACTTCCACAAAGTGGAATCATTAAATTAAAAATGTAAACTTTTCTCTTAGCAAGGTAATGGGCATCCCGATGTAGATAAATAGATGGAATAGCTGCAAAAAGGAGCATTTTCCTGTTCATTAAATTTTTCCTTCGCTTTTTTTATTTCGACCCCTGGTGCTAATTTTGTTGGAATTCACGCCCCTCGGCTCCACCCGCTGGGACTCAATCACAGAAATTTTATATCCGGAATTAAATAAGTACCCGACAGTATTACGAGCAAAATTTAATATGAGCTTATTTTTAGCGGAGATCTTTCCTAATTAATCTGATACTCTTCACTGTATTTATTGGATTTAAATAATTCCCTGTTCTAACAAACAAACAGAGCTCGATACTTTTCCGCGTCGTGGGGAAATTGGTTTAGAAGTCACTAAGAAGTCAACCCTGGAGGGAATATTTCCATCAGTGGTAACTTATTATTACAGAGGGTGGTTTGTGTTAATAACTCGATTGTCTGTATTACTCAGCGACATTTAGTAGGAAACGTCAGCGATCTCGGTAGTAAATGCAATTACATCTGCTAATATGCCGTCTGCAACCGACGCGCGCTCGTCTCCCAGCATTGCTTCAAGCGATGCCACCCTTTAACTGTTTGGGGATCACTTTGAACTTAGTTATGACACTAGCACCTGACTTTATTTATTCTAGATAGCTTAACTGTTGGCATATATTTTGTTCATTAAAATTTTACCTGGGACCAATTTTTATGTCAATCATTTAAAAATTCCTTTGATGGCGAAATGAACCGCACCTGTATTTTCTCTTTTGATTCTCAATGTCAATATCCAAATGTCTCCGTAATACGGTATCGAGTTTCCTTATAAGATATTGATTGGTACAAATAAGGAAATCGAATTATTCAATGTCCGCCCCTCATTTGTTTCCCGCTCCCCTCACCAGAGATGAAGAAATTCTTTCTGAGTTTTCGATTACTTGTCCAATTAATTTTATAGATTCATTTGTCTTAGACGCTTTGAAATATGCACTGCAAATATTGGATGTTTATTTTTACGAAGCCAATTTCGGGTTTCGATTTATTTTCTATGGCTTTAGATTCCTACAAAGTTCCAGCGTGCTCACCGATTCTGCGTCGATCGAGATTACTGTGAGAACCAGGTGAACAATTAGTACAAACTGTCAAGTACGTCAGGCGTCAGGCACCCTTGTCCCAATAGCTACATAGATTACTTGTGAGCCTCGCTCTCACTTCAAGTGTGGTCCGGAGTGGGACAGGGATGTCGAGTGTTACGTAATACGAGCAGTTAGGGTATTCTGATGAGAGGGAAAGTTCACGTTCCGTTTCTCATCACGCCTATACGCGCAAGTGGGTGAGTGCGGTTACTGGCCAGAGCAACGCACCGGCCATTCATGACATAATTGGCAATCGGGCTCATTAAACAGATGTATTTTCACATGGTGAACATGTTAACACCTTTGTGGATGGTGTTCGTTGCGTACTGTGAGGGTACGGTCGAGTGCACTGTTTGTATCTATTGCTTGATGAGATTGTATATCTGTCTCATTTGTTATTTGAAATTTTCTTGTACTTCTTTTTTTCGTGTCGATGGTACTCTACATTTGCTTTTTTTAAAGTTTGAGCCCACAGAGAGTTTGAGTTTGTTGACCACATCGATTTTGGCATATGGGGCGCTCTTTTTACTTTTCTTGTAACTTTACATCATGATTGCCACAATTTTCCGCTTTTGTAGTGATGTAGTTGGTATGTTTTGCGCAATTCACATGTTTGTCCAAAAAGATGACCAGGTATTTGGCTTAGGGTTGTACCAAACAATCGTGGTAGTTGTAGTGTCGTGAGTTTCCTCTTTTTTGTGAAGAGGATCAGTTCATTTTTGTTGGGTTTACTGATAGTTTTTATTGCAACAATTATTAACTATGTTCAAGGCTTGGCTCATGAGGTTGCATAGGATATTTTCTTAGGTGCCATTTATTATTATGGTTATATCTATAAACTATAACAAGCTATTTAACAGGTAACAAGAATGTCCGTGCAAGAAAAGCCAATGGCTCGATACTAAATCATACCTCATAGCTCATAGATAGCTAACGAAACCTTCAATTACGTTTCAACTGTGACTGTAATAAATCAACAATTGAATAGGCTATCATTGCTCCGACCAATCGCATTACAGCTCTGACAGTGTGTCGAATTACATACACATTGATAATCAAGGACATCAGTCGCGGCATTCTGAACTTTAACTCTTAGGAGATAAACAAATGACTAGCCAAGATTATTATTCAATTATTGGCCATAATAGGTGGTACACGTTCCTAGCGATAGTATTACAATCGGTCAGGGGAAATTAAACTTTAAGTGTGGGAGTATTAGGAGTGGATAGCTGCATGCTAAGTTTGTACGTGTAAGATAACAATGAGTGGTCAGACAAGGTGTTAAGAGAATACCTATTGTTCAGATCGGCGTGAGTGCGGGGGCGCGCCGCGGTGAGATCAAAGCCGATTGACATTGAGACGTGACCACACCTTCGGCTTTATTTTAAGTATATCCACTATCCGATTGGAGATCTCTTCAACTGAGTTTTGTTGTTTTCAATTGTCTATTTATGGCTACTAATAACTCTAAGAATTGATACGAGAAATGACATATGGAAATTCCATGACATCATTTTATGATTGATTTATGCTATTTGAAATTGCATAAACTTATTTCCAGTTTTAGATTTCCCTTGTAGACGTTTTATTTAAATGTAATGTTTCTACGCTCGCGTGGTGCTCGAAAAATATCCCACGGGAACGTAATACCGGTATAAAAAGTATCCTATGTGTTAACCTAGGTTATAATCTGTGTGTGTGCCAAATTTCATCCAAATCGGTTCAGCCGTTGTTACGTGATTGGGTAATAAACATCCAAACATTCACATTTATTATTTTAGTAGGATAGTAGGATGCTTCTTTGAACGTACCTATTCACCTCAAACGGCTACTTACCGACATTTATAAATATTTTAATGCTTAGTCGGACTAACAAAGTCATATTATAGCCCGGAAAACATGGACAGTCGTAGACAGTGTCGGAGCATACTAAAGGGCATAATTTGCACACAAAGGCTCACGTCATCAAACGGCACAGTCGGACACCTCCTTACGTCACAACGAACACTCCCGGCACCGCAAAGCCTTATCTTGATATCACTCGATATTTCGTCACGCTACGAGTGCTACGAATAACGATTGGCCGCACGGATTCTAAACAATGTTCTTTAGAACGATAAAATTTTATTTCACAGGAAAAACTTCACCCTACATGTATCTCTGATGAGTTTATTAGGAGTGCCTTCTCTGTAGGTCTTTCTTTATATTTAGTCACGTTATTTTTGTAGGAACTTCTTTAAAACTCGTCTTGTTGTTGTTTTTGAAGAATATGCAGTTCCGCAGTTTTTCTTTTTACGATATATAGCAAGGTTTTTTTTATAAACTTTGACTTTTTCTTATAAATAATATTAACCTATTACTATTTCAATGGTACTTCAACTATGACTGATAAGAGGGTAACACGAATAAAATAATTTCAGTTGGCATTCGCGGAAAATAATTCAGTGAGTTAAATTCAATTGATTTCAAAAATATTTTGAAAATAGACCCACTTGGCTCCAGGGTGTCGGGATTCGAACCCTTCACAAAATCATTTCTATTCCGTTTTCCGTGAAAATTGCCCACCGACGGTCAAAGGGTTAACGATTTAGTGTTTATTTGAATTCCGCCTTTGTTAGTTTAAAAGGCGTTAGAATGTAAACGGATCCTTTGTTGTGATTGCCGTGTGTTTTGTTCCGACCGTTCCCAGTTTATTGTTTTGTCGTTTGCAAGGATTTCGTTCGCACCCCTTTACTTGTGACGTTTCAATTTATCCACTGGCGCTGTTCGAATTTTAGGTTAGGAATTTAGTTGACATTTATTTGTGTTTATAAACTTTATTGATTGTTTCACCTTATTCTGATTAGTTAAACTATTCTTGCTGTTTTATCCTTAATAGTCTTTGCTTTTCTTTTTGCCAAGAACTTGAGAATGTTTATTTTGTTTTTTTCTCCAATGGTATTCAAATACAAACAGATTCAATAAAATCCTTTCAAATCAATCATAATAATAAATGCAAGCAACCTCTGAGTTCATTATAAGACCATTTAATCTTAATGCTCTAAAGTCTGTCAGGATTATTTTAATGTGGATGCTGACAACACACGCTCTTCATATAAGTAAAGCTTTGAATTCCATTAGATAAAATATACTGAGATATTGGAACGTGATTTATCAACTGAGTAGCGTAAGTATGTATGTGATATCGATGCATTAATTAATCGAGTTAAAAGAAAAGAAAGCAATGCAAAGAGAGTTTTTGTTTCGCTCTAAAATTTACTTTGTAGGTATGTAATTTATAACTTCATTTGTTTCTTTATCAGTCTATACTTTCTTTCATTGTTGTTTCAAATAACTGCAGTTCCCATCTAATTGCATTTTATCTGATGCTTGTATGCACAGTGCAACTATGAGTAGAATCCGTTACTAAGTATACTAATACATTATTACTTGCACATCTGAATGCTTCTACTACTTATTAAATTATTGATACATTTCAACAACAGATCATACAAAATGCAAGTTTAACAAGCAATGATCAACCAAATCGGGAGTTGGAACATTCAGCGCCTTTGTGTTCCCATTGTAAGTACCGCAGCATGGCATCGTTCTTCATTGAGCCTCTCTGTGGGGAGCCTACAGTAGCCCGACAGTCTCTTTTTGTACGTCCAACGTTTTATCAAACATTTTAATGGCCGGCTTTATGGAGCCAACAAAAGAAGTGTGCCAACAGAGGCGTTAAATCCTTTACGATTTGATGATGATGATCACGCGTTTGTCATTGGACCGCACTCTGGGCTTGTTGGCGGCCATGCGTGAACTCGCATATTGAAATACATTTGTTCTGTTATGAGATCTTTTTTGATATGTCTAACTTACTTTTTTGTCACTGAACTTTTTGTCAAAATTTGTTCTCATGGATTTTTAGATGTAAAAAAATTCAATTACTTACCCAACGCTGCCCCCGGAAGCATTATATAAATAAATAAATAAAAGGTCACAAACACAATCATGCTTATAAAACTAAACATAAACAACTAACGCATTCAATAATACTACTACACATGTATTACAATGTAAATTTATCTGTGATTTTCAGTTTTAATCAATAGCTAGGGTGTAACCTGGAACCAAAACAACGACAACTAACATTTCACCCACAATTATTCCAATTACACTTAGATACAGTAAAATAATCACACCATTGAGACATTATGCAATCGAATGTAAAGGACTGATTCACGGACCAACCAAGCATTTAAGAAAATCATTGCCTTAACTTCAAAATTCCAATGAAATGAAATGGGACCTACCTGGTAAGAGATGGATTGCGCAAACACAATAAAATAAATGAAAAGAAAATAAACACACCAATAAGCAATTTTGTTGGAAAGATTATACTGTCTGTAAATGTCCTGCGTTGCGGGTGTAACGTGTGGTCTTCCAGGCTACCCCCTTGGCCTGCGAGCAACCGGCCAGCGGCCGAGCCCGCTCGAACGTTTCCGAACGCAACCGAACCCGGCCGAACGAAACCGAACGCGCGGTGCAAGTGAGAGAGCGACATACCTGTCTGGCGCTTTCATTGACAGGCACCTGAAATGAAGAAAAAAATCGATCCAATTCGTTGAAAATTTTAAATTTCAAAAATTTTGATAATCTACATTTGAGATTGACACAGATAAATTTACATGCAAGGATGTGTGTAGGTTTACATCAATACGTTTCGCTGTATCACAAAACTAGATATCGGTTCTAGAATTGTAGAATTCTGGGTTATTTGCATTGTAAACGAAATCGTCTACCACGAGCAATGGATCTACAAAGAGAACAAGGGGTAACAAAAATGAATTATAAAAATTAAAAGTAAACATTGTAAAAAAGAATAAACAATAATGTGGCAAAAACAGTTAAAAACAACATTGCAAGATGTATTAGGACAGTTGTTAAAATATGGGGTAGCGTCGAGCGGCTTGACTCCGCGGCTCTCCGGTGTTATTGTGCGCTTGCACGCGATCTCTCTCTCTCGTGTTTGCATTCGCACACTGGTGCAGCTACAAGCCAACGGTTTGTTCCATTTTTGAATCATGTGCATAAAATCATTAACTATCCTATTAAGTATTACAGGTACATTGCATTCCAATGCGAGGATATCAACTTTAACTTTAGCATTGATAGTTCAAGCCGAGTGCATAATTGAAACAGTTCATAGTTTTAAATTTGTATACTAAACGTCAGTGATTTTCATTTAAGCAAAATTTGTAATAAAATAAATTATAACCACCATGAACGTTAACCCAAAGTTACGATCATCACTACAAATTGCAATGACTCACTATACAAGTAATCAATTAAAGAAATAAGTATTATTAAATGTATATGAATTGACCAATAAAAACAGATTAATATTGAGTCATTACAATACAGCAAACCCCCCTTCCCGATGGACGAATTTATTAGATTATTACCGGACGAGATCACGCAAACGGAATCGTAAAATTAAAGGAAATCAATCCCGTTAAATTGAATCCAATTCCCTTAACATCATTTCATTATAAAGAGGGCATGATGCACGTGATATCGGCCAGTATGTACTCAAACATAGTGCTAGTCATATGATCATATCAAAGCAATGGAACTCTTAAAGTGCCGCTAAACGTTGCGATTATATCATTAGAGTGTAATGAAAACGTCAAAGCTAAAAATAAATTTATCGAGACAGAACAAAAATATCAAACAATAAAAAGAGCTCAGAATGAATAAAGTGGCGTAGAGTAGCGGTTCATACAATACATTTCACTTCGCGTGTGAACAACCACCGATGACTATCGTTTTGTGCTATTTTGACACAAATAGTTTTCTCGTAGATATTGTAATCGATGGTATTCACCGCGTACCAACGCATACATGCAACAAAATCAAAAGTCACCTACTCGAAAAAACCAATCTATCAATATTAGAACACAAAAAATATGCAAGTCAGTTAATAATCCCGAATCGGCAATCGACAATGGAAATAAAGTCACAGTCACTTTTTTAATAATGGCAACACAGTTTTTCTTTTTTATTGCCACCCTAGGTTCGTTTGACATTTGAACCGGCTGATGACTTAGCCGCCATGATTGATCGTCGCGACCCAGTAAATGAGTGCAATTTAGCGTTTATTTCCCTTCTATTCAATGTTTGTTATTGTTAACTGCATGAAATTGTATCCCTTCAAAAAATTATATCTCTATTTTTATAATAACACAAAACTGATCTATTTCTCCAACGTCTGCTACAAGGTTGTTTTAAAATAAATTAATTTAAAAGCAAACAATAAAACGAAACAAAATCATATTTACATACAAATTAACTGTTGAACTGTGACTGGTAATCATTTGTCAATTCCAAGTGTCATTCTGAATCCCACAGTGAGCTTTGAATGCCACATGATGCAAAATGCTTTTACAGAGCTTAGGTTTAAAGTTCAAAATAACATTTCTTTACGAACGATATGCCCAAGAATGTTTAAGAGAGTAAAAATCGCAACTTTGAATCGTATCTCGGCAGTTTTAAAGTTCAGAATTGTGCGTTTGGTTCGCCAGGATTTGAAGAAAATGAGCGACTGTATACAATTTATCATCCAGCCAAGTATCCGCCCAAACCGTAACGAATCACTAGTAAATAAATTGACCACAAACATTTCGGAGCATTTCTTTTGATGTAGCATCCAGAAACAACTTCCATATTAATTTATTAGTGATGTAAGTATCTCGAAGATTTGTTGCTCGGTTGATTTGCGGTGCCCGTTGCCATAAATCAAACTACTTGCGTTCAGTTCATTCTTTTTACATTTTATTACAATAGAAATATGGAGTAGATACCCAACTGGCAACTACTCTGTTGAACTATTCTTGTGTTAGTGTAAGTCGACGATTAAACGGACGTAAAAATATCGCTTCGGGATTTTATCGCGCACTGGGTTTTCAACTCTCTGTTAAAAGTTTAAAAAAAAAAAAAACAACCGACTTCCGGAAAAACACTAAAAGGGAAAAATTACTTTAATTTCGGAAGTCGGTGACTTTAGATTTGTATTTTAATTTTAAGTTTTTGGAAAAGTTCTTATTTTTTACTTTTTAGTTATAGTAACCACCCCCACACCAATTCGAAATTTTACTATCCTTGGGGTCAAATAATGCACATTTAATGCGATAGCAGCAATCGCGGTTCATTTGCTGTCATTTTTTGAAGAGTTCCGTTGTCTGTCTCCGAAACGCATCATCAGATCTATACGAAATTTTAATGGAACCATTTCGAAATAAACCCCTTTCGAACGAAAAAAGAATTTTGCAAATCCGTGTAAGTATAATATATGACGGAGTTATGCCCGAAAATACTGTTAAAAAAAAAAATATTATCATCATTCATCATTTCAGCCGAAAGACGTCCACTGCTGGACATAGGCCTCCCCCAATTTGGGGGGTTTGCCATAATCGCCACGCTTGGCAGGCGGGTTGGCGATCGCATTACGGTGGTAAAATGCATAGAGAACGCTGCTGCCCATTCTCTAGTAAGTCGCTTAGTCGCCGCCTACGATACCCACGGGAAGAGATGGGATGGTGCTATTCTTTACGTCCGGGACCACACGGAACATAATATATAAATATATAACCATGTCGAATTAATAACCTCCTTCTTTTTGAAATCAGTTAAAAACGAGCATTTAAAATCGAACGCAGTGCATCCCAGCGCGTCGTAAATTCACGCCGCGTGATTGTCAACTCTCGGCGGTAAGCAATACGTCGAAGATCCAGTGCGCGGAAAAATCCCACGGCGACTTTATTACGTCAGTATGGACGTTCAGTAAGTGACGTAATAAATGAAGTAAGAAAGCTTATTTCAAGACAGTAATATTACTAGATTGTTTTCTGAGTTTTCATAAAAGATACAGCAGTAAAAAAAAACAATATTAACCGTGATATTGTTTTCGTCTGCAAACATTAATATGATCAATGAAAACATGTAGTGGGTAGATCACGTGCCAGTATATGATAATTATTATTTTAAGACAGTTTCACAATAATACTCCTCCCACAGGCCTGCGATGATCGAGATGATTGTAATGAGTCACAGTATAAATTATGTTTGACAGGTCATAGAATTAGATTGATACGTTCTCTAGGCTGCGCATTCAATTGATAGTGATGTGCCGGGATGTGGGGGTCTACTGGATCATTTTAGACTACCAATTCCACACTCTACATAACTATTATGTACAACGATCTATCAGAAATGAATAGCCTGTTGGCACAAGAAACAACATTAACTAGGTATCTAAATTACGTACGTAGATATTATGTATTTCTATCGGGTGTTTCATGAATTGTCTCAATGAACTACAAAAAAATGTTCTAAGTTATTTTAATATCTCTTAACCATATAACTTATGACTTTAACACAATCTATTAAAACTATTAAAATCTAAATTCAATTATTTCAACAATTCAATAAATTAAACAACGTGATAGCAAGCCACAAGCAATCATAGATATACAGGTACAAGTAAAAAGGTATACATTCCCACTTAAGCAATGATCTGCTCAAGGGACTAGAAATTTCATGGCTCTCAATTAAAACGCAGAAATAATTATTTGGAAACATCCACCCCACTTGTAAATCAATTTATTAAAGTAAATGCGAGCCTGTCCCTCCTTGAGATATCACAAGGATCCTTATTTGATATTTTAAGACTGGCAATAATTTACCGATTAAATTATATTATGATGCCTAAGTAAAAACAGTGTGTACAAGTGTACACTCAGTAAGTATTTAATCAGTCTCTCTAAATTAATTTCTGTGCCTGTAATAAAATGAAACAAGAATCATAAACAAAACGTAGTATGGAGCTCGAATGGCGCGAACTCCTTCGTCCCACCTGCTCTCTAAGCAAACTTTTGACACGAACGTAACGAACATTTTTCGGGAAAAATAATTGCACATTTATGCTCCTGGGGGCATTAATTTCCCTTCAGCCGCGATTCTGTTGAGGAAACAGCCCAATTAGTGCATTACTTCTTACTTTAGCAAAGATCTGGTTTCTTTTAAAGACGGTAGCACATTAAAAGATATGAACTATATGACATTGGCACTGTTTCGTAAGCAAACGCGAAACTATCCGTTTTTTTTTTGACAAATCATATTAAATACCTTTCTGTGTGAATAATTGACGAAATGGTGTAACAAAAGCATCATAACTTCAACGTTAACTTAAAACATTACTTAAGCGACGTCAAATTAAGGCAACAATGAAAAGAAAATGAAATCGCGGCTATTACGGCGTTAATTATAATATTTACTGTGATAATAACATAGATGAGCGAGATCTTTCAGCAATGCGTGTACTTTTAATGTGAATACGGACACAAATTGTGGCATAATTTAATAATAACACTAGTACGCATGAGCTATTCAACGTATAATTTTATGACAAAAAATGGCTTTTAAATGACCGCTGACATTAACATAATGTGAGCAACATGGAGGTATTGACAATTTTATTCTTGACACACATTGCGTGTAACAAGTATCGATCTATAACAAATATAATTATGTAGCTCTAAATAGGTTAATAGCACCGTCTAAGCAAGCGCGGTGTGTAACCACCTTAAAAGCGTAACCCTTCCAAGTCTTTGTAGGACAAGATTTTTATTTTTGTTATTTATAACACTGGGAAGAATTATTACTTCTGAATCATTTAAGTCCTTGCTCAGTGCTTGTAATCCCGAGCCGAGATTAAATTGCTCGCCCAACGCTAATTAAAAGGGTAACTTTTTTACCTAAGTAAATGATTAATCGAACATTTGTGTTCTTACTGTATTAAAACAAGGTACCTAATAATAAATTGTTCTTATTTTGTTTTGGCAAAACAGTTTAAGGGATGGCCAAAATTATGTTGGGATTAATTTTTATACAGATAAAACATGTAATAGATTAAAAACTTTAGTTAAAGTTTTAATTTCTGAATTGTTATTTTTTAAATTACGGACGCTTTTAATGTGTACGTCTTTTTAAATCGTTCTCACATTTATAATATCGACATAAATGATGTAACCATCTTTTTGTAACAATATTATGACTTAAAAAGAGTGTCCCTAATTACGGACGCTTTTAATGTGCACGTCTTTTTAAATCATTCTCACATTTATAATATCGACATAAATGATGTCACCATCTTTTTGTAACAATATTATGACTTAAAAAGAGTGTCCCCATGGACACTATTTTTAAATCATAATAAGTTTTTTGCGCGTTCTTCTCCATAGGTACCTACTACGCTTTGGAATGGGCAACTAGCTTTATCTTCCCAACTCTTTGACAGTTAAAAAGTGACTGTAATTGGTTTAATTGAAATAAATGTGTCGAGTTTCAGTTTTAAAAATTTACCCTTAGCAACCAGATAAAAGTCTGAAAAATTTGACAGAACCAATTTACTATAATTATGGTATTTATAAAAGAAACAGTTAATACGAGGTTTACGTTTCGTCTTAATGACCAAACTGAGTGACATGTAAGACCTTTATAAGTACAACCATTGATGTGTCGGTCTTTGTCAAGAGTATTTGCATTTTAGTATTTTTTTCAAGGAAATAATTCGCTCTAGTAACAGTAGCCAAGTCCTGGTGACACCTGTCATGTGGAGGGTTGGTGACATTTTGTCGGCTAGTACAACCGCTGACACTAACGGTGAATCACTTCTCACCTTTATGCCGTAAGCAATAAGGTTGAAGTGTTCGACCGCCAGTGTCGGCGATGGTACTACATACACTCTTCAAACTGGACCGCTTGTCGGCTTGTGCCAACATAATTACCATGGAAATTGTGTGCACTTTAGCTACTTATGTATTTGTAACAATTGAATGGAAGAAACATTGAATTTAACTAGAACAAGTTATGGTCTAATGTTCAAGTTTAATACCTATCATTTTGTTTAGCTATTGTAAGTCCCACTGAGTTATAAACTTATAAGTTTCATAATCATCTAACAATATATTTATATTTAGAAGAAAAATGTTCGTTTAATTTTAATTACACAGGTAGTAATTATACTTTAATATCTACAGTAAAAATAATAAAATGTGACATCTTCCTAATTAATAAGAAACACGAAGATCCGATACGTTATATATGTCAGCACCTCTATTTGACGCTAGGAAGGGTTGAAGCGCCAGTAATTGCAATTGTTTAACTAATTGCAAAATTAATTATGATAATTATCGAACGGCTAGTGGCAATAATTTCGCACGGGTGCGCCGCAAGCGCCTTGAGTTATGAACGCCCTTTACCGCAAACTCATCCATTTTGCCCCACTGTGGTAATGATGGCCCCTAATTGTGACTATAAAAACTGTTACAGTAAATGCATCGATGCACAGGGAATATAATAATATAGTAACAACTTATATCCACAGTCTTATCGATCGGAATTAGCTCGTGAATGGAAAATGTCCGTAGCTCATCGACAACATATTTCAAAACTAGACGCCTATTTGTCTTATCAATTACTACGTGAACATACATATTATCAGAAACTATAACCATTTGTCAAATACAAATCTTAAAATATATATATTTATTAATATAATATTGTTTATATTACGACCCATAAGACGTCAACAAAGTCAGAATAAAAGGCAACAGGAGCGATTAGCCCGAGGCACCGACTGCGTGGTCACGATTTATTGTACACCACAACCAAATTAATTTTGCAGTCACAAACTTTAAATTAAACAACCCACTCCTCCGTTCCAATGTTCTAAATGGTTCAAATTAGTTTAGCAACTGTTTTGTTGAACGCAACAATATCGTGGTCGATTCGATCCTCAACACAGTAAAGTCTGAGCTGTTTAAGGAAGATACTTGTCTAGGCTCAAAACCAGTTCTATCTGAAATGATTGGCAACGAAGCTTGGCTAACAATTTGGCACTAACAATATATTGTATACAAATACGGTTGGTATATCCATCATTCCCCATTGAAGTCAGTTTCAAAGTAACCGTTTTGTTTGACAAAATATGCGCAACCTGATAAAAAATAAACGTGAAATGATTGAAAATATTTTATGTCACAGAAAAACTTCATGACTAAAAATGGCCAAAATTAGGTACGCATAAATATCTCGCGTACGTACTAGTCATTTAAGTTTAGCAAAAGTTTTGTTGGACGTAATAAAATCGCAGCGGGATTTTTTGAAAATCGAACATTACTGTTCGATTTTCGAAGCGCTAAGATGCACTTATTTGGATTATCAATGTTCGGTTTAACACCTAGGGTTGAGAAGCCAGTTCACGAAAAAATTCCGCCGCGATTTTATTACGTCGACTTAGACCGTTGTATTTTTATAAACAGACAGCTGATTTTCTTGTTCCACTTAATTATCTAAGTACTAACAATGTATCAAGACAAGGCAAATTTTCAAACCGTCACACACAAGCTGATAGTATAAACGGCCACTATAAAAGAGAATTACGTTGTTACAACTGGCAACAATTTTTCTTCATACTAAGTTTGTAGCACGCAAACCACGTTAGTATGAAATAAGTTTAGCGAACAACACACATTTTTAGAACAATCGCTGGAATACAGCTTTTGAATCAAGGAAATAAATTTATGTGAGTTACATCACTGTAAGATACTGTAGTGAGCATGGTCTTTAACGAAATTTATGGAGGCATTTGTGTTGACTTATATATCTTAAAAGTCATGGAATGGAATTCTATGGTAAACATTTACATGAAAATATTAAAATCGACATCTATGCTCATGGGAAGATAGTACACATCAGCATCTGCCCACCAATTGCCCAAATAAGTTGTGGTCTACTTCCAATCTAACCGGATGCAACTGAATAATAATATTTTACGTGGAGCCACAACCCAGTTACTGGGTAATACGATAACCCTTGGAAGGACTGGCTGTCAGACTTTTCTACCTACCTGTGACGACTGTTAAAGATCTTCGAATGACAGCCGAGACCAACGGCTTAACGTGCTTTCCGAGGCACGGAGGGGTCTTGGTATGTAAAGATGGTCACCCATCCACGGACCAACCGCGGCAAGCATAGATTAACCTGATTGATCTACCCGTGCGGCTGTGATGATTTAGCCACAAGGACCTTTCGGAAGGCAGTACTCAATATTTGTCAATGTAAATGTTTTGGTGTAAACGTAAAAGCGTAAATACATCCTTATCATCTGTAATAGGAAATCTTTAAAAAAAGAAGTCACGTTTGCTTTAGCATACCGTAACTCGTAAGTCCTACATTTTAAAACTGCCCTCGCCACAATCTGCTCAAAAGCACATAACACGTTAAAATAAAGCCAACAAATTGCTGGAAATTGGTCTATTTGTAGCCGGTCCACTGCCACACATACTTCCGGTCTGCATTCATCACTCGGACGATATCACGATATCATTAAGACATCAGACGAGGGTAGAAACACACCTTATTATGTGTAGTTCAGGAAATCGTACTGGCTTATTTTAGTAAAAGCTTTTCATAATAACCTTTCATTTCCACTGAAGTAATTGTAGCTGTTTCGTGAGGAAGTTAGGTGAATCCTACCATCCTACTAATATAATCTATGTGAAAGTTTGGATGTTAGTTACTCATTCACGCAAAAACGGCTGAACGGCTTTGGATAAAATTTGGCACACAGATAGTTTATAACCTGGATTAACACAGGATACTTTTATCCCGGTAGTACGTTCCCGTAGAATAATTTCCGACCTCCACGCGGGCGAAGCCGCTGGCAAAAAAATAGTTATGTTATAAATGTGGTTGGCTTAAAGGTGATGTCAAGTACTTGCGGGTGGTCCTTGATAGCAAACTGCTCTGGAATAAGCATCTTGACTACAAACTTAATAAAAGCACAATTGAACTCTACCAATGTATAAAAATGTTAGGGAAAACATGGGGGCTTTCTCCGAAGATTACTCTGTGGTTATACAAAGCGGTAATCAGGCCATGTTCGCTTATGGCGCTCTGGTTTGGTGGACGAGGACTAAACTCAGGACAACGATAACCAGACTACAGCGCTTCCAACGACTGGCCTGTTCGGCTACCACTGGCTGCATGAGAACCACCCAAACAGCAGCTTTGGAGATAGCCCTACAATTAACACCGCTTGACCTGTACATACAGCAGAAGGCGGCGCTAGCTGCCATCAGGCTAATGCATCTGGGCATATGGGGCAAAAACCTTACCAGTCCACAGGCTAACATCCTCGACCTGCGATTGAGTACCAGCCTCTCATCGCTGCCCCGTCTGATAGAACACAAAACCAACCTATGTTCAACAAAAACTATATCATACAAACAGTAGATGAAGAAAAGGATCAGTCAGGAGGCAATGAAGTGCGTATCTACACAGACAGCTCAAAAACACAAAATGGTTCAGGCGCTGGCTTACACTCCCTTGACCTCAACTTTAACTTTCACATACCGCTAGGCACACACAGTTCAGTCTTTCAATGTCAATGTGTTGCCTTCACACAAGCCGCAACAGAAGTAAAGCGTTTAGGCATTCGGAACTACGGCATTAAATTCCTATCCGACAGCCTATCTGTGCTCAAAGCTTTAGTAAACAAACAAACTAACAACAACCTAATTTTTGAGTGCCATCTAGCTCTGGAGAGTTTATCGACATTCAATCGTATTACCCTCCAGTGGATCATAAGGCATAGTGAATCCTTTGGCAATGATGCCGCAGATGAACTTGCAAAGAGAGGCTCTGATATGAAAGTGCTAGGACCGTACCGACTTCTCCCCCTGCCTTTCTCACAATTTCGTGCGTGGATTCGCCAAAGATCGACTGAACTCTATAACAACGGATGGTCACGGGCAACAGACTGCAAACGTCAAAATTGGCTTTACCAATTGTACACCCGCGATTAACCAAAAAACATCTCATCCGGAGTAGAAATAACCTTAGAATAATAATAGGAACAATTACGGGCCATAACCCCCTTAACAAACGTTTTTTTAACATAGGTGCCATAGACAGTCCGCTTTGCAGGGCCTGCCTTGTCGCCGAGGAATCAGCCGCCCGCGTCATTCTGGAATGTGAGGCCGTGGCTTCTGAACGTGAACAAATCCTCGGAACAATGAGGTCGCTCCTCCGAGAAGCCTCTGAAGCTCCCAGGAAACTTCTGTGCTTTTGGGCGGAGCTAGGCTGGCTCAACGCACAACGGAATGAATGGGAGACTAAGTGTGGAATAGGGAGACCCATCATCATCAATGTGGCTGGCCGACTGTATTTGATAAGTGATTTAGATTTTGAATTCAGAATGACTAAAAGTATACTTTTAAGGGTGCTGGAGTGGTGACTACGTACCGGAAGACGAAGTGTTGAAAGGCCTGGGCATCTGCCAGATGCGAGAAGCGCAGAACCGATGCTTGAGGGAGGCCTACATCCAGCATTTTTATGCTGGATGTAGCCGTGTGGCTGTGGTGAAATTAAGCTCTTTTGGGCTTAATTTTCACATTTCAAAAATATGTACAGGGTGTAAAAGAAACCTTATTGCTATCCTTAAGGACGCGTTTGCAAATCTGACAAAAATAAGCAGTTTTTCGGTGCTTTTAGCGGCAAAATTAAACTAAAGCAGATGTAACTAATAATTGCCAAAGATAGATACTCCTTCATCTTCAAATGGTTGCAATTTAATACTCCAAAATTTTGGTTTTTACCATTGTAAAAATTATTTCCGTTACCTTTTCACACAACATTAACGATAAAGCGTTGAGCTTAGGAAGATTTTGCTTCTATCTAATAACATAAATTCAATTATTTAAAAATATTTAAATAAGCAGATATGTTCAACTCAAAAAAGTTTCGAAAAGAACTATCACAATGTAATAAATAGTCTCAGAAAAAAATAATAATCGAATCTATTATTTTTACGTATTTAGCTTCAACGCGTGAATCTTATTGAATTGAGTTAAGGGTTATTTTACTGGTCGTTGTCGTTTATTGCATAAAAATTTGTAATGAAACATTAAACTGCGCTCGGCCCCCGTCGTGAGTGGACACTATGTCGCTTGTAAGCAGCAGCTCGTGGTGAAAAAGATCGCTGTACGAATACAAAATAATTGACATAATAAACTTGATACTTCACGTATTTTATACGGACTACGGACAACCAACGTTCTTACCTTTTATTCACAATTTCTTATACGTTTGCTGGAAGTAAATAAGGATTATAAATTCATATTATTATTTTGTTTTAGATTTGATGGAATGACCTGAAGGTGTACTTTGAAGACTGCTACTGGAACTAGTAGACGAGTAGAGTTAGGTGTGCCGAGTTTGGACTGGTTTTGTTAGTTACGTTGAGATCTTATCTCCAGACTTGATAGAGTGACCTGAAGGTGTACATGACTGCTACTGGAACTAGTAGACGAGCAGAGTTAGGTGTGCCGAATTTGGACTCGTTTTGACAGTTACGTTGAGATCTTACCTCCAGACTTGATGCAGTAACCTGAAAGTGTACATGACTGCTACTGATAGTACAGTATAGTACTGATAATAGACGAGTTGAGCTAGGTGTGCCGAGTTTAGGAGTCGGCAGTGACCTGTCGCTGCCGGCCGTTGTCGACTCGATGGTCGGCAGCGAGGAGTCCTGGGACGCGGTGGTTTCCTTCTGCAAAACAGTCATGTCGCAGCAGACGCACCGGGCGTCGGCGGAGGGTGGACAACGCCCTCTTCCAGCCCCCCTAAATGGGTCCAGGGGCAACGGATCTGGGGAAATCAGTTGCCCCCTACTTCTTAGGACCCGAGATGGCGGCGCGTAGTGTTCCACGCGCGAATCTCTATGACGTAAGGGGGGAGTTTAACACCTCACTCCCCCCCTGTCGCGAGGTGGCCCGCAGAGGCACTAGCCGGGGATCGCGGAAGTCACATCAGTTTCCGTGATCCCCGGTGCAAGTGAGAGACGGAACACCGGGGTGGTTTTAGTCAGTAAGAGTCTGACAGACCCCTCCGCCCTCCCCGGGGCGGAGGACATCCATGAGGATTTCCCCCCGTAATAAAAAAAAAAAGGTGTGCCGAGTTTAGGCTCGTTTTGTTAGTTACGTTGAGATCTTACGTCCGGATGATGATAGACCTGAAGGTGTACTTTGAAGACTGCTACCGGAACTAATAAACTAATAAAGCTACCTGATAAGAATGTTTATAGTTTAAATACCTCTTATAACGCAATTATTGTTTTAGATGCCAAAGACGTTTGGTAAAAAATCTCGTAAGTAACTTCCTGTCTGTAGAATTAACGCAGAAGAGAAGAACCTTCCAGAACTGATCGATCCAGAATTCAAAAGAAATATGGAACTACGGAACATTCTTCACATTGTCATAATAATATAATAAAAACTAAGAATTGATAAAAAAATATGTTTTTTGTCGTTAGTTTTATTAATTTTTATCATTTACTAGCTCCTAGTCCTAGCCCGGCTTCCTAAATGCGTAACACACTTGGAATGGCAATCTATTCCAACTTGATAGTCCAACAATAACCATTGCATTGTTTTTGTTGGCGTGTAAACTATTTTTTAAAGATTTTTGAAGCAATTAATAAAGTATAAGTATATTGGCACAGTGTGTATGACAAATAAATGCTTTTTCTTTCTTTGCTCTTTTGTTTTCGAGAACCGACTTGCATTTGCTACCATAACAAATTTATTATAATTACGAAATAATAAATAAAACAAAATAACATAAGCTTATGTTTTTGTATTTAATTATTAGTTTTCAAACAGATTTTCGCGCAAATTGTAAATACATAGGTACCTACTTTGGTAACTAGTACTTGCTTACCAACCAATCAGTGTGCAATTAAATTAAATAACTGGTAATTAATCTACTTTTATAGACACAAAACGTTACAAACTTTGTGAAAAAAAATCAACGTAAGCATTAAAAGAATACATAGCTAAAAATTTAATATAAGTAAGCTCAAGTATCAGTCGCTGTGTGTGTGAGCCGTGCACGTGTAGTTGTAAGACTCAATACCTAGAATGGCAGCGCGTTAATTCGTAAATGCGTCCTTAAGCACTAACGATAACAGTTGGTATAGAATCACTATACATAGTTTCAGCTCAAAATAAAATATTCTAAGAATCAATATCAAATTTTCGGTTTCATATGTTTCATAAATTCAAATCATAACAAACGTGTCACGGCACTACGTAGGTCAATAACTTTCCACGTTACTTGCCAATACCACGATAAATCTCTTTAGAGTTTTATTTCAATTTAAAAATTCGGTTTCTCTTATCAGTGTATTAAAAATTCTCATAACTTCCGAACATGTAGGTAGGATTAAAAAACCCTTCCAATATCGTTTGATATCATACGAAGAAGCCGTGCCCTTGGTATGTATGTACTCTATCCTTTCCGTTACACGTTGTATATTGTGAGCTTAGCCCAAAATAATCCAAATAAAAAGTAAGTTCAAAAACTGAAAAATCACGCTGTAAAAGTATTTAACAAAAAAAGCAAAGTGGCAGACTTCTTTTTGCGCCTAATTCTCTTGTTCTATCAGGACCCACTACCAAACAATTAGCTTTTTAATTGATCAAATCCATACCCGTCTTGAATATGAGCGATAATATAATTGATTGATCCAAGATATTGCTACCAGTCTTTTGACATAACCCCCTTTTTTTTTTAAAGGTGGGAAATCTTCAAATAACTTCTCCCGCTCTGAGTGGAGCAGGAGGGCGTGTCAGACTTTTACTGACTAAAACCCACCCATGTTTCTTCAGTTGCTCATGTGCCAGGGGCCGCGGTATCTCTTTCGAAAAACCTGCACCTCTGGCAGGGACATAACCTCTTAGAACTTCTTTTATGACTCTCATAGAGCGCTAGTGGGTTGTTTGTCCAAAACCAATTACACCTACACTTACATCACAAACAGTAAACTATATAATTTAGATGAATTAATTAGAAGTACTGTCAAATTCTGTTTAGATTGCTTCCTACTGCTGGTCCTGGCTTCGATTTCTTGGTCGGGCATAGTGTTCTAGGATTTTTCCATCAGGATATTCGATCAGGATGACGGCAATATACTCGCCCTGGGTGTATTAGGTATAAGTGCATTGGAACACAGGCATGATGATGTTAATTATCAAATTCAAATGATAACATTACACTGGTTCAATAACCAGAGTCATTATTACATTACTCATTAGGTTATGGCTTCAGAGATCAATTCATGTAAATTGTTAATTAGAAAACACGCAGAACAGTCGAGCCGTGCCGATCCAATCAACGGCTACTATCTAACCAGTAACAAAGCTACGTAATCTAGCTATGTATACAAATAAAGTTGAAGTGTGTCCGACATGGCAACACCGGGCCAAGCAAATCTAGCTGACCACCTGCTTATGTATATCACGAAACCTTTTTCTTGGGTTGGAGCCAATCAATCAAAAAGAACAAACACAAAGACAAATTTAAAGTCAAAGACTGCTTTGTTGGTTTAGTGGCCGTAAGTGCGACTGCTGACCACCTGGTTCTAGGCTCGATTCCCAGCACCCACAGTTGCGTAACACACTATAAATCAGAATCTGAATCATTTTGAATGTTATTGCTAATCCATTGCTTCATATGTTCGAAAAGTGTGTCTGCTCAACAACGGTAACAACGCAATGAATATTGTTGAACTGTCAAAATGAAAGCCATTGCTACTGTTAGTGCAACATGTTTTTAGGTTTTTCTATCTGTAATTTCTCAGTAGAAGCCCGGAGTCTAGATTTGTGCCCGGAGTCTAGATTGCAATAGGCTCGCTCCCTATTACATGGGACTTGAGGGAAACTTATTTTGGGGAAACAAGGCGTGATGTTATAATAAGGCGTTAGTGAAGATTCAAATACTGGAATGGCATGCTTAGCAACAATACTATCAGGGCCCCAATTCTGTATCGTTGTAATGATTCCCCGCGGAATCTTACTACGGTCAAACTACGTCAATATCGTTTTTTTTTTTAGAAACCAATGTAACGGAAAAGAAACGAAATGTCATATTCTGATGAATCAATACATTTTGTCGATATTATTAATACGATATTAGGAGAATTCGTGTGTTATTGACATGGTTACGAGTAAGGAATCGTTAAGTGGTCATAGTGAATTCAGGCCCTGATGCGGATCGAAGCCCTACAATACAACATGGTTGAGTAAAGATATGCGAGAAATGCAGAAAGGTAAGTCCTTCATTATTGAATACGCGAAGGTCACAGCAAAACTCGTCCAATTCACTTAACAGGGGCAAAGTCACAAGACTCTACTAGTGTTACGATACACACAACCATAAAAGTTAACAAGCTGCAGACTGAAAAAGTTTTTCGCCAACTTTTTAACGGTGCAGTTACCGATGATCGTAACGTGGAAGTGGAAATAAAAATTAATTGTCAGATTCGCTGAACACGACGACAGTGTGTAGTCAATTATAATCCAATTGACACGAAGAGCTAGGCTAGTTACGAAAGTGTACAATAATTAGAACTGTTGGCGAATGAAAAAATACCTGAGAATTCTGATTGCCAGATAAAACGGCGATTGTCTTGGATTGCATATTGAAAAAACATGCAACACAGATAAGGAGTTACATGGTTGAGCGACTTAAAGGCATCGCGGGTCTACACTGGCTAATTGCATTTCCTACCTAGTTACTACACTGGTGCATAACGAGTGCAGTTATTCAGCTCGTTAAATTTTTGATGGTTTGAAATATTGCTTTTTTACTTTGCAATGTGGATGTGGATTTGGTGGTTCTTTTTGTTCTAAATGCTGGACTTTTATTTCAGCATTTTCTTGATTTTTTTAAATATTTTTTGGTCGGCTTATGGATTAGTAATAACAGCCGCACGGGTCGAACGATCAGGTTAAGCTACGCTTGCCACGATTAGTCCGTGGATAGGTAACGAAACTATATCTATACCGGATAAGTTTTTATCCAGTGCGTAAACTTTAACCATGAATTCAGCATATCATTCTAGACCCATCAGCGCAGAAATTTTTCGTCGGTTATACAAAAAAAATCTGCTGTTTCATAGAAAAGTGCGATACCTACGCGGTCAAATTGTATGGAACGGCTGAATTTCTTTTTGTATAATCGACGAAAAATTTCTTAGTCGATCCGAATCCCGAAAGCCTGACAACCAGTCTTACCAATGGTATCACATTACACAGTAACGGGTTGTGGAGATCCGATAGGCAATCGCTTCATGAAAAATACTGGTATTCAGCTGCATCCGGTTAGACTGGGAGCAGACCCTAACATCGTTGGGAAAAGGCTAGACAGATGATGATGATTTTTTTATTTTGTATATTTATTTTATTTAGGTTTTTGACGGCAATTTAATATGTAATTTTGGACATACCACCCATGTTTTCTACAAGTACCAATCTTATCATCTATATGCTTGAACACGATCTCCATGTGTTGTTACACTTGCATGAAGCATTCACGGCAGACAACATGACTCCCTCACATTATCATCTCGACTTACGGAAGTTGAATTACCGTATCAAACTATTTCTTGTACAAACAGCTTAGTTGGCGTCCTTACACCTTTGTCACACTCACAGAAGACACACTCTGCGTGCACTTTTATACACGTTAGTACTGAACGGTAATGTGAAACAGTTCTATCTTCAATTCCATTGTGCAATAGTTATCTGTGAAATCATGAATGGAGACATTTGTCTTAATGTTCAGCTAGTTGATGTGTAAATAGATAAGTAAAGTAAGCATGTTGTAGTATTTTGTTCAAAGGTTTCGTCATTCACAGTAATGCTGGTGAAGTTCATTATTACTCATAGAAATGTCTCATATTAAAAACTAGTCCTACTTTCTACTATATCATCATCATCATCATGATCATCATCACTACATAGTATGAAACAAAGTCGCTTTCTCTGTCCCTATATCCCTGTGTATGCTTAAATCTTTAAAACTACGCAACGGATTTGAATGAGGGTTTTTTAATAGATAGAGTGATTCAAGAGGAAGGTTTATATGTATAATACACCGACCTCCACGCGGGCGAAGCCGCTGGCAAAAGCTAGTAATATTATAAAGAGAAAAGATTTGATTGTTTGTAATGGATGAACTCAAACACTACTTAACCGATTTTAAAAATTCTTTCACCTATGGAAAGCTACGTTATTCCGAAGTAACATCAGCTATAAATTTCACGTGGACGAAGTACTATATTTATATACAAATAATATTATGAATGTGATGTGTGAAGTTTGGATATTTAGATATTTGGATGATCGGATGTTTGTTACTCGATCTCGCAAAAACGGCTGAACGGATTTGGATGAAATTTGGCACACATATAGTTTATAACCTAGATTAGCCCGACAGTACGTTCCTGTGGGATAATTTTTGACCACCACGTGGGCGAAGCCGCTTGCAAAACCTAATATGTATATTATAAAACTATAAGCGATTTCTAATTAACAAACACTGTCTGCATATCTACATAACCTACTGATCTAATAAATGACAAAAATGTATAAGAATCTCATAAAACTTACAACTATAAACACCTGCCAGGGGTGCGGGTTATTCGAAAGAGGTACCGTGGCCCCTGGCACACAGGCAACTGAAGGAACACAGGTGGGTTTTAGTCAGTAAAATTCTGACTACTACTGTTATTTGAAGATTTCCCAACCAAAAAAAAAAAACTATAAACACGACCATGTGAAAATTACACACTACCCACATATAATAAAATACCACACAGAGCTGTAAACGGGTGACAAAGATTACATTATTACATATATTAATATAGAACTTTGGGCGGCATCTTTTTACGTTGTAAACAATGGTGAGTGAAACAGTAGGTTTGTTCATAAATTTTTCCCTATAGCTGATAAGGTGGATAAGCCCACCGGGATGGCAGGATGTATCAGTAATCTTGTTTGCTAAGAACGTGTATGATGTGTTTACACCTCATTACCAGTCTTGGTATAATTCTTAAGGGGACACCTGTGTAAGAACTGAAACTCTTTTGTTTGTATTTTAACTTTGCCTTAAATCCTATGTTTCCACGTGTTCGCCTTCTTAGTTGTTGATGACGTAAGAATTTATACTGTGAATTGAGAAAGGCATTTAATAAATCCAACCTCTATGTTCTATATAACAGGGTTTAATTTCCGCACTTAGTCCTTCAAGTGGACCATTGTACGTGGACCATGGCGGCCGTCGGTGCTTGTTCCAACCAGTCCATTTCCTCGAAAAATCTAAACTAAATATTTTCAAGTTTAATTTTTTTCGGAAGGATTTTGCATAGCTTTTTTGTGTTGGGTTCCAGAAATCAAATCAGTACCTATAGGAATTTGAAATACTTCTATATTATTTGATCATAACTAACATACCATGACGTTATTACATTTCTTGTGCTAAAGCACATCACTACTTGTCACATTATACCAGCCGACCAATTAATAGACCTCGACAGGTACATCACTACTCCCAGTGTTGCCAGCAGTGGCGGACATGTTTACATGCGACTCAACGATCAATTGCTAGAATCGCATAATACAGTCGTATGTGTGTGCGATATACAAAACTATTCACTGGACAATAGAGATATCTGATTCGCAACAATGCATATGTATAGGAATTTTAATTGGAAATATGAGAAGCGAATGTTGCGCTGCACGTTGTTTTGATTTAGCGCCGTTTCTATCCTGTCTACGATAGATTGTTACCAAGATATGTCTGTATTCTTTATGGCCATTGATTTCCATATGTAACGAGGTATAATTAAGGAAAAAAAAACAGTGAGAATCGTATGCACACTTGCTTCGTATTGCGATTGCAGTAATGACCTACTGTCTGTTTGAATTGTTTATTTGCTGGTAACTGGCATCGATTCTCAATGATTCTTACTGATGTTTATTTATTGCTCGCTGGTTACCTATAGGTATTGTTAGTCTAGATCTTCTAATATGTGCATATTTTCTGTAATCAAGTTGTGTAACCAATTTCTGGTGAATCATCTGATAAGTGTACCTATAAATAATGTGTGTAGGTACCTTCCTATAGTACACTCACATTTCGTTAGTTATGTTTAAGTCCCATGTAATAGGGGGCGAGCCTATTGCCATCAACCGGACATAAATCCATAATCCGGGCTACTAGGTACTGAGAAATTCAAAATAGAAAAACCCAATAACACTTTGCACGATCTGGGAATCGAACCCAGGACCTCATGCTCAGCAGTAGCGCTTGCGACCACTAGACCAAAGAGATCGTCAAGATCATTATAATTAACTAGCTGACCCGTGCCCACTTCGTTGGGCGGTAAACATTTTTACTTCAGATTAAATTATGAGTGTGATTCAGTTAGTACTATAAAAACTACTTTGTGTGGCTTAAATATAAAAGTTAGATGTATGCTGTCAATGATTTTTTTGTGGGGATTATTAAAATCTACAACTTTTCTCTAGATCTCAATCATATATCTCTCATCGTTAAGGCAGCGTTCGTAAGAAACGTTTTCGTTCAACCGTTTTTTCTCCGACTTACTTTGCAAATCCGACTGCCACAAAAAAGTTTTTTCATTTTTCGGTTTTCGGGCCTATGACACTCACAAATAAGGTGGATTTCTATTGGTTAAAGAATTTTCAAAATCGGTTCAGTAGATCCAGAGATTACCCCCTACAACCTCACAAACTCACAAACTTTACCCCTTTATAGGTAACATTAGTATAAAGGTAAGATTACTTTACAATAAATAAATCATTATTTTTAAATGAACAGCATGAACAGCCCTTTTTGTTCAAAAAGAAAAAAAAATAGAACAATAATTACTTAATTGAAAATCACAGTTAAATTCCTTTTAGCAGAAAATTAAATCAAAATTAACAACTAGTCAATTACGGTCTCAAAACAAAATGAGGTATGTCTGTTATAAAAAATGGCAGCCAAGGGTTGGCGAATTTCTTTCCGGTTCTGTACATTTGTTTAATTAATCACATTCTTACGAATAGGCCCCTCGCCGGTCCGAATGTCCGAATATTTGGAGTTCTCATGCTTCAAAAAGTACTTCATAAAGAGAATTCGTTTGAATATTGATTTTTGAATTATTTTAGCCGTTGTTTGTAAAATTTTACTAACCAAAAAATAATCAAAACCTATTTTTGTTAATGATTGTTTCAAAACTGTAATATAAGTAAGGGTTCGTGTTGTCTAGGCAGCGTCTATGAAACGACAAACCGCCTACGCGGGTTCTACGGAAATGCTACGCATCGCCTACGCAGGTCCAACGCAACTGCTACGCACCACCTACGAAATTGCTACGCAGCATTTATGAAGCCTCTAACAATTTCATAGACAAAATTACTATTCTATTTCAATGAACGTCTCTTTGAATTATTTAGTATAACTAATTAGGTATTTTCTTGTACCTATCCGTATATTTTAGTTATTTTTTTATATAATCTCCATAAGCAAGATATAACTATGAAAATAAGTGTAACATTCAAATATGGTATGTAATTGTAAAATTAAAAACTGTATTATGGAAGGGATCGTATTACAAGTCACTTCGCAACAATCTCGCTTATAATTACGTTAGACTCACAAAAACAGGGGCGCTTTTTTGGAACACCAAAGGCATAGAATAGCTGTGTCTATGAAAATTGTAAATAATTTGTTTATTTATAAGTAAAAAGGGAAAATTCTTTCTACCACTTCTGTGTGATGATGACATTTAAATATTTTGATGTTTATGTTTTAGCACTTACGAACAAGTTTATTAATATTAGTGATGTACCGACTAGTCGGGAAAGCCGAATAGTCGGACATATTTGTAGTCAGCGATTAGTCGGCGACTAGTCGGTTAAAACCACCGACTAGTCGGTCCATTATTTACTCGTATTAATATGCTTAAAAATTATAATGCGGTGATTGAAATGAAATTGAAATATTTACTGTAATTATTTTTATTATAGAATCAGTTTTACAGTTTACTTTCAGTGCAATCTAGAATAGGATAGGAAGAAACGCCGGCTTGCACTTAAACAGTGGTACAATAAATGCAAAGCAAATAAAAACATGTCCTGACAATTCCGCCTGGTCGCCGGGCGCCGGGAACCCGGCCGGCACCTACGAGCCGCAAGCGTAGTCACGAACATTACCGATGTCACCCGAACTCAACCAAAAGCAATGATCGGCTTGGCCAACTAGTCGGCCAGTTGACAGCCGACTTGTCGGCCAAAATCAGAGTCGGCCCATCTCTAATGAATATCCTTAACTCATCGAACTTTAAAGGAACTACATGTTTGTGGGTGGCCTACCTACGTATTCATAATAAAGGAGAACTTTATGAAAATTCAATAGTTAGTGTCTATAGCCTACCTACCTAACCTATCCATAAAGGTACCTAGGTACTTAATTTTTTCTTTATTTCATTGGCAAACTACCTTAATTTAATAAAAACGTGAAACGTTACGCAAATCCGTAATTTCGATGTGTCTAATCGATTTGCAACTCCATCGCACAGTGTTGAAAACACGCACGCAAACAGGAAAAAAAAGATTAAAAAGTGCAAAATCATATCGCTGTTACATCTCGAATGGTTCTTTTTTATTTCAATTTTCGAGGGTTCGCTAAACGTTTGTAGCGAACTCTATTATTTGGTTCCCGTTGTGACGTAAGCATATTCACCACTCAGCAGCCGTTTGTTATTAAATATAATAATGTATATCATAACGTATTCATATCTTTCATATCAATGAATATGCCAATTCCATTATTTTGTGTTGCACAAGCTTAATATTTTGTATTCTTTGCCAGATGCCAATAAGCGTAGTAGGTACAAATGATTTGATTTAAGTATACTGTTTTATTATGATGAAATGAAATTAGTTTGCTTAGGTGGGAGGTAGGTACTGTGATCGAATAAAAAGTAGGCAGCACATTTTTACAGAAAATCATTAATAATAGTATTATTTGAAACGCACATAAAATATTGTCGAATCAAATTAAACCCGGCTAAGTTAACGTACCGATACATTAAACCTCAAATCCCTATCAAGTCACGCATAGTATCAAGTAATGTTGGAACTATAAAACCTAATAAATCCACTACCAAAAACGATTTATAACCTTTCTTAACATCGTATTACGTCAGTTTCTATTTACCACAAAATGTTTCATTTGCATAATAGCTTTTTTTCCCGCCATTACTATTTACGTTAATATTCTGATTCGTTGGAGCGGGGGTCGCACGCACAGAAAACATAAAGACAATTTGTATGTGGCGGCCATTTATGTAAATAAATCTACGATACCGCATTATTACAACAATATGTACGAAACGGGTGTGGCCACTATGTTTACCATTTATTTGGGTGTGGTTTTGTGTACGGAATAATTAAATTACTTTAATTCGCAACGGATTTTCTGACTGTCATCCTTCTCGCAATTAAAACACTTTTTAATATTGTTGAAGATAATTAAAATTTGCAACCCAAAACGAAATAAAACAAGCGCAGAACTTAATAACAATTTCTGTTCGTTTAATCAACAAAACATCAGAAAGCAATAAGCTCTATTAAGAGTCCGATAGAATTTCTCATTTCATTCGTCTTAAGTCGTCAGAAACAAAGTGCGGCCGTCGTCGGTGGTGTTATTAACGCGTCTAAATAATTACAGGGCACATCAATCAGAGGGCATATGCAGATAGAACATTTTGTGCGAGTCAGCGCGCAGTCGGCCCACTGTGCAACCCTTTCTTTGATATCTGTATGATATTACGAATGGAATTATTAAAACTTGTTCCAAAATGTGTGCAGTAGGGATGGGATATAGTCGATAGTTTTTAATTAAACGTCGTTAATTTTGTAAAAAACAAAATGGCCTGTCACTTTTTTTACAAGCTTTCACTTTAGGAGATCGATGTAAATAGTTAAAATAAAAATATACAAAGAATAAGTTTACTGTCTTATATAAAAAACAATCTGTAAATAACCACACAGTGGTCCAATTCCTAGCATCGGATAACAATAAAATAATATAATCAATATTCCCTAGAGAGGCATGAAGCCTTTGATGTAACGGCTCACCTCGACACACAATGATCGGCATATTTCGTCTAGAACGCCTCAAATTGACCGCAATTAAAAGAACAATGACTAGTTTCAATTCCCCAAACTTAATTTCCTCCATCGCAAACGTGTAACTAACCGAAAAACGCATTTATAAATAAATTAATATAGGTACGCTTTGGTTCAGTGGACGTGTTTTGTGTGGGTTGTAATTATTACTCAAAATATCACAACTATGTCAGAATATTGAGGTATCTATGTAAGTGACTTACTATAATATTGAGTACTAGCTTCCGCCCGCGGCTTCGCCCGCGTGGAATTCGGAAATGAACCCTCTAAACCGTACTACTGGGATTAAAAGTATCCTATGTGTTAATCCAGGTTATAAGCTATCTGTGTGCAAAATGTCATCCAAATACATTCATCCGTTTTTGCGTGATTGAGTAAAAAACATACTAACTTCCACACTTATAATAACTATTAGTAGGATTACTAACCCATTGCATGACTAGTTGTGGTATCATTTGGAATCAGTCAAAAAAACTAATCCGTATCGTTTTTCCAATTATATCATCATATAATGTCTACATTAATTAATATAGATAAATAATTAAATAAATAACGTCAGAAACACAAACATTAACAATCATAAAAATAAATTGTAAGCCTAATTAACACTTTTATTAACTTCAGGATCTGATTTTAATTTCTGATCCGGTAATTAAAGAAAACATAAAGTGTATCGCCTTATCTTACTGTGTAGTTATAAAAATATAAAATCTACCGAGGGAAACGACTTTAGTAATTGATCGACAATCTTTTGTTTACATTATAGACTTCAAGGTGGACTATTTCTAAGCTGAAACTAGACTATTTCTATAAAAAATAAATTAAAACGTTGTAATCAAACTTTTCTTACAGCCTAATTTTATTGATGTATTGATCAACAAATAATGTAGGTACTACGTGACCAAATTTAAAACGATTACTCTGTTACGAAACCGTTAATCTGTCTATTAAAGTAACGAAAATAATAATTAGTCTTTTGGCCATGACGTGGCGGCATGGACACACTAGGCTATCGGCACGCGTCAATACTGACGGACATCTTTACCCATCGTCACCACATTACATTAAAACAAACTTACTTTTACCATCCCACAAACTAAACTGCCCCATTCCAAACTTTAAAGTTCTACAAATAAAGTTCAAGTTACTTATGGAGGGAGTTGTCAGCTGCATATCCGATTTGTTGGCCGATGTTACTCTGTCTTTGAAAGCAGTCTAATTATGTTTTTTAGTACTATTGAAATTCATTATTGATTGACAGATGGCGCTAGCGGCTATTTAAAATGGATACATCGCTTGGGATGTGATTATTAAACTATTGTTTTTAAGGTATGTTTCAAGAGTATGGACGCAGTTATTAGTTTTCATGTTGATGATAATAGTTTTTCATGTTGTGTGGGCCAGAGTCACTTGAAAGGCAAGTCAAGCAAATATACTTGACGATTAAATTTCTTTCTCAACGAAATTTAGCTACTTAACTTTAGCTGAGCTTATTTCTGCAGATGTGGGGGGTAGCAACAATAGACTGAATTTAAATATCATCCAGAAAAATAGATCTATCACGCTAATGAAGATGCATTTGAAAATATGGCAACAATTACGTGCGTGTAATCATTAAAACTAATTCGCGATCACGTGTTGGCGCGCTCCGGGGCCGCGGAGCCGCCAGCCACGGGAATCATAAAGAATCCATCAACATGAGCGCAACACCGATCACGAAATCCGCCATCAATCATAAACATCAGAAAGGATTAAAATCTACGTTGCACCTTCCGAAGCTCGAGTACCCTTGTTTTTCTCTAACCCGTAAATACTGAGGGGCGTAAGTATGGCCGGGGGGCGGTAAATATTATCAAGGGGGACAGGGGGAGACCCCCGCCTCTGAGGGGGGACCACTATCCCTTATCGCGAACGTTACCCTCGCCGCCGGCGGCCGCTAGACCGCCAAAATGTGGGGCAAATCGATTTCTCTGTCCCATTTTTGTGCATCTGGACCGCTATCGATTTTTAGCTCCCAGCCAGTAATCGATAATTGCACACACTGGCAACATTTTACATTTTTTTTACGAAATTATTACATAGCACGTGTGCCGTCGTTTATGTTGTGCGCTAAAAGTATAAACATAAAAACTATTAATTTCGCAGTCGTAAAACTGGAAACAAAGTTATTTTAAGTGCAGCGACGATAATTATATTAAATGTGTCCGTCGTCGAAATGAAATAGTTTTATATCGGCTGTAAATTACTTTAATCGGAGTGTGATGCGCCTTCTGCGGCCGCCTCGTTCACTGTCATGCTACTATGTTGAGGAAGACACGTTAAATACACCTAAAATAATACTCACAGCCAGTAATGACAACATTTTATGCACAATTATGTTCACATTAATTCGTATTCGTTCGTTTAAAACCGTAGATTGTCGGCACTGTTAAGACAACCTGCTAGCTTCACAATGTCGGTCAAGGTTAGGGGACTAAAATTTCAGTTCAAATACTCGTTCAAGCAAAATGATATCCAGCTCAGAGCATATGAACAATGTAGCAAATCTTTATTGAACAAGTCTCTCGAATGAAACTGGGATTACAAAAGGGATCTGCACTTTATTGCAGATTACAACACTGGAAATCGCTTTCATGGTCTGAATTATAATAAATCAAACGTTTAAGTATATGATCTTAATCAAAATGTTTTATGTGGTATATGTGGTGTGTGGGAAGCTGAAAGACCAACTGGACCTAAGTTCTGAAATGAATACCTTCTCCCTTGCCTTGGCGTACCTTCTAGCTATAATTTTGCACGTATATAACTAAAGTTACATTGTTATATTTATTAAGGCGTGATTTGATTAAAAATAAATAACAGCCCGGTTGTAAAACGCAGTTTACTATCTTTTAACTGGCAACCTCCGACGCACATTCGATACTCGTCTACTAAGTTTTTTATCGATAACCCTTTTAAATTGTTGCAAATGTTTTATTAACTTTTATTATAAACCGTATATCAACGTTTAACGAGGGTTTCAGACCGACTTAAGTAGCCCTTATCTCATTTTGTTTCTTTGTTATAAACTTTTCTATGTGTTTGTATAAAGTTGGACTTACGTACACTATTACTTGTAATTTACATCTCTACTTTTATGTTTTCTAATACTTCTCACCTTACTATAAATTTATTATGGCTGCAATAAAGATATTTTGTTACGCTCGCATCTTTAAAACCGTTCTTTTGCCAAGTAGACACAACATTTTCAGATTTTCTTGTAGGAGCTATATTTTACTTTGCCTGAATTACTTACTATAACACAAAACCAGGCTTCTGTGATTTGTGACTTCATGGCATAGAAAAAATACGTACCAAAATTCTAACTCACATATTCCTTCTCATTTTTTTTTTCTAAACTATTCGTAAATAATAAATGGTCGGTTCTCTCTCCAACCAACACTTTCGTGTACCTAACCAGTAATTTGCAAAAAGCACGATTAGGTGCACAAGCTAGTAAATTGATATGGTATCATGAGAAAAACAAGCAAAACCGCGGTACACGGCGTAGTATCAGTTCATAATGGACTAATTGTGCGAATACATTTCTTACACCACTCTATACTAACACTCCGTACAAGTATAATGACTTTATTTTGTCACGCTGTAGAGAGCACTTAACAGCTTTTACAATTCAAATTAATAGAAACAATTACAATTCCAGTGGCGTTTACCTACTACTTAAGAATTGTAATTCGATAAAAGAAAACATGATCTACTTACTGTTATAATTGTGTGCAAGAACTAACTGCCGCGTATATTAGAATAATTACTTTTTAAAACGAGCGGTTTTTATTGTCAATCGCTGAATCAATCTTGCGGGATCCCACGATGTCGTTTGTACGTTTAAGCTTGTCTGCCTCCAATCTACGACTACGGGACGATTAACAAAATTTTGTTAAACAGACAAACATGTCTTAATTCAGAACATAATATAAACGAATCTCGTTTGTTTGAACTTATAATTTCGCTGACAATTAGCGCGCGCGTCTCACTCATACAATGGTGGTTGAGCGAGTCTCACAAAAACGTCATTCCGCTGCATTTCCGCCTCCCATTGTCTTAGCTCTAATCTGCATTGGATTAATAACCATGTACCTACCTATGTGTGTACGGACAGAAGAAAACTTGTTTTAAATTACTGTCTCCCGTTATTCACATCGACTCAGCATGTCTTCATTTGTTAAGACTCAAGATTAGCGTTGTAAAGAAAATATTCATTTGTTTTTTATAGAAAATTGCAGTTTTTCAGACATGATTTTATGTGACGGAGTTACTAAAGCGACAAATTTAGAAGCTATGATACAAATACTCTGCAAATTCTGCACCGCTCATTAATATATTACGCATATCGGCTGGGCAATAAATAAAAAACATATTTATAGCTCTAATCTATTCCAACGTTTACCAATTAATGTGAGCACCGTACTTCCATACTCGTAACTAGAGCAACGTTTAATCCATCATTTTCTCGCAGCGTTTATACGTCTGTAACAGTTCATCTCATGATAAACGGCAATGACTCCTTCTTCTTACTATAATTAAACATGATTAGAGCTCAACACATGGTGAGCCGCAATTATAAGACGTTACAACGGCTACCGGCGCACTACGCCACACGCCATGCGATAGTTTCTATCAACCATTCAATATCTACCTAACACGGAAGCGAATTTTAATTATACACGCTCATTATTACATTGTCACTTTTTGTGCAACGATCTTGTTTCGACAGTTGACCGTAACTGTTGCTTAGCATTTACATTCAACCGTAGAACTAAGACCCATCTGATGCGTTTACACATACACATCACAAGCATTCCACGTCTGACAAAAATCGTAGCAAGGATTCGTAGCGGATTCAAACGACACGTCCCGATGTCACCCGGCCGCTTCCTGAATGACGTCGATTTAGAGATGAGCGGGAAGAAAACGCACATTCCGAAACCATTCAAATATACAGTCATGAATGAACCGAATGCGATAGAGACGGCGTTATACGGCCCCAGGAGGAGCGAGTGAGACGCGATTTCAATAGTACGCGAAACGGAAATAGAGAGGCCGAGATAATTCTGTCTAGCCGGGAGGGATTCCCTCGTGTCATTTGTGTGCGTTCGCTTTTTCGAATTGTAGCTACGGGGAGGATTGGAGTGTTGGCGTGCGTTCCGAGCGTGCACGCCGCCGACACTCGGAGGGTCCTTTATCGGTGTTCGTTTCAATTCGGAGGCTCTCGCATTCATTCTTTGCTTTCCGTCTGTGGCCTGAACTTCCCCAGCTACTTGTTGATCATTCGTAATAAATTGCCTCCGTGATATTCCCATTGTAGAACAGTTTGTCGCTTTACTGCCTCGAAGGAAATTGCGTTTCCTCAAGCCACTTGAGTTTATTTGTCGTTCAATTGTGAATGTAATGTTGTTTGAATGACTGTTGTACATTTATTATCGAGTTGGGTGGTCTTGTTTAATCGAGATGTGCAGGATGGAAGTGTGAAGTAGGTTGAACCACTGAATTTATATCAGGTAGAAGTAAACTACCAATCGATGTGCGGAAATCTATAAAGGAAAGTGGAGTTCCATTGGTGTGGATGTATGTCTGTTTGGATGGCGATAAAGCGTGCACTAAGGCGTGAGGACGTCGCGGTGGCAGCGACCGCGCCGGTCCGTCGCCGCACCGTCGCCGGCGCAACCCGTCAAATGATCTAGGAAGATCACCTCCTAGTAACTTATCAGACATGGATAGATAGCAACACATACTGCTTCCGTTTGTTAATTTAATTTTGTTCTATAAAATTCCTAGTGTTTATTTTAATGGTTACAAAAGTTCTCCTTTTTTATAATGTGAAATCACTAAATATAGCTTGGAAACATACTACAGGTGAACTGTTGCTGTATTTCATGATGATAAACTACCTAATTGATCAACAAGAAAGAATTAAATTTGAAAAAAATTATAAGTATCTACAATCACGGACAAAATACTAACAATAAATCGAGTAATTATTGTTAACCTTGAAATGAATATGTTTACCTTAATTAAAATGTTCAATATATGATTTTTCAATTTTTTCCATTTAATTGTTAATCTATTTACATAAAATAACATTGTAATCAATTAATTTGGCAACACACGCGTCTCAGACACTGCAATGCAGTGTCTTGGTTTAATATTTCAATGAGAATCAGTGCTTGGACCAACGCCAGTCGGAGTCCGGACACAACATTCATGATAATAATGTATTCTACATACGCTTGCATGTGGACTATATGTGTATAAGCAAACAAATCATTGTGCCATCCGTGAGCTATAAAACAAAAGCTAAAATAAATATTAAAGTACTAACATATCTGTTAATAACTAAGCTGTTATTATAGTTGACGTAATTACTAACACTGACCTGGACTAAATATATTACTTTTGACTGGCTATTAATTTAATATCATCATCTGCCTAGCCTTTTCCCAAGAAGTCGGCTTTCAGTCTAACCAAATGCAGCTTGAATACCAGTATTTTAAATGGAGCGACTGCCTATCTGACCTCCACAACCCAGTTACTGGGTAACACAATACCCCTTAGTAACACTGGTTGTCCCGAAAGACTGGCAACCAGTCTTACAGTCAAAGATTCACGAATGACAGCCGGGACCAACGGCTTAATGTGCTTTCCGAGGCACGAAGGGGTCTTGGCATGTAAAGATGGTCACCCATCCTCGGATCAACCGTGGCTATTAATTTAATGGTGCTACAATAAAAACATCTCAGTTTATCCCCCTCAAAGGATGAACTTTTTTCCAAATCATAGACTCTCCTTCAAGTCGCCGCTTAATCATTGAAAATACAAATTAAACAATACAGAGAGAACCTTTATCTTTTTCATAACCAGTAAATACACACGTATGAGTCTTTTTTTTTTAAACTATCTACAAAAACGCTTGAGAAGAACTCCGCACCTACCGGCTCTACAAAGGTAATGAGGTAGTTATTTCAGTCCTTTGTTTATTTACAAAATATCACTCCGTTTGAAGGCGGACCATCAAAATGAGTCGTAAAGCTGAAAATTCCATAAAAAGTCGTGTTGATGACCTCCGTAATTGAACCTCGCTCTTTGTAGCAGAGACAATGGACGGAACCCTGTGCTTTGAATGTATTGATTAGAAGAAAAAAGTAAGTCGACGCCAGTAGCGCCTTTGCTTTTGTGTGACACAAGTCCTTTCTCTACTTCCTAATTAATCGACGGAATCCAATTGACTAGAATCAAACAAGGCCATAGACATTCTTAAAAAAAGTCAGCACCGTTTTTGGTTCTCAGTATTAAAGGCTTATAAACATTAAATTGATTTAAAACGCAATAAGTGACTATCCCAATCTGACTCACATAGGTACTATTATTACATTTCATAAAAGATTTTAAAAGGCATTGTGCTTATACATTAAGTCACATAAAAGAGTTATAGAAATAAAGTCAGAACACCCGTGCAGATCCTCGCCGGTAACGTGATACCTCTCGTTTATCTGCTGTCGAGCAATTATTGAAGCGTGAAAAGGAGCGTCCTCCTATTATTTACACTGGGTTTTGTAATGCGGGCGTTCCGTTTTTATTTTAAAAAATATCGCATTTCCAAATGTGTGTAGTGACATACACTAGGTTTGTTTGATTTTTTTGTAAATTGAAGAAACTGTTTCTAATTATATTTTTATTTAGTAGGTTATAGGTAGGTACTTAGGTGAAAGAATTGTATAGGAACAATTGATGTTTTAAAGGTTTACAATTTTTTATATAACTTAATTACATAGTTCAATAAAAGGTTAACAATGTTGATTTATCTATAACTAGTATGTAATTAAAAATATTAATCTAATTTATATACCTATCAAATTAAGGCAAATATGACAAGTTAGCAACTATAACAAAAAATAAACCAACCTAGTCAAATTGAAACCATTTTAATATCGACTGTAGGTACCTATAGCTATAAAAAAATAGCAGAGCAGTATAGTTGTTTTATTTTGTCTAAAGAAGTCAGGTATAAAAAGCGAATTGTTATTTATGTTAGAAACAAGATTTCTTTGTCGACTGTATTAGTGGAATCGTAAACCTGGAAACATGTCAATACGAATCTCGTCCGATTCACCGACCGCCGGCGAACGGACGATTTTTTTTTTCATTTATTTCTACTCTGATTGGTATTTCTTATGATATTTCTTGTATTCATTTTATTTTTGGAACTTAAATGATTCGTTTTAAATGAATACTTTCACTGTAGTGACAAAAGTTGTAGTTGCTTTCTTTATAAGTAGATTGAATGCAGAGCTGTCTGATTGTATTGTTATTGAGTCTCCACATTTCTTAATCATTTTTTTTATTTTATTGTATTTCTATTAAGATCATTTAAACTTTAGATAAATGCAACAACTTTTCGTATTGAGTAGTTTATTACTGAATACTACATACTGAATCCATCAATAAAAATATTTAATTCTGCAAAAGTTATAGGTACAATCTCAGTTCCAACTGTTGTTTTATATCCACCCTGGATACAACATCAATCAAATTAGCGGAATTCATGTATGACATCATTAGTCATATGAATTAGGTGGAGAGTGATTTCATAAAGACAAACAAAAATGTGAGTCAGCAAGGCGAGCAGTCGCGCGTCCGCGTCACACGTCCGAGCGCTTCCGCCCAATAAATAAACAAACATTAAATATTACACAAAGCGACAATAACAACAAAAAAATTAAACTTTACGCCTCCCAGATGCACAGTTTCCAGCAACATTACATTTTTAAAAACACATTCAGTAAAAACACCGATATAGGCCTACCGGGCCGCCGCGACCACAACACAACAAGATTTTTTAATCTAACTTTACCGTTTGTAAAAATTACTATTTAAATATTTAAGCCACAGCCGCTAATTAACTGAGATTTAACCCTTCCGTCGCCGACCGAAGCCCACTTTAATATTTAACCCGGTGGAAATATTTTGCGCGTATTAAAATGTGAAAAATTAATGGATCGCGCGTCTGTCCCCGCGGGGCTGTACGTGTACATGCAGGCGCGCAACCGACACACTATCTCTATTTTATCCTGACGACCTTGATGACACTTCCTGGCTCATCCTCAGTCTAATTTAATTATATTTGTACAGGTACTCACTATGGCATTCATCGGAGACATGGACTCATGGACCTCTCTAATAGGCTAGCTCATTTATTAGGCCTACTTATGTTGTCCAAACCGTTCATACGTTAATTTTCAGAAGACATAAAGTCACAATAAAACTGTAGTCAACTTAATTATTTTGTAAGCATGTGTAGTTCTTCAATACTTGACTTTTGACATCAGTTACAAAACAGTAAATCCTGCTCACATGAAGAGGTCAATGGAGGAATAAGTGTGTCAGGGTTCATACAAAAACAATATAAACGGAACCTTAAAAATAAACAAATAAGCCAGTCACAGTAAAATTAAATGAAATCTACAGATACAGAGGTGATACATACCTTCCTAACTGACCGGTAGACCGGCCAGCGGTCAGATCGGTCGGTGACACTGACATGTGACAATAACAAGGATTACAAGGTGTTCGTGTGTTGGACGTACCTTGCCGTAGTGCAGTCGCGGTACAGCACGTCGAAGTCCTTGCACGACAGCAGCTTGCAGCGGTTCACGCCCGGCTGGATGGCGCCCAGCCCGCGCAGGATGCGCACCTGTTCCACGTTGCACACCAGCGGCACTATGTCCAGTCTCTTTAACTTGGTGTACACTGTGTGCAGCCCGCCCACCAGGTGCTTCAGGAACAGCTCGAAAGCCTGCGGCAGGCACAACATCGTGTCCCCTTGGATGATGAAGGCTGCCACCTTCTGGCCTCGGTAGTCCACCAGTTTGCACTCGTTGGCGGACGGGTCGGACGTGGAGATGGGCGGCGGGCTGCCGTAGCGCGGCGGGCCGTGGTGGTGCGCGGCCGCCATGAGCTCGAGCGGCGAGTGGTGCATCATCTGCAGCGAGCCCAGCAGGCCCAGCCCCGGCGGCGGCAGGGGCATCCGCGGCGCCAGCAGTGGCGGCGGACTGTGCGCGCGCGCCGGCGACACTGCCTTCACGCGCGGCGAGCCCCCGGACGAGCCGCTCACCTCGCTCGCGGTTGACGCTGAGTCCACGGCGGACTCCATGCTCGCGGGAGACTACACACGCATCACACACCCGTCGCGCGCGCTGTTCCGCGCAACAATAAATAAAAAGCCGGAGCGAAGCGAGGGCGCGGCCGCGTGCGCGCGCCCGCCCCGGCCGCCGTGCGCTATTGGCCCGCCGCGGCTGCAGCTGCGCCGTCATTGGTCGACGACGCTGTCGCGGAGTCTCCGCCTCTTTTTTCGTTGCGTTGCGTTACAAACGCGCGAAGAAACGTTCCTGTTTCTTTTGGGTGTTGTGTGTGTCGGGCGTCGCGCGTCTGCTCGGGGATTGATAACAATGTCACCGGTAATCAATATGAGCCTACAAGCCGCGGCCGCGCGCTCTCTGCCGCCTAATAAATACTAACTGTTACTTCTACAATCTTGTTTAATTACAAACTTTGATTATAAGGAGGAAAACTCTAAGATTTATTTATAGGCTGTTGTCATTATATTGAATGGGAAAACTGAACCCTACTTTTAATTCTGTTGCTTACTTTATCAGAACTTTAGAAAAATATTTTCTTATTGGAAATAATAATAAATAAGGCGTTGGTATGCAATAGGGAATATTACTTTTTTGCTTTTAATTTTAAGTTAAGTATTTTAAATACTAATTTAGGTAATTATAGAAACTATAAAAGTATGGCTCTACCATACTTAACTAACTTTTCATTCATTAATACCTTCATCATGCCACCAGGAATACCTTCCTACCTTATACCACGTATGAACATCTTCATTTCATTGAAGGGTTACTTACCCCCATAATTATGAAATTCAAGTTGATACAACCATTATTTCTCTGAGTCTGTCAAAAGATTACTGATTTATTTTATTGTTGATCTTCATATGCATTGACAGATTGGGTGGTTTTGTAAATAGATTCCTTGACAAGAGAACTTTTTATAGCAATACTTATTACCTACCTTAAGTCCATTTCGTCTCTTTATATGGTTCTACTATTGCCACAACATTTTTTTAACTACCCACAATACAGACACATACCTACTTATTTTTACATATTACATTGTGATTACAATACAAAGGGTCCGAAGTGTCGAAACAATAGCGATCTCAACGATCGACAACTTAGCCAAACTCCCGAAAGCCACTCCACTAGGTTCCGTCTTCTACACCACTATAACTCTTACACTCCCAAATTTACAACACACGCTAAAATAACCTCTATCCGTGAAAGTTTAAGGGTTGGGTGTTACTGAGCGAGGGCTAAAGATAAGTTTGTTTAGTAAAGTTCTTTGTTCGGGATGTTTTTCAATGATTATTCTTTATAATATTGGTATCAAAATCAACATATAGATGTAGGGTACTTCTGTATTATTCAATGGATTGAGTGTTTGTTTGGTTTTTAAAGTTTTTTAAAGTATGGTTTCTGAGTTGTTAGTTTGAGTAGAGACTGTTAAGTTTTATGAATGAAAAGCTGTAGAGTAGACGTCTTGAGATATGAGGGTAAGATCTAGTTACTTGTTGTAATGTTGTAATTCATGTCATTTGTTTGTGATTGAAGTGTGTTATGAGCAGTAATGAAGGTTCATTATGTACTTATTTTGATATTAAGTATAGTTATTTTCTTTTAAAAGTTAAATTAAGTAGGTATTGCAAACTTTTCTTTAGAATAAACTGTTTGACAATAAGCTAGAAACTAAAGCAACGAGGTACCTATATTTTGATTTCTGACTTTCTGTGTTGGGTACGGTTGTAGACCCTTACAGAACATAGAAAGTAGCAATCCCCCAACCGATTTTTTAAACAAAACTGAAAGCAGGCTAAATCTTCACTTCTTAAACTTTTACGCAAAAAAGACGCCGCAATTAACAGTTTCTTCTAAAATATTTAGAAACCTTAAAAATAATTTCTCCGAAATGTACTACCACTGATAGAGACAGTAGTTTGATCATTCATTGGAATATTGGAATATCTACTTTTTTTACTTTTTTTCACTAAGAATTTCTCCTGTATTGTGGGTGTGTTTACAACCATTTAAACTCACAAACACAAACAGCCGGACCCGGAAAAACAACTTATAGGTCATACAAATATTTGTTCCGTGCGGGAACCGAACCCGCGACACGCAGTGCATCAGTCAATCGCTTAACCACTGCGCCAACCGTGCCGCCTAATTAATCAACCCTCACTATCTTTCGTGAGGCGAGTTCTCAAAAATCTGAATTACAATCTTTTACTTTGTTGTCCAAGTACAACACTGCGAAGATATACTGTGCTGTGACTTGGATTTTCTTCTATTTGCAACAAAAAAATCTAAGCTGTCTTGTTGCATATAAATACGCAACTACGTAATAGTAAGACTCACCTTAAGTATGTGCACAGCGTGATCAACATCTGAGTTGTGTAACACACTAATCAATCACAATCTGAATAATTTGGAAAGATATTGCTAATATATTGCTTCTTATGTTCGAAAAAGGTGTCTGCTCAACAACTTAAATAGCGTTATTTACGTTGTTGAGCAAACACCTTTTTCGAGCACTGTAGGGTAAAAGCCGGATAACTGCCACACTTTACGAAATCACTCTATATCTCTCAGAACAGAAACCAAAATACTTCACTCGAAAACCTGGCCGACACTTTGGTTCTTTAGCTACAATTTTCTAATAAATAACAATAATCTTTAATATTTCTAGAGTATTAGCGATTTTTGCGGACCTCTATATTTTGGGACATCTATCCCACATAGTTGCCTAATCCATATAAATTACGTTTCGGATAGATGCCCCGCCGAAAAACAAGACATCTACTCCGCAAAATCTTTGATCGCATTTTGCCTTCCCATGCAATCACATAGAGACATACGATACGGTCAACTTAGTGGTAGTTGAAGTCACAAATTAACAAAATAGCATGCAATTCATCCGCGAAACAAGAGTGATTACAATCGGGGCAAAGCTATACCCTTGGGGCAACTATCTTGGTTTTACCCTATTAGCAATATTTTTCAAAATTATTCAGATTGTGATTGATTAGTGTGTTACACAACTCAGATGTTGATCACGCTGTGCACATACTTAAGGTGAGTCTTACTATTTTGTAGTTGCGTATTTATATGCAACAAGACAGCTTAGATTTTTTTTTGCAAATAGAAGAAAATCCAAGTCACAGCTTAAAATATATCTTCGCAGTGTTGTGTCTTAAGGTGAGTCTCACTATTTTGTAGTTCCGTATTTATAGGCGACAAGACGGCTGAAAGAATGTGGATGAACTGTTAAAATGAAAACCATTGCTACTGTTAATGAGTTACGCAATTACTCCGCAGGTAACGCATAATATTGTACCTCAGAAGGCAACGCCTCCTACCCTGGCAGAGAAGATATCTATGTGGCAAAACAATCTGACGAAAATGTTAACAAACGGATCAGAAAACGTACCTGTGGATGCCATTATCTAGTGCAACGTACAATTAGAATGCTTTGAGTTGATTATTTCAAAACTGGACCATGAAATTGTAATTTGAAATCACCTTAGATCGTAGATGTTTTTATTTGACAATTGAGATACATTTTGTAACGTGGTGAGATGTAAAGTTGAAACCTTCTAAATATAGGTTATTATGTTTTTAGATAAGAATCGAAAATGCATAAATTCATTTATTTCAGCTAAATAACACCCATGGCCAGACATAAATGATTAGAAATCATATAAAATAAAATAAATGAAATAGATCAATTTAAATAAAATCAGATGAAACCGAATAAGAACAAATTAAACGGAAACAAAAAAATTACGGAATCAAATGATATGAAATAAAAATCAAGAACTGCTATGCTAGTCAACTAGACGGTTCTAAGACACTTGCGTAGCTCTGTGGCTACGAGGTCAAGAAGACGGCTACCCTAGTCAAGTAGACGGGTCTACGACACTTGCGTAGCTCTGTGGCTACGACGTCCGGAAGGCTGCTACGCTAGTCAAGTAGACGGGTCTACGACAGTGGCGTAGCTCTGTGACTACGAAGTCAAGAACGCTGCAACGCTAGTCAAGTAGATAGATCTACGACACATGCGTAGCTCTGTGGCTACGAGGTTAAGAAGATTTCAACGCTAGTAAAGAACACGGGTCTACGACACTTCCATAGCTCTGTGGGTACGAGGTCCAGAAGACTGCGACGCTAGTCAAATTGACTGATTGACGACACTTGCATAGATCTGCGGCTACGAGGTCAAGAAGACTGCTACGCTAGTTAAGTAGACGGGTCTACGATACTTGCGTGGCTCTGCGGTTACGAGGTCCAGAAGACCGCTACGCTAGTCAAGTAGACGACTTCGAGACATGCGTAACTCCGTCTTCAAGTAACCTGCTACGCAGCTACTGCATTGATTTGGTTCTCTGATCTAGTATGTCACACCAATTCACCAGATATATCGTCTTCAGATCTTATCTTACTTCATCATCATCATCATCATCATCATTTCAGCCGGAAGACGTCCACTGCTGGACATAGGCCTCCCCCAATTTTGGCAGGCGGGTTGGCGATCGCAGTATGGTGTTAAAATGCATAGAGAACGCTGCTGCCCATACTCTTATAAGTCTCTTAGTCGCCTTCTACGACACCCACGGGAAGAAATGGGACAGTGATATTCTTTACGTCCGGCACCACACGGAACAATGTCTTACTTGAAGTAATATAATTACCATTTCTGTGCAACCATGAGTAATAACAAATTATTCCATACAACACTAATCTAAAATAAACGAAAACATGTTTTTAAAATTCTTTTACGCGAGTCTAATCTATATTTACGTAGCCATATTCAAGAAACCATATTCGATGACGTAAGCACACACATTAGGTACAAAGCATCATATATCTCCATACATACAAGTACCGAGTACATTGATAATTATTATTAAATCTACCTGTGTGCACGTTTTCCGTATACAAGTGAAGGAAAAATATATTTTTCTGCGTGATTATCAATCATATATCAAAGATAATGCGATGTCACCAAAGGGGTGTTGGAAACAAAGAACCATGTTATCTACGAGTATATTTACCCACTGAAACACTGGGTAATTCATAACAGCTTTAAAATTGTTCAGCATTAAAAATGTTTTATAAATGCTGTTAAGGGGAATACTGCATTGCATACACACAAGATACACGTGTGAACTCAGTAGTATTTTTAATGTAACTGCCTTCCAAAATTCGCGTACAATTTGGTTGGTTTTGTATCCGAACACAGATTACCTCAAACGATTCGGTTATTTTGCTGTTTTATGTGGTGTTGGCCAAAACTTGATGCCATCCTGGATACCAATTCACACGAATTAATTGTAATCATACCGTGAATAAAGATATGTTTTAATTTTAAAGTTTTTTTTTGAAAATGAATATTAGTAACGAGTTATCTGACATAACATTATGTTGCCTCATGGTATAGACCAGCACGTTGTCCCTCGAAATTGGCTAGAGATGAAAAAATAATGACGACATTAATTGGAAACATAGGGATGTAGTTCATTGGAAACATAGGACGTTAGCTTTGCTCATTCTTTTTCGGGGTTTCACGAGATGACCTTTTTTGGAATTGAAAACCACCCCGGGCGCTTGGGAACGCGAATGTGTGGGTGAATTTGGCGAATGTAACGGTCTGGCACATTTTAGTAAAACCTGACGTTGTTATATCCGTAAATATGTTCTTGAATTTTACCTTATTGATCTTCTATTGAGATTCCCTAAAATTGATCGATTTCTTTAAGAATTTCTTTTTAACGATGCCTTTTATTCTGGCTTACGATTAATGAAACACCACAAAAGACACTGGCTCTAGTACCAAAAGAATCGAGACCTATAATCTCAATAGTATTATAGTCATCATCATTCGTCTAACCGGGTGCAGCTAAATATCAGTATTTTACACGGAGCGACTGCGTATTTGACCTCCACAACCCAGTTACTGGGTACTATTATATCCCATGGTAAGCCTGGTAGTCAGACTTTCGGGTTTCTAACAACTGGCAAAAATCCACGAATGACAGCCGGGACCAACAGCTTAACATGCTTTCCGAGGCACGGAGGGGACTTCGGATGCAAAGATGCTCACCCATCCACGGACCGACCGCGCAAGCTATCTCGTGCAGCTGTTATTACTTAGCCACAAGCCACTCTATAGTACTATAGTACTAGCTGAAAGCAAACACTGATTTTATTTTTACCCTTTTAGCTAAGTGAAGGTATTTGGCAGGAAACGGTTATAGTTAAAGCTATTTATTTCTCAAATGAATATACAAAGAGGAGAGAAAAAGAGGATACTAAATTAATTGCAGTGCAAGTTTTCACAGAACTGCCTGGTTGTATCATATTGACCTTAAGCAAACGTTATCTCCGTATAAAACGTGGAATATTTCCACCAGCAGATAATCTCCAGTACTCTTTATCAACAAACAAATTAACAGCTCTTAGCCGCTTGTTATCTGCTCTATAACTTAAAGAAGATTTCACAACATAATCATATGTTTATACATAATTTATGTTAATTAATTACCTGCCACCTTTCCACCTATTTATCTATGTCACCATATTTTTTGTAGGCGGTTTCTCTGTACAAATTCTTTTAATATAGAGTAGCTAGCGTCCAAAAATCTCGTAGTTACTTGGGAAACAAAGTTTGGGATTTTTCTATATGTCCTCGTGACGGAATCTCTGTGAGGTAGTTTCTTTTAGAATCCAACTAGAAGGAACCTATACGATCATTCTCTTTTAGTCAAGTAGAAATTATTTGTTGTAATTATTATTTTAATCAAGAATAATATGTATTTAAATTAACTCATCTTTCTCTCCAAATCTGAAAACTTTGTAGCTCAGTATATCTTAACTACCAGCGCCATCTATCGCCGTCACGTCACACCGAGACATCTCACGATGCTTCTATTCCGAAACGATTTGAACAGAGGGTTTGAACGGCCACACACAAGTAGTGAATAATATTGGCAACCGGTCCATCTCGTCTCTTACGTATTGTGTGAAAAGTATGTAAAAACGCGAGCTAGTATATTGAAACCTAACCATACATTCTGTGTGAGAATCAGGTATCAAAGTCACGAACTACTGCAGACAAATAAAACAGTTTGTATGCATCAGTAAAACACCACCACATTAAACCAAATCAAAGTAAATCTTCTTCCACTTAAAATCTAAATGAACGGCGTTTACAGCTTACTCAACACACCTCCATCATTGCTCACACAAATCGAACAGGCGTTACCACCACTAACGTTCCTCCCTACAACAATCAAAACGTTTTAATCGCAAAAGCGGCCAATTCGCGGAAAAAAAAATGAAGAGATACAAGGGGATTAGCCCACAAAAAAGTATCGGAAACAAATGGTCTTTGCCGAGCAATAAATCGAGCTCAACATTGGGAAGCTGCAACAGACTGCGCATACTCGTTAAACTTTATTTTTATATTAAACCCGTAACTTTGGGATGCGACGCCCAACAACTGTAATCCCCGCTGTGAAACGTGAAATTTTTGCATAGATATTAATTTTAAATGGAATGCTACAGATCTGATGCGATAGGTATTGTTAAATAATTTTATTGAATATATTTTCAGCAGGTATTGATAATGAAATGATGAAGGTGTGTTACAATTTGCAATTGAGAAAGAACGGCTTTTAGACTGAAATAATAAAAAAAAACTATGCAATTAGGATTGTGATACGGTCAAATCATACGCACACATAAATGCAAATATCTAATAGGAGTTCTAATAAAGAAACAAAAGGGGCTTGTGGATTAGGTTCAGCTACATTTGCCGCAGATGGTCTGTGGATCTTTACATTCCAAGACCACACCGTGCCACGTAAAGCCGTTGGTCTTGGCTGCCATTCGTGGAAATTTGACAGACATTACGGGTCGTTAGAAGCCCGAAAGTCTGACAACCAGTCTTACCAAGAGCTATCGGGGTCCCATTAGCTGGGTTGTGGAGCTCAGATACATGTAAAATACTGGTAAAAGCTGCATCCGGTTAGAGTGGAAGCCGGCCCAACATGTTGGGAAAAGGCTAGACAGATAATGATAGATTTAGGTACAGTAAATATAATTAACGTTGATGATAGACCAAAGAAAACTCAACAAAATTAAGTCTAATTACCTTTAATGACACTCTAAACCTGCAGCAGCACATTAAAATTGTCACCTAAACAAATGAGTTAAGTAGTCGCACAACGATAAAACCGCAGGCTATAACCCAATTAATGACAATGCTTTTCACTAGTCGGGTCGAAAGTGCAGTAAATAATGCAACCAATAGGTGCGCGGTCCGTGCTCCCGGATCCTGGTGTCATGCATTTACTCGTGCTCGACTAGGAAATTAAATTTGTTCACAATGCAAGGTGCCACCGCTCTGCGCTTTCGATAATTTATGTTTTCACTAATTTGCTTTTGGCGCCGCTTTGCGGAAGTAGCCGGTACTAACGCGAAATCAGTCTGTGGTATATTGATGGTTTTTAGGCTCTAATATGTATGTTGTTTTATAATGTTAGTGACTGTTTGGTTGAAGATATAATGACAATTTAAAAGAGTATGCTTCGATGGTTTGATCATGTGGAGAGTAGTAATGGGTAACTCATAAATTTTGTGGGAGGATAAGGGAGCCCCTCAATTGGCTTCGCGAGGTCCTCACGAGTTACCCCTCATTTGAGGTGAGGAATCGTACGACGGCGTATTCACCTCACGTTTGTTTAGCTCCCTCATTAAAATGGGATGGAGCTGCACGATGACAGATACATACCTACGTGCCTTCTGTTGGGTCAGGTCCGCTCAAAGCTGCAGTGGCTTTTTCTTCAAAAGGCGCTTCTAGACATGCCCTTGCATTGTTAGACTCACATACAATTCTAATAATTTAATGTTTGAACTTTAAAAGAGACCATGACCTATTTTCTTCTCAGGGATCAGTCAGCTAGGAAATGCCGACGCCATCTAGTTTTTTAAATATTAACCAACAAAATATTGACGTAAAAGTGTCTTAAATGATCTAAGTACTTACATAAGGTATAAACATTTAACTTCATTTCATTACAAACAAAACCGTATATTCCAACAGAGACAAATCCTTTGTTACAAATGAATTCCGGAAAATCCAATGATGTGTTGGTGAATTGACATTACTCTCGACATTCATCTGAAAGGGGTGTAAACAACCGCAAGGTGCACAGATATCAAAGCAACAGCAACTGTTCACTAAGCCTAGTAAAAGCTGTTATCCCCACATCGGGGCTCAACAAAAACGTTACCACACCTCTTACTCATCAAATGTAAATTCTCTCTGGTCTGCTTTGAGGTCGTGTTGCTTTTGATGTAAAAATCATACGTCTCTCCCTGCAAGTGTCTGCCAATATTGACACGGCTTGTGCGCACACCTAGACGCGGTACCGACACTACGACGACCACAGGAAATCATTATTCAGTTGAGAATTTACTTTTCTCAACAATTTTCGTGGGCGAAGTTATAATGTGCGTATTTTTTAAAGGAGTTTTGAAACTGAATTTGAGAAGTTGCAGTAAGTCTTGATAGATTATTTAATTGCATTTCTTGTTCTGATATTACCACAGTTATTACCTACTCACATGTTGTTTGTACAGTATACTGACGAGTAAGTATGCCTGTACCTACATCTTCAATAAAAAGTCGAATAATGGTGTCTACCTATGCCAACTGCCAAAATTCAGTAAAATAAATTATTATTATGATTGCCGTAGCATCAGTCGTAGCACTCGTAGCTCACGTAGCCCTAATGTCTACGAGATTTTACTAGACTTATGTATCAGCTCCAATAACCACCAAAGCAGGTCTGGGTAAAGTGCAGGTCACCGATCAGTGACGCTCTGTGCTTAACTGTGCGCCTCAAGATCCCAGAATAGTCGTCCCTCGCACACACTCGTAAGGGGCAACTTTATTATTTTTCCAGTTTTCATCACTTCACGCTCCGTCTGTCTTTTGATTCAATGGCTGTGTAATGTGCTGTTGCTGCATTTATTTTGCACTCTTACCTTAGTGTTGCCAGTTTATTTTGCATTCTCTTGGTGTTGCCAGTTATTCCCCAACGCTTTGAAGTCAAAGCTCTTTTGAGTTTGCGAGGCGGCTTAGTCGGCGCTGACCGCAGTGCAGTATGAATGATACTTTTTACGCTGAATAGTCTCGTGTACATTTTTTTTAGTTGCACACTAGATTTTTTGCGGCGTTGTGTACTTTATGTTCAACACTTATTTTTGTTCCCCTGGAGCTGTGTAATGGAACGTTGACGTGGTTGACAAAATAGGAAACTATGTAGGTACGATCCCAGCACATGTACTGCAATCAATTCATGTGGGTGTAATAGGTCGTTCAGAAACTGTTAGTGCTACCTACTCAGTACATTAATAGAACGCACAATATGTGCGATGGGTCGCAGGCACAGTGCGTTGGACTTGTAGAACGTTGACTGGACATCAGTCACTGTGACAGTGGATGATGTTGGAAATACTTAAATAAAAATACTTTATTCCACGGTCAAAAGGTATCGAGTTCTGAAGCCTACTCAGCCAACTGTCTTTCGCCAGATCGTAATCAGAAGTATTTCGTTCGACGCATGACTCGTATTATTGTAGTAACAACAATGTAGTGGTAGTATGACATAATAATAAACTGTAGTCCCGTTAACTGATAGCGGCACTGACGTCACATTTAATGGGAATAGATGAAAAATTATTCGCACTCGCACGTATTGACTGTACTTATAGGTGCCTACGGTGACGGGGGCGGACGCGTGATCCCGCGAAATATGATACAGGGCTGGCAATTGATGCTGAAAATAAACAACAGATTAAAACTGTGTTATCTAATTTTATAAAATATCAGCTTCCGAATTACATAAATTTAATAGTTGAATTGAAAAGACTAGGTAAATGTGTAAAAAGCGAACTATTTGTTTAAGTACCTACCTAGTTTTGTAGACTAACAATAAATTAATAAACAGCTCGGTTAGGAAAAACCTTTTAACAGGACTTTCCCTTTTAGATTTTCTTCGAAGCTAGACTTATTTAGCCTTTTTAGATTTTCTTCATAGCTTCTAAGAATAAAACAATTGATAAATAGTTAGAATAGAATAAGGGTGAATTTCACCAATTAAACTTACGTGTCGCGTTCAGCATTTAAACCACGGTTAAGAGCTGTTAGTGTCATTATTTTCTGTGGAATATTGACACTGACAGCTCTTGAACTGTCAGTGTCAATATTCCATTCCCGGTTTAGATGTGGTGATTGCTTTCAGTACCATGAAATTCATATCTACTTAGTAATGCGACTAAGGACTGCATGTTGTGGCGCATTATGGCTGAATTAATTTAATAATTACAATAATCTACTTATTAATTGGTGGCAAATGATTTTATTCAACAAAATATTACCTATTACATAGCTGTTTCTAGGCCGTAATATCTGATACAACCGCAAATTAGTCACGGAAGGATCATAAACAAATCTGTGGCAGCACAGCCCTAAGCAAGCGTACGTGTTCGGAAACGCGGAGAAGTCGGATGTCAACGCGTGACGCGCTTTGAATGTACCTCCGCGGTGGCTCGTAATAAATAGAATATTTTTATCGGGCACACGCACTCTCCGCCCGCAAATATTGTGTCAACGTAATCCGACGCTTTGCTCAACTCGTCTGCTTAAAGCTACAAGATGCTCCACTGATTCAAGCAAAAGCTTACGTAAATTACTAATAAGTTGTGTGAGGAAAATACACTTTGCCTTTTCAATTCGATCTGGGGTGAAAATTTTGACTTGATCTATCCACTGTCGACGTACTGCCGGCCGACATAGCTAAGATTCTAAAGCCTTAGAACATTAGATAGTGAGAGAGATCATCTTCATCTTGTAGTGGTTAGAACAGTTGCAGTGACACAAAGTTGCATTGAAATCAAAAACTCTTTATTTTAAATCGACTTTAAAAATAAGCAGGTTCCCATTTCGGTTGTTTATGTTTGTTATCTCAGAACTCTCACATTTATGAATCGATTTGAGAAAGTCTTATTTGGTTTGAAAGGATATACTTACCGAGTGATGCCATATAAATTAAGTCAACTTCTGAGTAGCTGTTTTTGAGTTAGCTTCAATAATACATAGATACCTACGTTTTTTCCACTTAGTATAAGTACATGATGTTAAAATAATTGTCTGTCACTGTTATTTATTTAGCAAGTAAAGATAGTTTACGAATTTGTGAGGGGTAGATACCACAACTGAAAAGTATATTAAAATAAATCACAACCGCCTTCCAAAAAACACTACAAAAGTGAAAAATAACTTTCATTTCGTAAGTCGGTGTCTTTGGTACCTATTGTTTAAATTTTTTTGCCGCCGACTTCCGAAATTAAAGTTTTTTTATACTTTGTAGTAGTTTTTTTAGGAGCCGGTTGTTTTTTAACAAACTTTTTCTTTTGAGAATACAATAATATTGATTAAAAAAACATTTATTCCAGTTAAAAACGTCTGGCACGTTCGCCCTCTATCTAAATAATTCCAAATTCAATTGTAAAAGATTGGTTACAATAGGCCGTCCGTCAATCGATCAACCCCTTACCAATAAGTGTCATCCACCATTCTATCTTTACTTGACTTTCTATAGGGTTAAAAAAATAGAGCGATGTTAGGACGCAACAGTGAACTTAGCAAAACTGGAGCCATTTCTTTTTATTCAAATTCTTGGACTTGGTATTTTGTATCATAATAGTTGGAATGGGAGCAATGGTACCACAATGGTGTGGCCGCGAAATAATAGTTATAGGTAGTAGATTCGTGACATCTACCAACACGCACTGGGCTCGCGTGGTAGATTACGGCCCACTCCCTCTCGCAGAGAATAGGCCTGTATCCCAGCATTGGGTACATTATAGGCTGATTGATTATGAATGTCAATAGTTCCACAGGACATTTAGACATTTCCTCATTCCAGACATTTAGACATTTCCTCATTTTTCAGCGTATCCATATGCCAATCACCTCCTCTACCATTTGTATTACCTGTAACTTATTCATTATGTATGCTCATGCTTAGCTTTAGATTATTATGTTGATAGGTAGGATTTTAATTTTGTACATCATTTTAATTTTGTACTTCAGGAAATAGGTTAACGTAATCGTGGCAGGCGATGTGCCGGGAACCTACCTACTTGTACCAGATTGCAATCTGAAACGAATACTGACCAACATGGTGGTTCCAAGCAGCAACAACAGAATCTTGTTTATAGTCTGTATATATAGGTATAATATGTGTTTATTTGCTTATATTTTAATAAATATTATTACACGACTTACGTGATAGCACCTACCACTGTTTGTCTCTGTATCACCCAAAGGCGGACTGGTAAAAAATACCTATGGCATTAACTCCGCCTCTGTACATTTTTGTGCGTGAAGTATTAAATAAATCTTGCACAACGCAGAATATTTTATTTTTAGTTTTTCGCCCTGAGTAATTTTCAGCACTAAAGAAACATCATAACGTAACATCACGCCTTCTTTCCCCGAAAGGTTAGCCAGAGATAAAGCATTATCAAGAGTCTAGAATATCATGTCTATCCAAAGCAGCGGGGTAATTGCATAACACACTAACAGTAGGAATGGCTTTCATTTTGACAGTCCAACTGCATTCATTGCGTTATTTACATGAGTAAGTAGACGAATTCTTCGAACATGTAAAGCAATGGATTAGCAATATCTTTCAAAATGATTCAGATTCTGATTGATAGTCATAATCTGCCTAGCCTTTTCTCAATTATATACTTGTTGTTTGTACTTCAGATTCTGACCGATAATGTGGTACTCAATTAGGGTGCAGCTCAACCGCTCTACCAAATCTCCTATTGTCCCTGAATTTTCTCCTATTTATTAAAAAAAATATTTTAGACAGAAATGTTTCCGAATATACAAAAGGAGTGTTTTAATACTTGTGAGTCTGCGATAAACACGTCTGGGATAGATTTAATTAAAATTTTTGCAACACTTTCGTTATTTGGCCAAAGGGAGGCTTAAATCTTTGATTGATCACGTGCAGTTGGCAGTGTTGGCACCCAGACCGCCACTCGTGTGTAGATTGATAATATGATACAAAAAAGGGATCTATTGCGGCATTCGGTTGGGTTATCAAAAAAACTTCGAGTTATTTGTAATTTCATAAATTTATTTTATGTAAGTAGGATGGTTGGTCCTTTATCTGTATTTCACAGGCTACTTTCATTGTTTTACATAGAATACAGGAGGCAGTGTTGGCCTTACAGACTGTAGATTTGTAGATGATTTTCTATTCTTTATTTTCGTTCCTCTAAGTACCTCGTACTTATTGATAGGCCTGCACTGTCCTCCCATACCTATTATCACTGTAATTTGAAAACATTGTAAAAGCCAATTATTTTTTAAAGAGTAACCGTGGAGTTTCTTGCCGGCTCTTCTCCATAGGAAACGAAAAATTGGAACCCTGCACCGAGCTTCTGACGTTCATAAATGCCCATGCCGAAAATATTTTATTTCACATAAACATGTGAAATAAAATATTTTTATTTTTGATTTTGAGTGATATCGGCCCGCTGTTACTATGGATTCAGTATATGCAATTCTAGACCCTCTAGCAGTTACTTTATCCGTGGGTAAGCAAAAACAATTCTGCTGTGGAATATTTACGCGGCCAAAATGTAGGCACCTATGCATAAATACAGCAATTGTATTTAAATAAACGTCGTAAAATTTCAACATAGGAGGATTCAGAATCATGTAGGTACCTATTCAAATCAAATCAAAATATTTTATTTCATAACACCTACATGGGCACTTATGAAACGTCAGAAGCGAGGTACACGGTTTCAATTGGGGAGTAGAGCCGGCAAGAAACTCCACGGTTACTCTTTTGAAAATAATTGGCTTTACAATGTTTTAAAATTACAGTGTAAATAGGTACTTATGGGAGGACAGTGTAGGCCTGTCAACAAGTACCAGGTACTTATTAAAATAGAAAATGGTCTATAAATCTACACAACCGAATCCATGGTATGTAAATGGCTATATATTCTGATAAGATTTGTATCTTTTCTTTACTAAAAATCATCAAAAGCTACTATTACTACATCAAAAGTTACTATACCGTTAAAGATTATATTGAGGTCAAAAAAGCTTGGGAGTGAGCTGCTCCAATTTTTTCATACTAAATGTTGTTTTTTTTTTTGTTTTTCCAAACTTATACTCTTTGACATTTGATAATTATTACATCCATTGACTTGAATATTTACTTTGTAAAGTATTAATAATATTGCTTTAATTATTGTGAATGTGATGACTGTGTGGGTGATTGTTTTTTTTTCTTCATTTAGTCATGGTCTGGCAGTTTGAATAATTTATGCGGCCTACCCAAATGTCCTGTCTTTAGTATTGTTCGTCAAATCGTTGAGCTCCTCAAGTTCTGAGTTGAGCTGCATGATTACTGATAAATGCGTGCACTGAATAGACAGGTCCACTCAATCTGTGTGGTTCTTTCCTCAAAAGACCATTTCAGACACCGATCCACATGGTCTTCACATGATCTGACCAAGATTATGTCTGGAGTTTAAAAGAGACTTTGACCTCTGAGTTTGTTTCGGCCTTTCTTCTCAGAGTAGGCACACAGGAAACGTCGACCTCATCTAGTTTAAAAAAATATGATTGACGTGTAAAAGTGTTTGTACAAACCTACTTACAGAAATAAAATCATTTATCATTTATCATTTACTAACTGGTAAGTACCTATTTAGTATTTCACTAATTCCCAAAACATAACACCTGGGCATCGCGATTCTGGTCAGAGTTCATGAATATCTCACAGATAGTAATCTAACGTTATTCAGGCGAGCTTTTGGTGCATGTTAGTGAGTTCCAGCCACTTTCAGCTAACAGCGATACTTTGCATCATACGTGACTAATCTCATTAGTGGAACAATGGTAGCGCCTAATCTGATGCGATGCTGAAGTATTTAGTTTTAATGAATGAGAATAATTGTTACGTTTTCAAGATATTAGACAGACACGCATTCTATTCCAATTCATATTTTTTCTACCCTTAAACGCATGTTGTAAGTATATATACACCGTGACATTTTAGTCGTCTTACAACGGCAACCAACTTCATGTATCCAATGACTACAAATCATTTATAAAAGAAAAATATATTTTTGAACATTTGCATAATTTAAAAAATTCAAATATCATTCACTAAGACGCATGACGTAGTTTGATACATCCTGTTATAAAGGTGGAATGAATGATAGAATGTAATGGTACGTAGGTAGATATCTTCTACCGTTTGATACGTAAACATTATTAACCGGGGGAGTGTTTCACAATTCTAAAGCATTATTTATTGTTCTTTGTACCTATTATCTTAATTAATGGTAACAATGTTTGAATCGCGCCTAGAGGTATTTTATGACGGATACATTGAGTGGACCACCTTTGTAAGACGACTAAAATGTCACGGTGTATATAGTAGTAAAGTATATGATCAAGGCACACACGTTTTATACGAAGTTTTTCAACACACTTGCGAGGAAAAAACAGACTTTGCTCTTCTTCCCTACGTGAAATGAATGAAAATAATTGTAAAGTTTTCAGGACATTAGACAAACATACCTATTTAACTTTAATGTTAACGAGTTGGTAAGTATGCTCTATCTGTGATGATGATTTTTTTGTGATGTCGTAAATACAAACTAGCAGGTGGAAGCGCCAGGGTAAATTCGCGAAATTCAAATTGAATTACGTTTTTAACAAATAAAATATGAATTTCGTGGGAGAAATCTGGGTTTTGATTTTTTTCGACAGCAATACACTGTTATACAATTTGACCATCAAAATTAAATAACATTTTATCAATGAGACATTACTTAGTCCTTTCGCTAACATATTCATATTTTGAGGAAAATAAATAAACGCCCTAATTGGTTTCTCATATAATACTTACTGTCGAGTAGCCGATTGACGTGCTTAGATAAAGATAAAGCTATAAGTTTCATAACATAATTCTGTGTGGGCACGTCAACGATCAATGATGTCAACAAATATCTTACATAGTAAACATCGTAAATCAACAACACAAACTCAATGTTTCCAAACGAAAAATATTTAAAATTCCCCAAGGAAATGGCTACTCGAAATGCGTAATTCGACATAGCGATCCCCGGTCACCGGCTAAAATGTAAAATGGCTCCCTTGCATTTTTTCCTAAGTGCCATAAAGTATGACATTTATTACGGTCAGATCTGCCTCAACCACTATTGATAGGCAAATGAGAGAGTTTTTTAAAAGAAAAACGATGTCTGCTTTTTATGTGTTCTTTGGATAAGGATGTTTTAAGAAGTTGCGACTTGCTTGTTCGTAATGGCCGATTTTCTGTGTTTTTGTCTCTGCGCTGCTCTTGATGTTCGACCTCTGTGCTAAAACTTGGGCTGTCGGCGCGAGTTATGTTGGAACTTGACCCTGGCACTACTTAAACAACAACTTGTGCACCATGGTAAGTTACAAAGTCATCAGAAATTGTACGCGAAAATGTAATTAGCTAGAAATCTTATTAGTGCTACCAATCTTACTTACCGTTAGGCCAGGATACTTTATTCCATACTAAAGCTCTAAAAGAATCTCAAAATTGAGCTATCATTGTCGATAAGGGCAATAACTCAAAGAATAGGTCAAGCACAATAGTGAGTGCCACCGATAATCGTATATTAAGGCCCTTATCCCTATGAGCACCTTTGCCACAATAGAAAGGAATATAATGTCGAAAAGTGGCCACATAAAAATGACATACGGTTGCCGCGTAGGTTTGGCTGGCGAAAAAATAGCGGGAATAAACGTCCAGCGATATGGAGATGATAAATATATGGCTCCAATATTTTAAAGGAGTGATATAATAGAAAAAGAATAAGATATTTTAGTAAAAAAAGATATTTGTCCCTCTCTGTTATAGTTGTTGATTTCTGAGATAAGGAAAGTCCAGTAGGTACAACAGACCCTCTTTTTCGCTACGATGCCGATGGAAATCGTTTTTCCCAACAGGCGGCAAATGCGAAATCGTAATAAAACTCTCCATATGATATGTAAAGTAGCCATAATATTGAAAACTTCCAAAGTCCATCAATAAATGTGGCGCTGCGTAGGGAACGTACGCAGTCTTATGGTGGTTAGTGCTGTGCCAACGCTAATAACGCTATCGATGATTTTAAACCTGAAATGCCACAAAATGTCGAAGATGTTTTATGTAAGAAACATAATATTTACATTTGAAATATTATAAGGAAACGCATCATTCTAACTTTTGTGTAGGTGAAAATGTTAGTTAACTTATCACTGAGGTACATAAAAACTCGATGTCAATGGTTTAAGGAGCAAAGCTGCGAGCTTCTCCAAACATTATAACTACCTACATGGCCGACATTTATACCAATATTGTTTGTTTTTGCTGCAGAAGGACATCTAGCCCCTGTAAAATAGATACAGTAGAGAACGGTCCCTCCCTACACTATTTTACTCGGGCTAGAAGACGTTATTCTAAATTCGATTTTCTACGATTTAATTGACGGCAATTTAATCGCTCTTAAACATAGGTTATAAAAAAATCTTTAAACAAACAATAGGTATCGATAAAACTTCGTCACAACACTAGCCCAAGACGCGAGGCGTCAAAACGCACGACCGCAACTATCAAAGAGAAATCTTTTCCGTGTATCAATAACGTCGATCGAGCCGTCGACTAGACACATTGCGCTCTTTATGTCGCCGCGATGTCGCATTATAGTGCCATGTCGTATACCTACCTACGTGATACGTTCTGATATGGTTAAGATATTCTCAGATTATGAATGAATATTTTGCCCTTGAAACGTTGTAATCAGAAGAGCTTTCAGGAAAACTCAGCAATAGATTGTTAGTGCGTTGATTTAAGGCGCTACCTAAACGTAGGACACCTTAATATTCTCAGTTTTCTTTCGCACATTTAGGCGTATTGGTACATATTACAAGCTAGAAAATTGAGGGCATTTTTAAATGATCAAAGAAAATACCTACATAATTATACTAAAATATTTTGAAAAAATAAAATGTTGTCATGATAGCAATCATAAAACTGAGTACAAAAAAGCGGTTTTTGTCGCATAGGTTCTCAAAATTTTTTAGTGTTATGTTAACACTCAAAAATTTTGAGAATTAAGTATTCCCTATACCTTTATGTGAAAATTTTTTATAGGGAATTCAAACAAGTAAAGAAATACCTAAAATATATTCCACTAAGCAAAACTCCTTTTGCAGTTTTAACTTTAACTAAAAATTTGCTTCTTTCCGCGCCTTAAGAAAAAGGATCCGAAGTGAAGCGTGTAAATAATTTGATTAAAAAAATATTAGAGGACACCACTATATCATGCACTGCAAGCACATTAGAGAAGTTATTGTGCTCTTTAAGGCAGTGCAAGCACTTCGGTATATTTTTACTTACGGTTACAGGCTATAGGATTTCAGACACGGGTGTGTCAAATGATCATGACCAGTGTTTGAACAACCACCGCAAATGGGTAAATTACCATGAGGCAGGACCTAACTCGATGACTTAACACCGTCGACATCATCTGTGTAGGAATTAATCTAAATGCCCCTGACAATAGTTTAATGAGAAGAACTTACGTAGGTTCGTATTTGTACAAGATGCTAAATTTACGTAGGTACGTATTTGTACAAGACGCTAAACTTACGTAGGTACGTATTTGTACAAGATGCTAAATTAGATATAGATTAGGTACCTACCTATCATAGCTTTAGCATCTTATACAAATACATAACATTGAAGTGTCTGTTTGTAATGTCAACAGCACCGTAAATAATTTCTTATGCATTGAGTAAAAAGCTGTTTTTTTTTAAATTATGTACGGTAAATAGAACAAAAACCACCTGTTTTTTTGTCTATTTGTCTAGACTTTCACTGGCAGATAGTTGATGTTATAAGGAGTAACAAAGGCTTTTTAACCGGTAACACGTTCCCGTGAGATAATTTCGCGAAGTCGCCGGCACACTGTCCATCATAATAATTAGAAATATTCTCGTGATAGTAGTAGTCTAATCGAAGTATGATGGAGATTTGCATACCAAATGTAAACTATCTGGAATAACTGGATACACACGCAAATCCAAACATATTATCCAAAACATAATAGAGATTCCAAATAAGCCATTTTATTGCCACTGCCAAGTTATCAGAGCCACAGTGTATCACACTACAAACACCCACGCATCAAAATTATTCATAAAATCTCAACAATGGCGCATCGTCTCCGTGTGGTTAGGGCGTGAAATTATTTTCTTGGCGTATGCAGATTAGGGGAGGGTGACTGCTGGGGTTCCCGGATTAGTTCCGGTTTACTTTTTATAGGATTCCGATGATAAATGTTACCATTGGATAGGCTAACGGGTGGTGCGTGTAACGTACCCAAATAAGCTTTCCAAATAGCTTATAATGTATTCATGCAATCGATGATGTGAAAATAAAGCGGCAAATAAAGTGTCTGAAAAGTTCATAGCGGTACTTTTGGAGGTTTTGATGTTTAAAGACTACAATAGTATAATCAGCCTGTAATGGTCTCCTATCGGTGAGAGGAAGTGGGCCGTAATATACCACGCACTACCTAGTGTCAAGCTTCTAGATGCTAACACATGTTGATAGATACCTACCCTGAACGTTTTTCTTAGATTGGCATTCTAATCCTAATTTCCGTCTAAATACTAGCTTACGTCAATTTATCAAGATACAATTATTGACAACGTACGGTACCAACATATGTCGCCACCCTTCTATCACATCACACGCTAACGGTTTAGGAGTCAGACAAAAAACGAGGAAAGTTGCCGAGCAGACGGGCGGATGGACGATTGCCGATCCCGAAATATGATTTATAGATCGGGCGTCATCGGCAATGCGCTTTCTATACGTCACAGGACATGTCACCGCCTCCACACCGCGGTTCAAGGGGTAAAGAAAATTGCGTATATTTTGCTGCTACAAATTATAAAAGTACCTATTCACTAAACACATATTTGCTTTTTCTGTGAAACAGAAGCATTTAAGCCCTTAACGATACCTTAACCGGCATGTCCTAGAACCAAAAATTCGAAGACATGTGACATCTACCAACCCGTACTGGGCTTGTGTGGTGGATTAAGGCCCGCTCCCTCTCACAGAGGCCTGTGTCCCAGCAGTGGGAACATTAAAGGCAGATTATGACGATGATGACTACCACGTGAAGAATTCAGCCGCGGAACATTTTAACGACTTTCTGCTGGAAAGTCAGATAAATATAAATATTTATACCGATAGAAGAAGATACCTACTGGCCTGACCTTGGTCAGAGACATCGCAGAGGCCTTACAATGATCTTCCATAAAATGGTTTGACGAACGCTTAAAAATTTCTAAATTTCTTTTTACAAAAACAGTCTTCACGTCAAATATTTCTCGGCACGGACCGAACATTTGTATCAAATCGAACAATAATCGCTCATATTGTCAGTTACAATACAATTTGTTTTGAAACTTGACGCGTGAGAGAAATAATAACAAATGATTCGCGCCCTAACACCGCCTGGCGTTGAAAGATCACGCCTATTGCTCTCCTGCTGATGAAAAAAGTATACAATATTACTCAATAAGGACAGTAAGATACATTAAGTTTGAAAGTCTTTATGTAATAGGTGCCATACGAACCTACATAGGTGATGGCATGAGAATCGTAAAATCGTCTAATTTGTAAAAGGTATTCTTTGGTATTCCCAAGATGCTTTAAATGCGTCAACAGTCCTGTGATACGATAGACCTATCAATACGTAGTACCTAATCAGAACTTAGCAAGCAGTTCTTAGAAACAATTTTTTTTTGCATAATTAAGACATACGGTGGACATTACGTAGGCATTGATTACCTAGGAATACGGTATACCTACGCAATCAGTGCCTACGTGAGAAGGCAGAAGTCATAAGTATACGTAGGCATAGCTTATGACTTCTAGTTACCATAGGTAGGTACCTAAGGTAGCACAGGTAAGTACAAGTATTTAATGCAATTCGAGCAAGTCAATAATAATAAATATTTTATTGCATTCCATAATGTGTACATATAACAGTTGGTATATTAAAACATCGAATCAATTATGGACCCTGTTGGGCACAGCAAAGTTAATTTTTAACAGGAGAGAGTCCGAGTAGAGTCGTAGAGATATAGGTAAGACAGATTCACACCTAGGCCCACCCTAGGCACCAAGGATTGTTCGGTCGGGCAAAGTGATACGGATTTTTCAATTAGGAATTTCTTAGTAAGCCCGCGTAGGAACGTAATATCGTGGCGGGATTTCATCGCGCACTGGTTTTTTAACTCTAGGTGTTGAGGCGAGCGTTGAAAATCTAGTGCACTATAAACGCCCGCTGCGATATTTTTACATCCGAACGAACGTGGGCTAAGTCAACTTTCAGTCGACTCGGACGTAAAAAAATTGCGGCGGGAGTTTATCAACTCTCTATATTGAACCGAGCATTAAGAATCGAACAGTGGCCCTAATGTGCGTTTCATTTAACTACCTCGATCAAACGCGCTCGATGCGTTTGATCGAGATGGTTAAATGAAACTCATACTAAGGTCTCAAAATGCAGCGCGAGTGAGTCTCAGCGAATCGTAAAAACATACATGTTCGATTTTCAACTCTCGGCGCTAAGCAGTGCGTTGAAGCAGTGCGCAAAAAAATCCCGTCGCGATTTTATTACGTCCGTGGGAATGTGGACTAACAGCCTGAAGTTTAAAAGTGGGCGGTGCCGCTGCTGTGGTGCCTCAAAAAGTATGTTAAACCGAAGGCCCTGCGCCTGATCTCTCTGGCCGTCTTGGTTTGCATTCCCATCAGACTACGAGTATGAGTGTGAGGAAAGAGAGAATGCACCTGTGTCTGCGCACACAATTGTGCACTAATAATCTCTCGCGCCGACAAATTTCGGCATCTCCGCTAAGATTGGTCGCCATGGCCGAAATTCGGTCTGGAGAACATTTTTTTTAAATGAGGTACCTAACCTACCAACTGACTATTGATAATCTTGTTTAGGCACCAAACCTAATTTTACACTGGAGTGTTTAATAGTAAAAACTACTCACCTAGGTTCATACGAAACAAACCGTGTGACGTGACGCTAGAAATGATTAACGTAGGCTCAACGAACGCATCGTACTTACGTACCTATTGCTTGTAGCTGATGCTCCACCCAAAAAATCATAGATGACTCTGGTCACCGTTATTATCAAGACACGCTTTTCTGGATGCACATTGCGCAGTTTAAACTGTGGGAAAAAATGTATTCATTATAAACTCTGTCTTCATTAACTATGAATACATAAGTAGGTAGACTACACATCAAGCTATAGGTACATTTCCAGTTTAAGCTGATCTCACATTGTATAGGATTCCGTACAGTGTGATATCAGCGTAAACTGGACATGTATAGCTGTCCGGACGTGATGTGTATCTGTGTGTTAATGACACTTTATAGGTCAACCTTTTGAGATATTATAAATGCAGGGGCCACACTACGGTCAACGTCAATGCCCAACATAGCGATAAACAACGCGGTAAAGATTTCGATAATTAAAGCGATAAATTCAGTGGCCACACTTGACCGCCACCCGAGTTATCGCCTAACGCAATGTGAATACCGTTGTAAAATAATCGCGATAAATTGTGTGTCAACGTCCATCAGCGCGATAATCAACGGCGTTTCTCGTTGGTGTGGCCCCGGCATAAGTGGTAGCTCTAACTTAGGTCGATGTCGATGTTGCCATTAAGAGGCTTGGCAACACTTCAGGTATTCAATGTTGCCATGACTGCAAATTCTTGGTATTTCTGCATACCGCAGATTTAAATGGAATTTTATGGACCGCCGTTTTGCATTATTTATTTTTTGTTTGTCGTTAGACTTGCTTTACTCGACTCATACTAATCGATTTTCGGTCGATCGGTTTTAACTTTAAATACTCACTACTACTACTACAAACAAAATGTGCTCGATAGCCTGAAACACATGCTCAAGGATTTACATGTAAATATTACAGAGACACAGTTCATTCACACTCATTTTGTACGTTTTGATTTGGTATTGATGTTTAACTATATCATCGCCGATCATCTGGTTCTATTTATTTATTTATATACTTTATTCTACACCACAAAAATACATAACAAAAACAAGGTACCTACACTACAAAATATACAATGGGCGGCCTTATCGCTTTCCGCGATGTCTTCCAGGCAACCTTGGCATGGACAGTGATTCTCAGTGAGTGAGTCTGGACATAAAATGGGGATGTTGTTGGCGCAAATAATAAATATACAATATACTAAAATATATATACAGATATAGGTATACATATCCTATATAATAGATACATAAACACATACATACTAGATATATAAGGAAAGAAAATAAATGACGACTTTACATAGAATATTACAGTTAGGTATGAGAACCAGATCACAACGACAGGTAATGATCCTTTACACATTTATCAACTGAGCGCGTTGTTGTTGTAGGTAAAGTTAACCTCAAATCAGTGTTAACAATTTGACATTGATAGCACTTTTATGTCGTGGCAGTAAGGGCGTAGTGCAAGTACAGACGCCAGCACATAAATCTACCCAAAACTGTAAAATTTTCCCAATTGAACATGAACCTTAAGCTTACGTTATAAAAATGAAAACCTATCAAAGAAATTTGACAGATTGCGGTAGCTTGATGTGCTGGCGTCTGTACTATCACCGATGTGCGGATATCTGAACGGATTAAAGATTTTTTTTTTTCAATTTACTACTTTATAAAATTAAATTCCACGTTAAACGTAAATGTCTCGTTTGTCTATTTTAATACAAAAACTTTGTTACCGTGTGCATACAGCATTGTACCGATTTGCTCTTTTGGAAGCCAGCAACACTACTGAGTACTGAGCTCAGTTTTGCCAACCCGTACGATAATTATGGGGGGGTACGATAATTTGACCAATGGTACAGACGCCAGCACATCAAGCTACCCCAAACTGTCAAATTTTCCCAACTGAACATGAACCTTATGTACTTGTGATAAAGTTTGAAATCTATCAAAGAAATTTGACAGATTGGAGTAGCTTGATGTGCTGGCGTCTGTACGATGTACGATAGTGATTGTCAAATGTACGATAATTTTTAGTTTTGAAAAAAAATTGTTCCATGAACAAAACGTATTTGTCAGACAAAATACAACGCAAAATGTCAACAACGTCAACTGTCAAGTATATCAACATGTCAATGTCTCTCTCTCTCCATCACATTTCTTTCAAGTGAAAATAATAACACTAATTTCCATCCAACCGCGACTTCGCATTACACTGTAGGTATCCTTATGTTTTTCTCAGATCCTAGGTTTTCTCCTGCTTATTATTATAAATTTGACAGTGTGTATGTTTGGATATTTCGAAGTTTGGATGTTTGTTACTCAATCGCACAAAAACGGCTGAAGGGATTTGAATTAAATTTGGCTCACAGATAGTTTGTAACTAGAATTATCACATTGGATAGTTTTTATCCCAGAAATACGTTCCTGTAGGATCATGTTCGACCTCCACGCGGGCGAAGCCGCTGGCAAAAGCTAGTTAAATTTTATATTTTCTTCTAGCTAGCTTTATATCGTGGACACGTGTAAACACAGACTGCAAAAATTAAACACTCTTGTGTCCTGTGATACACTCCATGGTCGTGTGAAAAGTTTGGCGGTTTGTGCTGCTAGCGCTACTAGTGGTGAAACTTGGCATATTCTCCTCCTTTGACTAGACATTTTAATTTTTCGTGAATTTTTTGCATGATAATTTTGCCTACAATACCAATTGGTACAATACGAAAATTTCGACGTGGGAACTCAATCATTTGAACTTTTGGAGTTGGCAACTCTGACTGAGCTGCCATTAGTGACATTGCTGTCAGCAGCTGACGATAAATCAATAAAACGTGAAAATGTCAGTAAAAATTACAGAAAACTGTTAAGTGTCAACAGAGCTAGTTCTGTAGTTCATGGTTACAGCATATTTTTCACGATATTCTTCGACAACAGCGCGGTTCCAGTACGAGCTGTCGCTTTCTAACATCAAGCAGTGTTGGTAAATACTTGCCAACATGCGATGGACGGTGCATATCGAAGGTGGTCCAATGCGAGTTAATCACGCCGCTGTATGCATCGGCGATCAAATTTATTCATTTGGAGGATATTGCTCCACCGAGGAATACAAAGATTGGGAGCCAATACCAGTCCATGTTTTGAACACAAATACACTGCGATGGGCACCAGTGAATTATAAGAGGACTGATGTAGCACCTTTCCAAAGATATGGCCATACCACTGTCGCATATGAGGAAAAGGTAAGTTAACAAAATGAATAAACCTCTGATGATGATCACTGTAATGTCGCAAAGCATTTTTCATTGGTTGTACTTGTCATACTATTTTTTATTTTATGTATTCTAATTTAATACATCGATTTTTTTACTTCTGGCTACTGAAAGGTTTGTAAAACAAAACCTAAGGTGACCCAATCTTAGATCACATACTCAATTGGCAAAGTGCCAACACAATGAACTATGCTCATAGTATGTATAATCCTTAGTAAACATGGCTTCATTATTAATTTTTTGTCCAAAGTCTATGTCACACTTAAACTGCAAAGATTTCAACGACTAATTTAAAGTTGTTGTAAAATGTTTGATGAAAAGCAGTGGTGGCGACTTATAAGTTGTCAATAATAGGTTTGAACCAGGCAAGCACTTCAATTTGTGTACATTATTTCATCACCACTGCTCTGAAAACATCATGAGGAAGAGGAAACCTGAGGCTCTAGTGTGTTTCTTTTAACCATGTCGACTTTACTCATCAACCGTATTAGAACTCGAACTCAGTGAATGAATGATGTTGAAATGGTTAAAATAAACTCACACTAAAGCCACAGCATGTCCTAGAACCAAAGCTTCAAGACGTGACATCTATCCTCACTGAACCAGTGGGTTGGATTACAGCTTCACTCCCTCTCACAGAGAGGAGGCTGGTGTCCCAGCTGTGGAAACATTATAAGCTATGCTCATAAATTGTTTGATTTTATACAGGATAAGTTTTTATCCAAATAACAATTAGCTGTTCCATACATTTTGACCGCATAGGTATTGCACTTTTCTATGGAACAGCTCATTTTTTTTTGTATGTGTCTAGAATGATATGCTGAATTCATGGTTACAATTTGCACACTGAATAAAAACTTATCCTGTATTTCTAACTTGTGCCCAAGATCTACTTGCAAAAAACATAACAAGTATGCACTAGAAAAAGTGCCTTTGGTACCAATTTCGTAATCTGAACCAGCAACCATGCTTGAGTAATTCATCCTAAAACCTATTATATCATAATGAAATCATTTTATATTTCCGTATTTCGAAATTAAACTGTAGTATTTATAAATAGAGGTACAACCTATTGTCCAGACAATGCCTTGTTGCATTGGTAACAAGTTTATTGATTACAATAATAAGAATATTAATGAATGTGTATTCACATGTGATTTTCATTTATCCTTGCCTATCTAAATAAACATTTATTGTGAATAAATTACCACATTCTTCCTGATACCTTATTATGAAGAATTGTATTATTTATTTAACATAAACAAAAGTTTGAAACCCATGCCTTGCTTGTTCGTAAGTTTGAAAGTAGATAAACCAAATCACTCAGTGCTTATTAATAAATTATGTATGCACCCCATGGCTGAGTTGCAAACGTGACAGCATGATAAGCTATGCATTCATAAAATCATTCTGCTGTATCTGAATTAATACAAGTAAAAATTATGAATGAAACTGAACAACTATAACCTTATATAGTTGGCCACCCTTGGCAGGGGCAAAGATGCATCAACTTTAACCATGAATTGAGCTCATGATTCTACATCCCCAACATATAAGTTTTTCATGTTATTTTAAAAAACCTCTTGTTTAATAGAAAAGTGTAATACTGCAATATATGGAACAGCATTTTATTTAAATAACCTACTAAAAATTTCCTGTGCGGAATCCATGGTAACAGGTTGCATATCAATGACCCTGCCACCCGTTCCATAAGCTTGTATCTTGCAACTATGTATGAAAGCTGAGCAACTCAGCTGCAACTTGGCTTACTAGGAAGTATACAGTAAGAACATGGCTTAATGTCTTACAGGTTTACATGTGGGGAGGCAGAAATAATGCTGTGGCCTGTGACACTCTCTCATGTTTTGACACCAAGACTTTGGAATGGAGCACCCCAGCTGTAACTGGCATGGTGCCTTATGCCAAAGATGGCCATACAGCTTGTGTGATTGATAATAAGATGTACATTTTTGGAGGGTTTGAATATCTCACTGATCAGTATTCACAAGAAGTACACTGCTTGAATCTTGATACAATGCAGTGGAGGTTTGTTGATGCACGGGGCACTGCACCATCTCATCGCGATTTCCACACTGCCGTTGCTGTAGACAACAAAATGTACATCTTTGGTGGAAGAGGAGATTTGAACAGCCCCTACAATTCCCAAGAGGAAGTATACTGCCCCCAAGTATTTTATTTAGACACTAGTGATGATAAATGGGTGGCTGTAAGCCCTAGTGGAACATGGCCAGAAGGAAGACGCAGCCACTCGTCTTGTAAGTTCTTTTTCACTAATTTTAAGATTGAGTAATTGAAACATTTCAGTAGATACCTTTTATAAAGACGTTAATATTTCAGGGGTGTACAAGGACTACATGTATATATTTGGTGGATTTAATGGTAACTCAAAGACTCACTTCAATGATCTGTACAGGTATTCTATAAAAGATAATATCTGGCAATTCATCAGCGTGGGCGGCGAAGTGCCGTGCAAACGTCGACGTCAAGCGTGTATAGTTCATAAAGATAAAGTGTATTTATTTGGAGGCACAAGGTCAGTGGTTTGATTCTTGTGAACTTTTATTTTATTTCTGGTATTAGTAAGGTCAAATGACTAGTAAATGTGAATTTAATTAGTAAACAACTAAATGATGTTTTTCTGCAGCCCCTGCCCTGGAAATAATCGAATACCAGAAAATGTGGATAACAATCCAGAGAGATTGGTTGATAATAGTGACCTTCATCTCCTTGACTATCAACCATCTCTTAAGACCTTATGTATTCTTCTTGTCCTGGAAAAAAACATTGACTCAGCAATACTGCCTCGTGATCTTATGTAAGTATTAATGAATCCTACATTACAATATCCTACTATTAGATGTTTGTTACAAACGACTTTAAGTAATTGTAAAGCACTGTTTTTGGTAAAATAAACATTATCTTATTTTGTCTTATTTATTTGTATATCTCTATTTGTCAAGCAACAGTTTGTTTTGTAAATGTTTTTTTAAAATGCCAATATATGGATTAACACATAGGATACTTTTTATCCCTGTAGTGCGCTCCTGTGGGATTCGACCTCCACAGGGGCAATGCCGCTGGCAAAGCTAGTAATCATCTTAAAGGCACAGTTTGAAATAAAACTTGTCCACTGAATTACCATTGACCATGTCTATTGTATTTTTTTTTTTTTCAGATGGGACATCGCCCTCATGACGCTTCCTAACCGCATTAGTCGGCCCATTAACCAATCTGGTTAAAATAATTCTAGGCATTCGTACTACCAGCTAAACATAATGTGTAGGGCAGCTTTACATACTTTAATTATTTATAGTAAGTCATTATGATATTTCGTCTATACCTATTTATATAATACTTATAATTATAAGTGCATGCATGAATAAGCCGACGTTCACATGGACGCAATAATGTCGCGGTGAAATTTTTTCGATGTTCAACACTGATAAGCGCCGAGAGTTGAAAATCGAACAGTGTTTTTTTCGACGCGCTTAGATACAGTCTGCTAGATTTTCCATGGTCGGTTCAAAACCGAGATATTTTTATTTGGCGAATTCCAGGTGTGGTCCCTCAGTTCACACGCACATGAAAATTCAGTGCGCGATAAAATCACGCTATAAAATCGTGTGAACGTCGACTATAAATACCATTTCCTAAATGTCTGTACTGTATCACATAATCTGTTATAGTTACATTAACATTTTGAAAATAAAACGATGTAACCATTGATTCCAATAAATATACAAATATTAATTACCGAATGAAACAGGTATTAAAAAATTAAAGAGTGTATTTTCATTCATCCTCTTTAACAATATGTCTCTGTCGCTCTGGCACGAAGGGAACAGCGCCAGGCTTGCTATGCGCACGACGATTTCCTTCTTTTCTCTTTGATTTGTCTTTAATAGTTCTGATTTCATTCTGGGCATTCAATATGTGTTTAGGAACATGTCTGTGACGCGCTATGCGTTTCACTTGCGGGTGATTTGCGAACTTTTCCTTTAATGAATCTGCGTAGTTCAATGCGGTTCTTTCACGTGGTTTGAGCTGAAATAGAATTTCGCTCAAATTAGCAAACGACATACCTAATTGACAAATGAAATCATTGTTTGCGGCCACGCTAGTAACTCCTACAAGCCTGGTTGTTCTCTGTAACTCTCCATTTTAGTGTCCGTTTCAATGGCGCGGCCACGGCGTAATTTAAAAAAAAATATTTTACCAAGATTTGTAAAAATTGATTCCCAAAACCATAAATTTGTCAGGTATGGTTAAAAAGTTATAAGGGTTAGAACGTGGCCGCGCCACTAAAACGCGGAGAACCGCGCGGCCACAGAGGTCTTTAAAACTAAGCGTTGCAAAGACCTGAAATTTAGGTAAATGATAGATTGAATTTGTAAAAATATAGAAAAAATCCTAGGTCTATATTTTAGGAGCTAGGACTATAAAAAACCCCATTGCCGCGCCATTGCAACGGTGAAAAACACGATATCGCCGATATCTCGCTGAAGAAACATCGTAGACGTCTGAAGTTTTTGTAAAACCTAGATTTGAATTTGTAGTAAAAATACAACAAAAAATCCTAAGTTTACATTTCAGGAGCTGTAAGGCTAAAAACCACATGGCCGCGCCATCGAAACGGTGGAAATCACGTTATCGCCGATATCTCGCTGAAAAAGCATCGCAGAGGTCTAAAGATTTTTGTAAAACCTAGATTTGAATTTGTCGAAATTAGTAAAAATACCACAAAAAATCCTAGGTTTATATTTCAGGCGATATAGTACGGTATTGAGTTGCAATAAGTCGTGATTATCTAAGGAAGAAAGTAAGTAGTAGCGAGATTTTTTTTGTAAACAACTTTTAATATGTACAGACGCCAGCACATCAAGCTACCCCAAACTGTCAAATTTTCCCAATTGAACATGAACCTTATGCTTGTGACTTAAAGATGAAAATCTATCAAAGAAATTTGACAGATTGGGGTAGCTTGATGTGCTGGCGTCTGTACAACTATCGACAATAGGTAAAAAAACAATTACTTTGTTTTATAAAGCCTTAAAATACGTTTTGAATTTTTCGTTAGGGTGACCATGGTTTATTGTTTACAGAAAACATTCCACCTATTGTGTAAGAAATTATATCTCAAGGATTCTAAATGAAACCATGAATTCAGCATTTTATTCTAGAGGCCCCGTCGGTAATACCAGTGGCGTGCACAGAGTTTTTAGACAGGGTAGGCAGAAATTTAAAAAAGGCAAAAAAAAAACAGAAAAACAACGATCGCTGTACCTACCTACACAGCATGCAACCTGTGAGGCAATAAAATGAATCATATTGTTTTGTTTTGTATTGAATTTACGATTGACTTTGCCTATAGTTTGTACCTATTAAATGCAAATCCGGTGTAGGTAGGTACAGCTACTTTTCACGATACGTGCTTGATTTTTTTTCACCGCTAGATAGTTTTAAAAAAAACATTTTTTTCTTTTCTCTTTACACACACCACCTGAACAACTTTCACAGCGAATTTTAATTATTTTTCACACTATTTATCAATGTTAAAATCTTAAATACATGCCATCATAGCTCACAACCAAAACAAATAAATCAAAACAAACAATGGCGTCCGAATTACTCGGAATATGAAAATAATACGACAAAGAAATTATGGTTGTTTATGTAGTCACAATTCAATAAAACAATGCTACTTTTTAAAATAGTCGCGTAACCAGCTTTGTTCGGAAAACTTAGGTAAGTTTCGTAATTCGTCTCGTTAAAAATCGTAAAAAGCCAGTGACTACCCTGTACGGTTGTGTGCGTTATTCGTTACATTGTGTGCCACGTATGTATAGGAACGCACATTTAATAAATCTGCATGACCACGAGAGCACACATACAAACATTGAGACACGAATAGTTCGTGTCTCTCCCGAGGCACTAAGCGGCGCTAGTGCAACGCAGTGAGAAGTTGCGTCTAATTGCACGAACGAACGGGATATTGTACCGATAATACTAGTGATACGACCGACGCTCAACAGGTGGCGCTGATTTAAGAATAAAGATTTTTGTTAATGGGTAAAATAATATTAGTTTTAGATATTTATCTGATTTAGGTAGGGTAGGCAGTGTCTTTCTGTCTTTATGGACTGCACGCCACTGGGTAATACAATAAAAAATCAGCTGTTTCATTGAAAAGTGCAATACCTATGCGGTCAAAATGTATGGAACAGCTGATTTTTTTGTATAACCGACGAAAACTTTCTTCTCTGGGGGACTAGAATGATATGCTGAATTCATGGTTTCATTTAGAATCCTTGAGATATATTTCTTACACAATAGATGGAAAGTTTTCTGTAAACAATAAACCATGGTCACCCTAACGAAAAATTCAAAACGTATTTTAAGGCTTTAAAAAACAAAATAATTGTTTTTTTTACCTATTATCGGTAGTTCTACCTATTAAAAGTTGTTTACAAAAAAATCTCGCTATTACTTACTTTCTTCGATCGATAATCACGACTTATTTCAACGCAATACTGTAGGTACTACAGCTCCTGAAATATAAATCTAGGATTTTTTGTTGTATTTTTACTAATTTCGACAAATTCAAATCTAGGTTTTACAAAAAATTTCAGACCTCTGCGGTGCTTTTTCAGCGAGATATCGGCGATAACGTGATTTTCACCGTTTCGATGGCGCAGCCATGTGGTTTTAGCCTTCCAGCTTCTGAAATATAAACCTAGGATTTTTTGTTGTATTTTTACTAATTTCGACAAATTCAAATCTAGGTTTTACAAAAAAACTTCAGACGTCTACAATGTTTTTTCAGCAAGATATCGGCGATATCGTGTTTTTCACCGTTTTAATGGCGCGGCCATGGGGTTTTATTAGTCTTGCAGCTCCTAAAATATAGACCTAGGATTTTTTTTTTCTATATTTTTACTAATTCAATCTATCATTTACCTAAATTTCAGGTCTCTGCAACGCTTTAAAGATCTCCGTGGCCGCGCGGTTCTCCGCGTTGCAATGGCGCGGCCACGTTCAAACCCTTATAACTTTTTAATCATAACTTTAACAAATTTATGGTTTTGGGAATCAATTTTTACAAAATCTTGGTAATTTTTGTTTTTTTAATTACGCCGTGGCCGCGACGTTGAAACGGACACCTAAGTTACCTTAGTGGACATCTACAAGGCGTGGCGCAACAAAATGGCTATAATTCGAAGGAGATTGCGCTAAAGCAGTCCGCAAAACTCAAATAAGTACTGTTTTTATAAATTGCAGGTCAATGTCAAGTTCTATGTTGATTAATGTACATAATTTAAGATCGTAACAAATATGGCTTTCCTCTAACTACGTATAACTATGTTGGAGACGGTTTTCAATCGAAACTGGACGACTTGAATGACTATCAAGAAAGTCATTCAATGGGATTATGTGAACTCTTGAGGGTTGCATTGATGATTTAAATTCTGTAAATAAATACATACATACGTCTGACACTGACATTGACCTCCAAATTACAAAACACGTAAGAAAATTTTACGACTAACCGCGATAGCCAAATATGTAGGTTTGATGTCATAACTACATAAGCTTATTATGATGACTAAGTTAGAAAGCGAACTGGTATTTCTACAGCTTGATTATCGCTAGATTAAAGCCGCCTAGGTTTTATCGCCATTAGGGATATTTCTACTTGGACGGACGGAAATCAGGAAAGTTGTTGCACCAGAAAAGTTCTTACACTATTTTAATAAGATTATGCTATTTATGAAAGGGCATGAAAGATAAAATCTTCTGATTTTTAGAAGTTCCAACACGCGTTTTCTCGAACGAAAATCAACGACGTGTCCAAATTAAAGGCATGTTATGTGATCTGACTGCATGCTGATATGATAATTTAGTTGATGCGCGATATGATTTTCACACTAGAAACCAGTGTAATCGTAGTTAAGACTGCAGGATACAAAATAAGACCCCTGGATAATAATAATAAATCTTCTATTGGGTCTCATTCTGTGTCCTTACGAATAATTACACAAAAATCTAAAGTTGTGACACTTACCACACCCAGTTTTTCTGATGCTCTTGCTTTCCACATTCTGATGTTCATTTCGTCAGAGCCAGAGAGAATGTATTTATTGTCCAATGTCCACTTAACACATGTCAGTCTTTGCATTCGTTTTGTATGGTATACATCCCTGGAGTTTCCTTTGAGACTCTCAAATATTCTAACAGTTTTGTCATAGCTGCCAGCTACAAATTCCCGTCCAGTTGGTGCATAATCTACATCTATGACAGCTGATGTGTGTCCCATGTGGATGTTAACTGGTTGTTTTAGTTTCCTTACATCAAATGTGTATAAACTGAAAATGAAAGGGAAAGATATTAGTAAAGTATTGGTACTATAGAACAAAGCAACAGTTATTATTTGATTGCAGTCTTAAAATATATTGCCATTAAATAAGTGATAAAATTATAACATAACATCACGTTTGTTTCCCTGAAGGGTTTTTTTTAAATCATCAAATAACTTCTCCCGCACTTGGTGGAGGACGAGGGTGTGTCATAGTTTTACTGACTAAATCCCACCCGTGTTCCTTCAGTTGCCTGGGGCCACGGTATCTTTTTTGAACAACCCGCACCCCTGGCAGTTCCCTGAAGGGTTGGGCAGTGATGTAACTATAGCAACACCCACAGCAGTGTTTGCATCAAACCAATGAGGCAGTGAAATGATAAATAAATTTATTTAGTATAATTTTAGTAAATACATACTTATAATCCTCATTAGCTACAGTGAATATAAAAGCTTCCATAGGGTTCCAAGACAGGGCATTAGACCTCAGCTCCATTACAACCTTCCTCAAAGGGCCTGATTCACGACAATCATACAGAATGACACTTCTGTCACTTGCACATGATGCTAGCAAGTTTTGTTCTACCTGAAAACAATTAAAAACAAAATTAATTCAGATGGCTTACATTGTTTAATATTATACACTTATTATCTGTTAAATATTTCCAAAAGAATGAGATTTAAAATGTCACCTGATTGAATGAAACATGATGAAGACTGTCCACTCCCCATTTAAAAACTTTCACAGGCTCATTTCTTGTATTCTCCCATAACTGACAGTGTTCACCACATGTTGCAAATATTGGTTTAGTTCTGTGATGTGATACCCCAGTGACTACAGACATGCTGAGCAAAGTGTTTATGGGTTCCTCATCATCAGGAGACTGGACTTCAGCCTTCCATGTTTTAATTGTTTTGTCATCACCAACACTGGTGAATGTGTCGCCCTTAGGTGTGTAACACAGAGCTCGCACCCAACCTTCATGAGCCACGAAATTTCTAGTACATTTCCTTACAGCTAAATCCCACAAACGAATTTCACCATCAAATGCTCCACTAGCCAGAACGGCTAATCTGCTAGGATGTTTGGCGATACTAGAAACGCCGTCTTTATGTCCGTCAAGATTACCAATAAAAGGCTTAGCAAACACCCTTTCAAGTTTAACAGCATTCATTGCGCGCACATATTCACGCGGCGCTTCGAGAGGATGTAAACTTGGATCATAATTCCTTGGTACTGAAACAATCAAGCACGAAATGGTTAGATTAAGAGTAATAAACAAGTTTCGTAGGGCTTATGTAACGAAAATGTATGATCAGATCACTACCATCGTTCTACTGAAAGACTGCACTGCCCGAAGCTCTCAGAAGCCTATCGCAAGCACGGCTTCCAACTTCTAGCGGATATCAAAGAGTATATAAGCAGGCACCCACCTGTTAATATACTCTTTGAAATCCGCTACCTAATCAAATAAATTGCAAAAGACAATATTATTCTCACGTTTGTGGATGTCCCGTTTCGTAGCACGTAAATAATCATCTGGATTCCGGCTAATCACTTTTATTTTCATTTTAGACATCTTGTAAGCCTAGTTACTGTTTATCAGATCAATCACGAAAACAGTCTCTTTACGTTTTAATAATATTATGTTCAAAACATAACCTCAACTCTCGATCTAAAAAAAAACACGACGTTCACCGACTGACAGACATGCTTTCAGTGCTGCCACTCTCTGATTTTAGATTACACAGAGTACATTATTATTGTTAGATTACCTCTAGCTGCTTACGCTGATTAGCTGATACTGCTTTTTCTTCCCCTTAGTAATAAATTAAAATAAATGACAATTAACCATTGTTAAAGATTCAAGGCATCGGTGGTTTTTAGTTCAATCACATTTAATTTTAAAATATTCTTACTGTTCAAGGCTTACACACAACACAAGTTCTAAAAAGTTAATAAGTACAGGCGAATGCTATTTTAATAAAACTGGTCCTTACCACGATGAAGCACGCGTACTTTACGCACGAAACTAAGATTCTTGTGAAATATGATAAAACTATCGTAATACGACTCGAATGCATGAAATTATGAATCATCGGTAGTTTTTACGTTATTTCTAAGTAACACCACGAGACATGAAAAACTTGCGCGTGCAGCACTGTACACGTGACAGAAATGAAACTATGAGATTAACACTATATTATGGTTTAGTGTGAGATTGTGAGGAACAGTTTATCTTTCTTCTCTCTCATTTAACGAAATATGCCGTGATGCATTCTTGAAATTTCACTCTCAATGCTCGTCCATTGGGGTTAAAAACTGAAAACTTATCTTAGGTGACAGCACAGTTCAACGTCTACAAATCGCCATTGTTTTGTTCGTGTTTACTTTTGTCTCGTCATCAAATTAAACGAAAACTAGAAAAAAATGTACGATACACATGGAGTGTAGCACTATTAAAAGACGAGCTAAGGGAATGCGAGGCGTCAACCACTAGTCAGAAAGCATATAAACACATTTACAGTGAGAATATACTGTTGGTAGAAAATGCATATGAGGACAGAATTAAATACCATGGAAATCAGATAATTGTAGACCCGCTTCAACAAAATATCACCTAGCGCCTCAATTGGTACCAGTATTTGTTCAACTCGAGGATGTAGTGGTACAGTCGGCTACACATCAAGCCATAGATTTCCAGTATAAATCGCGAAGGGGCTGTATTATTCATTATGGTTCGCGTTTAGGTTATTAAAATCGTTATGGGCTTGCGTAACGTCTGGATACGCGCTATATATGGAGAAGACCTTTCCGAGGTCTTTGGCCATTACGGCTGCTTCGACCTCCTGTGACATACGGTAGGCACGGGGGGTACAGAACTTCAAGAACACACCATTCAGTGAATTGAACACTGAGGCACCGTTAATGGTCGGGGAGCACGGCTGGGCGCGCCACGGGGGTCGCGACGGCGGTAGGTACGGAGACGCGGGGGTACGGGGTAGAGAGCGCGGGTGCGCCGGTACGCGGGTCCATGAGCGGAGGGATGGGAGTGGGGGTGGGCCTAGCGGAAGCCATCGCAGGGAACGCCTGCTGATGGTTTAGCTGATTCCAGGGACTCGGCCTCGCGCGCTGAGCCGATCCGGGAGTTTCACGGTCGGGGAGTGTTGGCATCACAGAGTACATTAATATATACTGGGTTGGCATGAAGAAGCATTTGTCAATACCACACAGAGTAGGCACAGGAGCGTATCGGGCGGAAACTGGCAGCAGGTATCACTAGTTTATCCATACACTCACATGTGACATATGACTTACACTAAGCTTAGTAAGCACAAAATTCTTCAAAACTTCGTCCACATGAAATTTTTATCTAATATTTCCACATGCCTCGCGGTTTTGCCCGCATAGGTCTCGATTCCTTGGGAATATTGGGATGAAAAGACTAGCGGTCAGAGTGCCGTCTAGTAGAGTGCGTTTCAACAAATAGTTCCTATGCCGTAATGTTGGTAGCAATGTTAACTAGTGCTACTACATTACACTAAATGTGTTTTCTTGTAAATAAGGAAATTTTTAAATGAGATTAGGTTTCCATAAATGTATAATTATTTTTTAGTGATGGTGTTATTAGGATGTTTTAGTCATTTTCCTTGATCCCCATTATGTGAGGATAGGATGAAAAAAAATGATTAAAATTATTTTTGACTATGATTATGAGTATAAGACATAAGCCTAAGGTAGATGTTCAATTGGGAAAATTTTACAGTTTGGAGTAGCTTGATGTGTTGGCGTCTGTACTTATTAAAAAAAACGACCTAAATTACCTACCTTTCTAAATTAAATACGATCAATAATTTTTTCACAAGATAGACAGTTCACAAAATAGTCAATTTTATATAGCAATGGAAGGTTTGCGACTGTTATGGTGGCACCTGAACACACCATATCGGAAAATTGGGCCCTTGTCACTTTGGTCACGCTTACAAAAGTTCTTCACTTTCAACACCATCTGTCTATCACTTCTAAATGTTTTGTGCATGATTCTAAGTCTAACACAGAAAAATAATCTCGCTTTCTACTATCTGAACAGGGAGAGGAGCCACCAATAAAACATAGCAACTATTTGTTGAAACGCACTGTAAGTAAGGTAGCGGTGGGCGATTATGAATGATTTTGATAATCAAATTACTTAGTAATACTAATGTTGATAATCGATTATAAAAGTAGTTACTAAACTTATTTCATAGTCGAATGACGTTATTAATTTGTACTACCAAACTAATAGTGTTGTAAAAGTCGAGAGACTTGAGAGTAGCGGTGGGCGATTATGAGCTGTTAATGCTGTTATGCGTCGACTCGCGACCGCGACTAGTAACTAAATTAGTAATAACTAACTTGTTATAATCGAGATAACTCGAGACATCTTCATAATCGAATGACTTCATTAGTTTATCTCCTAATCGCCCACCGCTACTGTAAAGTAACGTAAGTCTTACTCTTACGTCAGGTACGGTCTAAGTTCTGTGGTCAGTCCTGGTCAGTCCCAGTGTGTATAATGTACTCTGTGGTAGAGATGAGTCGTACGTCGTACTAGGTAAATTTTGTACTAGGTGCACCTAGTCCAATTCCGTACAAAAACTCGATCCAATTACCTGTTCCACCTTGTCCACAAAGAACGCATACTTTAGAGTATGCTTAGTCTTTGCGTACCACCGATACGTCTATGTACAGACACCAGCAGGTCAACCTACCCGAAACTGTCAAATTTTCTCAATCAAATTTGAACCTTATGCTTCAGCGATAAAGTTGAAAACCTATTAAAGAAATTTGACAGATTGTAGTAGGTTGATGTGCTGGCGTCTGTACGTACGTGCGTACGCAGTACGCAGTAATGAATTGTAATCTTCCCTTCATATTTTACACAGGCTTAGGACTGTCAACGTACAGATTTATCTACATTGAAGATTGTTGACGTATTTTAAAAGATTTTCGTTACGAAAACCGATTTCAAAATAAATCCGATACGGGTATCCGATTACGACGTCGGAAAGCCCCGAGTAGGTATCAAAACGGTGGCGGCGAGCCGGGATCACATCCGCGCGAGTCCGTACTTGATACTCGACTGCATTGCATTTAGTCTAAAGTCTTCATTTCGCATCGAGTATTTACAATAACTTGTATGTAAAATCTGCCTAGTAAACTGGTTGATGAAGTCCCGACTACTGTCGAGTATTGACAGACAAAGATGAAAAGACTGCGGCATAGTGTAGTTAAAAAAGGACAATGTATTCTTGGACAACAAGTGCTCGTTCGGTTACTTTTATGTTTATTGAATTATAACCATACTTCAAATTACTGACACACGAATGATCTGTAAAAGGCAAACACGATTGAGCGGCAAAGCAGCTCTGCTATCCCGCTTCGCCGCGCCGGTACTTCGATTCGATTGGGCCACGCGGGTGTCGAGTGCGCCGCTTATGCACAGTGAGACTAGATGGATCGAGTATTTTAAAAGTTGGAATAGGTGATACCTAGTCTCATTAAATACCTAGTCCCTGGATCTGTTCTAGTATATACGCATCATCTTTACTCTGTGGTCCAGTCTGCAGCACAGAACACTTATACTGTCTGAGTCAGTGAGAGTGCTGGAGAGAGCCGAATTGGGTGTATTATTGTGATATTGTTTGATGCTCAGAATAAAATTATTTATGCTTTCAATTCGTTAAAGTGATCATTAGCAGTGTATCGACCAACTCTTCTTTCGTCATAGCACAGAGGCATACTCAATCAAACTGCTGGTAGTGGATTCGCTGCAGCCTGTAAGTCAAATAAATATTGAACAATAATTTGATAATTCTAGAGCAGGAGCTTTTAATCCCTCTCATAAAATCACGTCTAAAAATTAGTTCATTATTTTCTAAAATATAGTTCGGCATGTAACTTGATGTGATTTTGTGGAATTAGTTCTTGATGTAATTAAAATACTTTTCAAATCACAATTTATTGTCATTCAAAGGTTTCATATAGTTTTTCTTCTCCTTACCTGTTTATTTAATTTGGGAAAACAAACAGTTACACAAACATATTAATAAATAGGTCGTGAAATGAAAAGAGATTACATATTTGTAGCTTACAACGGTATCCACATCTTAAATACTACATAATTCTTACGAAACTTTATGTTATGTTTATTATCTATATCTATATCACGATTTTTTCTAAAAATGGTTATGATTATCTATTTGATAGAGATTCAATACAATTTTGTAAATCAAAATGCTCCCTTAAAATTGCTTGAAAATGCCTTCTATACCACTTCACCTTTTATATAATTGCCTACCTATAGAGCTACAAAGTACCCACAGCAGTGGGACAATATTGGATAATTTAGAGAAAATCTAATTGAATTACCGTTTAATGAAAACAATGAATTTAAAAAAATCCTTTTGTTAAAGTGAGTGTTGTGCAGATTTATATTAAACAAAAAAATTGGCATGAAATCTATCAGTCTTCCTGTATTCCCTTTTTGGGTTGAGTTTGGCGTACAACGTTTCTTCTCTTCTGTTCTTGTTTGTCAGTAAACTGTTCCATGGTTCTTATTTACCCAGAAACGTTTGTCTGGATAGTAGTTAAATAAAGGTGCTGAAGGTTGTTTCATAATTCAAAAAATCTTACCTCATTAAAAATTCTTTCTAGCCTACAGGATGTTATTTTTCAGCATTAACACCTCTGTAGAAACTATTTTAAAACACCATTTATTTAGATCCAGACCAGACCTCAGTAGAGATATCAAGAGTAGTTATTATAAAATATACTGTTTCTAAGCAATTTTTCTTCAAGCCCTACAGACAGTGTATTATTTTTCAGCATTAACACCTCTGTAGAAACTATTTTTAAAACACCATTTATTTAGATCCAGACCAGGCTTTAGTAGAGATATCCAGAGTAGTTATTAAAGAAAAACTGTTTCAAAGCAATTTTCGTACTTTTTCAACAAAGCAAAAAAAGGTATTGTCTGTATCAAAAGTCTGTAAAATGCTCGTTTAGGAAAAGCGCGTAAACGTGATTGTGTCGAAACAATGTGAGCGTTTACGCAGCGTTTGCATTCGACGAAAATTTTTCCCGCCCCTAGACTAAGTGAGGAGCAAGTAACTCCACTCTAATTCTTATCCCAAAGTGAGATTTTCAAAAGCTCAAAAAATTCTGAGACAGATCAAAATTGACTGGCCATAAAGAGCTTTGGGATGCCTAAACCAGAATAAAGTAAAGAAACCCTAGCTACCTTAGTTAGTTTGTGATCACTGATTTATTTGCCGAAAATGTTTGTGTCTTGTATCGTGTTGACATTGAATAGGTACTTACGTTCCTACTTGAATTTCATCATATTTTGCAAAAAGAAGTGGGCCGAAATAAGTAAATATTAGTTATGTTGCGGTGTCTCTCAAAGATGTTTGCCCAAAAGCGAAATTGTGCTGACAACTGTCTTGGGTATCTGCGGTAATTGTTTTGAATAGTATTATTTTATATTCCTAAGTACTAAAAAGGAAATATAACGCCTTATAAAGAAGTCACACCATACATTAGGGCAGGCAGCATCACAAAAAAGCATTCCGATCGTTTACCGTAATAGGTCATCCATGCGACTTTTTGCGATTCAGAAGCGATACAGTCGCGATGCTGTAGCTGGTTGTGAACGTTCGCCCACTTAAAATTTTTCGCGATAGTCGCAATGCAGCAAAATCGTAGAACCTTCGTAGAGAAAATTCGGAATACCTTTAAATTAACAATCGTAAAATGAATCCAAAGTTGATGCCCAGCACGAAGTGTACAGGGCATCAACTACGACTTTTCCGTACGATCAGCAACAAAAGTCGATTCACAGTTAAATTTTTTCACCACTCACCAAATTAAAAGTAACGGAATAGAAATACCCTAAGATCGAATTGTAATCAAATAAGAAAATCGTTAATTTAAACATTTTCATCCGAATTACCGAATTTGGTCTTTAACCGAGGCTCAGAAGTCGGTCCAGCAGGCAGTGGGTGGTTACATGACAAAACTTTTTGACAGTTCAAAAGTGCTTGTAAATGGTTTAATTGAAATAAATGCTTTGAGTTTGAGTTTGAAAAAATAAACGAATTACAATCATTATATTCTGTATGATGAATTTTGCCATAACAATCTGCTGATAAGCTCAAAAGATCTATGGTCACGTTATACTGTACATTAATTAGGCTGAAACAATAAACTTCATGCTAGGCGGTCGCAAATCAATGTAAAATCATCAAGCGCTCCCCTAATGTATATAGCACGTATTAATAAAGGACGTCATCTCGTCACACATGTAGTTGGATAAGGTCACCGCCTCGCTAGCTGCTCAATGGCAGTATTTTGTTCGTTGACCCGCGAACGGCTACGTTGGCGCACGCTCGGTTTCGAGCAGCATTTGTTCAAGGCCCAGATTTTTACATTTTGGTCTCCTTTTGGTGCAATAGTGCATAGATTAATTTTGATGACGCCTTTGTGTATCGTAAATATTTGGCTCATTTACTGTTAGTTTTTTTTTTGGTAAGTACATATAAATAAGTAAAAATACGGGTATCATACCAAACCATTTTAAATACCAGTTCACAAAAGCAAATTGTTATTTGATTTTAAATTAATGATTTGGGCAGATAGTAAACAAAATTTGGTCAAAAATAAAATGTGTTTATTTTTGACCAAATTTTGTTTACGCATGTGCCTAACGGTTAATGAGAATCTCCCGGGAAAATAACACTGTCAATAATGACGTGAATGCCGTTATGTTTCTTCGAAGTTTCTTGAAACCAATACCAACCAATGTGGTACCAATATCATTGTTGTGTTATTCCTACGGTGCAAAAAGTAGAAATATTTTTTAATTCTCAAAACACACTACCTATATAAAACACTAGCTTTTTCGTGCCTATTTCCTCAAACACGGAAAATATTATGGTACCAATTAAAGTAGTTCGATTACTATGTGTTTTGGCAGATTATAATACATATAATCTGAACATGCATGTGTTAAGACCTAGTCACTGCCCCAATTATTAATGTCCTGAATAACTATGAAAAAGTAACATTTAAATTCATTGCATAGTTCAAACGAGCGAGGAACAGACTTACAAAACGTTTGGCTCTAGGTACCTACTCTCTTTTAAACTTGTTGTGTAGTTCATGTCAATGTAGTATCGTAAGTCTTCGAGAAAAATATTCAGAGCAGTAGAACAATATTCGATAGCGTATAGTGAAACATTTTGTTATCGTTATTATACAGATAATAAAGCGGTCAGTTGCCGGCCGGCTTCCGTAATATTCCGTACGCGCCTATAATCACGTCCACCACAGCGGAATCCTGCTTGATTTTTTATGTAAAAATAAATATGAACCATAATAAACATGTCTTAAGATTTTATCAAAATCCTGCTGGTGACGGGAACAGAAATTATTTTAAATGATAAAAATCTTCGCTGCCTTGTCTGTGACATGCGAGTCACGAGTCCAGGATACAGTCCGCAAAAAAGTCGCAATAAATGATTTTTTCGCACAAGATACTGACTCATAAACATTAAAGATGTCGCGAAAGGATTAAAACAAATCGTTTTGGATATTTTCAATTTTGGTAAAAGGAAGGGTGGGCCCATTCAGTTCATTCGACTTATTTAAGCTCTTTACGAGCCGGGCCGGTCACAGTGAATTGGTAAGGTAATACCGCGAGCAGTCATTGCCCGACCGGCAATATAAATCAATCGAAATGATTCGCGCATTGTTTGCTTCATACGTAATTGTTATGGTACTGTACAATCTGTACGATGGCTTACACGTAAGCTTTGGAAATTTTCTTTTAAATTGCTGAATGGGCCGACTCTTGACCTCGATCACGCTTGATGGAAAGCGATTGGTGAGGTCTATGATGAAACGAGCGTGCCCACAACATGCCTGCTCAATCTAGCTTTGAAGGAAGACGGGTTAAACGGAACACAGACGCTGGCAGACTGTTCCAAGATTTGACTGTACGCATAATATATGTGGAGGAGAAATGTTGAGTACGACTGAAACGTCCAGTTTAAACTTGTATTAAATCTTTGTTTCTGAAATCATCAGACTGAAATATTGGTAGTCACAGCGTACTTAACTAAATTACGAAGTTGTCCTATCTAAGGTCATCTTCGGGTCTTGAACAAGCATCTACAAGAGTCTTGTAGAAGTTTCGAGAAAAAAAGTCTTCAAAATAACTTAGCCATTAATAAGGTTTAAACCGTTGCGAGCCGGTCGTTGTACTCAAACATATTATAGAGCCAATTTGGTCTCGTAAGAAAAAAATAAAAATTCTTCAAGATTTTGCCAGAACTTTGTTTATTCCAATACTTACGTCAACTAAAATATTGACTAACGCCAACTTGTGGTTTTGTGTATCGTACGTATTAAGCCGAAAAGGTTCACGAAATACTTTGGTTTTCCCCGAAAGCACTGATATTTGGTCCTGAGGAAGTCAAGTGAAAATACTTGCGAGAATTCCGACAATAAAAATTATAATCCTTTAAAACAAGGATTAAGATCAATCAATCAGCCATAAGCGTGCATAAACTTAATTAAAGCTTCCGAAGTTCCGAGTTTTACGATTTTTTACTACTTGCCTATTCATTTGCTGATTATATTTTATGACCAAGATCAATAAATTAGGTTGCAAATCGCATGTCACAGCCACATTTAACACCTAAGAATATAATAATTTATCACACAAAAATATAACTAGTTTTTTTTTTATCAGAATGAGAGCCGAGAGGCCATTTCTTAAACCAGTTATGAATTTGTGAAGCATATTTCTAATAATAAATTATTGGCACATTATTATGTAAAACTTAGATTCTTTAACTGTAAAAAAAGGTTTTAGATTAAATTCTGCTATTTTATGATATGTCGAATTGTCGACCAGTCGAATATGAACATTACTTATTTCATTGATAAACCAGCATGTCACTGTTGTATGTTTATTTTAATTTTAAATGGACTCAAAAATATAAGAGGTTCTCAATCTCCTTTCCTCATGTATACAGGGTACCCAAAAAATTCAGAAGCATTTTTCGGAAACAATCGCTGGTCATAAGCGTTTAGGACACAATTAGAGAGATTTTCAGTTAGCAATAATACGTTGACAATAAGAGTAAACTCATGTGGCCTAAAGAGTCATAGGTATATTCTAATCTTAAAAAAGGAACCACGGTAAATGAGTCTGTATATTTTTCTTTATTTCTTAGAAGTGGTTCTAAAAGTACTAGCTCATAAAATTTGACTCATGTAATCAAAACTCGCAGACTAACGTCCTACGGAATATTAAAAAGAGTAGGTATATGTGACACTTCTACGGAATTTATTTTAATGGTTCTTTTTGTTTCTAGGTTTGTAAAGTCATGAATATGGTTCCTAATTTGAACTTGCTGCACGTAATATGTTTCGCACTGTTATTCGATCTGTGTGTGCGCACGCACGCGGAATTATTCACAGCAATAGCAGAAGTAGAACATTTGCTGGAGACTCACAAGAGAATAATAGATGATTTAGACTTTTATATTAATAAGGAAGAAAGCAGACTTTTGAATCTAAAGAGGTAATAATTGAAATAAGTTGGAATAAGACAGAAAAATAAGCACTCTACAAAGAAAATTGGTTTCCGGGTGGATGTACAGTCACCGAAAGAGATAAGTAACCCAGGTCATCAGATATATTTTAAGTTTAGTAAGAAACCGATGGTTGTTTTTGAATAAATTTTAATTCAATTAATATACCTTGTTTACTTATCTCTTTTGGTGACCCTACCTGACAGTACCTATAACATTTTCATTTTATTCACAGGCATTTGAATCTCTACAAAAAGGAACATGAAAGAGCAATGGAGGATATTCCCAATTACTTGGGTAATCCAATCAATGCTTTCACCCTTATAAAAAGACTGACGACAGATCTTGATCATATTGAAGATAGTATTAAGATAGGAACAGGTAAGTTTTATTTATGCTATTTATAAGATAATCCCTCACAAGATCATGATTTATTGTTGTATATTGATAAACCATGAGTATCTATGAAGAAAATAAGCACTCAGACAACATTTTTGGGCCGTATTTCACCCACTTTTTTGTATCACCATGCGGAAATCATGTCTGAAACGAAACGAACATTGAAATGATAGAGTGGCACAGATCGTGGCAATAAAGTTTAGTTGCGGCTTCATTGATTTGATCTGGTTCAAATAGATGATGTACGAGAGGTTTTATTGGGATAAATCTTCATTAAAACGCAAATTTAATTTTTTTTGGGAGGCCTATTCACTTTAGTTCTATGTTCATCAGATTTCCCAAGTTGTCATTATTTTTAATTTGCCTGTGAGGTATCAAGGTAGGACTTACTATTAACAAAGTCTCAGGGAAACGCATAATGCACATATAAAGGTTTTAATCAACGCCACACGGTCATAACAAAAAGATAATAGGCAATTTATGGCTTGGAAATGTTTTATTAAATGAGACAATAGCATTCTCGCGATCACGAGAATCGAGCGAAGCATTCACCATCATTCAAGCTGATTAAGGCTGAATTATACTCCCAAAGAAATATCAAGTGTCACAATATAATGATACGCGAATTATGTTTTCTATCTGGGAACTATGAAACCTTAATGAGGTGTTATATTGTTTCCCACCAAAAGTAATGAAGGTGACAGAAACTGTCTGTATTAATTCGTTTTAGAACATTTTTACTGTGCCAATTAAAGCTGCGTAAGATGACTCCTTGGCACAGATAGACAAACATGTAAGGAGAAATGCAGCTATTGTCCAGCAGTGGGAAAATATGGGTTTATAATCATAAAAATCACCAAAATCTTACTTCTTGATATTGAGTTGTTTTACAATGATTGCAGAATACATAAAGAATATTACAATGAACCACGAAGACGTGAAGTATCCCGCTTTGGAAGATTTGACGGGGGCTGCACAGGCGCTCACCAGACTTCAGGATACCTATCATCTGGATGTGAAGGACCTCTCCGAAGGACTGCTCAACGGGGTCGCTTATAGGTAATTTTTAGCTGGTCGTTCCTTCACACACACACACAATAGGCTGCCTGCCCATTAAAGCAGGAGGAGTAGAGAGGTACAAACATTAGCCCATGTTGTATCATGAAGTTCTCACTTCATGTGAATTTAAGATAATTTCGTTATTGTTTTCAAACTAATATAAGATACTTTTTGCACATTAACAGGTCAGTAAAGATAAGATAAGAAACTCAAGAAGTAAGGAGCTTCCTTCTCGTTATAGCTATCAATCGAGTTTTTTTTTTCCTATATGAAGACAAAGCAATCATTCAGGGGTTAACTACAATTTACTTTTTAAAAATCGTGTCATATGATAAATACCTGTCTACATTGTTTTTAGTTTCACAGATATCTAAACTAAAGTATAAGCGATGCGCTAAGTGTAACTAATTCTACAATTGTGTCTTTAGAAACGTGAAGCATAACTTAACGTTTTAGCTCTTAACACTATACTAATACAATATACTTAGTGTCACGAACATCGTGACACTAAGTATGATTTGTGTTTGCATAATAACTTACGTCATGTTAAGTAATAGTTTAGCATGTCTTTAGAGACATATTGTTGCCAGCTAATAGTTTTGGATTTGTAGACTGTTATATTTATTTCCGATTGTAAAACCCGTTACAATAGGAACGAAAGATGTCATAGTTGTAATACATGTGGCACTTTTTTATCTACTGACAATAGGATAGATAAAATAAAACACAATTTAATAGACAATAAGCATGATTTTTTTCAAGCTTGTGCCAGCTGCTTTGCTACAATCACACGGGAATGTACTACGGGAATAAAAGTATATTATGTGTTAATCCACCTTATAAACTATTTATTTGCGCGAATTTCACTGTTTTTCTTTTCAGCTGTTTTTGATGATGGAGTAACAAACATCAAAGCATACACACTTTCACATTATTTTATAATATTAGTAGGATTGTAACAGGTATCTATTACAATAGGAAAGTTAACACAACTACTTAATTAGTTGTATCCTACTATAATGCGATATTAATGAAAAAGAGTATGTCATTTCAGTTAAAAATAACATTTTCAAGACATATTTATTATATTGCCCTTATCCCAATTTATTTGGTATCGATGCAATATGTCCGTCTTCCATACTTTTATATTAGTCATCTTCTCGGTAGTCACTCAAGGAAATACTGAGATTTTCTTGAATCAGCAGGCTTAGCACGACCACCGATTTGTCGACGGAAGAATAGACATGACTATTAACTAAATGATGTACAATAGGAGAAAATAGCTATGTTTTTCTATTAATTATCACAGTTATGTGTTCTAAACGAATCATGATTTTGTAGATAATCGTATATACTTTGTGGCCGTCGAGTAGAAAGTTTGTTGTCAGTGTGATTTTCACGGTTTGGTAAGAAATATTCTTCTGAAATAGTCTACATATAGAAGGACCTAGACAAAGATCGTTAGAAACGAAAGACAAAATGACAGATTGTAGAAGGATATTACGGTGCGATGTCAAAAATGCAGAAACAAAATGTCACCTTGTATTGTAAAAGCACTGTCTATTCTTCGTAGAAATAGAAAACGTCATGCTAAACCGGCAGTAGTTCCTTTGCAAAAGCTAAAGGAACTCTCAGAAACTACTGGTCCGATTTGAAAAGTTATTTCAGTGTTAGATAGCTCATTTATCGAGGAAGGCTATAGGCTATATCATCACGCGAAGACTAATAGGAGCGGAGCACCAATGAAGAATGTTTCAAAATCGGGGTTTATTTTGAGAGCTTCCGCTGCGTGCGCTGCTTAAACGGTTAAAGTTTCGCAAAAATTATGTAAGACAGAATTGTTCCCCTTTCAGAGTTCTAAAAAAAAGTCCACGACTGCATATGTTTATCTTTTAAGGTTGGCTCACTATAACGTTTTTATGCTAACCTTTGTTCTAAAATAATGCATTATTTGTGAAGGGGTTGAACGCGATAATCGCAGGAACCGCTGGTTCGAATTGAAATATTCTTTTAGTGTTGGATAGCCCATTTATCGAGGAAGGCTACAGGCTATATAACATCACGCTAAGACCCTTAGGAGCTGAGCAAAGAGAAAAAAAGACACGAATATGAAGTACTCGCACCGGCAGGCGGGGCGAGCGACGGGGTGGATCGGGGGGCAAGAAATTTGACGCGAATGAAGTCGCGGGCAGAAGCTAGTGTTTGATAATGTGACATAGGCTGCCGTGCCCAAATTATTTTGTTGCGTGCCACTGGTTCGCCATGCCTGGGGGGGCCCAAGTCTGCTATTTTTATAAATTCGTCATTCCAACACGATCTCATTGTCATTTTGCTAAAAGTTCGTAATCTGCTAAATCCATAATGGTCGATCATTGGTCGGTCAATGGTCTCGTAATAGAATTGTGTTATAGTATAATGGCATTGCCGTATTGCCATTATTCTAAAACTCGTTAGTAGAAATGATTTTCCGAAAACGACTACTAAATTTGAACATTTATTCATGCCCGATTTTATTTAGATATATTTATACATATTATTGATTAGTTTATCAGTGTTAAATTTTAGCAGAGGACCGCCTAAGTCAGTCATTCATTTGTCATTATGTACGAGATTACCAATAAATGCCATTTCTTTCAATGGAGTGTCAGTGGCTGACCAATCGAAAGTCATAATGACGCCATTATATTAGTAGATTACCAAACTTGTCAAAATCAACAATTTTGAAATCAATGATAGACCATTCTGACACTATTGTAATAGCAGACTCGAGGCCCTGGACTAATGATTCCTTTAGCACTTCGTTTGAAGAAAACAAACATTATAGTGCTGCCCGCTGGTGCCGCATGCTGGCCCGTAGGTTCGCTCGATGTACTAAAGTAGTAAAGATAACTGTTTCTTAGGGCATATTGCATATTATAAATGCGACCAGAACCAATGACGTTAAGAGAGACCGTATCAGTAGTTCCTTCAAAGGAACTGCTAAAGGAATTAGTGAGCACAAAGGTCGCTTTCTAGCTTTTTCATCTTTCACACAGTTTATTCATGTTTATTCTACATCATATTAATGTTATATGTTCATTTCAGTTCCCCAATGACCGCAGGCGACTGTTACGAGCTCGGACGCGCATTGTACAACGAGAAAGATCTAACAAACGCGCGCGCATGGATGGTGGAGGCATTACGCAAGTTAAAGGAAGAAAATATTCCCTATTCTTTCACTGAGGGTGACATATTGGAATACATCAGCTTCTCTTATTATTTGCTTGGTAAGTGTTCTTTATATCTATTGAAATGTAAGATAATAAATGGTGGGGCTTGTGGCTAAGTAATAAACAGTCGCACGGGTCGATCGATCAGGTTAAGCTACGCTTGACGCGGTTGGTCCGGGGATGGGTGACCACCTTTACATACCAAGACTCCTCCGTGCCTCGGAAAGCACGTTATGCCGGTGGTCCCGGCTGTCATTTGTGGATCTTTGACAGTCGTTACGGGTCGTCAGAATCCCTAAACTCTTGACAACCAGCCTTACCAAAGGTATCGTATTATCCAGTAACTGGGTTGTGGAGGTCAGATAGGCAGTCGCTCCGTGTAAAATACTGGTATCCAGCTGCATCCGGTTAGACTGGAAGTCGACCCCAACTTAGTTGGGAAAAGGCTAGGCAGATGATGAGGTGATGTAAGATAAAAAATATGAGAACATCAAATGAACGCAGACCTGCGTCCAAGTATGAATATAGAACGATATTTGTGTCTTCATGATTTCAATATCCTATGTTGGGTACATTTTTGAAGATACATAGATCAAAATCAAAAAGTCAAAATCAGAAGTCATTTATTCAAACTAGGCTGGTGTCAGCATTTTTTGAACGTCAAAATTACATGAGACAGTCCCCCAAAACGCCCGCCCTTCACCACTTCCTAGTGCTTTAGCTGGGAAGAAGAAGATATTACCGTCACCAAAAATTTGCAGAAAAAGCGATTATGATACAAGAATGTTATCTTCTTCTGCCAATAGGGCATTACTTTACTCACTAATGATAATAACAGTATAAATATCCTTCCGATAAGGCCCTAGATTTTTACACGCTTTATATTAGCTTCACTTGTATGTTTGTTTGTTTGTTTGTAACCGAGTCCTTAGGGCGCGATTTTGACCCACTTCAAACGGTCAGATTTAATTTAAACTTTGTAGACTTATCGAGGACCGATGACAATTCAAAAATTTAAAAAAAACAAAGAAAAACTTAAAAATCACGCTTTTGTTAGCAGAACGAAAAAATAGTAAAAAATTAATAGTTTTAAAAACCAAAAAACACGCTTTAAAAAGCAAACTAAAAAAGTTGAAAATAATTTAATTCTATTAAAAAGTGTGGGGTGCTTGATATTAATTGATTATAAAAATACTTCAAAAAGCATCCCACACTTTTTAATAGAATTAAATTATTTTTTACGTTTTTAGTTTGGTTTTTAAAGCGTGTTTTTTAGTTTTTCAAACTATTATTTTTAGTAGTATACAGGTAACAAAATAATAAATGATTATTGTTTCCAGGCGATACAAGAAGTGCTCTAGAATGGACACACAAGCTGCTAGCTGTAGACCCCAAGCACACGCGCGCTAGAGGCAACGTGCCGCACTATCAGAAGAGCATTGCTGAAGAAGAGCAGAGACTGAGAAAGGAACGGCGCGGGGTACGTTCTATAAACTTTAAGTTGACTTAAGTTTTAAACTAAGATTTGAATCATAACCAAAAACATCTCACAACCCGATTGCTAATAACTTACTTACTTAATCAGCCTATAACGTTTCCACTGCTGCGACACAGGCCTCCTCTCTATGAGAGTGACTAGGCCATAATCCACCACGCGGGCCCAGTGCGGGTTATTGGATGTCACACGTCTTAATTTTTTTTATTATAGGACATGCCGGTTTCCTCAAGATGTTTTCCTTCACCGTTTTGAGAGCAGTAGTGATGAAATAAACTACTCAAAGTACATAAAATGGCCTGCCTGAGTTCGAAACCACGACCTAGACGGGCCGTCTAGACGGCCCAGACGGCCGCCCGACACAAGTCGGGGCCATTATGACTGAGCCACCACTGCTCTCAACTCTCTCTCTTTCTATCTCTCTCCTTCTATCTCTCTCTCCTTCTCTCTCTCTCACTCTTTCTCTCTCTCTCTCTTTCTCTCTGTCTATTATTCTCTCTTAGCTCTGCTAATGATGCTTGTATCATAAGCAGAGCACACAAGCATTGAAATACAAAAAACCCAACATACACAATCAGCGTCTCAAAAACGTCCGCATAAATAGGGCGCAATGTGCGCAAGCAATAGGTTAATAGTATCGTCAGTCATCTTTCAGATAGTCTTTTAGGATATTGCTTTGTAAAAACCACTTGAAGTCATGCAAATTCAGGTTACAGGTTGAATTTGCAAAAAAAATGTGTTTTATCATTACTATAACCACAAACGTATAATTGGGGACAGTTTCGAGTGCTACTTTTGTTCGAGACTGTTTTTATATATCAATGGATACAAGTAAATAAAACCAAAATGATTATATTTTTCTTTTACCAAATAATGTTTACTTATAAAAGTTATAAAGTGGTGTAGGGTTGAATCTCGCTTGGCAACAGATGTGTTTTTAGTCACTTGATTGAATTAATTGTCGACATAGGTAGGTCTTGCTAATGAATATTAACTGTTAGGTTCTATCACAATACAGTATATTAGCACGTGTGCACGTGGGTTGTGATAGCGGCAAGGTCACCTTGTATTCATCCTTGTGTGCCGAGTCTATGAATCATTTTATGTATTATCGTGGGGAATAGATCCGTCTGGCCGGGAATAGATCCCTAACAGTGTTATTGCTGTGTGTAACGTGACTATTTCTTAGTCAAACATCTGGTGTGTGTGATATATTCCTACTAAAAAAAAATTGTAAAAAACATAAACATTATGATTAATACATACTTTTTACTGTTTTAATCATTTCTAGTTATACAGGTCAATAATATCGATTTCGTATTATTTATGTGAATACGTCATATTAACAGAAAATTCAATGTAAAGGTCAATAACTTGTTTATATAAGTTAACAAATATTATAATGAGATTTGATTTGATTTTTTATGTTAGTTTGTTACGGTTTGACGCTAAAATGACTGAACAGATTTGGTTGGAATTTAGTATATGGGTAGACCTGTGGCTGTATTAGGACATAGGATACTTTTTATCCCGAGATGTCCATGGGATCGATACTTAAGCGGATGAAACCACGGGGCGCATCTAGTACATTGTATAATAATTTGAATATGAACAAAGCATTTTATATTATTTCATGGATTACTTAACAGCTTTTTTTGTCATCTCCATAAAAAACCTGCAGGCTTAATCGAGAATGGTAACGGATAACGTTAAACCATTTTTCCTTAAAGATAAAAATACCTCCCAAAAACAAGAAAAACAAGTCTTATTATTATGTTATTGAAGCACATTTCTACAAATTACCATTATTTAAATTAAATCTCTGAAGTCTAATCTAATTTTGCCATAAAATATTATTGGTTGGTCTACAGGAGACTGGTGCGGAGCAGCAAGAAGAAAAACCGGTTGAATTGACCGGCTATGCTAAGGAGAGAAAAGTCTACGAGTCGCTGTGTCGCGGCGAAGTGGACATACCTCTCGCTATTTCTACAAAGTAAATATATTTTTAATACTCTATTATTTTAAAACTAAACCATACAAGTGCAAGTAGGACGGTGAATATTTGATACGGGATTTCTGAAAGCCATACTGAGTCTCATGTCATCTCGCTCCGATGTTATATGACCCCGACCACTACTTACGTATTTGTATACCATTGCTTATTATGGTGTACATTATAAAAAGCATTATATCTAGATAGATAGAATAATATGTGCTCCGACGCTATGGTACCAGCATGGTCTGATTAATAACTTTTTGACATGGACACATGGACGTCTTGCTTTATTTCAAAGCTTAGTCATAGCGCACTTGTATGATTAGGTAAAATAATCTGATTGGTAGTCGATACTAGAAAGTAGACTCCCTTAGCACACATTTCCAGGCATGTTTTTGTCTTCCAGGCTAGCTTCTTCTGGGATAAAGTCTGTATTGGAGACATAACCACTATTTATTATTGCATGGAAACAATTTATTGGCAAAAATATTGAGTCACCTTATTTGTATTCTCATGGTCGTCAGTCGTCACACGATCATTGCATTTAAAATGTTATAAAAAGACCAATCTGAATCATATTACATTGACCCTACCCATTTCGTCCCAACTTTCGGTTACTTCGTTAAAACAGTTTTGATGTCCGATCGATTGAATAATGTCCACCGTAACGCATCGTTGAGTCACATTAAGGCACTACAGCTTTAAATTGTCATACTCTTATTTCATTGTTCATAGTGAAATCTCTATCGCACTAAACTTTATTCATTTCGCCGCAGGTTGCGAGCACTAAAATAAAACGTTGTTGTGTGTAATGACATAAACGAAAGTAAAACAAACGCAGCTGGTTTCGTAATTGCATTTATTCATTTTGTTCTTCAATTAGTTAGTGTATCAACAATTACCTGGTTAACATAACACGTTAACCTGTCACTGTAAACAAATAACTACATAATTTGATGGGCGATAATCCATTAACTTCCTTTTGACAAGGTAGGTCAGTACCTACGTATGCTCCAGTGAATTTAGCACGAATTCGAGTCAGGGTCGGCGAGTACCCCGTATCCTGTATGTTTTGTTATGCGTATCTATAGGTCGTTTGTTTAAAGCCGGATGGGTAGATTTATATTTGAGTGCATTGGTGGCTCAGTAATAACGGTAGCGACTTACGTGTTGTAGATCGTAGGTTCGAACCCAGACAGACGCTTTACTTTGTGTACATTATTTCATCACCCGTGCTCTCAAAACGGTGAAGGAAAACATCGCGACGTAACCGGCATGTCCTAGAGCCAAAAACTCGAAGATATGAAAAAAATGTTCTACCAGACATATTATTCGAAGCCATGTGATATCTACCAATCTGCACTGGGCCCGCGTGGTGGATTACAGCCCACTCCCTCTCACAGAGAGGAGGCCTGTGTCTCAGAAGTGGGAACATTATAAGTTGAATAAGAGCTACATTTTTATATTAGATTAGTAGGTGTCTTCCTCCCGTCTGGGAAGAATGCGATATGCGATTTTAAATTCGAAAACCGGGCTTTAACATTATGCTAATATCGTACCATTATTTTTTATTACCTTTGCCTTTGATTCACGTTAAAGTCGCTAAATGAAGTTAATAGAATTATCATTAAAAAAAAACTAGTTCTATTCTTATGTAAGTAACTGTATATGGTATGGTAGTCTTCCCACGCATACAGTTACAATGGAATTTTTAAAACCAAGTACTTCTATATTAGGTAGGAACCGTAAATCATGACTGATTTTGCAGGTATGATTGTTGAATTCAAACTATACAAATGTAGGTTAAGACACATTTTTTATCGCAGTAATTAAAACTGCTTTTTAATTTAATTACAACTAAAAATGTTGTGAGTCAGATTACATTAGTACTAGTGATGTACCGACTAGTCGGCCCATTTTTTATTCGTATCATTATGCTTAAAAAATTTAAAGACGGTGATTGAAATGAAATTGAAATCTTTACTGTTGTTATGTAATAGATATGTTGTTATGGTATAGAATCAGTTTTACAGTTTACTTTTAGTATAATCTATAATAGGATAGGAAATTAGGACCAATGTCCAAATCACATAAACAATGATAGAATAAATGCAAAGTAAACAAAAACATGTCCCGACAATTCCGCCTGGTCGCTGGGCACCGAAAGCGTAGTCACGAACATTACCGATGTCATCCGAACTCAACCGAAAGCCCTGAAGCCGACTAGTCGGCTAGTCGGCCAAAGTCATAGTCTGCCCATCGTTAATTAGTTGTTACTCCACGTTCGCACAAACGTAAAAATATCGCGACCGGGATTTTTCCGCGCGCTGGATCTTCAACGCAATGCTTAGCACCGAGAGTTGAAAATCTAACAGAGAGTTTTTTAACATGCTGCGAGGCACTCTGTTGTATTTTCAATGCTCGCTTCATCACCGAGAGTTGAAAAACCAGTGCGCGATATAACCCTGTCGCGAAATTTTAACGTACGGGCGAAAGTGGTTTTCTTCTCAGCAGAAACATTGAGAAATGGAGTAGTTGGTATTGTAAAAGATCTCTTTTCTAACTTTTCACCTTATTTTTTTGTTTAATCTTCATCTCCCTTGAATAAATGATTTCAATTTGTTTTTTCTCTTGTCATCCACAGGTTAACATGTCGTTACCTCACAGAGAACCATCCGTTCCTTCGCCTGGCGCCCATCAAGATGGAAATGATGTATCTCAACCCTGATGTAGTCATATTCCACGACGTGATTAGCGATGGAGAGATTGAAATGGTCCAGAAAATGGCCAGGCCTAGGGTGAGTCAAAAGAACATCATTTCATATCAAGCAACAGGGAATTATTTACTTTAAAATTTAATTTAAAAACATGTGGCCTTTTTTTGGTTTGGCCTGCAGATATCACTAATGAATCGCAAATGTCATCGTTCTCGCTAATTCCTAACCTTGACTTTTATTGCTGTTATAAATAAATTAAAACATTCGATTAGTTAAGCTTTTTTATCGTTTTTAACAGAATCTCAGTGATCAAGGTTACTTACTCGAATTTACATCTTCTTTAACATTTTATTATAAAGACTTAAATATCCAGTCAGAGAAATGGATTGTTTAGCAAAATTAACTTTCCACTGAAATAATTCAAATATTGAAATCACAACAGCTGTCCCGATTTATCAAATGACTATTTCGTCAACTGCCCCATGTTTATTTATTTTATTATTTAATACTAGCTTTTGCCAGCGGCTTCGCCCGCGTGGAGGTCGAAAACTATCCCACGGGAACGTAGTACCGGGATAAAAAGTATCATATGAGTTATTCCAGGTTACAAGCTAGCTGTGTACCAAATTTCATTTAAATTCGTTCAGCCGTTTTTGCGTGAAAGAGTAACAAACATCCATACATACATCCATACTCACTAACTTTCACATCTATAATATTGTAGGATCTGGATGACCGAACTTTTTTTTTTTTTCTTTTTCTAAAAATGAAACCTAGCTAGATCGATTTATCGCCCCCGAAATCCCCTGCATACAAAATTTCATGAAAAATCGTTGGAGCCATTTCCGAGATTCAGATTATATATAGATTATACCTCTAGTGTTACTATTGAGCAGTGTTTTTTCGAGTTGATGTATATTTTTTATTTATTTATTTATTTATTAAACCATTTATGCACAAAAAAAATATATTTTAAAACAAAAAAAATCTTTATTTTTTTACTTTTACTCTATGCTTCGAAAGTACTCCTTATGGCAAGTTGTTCTGCCGCGGGAAAACAACCATTACAATTTCACGGTGTATATATTAATAAACACAAATATTATTTATAAAATAAAAAGTACTCCGCCTACGCTACTCCTTATTACATCAGCTATCTGCCAGTGAAAGTCCCGTCAAAATCCGTCCAGCCGTTTCCGAGATTAGCCGGAACAAACAGACAGACAGACAAACAAAAATGTTTAAAATGTTATTTTGGTATATGTACCATGTATATATCCATATGGTTTTAGTAAAAAGCGGTTATTTTAATATTACAAACAGACATTCCAATTTTATTTATCTGTATAGATATAGATTTGTCTGCTCAACAACGTAAAGAACGCAATGAATGTCGTTAAAACGAAAGCCATTCCAACTGTTCGTGTGTTACGCAATCACCCCACAGTTCCTTTCTCAGAATTTACTTTGTTTTATAACTCGTTTTTTCTGTTTAGTTCAAACGCGCCGTAGTTCACGACCCGAAGACCGGTGAACTAGTACCAGCTAACTACCGCATCAGCAAGTCATCGTGGCTTCGAGACACCGAAGCTGAGACCATCGCGCGCATCTCTCGCAGAGTGTCCCACATGACAGGTCTTAATATGGACTTCGCTGAAGAACTGCAGGTCGTCAACTACGGGATAGGAGGGCATTATGAACCCCACTTTGACTTTGCTAGGGTAAGTCAGTCATCACACAAGTCACACACACACACCAGGCAGACTCTAGACACCACACATACTTCACACTTGTTACACTCATACCATACCTGAAAACACCTCTCTATTCTCCACTCTAGAATTCGTACCCTGACCCCAAGATACAGGTTAACTGTCTAGTTTGGGGCTCACTGGTAAATAATATACAGTAACTAGATGTAGATAATATTTAAGCTAATCATGTCGTTTCAACTTGATGTTAACCTGTGCTTGCTTACTATTATCTGGACAGTAAATTATTTCTATTTATATTTTCTACCATCATCGATGTTAGTACATCTTGAGTCCTGTAGGATGAGTGATGAATGAATTATATGTCTATACTTAGACTCATAATCGTATTCAGTAACGTTCAAAGAAAAATTATGTTACCGTACTAAAACTTAATAGTGTTGGGGTAGTGAACGATTTTGCGTAAAGAACGAATGATAAAAATTGTTTAATTTTGTTATAAAACTTAAACGTTTGTAACATGTTGGAATATAAGAATATATAACAAATTCTACTATTTTTAATAGTTTTTAAGACAAGTTATTAAATTTAAAATATATATTTTGCATGGAAGTACAATATTTTAAGTCCATTCAATTTCATTCATTCTTACCCCACCTCACTATCTATTTTTGTCATAATCTGTTACCCCTTCAACTGTCAAGTTACTGAATACAATTAGAAGCCCAAGTATAAATTTATCTTTAGCTGCTGCAATTTGGTAGATTGCCTGTTCTATATTAAAGTGAAAATAAACATAATATGATGAGCATAAATGTCTCCAATCGCCTTCATATAACTCGATCTTAGGTTACTGTCATCCATTTCCTAGGATCTATCACGTCTATGTTGATTTCGATCTATGTATCTTCAAAAATGTACCCAACATAGGATATTGAAATGATGAAGATACAAATATCATTTTATATTCATACTCCCATTTCTTCCTATGAGTGTCGTAGAAGGCGACTAAGGGACTTACCAGAGAATGGGCAGCAGCGTTCTCTATGCGTTTTATCACCATACTGCGATCGCCAACCCGCCTGCCAAGCGTGGCGATTATGGCAATACCCTCCTTTTGGGGGAGGCCTATGTCCAGCAGTGGACGTCTTTCGGCTGAAATGATGAATGATGATGATTCATACTCGGACACAGGTCTGCGTTCATTTGATGTTCTCATATTTTTTCATCATCTCATCATCTGCCTAGCCCTTTCCCAAATATGTTGGGGTCGGCTTCCAGTATAACCGGATGCAGCTAAATACCAGTATTTTACATGGAGCGACTGCCTATCTGACCTTCACAACCCAGTTACTGGGTAATACGATACCCCTTGGTAAGACTGGTTGTCAGACTTTCGGGCTTGTCGACCCGTAATGACTCTCAAAGATCTATGAATGACAGCCGGGACCAACGGCTTATGGCCGATTCCAATAATTTACGGACTGTCGTAGGTTAAAATTGAGACTCTTGTATCTTTACCAGTAATGAAGCAAATACCTTTGCATATTAAACCCCACTATTATAAAGTAGCTATCACAGGTAAAATTAGCTTACGAAACTATTTATTTGCCCAAGTTGGAAATAAAAAATGCTACCATTGGTAGGCAAAACGATCCGTTTTTGTTTATAGGAACCGAGCATTAACGTGCTTCCCGAAGCACGGCCCCTCCGTGCTTCGGGTATTCATGGTATGTAAATATGGTCACCCATACGCGGACCAAGCGTGGCAATTGTAGCTTACTGATCGATTAACCCATGCAGCTGTGATTACTTAGCATTAAGCCCCTCTAATATAACCTTGTGTATGTATGAAGCCTAATTACTATTCGTTTGCATTTCCAGTCTATGTTAATTTAATTTAACCATCATTTTTGTTCACAGAAACGGGAGAATGCATTCACCAAGACGGGTGGTAACAGAATAGCTACGGTGCTCTTCTATGTTAGTATTCAACTTCAAATAATAAACGGTTGTCTACACAAACTAATTTATTTGTTACAAAGTCAGAAACCCAATTTTATTACATCATCAAAATACATTTATATTTAAGTATTCCCTATCCAAATACGTTCTTATGTAGTCAATTAACAACTTTGGTGTGTGTGGAATACTAATGTTTCTAATGAATTCTAAATAAATTCTAAATAAATAAATAAATTCTGGGAAAATCATAGTCAAAACTTAGGTAAGACAGCTTAATTTTATTTATTTGTAAAATAATGGGTGATCTACATAACTTGGACTACATGTTTTTTTTATTGACTTATCGTCATAGGCCGTGTATACCCGCCTCAGCAATGCCAAAGTAGACTTAGACAAGTTCTCAAATTCAAACGCTCAAATCATAAACGGGGTGTAAGGCTCTTATGAAACCCATAAAAGCCTTACACCCCGTTTGTGATTTGAGCGTTTGAAGTTGATAAATTGTCAAGTCTACGTGTGTACATGATAGAACAATTTTTAGTTAATGATTTCGGTTATCGCCAACTTGTCTTACGCAAGCTCAATGCTCGTACCTTTTTGTTATGAGAAGAGGCGTTTTCCCTGTAGTGGGACCTTTGACTCTTCGCGATTACAAACTTATATTAATTATAGTTCACAAAATAATAGAACATTTTTTATTTCGTAACTTCCTCTCTGCCCAGATGTCAGATGTAGCTCAAGGCGGCGCCACGGTGTTCACGGAGTTAGGTCTGAGCGTGTTCCCTGTGAAGCGCGCGGCCGCCTTCTGGCTGAACCTGCACCCCTCTGGCGAAGGAGACCTCGCCACCAGGCACGCCGCCTGCCCAGTGCTGCAGGGATCCAAGTGGGGTCAGTAACATAAGCATACCAACATAACTCCATCCATAACTCTTCCAAAAGTATCTGGTGCAACTGTAAACAAATTGAACAGAAAACATCACTCTCGTCATCTGTGGCTGCCAATTTGTAGTGTCACTTACAAATTAAATGGTTTGATTTGATTATTTGAATAATTACAGCGAAATTCTAATTTAATCACCTTAATTATGTTTTTCATTTGACAATTGAGGTTATTTTATAACCTTAAATTGTGTCGCTGATTTTTAAATAAAATTGTTGTAACAAGTGGTAGGTAAGATCCATCTTTATACAGATTATTGTGGTGTGTTGTTTATTCCCTTTAATGAATGATTGCGTAAGAAGTTAACCTGAACAGGGTTTGTTTACACTTTCATCAGGTACTTTTGGAACAGACCATACAGATGTTGAGTTTCACGACCGCGCGTCGATCTTTACAATTGATAACTTATAACAATGACATAAGAGTCACATAACGCGCGCTCGTGAATTGCATTATCTATAGTTACATCTACAGATGCGGAAAGAAAATGTATACCAAGTCGGTCTTACGGTGTTTAACCTTTTAACCGCCCGACTTCATATCAGTTGTCGTGTCCCCAGCGCCCGGCACTGTGAATCGAAAAATAAATACCTAAAACAAAGAGGGATGTGCAATACTTAACTTTATACAACAGATTAAACGAGCTGTGGTATTTTGGTCGTAAATGTACGACCCTGGCGAAATGGACCCGAAAATATTTGTCGGATTAATCCGACGCAAACGGTTAAAAAGTTCATGACTGTTCATGGTGTCAGTTTTGAGCAGATTCTCGGTGAGTAGTGCCGTTGCTAACTAGTAGCACCTGCATCCTACCATTGAATGTAGATGACTACGTAAGTTGGTCCTACAAGGATCCAAGTGAAGTTCTAAGACCTGCCAACTGTTGCAGGAACTGCATGTCAGTTTGATTTGCCGCTATCTGTTGAAAAATAACAATACATTAGAAGCTGCCAATGCCTTTCATGCTCCAGTATAATTTCTTACCATGACAAATACAAAACTTAATTTTAATCTGCTTACAACATTCCAGTCTGCAACAAATGGCTCCACCAAGGCGGCCAAGAGTTACTGAAACCCTGCAACCTGGAGTACCAAGAAGAGGGCATGGTTCGTCAGATCCTGCGCTCAGTGCCCAAGACATCCAGGTAGAATTACCAGTCCATATTGATGAATAAACTGTACAAACAGTACTGATTAGTGCAAATGTAGTGATCTGATTAGTGCAGCAAAATCTATATTTGATATCTATAAAGTATGTATTCGAGAGGGCAACGTTATAGGAAGTGTATACATATAACAACGCAAAAGTATGTTGTGTGGAGAATGAAATGCGCGCGCCCTGATTTCTACACCAATTATGTACTAAAAGATGAAAGGTGTGTCGTACGTTATTTCTGCTAATATTATTGATATCGTTGGTTAAATCTCAACAGCTATCCCAACACTACTGAGTCAGAATTCCTTTCCTATTAATTCGTTATTAAATATTTGTATGTTATTGATTTTTATATACTTTCTAGTTATCAAATGCAACGTTTGCTTTTTAGTTAATTGAGTACAAGATGATTTATTAGCTAATGTAGTATGTATAACCGTGTTGTGTAATGAATTATGGACAAGTACTAATTATTTTAATCTTGCCTACAAATAGACATCTAATCAAATGGAACATATAGAGGCTTCAGAGTTGCCGTTTGTCTGTAAAACTAATGTAATAATTTATTACCAGTGTAGTTATAAAGATAAGAATAGTCTATTTAAATACTAATAGCTTTTGTAGTTCAAATACGTTGATATTAAATATTTATATTATTTGTAAAAATGTTATTTTTAAATATGTATGTACAAATAATATTATGTTTATGAAAACCAGTCATTTAATTTAGTTTTAAGTAACAAAAGATACAAACTATGTTCAATCTCATGAAATGCATTTACTCAGTCTTTAAACATATCTAATGTTAATAATGACAATATTGCTTTACTAGATAATTAACTAAAAAAATATGCTTAAATTAAGTTGGCTATAATTAAGGAATATTTCTAAAATCGATTATACGTAAACAAGCTTTGTTTTCCAGTTTTTGATTATACAATTTTCATTGATACATTGTCTTTTGATTACTATCATATTTATATTAGCTTTACCTTATCTAAAAACACTTCTGTGGTCTTCGAATCCTATGCCGTTTAAATATGAATGAATGAATCATCGGTAATTAATTATGACTCTTATCATGTTTACATAGAGTTCTATATAACCCAAAGCTTATAAATTTGCGGAAATCGAAACTTCATCAAACTGATTAAGGTAAATTCTGAAAATGTGTAACGACATTTGTAAAACCTACCATACTAATGTATGCTGCGGATTCAAATACATTCTATAATAATTAATACACCAAATCCAAAAAAGAAACAAAAAAATATAAAGTCAGGTGTTAGCCATCTTCTTTCTTGATTCGCTGTGAGGAGAGCAATTTAAGACAACAAAAACGTTACATATAGAATTATACGTATACTGTACATAACATTCCTGTTGTTTATACATTACCCTAAAGCTTCTGGCTCCTTATTGGTGGAATCTCGCTGCGCCGGCGACGCTCGTTAGAGTATTTCAGAACAAACAAAGTAAGTACATGCATGGTGAACTTTAGCATTGCACACTACTGTGTTTGCTATGAAACACTCTTCTTGGCTTCCGTTGCTTTTTGTTTCTTTCAATCTTCAATTTCATTTTCAGACTTCCTTGATCTGGCTCATAACTCCGAATTTTGATAGGTATTTCTTAATATTTTGCTTGCTAAACTACAAAAGTTGTTTCTTTTCTCACCTTTTGGCATTTTTAATTCTACACAACATAAACATAACATTATGCCTTGTGTCCCCGAAAGGTTGGGCAGAGGCCTAACTACAATAACAGCCAAACAACAACAACTGGCCTAATTCTACAGTATGAAATAATTATAAAATTAATAAATTACTATCGAAACATGTTGCTTATCCTTCAAATATTAACTTTTATTAGGTACGGTCAGCAATAGGAGTCCAGTAATACTTCAGTTTGTTTAATGTAAATTATTGTGAGAAAATTTTAAAATGAGCTATTACATGAAATGCTGAAAGGTACAGCGACGGTAATTACCGACGAACTTTGTATTAATTTTAATAACGTGTTTATGTGACAGTCTTAATGGACTTTTATTGCTGATCATTCTTATGAACTTAATATTTCAAACCTTTATGTTCTTTTTCAAATCTATTATTTCTTAGTTATTTATTTAATTGTATAGCAATTCAACAGGCTATCTTCACATTATTTTTAAATGATATGATCAAGGTTCTCGTCCATGTGATAGCGCCAGGCATTAGGGCGAAGTTCCTCTTGGGAACTAGAGTACGATCACCAAAAGAGATAAATAATAATTAAATTTAATTAAATAAATAGAAAACAAACAGTTCATTTATCAAATTGAATTTAATTAAAACACATCCATCGGTTTCTTAGTAAACTTAAACTACCTATATCCGACGACCTTGGTTACTGATCTCTTTTAGTACCTAAGACATTTCCTAAATGTATGTATAGTCAATAATTTCTTCAAATAGCTTCCATTCTATATGAAGTTAACCTTCGGCGTTACATTTCATTGTCACAGTATAATGGCTCTTTGTTTTAGGGTCAATAGTGTAGTGATTGGAAAATGGGCTCTCGGGTTGCTTCTGCGGATTCCGCATTCACGGAAACGTTAATGTTTCCTTCTGAGTTCTCAATACTGAGTAAAAATGTATTGTGGAAGTTCTACTTCATCTATGGATGCACATAACGGCATCAAGTTAATGGTACTGATCCGAAAAATCTCACTGAAATAGATTATGATAGAAATTTATATAAGCATATGCAGGTAACCTTATGTAACATAAAATGATAATGTGCGTCTTGGTTTTGTCGAAGACGCCTTTCTAAGTTACTTATTCAATAGATACCTAAAGTATGAATTTCATTTAAAGTCATCATATCTACCCGATAGAATATTTTTCATTAGATATTTCGGAAAAATCATCACGGTCAAACTAAAAACCAATTAAATAAGAATCTGAAAAAGTAAACAGAGGTAATAAAACAATATTATTATATCAATAAAATTCGTTACGCGCAGGTATATCATCAAGATTTGCGTTAGTCCTATTTTCGTTTTGCCCTAAAATTAATAAATCGAAAATAACTATTCCAATTCCGACTGTAATCAGCTTTCAAATTGATATGCAAGTTGTTGAATTGCCAGAACCAAAATTTAATTAAATAAATAAATGTTATTTCAGACCCATAACGTTCACTTGGTTAAAAACATACGACTTAGAAACTACATATATAATAGTGTTAGTACGTACTTCTACCAGAGAAACACACACTATATTTATTATTACGCCACAGTAGTATGTAGGCATATCCAATGTCCCAGCATGGAGCTGTGCCTCCTATCTGCTATAGCATTCAAGATGCTATTGGGGCTGGCGCGTACCCTACGCATGATAGAGGCGCGTTGCTGGCGCATAATAAACCGAATATCGAAGAACCTTCTCATTCGTAGTTGCTTGCTATCCACGGAGGATATTTGAAATACTTTTTGGTAAGTATTGACAAAGCTACGGACTACTGAGATGTTGTACAAAAGAAATGAAAAAAATAATAATTGATTAATGCAGAGATTGAGTTTAGGACCATGTGCGAATGTTAACCTAATACCTATGTAATAAGATATCGTACAGTGATGTCACTTGTCAAGTGAAACTTTAATTACATAAACTGCTCTGTCATCCAGTTAGTCTCACCACGATATTAATGAACTCCCAACTGGCTCCTCCTAAAATTAGCAGATGCTCATAGTTTAAATAACGAACAGCTGACTCTAAAGTAACCGTTCGTAGCCTTGACGTAATCTAAGCTTTGGACGATAGATTCGGAAAGTTTAAAAGTAGGATAATGCTTCAAGTGAACGTAATGATGACCGAACTGTCGGTCCCCCAAAGTACGTTATAGCACTCTTGGTTTAATACAATGTTGGGTTAGGAAACCTAAATTTTTATTAATGTTTGAAAACCCCATCTCTTTGCAGCACCTTGAAGCTAATATAATAAACGTTGCTAAATGTTACATAATCAGGCAAACTCAATTATTTGACACTGGCTGAAAACAAAAAACAGATGTTGCACACTTACCATATTTTGGAACATCAGGATGGTCCAGTTCCAAATATTATTTGATCAGGTCGTTTAGATTTCTTTTCCATCTTTCAACAAAGAAAATAACTCAAATAAAATGTACGTACAATAAACACGTTAAAGATCGATTGGAAATCTTTAAAGATTGCGGCAAAAGGCACTAACACTTCCAATTCTATATAAAAATAGTTTCCTTTCAAAAAATATCACTCACCCTTTCCGAAGTCTATACAGTTGTTGTATAGATATCCTTCTTCACGGGCAAAACAATAGTACCGAATTAAAAGTCTATAAAAACGAATCTTAATGATTCCTCAAGAATATTTTATTGATCAAATTGTTAAAAATGATTTTAATTTTTTGGGTGGTCCACAATTAATATGTAGATACACTACACTTTCGAATCAGCCAAGTGCTGGTAACAAACTGATGGCTAGTGGAGTCGGTCGTCGATGGCTAACGATGAAACCGGAGCTGTGGACTGTAAACATCCACTGACAGGAATCCTCGCAGGCTGCCGACGCACCGCCGACGCTCGCGTTCAAACCTCCATAACATCTACACTAATATTATAAATTCGAATGTAACTGTCTGTATGTTACCTATTCAGGCCTAAACCACTGAAGGGATTTCGATAAAATTTGGCAAGGATATAGATGACATCCTGGAGAAGGACATAGGTTCCTTTTTGTCCCAATAGCACGTTCTCGTGGGATAATTTCCAACATCCACGCGGGCGAAGCTGCGGGTGGAAGCCAGTTAGTAATATGGCTCATAAAGATAACTGCTTGACCACCGGGGAGGCAAATTCTCTCGACAGGCCCATGACCTTTTAATTTGTCTAATCGATTCAGTCTAAACAAATTTTATAGTAATTAAGGAACTTAGGGGGAATAATATTGCACATACGTTACCTTGGTATAGGTGACATTGACGTGTCAACTTACAAACAGTGGACCTTCATTTTAAACCATTTAAGTAGTTGGCATATTACATAATATGACGTCGTTTCGTTAAATGGGTCCTATTTTAAGTAGGTACCTACTAATTTCATTCTGGATACTTTGTATTTTACTATAATTTTAATACAATATTTTTTATTTTAAATTAATGTACGCTGTTAGAAACCAGACCTTTCAAGATCCGGTAACTTGAGAAATTTTATACCATACAAGGAATACTTGTAGGGGTTTGTCTGGGCAATTTATATCAAACTTTCTAACAAAAACAAACGTTTTAAGGGTTTCCCTGAAAAGGTCAAGTGGACGTAGCCAGTAACGTGTAACGTGGAACCAGGTTTATGCCATATTATTTTGAGTAAAATTTTAACTTTCTTAATTAAAAAGGTCCCCCAGGCTACCCTACCTTTTTACCCGACTGCGCGACTGTAAAACAGGGTTATGTTTTTAACGTATGCGGGATTCTTTATACCATCGGAGCATCGTAACGGGTGGAAGGATACATGAGGCCTTTATGGACTCGTCTAGGTCGCACGATGGTTATGCGTTTTGTTATTATAAAATGAAAATGACGGATTGAAGACGTAAAAAGAAATATCTTCAAGAAAAAGAAAGTACCATGGCCATGTTGGGTATCAAATTAAAGGGCTTGACGAGACGATTCTTAAAATATAAATACTTACTTATATTATGAATCGTCTCCTAACAGCACCCTAATTGCATAACTGACTATCAATCACAATCAAAATGATTTTGGAGGATATTGCTAATCTATTGCTTAATTTGTTCGAATAATTTGTCTGCTCAACAGCGTAAGTAACACAATGAATATTGTTGAACTGTCAAAATGAAAGCCATTGGCACCGTTTGTGTGCTCAATTACCCCGCGGGATGAAATAAATTTAAAAAGTTGACCGGAACTAAAAAGCTCAAACAACAAGCTCTCTTGATCGCTCTTGATCGCTTGAAGCTCAAGATCAAGATTGAACTGAAATAATGCATTAGACACCTTAAGAAGTGAGTTTGTTTTTAAGAATTTTAGTTGCAGTGGGTTTCTTTTATTAAAATAAAATTGTATAGTACATTTACTTTTAAATTCGGTTGCATGTCGCATTAGATATGTCTTGTGTGGATAGATGATAAGGCTCTTCTATTAAAAAAAAAAACAATATAAAAATATTTTGGTAGGTGAAGCCGAGGATGAAGTTAGGCAGGATATTCCAAGTGCGCCTGTATGGCCCAACTGGAAACTAAGAAGTAGGTACCGAAAAATACTCAACTTAATCTCGGGGCCAATTTTGATTAAATAAAAAACGGTATCGGTCCTGTAGAGTGATTGAGTTCGAAGGTTTATTAATAAGTAGGAACATATTATAATAGGGCAAACGTGGGTTAATGTTAAACGGTGAGATGCACCCAATGAATGTCAGCGATTAAAATAACCCCATGGCCTTTAAAATAAGCAAGACAGCTTGTCTACTCAACCTCGCGAAGTGGGTCTTCCCACGCTCTATTTGGCCATCCCTAAAACAGTGTTGTGCCTGATTTGGCAGCAGTTTACGGGTAATCGTGCATACATAGAATTATTATGCTTTTTTAATAGCTACCGCTTATTATTATTATTTTTTACTATCGTTTTAAAAGGTATTTCCTAGTTTTTAACTGACTCCAACAAAAGGAGGAGGTTCTCAATGAAGTACGTAAGATTTTTATATATTTTTATATTTGTTTCCTCAGAACTCCGTAATTGTAACGGATTTGAAAAAGCCTTCTTTTGTTTGAAAGGTTATACATATAGAGAGGTCCCCTAAAAAGGACGAGTTTCGATTAGGGGTTTTTGAGATAGCTTCAATATTACGTATTTTTTCACCGACTTAATGTATGTTGATGACGTTACTATAACTTACTGTTATTTACTTAGCAAGTGAAGGTATACGAATTCGGCTTCTGAAATTAAAAATTTTAGTTGTGGTACCTACACCATAACTAAAAAGTATAATTTCAGAAGACAGTAGCAAAAAAAGGGACTTACAATAACCAAAGACACCGACTTCCAAAAGTAAAGCTATTTTTATAAATTATAGTGTTAATTTTGGTTGTCGGTCGTTTTTTAAATTAAATAAACTTTTTTTCTTTGGGTAGTGTAGAGACGCCACCACATCAAGCTACCCCAAACTGTAATTTTTTTCCAATTGAACATGAACCTTAAGCTTATGTGATAAAGTTGAAAATCTTATCAAGTTATTTGACAGGTTGGGGTAGGTTGATGTGCTGGCGTCTGTACCTAAGCGCTGTTGACGCAGAACCCAATTAAGTAAACTATAGATAGTACAATGGCTTAACTCAAGTGCTACGGATGATTGTACATCTCCATTCAAGCTTCAGGGATAATGACGTGGCGGTTTGTGTAAATAAAATAGTGCTGATTACAAATAATTATGTTGTAGGCACGCGCTTGAAATGTTTTCCAACACACGAATCCTCGGAATGATTAAACAGGATGGGGCCGGCGTGAAGACCTGTTGTTTCTTTTTCACATGTTTGTAGAAATATGTTGGTATGTCACGCGACCTGTTTACATAATATTTTCTCTGAAAAATGCTTGTTGACGCCATAGCTGCGAGGAACCGATTTGCTTTTCCATACCGTTGTGTTCTTTTTGAGAATCTCCTGTGCAGATAGGTAGGTACCTGCCTGAGTAATAGGATGTCTGTATAATTGGGTCGTCGGGCAGAGGGAAACTTATGAAAAAAAATACTTATGGGTTTTTCGACAGATGAACAATCTGGACTTGCATCTGGGTTTATTAACGTGCATCAAATCTTTATAGGTAAATAGGACCTATTCACGTATAAAGATTTGATGATGTTCTAACTCGATAATTAAATTTTCTAACTCTACACAATCTATATCTACCTGTTTAAAAGGTTTTCTAACTCAGAAACTTTAACCACTAACTATTTAAGAGGAACGGAAAACACAACTTTGTCACGCAATTTTTTATCAACCGTTCCTAATAAAAGAGTGAGTAGTATTGCGTCGTACTATGTGGCGACTAATCTCGTTTTCGTTTGAAGCAATTAGATAAGCTGCTATTTACTACTGAATTGGCACTCTCTTAATCAACTAAGAAGCCAGGCCCTCTGCCGGTACAACTTAGACGTGTGCGGCGACCGTGGAACCACATCGCAAACTATACCCCACCTCTTGTCGTGCTCTCTGTGCACTAACACCAGCTGCACCATGGAAGACCTTTGCGAGGCTAAAGATAACGCTGTCGAAGTGGCCGAATTCTGGTCGAAGCTTATTTAAAAGAAACAAACGGAATCATCGATACGACGAAGACAGAGAAAACTGCTGAATCTGCATCTTCATAGTAGTGGATTGGGGTTCGATAAGGAGTGACGATGGCTATGCTATTTCACTGCAGAGACTAGTTAAGAAAATAAGGTTTTCCTTAAAACCTTTTCAGAGATTCTGTGTTTATACCGCGATATATATTGATTTTGGTGGGTCAAAGTAAGTTTCATTCAGGATACTTATTCAAATGTTTTTCGGCTTCGAGTAAAGTTTACGTTGCTCCTATAAAAAGTGAAAGGCAATCACTACGCTGAGTATCATTTTGCTTTTGCGCAATGCGGTAACAGACCTAAAAAATTACTCAGTCCCGTGGGTGTTTTATAAAGATACTTATTCAATTGGAGTCGTTGAAGTTTTATGTTGGGTAGGACGTATGTCTATAGATATCTTATACGATTTCTGGCGAGATATATTTGATTTGAAATCACTGTTTTCTGCTGTGCAGGTACTCTCATGTTGGATTGCACTATTTGCTAAAATATCTATAGTCAAAATGCCAGAAGCGTTACCGATATCAGAGAACTCAGTATACGTGACTCCAGGAGGAAAGTGACTCCTAGAGTGATGTGACTGGAACGTATAATTAGTGCGTAAACTGCTGTACATGTGTGCCAAATTAAGAAATTGTGCGCTTAGTGGTTTTAGAAACAACGGAAAAAAGATTTCTGCTGGAGTAACATTGTTCCAGCAGGAAAATTCTAAACGAATGATCGGAGAGAGAAATGTTGTGCATGGGCAGAGAGTTTATATTTGTGCAAAAGTGTGCTCCCAAAATATAATTTGTGCATCTTCAGGTTTTCGAGTTATTGCAATTCCTGCTGGAGTAACGTTTTGCAGAATCGTGTATCTCGGAAACCATCATTGTATGCGCGCCTGTAGAATAAACATAAATGAGTACCTAGCTCTTAATTTGTGCGTATTTGTGTCGGAATTAAATTTAAGAAAATATTAATCATTTTCAAAAAATATCATAGCGCCTAACTGAGTAAACGTATAAGGTCGCTGAAAACTGTATTCGGTCCTAATTGACGCTTATAATAACCATAAAAGGTTTCAAAATTGTACATGCATGCGTTATAGAATAATATATCAAAAACTCAAAACGAACGGCAAAATACAAGAAACCGGCTCAACTCAAGATGTGTAGGTGTAAACCAAAAATGAGTGCGTTTAGTCAAAAATATATAGTGAAAATATTCAGCTTGGAATGTTTCTAATTAAGTAGAAAATTATAAATAAAAAACAAAACATGCAAACAACGGCTGGTTTTCCGACCAAATTCGATTGACTACAAAAAATTCAAAGAAAAAAAATACTTTTTTGAATACAAGCTTTTATTATTACTTGTTAATAAAACGAAGCTAAAAGTTAAAAATAATTTAATCTCAATTATTTAAATAAAAACGTGTTACATATTGACGGTTAGAAATAGGAGTAACATGCTAATAAAATTATGTTCTTTATTTCTCCAGCCATCAAGATGTAACACGCTTTTATTTTAATTTAATTAAGCACAAATTCATGTAAACAATTTTATGACTGGGCTATCTTTAGTGGCTTAGCTCGATTTTGAACCTGACATCACGGTTTGGAATCTATCATATTAGTACACATTGTTGGCTTAATTGCGTTTTATGCCTGTAGCAACATCTGGCTGTAATAACATCTAACCTCTTGTCTCGTACACATTGTCAGCTAGTCCGCCCCGTAAACCTTCACAGAGGAAAAAATACTTGCCATTCCATATCTAGGTATCTAGACGTTTTATCAGTAGGTATGTACTTCTAACTAAACTGCTTCCATTCAGCCGTTTAGTTCTACTGATAGGATTTTTAATTTGATGTGCGGTCGCAGAATCCAAACACGAATATGTTCAGCAAACCTTTATTGTTTCAAGATGTGTTACATCAAAAATAAAAACATCTTATACATTTTGGCTTTAGCTTTTTAAAATACTTATCGAGACAAAACATTTAAACATTTAAAATTCCACTACCCATTTATAACATTTAAGTACTTATATTTTTTAAATACATAAAGTAAATACTGATCAAACATTTAACACATAATAACATTTATTTTCTACGAACTATCAGGTAACACAACATTTATCTTGGAACAAATACGGTTAATGATTATATACGTCGTTAGACCATGATTGTTAGAAAGTAGAATTGTCAAGGTTGCAGCAGAAGGTAAAACCAAACAAAAGTCCTGTCTCGCAACGTTACCCTGTATATATCTCACAACAACATCCGTTATATACTCATTCTTTTTAAAAATAATATCATACTTATAGTAAGATAAAGAGGATCAAAAATATAAATCTTCAAAATATCGAGATTCTTTAAGTAGACAATATTGTTCTATAGCAGAAATGTAATAAATCAGACTCATAAGTTTATCAGGAATGTGCACAGCTTACATCTAAGGGGTAACAGCTAAGAGTGTTTTACACTAAGACATCATTCTAAGGATTGGGCTCCTACATCAAAAATCTGTTCCTACTTACAACAGAAATACATTTAGTACACCAAACACTCAAAAATAGTAATTATTATTAGAATATCGAGCTACATTCGAGAAACGTACCGCGAGCTGACTTGATGAATATTGTGCCGTTATTTTATAATATATAACTTACTAATAATAATTATCCTTAATTTTAAATACAATTAATAATTGTCAAATATAACATGACTAAATTTTTTAACTTGTAAGTAATGGCAAGTGATACATTTAACAGCCTGGTTGCAAGAAAGTCACAAAGATGTGACTTTGGTAAATTCAAAAAATTAAGTATAATAATTGGTTAATAACATAAAATAGAGATTAGGGCACAAGTAACCTCTTCAATAAAAAAAAAATAATTAAAAAAATAGTCCCGGGAGTTGGTCTAATAAAGTCTGGAGACTTTATTATCCGAGAGAGAGAGAGTGGGACTACTGGTGACTTGCGAGTTTAGATCTCATAGTTGCGGAATTTGTTGATAACCTCAGAGGGAGGTTCTTGGTTGCCGGTTCCCCAGCGGCCCCAGAGAGCAGCGCCGCCCTCGGAAGCCCGGCGAGCAGCCGGGTTGGAGGGGCCCAGGCTCGAGGGCCCCGATGCGCGTCCGCACTCGCCCTCCAGCATGCGATCTTTGGTGTTCGGCTTAGTCCAGTGCATGGACTGCTGCACGTGATCCTTCATGCCAAGCCACTGCTTGTACCCCATGGCGATGCCGCTTTGGCGCCACTTGTCGTACAGCGCGCGCTTAGATGGGTCGCACAGCGTCTCCTTCGCTTCCTGGTAAAATAAATAAATTTGTTTATGATGAGTGATGACTGGATGCGAGAAGCACAGAACCGGTCCATTTGGCGAAGCTTGGGCTCCCCCAAGCATGCCTATGTCCAGTAGTGTCTTTCGGCTAAAACGATGATGAGTGATAACTTAGTCCTTAGAAAAGTTTGGAGTATAAATGTTCATGGTTGTAAGAATAGGGGAAGCCCACAAAAAAAAAAACGATGCATGAAATAAAGTGTGCGAAGGATACGGCTGGATGATGATAATATATGAGAGAGACTACCTGTAACTCTAGCAGAATATAAAGACGACTGATAATTCAGTTTTATTTGCAAAGTACCAAATAACCAATTTATTGTGTAACGACAAATATTTTCGCATCAGTCGAGTACGTAGCTACGTGATAAACAATGTTTTATTATTCAATGCGACACTCCCATCGGCGTAGTAAATATCAATAATATCGTCTATTGCGGTTAAGGCCCACCCACCGCGATCGGTATTCATTTCAGTGTTTCAATATCTTGACCACGAATGAATGGTGCCTATTAGGTGCATATCTTTACATAGTATAAAATAAAGTCGCTTTTCGTTTATGTACGTAAGCGTTGCGGAATTTAATGCGGTTTTCATCAATAGACAGAGTGATTCAAAGAGAAGGCTTATATGTATAATACACCAACCTCTATGCGGGCGATGCCGCTGGCAAAAACTAGTTTATGATAATAGTCAGTAGTAAGGTTGTCTCTAAAATATCGTTTTTACCGATAATTAAAGACCGCCCATTGTGTTACCCTATGTAAAATTCCTACATTTCTACGATCGGTATTCATTTCAGTGTTTCAATATCTTGACCACGAAGGTGCCTATTAGCTGCATATTCATGAGAATAGTAAGTACGAAGGTGGTCTTTAAAATATCGCTTTTAGCGATAAGACCGCCCATTGTGTAACCCTATGTAACGTTTCTACATTTATATCTGTAATTAATATGGTTTATATTTTTAATAAAGAGTATACCATTCTATAGTTGTTTTGCAGCTTTGGTCAAGGAAGACATCGCTGATCTGTTATGGCCCTGTTAAGAACTTCGAAATGAATAGAACTCAAGGTACTACTCGTCACTTTTATCCTTAAAAATATGCTGCATCGAAAATATGGATACAATCAATTATTAACTATCTTTGAATCCAGTTATCAGACTGAAGCCTACGAAAAATAAACCCAAGCAAGGGCCAAAAGGTGAAAAACCCTCCGACGACGCCCAGTCATCTCTAGTCTATCCGTGATCATGGAAAGGAATAAAGAAAAATTGTTAAACCTGCCCAAATAAGACGCAAATTTGGGACGAAACTTCGGGAATAAAAAAGGTACCGTACAATTCTTATTAGGTATTGTTATCGCGGAATTAGCCCGACTCGAGGATTTATTCTGATTTTTTTAAAGATCCGATTTTAGTCTGGCCTGAGGAATCTACGTTAGATCGGTCTAACGGGATGCATACCTACACAAATACCAAAAGTGATAAGACTTTTTAACCGACTTCCAAAAGGAGGAGGTTCTCAATTCGTCGGAACCTTCCCCGATTACTCGAAGATGGCTGGACCGATTTGGAAATTTTTTTTTTTGTTTGAAAGGGTATACTTCCCCCCCGATTACTCGAAGATGGCTGGACCGATTTGGAAAATTTTTTTTTTGTTTGAAAGGGTATACTTCCCAGGTGGTCCCATGATCATCAAGTCAGGATCTGATGATGGGATCCTGGAGAAATAGAGAGAACTCTTCAAATTTTATAGGCACACTTGAAGCAATTTGTGTAGTTTTTGGAAGAGTACTTTCTCGGAGTGGTTCCATTTCAATTTGGTGAAGATCTGATGAAGAACTTCGGAGATAGGCAACGGAACTCCTCAATAAATGATAGCAAATGGACAGGGATTGCTGAAATCTCATGTCTGTCAATTGTTTACACCAGTTAATAACATAACATCACGTCGGTACGCTGTGAAGGGGTAAGCACATGTGAACCACTAAAAAGTGAAAAATAAAAATCTTTTTTCAAAAAAAATAAACAACCGACTTCCAAAAAAACACTAAAAAGTGAAAAATTACTTTAATATCGGAAGGCGGTGACAAAAAATTAAAATACATATCCAAAGTCACCGACTTCCGATATTAAAGTAATTTTTCACTTTTTAGTGTTTTTTTGGAAGTCGGTTGTTTATTTTTAGTTTCATTTATTTGCTCCGTATTTTCATCGTGCTAGAACAGTCATACACAGATTTTGGTCAAAAGTGACGGATTTGAAGAGAGAGAGCTAGACCGCGTTTTTTAACCGCAAGCTCTTTTTCCTATCTAAAATAGAAGTTGCTCGATAAATAATGGGCTTATTTATCGAGCAACTTCTATTTTATAAATCGGATATTCCGGCCGGAGCGCGAATCTAATAAAGCAACACGACTTATTCTTGCGAAATTGAGAATTGCCGAGATCGAATAGAGCCGTTCCAAATAATAGATTGGACCTCTTCGTCTACATTGTTTCGATTTTTACTTGTACCATAAGCGGAAACTTTTTAATCTTGCCTAAAACAAGAGAAGACGAAGAATGGCGGGATGAGCTGAACTCCTACAAAAAAGATTGGTCGTTAGCAGCACAAAAGAGCTAGAAAAAGAAAACAAGGCTTTTGCCCAGCAGGGACGCAAAAATGACTAGTTACAAATAGACTAGAAAAGAGCGTGAGAAAATACAACTTCGATTTAAATCAAAGTACCTGAGAAGGCACTTGAAGTATACGTCCATCAATTAAACTCAAGTCTTAAGAAACTTAAACATCAAACTTCATAAGCGCGAACTTAGCGTTTCATGTTGCCTTATTAAATATCTATGTTAAACTTTTACCCTAAGGGAGTTTAAAGCTTGAAACAAGAAGATAATCGTGTTTTAGCTTCGTGTTAGACAAATTAATTGAAAGAGTTGAATTAGACCAATTATTAATGTAATTACTGATACTTCATTATGTTAAGTCCATAAGTAATTACTTAAAAGGTAACTCATAATTTAAAATCAAAGCAGAATAAAATGTTAAGCAGTCAAGGCAGCCTTGTGTATGCCGTTTGTTGTTTTAGAAGACGTGGTACTGGACGGACGTGGACTGTTTTCTTACCAAAATTAGGGATTTAAAAAAACTTATATGTTTTTCTTACCTTCAGTTGCTGAAATTTGGCTTCAGCTTCCTTGTCCCCATCGTTCTTATCAGGGTGGTGCTGCAAAGCAAGCACCTTGTACTCAGTAGTGATCTGCTCAACCTGTAATTAATGCATTTAATTATTAGCATCATAACATTTAATTACAAACAATTTCGACGCAATCACGTCTAAATTATCATTTAGTTCCTCATTAGATCTTGTTGATTCATAAATTATTTCTTGGAACTACTTGACCGCACGAAGTTCATTCGCAATAGAACGAGAAATAATGTAACGGGGAACTGGAAAACCCAAACACAAGGCATTGACTCAACAGAAGTTTGTTTCCCCCAACGCGCAATTACACCTTTTTTTTTCTTAATTAAAACTTCTACAAACATATTACATTCATACACAAAAGCTGTATTTTTTAATCAGATGTAGGTCAACTCTCAGGGCCCTTGGAAAAATAAGGTCATCGAGCAGTACTGTAGAATCAATAAACTAGGCACTAGGAATCCGAATTCGGAGCAAATCTGTTATTGTGTTTAAATTGGGGCAAAATATTAATTTAATTTGAGTACTTACGCTTGAGTTCTCGTCGCAGCCCAACAAGCCGTAGAAATCGTCGTCGGGGTTCCTTTGATAATTTAGTATTTCATCGACGCCAGTCATTTTCACGACCCTCCCGCACGAAACCGAAGCAGATACTAAATTGGAGGTAGCGCTGCGCGGCCACACTTACTAACCCAACGGAGTTCGTTAGTCGACTCGGGCGACTCGATTGACTACGTACCAAATTATTTAGGTGATGTTTTGCTAAATATTTATTTAAATCGTAAAAAAATATGTTATTCTATAAAATGTATATAGATATTTCCAGTTACAGTTTACTATCAGTTTTAAACGTTTTTAGATTTGATTTAAAGATTCTACCGAATTATTATCTTTTTCAAATATGTAGATATCCTCCGAAGAAAGAAAGATGCATATAAGGTATACACCTACTCCAATTTTGATATGATTAAATTCTAAAGATCTTGTGTTGCTTCCTAATGTCGTTGGACTCTGGGACCCTTCTCATTATAGTGTCCCAAGTAAAATATGCCTTGCAAGAAAGTGTGGTGCTGCAAGGCAGCACAGTGGGCTCGGTGGCGGTACGCTTGCAAATCCAGGACACTTAAATGGAGTAAGGAAGCAAGAGAACAAATTATACACTTAAGTGTGTTCTATCCTTCTCTTAGTTTAGTGCCAACAATAGACTGTGAGGTTCGATGGCAGTTTTTCCGGCCCACCAACCCCAATGCGACCCACATTGGGGTCCCTCTATCTCACTCCTCTAATCAGTGGGACTGGTTTTCTGATCCCGATCTGGATGTTACACACTGGTCAATTCGACACCGTTGCACAGAGAGGTTAGAACTGCCCATATTACAATAGAGTCGAATGCTTTCTCGTAGTCCACAAATGCCATACACGTCGGCTGGTTATAAGCCTTTTCGAAAACTGGATTGTTCTGGTGGCTGAAACTCGTCAAGTCTCCTGGCGCGACGTTTTGTATATATCCATGGCTCAGAAGTGAGATGGGTCTAAAGCTATTCAGCAAGGTTTTGTAACCTGTTTTGAAGAACAGAACCACGGCCTCCCCCCCACGCCTCACCCCACCTCCTGCGGGCCTCCGCCTCTGCCCCATGCCTCATGCGGAGTACCCTCTTGGATGACCGAGTTAAAGAGAATCGCTAGCTCTCTCAGGACTGGAGACCCGCCCTCTTTAATGTCGTTATTCCATCATCCCCAGGTGCCTTGTTGTTCTTTAGCTGCTCGAGAGCCGCCCCAATCTCGCACTGGTCGACATCTGAGATGTCCTCCGGGTAGTGGTGCCTTAATTCGGCTCGATGGTCATCTGCACTATGTTACGTTGGTTTCGCCGCCCGCGTTGAGCAAAGTTGCCCGTAAAAATCCTCGAGTATCTCGGACTTAGAAATTTGAATCGTATTCGTGAAACTGTCATAATTGGGCAATATTTGGCCGCCTGCCAAGATAATCATAGCATAGACTTCCCTGACTAACATTGATGATAACTTTTTATTTATTAATATCATAGGTTGACTCTTGATTCCCTTACTATGAGGGTCGTTCCTTGATTCATTAAATTATCATAACATATTTAATCAACTAGGCTTTCTTTGGCAGTTGCCTGCGGGAAATAGGCTTCGCCCAAATTTTACCTGAAAATCCGGGTCTCTACTTTCGGCAGCCAGTTTTTTCGCGCCACCTTTCAGTCCGCGATTTCTGCAGGTGAGTTAAATATTCGACTATTTACTACTTGACTATTTTGTTTTTGGACGCACTACTTATCTCGCATACATAAAATAAAACGATCAAAACTTTTAATCATAGCAAGCAATTTGCACAAAAAATATGTAAATCTAAGATCGTTCGAGCTATTTTCGTAATGATTCGTAAGTGTTGCTATTAAAGCCGTAAAACAAAATAATATACTCTTATAGGCTAATACTCTGACAAAGTTATTTGAACATAAAGTACTATCTAAAACCAATGATGATGATTGTCATGAATATTGATTTATATTCGCAATATAAATAGGTTGTAAATCGACCTTATTTCCCGCCTTCACAATTCCTACCCCTAGGCAAATCTACGCCGTGATCTACATATTTGTTATGCATGTATCGGTGATGGAAGATAAATAACAAAACGTTATAGTATAGTTAGTATCGCTGCTCCGCGCGCCGGGCGTTTATGGATCGATGCATTCAGGTAGATAAACTGCGCGGACATAAAATCACTACATTGCACCAGCCAGTCAGTGGCCTGCACTGAAAGTGGGAGAGTAGGGCTTGTAACATGAAATATCTGTAGCTACATCTGTAGTAGACACTGCGTCATAACTCGCGAGGTATTAATAAATTGTCGTTCGCACATAAATTAACTGACTTTTATATCTTTCCTCAATATTTTCGGACCTAGCTAAGCGTTAATTTGGTCATATTAATTTTCAGAAGCGTACGCTACAGTTTTTCTGAGACTATATCTAGAGTTACCTAGAGGTTTAAAGCTAGCCTCATAATATCACTAACGGATGGATTAACGCGAAATTCAGACAGTTTTAGTCTGCCCTTCCATTTTCGCCCCAGACTTGACATTGCTCTTGTATTTACCTTACAACGGTTAATCCGCAAATTGTAGCTGTATGCCACGAACAAGCGATTATCCCAAAAATAAAACCGTGTTGTAATCAACACAAAGTAAAGTTTAATTAAATTCGTTGTAAACAAACTTTATCATGGACAATAGGCAATAAGGCAACTGCGTAGTTATGTAATGTATGTTAAGTACATTAACCGCAGTCGTACCAGATATCAATTACGTACTATCTATTGTCGAACTTTACATAATTAAGACGTTTATACTCACACGAATAGGAATTCCAGCTGTAATACGAAATTCGGTCCTGTGCCTTCCGTACCCAATCTGGGTACGGAAGGCACAGGACCGAATTTCGACCCCCACCTGCCTGAAGAGTTGTCATAATGGGGTTCGGGGCGACTTCCTACGCTGCGTTCTCTGAAGTGTAGTCTTCGGTCCAGGTATATCTTGGAGAATGTTTTGTCCGTTCTTCTAGAGATCATCGTTTTGGAATTATCAACTAGATTCAATTTTCTGACTAACTGACCGACTCCTTGACAATTCAAAACTGCCTGTAAATGTTTTAATTGAAATAAATGCTTAGAGTTTTATAACTTAGGTATAAAAAACGTGCCCTTTTTTATACTTTCGTGCTCTCCCTTATCTACATAAAACAAACGTCATAAGGCCTTTGTGTAAGAGCCCAGAGTCTTATAGGTGAAGGAATAAATAATTTTATTGGCATACAAGTAGGTTAGGTAGGAGTCCCGCAAGGTTTGATCTTGGGTCCGTTCATTATTAGCATTAGCAAATCACTGCTTATCTGGCAAGTGCAAAACCTTAATAGAATTAACGTTTTGTCTAGAAAACCCTCGAATTAAATTATTCTGCCACCAAAATATTAACCTACGTTGCTTTGATGCAAAATATTTCATAAAATCAGGTCACAGTTGCCCTTAGTACGACTATGATACTTAATGAATTCGCCCCAGTTTATAGACTCCAGCATATTATCCCACACACTGTTGAAGGCCCATTGCGTAAAGTGGACCCTAACTACCTAATAACGTTAAGCTGAAATAGGATGGCCCACTATATGTGGCTTTACGAGCATCCAGGAAGAACAACAACGTATCGTATACATACGTATTCTTTACTACGCTCACATGACTAATCCCACAGGTAACTAACAGATTTACGGGCGTCTATTTTTATGTTCTTGTGTCAGCCTACGGAATTTGATATTGATGTTTCTATCGTTTAAATAAATTAAATATATATTAAAGAACGTGCATTTCATCCGCTCAATGACTTGAATGTTAAAATCTTTGTGTAACGTCTTGTGGTTATGTGAGGCAACTAAATAATTCGTGGATACTGTATGCAAATTACCAGACAACTAACAGAAATTAAAATAAATATATAAGCACGTTAGTAATTACTTATCATACGTGCAAAATATACATGCTATCCATTGAAATGTACGCGCCAGTGTAATCGTGAAGGCTGACGACATTGCATATTCCGTGCATGCTCTAGACATTGGCGTCCAACGCGCTTTTGCATCAAAAATAGCTACTGAAGACGCGCTAAACGTAAGTTTACGCGGCTGAGCGGCCGCCGCGGCCGTGTGCCCCGCTCCATACACATTTAATAAAGATCACAAATCGAAGTGCAGTTATCAAGTGTTGTTTTTGTGAGTTATCGGGATTAAATCACAAGTTATATTATGATTTGGAGGGGCAGCCATCAGTAGGCGCTGTCAACGAACTATTCACTCGAAGATCTTCCATCTTTGGCAGCGGAAGTAGCGGCGGATGTCCCGGCAATGGGTGAGCGGTGGCATATGAATGCTTAACAACAATGCTCGCATCTTCGTTCCCATATTTTCTATGCGATCCGTGTCCCTGCCGAAAGTTTGTCAACCTTTATTTTTTGTTTGTATTCCTTTATAGCTCTATCTATAGGTAGATTTATAAAATCCTTTTGCCCTTGCTAACCCTCGCTTAATGTTTCACTTCAGATTGTAAATTGAATTTATAAGTAAGACTTGACAAGGGTATTATAGGTGAAGCTTTTGTGGTCAATTGTCTGAACAAAATGTGTGTTGTTTTATCAAACATCGGGAGTTGATTTATATTGTGATGAAAAATCAGAAGTTTATTTACGATTCTCTTTACAGTGACTACCTTGAATAAAACATTTTATTTTGACACGTGTATGCGTTGTAAAATTAAATTTGCGATGTTTTTGTTTTATTTTTACTGTACATTTGCCAACATGTGTTACGACCCCTAAAACGGTTGGAGTGGGTCTGTTGGAGTGCAGGGTCCCGGGTTCGCAGCCTCTTTACCCGCTTAAGTAGGTTCTTACTCATTATACGTCTTTATTGTGTCCCTATATGTATATTTCCCAATCATTTCACATTTCCTTTTGTACTTTTATTCTGCATAGATCGACCTTTAACAGCCCAATGTCCTGTATTTCTATCTCCTCTATTGTATAGGTCCTTCAATCCCGGGAGTATCCTGTTTTATTACTAACTTTAATTTAATTTCGTAGTTGATGTTCGGATACCTGTCAGTGCCAGTAATAAAATTAACTATCCACTCAGCAGAATTGTAAAACTTTGTTTAGTGCTGTTTACTTTCTAACACTGATTAAATTAGCAGAGGGTTACTTAGAAACAAGCAAATATAACCCAGAATTCGTTTAACGCTGAATCTAATTACAAAGTCAGAATAATTTATTATCGAGGCCTTATAAAAGTAAACAAATAAACTTCAGTACCTACATCGTAAAATTAATTAGCCTACTGAGCGTAGAATAATATGTGTGACATTGACAGTATGGGGTACTGTTAACCGTGCCAAATACATAGATCTCTCTACGGGTACGGTAGCCGTGCCATATTCAAAGAAGGCATCAATTAAAACTTTAATATTCATTGAATGTAGCGAGACGTACTTTAACGAGCTTAGATAACGATCAAACTTTAAAAATAAGCTAATTTGTACTAACAATCGCGTCCGCTATCGGTTCACCTACTCGCGTTTATTACATAGTTGTTGTTGGAAAAATAATACCATAAAGTCGTTGCGTTATATTAGAATTTATTGAAATGATCGTAGATGTACTTGGAAATATTAAAACCACGCCTTACAGTAAAGCTTCATGGAAGAAACGCAGCCATGAGTTGTAGTCATGATGTGTGTGCATTTTGGAAATAAAGTAGAAATAGGGAAATACGAATGTGATCTGAATTTGAAATCATATTTATTAGAATTAGAACGCCTCACTACGCCGTGATCGAACGAATCTTCCCGGGGCGTGTTCAAATGACGATTTTGTAACCTCTCTCCGTCCATCACTCACATTAAATGAAATTCTAAAGATTGGAAATAAAACTTTACGAAATATTTTTTCAGCGGTATAATGAACAAGCACTTCAGTGTTATAGCAGTCTCATAAAATATGTGGGTTACGTGTGTATATGAGTGAGATGATCTAAATCACACCGCGTCTGGGATGCGTTTCGTGAGAAGACAGCTTGGTCGATGAACTCTTCATTTCGGCTTTCTGGGACACTGACTACAACATCGGTGTCTGGTTATCATCATATTTCATTGTTTACAGCGATTTCCTGAATACAGGAATATTCTTAAATATAGTCTACTGGGCCAAAGTAAATCGGGAACAAAGAAATGTAAAGTAATGCGTAGGTAGGCAGTGTTATAGAATTTTATGGCCATCTGTGGGCGTGCACCGACACTTGTTTTAGGTCATTACTTAGAAACTTAGTAAAGCAGGTATTATGGCCCTGTTTACGTCTCACATCTCCATCATCATTAACTAAGTGACGAACGATCAAATAGATTACTTATTGTGTTGAATTAACCTGTATAAATCCATTTGGATTTACCTCTTAAATTCTGTCATGAACGTTGTCATTTAGACTGTCTGTCCGTATTCTTTCACTTTTCAACTATACATTTATAGATGGCTTATCGGCATCTCAACAACTTTTAGTCCGTAAATTATAATCGTAATACCCGCTGAATGCGTAACTTACCTACTATTTATTGAAATTGGTTTCTAGGCAGGTTACATATTATTTTTCCTTCCTGTTAAACATTCGAGGTCATCTTAAAATTCGTGATTCATTATTCTATTTCGACAGCACCTGATTAATTCATCATCATCATTTCAGCCGAAACACGTCCACTACTGGACATAGGCCTCCCCAAGCCCCTCCACTTCGTTGTGGTAGCCAGATCTCTTCCGGAGATTCTTAGCACCCCTTGCCTCATCGTACCCTTGGCCGCTACCGTAGCCAAGGGTAGGCGGGCCGCCGCGACGGGTAATAGGGGCCGTTTTGTAGGGCTGCTTGTAATTTTTGGGAGGTTTTGCTATAATCACCACGCTAGGCAGACGGGTTGGCGATCGCAGTATGGTGGTAAGCATAGAGAACGCTGCTGCTCATTCTCTGGTAAGTCCCTTAGTCGCCTTCAACGACACCCACAGGAAGAAATGGGATGGTGCTATTCTTTTTGCGTTCCGGCACCACACGGAACAATTAATTATGCAACTAATAATCGTACTTCCACTAAGTTTGCTAACAGTATAGGTACTTTATCGTATAATATGCTAATGCTTCTTTATATCATGGGACCTACTATGCGCCAAATTGAGGTACAAATAAAGGGTACGAAGCTTTTAGATGCCCTTGAAATCAGTCTAGATATCAGGAGAGCCAGAGCCTGTATGATTTACTTCTTTTTACTAATTCATTTGAACCTTAAAACCCACTTGAGCTATATGCCTATACAATCAAAAATAAAAGTTCATTTATTCCTAGAAAATCAATCGGAATAAGAGCTCCTTACAAACGGTTCTCAAAAAGAACAAAATAATCAAATTTCGAAAATAATGTGTTCATATTTCAATACATTGGATTGGTTGCTCCATGTTTATTTGAGACAGTTGAGTATGTACACATACACAGCAAATTGGTTCAAGAGGAACGGAAACATCCAATTGTATCTAAGCCATCAGTCGCGATGGTACTCATACAACTGCCTAACTTTATTCATGACGGTGCCAATTTATTTCTCGATTGTAATTTTTGTATACCAACAACATTAAACAGGCAGCGTGTGTATTTATTACACGTGTGTTTACTTCTTCTATAATATGAAATCCTAACTAGTAGATAAATAGTACTTAGAGAGACATCTACCCTTTCATCACCTCGCAATTCGTAATTTTGAAAGTTTCATAAGCTCTTACAGTGGGCGATCTTATTACTAAAAGCGCTCCAATGCTATCGAGTTTGAATTTGATCTAATGATATTATCATCTTGTGCTAGGCTCGGAGCTAAACGGTAGCTAGCACGCAGGTCAATCGATCTGCAAAGTTCAGCCGCGCTTGCGCAGTCCAGTCGTCCTCTAATAGTCGTAACGGAGCGAACAGAAGCCCTAAAATCTGATTCCTGAACTTTAGAATATCTAAGTATGTACATATATCTTGCTGAAACGAAACAGTAGTTTAGTTCAAGTAGGTAACTTTATACTATTCTGTACTTTGTTCACGTCACCAAAAACAATGACCGTCCCTCTTCTTCAAAGTTTGGTAAATAGAAAGGTAATATAAAAAATACGTCTCGAATTTTCGATGTCACAACCCATAAAGGCTTCGGGGAAGAAAAGATTTTCCTTATCTCAGTTCCAACTTCCACGTAATCCCTGAAAAGGGTATGAACAAGTTTTCATAGCGCATTTGTGTGATGGTAAATCAATATAGCTCCGGCGTAAAAGCCTTTTGCCGAGCTAGTAACGTAGATAACCTAGTTAGTGCAGGGTGCACTTTAGTACTAAACGAGTCTTTGATGGTGCTAACATAATTAGCGTTGCTGTAAAGTTAATAGACTAAGGCTTCATTTAATTCTCGGAATTTCGCTCGAGGTAACTATGGCAACGATTAGGTAATTGTTCTTTCTCAAGCACGAAACCAATTAATAAGACAAAACAAAATCCGTTTTTAACGTAGTTTTGGTAGGTAGGTTAATTAATAAACCATAATTAATAAATTAATATACCTCTAAATGAAAGGCTATTTCCTTACATCATTTTGAAGAGTCTTGAAATTACATATACATGTCGACAGTATAACTCTTAGCCTCTTGGGGTTTCTGATCCCAATGTTGTTGCTCCAGTTCGGGCCTTTATACTGAACTACTTTATTTTAGTTTCTTTATATAATTATTCTGTAGGTAGGTATGTATGTCACTGAACTCCTCTTAAACGGCTGGACCGATTTTGATATTTCTTTTTGTGTGCGTGTAAGTGGGTCGATGGATGGTTTTTTTAATTAGACCCGGTAGGTGTCACTCCAATCGAGTTCTAGGAAACAGGACAACGTCTGTATGGTCAGCTAGTTTAGTATTATATATTATTTTAGTATTGGTTTAGGTTCCATGTAAGATCAGGTATAATAACCGCATCTTCTGCATGTGCATATTTTTGCAGGCTTAATTCTACATTCTTGCTTGGTGCCGTATTCTACATCCAAGCGTGGATTTAGTAGTTATTGCAAATTTTTTTTTTTTTACATATCTACATTTTAGTGAAATTCACCATAAGTTCTACACAATATCTTGAACTTCCCTTCTATTTCTGTTTTAATGCCGTAGCTATAATGTTAACTTTACGCATAGCACATATAAGTTTTGTCAATAAAAAAATTGATCAACACGTGGATGAAGCCAGGCCCGCCTTTGCTTTTAAAATCCAGCTGCAGTGTACCTATTTATAAGTTGAGTACTTTATGATCGATTTTTCTTATTACGTCTAGAGAATATTTCTAGAGTAACCTTTACTTATTAACGCTCAAAATTCAAGGGAAATTTTACCTTTACAGCCTATAGCTGTAGGTTGTGTAATGAACCCTAATTTATCTGTTCATTATCATTATAATATGGATCCAATTACGTATCCTCCGTTGAATATGACCTACATGGCTATACCCAGTGAATTCTTCAGCTGCTTAATTTTTTACATGAATGGCTCTCTACATTAAGGAAATATCCAATTACCAGAGCTCTGAAGACTGCGTCTTACTTTCGATCGTCGATTTTTTTACCTATTTACGGCGAGACATAATAAATATATTCCTTTGCTCTAAGTAAAAATAATCAATATTTATCCAAATACAAAAATTGTTATAGTATTGTATTGTATGTTTGGATGTTTGGTACCTACTCAAATCACGCAAAAACTGCTGTACGGATTTGAATGAAATTTGGCAGACAGATAGTTTTTTAACCGTTAGTTAACCTGGATTAACAGGTAGAATAATTGTTTATCCCGGAAGTACATCCTCGTGGGATAATTGTCGACCTCCACGCGGGCGAAGCCACTGGCAAAAGCTAGTACAGTATAAATCTTAGAAATAATTATAGTTATTACTAAGTACGATGCATAAGTAAATTAAATCGACCACCAAAATTTACATTGTGGAATGCAAATAGTATTGAAATACATGTAAGTACATGATTTATGAAAATAGTAAGTATTGAAATATAATGTATCTATATGGTTACTTAACGCTAGGCGCAGGTTTTCCAAAGACCTCATAGAAGACTTAAAAAATTGTTGTACTTCACAAATTTCAGCTGAAGTTGCACATTGCAATCAGTTTCGTATTTCCGTAACTTCATTAGAAATGTCAGACTGCCATTTCCCTTCGGAGGTGGGCAGGAACAAGACATTGTCACGTTTTACAATTCAAAGGTAAATGTAACAACGGATATTGTGTTGGCTCAGCTAGTGTTGTGCGCGCTGTAGCGACAGATTGCCATCCCATCGCCCACGAGCCGTAAGGGAGACCGGGGCTGGTTGTCTATAGGGGTAGGCTGTGTTGCAGTTGACGATTGCGATTAGGTGGCTAAAATCTCGTTTGCAAACGAAATCGGGCTTTAGGATCTCGGTACCACATCAAGTGCAAAGCATGGCATGGCAAAGGCGTTTGACATTCATTGTAAGACATCAAAATAAGTAGGTATTTGACGGTTAAAGAAAAACTTAAAAAAAAATGATTAAAAATTAGATTTTGTTCTTAAATCATTTTATTGGGAGTGTTCTTACTTAAGAATTGGTTTAAGCTGTTTAATCATGACGTGATTTTTTGAGGCTAATTGATTAGAATTATTGTTTTATTACAGGCCTTCTTCCCACGATCCTTACATACTACTATTACTTCTTAGGCTAATGATGTTACCACGAAATAAAATAATTTTCATACATGACGACCATTAAGTGAAAAGTTAGTCAACCAGACCCGGTCTCCCCTACTACAACACATTTCTCGCTTCAGAACTCGGCGTGGGATGATAAACAGCTGACACTCCGCTTTCATTCCACTTCCCGATTATCATTAAAATTATATTTCAAGATTCAAATGGATGACAGCCATATTATCTCAACAAATTAGAAGTTTTAATTCCCTGAAAAAGTAATTTTCTTTGGAACTTACACAAACACGATTAACGTTTTTGCCACAGCTCGCGAATGGCTCATCGGATTCTGATGAGACTAGGAGGTAATACGGAAAACGAAATATACTTATTTGTATAGATTACATAAAGAAACTCAGCACTGTATCTGAATATAAAAAAAAAAAAAAAAAAAAATATAATGTAGGTAGTTTACAAGAATTCAAGTTTTGTAGCATGACCCTTATGTGTCCCAAATTTAATAATTAGGTAGTCAATTTATACCGTTTATAGGACCGTCATCGTCATGTAATATATCCCAGGCTGATTCCCGGCCACCGTAGGTTCGGCCTTGCGGATGGCGAGTAATGGGTAGCTCGCTGTCCGGTAAGGACTAAGCCCGGGTCGACGGCGCGTTGTGTTCCACGCGCCCCGCAAATAGATGTTAGCACCAACTGGTGGGGTCCGCAAAGGCCGATACCTGCCAGGGGTGCGGGTTGTTCGAAAGAGGTACCGTGGCCCCTGGCACACAGGCAACTGAAGGAACACGGGTGGGTTTTAGTCAGTAAAAGTCTGACACGCCCTCCAGAATCCCGGGAGAAGTTATTTGATGATTTCCCACCCAAAAATAAGAAAGTACATGTTATATTTATCTACTCCAAATAAATTGGGATAAGGACAGGAGAATGATGATGAACAGAATATGTTACAGCTCCATATCTCTTTGCTATGCAGTCAGTCCTTTTAGTTGATGTCACGAAACGATCTTATTTCCCGAAATTGAAGGGAGCTATGCCGCTCCCTAAAGCTTGTATAAAAATAATTGTATGAAATACTGATCATCGTATGGTGACTAATGAGGGATTTTAATCACAACGTGCCATTTCTCAGCGATGAGTACGAAACGCAAAAATAAACCAGCTTGCATTCCCTGAATCTTACTTCGGATTTTGAACTTCAGCATATCGATAACTATAGGTCTTTGGTGTGTGGACGTTTTCGAAAATGATGTCGTTTTTTTTGCTATGTAGCATTTGAATATTTTAAGAGCGTTCATTCCATGCGGGTTGGCAACAATGCATTTATAGTGAAATTGTGATTCCAAAATTTAGATTAACTAAAACTAGCAAGTCTTTTCCAATAAATAGTATCCGCTTCTATAACAACTTTCCAAAGTCGGTTACAGAACTTAGCGATGGAAAGTTTAAATTCAAATTCATTTATTTATTTCAGTTAAATAACACCCATTGCCACACATAATTAATACAAATTTTACAGATAAAAACCAAATAAATACATCAAATGTCATTAACTAAACCAAAATAAAATAAGTAATGTCAATTATAATAAAATCACCGAAAATCAAATTAAATAAAATTAAATCAAAATAAAATAAAATAAGTAATGTCGAATAAAATAAAATCAATGAAAATTAAATTAAATCGAAATAAACTGAACAACAATCAAACTTGTCCTTATCAAAAACGCATATTATAAGATAAAAGACTACGTTGAAGACAGGGAAGTTTGGCATTAATTAATTCTGCACATTTGGCTTCCTTGGTACCTCATTAACAGCATAACTATGTGAAAGTCTATTAACTGCTCCCTAATTCCAATGTTAATTTTAATTATTTTTATTTTTTACAATGTCTGATATACATCAATTCTAATATCGACTATTTATTAGTGATTGTCATGGAAATCATGTCACTTGGTTTAAATAGGTTCATTTTATTTATGTAGATTCTTTTACATAATATGGTGAATGAAAGAACGTTGTAGGCTTTGCACACTGTAGATTTGTAGACGATTTTCTATTCTTTATTTTTATTCTTTTAAGTACCGGCCATCAGGTACTTATTGACAGGCCTGCACTGTTCTCCCATACCTATTATCACTGTAATTTGAAAACATTGTAAAAGCGAATTATTTTTAAAAGAGTAACCATGGCGTTTCTTGCCGGCTCTTCTCCGTAGGAAGCGACAAATTGGAACCCTGCACCTAGTTTCTGACGTTTCATAAGTGCCCATGCAGGTTTATGTGAAATAAAATATTTTGATTTGTTTTTATAGTAGTTTTTCGTGATTATTTAATTAAATACAAACAAAAGTACCATTTTTTTCAGCCAAGCACTAGATAGTTGGTATTTATAATTATTTTTAACATTTACTGTTTAATAAAAACATTTAATCGTACTAAGTAATGCAAATAAAAAATAATTGACGGTATGTCGATTTTTATACTTAAGTAAATACCAAAATAATTAAAAAAAAATTGTAAATACCAACGATGTAGTGCATGGCTGAAAAAAATGTTTACTTTTGTTTATATTTAATTAAATAATCACGAAAAACCCCCATAAATGCACCGTTGCCAGTCGGCGTGGGATGAACGCTCTTAAGGAGGCCTTTGTTACTTTCATTTTATTTCAAAAGTTTAGAGAGTTACTGTTCATTTTGCACACCTACCACCTCCTTCATTTGCCCACATCTTAATTTATAATTGTAACACTCTGTAAGTAATTATGTTGGTACCTACTTATAAAGAGGGAATTAAATTCATCTCCAAAACAACTAACTGCTTCAAGAATAAGTAAATATAATAATAATAATAAATGTTTATTTATACGCATAGAAAAATATAAATAAGTACAAAAGGATTAAGGAAATATTGTACAATAGAGTCACATTAAAGGGCGAACTGGTGACTTCTAAACTAGGCCAAAAGTCTGTATTTTAGGAGTCAAAGTTCCTCCAGGTATAATGACATACAATGGTATTCATTGTCATGCAAGTACTTAGAGAGAAATCAATTAAATAATAATGCCTGAATTTAAATACAGTATTTAGTTATATTAAGAGACAATTGCAATACGATTCTCGGTTTCATCATATCTTTTTTTTTTTTTATTACGGGGGGAAATCCTCATGAATGTCCTCCGCCCCGGGGAGGGCGGAGGGGTCTGTCAGACTCTTACTGACTAAAACCACCCCGGTGTTCCGTCTCTCACTTGCACCGGGGATCACGGGAACTAGAGTGACTTCCACGATCCCCGGCTAGTGCCGGCCCGCCTCTGCGGGCCACCTCGCGATAGGGGGGAGTGAGGTGTTAGACTCCCCCCTTACGTCATAGAGAGGCGCGCGTGGAACACTACGCGCCGCCATCTCGGGTCCTAAGAAGTAGGGGGTGACAGATTTCCCCAGATCTGTCGCCCCTGGACCCATTTAGGGGGGCCAGAAGAGGGCGTTATCCGCCCTCCGCCGACGCCCGGTCTGCTGCGGATCGGGTTAGCGGAAGCAATCTCCCGCTCCCTCTCCGCAGCCTCCTTCTGCGATATGACTGTTTCGCAGAAGGATACCACCGCGTCCCAGGACTCCTCGCTGCCGACCATCGAGTCGACAACGGCCGGCAGCAACAGGTCACTGCCGACTCCTGAGATGAGGGCACGGCGCGGCTCCTCCCAAGCGGCACACTCTGCCAGCGTGTGCCACGCCGTGTCCTCCCGACAGTCGACGCAGTGGTGACACCGAGCGTCCGGCTCCCTGTTTATGCGACACAGGTACTTCCCGAAGCAACCATGCCCCGAGAGCACCTGTGTCACCCGAAACGACAGGGAGCCGTGCCTCGCCCCGAGCCAGCGCTCGAGTACCGGCCGGACCGCCCCGATGGTGACGGGGCCGGCGCGGCGGTAGGGCATGAAAGCCTGTCCCGCCATTCCGCCACCAGGGCTTCGCGAGGCTGTGACAATATTACCCACCTACGTTAACTTCTGCCACCAATTTGTAAGTTTTGATTTCACTTCATGTTTAGTCAGGTGGTACATAAGCATAAGTTTGTGTATTCTATTATACAGACGAGAGCTAGTTGCCGCATATTATCGGCTGGCAAACTTGGAACGGCATTGGACAAATCGCACACGGCAGTGCCTTTGCGTCTTTTCAGCTTAGCAAAATCTAGCTGAAGCGTAGAGTGTTTCCGCAGCACAGCGCGGCGCACAAAAAGCTGTCTCACAGTCAAAACTTTGGCTTCTTTATGAAGTTGATTGGTCGGAAATGTATAAATATCTAAGTGGGTATAGACGTATAGTGAACCAATACTAATGCGCGGTACCTACATCGCTACGCCGCCCTCTGTAATTCCTTGCGCCACAAGACTGAGCTTTGTTTAGCAGCAGATGCAAGTAAACACAGTTCACCCGACATCTGGTATATTTTTTTTAGTTCCATTAAACGAAGGGCCTATTCCTGTGTCAATCGATATGGCTCAGCTGTAGGAAACGTTCTGAAATAAAACTTCAAAGAATCATACGCAATGCGTGCTCCGATTCGTTTGTTATCTACTGCCCTATTTATTCCTAGAGATCAATGAACTCATCACAATATTTGATATTTGTTAGGATAACAATGTGGAAAGGAACTGTATACCTTAACATGACATCATGTATAAAGACGTAAATCCATACCAAATTGTGTACAAACAAACCATACATAATATACTGGACCGCGTCTGCTTTCCGGCATAATCTCATTTTATGTTCACTGTCATGTATTTACTAAGCTCTGTATGTTTTACTAACTAAATCGGATTATGTTATCATCTGGCTAGTTTCATTTAGTATTTAGTATTAAAATACGAAAACTAGTTATTGGAATATGTATTCAAGTTTTAATTAAACGGCAACGGCAAGTAGGTAGGTGATACATTTTTAAGTCGTGGTACCGCACCGCTGGCTACGACAGTTGCTCGTTTGTTCACAAAGAGTTCTAAAAGTAGTCTATTTTACGATTGAATAAATGGCCTAAATATGTGTACTGTAACTAACACTGCAAAAAAGCAAACATTAACTTAAATCTGAGCATAAGTTAAAAGCACTACGCTCCGTAGCGCGTGCTACGCCATTCAGTTTAAAATATCGTATGCGACTTTAAACTCGAAATATTTTGGCAATAGCGTCCAACGTCACAGTTCTCATTTTTCGAATGGGTCGACAGACGAGCCGAGATTGAAATTGTAATACATACGTATAGTGCAGCGTCATGCATAACTGACTCTTGGATGTTCATTTCAGATTTTGTGACTCGAGCCTTTAGTCGTGTTAGACAGATGTAGATATAATAAGTCTTTAAACAGATTTAGGTATATAGGTCTACGCAGGAGTAGATAAAACCTGTGTATAAATTGAATATGTATACTTACTGTAAAATAGATTATTATAGACCCTGGAAAAATATTCGATGATTAAGGGACTATTTTTTTAAATGTAGCTGAAAGTTGTACATACATGAAAACGTAATTCTAACTAAAAAGTTTCAACACAAGCTCCGGATATTCTCCCCCAAAACTTGTTTACCTGTAACATTTGTAGCTACATCCTCCCTTACTTCCTACAGGGTCTGTGTCTATTATTAGAAGGGTTATAATTACTCGGATAGTGTTCCCCGAGGGGTCTGTGAATGGGCGTGTGTTTACAAACATCACGCCTGACTCCTAACGGCGACGGGACGCAAGCGCAACACACGCATAAACACTTAAAATTAAAACTGGCCACACAACTCCCCTTTTCATGAATATGTACTCAAGGCGCCATGTTTCGATTATATATTGGGATAGTCCTGCCCTGAAAAGTTTTTGTTAATCCCTGCATATCATTGATCTTTGTGGCTGTTAATACCTTGAAAGCTAAATAAGCATATTCAGAGACAGATTGGCGTGTGTGTTTGACTTCTGTATACTATATTAACTTCTGACTTTGTGTGGTCACGACCATTACGTTGGAATTTAATGAGGCATTTAATATTTCCAACTAGCTTCTGCCCGCGACTTTGTTAGCTTGAAATTTCGGCCCCGACCCACTCCGTCGGATCTCATCGCACACCCGCTCTATTCGTTTTCTATTTTTTTTATTTTTGCTCGGCTTCTAAGTAGGTATGATGTTAAATAGTCTAAAACTTACTCAGAAAATTGGCTATCAAATGCAATAATAATTGATCAAATCCGACTGGTACTTCTCGATATTAACGCGCTCAAAAGAACAAAAAACAAACTCTTCAGGTGTTTGTTTTTGCTAGATATAAATGGAGTATAGATAAGAAAAACGTCTAGTCGGAGATGCAGTTACAAAACTAGATAATAGTCGTTGTAAATCATTTTATTTTTTTCGTTATTAGCTATTATCGTAACAATTCACATGGAGTTGCACAGGCACAGGAAATCCCAGGAAATTAACCTCCATACATATCGTTCAATATTCATCGATACATGGTTACAGCGCATCAGAGCTGTGTATACACCGTCCATTTCCTGTGCGCGCGTGCTATGAAAGCTTTGCTTCCTTGTGAAAGCCCGCACGTGTGCGCCTAAAAGCCGCGCTGGTTCCACCTGCGTGCGCGCCGTATCCCCGAGATACGCGCAGGCCGCAGAGCACGCCGCGCGCCCGTCCAGATGTGTCGTGTTTAGTGAACATACCGTGATCTCCGACCATGGGACCCCAGTTTGACTATTGCCTCCGTGCCACCAGTGAGTTATCAATACTTTATTCCTACTTTGTTTGTTGGGTAAACCTCATTAAGGAAGCCCTGGATCGAACCGCCTCCGCTGTGTATTAAAACTTTTGCAATTTTCCAACGGCATAAGTTCAATAAGTTTTTGATTTTCCGATACAGAATTCGCTTTATAAAACTCGTACTTAATTTGAGATAAGTTTGACTTCAATGTTATTATTGGAAAGTCTTAGTTTTGAGATTGGTATTTATATTTACAAACAAGCTGCGTTGTATAGGTATACGTCACGATGGTCGCTGATATGTTCATAAGGACATAAAATACATTGTTTCCTAATTAAGCATCGGTGTGTATTATTAGTGTCGATGATAACTGTTCGCGACACACAGTAGGTACTGTCGTAGGTAATTAGTATTCAAATGCAGTCCCGTAGCCGTAGTAATTAACGGTGGAAGCGTTTGCGCTCTGAAACTACAGAACATTTCCAAACATATCGGTAAGAATAAAATTAGTCATTCGTTCGAAATTCTCAAAACACATTTTGGAAGTTTTTTTAAGCTTTCCGAGAAATACGATTGATTCACTAATCAAGAGGCGCCTAACTTCATTTGTTTAGGCTGCGACTGATGATTGTACTAATTAGAAATTTACAGTATTGGAATGTTTTACTATACCTCCTAATAAGCTGTTTTGTTATTTTGCTAGGTATGTAGTATATTTATAGTAGTTTTTTTAAGTTTATTATTAATTATTTATTTTATAATGTATGTACCCACAGTACCTACAACAAATAGGGGATACGGCATAATTATACAATCCAGTACACAGGTACTGCTTATTTCTTAGACTTAATGTGATTAATCAGTGATATTAATTATCTTATTCATAGAAATCATTTATCGGTTTATCATTATTATTATTTCTCCAAACCTAACCAGGCCGGTAAACCAATACTATAATTTAAAAATATTTGTAACTACGTCATGTACTCATGTCATAATAAATGATCAAATCAAAGGAAATATAAAGTACCTTACAATGTCTGCTAAATCATATTGATAGATTTTTTTATTTTTTTAGCCGTGGGACAGCATAGGCTAATGCCTATGCTGTCCCACGGCTGGGCAAAAGCCTCCCCCAACTCCTTCCAGGAACTCAATTCCCGCGCTCCCTCGAACTTTGTAACTATAGTACTTAGGTTGTGACATCCCACCATGGGAATCATGTAAACCATTGTTTTTAAAATTAAAACTCCTTACATTACCCAGTATGTATGTTTTGGAATGTGTTAAATTTGTCCGTCAGCACTCTGACCTGTTTAAAAAGGCTCAAGACCGTTGCCCTCGAAAAGTAAGAGATCCAGATAGAATAGTTCTGCCCAGGGCACCAAAGACTTATCTGTATAAAAAAAAACTGTTATCATATGTGTGGACTTATCTATAACAAAATACCGAAGAATTTCAAAGAGTTACCTAATAACTTATTTTTTATTAAGTTAAAATTATGGCTGCTGCAAAAACGTTTTTATTCCATGAATGAATTTATAAATAATGTTAAATGCTAATGCTAAATAATGTTTTAAATTAATGTGACGATAATTAATAATGAATATTGAATGTATTGAATAATTAATGATAGAAAGCATGCCATTGAGCGTAATATGTAATAGATGTTATTGTTTTGCATGTCAAATTATGTCTGACTATGTATTGGGAACCCAATTTCCTACTTTAAGACCAAAAACTGTACCAATACGTATTGCAAATAAATTATGATTATGATTATGATTGTTATGGTACCTAACAGAAACTTGAAGCTTGTTACTTTCTGAATGAAAATGCAATGAATTACTGTCAAATACGTCATTACTGGCCAATAATGCCACAATACCAGTGAATAGCTTTGTACACCGTATTTAGGAGTGGGTCCGCTATTGTTTGTCACTTGTTTTTATTTAGTCACATGTGCTAAGGGCCATTTCCATTGCCGCCCCGCGGTCCTAAAGCCACCCGAAAACTCGCAGATGCGGGCACAACAAAAAATACGAATCTGGCAAAAGCTCTTCTTTCACATCCCATGGCAACAATTTAGAAACATAAATCTTCATTAGGCATCATTTATCCTATTTTGCTCTGATTTTCTTCCCTTTTGTACTTTAACGCTATACTTCGTTTACTTTATGATAGGTATATAAATGGTTTATGATGTAATTTCTGCCTCATATTAAGGCGTACCGACACACATTCTAAAGTGCGTTAAATTCCTAAGTGAGGTTTACGACTGCTGATGCCGCTATTAAAATTAGCTATAGTTATATAGCAACCAACGCAGTTAACGTAAGTTGTACAGGGGTACTAGGAGCATCTATTACTGTACCACATTCCCTCGTAAGTACGTGTCATGTCAGCCAAATGACTTATCATTGCACTAGTGAGACTACATAGGGAGTAGACAATGGGCGAAAATTGCCTTCAATTCGCATTTTCCGGCTTTCAAAAGTAGGTTGCTATACTCTGCCCGCACTGGACGTAATGGAGAGCCGTTAGTTCATTGGGGTTATTGAATAATTCCCGTGTGTCGGACTCGTAGAGTACTGGCCACCGCAAGCGCGCGACGTCGCATCGCCCGCCTCGATGATACTCGGTATTGTGTGCCCTTTGTATCATTTGTTATCATTGCACCAAAATGGATGGAGTTTTGATACGTAACTTTGTTTATTTACAATTCTTATCTTCTTTCCAGATAATCCGTCATATTTCGCGTTGCCTAACAAGGATGTGCCTGACAGCGGGGAATCTCAGGACTCTTCCGAGCTATGTTCCCGGTCAGCTCCCGGCCGCGTCTGGCCGGATGCTGGCCGGCCATTGGGCTCCCCGCGCCGCAGGGAACCAGAAAGCCCCAGACGCAAGGAGTTCAGGGCTCTGCTCAGATCTCTGTCTGCTCGCGAGCCAGAACAAGCCGAAGCTTTTCTGAGAGGACAGCCGAGACCAGGGGATTGTGCTCCTAGAGACATGAGACACACATTTACTGCTCCGCGAATCAAGTAAGTTAACAAGATGTTTGAAGTAACAAAGTAGGTATTGATATCGTTTTAATTTATTGAAATATTAATTTATAACTTAATTTGTTCTACAGGAAGGGTAAAATAAGCACAACAGTTGTAACAACAGATGGTCCACAGGAGCGTGAAGAAGTATTCTACACAATTCCCCTTCAGGGCAGGAGACGACACTCGGTTGGTGGGTACTTGACAACGGGTGCAGCCGGGGCTGGAGAAGTGACCACAGTACCCAGCGAAGTACCAAGAATGCCCCCACCAAGGTTCAACCAAAAAGAAGAGGACACCATCAAAAGAAGAAAACCTAAGAATTTCTCTTTCAAAGGTAAGTTCTATACTATTGTTTGGTTCTTTAAAATGTAGACGCATTGACGTCTAACTTTCAATCGCTATCTTCAAACTAAACATGAGGAAATAAACGGATCGGAAACATCCATAAATAAATACCTATATGTTACGCTGTGAGTCTGTGAGTTATCTAAACCGAGTGTGAAGTATTTGAGGCACTTAATACAATATTTACTTAGGTGCTTAGGCTGTTTGCAATCGATCAAAATTCTAATAGATTTGACTGAAGATTATTCCAGAGAGTATCGTAAACTATTATTGAATGGTATATTTGCCATCACTTATTAACTTTAGGATGATTTACACGTAAACATTTATTTGCATTTTATGCGGTTCGTATATACTTGGCAACTAGTTAGCATTCTTTGTTTAATTGTGTAGTTGGCATCACCTACTTATTGGTTACTTAAGGTAATTCATGTAGATGTAGTTAGTCTTAGATATTATCTAACTTAACCAGGATGTGATAAAATTAACATTTAAATCTTTCTTTGTCTTTAATATTGAAAGTTGAAAGCGATAGTAGAGGAAGCGCCCGCAGTAAAATCTATTCTGAGATAATAATGACAGATACGTGGAAGTGAATAATAATGATAAACGGTCATAAACAAGTCAATCGAAACCTAGGGCCGATACCAGAGAACGTTGCTCCCGACGGACGAGCCGCCCTTCGACCCTCGCCGATACTTGCGCTGCACGATACAGATGCATCTCCCAAATGTCCAATAACCTCAGCGGCGCGTTTGATATCTTCATAATTATCTTACTTGCCCTTTAACTAAAAGCTATCTAAAACAAGAATGCGATGCAATATGTTTTTATCAGAAACAATAAAAACGAAAGCCAACCGTTACGTAAGATGTCAAGTCAAGCGTGACTTATAAAAAGATTTTGTCTCCCAACTTCGATATCATCAAGATTATGTCAACTTATCAATTTTCAGGAATCGTAATATTTCGCCGATTAGGCGTATCCGCGAAACGCGATCAGAATTATAATAAAAACGTTTTTCGTGTTTACCATCTCTTATTTGGTCGTCGATAACGCTTGGGGAATATTTACACATGGGCCCAAATTTGTTTTGCAAGATTAGGCGGTTAGGCGTCAGGGATGGCGTTGCGACTTGCGATTATCGTTGTCGCGCCGAGCTTTTAGTATGCGAAGTGCGTGCGCTTGCGCCGCCGCCTGACGCCAGCGCGCGCGCAGTCGCCGGCCGCGCGCCACATGATCGCGAACCGACACTTCTCGCTGTCACAGTTCTGAGGGCTCTTGTATTAATTTCGTGCGCTTTCTAGTGCTCGCCTGCAGTTCAGTCAGTGCAATGACAAGCGTTTAACTTGAAACTGTCGGGAACAACGTCTTCTCTCACTCGCGTAGCTATGGAGGATAAAAAGAGCGACACAATGGCTGACACAAGTAAGTTTTGTTTTAAAATTTAAATTTTTAAATGTTACACTTTGTGCTTTCGTAAGTTTTTTGCATGTTAAGTACTTTTTAAGTAACGGTATACGTTACTGTATTTTTTTGTCATGAAACGTGAATTATACTGACAATAATTTAATTAATTTGTGTGTGTTGGTACGAACTTCTGTTATCTAATTCACACGTAACAATCAAGTCCCCTAACTTGAGACAAATATGCAGTAATTACCGTTGGCAGGCAGTTAAGTGGATAAGTCTAACTAGTAACCAGAAAGCTCCATAATTAATATATGAGAGATTACAGCATTCCATATGAATTATTCGATATTACTTGCTTAAGTAAAGAAACTTAATTATAATTCTAATTACCTTACATTACGACTACAGATAGATATTAATAATTAATCTTTTACCACATTTTCCTTGATATTGCTTCGAAGCTACGCGGGAAAGCTTTATGCTTCATTTCCACGGCCCTTAATTTAATGTCTCTGTACTTTAACGTAGAAAATGTGTTATTCGGAGAGCTTATTACAGTTATTACTTACACGATATGGCTTTACACGATCCCCTTTCATATTTTATTAACTTAGTTGACTTGTTACGTTATGTGTGTGTTATTTGATAAATTATTGGATAAGTATATAGTGGCCCATAGCCTCATACAATGACACTATAACACTTGTGCATGGCGACCAGCACAGCTCCCTTAATGCGATAGATAATAAGCCATTGTCTTCGCTAAAGACGTCTTCAGCGGCCTTCACTTTACTGAACTCAACAACGTCACACTTTGTAATTCGAAAATGTCCAGCTCCATCCAAAATCAATGTCAAAGAAACACCGTACAACATCACCAAATTACATTCATCGTTGCCACGCTGATGTTTACACGATAATGAGCTTTAAGAGCTAAGAATTAGGAGGGAGCCTCATGGGTTGGTTAGCACCCGACTTGGTCGCGGCGAACGCATTAAATATGCAGGGTGGCATGTATGGCTGAATAAACATAGTGTAATTTACATGCATCGAAGCAACTCCCGTAATGTACTCGCACTGGGAATGTAAATGCGTAAACGTCTTGTATAACTTGTCTATATTGTCGGTAGAATCGCTCCCACAGATTGTGTTAACTGATGTAAAGACGGCGGACAATTGTTTAGAGACAAAAGATGGAAAACGTCGGCCTGTTGTTTAGTTTCAGCACAAAAGGTGCGATACATTTATGTAAAGCTCTGACTTAACCATCTGACGTTCACGACATTCAAGAGATATAATTAAAATCTGATCTGAGGATTATTAGATGGAAGTCCTAAATGGACTTAACAAAAGTGTTAGTATAGTAGGAGCACAATTATTAATTTAAAATACCAGAGAAATGCGGTTATCTATAAGAACTATTGTAGAGACAAGAACGTATATATTTTGTCTCCCGAGCTGTTCTCATGTTATCAGTCGGAGCATTGAATTTTATAACTTTGTTTGTGACGTCTATCGATGCTGTATCGTGATAAAAACAAGACGAAACAAGGCGTTATCATCAACGGCCGCATACAAGGCTATTATTAGTTAAATACGAGGAATTGTCTAATTACATTCTACTCTTGTGGTACATCTACACAGAAGAACAATGATCCATTCAAACTAACCCAAAAAATTCAAAGTTCTCTTTGTGAAGCTCAAAGGGATGTCCTATTTATCCAATTTTTTAATGAGTCAGTAAGCGGAATTTGTTATTTAAGCCAACATGTGTATGTCCACTGTTCGTAGGGCTTGGAACAGTCTGCTTAATAATAGTGATGGTGAGTCAACAAAAAAATATTAATATAAAATGTGTCTTATAATTAAACCAGAAAGTATGATTTAGCATCGAAGAACTGACAGGAGACAGAGAAAAAAAACTTTATTTTGATATGATGAATCACATGGCGTCGGGTGCACGCCAGCACACATTCACTATTTGTTAGCGAACATGTTTTATATTAACCCCTTTTTTGGCAAACAATAATATCCTCTTGTAAGTAGGTTATAAACATTATCATAATCGAAATAAACTCAGATTGATGAAAACAATTTTAACTATAACATCTGTTAATGAATGAGTAACGAAGTGTAGACTTCTGAATTACTCACAGGTTTTCTGGAAACAACACGTACTACATACAAATTTTCAGTGAGGTAGTTTATGTAGCTACCTAGATGCAACATCTTGTATTTAGTAGTTCCTTAAAATGTGATCTCATTCTGACTGACGTTGCTGGAAATCTACGGTGCGTTTCCTCGTATTTCTTGGAAACGTCTTACAACGAAATGAATAGGCAACGTCGTGTCGCCCACGTTCAATCCCACTGGGGAATATTGGATGTCCTATTTACTAACAATGTACGAAGGCAGATGACAATATTGTCATCGCATTATGTGTCTCACAATTATTTTCGTAACAAGATGAGCAGATCCAAAGGAAACTAATCTCATAAGGATATTATAGTTCGGTCAGTAATTACATTTCGGGTTCCAAATCTCGTCCCTTTTGCTAACAGAAATCGAGCAATACCTTCCTAGCTTAAGTAAAGAAAATACAGATTCAAAAGCTACCTGCCATATTGGGAGGCGATATAGGGCTACAATATTTTACTGGGAACATCAAAGACGTCAGCGGCGGCCATTGAACTGAAAACTGAAAGCGGTGGAGCAGCGAGCACAGCCCCGACTGTGGCCTAATGTACCTGTTTTGTTCTACTTTCAAACTTACGTAACGTCCTTATTGTGGTGATAAAAATAGGGCCTCAAGTGTAACCTGACGGAAGACATGCTGCGAAGTATTTGGTTCAATCGGAGAACTTCGTACTTACCTTGAACAAAAGTACTTTTTAAAGATGGATTGCTGCTTACTCATTAAGTTGCTCTACATTTTCGGGAGTTTAATTTGTTTTTAGGCTCATGTAGGCAGTAGGTAGGTACGTAATAAATGGAAAAATAAACGCGATGTAACAAATATTCTTATAAATGAGCAAACATTTCACGGTAGCCATGGCGAACAGAATTTATATAGCCTCATACAGGACATGTAGTATCTATAAGATGATAATCTCACTGATTTTGCTGCCTACCCTAACGACTAAAGCAAGCAAATAAACGTAGGTAAATGAATTCCATTCTAATTCAAAATCATTCAAGAAGGCACTTCCGTTCTACTTGAGCAGAAAATAGTCGCGTAGCAACACATAACTGCATATCGGGCGTCATATTCCGCCCTCCAGTTTTGTTACTCCCTGCATTTAATCGGCTATAGTTATTCCGGGCGACGCTGATAGACGTTTGTCTATTTAGGAAACGGATATTACATTTAGTCGGGTCTTCATTTGGCGGCAGAGGTGGGTAAGTATAAACCCGTACGAGTTTCCGGCGCGCGCGCAGTGCATAGCATATTTTCTAAGCAGCCGATGCGTATGCGTGGCACTGGATGCAATAAAAAATTTAACAGCGACCGTATGCTTTCATTCATACGCTAGGAAAGGCATATATATGTTTTTAGGACAGCGTTGAAGCTTTTAACGCTCTTACACCTAACTGACCATCGCGCATTGTGTAATGAAAGTGAACGATAATGGTTCCTGGAAATTAACGCAATGTTTTGATTCCAAAAATAAAAACGGTCTCAAAGATTAAAGAGGAATTCCATATAGTTGCTAAGATCACTTGTGTTTCAGGCTTTTTCTGTTCTATCTCCAATACAAATGCATTCATTAATCAATGACGGTCGATTGATTTCAAGTGTCTTTACGATTAACGTAAGGACGCACTTAACATTAATTAAAAGTGCATCATTACACGCACAATTGGCTTCTTTATAAGCTTCACGACGTATAATATTACTTTTAAGTTCCTTTTACACAGATATGAGTAACCCTTTTGTGCACACATCATTAAAAATAATGTGCGATTTGAGTATAAGTTTCTGAACAAGGATTTAAATCCAGCAGCATGTGTAGAAAGGTTTATGAAGCGTCCGCGCGATCCATGAACTTCGATCCAGCCAATGACCCCCATCCGATATCGAGTGAACGACATCGTTCATGCCTTGATTATCCCTTGACAACACTTCCTTTCAATGTAAGGTATTATATTTGAGCTCGCTACAAACTTATTCATGACAGCGACGAGTGTCTCTTATTCACATTCGGAATATATTAAGTACTGCTTATTACGCGTTCACAGTCGCGCTTATCGAATTTGGGATGATTATTATTTGTGAAATAGGTATTTCGGGGAAACAGTGTTATCTCCGAATAATTCTAAGAAATTTCGACAATTGTGGCGCTATATAGCAAATCAATAGTCTGTTTAAAGTCAGCCGGGCTGAATGATTGATTAATTTAACAGGCTGACAATATTGGTTAAGTGCGCTCACCTCGATCGTAAATAGAAGACGTTTCGGTCGTAATTAAATGTAATATCTATCTACTAGTATTGGCATTATATGTTTTTAATATCTTTGTTGCAGAAATGGAGGACATAGCAATACTGTGGAGCTCTGGGTCTCCTGAGAGCGCGTTATGGTCCGACTACTTGGTCGCCAGCTTTGATAAGATTATGTCGCAACGAGCTAGGCATCACTACAGGTACCTACCACTTCATTCATAAGATTTACTATTAACCGATAAAGTGATAACCTTGAAAAGTGCAAGGATAGCACTTTATCAAAGCAATACTAATAAAGATAAGATTTTCCTTTATAAGTACTTATTATTATTTATTACCGACATCGGGATTTATTGGCCCGTATATTGGATAAAGTGTACTAAGTTATATGTATATTATTGCAGAGTAACACCAATAACCGCAGAGGAGTTACTTGCGGCAGACTCTCAAGAAAAAGTAGACAAACTGACGAAAGCGCAATTACAAATAGTGATCCTGTGTCCAATACTTGCTACTAAGTTAGCAGATCTGAAGAGAGACGTAAATGGAGATAGTTTGTTTAAAGTGGACAAGATTCTAGTTATGTTGCTCGGAGTCGAGAAGAATCAAGTCATTTCTGGTAATTGCGAAGGTATGTTTAACGAAAATCTAATGAATACTTAGCTCTTATCTTTAACATGAAAACTTTTAAAATTCTTGGAAGACGGAGTTTCGAAACGAACGCCGCATTTTTAAAACTTCAGTAACTTCGAACAGAAAATCAATTTGTGTTTACCCTCAATTGGAATTTGATTTTTAATTACTCAGTTAATTTGTATGATTTCAATTCATAAGTTGAAAGTTTAATTTGTGAAAGTACGTAATAAAATGTATTTTTCACAGATTATCCGACCATAGACCAGTGGCAAATGATGTGTGTGCGGGAGAAGGACACGTCTTTCGTGGACACGTTCCTTACAGCAGCCGTCGGAATCCTTCGAACCAAAGACTGTAAAGACACAGCGACTGACAAAACAAGCTTCTCTATCGTCCCCAAGAAAGTTAAAATCGTAAGTAGAGCCGAATTACAAGTAACCATTAACAGCAACTATTTATCTTAACTAAACACAAGATGGCATACTTTACTGCAACCATGCCACAAATTCTTACGAATCAATTTAAACGTTTACGAGGAAATCCCAAGTCCATTACCGACAAATTAGACCGTTAGGAACAAACGTTTATGAAAACAGCCACACAATTTACGACCTTACAGTTAAAGATTAAGGGTTCAAAATTGCAAGGCTGGCACCGTTGTGGGGCAAAGTGAACGCCTGTTTACCTTAACAAAATAAATTCACAACGTGAGTTCATTAATGTCGTTTGCACGCAGGGACAAAGTCGAGTGATAGCGCTCCTCAACGACCCTATTAGAGACGAGGACAGCATAAAGATAATGGTGGACAAGAAGGGGGAGGTCATTAACATTCCTAGCTTCAAAAAGAGGAACCCATACACCCTCCAGTTTGATATACCAGGTAAGGGGACTTGATTTGTTTTATGCAGCGTGACCCGTCGCCACTTTGGGCACGCCGCGATTGCGGCGGTAAGTCCCCTCTTTGAGGAGTGGCTTGAGAGGCGGCATGGCGTCCTCACCTTCCGCCTGACACAGGTCCTCACCGGACATGGCTGTTTCGGGAGGTTCCTGTTTCGGATAGGGCGGGAGGAAACGCCCGGGTGTTTCCATTGCGAAGATCGCCCAGAGGACACGGTGGAGCATACGGTGGAGGTCTGCCCAGCTTGGGCGGAGCAACGCCGTGTCCTCGTGGAGGTGATCGGCGGCGGCGATCTCTCGCGTCCGACCCTGGTCCAGGCCATGGTACGGAGCGAGAGGGCATGGCTGGCAGTCGCCTCCTTCAGCGAAGCAGTTATGCTCGCAAAGAGGGAGGCGGCGCACGTGAGGGAGATGCAATACATGCGCCCTCACAGCCGTGGCCTTCGCAGGAGACGCCCTGGGCGTCGGGAATCCCAGGCTGATTCCCGGCCACCGTAGGCACGGGCTTGCGGACGGCGAGTAATGGGAAGCTCGCTGTCCGGTAAGGACCAAGCCCGGGTCGACGGCGCGTTGTGTTCCACGCGCGCCTCAAAGAGATGTCAGCAGCAACAGAGGGGCCCGCAAGGGCCGATGCCTGCCGGGGGTGCGGGTTGTTCGAAAGAGATACCGCCGCCCCTGGCACACAGGCAACTGAGGGAACACGGGTGGGTTTTAGTCAGTAAAAGTCTGACACGCCCTCCCGCTCCACCCAGAGCGGGAGAAGTTATTTGATGATTTCCCACCCAGAAAAAAAAAAAAAAAAAAAAAAAAACCCGTCGCCACTTGAAAGCCCCACGAATGAAAGATCCACAGAGAATGATCTATTTATTTTTGTGAATAAAATCTCCTTTCAGAAATCTCCTTACCGCTTCCATTTCAATTGGCATCACGATTAGCTGTCTTACTCCGCTGCGTATTCTTGGCAGATTTAATTTTAATATCTGCGGATTCTCGGAAGATTTTATTAGAATATGTGAGAATACCAAAAGGAAATTATTTATTACAGAGTCGTGTCTGGAAGTTTCCATGCTCGTATGGGTGCGTGTGAGCAAGAACGGCCAGTCGCTTGGGCGAAGACAAATCAAGTGCGAAAGTAGACTCAGGGAATTGGATCAGCTGCTAAGAGCATCGGATCATCCTCTCGAATTTATGTGCCAAGTTAGTATACGTGTTTTCCATAGGTTTAAGTAGGTCCTTTTTGGTACGCAGAATTTATATATGGCAACATCTACAACCCCACATTCAAACTTCGCATCACACCTGCTTCTGCCTCTAAATATCAACCTTCATGTAAGTTGTTATTCCCAATTCAAGGAGAGGCAAAAAAATATGACGAGCCAGAATTTGTAAAGAAGAGTCAAAGAAACATTTTCCTTTATAATATGCGATCTCAACCAATTAACTTTCATCGTTTTTCTCTAAATATTTTTTTTTTGCACAGACTTTGGGCTTCAAAACAACCAGTAAAGAACAGCTGGACAGTTGGATGCTGAACGCCTTCCAAAAGAACATACCGCCGCATTTCAACCTGCTAGCATCCACGGAACAATTTAATCCGAAAGCTGATATGTCAAGTAAGTTTCTCCTTGCGTTCAATTGATGATTACGGCTTATTAGTATCGAGTTTCAAATCATTTCATCGAAAGGGGAATATGTATGTACCTATGTATTAAAAAAAAAAAACTAAATAAGAAAAATAACTTATAGGTGGCGAAGAATACCCAACGTTGCTACATTGGGCGGCGCGGTTCGGTCTGGAGAGACTGTGTTGGCAACTTCTGGAATGTCCCGGGGGCGGCGCTGCCGTCGCACTGCGTAATGTGCGTCAGCGCACGCCTGCAGACCTGGCCAGGGACCACAAACATTACGCACTCGCTGACGTACTAGCTGATCATCTTGTAAGTACCACATTAGACTCTGTTACAAAGGAAATTGATGATGAAATAAGAATATGTTATGTTGCTCATTTGAACATTTCTTTCCAGAAAATAAATGAATTCTCCAACATGTATTATTATCTGAAAAACATGTCTGACAACGACAAAGAAGAGAGCCAAGACGAAGCTAAACAAGATAACCTTCGAATTGTTGAAACATGTGACACGATCGACTCACCAGTACGTGATCACACCTCCTCCGATCCTTTCAGCGAAGCGTGCACGCAGAACCTAGAGAAAAATATCGAAAAGCCAGACGATTTTGAAAAGAAACAACGACCAAATCTGAGGCTTCCGAAAATTAAAGAACAGTTTTACCAAAATGAATTCCCGCTCCACGACAATACTGTAGACAGAATCCAACAAGCCCTCGAACACGATTATTTAGTTCAACCGTCCAATATAAAAGTAGAAAGCCCTAAGTTCAGACCAAATAACTTGTACGCGAATAGTTCAAGACTGATGCCGCAGCAGTCGGACATATTCTTGTACTCGCCCACCGAAGAATCTAAGACTTTTACCATTGACACTCCTACTAGTGATATAAGCCAAATAAACCTAAATACCAAAGACGTTCGTAGCAGTGGTAGTGTGAAATCAGGGAAAGAAACCTGTCCTCTGACTGGCCAAGAAGAATTAGCAGAAATAATAAACGATTTCAAAAACAACGTTTTCACGATATCTGAAGTGGAAAAGTTGGTGATGGAATGGAAGAACAGGAACGAAACTCAACAATCACTGAAAGAGAAGCAAGAACAGTTGAACAAAATGAGGGATGAATACGATAGGATCCAACTGAAGATAAAAGACAACATGAAAAGACCTACGCCCTTCGAGAGAGTCAAGAAAATGTTCTCCAAGAGCAAAAATAAACGTGAGTACTAACAGTGTACATATTTGAATTATAATAATAGCTTGCATTTTCATTTGTTACTTTATCATCATCTACTGCTCGGTACAAACCTCTGTTTTCTTTTGCCAATCCACGCTCCTATGCCAGTCTCATCTATCTGGGTTTTACCCGCGATGGCTACAATGTCGTCCACCCATCTCGCCACCGGACGACCGACATCTCGTCTTCTCCGTCTTCGTCCTTGGACGCCACTTCGTTATAGGCTTACTCCACCTGTCATCACCGCGTCTAGCCCAACTCAGGCGCGGTCGCAGTCAAAGACTTTGGGGGGGGTTACTGACAAAGACTACCTACATATAAATAATAAAATTTATTATATTTTCGAAAAATTACTATTTTAATCTTTACGTTTACGGCTTTGGGGGGTCATGACCCCCCCTCTCGGACCGCGCCTGGCCCAACTCCACTTGAGCTCCATAGTACGCTTTCGATTTCGAAGACCTTTGTTACTTACGATTGAACATTTCAATTCCAGACCACAATCACGACAACAACAGCGGAACTATTGAAAAACGAAATGGAAACACGAGACCAAATAGCAGCCTGAGTGAAAGTAAGATTAGCAAGTCTAATTTAATAACAAAAAACAAGTTACCTGTTAAAAAATAAATAAATTCTCAAACTTTGCATTTGTTTTACCAGGTTCGTCTTCATCGGGACGCCTAAGTACGGTCAGTGGGGGCAGTGTAGCTGAAACTAACAGTGTGCAGTCCGAAATCGACGACAAAGCTAGATCTATTGTAAGTATAAAAATAACTCACTATCATTCTTCCATTCAATCTCTTTCTTCTTTAAATACTCTCTCCTTCGTATTTAGTCTCTTATAAATGAACTTTTGTATTTAGAATATCCCCTTTTTTATTTTCAGTCTTTTGTCTTTTCTTATTTTGAATCTCATTCTTCTCAGCCACTTCTTCTTCCCAGTTATAGAACTAGGAAGTGGTGAAGGGTGGACGTTTTGGGGGACTATCTTGTGTGATTTTGACGTTTCAAAAGTTGTGATTCTCAGCCTAATTTGAATAAATGAGTTTTTGCATTTTCTTTCATATTTTGAATATTTATTATTCGTGTTTATCAGATATCATCCAGCACGTTGACCATGCATTCTGCGTGTGACGGTGAGAACCGAATGGATGACTACTTGATCCCGCCGCCGCCGCGACCTCTCAACGGCGGCTGCCCACAGTTCACTACTTTCGGACACCCCAAACATGATATCAGGTAAACAGAAGTAAATTATATTAGGACATACAAGGTGTAACAGAATAAACGCAAGACTTGAAATTAGTTTGTTCCTAATTGACTACTGAATCGATTTCAGTAACTTTTAATATGGGTATTGTTTTTTTTTTTTAATGTATTTTGCCATATCTACCATTGATCGACCCAAAGAAAATTCAATCATATTTCAAGGAACACATATACATATACTGAATTTTTAAATACTCTAATGAGGGTTTTCATGAATATTCAAGCCACCAGTTCGACAATGAACTTAAAATATTTGATGCCATTGGTTTCATACTTACGTTCACCATTCAATCCGTAGGCGCTTTGACACTTTTGACAGGTACCCGGACCTGACATCTCAGTGCTGCCACCTAGTGAACGTCATTTCAGAAAACCCTCATTGGGGGCTATGAGGTCTTCCGTAAATTATTATGTTACTTCTTGTAGTGGAAGCAAGTTCAGTTCGGTGATCAATGAATCTACTGTCAAATCCTATACTAATAAAATTGGGTTGAAGAGAACATTGATAGTTATCAGTGTCCTCTGCAACCAAATTTTCCTTAACTGATGCGTGTTATTTAAACCTCAATGAATAATTAACCTGAGGAGCTTGTGGCTAAATTATAACAGCAGCACGTGTTGACCAAAGGATTAGCTAAGCTACGCTTGCCGCGGTCGGTTCGTGGATGGATCCATAACTTATCGAGATTCTTCAGTCCCTCAAAAAGCACGTTAATCTGTTGTTCCCGGCTGTTATTTGAACATCTTCGACAGACTCACTTACCCGTGAGTTTTTCTCTTCTTAAAATCGAAACATAAGTATAATGTAAAGGGAACTAACTCTAAGACCCCTCCGTGACTCGGAAAGCACATTAAGCCGTTGATCCCGGCTGTCATTCGTGGATCTTTGACAGTCGTAACGGGTCGTCAGAAGCCCGAATTCCCGAAAGTCTGATTAGTCACCAAGGGGTATCGTATTTCCCAGTTAAATACTGGGTTGTGGAGGCTATAGGCGGTCCCTCCATGAAAAATACTGGTTGTCAGCTGCATCCGGTTAGACTGGAAGCCGACACCAACAAGACTAGGCCAATTGATTTTGAATGACTAAAAAACCTACTAACCCAATTTCCATGTTTCAGAAATCAGCACATGGCTACGATAGTTGAGCGTGAAACGTCAGCATCTCGGGAGACGCTCGACTGTGACGCAGACACGCGCAACGGTACACACTTGCGACTAAACTTCGGGTCCCGCGACCGATCGCACCCGACAAGTCGCTGCGACGACCGCGACGGCGCACACATGTATATGAACATATCTGCCACTCACACGTAATTTATATAAAGCTGTATTCGAAATCACATTACATTCGCGTATTTTTTACAATAACATTAATTGTTGTAGGTCACTCGGTAACAACGACTTGTTGACGTTCTGAAATAGAAATGACTATTTCTCGTGGGTGTTGCGTTAATCCACGCGTAATTTTTGGATTTAGAGACCGTGCCAAATAATATAAGGTTAGTAATTTCGTAAAGAGATAGGTATAAACAATTCTCTGACATGTATAATAGAGATAAACTGTCTAGGCAAACGTTTTAGATGAGAAGTTTCAATATTAGTGCCAAAGCATATCGAATTAATAAAACACTCACATAGTCCATAAAGCAGTTTTGTATCAATATTCGAATATTGCGATTTTCCATTAAATTATATGAAGACTGAAAACATGCATGTAAATATTGTATATTTTTTTAATCATTTAAACGTTATATCTCTATTTATTGTCGTCGTCGATTTTAATGCAGATACGTAATATTTTTAAATAGTACAAAATATATTCATTTTTAATTAATGTAGCCAAAATTAAGTTATTATTTAAGCATTTACCGTATAATTAAGAAAAAACATTAGCATACGAGAATCTTGGCTTAAAGATCTGCATGAATATTAAAATTTTGTAAGTATACCTATTAATACGTTTGTATTAAATCGTCCAAGATGCATTTATTGTATGTACCATGTATAATATGTATTGTGAAAATAAACTCAAAATGCATATTTTTTTCTTGTATTCTCAATAAGCCTTCACCCTAGTCTGTGCCGTTTGGTCGATGACTAAAAATAGTTCGCTCTAGTTGGGGACCACCACAGGAAGTGATCTTCCTGTCGTTTAACAGACTACGACTAATCCGGTTTATAAGACGTTCAGCATCCGTCGATAAACTGATAAAACCATAGCGCGAGGGTCTGGATAATCATCCGTCAGATAATATAGACGTCTGTTTCGTCTGTTACCCCTTTGATCTTATATTATGGTGGGCTATTCCGTATTACTTCGGCTACACACTATTTATTAGTACATACTCGATCTTACCCATAGGAAAGGATGTAACTTTACAAGCAAACACATTTAAATTTTGGTAGTATTTCAATTTGGTACCTACTTCTTGCAGGCAATAAAGTAAGCCACCAAATGATAAATACAGAAACATATAATTTATTACTAGGTATAACATAAATTAAAAAACCAAAAATAAATTATACAGTTTTAAGACAGTGTGTCTGTTGCTAAATTAATAAGCACATAAAATGCACAAAAAATTTGCTAATTATTTATAACCTGCGAACAACATAACTTAATACTCTTTCACAGTTTCATTGGTATTACAATACGTAGACAAAATAAATGCGTAAGTTCCAAAATAATCACATGTAGATACGCGTTCATGAACAAAATTGCTATAAGTTGACAACTATTTTGTCGACGATAAGTGCATCTCACGCCAATCGGCGAAACAAAATACATTTTCTATGTAGTTTCGTATTGAAGAAATTAAATTATTATATTCTAATTCAAGAAATACTTTACACCAGAAAATAATACGTCATCTCTTCAAGGCTTCTCAACGAAGGCGTATCACTAGATTTATTGCTAACTAAAAATAAGCAAAATATCACAAGGACGACGTAATAAAACAAATCTACCTACAATTCGTTACTAAACATTTATATATAAGTATAAAATACTTAAGAATACCATTATTGCCACCTATCTCAATAAATAAATCAAACCTTATTGTTTCACCGGTTTATTTCACTGCCTTGTATTCATTTAGTTATTTGTCTAAACATACCGTGCATCGGGGCCTCTAAGGCTGTTCCATAATTGCGAAGCTCTAACAATTCGACAATTTCATTGTTCGAAAGAAAACCGACCGTATAGAATTTAGGTAAGTACATATTTTAACAACTTAGGCGGTAATTTCTAGCCGTTCTATCCGATTTACGTACGAAATGTCAATCAGTTCATGTCGATGTACCAAAATGTAAAAATCTTATGTATTAACTGGAGTTTCGTTTGGAGTAACTATAAGTGCGATTTTTCTTTGGTGTGATATGGTTGTCCGTTGGCCACTGGTTGCGGGGGCGGAGGCCTGGTCAGGATGGCCTGGTACATGCTCCACACGGCAAGAGGTCGCATATAGCCCACTGAGCGGTGGTTACCGTTCTCGTACAGAGCTTCTGGGGTCTCGAACGACAGGCCCATTTGTGTTAATGTGTTGTATAAGCCGCCGGCAGTCACGAATGCTTCATCATGCATGCCTGAAACGAAAAAGTTGATATCTAGTCATCATAAAATAAGCAAAAATGTATCATGTATTAAGAGAAACTAACATCTATAATTTTAAAAAATCCTGTGAAATACGTAGGTATTTTATGCGATAAGATAAAACAACTACAAGCGAAATATTTTCATGTAATCACAACTCGAAATACTTGATGAATTGCACGTGTTTCGATAAGATTACAGCTAATGGGATTTCCTTTTACTATCTTCTGTAGGATTTTTATCTGCTATAGCATATACTATACGATATCCGAGATATTTTTTGGGTTAATTAACCTAAACTATGGACAGAGACTAACTAAATAAAAAACCTGTCAAATGCGTGTCGGACCCTGTAGTGTCCGTAGTTGAGATGAATATTTACGCATGCACCGTATTAATTTTATAGACCCCAAAATAATTTAGTATATCAATTACTCTCGAAACGCTGTTGTCACCGAAAATACCCCATTTCCTGAAAACTATTGATCTACGTCACTTTGAAACATAATACACATCCAATTTTCATTGTTAAAGTGCAATATAGTCTCGGAGTAAAATGGCTGTGCGACATCCAATAAGACGGACTTTTGCTTCGTGAAGGTCAAATCAAAATAAACTTTCACATTTATTTATATTTACTTTCACAATAATCTTAGTACATTTCAACAGTTTCCTACCTTCATAAATCATAAGCGCGGCAAGTCCATAAGTGACGCCGGTCCACACCTCCTCGCTCTGTAGCGCCGTGGTGTCGATGTGTCCGCGCGGGCCCGTCACCCACCCGTTGATGGCGCCCATCTTGCCACCCTTGAACTTCTGCACGTTGTTTTCGAAGATTGTCGTGAGAGCCTTCCGCACGTTGGCCTCGGGGAACACATGCTCGATCCAGCCTGATGCGCGGAGGAACCTGCGAGAAAAGAGTTTGGATTAAATAACATTATAAACAGGTTGAAATAAGCGCTGACCAGACGATGGACAATTTGTATGCGACGATAGAACGTAGGTATGTAAATCTATGCAGTAACGCACACAGAGTAGGAGCAATACACCACTTATTTCTGTCCGGCGGACAAATAGTCTATCTACTGCTTAGCGTCGGTTCAAGAAATGTCGGTGTCTTGAAGATTTTTCTCATAAATAACGGATTTTAACATAACTTTCGGTTACTATTTAAGTGAACTTGCGTCACTAATAATTGCTTAGGTATGCTTAAATAAACGTTAAATTACTCACCAATGTCCCGCCAGCTGATCAGCCATCACAACATTATTATTGGAGGGGCGCATGTCGAACTTGTAATAGGAGCCGTTCCACAGCTTCTCTTCAAACGACTGTTGTGCTTGCTCCAGTAGCTTCGAGAACTCTTTCTCGTCTTCTTGATGGCCTAGGATACGGGCCATTACGCATACTGCGCTTACTGACGCTACCCAGAGACCACCGCAGTATGCACTAAAAATTGGAGGTCACATTTTAAAATAACGATTGATGGCCAAAAAGAATTTGGCAAACTTAGTTGTTTTTCATTAAGGTGAACCTAGTCCACATTTTTCCCATACAAACTTCGGGAGTGTATTACTCCACTGTTGGACAATGTACATCAAAAATTAAACATGGTATGGTTTTGTCTCATTATTAATATTGTCTGTACGGGAACAGAATACTAAAATAAAAAGCCATTAAAAAGTTAGGAGCCAATAAAGATTCGTTTTTCTTGCTAATTTAACGTAACTTTGGGCGTGTTTAAGTAATATAAGAATTTGAAAAATCAAGTCGGTACCGACAAAGCTCAAATATTGAAAAGTTCAATAAACTTTATTGGTCATTGATTTATGCAGTGGTTTTTTCATAAAACCCGATCTTCCAAAGGACCAGTCTTAATTTATTACGCGCCTGTTGTACTATAAACGATCCTGCATCTCACACAATAATGTTGTGCGTGTAGACTAGCGTCAAACTGCTCATCACTGATATTACCTCTGTCGGACACGATGCCTGGTGAGACAGCGTGCTTTTTAGCCAGGCCCATCAGTGAGTTCGAGCCCGCGACTAGGTTCCCCTTAAGGGGGCAATACCGAAAGTCACGAGTCCAGCGGTCTAAAGTTGAGTGTTAACTACAATACCAGGACGTATTCGGTGCAAGCAAAGTGCAAAGCGTGCAAACGTAGATTTAAGATACTTGAATGTTACGCACATCTACCTTTAGAAGAGTTAGACGATAAGATATGAGAGAGAAAAAATTATCAGAAGAATGTGATAAAAAAGTTGATAAATAATTACCTAGGTCCAGACATGACCCAAGCGTCGTAGGTCTGGTCGGGGAAGCCTCCGTTCTCGATGAGCCCATCGTCGTCCGTGTCCCAGCGCCGCGCGGCCCGCAGCAGCGCGCGCGCGGCCGGGAACATGTCGGCCAGGTAGCGGCGCGCGTCCCACACGGCGGCCGCGGGCGCGCGCGGCCCGGCGCCGGCGCAGGCCTGCGCGCCGTCCCCGTCGGCGCTCCTGTACAACATGTCTAGTATGTCCCCCATCCCGTACGGCTCCTCTTCGCTCGCAACCGGTGTCGACTGCTCCGTCAAGTCCGGTGACTCCGCCGTCGTGTCGTCTCCCGTCTCCTCATCGGCCTGCCCCGTCGACCGCGAGTACAAATCGTCTTCCGTCCCATCCTTCACGTCGTCTATAAACGCCATCGTGCGGTACCTTTCGTTGCCGAACGGCGCCGTGTGGCCTCTCAGCAATTGGTAGTCCCGTACCACTTGCAGAATGAACTTGAGATTCAAATCCTTCCAGTCGCTCACATCGTGGATGTTGTAAGCGTTTATATGGTCGAATGGTATGTCATCTGTAAAATTATATTTGTTACTTAACTTAACCATGAGTTTTAGCGAATACAAAGTATATTTGTAGTTTGCTAAACAAAGTCAAAGTTATATTTCCTGTTTAGAAAGACAAAGATTCATATAAGCTTTGAACTCCAAAAATTTAGTTTTTCTAAGACGAAAATGGTTGATGTTAAAGAATGCTACTAATCCACAAGTTTAAGCTTCCATGGAGTCGCTTTTGGTTAAGCTTTGAATGTTTTTTTTTATCGAAACCACTTTAAATTATCAAGAAACGGCAAAGATCAGAAAAAAGAGAGTTGAGTTGTTCCAAGAGTACACCCCTGTGGTACTCCAAAGTGTGCACTCAACGTCTTAATTACGAAACTGTCAGTTACAACTAGGGATGGTTGATGGTGGTGTACAAAATTAGCACCATCTTCCGATTCTGCTACTTAAGGCCAATAGTAAACTTTCGAGTAACGTTATATAGATTAACTTGGTCAAAGTCTTACATAAAATCTGTACGTCTGGGCAGAATTTTATAATATTCTATCAACATATTCTGAATTCATAAATATATGTAGTTTTAGAACAAAGCCGTTTGCCTAATGACGTATTAGATTGCGGTTTTCATCAACCTTTTAAGGAGGAATATTAATATTTATTATACATTCAATAATTTAATTATAACTTTTGATATGCACCCGTGCAAAGCTTGAGTCGGGTTATAAGTATTTAATACTATAAATGACAATATGATTACAATGACTGTATCTAGCTTACCTGGATCACCAAGATCGTGCGGAATTGAATCTTTTATTTTGAACTTCACTGATTTTCCATTGTAAAGTGACTGTCTACATTTATCAGTTTCTAACGCAATTGTGTCACGGAACATATATTGTAAGACCACCTGAAAATAACCGAAGCATTATTTTAATAAATGAACATTCAAATTAAGTGATTTTACTATTATAGTATAGGCAGGGGCGTACCAATAGAAAATGGCGCTTAGGGCACGCATCACATTTCCGCCACTTCAACAATTATCTTCTCGGTCTACACTGAGCAAAGCTAGGTCGCATAACCTTTCTTGATCAATAATAGTCTTCAATAACGAAGGCATTAATTTCAAATTGCAATTTGAAATTAATTCCTTCAATTTTAAGAGAATTTGAATAGGAATAGGCAGATTTCGAAATACGCTTTCATCCTCGTACTGCACAATATATTCAAGTAGCTCTTCAGATTTCTTAGATATAGGTAAGCGTATAAAACGGTTTATTGATGCTTTTTTATTTAATAATTGGCGACTTTTTGCGCCCCCCTTCGATAGGCGCCCAGGGCTCGTGCCCTGCCTGCCCCACACTAGATATGCCTCTGACTACCATAGAATTTGCCTATGCAAAGACCACTACTTACTTGCAAATTAGGCCATAGTTGAGCTAACGCGAAGGAAGCATAAAAATGTACATCATACGTATTATACATTCTATATTCGTGGCCTTCTAAATACCCGAACAAACCAAAGTCATGCCTAGAACAAAAATTAGCAAGTTAGGGATGAGCAAATGAATAAGAGCTTTAACACTTCATTTAACAAGGCTATAAACGTGACGTGTACTGAAATCTAATTGATTAGTAATTACCTAGGATCGCTTTCCGGAAATTCGTCATGGACGTCAAACCATATTGTGCCGCCATCAGCGACATAATAAAGTTCATTCATTAAGGCACTTTTTAACCAGTCTGGTATATTACTGTGGAACAAAAACGGATTAAATGTTATACAGTCATACTGTTACTTTGTTCATTAAATGACAAGAAATAAGTTAATTATAACAAGAAAGGAAATAGAGTATTACTTATTTTTAAAGATGGGGTCCTGCCACTCTGCGAGTAGTTTCTCCCAATTCTCATAATTTCTAAGTGCGTACGCAGCTATGCTGGTACCGGCAATACCATCGCTACCAAAGTATTTCGTATAAAACCTGTAATAAACAAAATTGATGATTAAAATAGTGACCAATAGGATACTGTGGAAAATATTAATGAGAAGGAAAACATACCTCTTGTGTACTTTTTTATCTTTCTTATATCTTATAATAGGCATGTCCCAGGCCAAACAGAACTCAGTAGACCCCGTTCCTCCCGGTTCGATAGATATAACACTAGAAAGTGCTACCGAATCACCTGCAAATAACAAAAATGATTGTATAAAATCCCAAAAATCAACTGTTACAGATTAAATAAATAAATAATGTCTCAGTACATTTGTAAATCTTTTTTTGTATTTCCTTTTCTTTCTGTTTTTTCTCCTTGTCTTTCTCTTCTTTTGTTTTGTCCTTGTCTGGCACTTTCGGCGGTGGAGGCGTGAGGCTTGGATCTGGTGTTAGCGTGCCGTGTTCCTTGAGGCAATCCCACACGTAACCAGAAGTGTTTGCAGCGTTCCATAAACAATAGCCGTCGTGAATTGTCTCGTTTTTATCCTTTCTCTTGGCGATAGTGAAGGTGCAAGGAGTCTCGGCGACTTTCTGTTCTAGAGTAACGCCACACGTGTGCTCCTCTGAATATCTCTCCAAATCCAGTTTGGCTGGAAGAAATATCCTTTTTAATGCTACTGCTTATTGACAGACTTTTTTTTACAATGTATCATATACTTTTTACAGAGTCTAGCAAGATAAATTGTATACCAACCAAGAGATGTCTTCTTGTGGGCGCCTCCAAGTACTTCAGTCCATGTAAACGTAATACTAACATTTCGCTTCTCATTACTAACATTCATAGCTGTAAATACAAATACTGCGCACGGCAGACTGCTGTCCTGTAAACAAATAGAAATTTCAACAAAAAAAAGTCATGGTCATGTTTTAAAAGGGGAATATTAAATGGGCAAAGACCGCGTAGGTTGCGTATGAAAAAATGACTCAGATCAACGCATCTTTCAAAGACAACAGGGAAAATAAATACATATAGAGAGGAAAAGCATTAGTTTTAAGAATAATTTATATGCATTGCATAGCATAATGATAAAGCAATTGGAAAAACCCCATGACGGCATAGTTATTTGTGCAGATCAAAAACATGGAATTGATTTTAAGATTTTTGTGGCCTATGGTTTACTGTACCTTGTAATTATGAGGTATGACAGGTGAGATCTGTCTGCAAATCAGCTTTATTCCATACTTGCTGAGATCATACGTGGTCCACGCGCGCGGATAAAGAGCTGTGTATTCACAATCTGCGCCATCTAAGTTCCATTCCCAAGTAGGTGGTGCCTTCTTTGGTTTGCTAAAAGGAAAGTTTAGAATACAATCTATGTAGGACCTTCTATCAAACTATATTACGAATGCGTTCTCAGGATTCATCCCACATTGCAAGTGTGATAAAATTACGAAGTTATTTTGTTATCAGAGCATGGTTTCTCTATCATACAGGTGGATCCTGCTACCTGATAGACTTATACTTGTTATAATTATCTAATTAAATCCCTACTTATCACAGTAATTCATTGATAAGATTAAGGAATCCTGAACTTGATAAAACATTTTAGTGACTACAAAAGCCATTGACAACAAAAGATAAATAAAACAAAATACCTATACCTACACTAAATTAAGACAATTACACAGTAGGTACAAGGTTTTTTTTTGGTGCTAATCTATTCATGCAATCATGCAAATTACATTAGCATAATGGTGGAATATGAGTAACTTACTTATATGTCGACAAAACTGACTGGTAAACTGTTTCATTGCTGGCATTTCTTATGTTCACAATAAACTGACATTCTGGTACTGTCACATACTCGTATATGCCCGGATAGAGCTGGAAGCGACAGAACTCGCCTTTGAACCCTCGGCCTATAGTCCCACCACCGATACCTCCAATAGGACAGCCTACAAAATACATAAATATTATATTTATTAAACAACTTTTAGGCCTTTGTGTAGCAGAGGTAAGTGCGCAATGGTAACATTGCTGTAACATGTATTACAGTGATGGGTAACCAACTGGATAGGTCTGACTAAAGGCATGGATTAGATTAAAATACAAAAACTAAGCCTAAGTTATTACTAATACCATAATCAGCCTATAATGTTCCGTCTGCTGGAACACAGGCCTCCTCTCTGCGAGAGGGTCTGTCAAAAACGTTAGTTGGGAAATCATCAAATAACTTCTCCCGCTCTGGGTGGAGCTAGAGCGTGTCAGACTTTTACTGACTAAAAACCACCCGTGTTCCTTGAGTTGCCTGTGTGCCAGAGGCCACGGTATCTGTTTCGAACAACGCGCACCGCTGGTAGGCATCGGCCCTTGTGGACCCCACCAGTTGGTGCTGACATCTCTAAGAGACCCTTGTTTCATAGTTTTCAGGCTTTTTAATTTCCTAGAGTGGTTTTGGAGTAATGTTATGTTACATCAAAATAAATACACTATCGTTAAAAAAGGAACGCGTAAATATATCAGTGGAATGTGGTTCTCAAACAAGTTGGCTAAAGATTCGAAAGTAGATGATTACAATGACAATTCTAGATAGTTAGTTTAATAAATGTTACTAAGCAGCTACTTCTATTATTAATTTTGGCATGAGGACAACCACATGTGTTACTCTATTCATTATTGTTAATCTGCAGAATAAAATTTGGTGCAGTGAGAATGTTTTGTTTTGTTTGGTGCAGTCTATTTTTAGTTTATTATAAACAGCAGAAAGTTTTCAACAGTACTTTTCCACTAAAGAAGTATAGAAAGGCAAGACATCACATTTTACATTTTTTTATTATTAATTTGGACTAGTATAGTGGGGCAAAGTCTATGTCCATCAACAGACTTTAATGTTTTAATTACTGGAAATGATTAATTTAATGTGTGCTTTCGAGAACTTACCATACATCCTTTGAGCTGATACCATGTGAATGTAATCCATTATAGGACGCTTGTTATTGAACTTCTTGCCAATGTAGTATTTCAGATACCTGTAATAAATATAACAATTTATACAGTTGTAGTCATATACCATTAGATGTTCCAGATTTTTTTATCTAAATCATGTCAAGTGTTATGAATTGCCACCTAAATAGAGCAAACGGGATAAGGATTATAGAATGAAAGCCCAAACTATTTTTTTTTACAAAATTCATATATTCTCTACAGTATCAAAATCAAATAGTAATGAAGCTGGACAGATAATTAAGAATGATTTATTAAACTGCTCGACAGTTGTTTTATATGAAAATTAGATTAAATAAAACACATTAATATGAAGTGCATAAAGAAAAAAGCAGTTTCATACATGTTAAACTAAAATTAATGTCCACGCATGCCCACGGCTTTTAATTACTGCTTTACACTGGTGAGGCTTTGACTCTATCACATTTTTACATTTCGCCAGAAAGATAGAGTTCCACCATTCTTCTAAGAAAACGTAGTACAGCTCTCTTAAATTGCCACACTGTCGATTTGAAAACTTTTTCTTGATTTTGCACCATTGATGCTCTATTGGTATAGATCTGGGCTGTTGGCTGGCCAATCTAAGGCAGAACTGATTGCGATGTGAGAAATTCCTTAACGGTGCAAGCAGTACCTATGCTTTGAATCATTGTCGTGCTGGAATGTCCAAATAACCACATCTTCAGAAAATTTGGGGGTGCTTTTCTGGACATGGTGTTGGACCTGTTAAGCTGATAGAAGGACACAGGTTAATTCCAATACAAAAATGTAATATATTTAGTAATAAATTCCAGTATATTTTTGTATTGGAATTGACCCATGTTTTCTTCTATCAGCTTAACAGGTCCAACACCATGTCCAGAAAACTACCCCCAAATTTCACATTTCCCCCACCATGCTTCAATGTCTTTAAGTGTACTTGTGGTCGACAGCTTTATTCGGAGGGCGTCATACATATCGTTTTCCGTCAGAACATACCCTGTTTTTTTTGTCTCATCAGAAAAAATAATATTTTTCCACTGTCTGACTATCCAGTTTTCATACCTTCTTGCAAATGTAAGCCAGGCTTGCCTATGGCTCCTTTTTATCATGGGCACCTTCCTTGCTATCCTTCCATGCAACTTTTCATCTATCAAACGCCTTCGAATACTGCGTGCAGATATTGCTGAAGGGTTGTTTTCACCAAGATATTATTTTCTCAGTTCATAAGACCCTTTAAAAGGATTTTGTTTTGCCAAAAGAACAATATTTCGATCATCTCGATGAGATGACTTTCTCTGTTTAGGTACACGAGGAACTTTTTGAGCAATTCAGATGGTCCGCTTTCTTTTTATACGTCCAATTCTTTTCACGAAGTTTTATTATTAATTCCCTTAAAGATTTATCACAACTTTTATTTTTCCCCATTGTTTCCATATGAAGTAATCACCTTTAAGACTTTTACAGCACTAAATGGTGCCAAAATTATATGAATACTGACATAAAACCACAGAGCCACAGTGTTATCTATTAAAATTTGAATTGAAAAATTTAGTACTTCACATTCTTAATTGTGACCAGCCCGGTAGTAGTAATACTAGGTTCAGATTGAATGTATATAGTTTATCTATTTATTTTTTAGCCAATCATGTGTATCAACTAATGTACCACTAGGATGGAAAAGTTTTGCAATACTGAGAGAAATACAAAAAAATACATTCAATTAGTTATACCTGTTAGTTTGAAAAAACTTCCCTTGAAATAAGGGTTCTTAAATTTTATGAGCACCACTGTATGCTTTTAATATTACTTTATATGTGCTGAATGGTAGAAATATATATTCTGGAGAGGATAAAAATATATATAGAAGATAAACTTCTTTTACTAAATTTAAACAAACAATAAAAATAAAATTGTGCTGAATGAAAGGGGAAACAAATTTATGGTTGCAAAAAATATCGCGGCTCAAGCTAACAGCCTCAGGGCATCATGTGAATAGTAAAAATGTTGCACAAGAATAATTAATTATACTCTTAAACTAAATAAAAATATTCACCTGGCAGCCAATGGCACCATGTCGAAAACTTGACTAGCTCTTGGTATGATTATTTGTTTGCTTTGTAAGGGAAATTCATGGTTCAATGGCAGTTTTAGGCCGTATTTAGGAGGCTCGTGCAGGCCTAGCCCGCCGTCGCCAACTGTTTCCATCTCCATGATTTTAAACAATTCGAGAATGCCGAGAAGAGCATAAAAGATGAAACCTCTCTCACAGTCTTTAAATCGAATCGTATTATCACATTATATCTCTGTTTCTTCTCAAGATACGATAGCAAATCAATTGATCAAATTAAGATGTGAATTTCAGCGTGACACGTTCAATTGAATAATCAATAGTACAAAAATGAGGCCACTCTTTAGATAACAATCTTGAAGATATACTTCTCAGACAGAACTATGTCAGACTAACCGAATTAAATTGAATTTAACATCGAAAATAGTGACACGAGAACGCATCTTTGCCATCACAATTCACAACGAAAATGACATTTGTATTTGTGATTTGACATGACTTAACACTTCAAACTTTGACAGCTTCTTTAACGGTGCTGCCAGATTTCTCTTAATATTCTGTAGCCCAAGTTTTGTTCACAAATACATTTATAAACCGACTAGTTTATAGTTATCTGTTATAAACCTCATTTTCATTTTTCAGTCATCGATGTGGAAACTCCTGTAACTATAATGCCAAGTTTGCGCTTTTCAGATTCGTTGAGCGGACCTTACGCAGCGAATTGGACTGTTTGCTTGAGACTAACTATAATAGGTCATCTTTAATCTCAGTGCTTATGAGTCCTCCTTTACCGATTTTTTGTTTTCTACTTTGAACTTTCAGCTTCATTTCTCCAAGGCATATGATTTTTTAGACCATGTTCTTGGATTCGTCACTAAGACTAGTAAAAAAAAAAGACAAGAAAAAAAGAAAGACAAGAAAAGACTTTAGTTGTCACTGGGATCAATGGCCACGGAGCTAAAAGTATTAGGGCAAATAACGGTATGGGACCGCTTCTTCACCATATCTGCAAAAGTTGTAGAAGTTGCTTCCCGCTTCATAAAGGATTCCTGAATTGTCCGGTTCATCTCCATTAGAAAAACTGACAGGTCTCGGAAAATGGAGGGTAGGTAATTATTTCGTACTGTCATATGTCATAAGTGACGAAAATACAAAAGGATTTTTAGGATTTCATTGGATTTTGTCATTGTCTTGGTGAGATTAAGCACGCGTTTCTTAACCTCAGCTTTATTTTAATAACAAAATCTGTTTGTAGTGTTGTGATTGTTTTGTGTGGTCTGGTTTGGGTATAAGGTTGGTATTTTAGCTTCTTTGCACAGTTTTCCTAAGGAAATGCGTGCCGAGGAACCCCCCGATGGGGGTGGAGGGACTCCTCCAGATATTATGGAGGTTGTGGAGTGTTCCCAAAACTCTGATCGCGTAAGACCCGATATTAGAAAGCGCCCCGGAGGTCCTGAGTTTTCTGTTGACGCGAAAAGAAATAAGCCGCCGTCTAACTCAATTCAGTCCGTATTTACTAAACCAGGTTTTGAGAACGACTCTAAAATGCTCTATGGTGAGAGTGACAGAGCTCCCTTTACTGCAATTGTCTGCAAGGCCTAACCTTAAATTCCCTTAAGTTTGCCCAATTTATTTTCAATAAAGATTTTAAAGGTGTTGTCCAAGGCAGTGTCAGGTCTATGGGCCGTAACAAGATTTCTATTGAATTCATGACATTCAGTGATGCCAACAACTTTGTCAGCAATCCAATTCTCATTGAAAATAAATACTTGGCAACTATCCGCTTTCATGTAAGTCGCATGGGAGTTGTTAGGGATATTCCTACTGACTGGACCCTAGAGGAGCTAGTCCTCGGTATAGAAACCCATCGCAATTGTGGAGAAGTCATTAGGGCTAAAAGGCTTAATTTTAAAAACAAAAAAAGAGGGCTCCGTATCTTGGTCCCCATCATCGACAGTGGTGCTTACTTTCTCTGGACAAATTCTCCCAGAGAAAGTCTTCTGCTACAATGTTTCTCTTCCTGTCTCTATCTATCATCTCCCAACTATCCAAAGCCGCAACTGCTTACGTTTTGGCCATATAAGTACTCAGTGCAGATCTAAGTCCCGCTATTACCGTTGCGCTCCACCTCATCCTGGAGATAGCTGTAATGTTCTTGACTCACAGGTCTCATGTCTTTTGTGTGATGGTGGAAACCATAAGGCCATTGATAATAATTGCCCTGAACACTCAAGACAGAAGTCAATTAAAATGGTAATGTCTCAAGAAAGCCTAAACTACCGTGAGGCCTCAGTAAGGTTTCCTCGTCCTCGTAAATTGTAATACTCTAATGTAACAGCAAGTCCTTCCCAATATAAACTACCATGAGGTAGTTTACGGACGAGAGGAGAATGGGTTCAGAAGGATAAGCATGAGCTTATCCTTCTGAATCCATTCTCCTCTCGTCCCCTCTTAACACTCCTACTTCTTCTCCAAATGCATCCCCTGTTAAAACCACCTATACCAAGACGGTTTATCGTTCCCCAAGACCTAGGCCAGAATTGGGTAAGTCAAATGATACCCAAGCCCATAAGTCGATGGTCTATACCCCTAATTCTTCTCAGCCTAATGGACAGCCATTTTAGAGCACAGGCTCTAAATTCCCCATATGTGGAAACCACTCCCCTTCCCACTCCTAATGACAATTTGAAAGAGCTCCTAGTTTGCTCCCCTATAAACATGTTGTCTAAATTTAGTGACGCAAAACCGGACAACATCGTAATATTAGTTCAACAACTCCTTGAATCCTGGACTCGCCTAAATGGAAAAAATCCTTCAGTGGAACTGTAGATCAATTCGCAGGAAAAAACATGATATAACCTATCTTTTATATAGATATAGACCCGTTGTCTTTGCTGAGTCGGAGACGTGGCTCAGCCCTGGATCTCTGTTTAGGGTTCCTGGTTATTCATGTCTTCGGGACGATAGAGATGACGGATGGGCGGGTTGTGCCCTACTGGTTAGCAGATCTATCACTTTTTCCCAGATTCCTCTTCCCCATCATGATCCTGGTCTACATGTAGTGGCCATTAGAGCCATGGACATATCCTATGTATCTGCTTACATTCCCCATCCCAGTGCTAATATTTTGTCTGAATTTCACTCTATCCTTTCTTCAATTCCTAGCCCTTTGATCGTGTTAGGTGATTTTAACTGCCGTCACATCCTTTGGGACTCTCACTGTAATGATCCGTTCTCCAGCTTTTTGCCAGACCTTTTAGATGACCGCAACCTTTGTGTTCTTAATGATGGATCTGCTACCCGTCGGGTTTCCCCTAACCAAAATATTAGTGTTCCTGACCTTACTTTCTCTTCCCCCTCCTTAGTATCAACTCTTTCCTGGTCTGTTCTCCCTAATTCATATGGGAGTGACCATTTTCTTGTTCCTAATTTCTTTTCCAAGTACTCACCCACGTTCTCCTCCCATCCAACCCCTACAAAAATATCGCCTATCCCAAGCTGACTGGTCTAAGCTCTTGTCCAATTTGGACGCGGAACTTCAAAGTTTTCCCCAAATAAATTCATCCACCTTCCTAATTCTCTACAGTGATTTTGTTGAGTGTCTGTTATGAGCGGCGAATTCTTCAATCCCATTAAAAACTCTGCCCTACCTTCTCCACCTTGGTGGGATGCTGAATGCATTGATGGTGTCCGTAAACGTAAAGAAGCAGAAAACACCTTTTCCTCCAGTATAAATATTGCCGAATACTTAAATTTTAAAAAGACTTCTGCAACTACTTGTAGGTTATTGGCAAGAAAGAAAAGATATCGATGGCTCAAGTTTTGCGAATCACTTTCTCCACATTCTCCAGTTTCCCTTGTATGGAAAAAATCAAAATCTACCGCAGAGCTTGTGACCGCCAGTCTCCCGATATTTCGACCAATGACCACAGTACCTGGTTGGAAGACTTTATATCCAAATTAGCCCCTCCTTTTGTTCCTAGCTCCGAATGCCTTCCCACAATAGATCCTTCTCCTCCCACTTCCTCTGATAGATTTGATTACCGTCTGATGTCCGCATTGCCTTTTCCAATAATGAAAGTGTTATCGGTGTTTTCCTAGACATAGCTTCAGCCTATGATAATGTCCAACTTCCAATACTCAGGCAAAAGCTGCTACAGCTGAGTATCCCTGTGAGGATGGTCAACATTATCTATTGTCTCCTTTTGTCCCGTTCTATTTCTGTCCGTCACCAAAACTACCTCTCCCCATCCTGTCTAGTGTGGAAAGGCCTACCCCAGGGATCAGTCTTAAGCCCCATCCTTTATAATATATACACACATGATTTGGAGTGGAAAATAGTTGAACTTGATAGTCATAGCTAACGGCTATATAACGTGATAGTTGAACCTGGTATATCCAATGCACACTAGATGGTGCCCTGAAGAATAATTGACGTTTCGATATTTTATTCATAGACCATCGATGTGTCGATGTTATCGTAGTCAAAACATCGATGTTCATTTACCATCGATGAATATCGATCATTCCTAGGGAAAACCCCCAAGTTGGTATCACTGCTGGCCGCGGAAGCAGCACACCTTTCGGCCAAAACTCTTCCATGAGGAAGGTCGCGAAATGGTGAGTCAGAACGCGCACCACGAACGACTTGAAGTTAACTACACTCAGGTCCAATATATGATAGTATTACATCTAAACAGGCGAATACTATTCTATAATTTATTAACATTTAGTAGCAATACTAGTTCACAATACTATATACCACATATAACATTGTTTATTCACTCTCTTCAGGCCTATCAGATAGAGAAAGAGAGAAAGGAGCAGGAGTATGTAATGCACTCTCTTGATCGGGTTCGCATTCTTGTGTTGCAAAGGCAAAGTCAAAATGTTTTTATTCCGTAGATTCTCCCTTTCTAAGTCGTACCACCATACTAATATTTCAATGTGACTACATAACTGAAGTACCTAACGAATAATCATAATTGTAACGCATCCTTCATCATCTGACGAACTGGTGTCCAGCGTTAATTAATGTTTTTAATATAATGAGATTAAAATATTTAGATTCATTGAAGCTATCTTTAAATACATTTATCTTGGTAACGTGACACTTTATGATAAAATGTTATGTGATATTTTTGTTCCTCTGTATGTCCTCTTTAAAAATGTGTAATAACTATCACGCAACACCATTTTGAAAATAAATCAAAATGGCGGAGCAAGGCGAAGCCAATAAGCTTAAACAGAGTATTCTAAATAAGTTAAAAGCCCTTTGTTCCAGTTTGCCGTTTGAAAATTTTGCAAAAGTAAAACTATTTTGTCTGTGGAAATGTGACCTGCGGTCTATGGTTCTGTGCAGTGATACCAATTTAGCCCTTTCTAGGCTAAATCTAGCTCTTTTTCTTCTTGGTCAGTCCCGAATATAATGATTTAGCTCCTAGCCCGTAATCTAGCCCCAAATATTATCACCTGTCAAAACCATATAAACATAAATAAAACAGGATGAACTTTGAGTCCCTAAATTCTATACCATAAATACGAACTGGTCTTGCCAAGTAAACATACTAAACATAATACATATAGCCAATTTAAATTTATACTGAACAAGGCTGCGCAAAGTGCATCAACGTCGTCAGCGCAAAGTGAAACACTTCGAGTGGAATCAGATGAAGACTGTTATTTATATCGTAATTTTATGATAAAATAATATTTGATAAAAATGATCTATTTTATTAATCATTTACACATTACTTGTTCATGAAATTCATTTTATTAAAGAATCTTTATTTTTATTTTTCGCTATTTAGTAACTTAGCCCTATTTTTTTATGTGCTAATCTAGCCCTTTTTAAACTAGATTTAGCCCCAAAACACAGGGTACAATAATATATACGGGAACCAAAGAGTATAATAATATTGACGGGAACCCTGCCCCAAAACCTGACACCAAGTGGCAACACTGGTTCTGTGTATTTGTAATTTTATCATAGGTATGTTAAACTTATTATAAAACACTGGAAGTTGTTCTTTCTAGAAAATCAATCAATAGAATCTTCGTTACAAAAAAGAACCAAGTTGTAGTGATATTATTACAAACAGTCAAGCTAGTTATTGAAGTTACAGTATGGTGTCAATGTTTCGCACATTATCTTGAAGTGGTAGAAAACCAAAATATTTGGATCGAATTCGTAAACAATTCATAAAGATGGATATCCCAGTGCAAATAGCTATAAGGCTGAAGCCTCCAAGTCTAGAAGACTCATCGCAGTGCATATTTAGTAATCCTGTGACACAAATAGTGATCACTGAGAGTGGGCAAACATTTCACGTGAATAGGGCTTTGCCAGTTGATTGCACACAAGCGAATCTCTTCAACTCATTCATGATACCACAAATTAACTGCTTCCTGGATGGGTGTGATACTTCAGTCGTCGTATTTGGCCAGGCCAAGACAGGCAAAACCTACACCTTATTTGGACCAGGTCAGGACATATGCAGACATGTTTTTATTAGTATTCATTGTGTACAAAATTTACCACTTAATTTACACCTAAACGTTTAATGGGTCCCGATAGTCATCACAGAGAGCATAAATAATGGAAAGTGGTCTAAGATTTAAGGATGTACAGTAATATTTTAACCCTTTCTTTATGTTTAGTATGATAACTCAGATGGAAACTGTCTTGATCTGGACATGATGCTCACAATGATTTTAGTTATATGCAATTATCCAATTTAAAAAACAAAAAAAAATAACATTTATATTTCATTTTAGGTTTTGAATGCATTCACAGTGAATGTGACCAAGGTATTGTACCTCGGTTCTTGTCTGAAATATTTCACAAGCTGAACCAAATGCCAGAGAGGGAATTTATCTTACACATAACATGGATGCAAGTTGTCAATAATAACATATTTGATGTGCTGGGAGCAGGTCTGGTGAGGTGCTGCAATGTTGAGGAAGCCTTTCAGTACTTACAGCTAGGATGGCGACAGAGGTGTCCAGGAAACAACCACACTGTGTTCACAGTCAGTGTGGAACAGAAGTGGGTCAGCACAAATGGAGTACTTAATCATAGAATGTCGACTGCCAGTTTCTGTGATCTAGCTGCATACCCAGAACCAGGGCTATTTTCCCTAGAGAACATAATAAAAGAGCTGCTAGCAGGCAATCCACCAAAACAAATAAATTATGATCAGTGTATTCTCACTGCTATGCTCAGAGACTCCTTCGGGGGCAGAGCTTTTACCTGGGTAATTGGATGCATAAGTGCAGAACCTGAGGACTATCAAGACACTTTAAAAACCCTAAACCTATGTTTATGCTGTAGAGGTATTAAGAATTTTGTAACAGTCAACTTATTTGCTGACAATAATACTCCTGTTTACACAGATAAGGCAGTGTTACCACATGCAGACAATAATTTTAATTTGCAATTTGCTACAACTCAGTGGATTAAATTGGTTTCAAATGCAGAGGGGCTATTTAACAAAATTCTTCAGTCCAAGTCCTTGTCTGAAGCTGATATTAATCAAGTCAGTGAATGGTTGTTTTTAAAGGCTGAGTGTGACGAATGTCTGAATAATGACGCCAGTGTTGATAATAAGGATGCAAATATAAAGCAGGGTCTGCCTAGAATAGCCGAGGATACAGAGCCAAGTGAGCCCAGTGAGTCAGATGTTGACTCGGACTCTGAGGAAGATACTCATTCTGACACAGTATTCCAGGATAAACTTGAAAAATTCATGGAATATTTTAGAGAAAAGAATGACCAACTGTTTGCTGACAGATGTGAAGAATATTTGAATCACGTTGACTCTGATGATATTACAATTTCGGAATTAAGTGGATCACAGTCTTTACCTGTTATGACATCCCAGTCAAATTCAGGGCGGAGAAGAACTATACAACCTGGTGAAAGTTTGTCAGGAGCAGAGTTAGAGCTACTGAGAAAAGTTGCAGCTAAAGCAATCTCACCTGAATCTCAAAAGATACTCATAGAGTCTCACAAAAAGGATGTTGATCCAGAACCTAAATTAATTGAGAGAGAACTTCTTAAAATGATTGACTCTCCAAAGACTGAAGAAATATGCAAGAAGTACAAAATGACAAAAGAAAAATACACTCAAAAGCAAATACTGGCTCGAAAACTGTCAAAAGAAATTGGTAGCAGCCAGTCACAGCTAAAAGAACTGATAAATCTTTGTATAGCCAAAGAGAGACTTATAAATGACTTGTCTAAATCTATGTGTTATACCCAAAATAAGTATTATTCTGATAAGATAGAATCTAGTTTAATTGATCAAGATACTACGAGGGAAATAAAAAGGCATGAGACAAATCTAAAAACTTATAAAAAACAAATTGAACAAATCAAAAGACAGATTAAGAAAGACGAAAAACGTAAAAATACATTAGATGTAGAGCTTGTCAAAGATAAGTTAAAGCTAGATGAACTCTCAGATACATCAGTGGATGTGAAAGACAGGAAAACAAACTCGTTGAAACACTTTACGCATAGAATAACACAACTTGACAGTATTTTGAAGGAAAAGACGAATGATCTGGAAACCTTAGAAATGTCCAAAGAAAAGGAGTTGTTGTTGAGGAAAGAAATCAAAAACCTGAGGAAGACTAGAGAATGCTTGCATGAGCAGAGGTGCAGTTTAGGACAAAAGAGAAAAATATACAAATCTCTTTCAGATTCTGAGGTAAGCAATTTAAAAATAGAAACTTAAAAAAAAATACTTGTGTTTGTTGCGTTCCAGGACCCTATCTACATGTGTAAAGAAACTCTGGAACTAATAACTAGGACTAGGTGAGTCGCGTCGGCGGCGGCGCCGCTAGTCTCAGTGGCCGCCCCCCTCTTTCGTCTGCTTCGTACCCCTCAGTCGTCCCGACCGGTTAATACCAAACAGTATTCTATTATTCATAACTCTTCTTTTTTTAGGAGCGCAAGCTGCTGGAGTGTGAAGAAGCTATTGAAGCAATAGACACAGCAATAGAATACAAAAACAATTTAATTTGTGGCAAATCACCATCAGCTTCTCTGTCAGATTCTCAAGACAATAAAGACTCGAGGAGTAGGGGGGAGCAAATGTTGATGGCGCGGCTTGACAAACTGTCGCACGACGAGATGAAAACTTTGCTTTATAGGTATTTCCAAAAGGTGAGACTGGCGTAATATTCGTTGTATTATGAATTGAGTAGAAAAATCAGATTTTGCGCTCATACATTATCATTATTTATCCTATCATATCATTATCAGTCGAATAATAGGTTTGTTTTGATTTCAAAGTAAACTTTACTTCAAATAAGGCACTCGTCAATTAATGAAAGGGACCATTAATTTTGAGACTTTTATGATTGATGTGGAAAGGCTTGCGTGGAAATGTTTTGTAGCAGTTGCACAACATTTCCTCGGAAATCATAAGGCTGACAACTATGTACATAGAATTAGTAGAGGAAATGCTGATTAGATTTAAAGATTTAGGCTGTAATATGAGTATAAAATTACACTATTTCAACAGTCATATAGATTAATTCGAACAAGGGGACTGTTTCCACTGAGACATAAAAACGATGGAGAATAGATACTAAGGAAGGTGGGACACTCATATGATGGCCGACTATTGTTGGGGAATCATGCGAGATTGCCCAAGTCAGTTTCATTCGAGAAAATCTTAATAAGAAAAGTTTAATGCCAATTTTTTTTTCAGTGCATTTCTTTTTATATCGGGAACTAGAGCTGACACATTTAAAATTAAATCAAACCAATCAATTTAGTACATGTATTACACTATTTATTAAATGATCTATAAGGTTGTCGCGAGATTTGCATATTTTATAGGAAACATTTTCTTTCATAGAATTACTAAATAAGTTTATCAAGCAAGACTAGTTAGTACACAAGTAAATCTCGCGACAAGCTTATAAATCATTGAATAAATTGTGTAACACATGTACTAATTTGATTGGTTTGATTTAATTTAAAGTTTATTTTCTACTTTTAGGGCAATTAAATAAAAGCTTATTTAAAAAAAGTCTTTTAAAAATCGATATGAAATCAAATCCTTTTTTATAATTGACTAAATGACAACTTGACAGTACCTAATCTAAATTAAGTTGATTTCAGAATTACTATCAGTATCGAAAAAGTCATACAATTTTGGAAAGTGTAGCTGAAACTAAACTTCCCTGCTGTTTTCGCAAGGTGGTGGATTTACGCGGCGCTTGCGCAGCGCTCGAGGTTGGCGTGGCGTCGGCCAGCGAGGAGGCAACAGTGTGGCGCGCGCGAGCTGCGGCCGCTTGGAGGCACGCACAACGTCTTAGACCACATGCTCATTCTAGGTAAGGCAGATTGACCTCATACTTCTCAGAGAGTTACAAATATTAGTGGCGATAGAAGCTTGAGATTTGACGATTATTTGCACATATTATGTAGTTGCTATTAGGGAATGCAATCTCGAGTGTTTTTCTGAGATTCAATCCTTTTCAATATGATAATAATTAATTGATTAATAATGTGCGTGTGCTGATTTGTTGCCGATTAAGCGCAGTACAGATATTTTTTAATTATTTAAGAATTAAAAATAACATGTTTCAAAATCTAGGAGAAATCTCGAAAACGAGATCGATGGCCAATCTTGACACGTATGTTTATGTGTATAACGTATGTAATTATGATGTTTCAGACACTTCCAATCATTCCATAGATGTCTGGATGGAGGCAATGCGTTGTCTCTGGGCATGACGACCGATTCAGAGACGTCGGACGATGCCATGAGATTGGTGGATCGCATGAAGCAGCTCGCGCGATGTCCTCCGGTAAGTTTAATCTTTTAATAGGCTCTTCAAGTCATTGTACAATACCACGGAAAAAAATTGCAATCAGCCCATATTATGTGATACAGTGTGACTGCTTTTACCGTGCATTAATTACTAACTCAACTCGCGTGAATGGGCAAGTTTTATCCATAACTTTCAATAACATAAAATCACGCCTTGTTTCCTCGAAGGTTGTGCAGAGTGTACCTGCCTATAGTACACCCACATTACGCCAGTCATGTTTAAGTCCCATGTAACTAATAATATAATTTATTTGTTTTCAGCCCCCCATAATACCTAGTCAAAACCTGCGACAGCTCACGCCGGCGACAAATCTGCCTGTTGCAAAGGTGACAAAGGAGAAGAACAAACTCATCATAGTACAACAAAATAAAAAGCACTGATATTTGTACATTATTTTATTTGCAGCTATCAATTCGATCTTCATATACGTTTTCATGAAATACATCATGATGTTTTTTGACCTAGCTATGTAGTCATAATATGTAATTTATGAATTCTATTGTAGTTTCACTATTTACTATGCTACTTTTAACATCACAGTTTTAAATCATGTACTGTAAATAATTTTATTGTAATTCGTATTCACAATGTTTGTATATATTTTTGCCGATTAATTGATACTTAGCGTGTATTTAAATATTTATCAACATTCAACTAGATTCGAGCAATATAAGATCCTGTGTGTTTTAAAATAAAAATATAAAAATAAATTGATTGATCTAAATATCTACATAATTTATATTATTTACACTATCTAAGGCATTTAGATAAACCTACAGTCCTAAATCATGAACTCATGATTGAAAATTCCAAGGTATGCATAATATTCCTTCCGATAGAACGGAGTAGTAATGGGTTATGTAGAGGACTGTACCATGAAGTTTCTGAAACAAGGAAAAAACTATTATAAGTAACAGTTTGAGGAAGCAACAGGGCAGACGGGCCAGGATCATCACGCAGTGGGTACCAGAAGACGCGTCATTAACGCGGGCTGCGTTGATGACGTATGAAACACGAACATGATGACTTATGGCCAGAAAATGCAACATATCATGGAAATCTATAGGGGAGATCTGCACCCTAATTGCATAACACACTATTAATTAGAATCTGAATCATTTTGAAGGATATTGCTAAACCATTGTTTCATAAGTTCGAAAAATTCGTCTGCTCACAACGTAAATAACGCAACATTCAAACTACATTAGTGACCAAACGGAACAGGCAAAGCTTCTTAAGAACGTGCAAAATTATTACCTATTTTAGTAGGGTTGTTACAATAGGTGATAACAAATTAAACAAAACATTTGTTCAATAGTTTTATTGTTCAGAACGATAATTACTTTACAAATTACTTACTGTAACATTTTTTTTAAATGGTTTATTGTTTCTTTCTTTGTTGCAGTCGCTCCATGTAAAACACGCGTATTCAGCCGCGTCCGGTTAGATTGGAAGCCGACCCCAAGCTAGTTGGGAAAAGGCTAGGGAAATGATACCTATTTTTTAAATATTTATTTTATTATAGACAGACCGACTAGTAGCGAGAAATAAGAACGATGTAGGTATTCATGATACATTTTCATTAAAAATGCTTTTTAAATGCGTATTTAAACTTTCATGATAATGCTACAAAGCTACAATAGCTGTTGAGGAGTTCCCTCGCGATGAGACTATCCTATCTGCAGCAGCAGTTTATGGTGAAGATCATGTTTAGCAAACAAAATTAAATTTAAATACAAAGTTGCGAGTCCATGCTACTAACCGTTAAAGAGTTCCTTCGTAAGGAGGCAATGCTGGCTGCAGCAGCAGTAGCAGTTTATGAAATCGTACATACTAAACTTCGTGACCGTGCTACTACCCTTTGAAGGGTTCCCTAGAGGGAGACAAACCAGGTTACAGCATCAGGTTATATCTATCATATTATTGCATTGTCACTAAAGTTACGGTATACCAAATTTCAGGTCAATCACACATTGGGAAGTGGTTCAAATCGTACTTGCAATATTTGAACTTAACACATACGTACTACATACCAAACCACCCACATACCTACAAATGTTTAGTAAAAACTTGTAATAACAATAAAAAGGTAAAAACACACCGTGTAGTACCCACTTCTTATTAAAAAATGATCATAAAATAAAATAAAGGTACTTACTTGAAAAAGTAATAATCAAATATTTACTTACCTAGTATACTCCTTGGGATAGATAAAGTATGATATATTTTTATTTTTGTAGTATTATTCATACCCACAGTTGTACAATGTACAACCATTTTTAATAATAAAATACCACGTTTTTACAGTAACCGGTGTAGACCGGACGATGACTTTTGACGTTAAGTAACCGTCAAGTCCCGCGCCGATATCTGACAGCTGGCGTTGCTCACAAAAAAAGGTCCCACTCAAGTTTTATAATATTCAAACTTGCAACTAATAAAACAAACAACGTGCGTCGCACTAACCCTGAGATTGTCAACTGGCTGTGCCAGCGTAAACCGGTTTTTTCCAGTATCGCCGAGTACGCGACAAGCGGCCAGTGGTCACGCAAACATGCCCCGCGTGCTTGTAGTAGTGCAACCGATTCGCGCGGTTGTATGAAGCTTTGTCTCTGTTCCGTTTGGTTACACATGTGATTCAAACTGTCAAAGTAAAAGCCGTTCCTACTGATGATGGGCTCAAGTTATTTCTTACTTTTTTTTATTGTTTGAAATTTTTAAGATAGGTGACGTCATCACTGGCACAAAAGACAGTGCTGTTGCCTCAGTAGTACATAATTTAATATTTAAATCTGTCAACGCAAGTCGTCCATCTCTCATCTGTTACAGTGACAGTAGACGTCATACATAATCGGGTTGTTCCCAAGGGTCCACGAGTCCATTGTTTCCAAAAAATATTTTTTATTAATTATGTACTTCCCAACGTTTTAAAATATAAAATATTATCTTTCCCTACTGGTCTATGAGAATGTTTGGTACAGTCACCAATAAAAGCTTGGCTAAAGGACGATTTGTTGGATTTGCCTCCACCCCGAATAGCAGCATAATTATTAAACATGGATAAAAATCACGAAAAAAAAATCATTTTCTCATACATGAAAGGCATTAAGTCCTTAATGCCTTAGGAATTCTCTACCAGTCCACCAGTGGTGAAGAGATTAGATGGCAGATGCTTTGAGAGGAACAATGACAAAAAAAATATTGACTGATTGTCTTTGTTGCAAGAAATTGTTTATTACAGACAGACTGTTCTTTGGATAAATCTCGTGGACCCCTTGGGAAATCATTTAGAAGCATTTAAAACATTATTATATTTTTTTCATAGACAAGGGAAAAGAACAATAGAATAGTGGACAGCTGGGAACAACCCGAAATAAGGGGATAAAAAATTATAATGTAAGTAATGCATACAGCATAAAATCTGTATGCATTACTGCATATCATTACGAGATTATGAGGCAAGTGGCAGGAATAATAACTGTAAATTATAATTTGTCACTTGGCCTTGGCAACGATACAAAACTGTACGGCCAAAGCTGATGTAGTTCGAAGGGCAAATAAGGTCAGTCGTATCAAAAATATCAATAAAATGTGATTATTTTTCATGATTACTTAGTCTGTAATGATCACACTATTCTCTAAATGGTTTTTCAATTACAACACATTAAAGTTCGTTCGCGTTAAGAATGTATGATGAAGTAAGTCATCAGTGCAACTGCAAGATAAAGGTGTATTCACAGTGGTGTTAAATTCAAACAAATTATATTTTAAAAGATTAAGTTTAATGACTTTATAAAAATACACTTAAAAGTTTAAAATCAAAATTAAATCATTAATACCATATTTTAATCACTATCACTAGTATCCTCGTTAGTATTTATAACAAAAGTATTTTCTGCAGCGAGTTCCATGACGTCATCTAAATTCCATATGGTATTTTCTTCTTGTAAGACGTGGTCGCAGCATTTCTTCCATCGATCAGCATCCATTAAGCGAATTGCGTCATAAAATATTTTTTTCACGTCAGACATCTTAAAAGTTGTATTGTTGGCAGCAATATAATTTTTTATTTGGGCCCACACCAACTCTCTTCTTCTTATCGGGTACGCTCTTGACAGAGCGGTCGTGATCGTTAGGTACTCGTAGCAGTATTGGAAGGGGCATGTGATGCACTTCACGACATTTCGCCACCGCTGCCTGCTAGAGGTCATCCTGCTGCATTTGTTAACTGAACCTCCAATGGCAGACTTGATCTGGTCAGTCCAACGTGTGGGTGACCTTCCGCGCGGTCTAGTGCCTTCTACTTTCCCTTGGACGACAAGGCGTTCTATGGACTGATTGTCACGCCGGGAAACATGTCCGAAGAATGTCAGGATGCGAAATTGTACTATCGAAAACAGACACTGCCTGATACCGAGTTCTTGAAGTATCGAGACGTTCGTACGAAACTCGGTCCACGAAACCCCAAGCATTCTTCTCCAGCACCACATTTCAAGAACATCTATTTTCTGCCTTTCCACATCTCGCAAGGTCCACGTTTCAGCTGCGTAAAGAAATATGGGGAATATAAGCGTCCTCACGAGCCTGGTCTTCGTGGCTTTAGTTATGTTTCTATTCCTCCATATTTTCCGCATCTTGTCCATCGCTGTTCTTGTGATGCCCATACGTCGTTTAATCTCATCGATGCACCCGCCATTGTTTGAAATTAGAGCCCCAAGATAGATATAAGATTGGACCACGTTGCAATTCGCGATTTGGGTCACTTCAGGCGAACTATTTCTGGCACGGTCAACAATCTCCTCCTGGGTGTTGCTGCGATAAATTTTTAGTCCAAACTCACGGCTCACTCGTTCCATCTTTGACAGTAGCTCTTCCAAGTGTTGCGAAGTGGTTGCAAATAAGGTGGTGTCATCTGCGTAACGCAAGTTTGCAATTTTGTATCCACCAATTGTCACACCATCGGTCCAGTCCTCCAAAGTGATACGCATTATTAGCTCTGTGTACGCATTGAATAAGAGCGGTGATATAATGCACCCCTGGCGTACTCCGGCACTAGGATGGAAGTCACTTGACGGTGCAAGGTCTTCCACAATACTGGCCATTTCACCGAGTCGAATGCTTTGGAGAAATCAACAAAACAAAGGAAGATGGGCTTATTGAACTCTCTTGACTTCTCGATGATCTGGCGTACGATGAGAATTTGTTCTCGAGTGCCCTTCCCCTTTACAAAACCGGCTTGTTCCGGAGCGATCTCCTTGGACAAGTAAGTTTTCAATCGCTCGTTAAGAATATGTAACATTATTTTGCTAGTATGTGATATCAGAGCAATGAGGCGGTAGTTTCTTGTGCAGGGGTGTGAATACGGTATGTGTCCACTCCGAAGGCCAAACTCCTGTCTGCCATACCTTGTTGCAGATAAGGTGAAACATCTGGTCGCCACGTTCTCCTAAGTGTTTAATTGTCTCTATAGGAATTGCATCTTTACCAGTTGCTTTTTTGCTTTTCAGGTGTTTTATGGCAGCTCTTACTTCGGACAGAAGGATGTCTGGTTCCAAATTCTCTCGTTCTGGGTCTGTACTTTCAAACTGTTACGACTGCGGGTCCAGGAATAATGACTGACAGTAGCTCTTCCACGTTTCAGAGATTTGCTTGAGTTCTGTTACCACTCCATTTTTGTCGGTCTCAATGGACAAAACCTGGACTAGGTTTTAGCAGGTAGAGATTTAGTAATGAGCCGAATCTTGTGATAAAGGTCTCTAGACTCATGCTTCATAGCGTGTTTTTCGACATCTTCACAAGGTGGGAATTGTGGTCTCGCCTGCAACAGGCTTGGATGTTAGCAGACAACTTATTCAGCTCTCTTATGTCTGTTCCCGCGGCTTTCTTATGGCGCCTCTCTTCTATTTTTTTCAAAATCAAAATCAAAAGTCATTTATTCAAATTAGGCTGTGAATCAGCACTTTTCGAACGTCAAAGTACATGAGACAGTCCCCCAAAACGCCCACCCTTCACCACTTCCTAGTGCTTTAGCTGGGAAGAAGAAGTAGTGGAACAAACTCCCCAGCAGCACAGCTGTCTGTTTAGTCGGATAGACTTGATTCTATACATACTTAGGCAAAGTAATAAACATTACGAGACACAAAATATTAATTAAATAATTAGTCAAAATGTCAGCTAGCCATACCAATATACCGACAAATAAAATGAAAACTGTCGAGGCCAAATAAAGCCTAAAACAACTCATCATAGAAAATATTGTTATGAGTAGATCATGTCAATAACTAATGACTTAATAGATAGTTATAAAAAAAATTGTTAGATAGGCAATAAAAAATAAAATAATAATTATATGAACGCATATAACCTGTCACTAGATACGCCGATTCTGGAGAAAGAACATAAACATTGTCTTGAGTTAATCACAGCGACCAACTATTCTTGTCATTTAAATAGTCGTTGATGGAATAGTAAGCCTTTAAACAAAGGACGGATTTTACTTGAGCTTTAAACGCATTAAAAGGCAAATCTTGCAAAGAAGAGGGAAGCTTGTTATAAAAAGTTATACCAAGCCCAACAAATGAGTTATGAAGCTTATAAAGCCGGTGAAAGGGAGCACGTAGTTTGTCCTTATTTCTTTTATTTTGCCTAATATATAAGATGTTAGCGAATATGAATTGTGATGCCACCGTGAGAATACCAACATCTTTAAAAAAGTCCCTCAAGGAAACTCTGGCACCTAGCTGGTAAATTGCACGAAAAGCACGTTTTTGAAGGACAAAAATATTTTGAATATCAGCAGCTTTGCCCCACAGCAGAATACCGTAGGACATTTTTTTTTTTTTTCTGGGTGGGGAATCATCAAATAACTTCTCCCGCTCTGGGTGGAGCGGGAGGGCGTGTCAGACTTTTACTGACTAAAACCCACCCGTGTTCCCTCAGTTGCCTGTGTGCCAGGGGCGGCGGTATCTCTTTCGAACAACCCGCACCCCCGGCAGGCATCGGCCCTTGCGGGCCTCTCTGTTGCTGCTGACATCTCTTTGAGGCGCGCGTGGAACACAACGCGCCGTCGACCCGGACTTGGTCCTTACCGGACAGCGAGCTACCCATTACTCGCCGTCCGCAAGCCCATACCGTAGGACATAACGCTGTGAAAATAACTAAAGTAGACTAACCGAACTATTAGAGCAAGAGTACTATCCGTCATCCAATGTTGACGTTTGCGAGTTTCTGATCTTGGATTAGACTCCGCCGCTGCATTTTGGATGAGATGTTTAGCCTTATTCCATAGCATATCTGGTGTAGCTTCATTGTGGTTCACATCGGTCCATTCTTTCCAATTCATATCGGTCCATTTTTTCCAATTCACAACAACTCAATGGGGTTCAGTTTGCAGTGGTACGGAGGTAACGGAGATTTTCAATGCCGTGACTTCTAGCCGTTTCATCGATTAAATTAATTATTAATTAAATATTTATCATACTGTGGGGCGATTTCAGCGGCTTTCTTTAACAATTCTTTTTTTAAATAACTCATGTCCATGAGTGTCCCTTTGCTTTTTAGCCAGTCTATTATTTGTTGTTTGTTCCAAGCGGTCGTTGGTATTTTCTCGAGTTTGACAGAATGATAGGGAGCGTTGTCCATGACAACAATGCTTTCTGGTTCTAGCTTAGGCATTATGTTTTTGAACCACTCAAGGAACCTGTCACCGTCCATCTCCTCATGATAATCTTTAGTTGATTTTGACTCAAAAAGTAACAAACCTCCTTCCACAAAACCTTTGTCGCTACCAATATGTAAAACAATTAACCTTTTTCCCTTTCCAGTAGGAACTCTTGGACCGGTAGATAAGCCGTTTTGAAAAGCATATCTCTTGTTTTTTATAGTTGTATCCAACCACACTTTTGATTTAACATGTCCGGCGTTTACCCACGGTTTCGTCAAGGAAGTATATGGTTTTATTTGCTTTTCTGTGGTCTTTGATTTGCCTGAGATATTTACGCCGCCACAAAACAATGTCTTCTCTTTCCATTAATAATGTTCTATTATCCTGTTTATTAAAGTCAAATCCCAGCTCATGCAGTATTTTATGAAGTGTGGTACGTTTAAACGTTGGAACATCTTCATCAGCTTCACAAATTGTCATAATTTTATTTAATGTCGGATAGTCGTTATTTAAATATATTGAGTGTACTTTTCTCCTTATAGCACATTTGTCTAATTCATCGAATTTATCAATCATAGACTTCCGGGCCCTTTTTTTCACTGGCGATTTCAATGTAATATTTTCCTTTTTTTCACTAAGAATACTATAAACTGTTCTCTCGGACACACCGCATGCAGCTGCCGGTTTTTGTACTATGCTGTCCACAGTCACATTTAAATCACACTGTTTAAAATACTTAAAAACATTGTAAATTATATTTCTTTCTATGAATTATCGAACCACTTTTATTTTTACGTATTGGAGATGTATTCATTTTTTAAAATTTAAATCAGTTAACACAAATGACAGGACACAACCGTTGCGTTCGAATCAATGCCTTCAACTGTCATTGTGAACTTGACTTTGTAATTTGAAAAGATTTGATTGGTTAGGGGGCGGGGCTAGGCCGACGGATAATGATGACTCACTGCATTCTTAACGCGAATGTACATTAAAAATATGAACAATGCCCATTACCCCTCTGTACAGGCTGTGTCAAGCGATTTCTGAATTTATTTATGTAACTCTAAAGTGATTCTGTTGCAAAATGAGTTTATTCGAACGGTTGAGTCGACCAGGGTTGCAGACTTCGCTGCGTTACCCCCGCGTCTAGCCAAAAGTAAGCAATAGGGTATTTTCCACTTGATTAAAAACTATTTTAATTTGAAGATTGGCACAAAATACGTAACAGAAAAATAAAAATAAATTGATTTATATCCATTTTCTCAATTAAAAACGATGTAAATCAAACATATTTTGTTGTTTTGAATTTACCGCCAAAACGCTCCAGGCGATGACGTTTTTATCACGTGACCAAATGTGACGTCAACTTTGTGTAAACTAAAGTAGTAAACAAGTGAATGTCGAGTTTCTATTTAACAAGATTTTGAATGGATAGAAAGTGGTATTACGTGTGCGGTGCTTTTGTGCACAAATAGTTCTAAAACTGCGCGACACAAAGTACTTTTACCGGTGCCGTATACACAAATCCGACGTCACGTGTGGTCACGTGATATAAAAAGTCATCGAAAGGAGCGTTTTGGCGGTAAATTCAAAACACCGAAGAATAAATTTGATTTTAATCGTTTTTAATTTAGATAATAGATATACATCAATTTGTTTTTATTTTTCTGTTAAATATCTCGTCCCAATCTTTAATTTAAAATAGTTTTTAATAAATTGGAAAATACCCTATTCGTCGTGCGAGTACGCGCAGCTATCGTTTGTATAAATTATGACGTACAAACTCAACTTGACTGCAGACACGTTCCCACGGACGAGATAAAATCGCGGCGGGATTTTTTCGCGAACTGGATTTTTAGCGCTGAGAATTGAAAATCGAAGACTGTTTGTGCGACGCGCCGAGACTAGCTTGCGCTGCACGCTGTTGGATACTCAATGCTCGGTTCAACACCGAGAGTTCCAAATCCAGCCCGTCGCGATTTTATTACGTACGTTGACTTATCGATATGAAAATCTCAACTAGCAAAATTACCCGATAAAAGACAATAAAAACAATATTTACCGCATGTAGTTGCTCCGTACGTGTAAGCAATCTTTGACAGCAAGAGATCATGTATGCCGGTGTGATGCTGTCATCCTTTTGAAGGTCCAGAAGCCCGAACCTTTGCACAACTTCTTTGTGGAGAGCTTTCTCCACATGCTTATTTCTGTAATCAATTACAAACTTATTTTTGTTTTCACACCTTTATCAGCAGTAAACTTGTTTCGCAACCTACTAACGATTTTATAAGGAATTGTGGAATTAACCACTACTATACTTTAATAATTAATAGTGATGTTCCGGATATCCGCATCTGTACCCGTATCCCCGGATATCCGCGAGAGAAAAAGATCTGTATCCGTATCCCTATCCGTTACATTTTTGACGGGTCTTTTACCTTATTAAAGTTGTTAAAAAATAAAAGGCCCGTTTTGACATTTGAGAAAGGCCCTAGAATGTAACTTGGAACGAAACTGAAAGAAACAATAAAATAATAATTAATCACATAGTGTTTTAAAAAAATACATACATTTTTTGGCGCGTTAAATAATATGATGGAATATAATGCGAGGATTCATTTTGCGCTTACTTTATAGTAGCATGCAATTTCTAATTATTACGAAACGTCTCAAAAACAGTTACGTTCTCAGTCTTTTTTTTAAATACTAGTGTTGTAACCAATTAATTACTGAATTTCACCAGCTTTATTCGATTTTAATAGTAATTAAATATTGTGTAGTGATCTTTACTGAAAAGAATGAGCTTGGCGCTCAAAGCCGTAAATAAAATTTTGAATTGGCGACACTGGTTTCTATAGAATGGCTTGTCTCTGACCAAGCGGCACGTGACTTAGAGTCCACGCGCGCACTGCGCAGTCTTTCGTTCCCCATCGTGTGAAGTTGACTGTGCACTCGTTTATGTTTGATATTTTTTTCTCGACTCGGCTTTGCTTTTGGACTGTTTCTGTTTACTATCACGTTAACCTTGGCTCTTCTATTTTGGACATTGATGTAAAGATAGTGACTTGGACTCGATTTTGGTGTTTGTTGTTATATCGTACGAACTGAATCAACGGGGACGAGGACGTACAATCAACAGCCAGTCACGCGAATTGGTTGTGAAGTTAACTGAATACTTCGAACGCGAAGCAGTTAATGGTGGACCTTTATTGCCCGTAACGCAAGTGCAAGATCGCGTCGCAGAAGCACTTGGAATCGGCAAAAAAACTATTCGAACCATCTTAAAGGAAAAGTATGGGCCTTCCGGTACCTACTGAAGAAAACGTATTACGTACGCCTAAAAAGAGGAAGAAAGCAAGCCTGGAACCGGTATTGACACATTTGACGCAGACGCTATTCGCAACCACGTGTATGCTTATTACATAAGAAATGAATACCCAACTGCGAGTAAATTGCTGATATCACTACGAGAGTGTAGCCTGTTTAGTGGCAATTCCACGTCTTTAATAGCAATTATGAAGCAAATTGGATTCAAATATAAGAAAACCGACGAGAGGAAAATTATGATGGAACGATATGATTTCATTTTGCACAGAGTATCATTTTTGAGGGCGATGAACAAAATCACAAATTGGGACAATGTCATATTTATCGATGAGACTTGGCTGAACTCGAATCATACCGTGCCGCAGTCGTGGACGGACAATACCAAGGCGGACGCCTTGGTACTGTCCGTCCACGACTGCGCTTTTCCCATTGGCACTTTTGAGCCGACGCTCAAAAGTGCCAATGGGAAAAGGTGGACGCCTAATAATTTGCCACGCCGGATCAACCGGGGAGGTTTTGTGGATGATGCCTTACTCGCATTCCAGTCTAAAAGTACAATAGAATATCACGAAGAAATGAACGAAAATAAATTCACAGAGTGGTTTACTAACTTGATAACAAACCTATCTAACTAAACAGACAGCTTTGCTGCTGGGGCGTTTGTTGCGCCACTTCTTCTTCCCAGCTAAAGCACTAGGAAGTGGTGAAGGGCGGACTGTCTTATGTAATTTTAACATTCGAAAAGTGCTGATTCTCAGCCTAATTTGAATAAATGACTTTTGATTTTGATTCCCCGAACAGTGCATAATCATTATGGAAAATGCATCTTACCATTCAGTTCAAATAGATAAAGCACCTACTCAAGCAAACAAAAAGGCTGATTTAGTGGCATGGCTACAAAGACAAGGCGTTGAAGCTGACATGAAATTGTTGAAAGCTGAATTACTGGAACTGGTAAAAGAAAATAATCCTGCGAAACTAAAATATAAAATTGATGAATTGGCCCTTCAGCATGGACACAAAGTGATAAGAACGTCGCCATACCAATGTCAGTACAATGCTATTGAGTTGATCTGGGCTCAAGTCAAAGGATACGCAGCTCGCCACAATACAAAGCCGCCATTCTCCACTAAGAAAATGATGACATTGCTGAAAGAAGCTTGTGCCAAAATTACTAAAGAAGACTGGGCAAAAGTGGTAGCAAAAACTCGAAAAATAATAAAGGAAGATTTTGACAGAGAATATTGACGATATTGATGATGTAATTGAAAATGAAATAATTATATTTACAGGTGACGATAGCTCAACTGACGATTTTGGCTCATCATCCGAAGAAAATGATTGAATGAAGGTTCAATCACTTTCGCTTCTTCTTGATTTTTTTGTGATTGAGTGAATGTTATTGTAATTAAAAATATAAAATAAAGACAAATCGACCTTTCTTACCATTGTTTCATTTCAAAATACCTACAATACTAAAGTTTAAGTTAAAATTTCTAATCAGAACTTTAATCCAATGCACTTTAAAATACATAATCAAATCGATCAAATACTCATACAAACTTGAATCGGCTTATTGTGAGTGTCGAGTACCGAGGCGTATGGTTACTTCACTAGTTACCTCGCGATGACAAATGACAAAACAGTCCTTTTATTTTTTGACAACTTTAAAAAATCCAAATTGCAATACTAAATTTCTTTGTAGACATTTTTTTAAACTCGTACAACAAACACAGACGTTATCTATGCTGCCCAGTGTCACACTAAACTAAAAACAAAAGAAAGACCCGCGCACCGCAAATCGAAATATGTTCTGTCACGCAGCGTAAAGTGGCGTCAACTATCGTTTTAAGGTCACGCGCGCCGACACCGATTGAGTAAGAAAGTTAAGGTCCGTATCAGTATCCGCGGATCTTGAAGCCAATTATCCGTATCCGTAGATCTTGAAGCCAATTATCCGTATCCGTAGATCTTGAAGCCAATTATCCGTATCCGTATCCGCATCCGTATCTGCGGATCTACATTTTTAATGATCCGGCACATCACTAGTAATTAATGTAGAGACCGTTTATCGCTACAACAGTCCTTTTACAGTTATAGTATTTTTATTTCACGAAGCTACGCGCGCTTTACTTGTGGTAAAAGTGTACGAAGTATACGAACACGCTGTGAATGTGAACGTGAAGACGAGTAGCGTCAGCATCGCGCACACGAACAGACACTTTCGACTTCGTCAGCTCCTGCGGTTACACACATTTACATCGTGTTTGTACACTTGAGAATCTCAAGAAAAGCTCGCGTGGCTTCGTGAGATAAAAATACCGTAGTTTACATGACTGCATCACTGTTAAAATCACAGTAATTTTTATTTCCATCACAATAAGGTTGCTGCTATTCTGATAGCAACCATAGAACCTTAAACCTTTGCGGATGTTGTAAGTACTGTAATTGTCTAAAAATATAGCAAATTTCTCGTCTTTCTGGTGACCACTTCGTCAACAACTGTCATAAACAGTGAAAGAGCTAATTATCTCATAGCTAGGCTAAAAACTTACATGCTGTATTCTGTCATCAATAGAGTTGCTTCGTCCAAATTTTTGGAAATGAAGGCTATTAGTTCTTCAGCTGGGCAAGACGATGGGGTAATGAACTGACCTGTAGGCGATACCATTAGTGGACCCGCCTCACTGAAATATGAATAAAACAGTTAAATTTGAACAAAGACGTTATAAAACTTGAAGATTATCTTGATGATGATGATGACATGAGGTTTTAGAGAGGGTAATTTTTTGCAATCGTTTGTATGCAAAACAAGATTTTGTTTTTGTATGAATTACTGAATTTCGTATTGACAACCTTAGTGTGTAAAAGTTTTGATCATTTGGCCCGAGTTGGGCGCCAAAAACTTCAAGTATTACTGGTACAGACCAGACTAATGATATGTCAGTATTAGGCATGCAAACAAAGATCCTTACGGTTCTATAACTATTTCGTATTTCTGTAGAGATTCAGGCACCTCTGACGGGAACTTTCTGCCACTACCATAGAAATCGCCTATGGAAGTGATAAGCTGTCTCAAATGACTGCAGTACTGATGTGCAGATACTTTTGGCATGAATTTTCTGAAAAATAAAACTATTTCTCAACTTGGCCCAAGATCGAAAAGAGTGGAAAAAGGTGGAAGGAATCTGCTCTGCTATAACACAAAAATAAGTAGATCTCGTACGCGTGAAGACGGGTCCTATTTGTAGTAGTAATTCAGTCTCCATATTGCTGAGAACAGTGGCGGCCCAGTGATCACGCTACAGTTAGCCGACGACTTGTCGGTCGTTCAATGTGCCCTGCCCACTGCCACTCAAGTTTGGCAATGCTTCGGGCTATGTCTGTTCCCTTGTTTCTCTTCATTTCTGATTTGATTATGTAGGGATACATAGCCCTCTCCATTGGCTTTATATTACAGTACCTACTGAACTATATAAATAAGGAAATTGTAAATCTTACCTACGACATATGTGTATATCTCTCAATATACTGGACAATGCTTTCTCATAATTTGGTATCATTACTAAGGCACTATCTTCTTGGCTGACTTTTTTTATGAGCTGTAAAAAAAGGATAAAATCAATACTATGAATGCTAGTTTTCTAAGATCAGTTTGTGGGCCCAGAAGCTAACGCTACGAAAATTCAAACGGTTTTTTAATTGGATATGCTCATTTCGCACATAATTATTTGACGTTTTTCACATCTCGAGCAGCACACACTTAAATTGCGCTTGTCGTATAAATTTAAACAGAAATCCTAGACAAAATAGTTAGTTGAATTTTCCATTCAAAACCCATTCATGCAACGTTACGTGTAATCGGATCCTTGGCGCTAGGTCTACAGCTGATAATATTTTACTTTACTTTTCAAAGCTTATGTGTGTGAACCTCTTAAAGTTTGTTAGGTAAACATTGATCAAGTTGATGCTCAAACATTGTATGCTCACCGATATCCATTCATTTCGCACGTCCATTATACTCAGGAACACGTCGCCATCTAGACTGACCCCAGTAAACTGCCCCAACGCTATGGTTCTGCCTGAAATTATTATATATACAATAACGCTAGGACGAAGAATAAAAACATAAAAGAATAATGACTGTATGTGTATCTGTGACACATCTGTAAAGACTGTTCGCTATTGATGCAGGTGAGTCCTTGACAGGAAACTGCTAATGCGAAAACATAGAAACCTCAGTTAAGGAATGAAGTGTCTTAGACAGTCTAGACCTGTGGGTTGTGCCTGCGTCGAAAATTGGGAGACGCCTTTGTCGGTAGGAGTGTGATGATAGGCTGAGTCTTTTGACGCCGTGTCTTTAAAATTATAAAGTTGAAAAAAACTAAAATTATTTTTTTACATAAATAAATTTGTACGAACCTTCTAAATTAGTCATAACATTAGGATGCTGTGAAGCCAAGGCAGCTAAGCTCTGCAAGGCCCCTCTTATATGGCTCATATTCCAACAACTGTCGTATTTCACCTATTGCCATATAATAAATACATGTTATTATAGTTTCATCTGTACATTTGCTACTGCCCTGATTTCGCCTGCGTAAAATTTCGGACCCCAACCCACGGCGTCGAAACCCATCGCCCGCTGGCGATATTCCTTTTTTCTCGGCTCCTAAGGGTCGAAGTGTGACGTTAAAAGCAAAAAGATTCTTTGAAATCCTACTGGTAGTTGCAGAGATTGGTATGTTCAAACAAAAAACAATCTCTTTGGTTTTTTTTTTAGAATTGATATGTATCGTTTAGCTGCATGTCCTTTAGATCTATTGTGTTTATGGTAAGTGGTTTCTGTGTATATAACATCAATATTATAATTATGGCATGTTTCACAAGAATCCAGATAAGCACCATCCAGATAAGAAAAAATTGGAAGAAGTCTGAATGAAATTATTCACCTGATAAATTAACCAGAACTTATTCAGTTGTGGTAGACAAGGCGTTTACGAACTTTTATGTTTGTGCCAATATGGTAATGCAAGCTTTTGATGTAAAAGCAATGTCAATTAATGTGTATGACTATTGAATGTTTATAATGTAGTGTACCAACTTGTTTAATACCATAAGTTTTGCAAAGGTTGTCAATCAATGAGCGCACTTGGTCCCTTATTGCAGATGCTGACTCATATTTGTTCTTCGCATCACTGCTGTTTGCAAATACCCATTCCCTGCAACATTACAAATTAAACAATAAATGTACTACACTATTTCAAAATTGATCAGAAACTTTTAAGCAAGTTCAGACTTTAGGCATTTACTACATAGTTACCAATACCATTAGTTAATAAAAAAGGGTTTATTGCAAGAACCTGCAAGTTCTTGCAGTTGTACACATTATTTGTAACTGTATATTATATCATATTACCCTAATCGCGACTGAAGAGTAGAGCTGGTGTAAGTTAGGGATAATTATGTAATCATCAGTGTAAATAGGTTACACTTCTGAACATAAAAATGCAGTTAAAAGCTTATAAGGTTCTGATCTTTAAGTTGCCATTATGAAGAAAAATGTAGGCCGTCTGGCCTACATTTTTCTATATAATGTTATATCTCTCTATAATGTTATAGTATAACTAGATTTAACTTACACAATATTAGCAATAGCCCTTTTCTCTGTCACTTTCCTCTTCATTTTAGATACATCAAACTCTTTTTCATATTCTTCATATACAAAATCATATTTTCCACCTTTGCCGAAACCTGTTTTGCTGTAAATTATACAAGTATTATATTATTATTAATAGTATTACAAAACAAGTATAGTATTATTATGCAAGTATTGTAGTTGGGACACCAAAGATTAATAAAAACTGGTGATTTGCATGAGGTTATAAGTACTGCAACTTTTATACAAGTAAAAGTTTGCAGGGGAGCTCAATCTGGTAGAAATAATATCAATATCTTATAATAGTGTCTTTTATTTGATGTCAATCAACTATAGAATTTAAGCCTTTTTGTGAGTGTTTACAGATTCAAACAAATACATGAATAGATAAAAGATATGTTTGGACAAACAAAGTATTTGGATTCTTACCTAAGGTTGGATAATTTTGGTCTGTCAGGTATCTTATCAATGTACTTGGTAGAGATAGCACAGGCATTCAGAACTTTGACTACTGTTTCCCTCACATTATTACTGTTTAGCTGAATCTTAATGAGCTTAAATTCGCCTGTAAAAATGAAACAAATAATTTAGTTATTAATTTAATAATATAGCCACAACATGAATTTAGAATGGACTGACACAAATTCAAAATGTTGCACAGTAAATTTTTAATGAAATGAATAACAGGCTCATATACATATTTTAACTGTAGTGGGAAAACGCAGACTTAAAATGTAATAAATAAGTAATGTTTTGGTTAGCAGTTAAGAGGTTTAGTGTAAAAATAAAGATTACCATCAGGCATATCCTTTTGTCGCAAATAAAATGGTAATGGAGGCACAGACATTCTTTTGCTGGATTGTTGGGCTTCTATGAGTGCGCTCAGCTGCTGCAGAGAATGTTCATTGATTTTCTGAAATAAATTTTAATAAGTAATCTTAAATGTAGCTGATATAAATCATGTGGAGTAACAGTCTATTTTGCTTATTATGAGTATTTTACATAATTTCTGTTTTAACTGATATATTCTTTACTTCTCTTTCTCTTACATAAAAAAGTAACTTTGAATATTTATTTTTAGTATTTAAAACAAAAATCCACCAAATGCCAGGTTTCTATCCTCAGTGACTATGCTGGGTTTGTCTGTTAGTTGGTTACAGAACTATAGGTAGAAAGTTTCGGTTGGCCATGGAACTGTGTGACTTGAATGTTTAGCTTAGACTTACTCTTTGTGTAGGATATTTTCCAAACAAATCCGGGTGAACGCTGAAGTAAAACGGACGCAGGGCAGTAGACACTTCAGCAGAACTTAAATATCTGCATACTAGACCACTGGTACACGTACCACTGTAACATTATACATTTATTATTAAACTACACTGTAATATGTCATAATAACGATCGGAATTAGAGTGCTTTTATTAGTTTAGTAATAACCATATATTTGAATACATTAAAAGTTGTAAGTAAGGTCTTAACTAACCATATTTTTGTTCTGCTATACATTTTGATTTAATTTACTAAATACAGAAACACATTTAACTGTTTTATTTGAAATTTACGCATTGGGTAATGCGGAAATTAATCCTTTCCTACATTTTTTCTGAAACGACCCTGAAATTCATGAAATATTTTCAAATTAGACCTTTTGACTTTGGCAGTGACAGTCTTGACAGATGATGTTTCTGTTGGATGATATTCTAGATTTTCTTACGAAAACATTTTGTTCGGAAAACTTTTTTGATGAGTGAAGATTTCAGATTTGTTTAAATAAATAAAATCTGAAATGATAACAAATAAAAAATGATATTAAAATATTATAATTAATATTTTCGCTTTACTGAATCTACTAATTTTAATTACAAAAAATCACCTCTCAAAAAATCTATCTTCTTAAACGGTTAAACCATCTTCTCCATTAGTCGATAAGATATAGGTAAACCATCAGCATGGCCATAATGATGATGGATGATGCCGTCAGTCCCTAGCTATCGACCTATACACTAGGTAGATATATATTATGGTATTATAGGTATTTTTATCTCACGAAGCGACGCGCGCTTTACCTATGGTAACCACGGGTACAATCACGGTGTGAAAGCATGCGTGAAGACGAGGCTAGCACATAACACACACACACACACATAAGTCTAACTTCGCCATTGTCTCGAACGGTACCGAGAGCTCCTGCGCTTATACAAACATTCATAGCGTACACTTGCTTGCTTGCTTGCCGCACTTGCGCTTCCATTACCACAAGTAAAGTGCGTGTCGCTTCGTGTGATAAAAATACTGTACCTACTGACAACCACCAATCCCCACTCATCTTCTTCTGATCTTATCAGGTTATTTAGTTTGGGCAGTTTGTAATGCACCTAGGCCACCTACTTAGAACACCTATGCGAAAGTATTTGTCAACCCTGTCAACCCTGGGCGATGCATATCGAGGTCAGTTTCAAGTCACATGTAGTAAGGTGTCGATCGAGTCTGTTATTTACTGGGCATAAATCCAGACTCCAGTGGCCCTAGTGTGAGTTTCATTTAACCATCTCGATCAAACACATCGAGCGCGTTCGACGCTCCGATTGGTCCGTCACCAATCCAGGGCCAATCGGAGCGCCAAACGCACTCGATACGTTTGATCGAGATGGTTAAATGAAACACACTAGGGCCACAGGTTACTACCTACCAAGAAGCTCCTAATGAAGAAAATCAAATAATTAGGTAACACGTAGCTCACAACGGGCATGCCAACCCAGCAGTGCGGCTAATTGACAGTTGCGTTATGTGGCAGTGAAGTTTTTGTTTTTTAATTATGCAATAAATTAATTACCTGTTCCTCTGATTTGCGTATAAACTAGTTTTAAACCAACCTTAAACGTGACGTTGTTCGTTAATTTAACAAGTATAAAAGGGAGTATCCCCGTCGTTTCATTATTTAGATAGAGTCCAGCAGCAGGCTGGACGTATTGTCTTAAAATATACCTATCCTAAAGAAATTACGTGTTTTAACTATAAAATCACTTTATTAATCCGCAAATAAATTAAGTACTAAAACAAACATAAATTGATTGCTTATTATCAATCGTTTTACATTCCTGAACCTTCAGGAGCTTCAGGCAGGTAGGTACCATCTACCTAATGATTAGCATCCCTGTATTACGTTTTCGGTACCTAACTAATTTTAGTAATTTTAGTTGCCCGAAATATCTACGTTCTTATAGTTGGTGCCGTTGGTGGGTATGGTCAGCAACAAAAGTCCATTGTCACTGTCACTTTTACATAGGTCATTCAATCTGCCTAGCGTTTTCCCTTTTGACTTTGGCGTTTTTTTTTTTCTTGAGGGTGGTAAATTATCAAATAACTTCTCCCGCTCTGGGTGGAGCAGGAGGACGTGTCAGGCTTTTACTGACTAACATCCATCCGTGCTCTTTCAGTTGCCTGTGTGCCACGGGCCACGGTATCTCTTTCGAACAACCCGTGGCAGACATCGCCCCTCTCGGATCCCACCAGTTGATACTGACATCTCTTTGAGAACTACTTTGGGGTCGGCTCCCAGTTTAACTGGATGCAGCTGAATACCAGTATTTTGCATGGCGCGACTGCCTATTTGATCTCCACAACTCAGTAATTAGGTATTAATACGATACCCTTTGGTAAGACTGGCTGGCAGATTTTCGGGCTTGTGACGACCCGTAACGACTGTTAAATATCCACGAAGAACAGCCGGGGTTCAACAGCTAAACGTACTTTCCGAGGCAAAGAGGGTCCTTAGAGTTAGTTCCCTTTAAATTTTATTTATGTTTAGATTTTAAGAAGAGTAAGGTTTTTTTAAACTGAAGTGTTAATCGACTTTTGTTGCTGACCGTACGTGTTTGTTTGTATTGTAATGCATGATGTAGTCATACAGTAATTAAGATGATATACCGCGGAAACAGAAGACAGGAAGATATCGCTAAATGATGTAAGTTGGAGGTTAATGTTTGAAATGACTATAACAGGTGAGCAGCGGATTGGCTGTCGGCTGGCTGAGATAAAATCTGAAGGCTGCGCGTGCGGCGGCAGCGCTGCGCGGCTGTGACGCAACGCGCCGGCGCAGACGCGGTAGCGCCGAGCGCCCTCGCCAGCGCGCAGCCTGCCTCTCGCCGAGCTGCTTTATAATTGTTACACAGACGAGTTCAATAATTAAGCGATAAATATACCAGCAGTGGCGGTGAGAGGAGGGCGGCAGTCGAGCGGCGACCGCGTTCCGTACCACACACCCGCACTGAGTGATGGACCTGAAGCTTATTCGACATTTTTCTATCGGACAACGTAGGAATCTCACCGAACTGGTTCCCGCGCAACGCTGCGTTAGTGCGCCGCTCTGGTGAACCCTTTCGCTTGTAAATGTGCCGATATTTACATATGCGCGCTCGATCTCGCGTCGAACTTTCGATCTGCGCCCGCGCCTCGCGGCTGAGTAGTGAGCCCCGCGACCTGGCAGCCGCCGGCGCCTGCGAGCCGCCGCCGCCGCCGCCGCCCCAACGCGCTCAACTGCTGCACAACGTGCGATGACCTACGTATGTCAACAACTACATATCACACACTGTTTACGCTATTTACATTCAATGATAAGCTTATTGCCTACTGGTCACAAAGTAAATAAGTTGTCGAACATTATATATTTTGCTTGCTGAAAAGGTAAGCTTATCTATTGGAAGTAACTCTTACTCAAGTTAATGGTATCCTGTAGTATTAGTAGCCAGTAGTAGTGGAAAGAACTATGTAGACGCGATCAGTTAATTGGGCTTCTTCCACTGTATGGTAGTAATCAACCTCTACATGTAACATTAGGTAATACTGGATCCTAATTTGCATATTTAACTAACAAAACGAACGTAAGTATAGATTCAACACTTCAACGTTTTGAAATATAATTATTACCACAACTAAACACGTTATAGAAACATTACGTATAATGTATACGTGCGCAAACAAATTCTGAGAAGATCCAATGTCCATTTGTATTGATAATACACAAGTTATTAGATACGAGTATGTAAATTATTACCTTGTTCCAATTAAATCACTAACAGTCAGTATAAGTGGTGACGTTTTTGGTAAAGCGGCTATCAGAGCGACTTCGAATGACGTACCTTCACGTAGGTACCTACAGGAAGTACAGGAGGTGACGGGACACAACAAGATGTAAATAACAATTAATAGAAACACAATTTCAATGAAGTATACAAAACAGGAAAACGAGGAATGCTGATATAAATAAATGCTCTACATGCATTTACATGTCCATTTGAAAAACGGCCCACTAATGTCAAGGTGCATCTTGTCGTAATTTTTTCCATACAAACTTCGGGAGTGTTTTACTCCAATGTTCGACAATGTACATGAAAAATTAAACATGGTATAGTTTTGTTTCATTATTAATATTCTCTGTACGGAAACAGAATACTAAAATAAAAAGCCACTAAAAAGTTACGAGCCAACAAAGATTCGTATTTCTTGCTAATTTGACCTAACTTTGGGCGTGTTTAATTAATAAAAGAAGTGTGAAATCTCCAAAACCAACTCGGTACCGATAACGTTCAAATATCAAAAAGTTCAATAAACTTTATTGGTCATTGATTTATGCAGTGGTTTTTTCATAAAACCCGATCTTCCAAAAGACTACTTAATTTTATCGCGCCTGTTTTACTATAACTGATCGTGCATCTCACTCAATAATGTTGTGCGTGTAGACTAGCGTCTAACTGCTTTGCTTAGCACGGGTACTACCTCTGTCGGACACGAAGCCTGGTGAGACAGCGTGCTTTTTACCCAGACCCACCAGTAAGTTCAAGCCCGCGACTAGATTCCCCTTAAATCGATTGATCAGAATTCTTGGGATTGCTCATCTAAACTGTGTTTTGAATTTCCTAATGCATTAATAAATGGTCTGCATGTTTTGAACGATACCTGCGCTTTGGCAGGCCTACCTGTACGATGCGTTGCCCGTAGAATACACACAATATGAAAATAACTCCGACTCGTCTAGTTTTGAATGTATCGTGAACTGGATTGTCCGCTGCACATGACATATGCATGATAGCTGTGAAATAATGTGGATGTATGTGGTATCAACTGGTTTTTAGAATGCGTAAAAGGCATCCGAGGTAAATTCGTCGTTATCATAGCTGTTTTTAAAGAGAGGTTGTCCATAATCAATTTGATATTGGACTGTTTCAGTATTTTTGGTCCATCTTTTTCATTTCCTTCAGTAAAATCTATATATGAGTCTAGGTATCATGAAGCAAGTGCTGCAACCTAATACACACAACCCAATAGCTTATGTTATTGCTTATTTAACAGAAGCAGAATGTGTAGCTATTAGTCTCACCTTCTTGTTGCATTAAATACACTTGGGATTCGCAAAGGAAACCTTTAGGGGCATTTAATCTTCTATATATTTTTATTTTGCTGTCCATGGTGTGACCAGTCCAATAGTTTAGTTCACCAGACCATTTTTATAGTGACAAACACGACAAGTGTGATTGTCACTATAAAAAATAGTGAAATGTGTATATGTATACTAATCAAGGACTTTAAGATCCCACTGTTGGGACAAAGGCGTCCCCTCAATGAGAGGGAGCGTGCCGTAATCTTCCACGCGGACCCAGTGCGGGTAGGTAGATGTCACGCGGTTTCGAATTTTTTACTCCAGGACAAGTCATTTTCCTCACTATGTTTTCCTTCACTGTGTTGAGAGCATGGTGATAAAATTATTTCCACAAAGTAAAGCATCTGCATGGGTACGAAACCACGACCTACACCTGTAAGCCCCCACAAACAAACCTACAACCCTGCAAGCCTATAACTACACTATTGTATTAGGTGAGCCTGTGATGATAGTTGTATGTGTTTGGGGAATAAATAAATAAATAAGTCAGGGCCGTTATCACTGGACCACAACCACTGGAACAAGCAACTCAACGTCTACTTAAGTTCGTGAAAGTGAAAAAGCAGCACTCACCTTTAGTTACTGTAGTAGATACCTAATGGATGTAGTATTCTATTTTGTATACACACTCAAAGATCTTATATACCTATGTGTATTTGAATGAGGATTTAGCCGCTCCGGGAAAAAATTATATTCGCCGCCCTTTACACTAACATCATATAAGTCATGAGCTTGCTATTCCCAAGATGGGATGATGATATATACATATGTGCTATTGTTTTAATTGTATAATATTCACATACTTTAGTCTACTACGGCTTCGGAACAAGTATACAAAAAATCATGAGAGTATGATTGTATGTGTGAGTTGTGGTCATATAATTAAGAACGATTTATTAAACTGCTCGAGAGTTGTTTTATATGAAAATTAGATTAAATAAAACACATTGCGGAAAGAAAAAAGCAATTTAATATAAATGTTAAACTAAAATTAATAATTAGTAGCATGTCCATGGCTTTTAATTACTGTTTTAAACCGGCGAGTATCAATTTTTGACATTTCGCAAGAGAGAAACATAGAGTTCCATTCTTCTTAAGGCTCCTACACACATGCCGGCGGCGGCGGCACAGCCGGCGGGTTTTCGCCTTGCGGGTATGCTGCAAGCGTTATTAGGCCGCCGGCACTTGTCGCAGAAATCGAGTATGCCGCCGGGCTTGTTGGCGGCATGCCCACCGGCCGGGCCGCCGGCATAGTGCGTAGAGGCCTTTAGAAAACGTCGTACAGCTCTCGATTTGAAACCTTTTTCTTGATTTCTCACCAAAGATGCTCTATTGGGTTTAGATCTGGGCTGTGAGCTGGCCAATCTAAGACGGAAACTCATTGCGATGTGAGAAATTCCTTAGCTGCAATGTCCCAGTAACCGGGAGCACGTCTTCAGCATAAGGTAACATTGTTTCTTTCAGTATATTTTTGTATTGGAATTGATTCATGTTTCCTTCTATCAGCATAGCAGGTCCAACACCATGTCAGAAAAGCACCCCCAAATTTTCACATTTCCCCCACCGTGCTTTAATTTCTTTTTTGTGTACTTAGGGTCGAAAGCTTTATTCAGAGGGCGTAGTACCTAGGGGAAGCCCGGGTAAGACGCATATGTTAAGGATAAGTGTAATTAAAGCCTCACTGTTTCTATAACTATTATGAACATTATCATAAAGTATCAATTATCTGTTTTGCCCGGAGGGGTCGGGCAAAACGGTTACGCACCAAGGGCAAAAACGATATATGAATTTAGTTACGATCAGTCTTCGCATTAATCACAGAAGTAGCCAACTCCTACATAAGAAGTACATTTTTCATGCGCCCAACTTTTGCAGTGATTACACGGAATCCAATCTTCGTTGGTGGTTTAGTGTATTTGTCAGCGCACCCTAAATAATAAATATTTAGGGTTTCTGTTTTGCGGTGTTCAAAAATACCTTTTATTTTTAGCTTTACTGGGGCCTGCTAACTCAGAAATTTTTGTCTTCTTATTATTAGCCTTTACAAATTTTAACGCATGCTTAGTATTGACGGGAGTAGACGTCAACACCTCTGACTTTTGCCTCCTGTGTTTGCGAACTGTTTTGGGAGCAGCCATAGTTGGTATACGTCTGATTTGCAAAAGCGTAAAGCTCGTTGCAGGCGCCTGAAGGTCTTTTGCTTTTCTGACTGAATCATCTAATCCTTCTTCTAGTATATCAGGTTCAAGTAACAAGGCGAAATCAGGCAAAGGTGTGGTAGACCTCTCAGTCTCTATTTCTAGTACAACAACTATTTGTGGTAAATTTTCAGCTACTACCTCCGTTGCGGTAGCAGATGCAATAACAAGTAAAAGCGGGTCAGTCGTGGTTTTTGTTGCCGGAGAATTATTAAATGGACTGTCAGCCATTGTCGATCGAGTATCACGTAAAGGACGTTCAGTTATGGCAGTCGATGCGTCAGACAAAGGACGGTCGGTCATAGTTGAAGGAGCGTAATCTTCTTCTCCAAACACATTTGGATCATAAGGCCAGATTCCCGGTTTTTTAAATCCATTAACTGCGTGCTCAACTGAAGCGCTTTTGGCGTACGCTCCCCCAAATAGTTTTGCCATATCTTATTGGTTGTGTCGGCCTGAGTGAGTCTTTTGAAAGGTGATCAACCTTATTCAAAATATTTTTTGAGAGGTCCATAGACAGCCACGTCCAGTAGCTGCGTTCGATCAGTTGTGTGTGGTGTGAATGACAAAAACATTATGTGATTTTTGGTCGGAAATTCCAAAGCTGGAAAATATTTATGAGACTCGTGATTATCGAGCAACAGTAACACTTTTCTGGTCTCACATATAATTAAACACCAATTATAAAAAATTTAAAAAATAAATATCGGTTACTTTAGAAGGGATAAATGAAATAGCTAAACGGGCAAAACTGATACCTATCCATTTTGCCCATATCCGTTTTGCCCAATGCGTCAATATTAGAAACAAGATCAAGACGTGATATGTTGTTAGTAAATAAATAAAAAGTAACTATCACAAAATATACTTGAATAAACATGCAATAGAATAAGCAGAACTCATAGGTAACTGGTTGGTAATATAAAAAGTTAGTATACAAACCTTCACAGAAATCGTAAGAAAACAATGAAAATCATTATTTTTATTTCTACAAAAGAAGCACTCGCGTATTGTTTTGGTTGAATTGTCATGGCGTTGCCGGTCGCACGTGTCATGACTTGATTAAGTATAATAGCGCAATCTATTATAGAATTTTGGAAACATTGGTTATTCTTCTTACCCACACTATGCTTCTTGCCCAGGCTTCCCCTACATTTCGTTTTCCATCAGAACATACCCTGTTTCCTTGCTATCTTCCGTGCAACTTGTCTTCTATCAAACGCCTTCGAATAGTACGTGCCGAGATTGCTGAAGGGTTGTTTTCACCAACGTATTCTTTTCTGAGCTCATTAGACCTTTGAAAAGGATTTTGTTTTGCCAAACGAACGATATTTCGATTATATCAACAAGATGACTTTCTCGTTTAGGTACACGAGGAACATTTGAAGTAGTTTAATACGTGGCAAAATGCTTCACAGCGTGGAATACCATTGTTTATGAGCATTGCAGATGGTCGGCTATCTTTTTATACGACCAATTATTTTCGTGAATCACCTTTAATACTTTTACAGCACTAAATTGCGCCAAAATTATACGAATAGTGACCATGTAGGTGACCTAAAACCACAGAGCCACAGAGTGTGCTCTATTGAAAAAGCGTTCTTAATTATGTGACCAGCCAGTAAGTAGGTTCAGATCTAATGTATAAAGTTTATCTATTCATTTTTTAGCCAACCATGTGTATCGACATATGTACCGCTAGTATGGAAAAGTTTTGCACTGCAATTAGTCATACATCTTTGTTTGAAAAAATCTTGCCTTTAAATAAGCGTTCTTAATTGTATGACCACCACTGTATATACTTACAACCATACTCACTTGTTAGAATGTTTCTAAGTATAGAAGGTGAATTTTTAGTCACCGTTTAAATTTTTCAGGGTGATGATTGTACGCGTGAAATTGAACAACTTTCTCCAAGGAACGTGGGTCGAAATATGAAAAAAAAATGCGGATCTCCCATACAAAATCAATCACCTGACTATTGATTTTGCATGGGAGGTCCGAATTTTTTTTCGTGCAACCGCCCGGCACCCTCAATTATGCCGCCCCTTATTTTTACCACTCTGGGCATTTGCTCGGCTTGCCCCCCCCCCCCTTAGATTGGGCCCCGCTGTTAGTTATTCTCAGGTTCATCATTATTGTTAAGTTGTTAATTTATCAGAGTTACTTCAAAGTTGCAATGAGTACTGCAGTTTATCAAAAACTGCAATGAGTATTGCACTATTTAATTCTGACAATTAAGACTCAAGACTGATCACATAACGGCTAGTAGGTACCTAGTAAAAAAGAAGTAAGTAAGTAGATTACAATCAAGTATCCTGTAAAGCATCTTTCCTATGCGACGCCTGAGCTGATCTATTTTAGTCATATCTTATTAGGTCCCTTTAGGTATCGCTGAATAACTGGTAGAAACTGTTCAAGATATAGAATTGTAGACTTTTAACGCTCCCGCAAACAATTACTATGAAAACTTAATAGAAATTGTTCTACAAGAGTCGCGTCGCGCCTATCTGTCGCGGGGGAGCCTTTATGTTCCAACTAGTACTTAGGTCGAGCTTGACAAATTCAGACTCACAGACAGATACCACTGGATTTCAATTGCAGTTCATGCGGCATAACTCAGTATATATCATCACTAGCTTTTGCCCGCGGCTCTGTCCGCGTGGATGTCGGTTATCGCGTTAAAAAAGTTCCCAAGCAGAACGTAAATACAGCGGTTATATGACTTCTGTCTATGAGGGTGTTTTAAAACTATAAAATAAATGACAGCTATAGTACAGCTTTAGTTTATATTACTAACACAGTCGCTTGATTGACCTTGTGGTTAACCGTCAATTTCGTCGATCTGTCGAATATTTTACAACAGTTAAAGCCGTATCCTGATTTTCAGCTTGATATGAGGGCAAAATGATCACACTGTGCTCTCATTACTCTTATTTTAAAATTATTTTTATTCTAACCTTAAAAACAAACATTGACTTACCATAAAAATAGTATTTTTTTATTTTATATCAAATCGATTATGTTGCTGGCGCTGAATATTTTGACGGAAAACAGACAGGAAACAATAAATTTGAATCCGCAATTTCAATTCATCAATGACCTTCAGATACCTTCCGAGCGGAGATCCTGTGGGCCAGGGGACTCGCCAGCGACGAGTCACAGGAGATTTTAAACAGAGAACCGTGTGGACAAAACGGTGCGGGACACAATTCGCCCGTGGGCCCCCCTACTGACGCAGAGTCTCCAGCCCCAGTTCGTGCAGGACGTGGTAAGCGCTCTGTTCCCTTCGCGAGGGGAGCATGCTCCCCCACCCATGGCTCCACCTCCTGCGGTGCCCAATGTGGACCATACCGACGACGACGACGATGCTCCAGAGGTGACCGAGGTAGAGTTGAGAGTGGCGGTACGTAGGCTGGAATGTCAACTATATCGCCCCAGAACCCGATGACTTGCCTGGAAAAACCTGAGTCCTGGCCTTGGAGGCTCTCGGGCCTCGACTAAGAGGGCTCCTGAGCGCATGCTTGGAGGGGGGCCGGTTCCCACTTCGCTTGAAGATAGGGAAAATGGTCCTCATTAAGAAGCCGGGGCGTCCTGCGGACTCTCCATCTGCTTACCGGCCCATGGTGCTGCTCGACGAGGCGGGCAAGCTCTTTGAAAGAGTAATTGCAGATCACCTCGCCGGGCGGCAGGTGCGCTTGGGGCCGAATTTGGCAGAGAGCCAGTTTGGTTTCCGCAGGGGGCGCCCCACGGTTGACACCATTATGCGCGTGCGAGCCCTCACGACGGATATGCGGTGGCCCAGGGTGGGGTCGTCTTAGCGGTGTCTCTAGACATCGCCAATGCCTTGAACACCTTGCTCTGGAGTTGCATCAAGGAGGCAACTCCAGGCCTCTGTCACGTGGTTAAGGCCTATTTGACGGACAGGGCCGTCATTTACCGCAGTCACCAAGGAAAGTGGCACCGGTGAGAGATGTCGTGCGGTGTCCCACAGGGATCAGTCCTGGGGTCGCATCTGTGAGACATCGGGCACGACTGGGTGCTGCGCGCCGACCTCCTTAGCGGCGTCAGTGTAGTTTGCTACGCTAACGACACGCTGGTCCTGGCGCAAGGGAGGTCGTACTAGGCGGCGGCTGACTTAGTGACAAACGGGGTTGCGAAAATCGTCGAAAGGATCCGGCAACTGGGACTCGAGATGGCCTTGCACAAGTCCAAGGCCATGTATTTTCATGGTCCTCGGAATGCGCCACCAACGGGTTCCCAGATAACGGTAGGAGGGGTTCAAATCGGCGTCGAGTCGACGGTGAAGTACCTGGGACTCGTCCTCGACAGCCGGTGGAACTTCGCGGAGCATTTCCAACGTTTGGCTCCCAGACTAGAGCGGGCCGGGGCTGCCTTGAAGCGGCTCCTGCCCAATCTAGGGGGGCCAAACGCCTCTTGCCGGAGGCACTACGCGGGGGTCGTGCAGTCCATGGCCCTATACGGGGCATCGGTGTGGGTGCCGTCATTCAGGAATCAACCAGCCCGCCGGTTGAAGGCGCCCCATAGAGTCATGGCCATCCGGGTGGTCCGGGGATACCGCACGGTCTCCGGTGAGGCGACGGGCCTCCTTGCCGGATTGCCGCCATGGGATCTGGGGGCAAAGGTCCTCACCCACACTTGGGAGTGGCGCGAGGAGGCCGAAGCACAACTCCGCCGCCGCGAGAAATCGTGGCACAGCGGACAGAGCTCCGGCGGGATCTCATGGCGACGTATAGAGTGCGATTGTCGCAACTCAGTGCTGGGCACGCTTCGATTGCGGCGGTAAGTCCCCTCTTTGAGGAGTGGCTTGAGAGTCGCCACGGCGTCCTCACCTTTCGCCTGATGCAGGTCCTCACCGGACATGGTTGTTCTTGGAGGTTCCTGTTTCGGATAAGGCAGGAGGAAACGCCCGGGTCTTGTCTTGGGTCTCTCCATTGCGGAGATCGCCCTGAGGACACGGTGGAGCTTACGGTGGAGGTTTGCCCGGCTTAGGCGGAGCACTGCCGTGTCTCCGTGAAGGTGATCCGTGGCGGTGATCTCTCGCATCTGGCCCTGGTCCAGGCCATGGTATGGAGCGAGAGTGCATGGGTAGCCGTCGCCTCCTTCTGCGAAGCAGTGATTCTGGTAAAGAAGGAGGCAGCGCACGTAAGAGAGGGGCAGTATATGCGCCCTCACGGCCTTAGTCGTCCTGGGCGCCGGGAATCCCAGGCTGATTCCCGGCCACCGTAGGCACGGGCTTGCGGTCGGTGAGTAATGGATAGCTCGCTGTCCGGTAAGGACCAAGCCCTGGTCGACGGCGCGTTGTGTTCCACGTGCGCCTCAAAGAGGTGTCAGCACCAACTGAAGGGACCCGTAAGGGCCGATGCCTGCCAGGGGTGTTGTTCGAAAGAGATACCGTAGCCCTTGGCACACAGACAACTGAGGGTACGCGAGTGGTTTTCAGTCAGTAAAAGTCTGACACGCCCTCCTGCTCCACCCAGAGCGGGAGAAGTTGTTTGATGATTTCCTACCAACAAAAAAAACACCTTCAGATATCTATATAAGTCCAAGATTACGTTTCCTTACTAATCAATATTATAAATAATAATGTCGCCATTCACGTTTCTACTACATTGAAAATCTAGTTCGTCTAATATTTATTATTTTGTATTTTTTTTTTTCAAAAACCTATTTAGAACATTTTTCTTTACAAGACATTTATAAGATAATATCTGCAGTGTAATGGTTTCTTTATACACAGAATAACAGATTTAATGCACCTATTATACGACTTCTTTATTGCTTCTACAGCCACTATACCCCCTACTAACGCAAAAAGCTGTATACAATTTTTCCTTTTTTACTTATATGAACTGTATAACCGCTTATACAGCCTTTATACAGTCTGAATATACACCTTCAAGTATAAAAATTAACTTAAATACAGCTTGTATACAGCTTGCAATGCTACTTGGGTAGCCTATGTCCTTCTCCATATCCTAGGATAAGTATATCTTTGCCAAATTTCATGACGATCGGTTCAGCGGTTTAGTCGTGAAAGCGTAACAGACAAACAGGGTTCATTTATAAAATTAGTAGAAATTAATTAATTAATTAAATATTTAACTAAAATATTCGCTAGCTTTTATACCAAAATTATTTTGGTTCGATGCAACATTCTTCCATACTTACCTACAAGTGGTAATCTCCGTAGTTACCCTTTCTAGCCAAACATCTTTCACAGTTCACATAGTCCATCCATAATTTCTTTGGTCTTGGTACCTATTGGCATTTGTTGCTAAAAAGATTCTTTACGGAAAAGTAATTGTTTGTATCTAAATTATTTGTAGTTTGTCTAAGTCGATCGTGTACTGTTTATTTACTAATTTATTATTTTGTACCTACCTTTTTTCCTATGTTTTTACTTTTAGTGTTTTTCAGTGAAAACTTGTAAATGCCCTTCAATTTAATATTGTTTAAGAACACTGTTTAAATTAGCTGTATGATTCTCGAATATAATAAAATAAAATACCAATACTTAGCTAAAATAATCCCGTAAATCTTCTGGAGACTCCTGGGTCCAGATAAATTTTCCAGTACATAAACAATGGCATGTTTTACGAGAAATAAATGTGTGTCTACCATGACGAAAATAAAGGCGGTAAGTTATAGATCTGCTGAAAACAATATCTACTTTATGAATTAATTATTTTGCTGACATTGAACTTAATTAACAGTAGGTAGGTCCTCTTTTCCAATAAGCGTAAGTCTTGAATTACTTTTGCTTACTTTTTCCTAAGAGCAATGTTCTCGATCGTAGGTTCGAACCCAAACATGCCGTGGACTGAGTGGGTGGATGGACTGAGTCCTGTGTTCCAGCAGTGGGAATAGGTTGATTTATAATCATGAACTTTTCCTGATACTGAAATGTATTCCAGCAATTATTGGATGCTATCTAAATTAAAGGAAAACAAATAAGATTATTAATTTCCATGTATTTTTTAGTTGAGCTTACCTATCAAATACCCAATGTTACACAAATATCTAAGAACAAAATATCTATCTTTACTGCGACATTAAAAGCAATTTTTGCGCTAGTTTTTGAATACTTGTGCCTACTATAGAAATAGCGTTCAGGTAGGTCATTCAAAACCAGAAACGGTCAGGTAGGTACCACACGAGTTTCAATATTTTATTATTTTTTTAATTTTTAAACAAAGATTCTTCAAGAGCATTGTGTATATAAAATACCCTAGGTCGCGTTGTAGGTAAATCTATAAATACCTAGCCAGGAAAATTGCATTTATTTAATTAATCCCATTGTTTTAATAACGTCCTAGAAGAATAATTTACAACAGGTGCACCGATAGGTATGAGTGAAATGAGGACATCAATGCACCATAAAAGTGGGACTGACCTCCGAGTTTGTTATTATATCTGTCTTTCTTCTCGTAGTCGTAGTCGTAGGATAGGAAACACCAGACTCACCTAGTTCTAAAACATAATTTATTTTAGACGTGTGATTGTTTCTTTATACCAATTTTCAGAAATAAAGATCTTAAATCAAATCCCTTCTTGCATTTTTTTTTTCTTTTTTTTGCATTGTTTATTATGTATCTACAGGAGCGTACCAATAGAAAATGGCGCCTAGGGCACGCATCACGTTTGCCCCCCTTCGTAAATTATCTTCTCGGTCTACACTGAGCAAAGCTAGGTCGCATAACCCTTCTTGACCAATTATAGCCTTTAATAACGATGGTATTAATTTCAACTTGCTAAATAACCGTCCTTCTGGTGCAGTCGGATAAAAAACACTGCAATTTTAGGCAAAATTTGAATAGAAATGGGCAGATTAGGAAATACGCTTTCATCCCCATACTGCACAATCAGTTCAATTACCTCTTCGGATTTCTTAGATGTATCTGTATGCAATGGTTTATTGACATTTTTTATTTATTTCTAAATTTAATAATTGGCGACCTGTCGCGCCCCCATTCGATAGGCGTCCAGGGCTCGTGCCCTGCCGGCCCCACACTAGATATGCCTCTGACGTTCTGCATCGCAAAGGTAAAGGGAGGGAATCTCCTGGCACCAACTAGGCATTACAGCATCCACGAAGATCTTCAAGTGGTGAGGACGTTCACTTTGTCAAAAGTTAGTAAAAGTATTTTCATCTATAGCCTTCCACTTTGCCCAGGCAGTATCAAGATTTCTAGATTAGAAAGGATTAAACATATCGAGAGTGCGAGAAACATCCACCAATGCGCTAATATCAATAACCTCTTCAAGCATTCTTCTATGCTCTAATAAAACTCATCTGTGATTGTGGAACATTATTGTTATGAAAATAGCAACTAATGAATCTATAAACTGATAATACCTAATTACCTGTATTCATCTTTCAATAGCTGCAGCGAGACATAATGTCTCAATAGGTATTTGTGAGGAATAGCTAAGATCATTTATTTTTAGAATAGTTGTGAATGTATTGTACATTGATTTTTACCAACTCTTTATTTCACAATAAAAAAATCAAAATCAAAAGTTATTTATTCAAATTAGACTGATAATCAGCACTTTTCGAATGTCAAAATTTGAGAAGACAGTCCCCCAAAACGCCCGCCCTTCACCACTTCCTAGTGCTTTGGCTGGGAAGGAGAAGTGGCGCACCAATCTCCCCAGCAGCACAGCTGTCTGTTCAGTTAGATAGACTTGATTCTATACATAGGTAGGCAAAGTAATCAACATTACGAGACACAGAACTTAAATAATCCTTACTAATATTATAAATGCAAAAGTAACTCTGTCTGTCTGTCTGTCTGTCGCGCTTTCACGCCAAAACTACTGCACCGATCGTCATGAAATTTGGCAGAGATATAGCCTGGGATATGGAGAAGGACATAGGCTACTTTTCTACGCGATAACCGATATCCATGCGGGCGGAGCCGCGGGCAAAAGCTAGTTTGTTATGACAGCTAGCTATGCCAATATACCAACAAATAAAATGAAAACTTAACTCAAGCATAAAAAAGTAAACAAAGCATACTACCAAAATAAAAGCCTCCTGTTATAAATGGCGTGATAGCTTACATATGCAATTCTGGATTACGTTCACTAATGATAACCTAGGACCATCGACGTAAAATAAATAAACAGGTAGGTAATTATTAGCAACAATAACAAAATCATGGTCAGCAAGACGACCAGTCACCAAAAACAGCACCCGTTCAGGAGCATAACGCAAAGATTGCCATTACCCCCAATGGGAGACAGGATGATGGCGTAGAAAATGTCTTACGTCATCATCCTATCTAGCCTTTACCCAGTGATATTGGGGTCACCTTCCAGTCAAATTGGATGCAGTTGAATGCCAGTATGTTGCATGGAGTGACTGCCTATCTGACCTCTACAACTGGGTATTACGATACCCCTAGGTAAGACTGGTTGTCAGATTTTCCGGCTTCTGACCACCCTTTACCACTGTCAACGGCTGGCACACAGGCAAGTGAGGGAACACGGGTGGGTTTTAGTCAGTAAAAGTCTGACACGCCCTCCCGCTCCACCCAGAGCGGGAGAAGTTATTTGATGATTTCCCACCCAGAAAAAAAAAAAAAAAAACCACTGTCAACGGTGAGAGCAAAAATGGCGGGTGTACCATAGCGAATCAAATTATTCCAATTACCAAAAAAAATAACGGCATCTTGATATCAATATGGAGGCTTAATTTCGAATTAATTTCTTTCTGAAGGAGGTACAGATTTTTTAGAGCTAGGTACAAAATAGTATGTTTTAGGTACATTTTTTTAGTAATTGGTATAATTTGATTCGCTATGGTATACCCGCCATTTCGACTCTCACCTGTCAACGATCCACGAATGACAGCCGTGACCAACGGTTTAACGTACTTTCCGAGGCACAGAGGGGTGTTGGTATGTTAAAATTGTAACCTATCCACGGACCGGACCAACCGCGGCAAGCATAGCTTAGCGTGATCGATCGACTTGTGCGGCCTCCACAACCCAGTTATTGGGTTGTGGAGGTTCAGCTGCATCCTTTTAGACTGGTAGCCGACCCTAATATTGTTTGGAAGAAAACAAAACCTATTTTGTAAATTCCCATTGGAAAAAAGGCGTCAGTTTATGTATGTATGTCCTCAATTATGAAATTAAATTAAATGTTTATTTATGTAAGTAGATCTTAAAATACACTTTTATACGTCAATATTTTGTTCATCAGGCATGCATGTATCAATCACCGTCACCATTAAATTACTAAGAAGTAGGTACATGGTGGAGAGATTTGGAAGAGACCTACACTCAGCATTGGGTGGCCAAGGGTTGAAGAGAAGAAGAAGAAGAAGAAGGTACATCGTTGCCTATCTAAGGTCATTTACCTACATTTTGTACTTATGTACAACATGTTAATATGCAGGTTCATCACGAAAATTAAGGGTTAAAATGAACTTCCCTGCAAGTAAATTTCAAGTTTCAGGCGTTATGGCTGCTTATTCTGAGTTTGTAGGTACAATGATTGTATTTGTTGTAAATTAGGTACAGAATTATAGGAAACTACGCACTACGACTTATGGTAGGAGTACCTACCTACCATAATGTGACTATGAAGAACTGTTGGTTGTTGCTAAGGAAATAATATATTTTAACTATTCCGAACAAATTCAAGTAAATTTGCGAAACATAATTTAGGTAGCTGAAAAAAAGTTTGTACGTTGAGTGTTCTTCCAATTCATTTGGTAAATAACCATTTTGTATTTTGTAGTTAATTCAGTTTTAAGAATTTGCGGACAATATTGGTGGATAACTTTTCACTCTGTATGTATTAAGACTTCTTCAAACAGGCTCGACGCGACTCTCGTAGAACAATTTCTATGAAAACTTACTAGAAATTGTTCTACAAGTGTCGCGTCGCGCACCCCTTAAACAGTAAGGTTGAAAAGTTGTAAAAAAGGAGAGAAATATTATGGATTAGGTAGGCCTAATCCTTAATATTTCTTAAAATTATAGCCATAATTTACTACCTTCAACTGTGAAATGTGGACATAACACGTAATCGTGAGTAACGAAATGCCAGAGTAGGATTGGTGAGCAGCAGACCGTGGAGATAGAAGGCCTTCACATCCACGCTTCGACGGTTCCATTGACGCCTCCTCTTTTACGCAGACAATTATACTACTATGTACATAATGCATGTATGTAGTATTTAATTGGTGTGGTAGATTTTAATTGGGAATATTATCTGATAGGGACAAAATTCAGTGGGAATGTCTCTGCAAAAAAAGTTGCAAATATTTTTGTTTATATCCCATGTAAATAACTTCTTCAATAACAGTTAAACTTATCAGTCCGTCTATACAAATCCACAGTTAACTAAACAAAAAAACAAAATAAACAAACGCCACCAATTATATTCGTGGAGTGTAACGTGTCAACAAGTGGATGTGAAGTAGTAAGAAGCCCTTCGCAGGCTTTGTCTCAGCAAGACAGATCCACGCAGGTTCTGAGGAGGTTTGGACCTCGGCCGTGTAGCAACAACGAGCCAGGTATGTGTGTGTGTGCCATACTCATTTGTGCGCGAACCGGTCCTATAGACTCAAGCCACCGTTCGATTCAACCACATAATTTAAATAAATGATAAAGTCTCATGCTGGGTTTCACAATTAAAACTATTAAGGCCGATGGAACGCTACGATTTCGTTTGCCCGTTACATAATTAGAAAGCAACAAGTGACAGAGAAGTAACTCTATAAAACAAGAGCAAGTACTGGCGGATAAACATGAACATTGCAATTCTAACATCCTTTCGATCAGTTTAGAGAAATCTGTGTAATTTTCATTAAGCTAATGGGTTACTACGTTTTTACTACCTTGTTTAACAGGCGGGGTTTATAGATTTAACTTTAGAGATGTGTTCATCAGCAGTTCTGTGTTTAACCGTTTCATTTATCAGCTTCCGTCTTTATCTTTTTATCTGATCTCTCGCGTGTGCGGAACCAACCTGTCCAGGCGTACGGTACATGTTTTCGTCATTAAGTTGATACCGTTGGTACTTGCTATTGTTGATACAGATTACCGTATGAATTAGAGTACATTGAGTTACAACACTTTGTTATTCAACGTGTAGATCTTGTCTTCGCTAACGGAGTGACCTGACCTGTAAAATTAATTTAAGGCAGGCCTTAATTCATTCTTAACTTTTGTTGTTGAGGTAGGATCGTAAGGATATGTAATAAGTGCATAATACAACGTGTTAAAAAATACTAGGCTTACGCGAATTTCCGAAGCAACCATTAATATTTTCTTTGACTATGAAAATTAAATTATCGTTTATGAGTTCTAAACACGCTTGGAAAACTTTATAACTGAGGAAAAATTTAGCATATAATTTGCAACAGTAATGTTCTGGAGCTAAATGTCAAAGTGTGCATAAACAGTAGTTCGGAACTCATCGTCAACGACCAGCACGATAACTTGTTTTGCTCGTCGATTCTACGAGTAGTCGTCATTAGACATCGTCAGGTTCGCGAAACGTAGGAGTGGATTTGAGAAGTATTTTCCACTAGTGGATTACTATTACTACTATTTTGAGTTTTCCTTATTCTTTTAATAACTATGCTATTAGCTAAATGGAAGTAACTGAAGAAGTATCACCAATCCGACTGTTATCCTGAGTATTACCCATAGAAATCGTTCGTCCATAGGTCTGTTATATTAAGAGCAGAAAATGTCTTAAGTTGCTGGTTTGGACGTGTAAGCTTAGAAAGATCGTAAAATTATTATTTGTCGACTTCCTAGGTTTTACTTAGCAACTTGTTATAATTTTGCCTTGGGTTGATACCCATCTAAAGTTTGACGTTTTGCAGACTTTGTTGCTGAATCAGTTCCTCTTCTAATGTACAGCTTACTTGTGTACCTAGTAGACAGCTGTAGCTACTATAACATAATATAAAGCCTGTAATCCTTGATGGGTTAGGCAGAGAAGCACCTTAACCTAGTATACCCACACATCATCATCACATAAGCCTCCCTCAAAAAGGGGGGATTTGTCATAATCACCGCGCTTGGCAGACGGGTTGGTGGTCGCAGTATGGTGGTCATATGCATAGAGAACGCTGCTGTCCATTCTCTAGTAAGTCCCTTAGTCGCCTTCTACGACACCCACGGGAAGAAATGGGATGGTGCTATTCTTTTACGTCCGGCACCACACAGAACGGTCTATCCACCTTAGTACTAAATATCTACTTACCTTATTAATAAATCTGAATTAACATAACATCGCACGTATTAAATATTACGCTTAGGTTTCCTCCAAATGTTTTGCGGTTGTATTTTTACTACGTTCGATCACAACCAGACTTTTGTTGTTTCAAATAAAATAAGACTTATCTAGTGTGACATTAGCTGTTAATTTTCAAATTTCTCAATATTGCTCTTTGAATGGATTAAGTGTTATTTTCGGTCGTGATATTATGTTTTAGCATAACGAGTTCTTCAAGGTTGAGATGGGTTAGACGTATTATCACTTAACAATATGGATGTCCCCCTGTCATTCAGACGAAGTATACTTTTTTGTCGTGTCGTGTTGTGTAGAATATTCGATATTTTATCAGTTATCACGTTTTTTGTAAGTGATTGAGAGGAAAAAGGTTATTATGTTATTTAATCGAGAGAACGATGATTTTCTTGAAGGAATCTATGATCTCAGACTGGTGATATAGTAGTACTTATGGGTCGTGTTATGTCGCGCGGACACTAAGAGAGTCAACTGAGGTCAACTGTATGGTGCTAGAGGGGACACGAGCTATCCGTACCGCGCCGTACAATGTTGCAGTCTTTAGATACTGCACCTTACGACCACACGTGTCTTATGTGACACTAGTAGAAGTATCTTAGCATTTATACTAGCACGTTTTCACAACTAGGTTTTCCTACCCGAATGACAGGTCTACAAAAAAAGTTTCGATGAAGAATCTTTGATATTCAAATTGAAAAGTAGAATTACTATAACATTTTAAATTGCAATCAACGGCTAAATGTACAAACTGACATTCCTTACTTTTGTATTGTATTATAAATTACCTATAATCAAAAACAAAGATTTCTTAGTAAGTTCACCTGATACTTAATTAGATACCCGCATTTCAATAGAAGGCAAGTATTGCATGAGTAGCACTTATAGGCTTAGTATTTAAACACTAACTCATGTATTTCGGCTCGTTTTCTTTGTTTGAACTTGGCGTTATTGTGTTCTTAACAAGAGTCTTTGACGAGCTCCTTCTCTACAATATTATATCATCGCTTTAATTATGCCAATGGCAGCTTCTAAGAAATGTTAATTGATGTAATTGGCTGGTGCAAAGTAGGTAATCTTTTTACGCCATTAACGACTGAGTATTCCCCATTTTATTGTTGAAGGAACTATTATTAAAAAGGTTTTCCTTATTTTTTTAGAACTTGTTTAATATGTCAATATTATTTAAATTTTATTAGCAGGCAATATAATTGTCTCAATCAGGTATTATCTCTATTTTTCTCTAATATTAATTTGGTCTCCCTATTATAATACGCAGATACCTACTTACGTAGGTATCTACAATCAAGTGTGAGGTAAAATAAAATCAGTTTTAGTTAATTGGTTAATTATTTAAAATCAAAGTGATAAGTAATTTTTCATGTAAATTTGGGCTCTATAAAAATCAACTCACGCGAATAAGTATAAAATATAGTTTGGCGTAGATTTGTACAAACGGTCAAGCACAAGCAGGCTCGTAGCGGTACGAAGTTCCGCATCAAACATTAGGTACTATGAGGAAATTGATATGCAATCTCGGTAAAGATGTGATGATATTTCCAAATTGAATAGAAAATGGGGACGAAGTTTTATTTTTGTATAATCTGGTGTATGACGGGAACAATCATTAAAAAGATTAGCAAAACATAAAGATTGGTGTCGTTTTTCCATCTTCTTCTAGAACCCCACCAAATAAGCCTGTATCTAATTTTAAATTTCAACAAATCTTTCATTATTTATTCATACCCACGTGACTTTGATGAGTTACCCACCGTGGAACAGAATTAATAATAGATAAATTTACTTATTCACGTTCTGTGGCGCCGTGGAAGAAAAAGACTCCGTATCTATTAGCTTTTCTAAACTTGCTACCGGTCTGAGTCGAATCGTTTGAAAGCTTATGTCTTGGTAATCGATTCATTTAGAATCCATTATTATTTGCCACACAGTGGGGGCGATGTCGTAGAACTGCTAATAGCTAATAAAATATATTAAACACTAATTTATAACAGTTTATTTTAGGCTTAGGTGGTGGTTTTTTCAGGGACAACCACGTGTAGATGATTTAAGTATTAAGGTTTAATTAATAACCTTCAAAGAAGTAAAAATGTTATTTTGTCGATACTCATCATGAACATAGCCTTTTCCATCTACGTAAGGTTGGATTCTAGATTGGTCGTCTTACCGGATGCAGATGAGTACAGTACCAGTATTTTACATCGACCGACTGCCTATCTGACCTCCACAACCCAGTAACTATGTAATACGATACCCCTTGTTGTCTGACTGTCAGACTTTCGGGTTTCTGTCGACCCGTAATGTCTGTTAAAGATCTACGAACGATAGTCGGGACCGACAGCTTATTTAACGTGGTTTCCGAGGCACAGAGCGGTAAAAAAAAATATATGTAAGTACTTTTGGCGTAAAAGCTTCACAATAGTCCTGCTAATATTATAAATGTGAAGGTTTGTATGTTTGTTACTCAATTAGTCTTGAGCCTGCTCGGTCATTTTTAAGATCGCTCCGTACTAGTTCATTTCGGTCAGTGAACTAGTTCTTTCTATTAGTTCTATTAGCTCTATTCGGTTTTCGCTCTCAGCACTACTCAGCAGTACTTCTATAGATCACAGAGCAAAAATTTTACGTCTCAGTCAAATCAGTCGCTGTCATTCTCGTTCTCGTTCGGATATACGATACGGCTCTTTGTAAATGTACGAGGAGTGTTTAGAACTAATAGACCGATTACAAGTCAGCATTCGGAAACGTTTCTTTTAGTACAGTGCTAAGAAACGATTCCTATTCGTTCATCGTTCACGAACTACACAAGACTATACTCAATCACGCAAAAACGGCGAAATGAATTTAAATTAAATTAGTCAAACAGATAGGTTATAACTTGGATTAACACACAGGATGCTTTTTTACCGCGTTAGTACGTTGCCGTTGGATAAGTTCCGACCTCCACACCGGCGAAGCCGCTGGTAAAAGCTAATTAGAAATAATGATTCGGACCGAAGACTGGTAGCACTAAGCAGTGCTAACGAGAACTGCTAATAGCTAATAATATTTATAATACTAATTAATAACGCTCGTTTGAAAGCTTTTATAGCCTCGAAACTCATTAGACAATTGTTTCTTTTTCATCGTGAAAAGAAATTGGCGGGCATCACGAAAAATATTTTCATTCTATCATGTTCTAAAGAGATTAGTAGGTCATCATAATTTCAGCCGAAAAACGTCCACAGCTGGACATAGGCCTCTCCCAAAAGGGGGGTTTTGCCATAATCGCCATGTTTGGGAGGCGGGTTGGCGGTCGAAGTATGGTGGTCAAATGCATAGAGAACGCTGCTGCCCATTCTCTGGTCCCTTAGTCGCCTTCTACAACACCCACGGGAAGAAATGGGATGGTGCTATTATTTTACGTCCGGCACCACACGGAACGATTAGTAGGTACGTAAGTAGAATTTAGTCAACAAGCAATTGATTGATACTTTAATAGGGGTTACTATGCTTCAGAAATTGTAGGATCTGCTGAGGATATCAGCACATTTTCTATCGATATCTTTATACATAGAACCTCGTCTGGAATCACGTGCTGAATTCACATTTACAGTATACACGTCGATGTCCCTGCCACTGTGTATAATTATCCTGTACGTCAGTATGTCACTGAACACCACCTAAATGACTGGACCGATTCCCTTGCTGGTTTAGATTCACAAATTTACCCGATAAATGGCGGTGTTCAGGCAGAACAACTTCTGTTTGTCCGCTACTTAATTTAAGATAAAATGTTAATGTTGAATTTCGTACCAAAACCGAGTATTGATATCGACGGTGGAAATTTCAAGTGTCGTAAGGGACACGGCATATGAAATTTCCACCGTCGATATAGTTTTCCAAGATTTCATAACCATTTCAGTACGTAAAAATTAGTTTGTTTGTTAGAAGTTAATTATTACGTAGGCCATGTATGAATGCCTCGTGCCCATCTGCGTTTGCGGCCTTCGATCTTTCTCACTAACCCAGTACATGATATGACAGTGCAGCATTTTATCCACTTCTGCCAATGCAACCCGAAACTCTGCATGCTACAATGTAACAGCTATATTGACTGGAATTTAATAAAACTAGAATAACTTCTCCCAAGACATTGCATAAACGTGTTTCTAGCTTTAGAGAACTGTTTAACTTCCATTTCAAGTAAATGGAAATATATTTATCGAAATATGTTGGTAAAGTATGTATTCGTCGATATTAAGAATAGAATTGTCGATTAAGTTCCTAAATAATATTGGTTTTATGACATTAATTTATGGAGAGGTTTTGTCATGTCCGCGTGATATATTAGAGGTTTACTAACCTATAGGTACTTTGGTGGTTAAAGATATCTCCGGTTTCCGCGGTGTATAATATACCAGCTTGTAACTGTCTAATATAGTAATAATAGTTCAAGGTAATTAGGTCGAATCTTATACAAACCAGGAACCTGTGTGTTGATCAAGCTGCATGCGTGTTGCTAAGCTCAGTTATAATAGTAGGTAAAGGTTTTCGACTAAGTTTCTAAGTGATTACGTCAGGACGCTTATAGTTAGGTAGGCATGTTACTATTGTCAAATAAGGTGCTATCTTACCTTCAGGTCTTACCTTGGGATTTGGTTTACGTTTTAACAATTACCGTACTATGATATAGGACATCAATGCGCAACCTATTACCAGGAATCATGGTAACAGGTTGCACATTGATGCCCTGTGTCTAGTGCCTGATTACAGTACACACCTGCGTTGAAATTTCTAGTCGGTTATTAAAAATAATCTGTTCTATATATTTTGACCGCGTAGGTATTGCAATTTTATATGAAACTTTTATGAAAAAAATTACGCTAGGTTTAGAATTATGTTCTGAACACATGGTAACAGAAACAGCGTCCATATTCCTGCCACCCTGTAGAGAACACTTCAAAAGAGCAGTAGGTTATCTTTCGTTCAAGCTGTCAGGACTAATCGAGCTCTGCTCTCCTAAGCAAATCAAAATACACACCATCCGTAGTTTAGTGTTGTTTAGACAACCCACTAGATTCACACATCATTCTGTTCCAATATTTGAACATGAATTGTTTATCTGTTCCAGAATTCTAATTCAGCGGGATTATTTGTTGAGTGGGTGATGATTGGCGTAGATTAAAGTGTTATTTTCACGAATTGTAGAAGATTTTTCTCGTTCGGAGTAGCTTCTAGAATAAGCCAGAGAAACCACGAACCATTTGTTATCTTTTAACTCCATTAAGCCGGTTCGTGTTTAAAACGTTTTACACCAATTAGAGTTCTCATAACCCTTATGAAGAAAAACACACAAAAAGCAAAAGCCAAAGTGACGTGTCGGTGTTAATTTCCTTTAATCCAATCTTGAACAACGCTAGACAAAAGGAGAACTGTCAATTACGGTACGGTATAACGGGCATTTCATCCTGGGTATCATTGAAACAAGGAGGAACATAATCTGCAGCTATTCCCGACGGTCGTTGATCTAATTGAGCATTTGAGCGGTGCGTGCGTGCTAATGGGCTAATTACGTGCATGGAGCCGTGAATTGGTGAGTCAACAGCAGGACGCGGCGTCCGTGGGAGGCAGACGGCGTGGCTCCGACACTCACACCGCTGGCATACTTCGTTATCGTAAAACGTGATTTAGACTTACTTTGATAGTAATCAATAGTAAGAATAGGCGCTGTGTAGGCTGGTGGAACTTGCAAAACCATGCCGTTCGTCCCTGACCGGTTCAGTAGTTTTCAAACGGTGTTGTAATGTTTCTTGAAGCCTATTTTAATGGCATATTTGTCTGAGGCTAATGGTTTTACGATAATTGAACCTTTTCTCTTTGAGGTCGACTATAACATTATATTAGACAGTAAAACAAGAATATGTCTGAACTCCTCTTAGGAATCATCAAACCTGAGTATCATATGGGCCATTTCATTGACTCTAAAATTTACACTGGTTATATATTTCGATCGGTTCTTATTTAAACAACAAAGATACTGCCAAAAACCTTAATTTGATTTTAGCATCAACCTATTAGTGAGCCCAACAGTAAAATATTGAAATAATTTGCAATGTGGAGAGGTTGTAGGAACCAGTTGTGTTTTTAATGATTAAAACTCACCGTTCGTAGTTCATCTGACTTTTGCTATTTTAGATAGGTGTGAAATACTAAAACTGACTTATAATCGAACTTCCTAGGGACTTCATAGTATTGAAGTAATCGGTACTTGCCAGCGATACTGCCAAAAATGATAAGGATTATATTGCTCTGATAATATTGTTATTTCAAGACACTAAGGTGTTATTCCACTTAAATGACTAAGATTGTAGACTAAAATTTTGCCAAGTATCTATTCTGAAGACCCAGTACTGAAACTATAAGTGCTGTATGATGCTCGGAATGCCCATTCTATCAATTATCATCTGGAAGGTGTCTGAGTTTTACATCATTAGATGGAGACTGCTTATCGGAATCCCGTCTTGTCGTCTTTCTTAGTCAGAAATCACACAAACATAAATGTCGATTAGCATGGTGAACTCTTGAATTAAGAAAAAGCAGACAAGTTTTTATTAAGAAGACCTCTGACTCTATAACTTATTTATTCATCTACAATCAATTCAAAGTTCAAACAGGTTGACAAATCTTCAAAATACGAGCTCTACAAATCATGTTCTATAATTTTATGCTAGCCAAGTAAGAATAGTGAACAAGTTTTAAGAAAAAAGTTATTAAAGCAAAGCTAATGTTGGCAATGTTTCACAGCCAACGGCATACGTCGCGATAGATTTAATATCAATAATTATTCTATATCTTCCAAATAAAAACTGGTATAAAGTGATTCTAACTTTCGCTACCGTCAAAATACCTCATATAACGGCTCCAAGAGACACGCGCCAAAAAAAGAACACATAGCCGACAGAGCATTAGTTATTTGCGCGTAACGGCGCAGGCGCAACTCCGGTAGCCGCGGTGCCCGGTAGCACTCAATAAGCTGCCGAATTTCATGCTCACAATAATTATTGCGGTTTCGTAGTATTTATGAACACTCATACTAAATAACAATTGAGGTTTATTATCGTTAATAAACCGCATTGTACCGGTATCTCTTTTTAATTCTCCATTCGATATAGGTGCATACCTCGAGATGTTCGATTGTCTGGATCATTTAGTTAAGCGTTTTATTGGAACGTAGATATAACTTTATTCGTTTTCTTTGAGATATTTGTTGAAGCCTTCGTTAAGAATATGTGTAAAATATTGCAGATAATTCAGGTTACGATGTTTTAAAACGAAGCATGAATTATGTTACGAGTTTGCGAAGGCGCGGGCGACGGGAAGACTTCCATAAAAATGTAACGGTATTCAACGTGAAGTTTGTTTCATATTTGTTTAACTTTACTGTTTAAATAATTGACTTATTGAAGTGTGAATTTACATTTGGCTCTAATAGTAGTTTTATAGCTGTTATCTGCTCGTAATTCGTCAGTGTTTGATTGCTTTAACTAAACAAATAAAGTTGTGATGTGAACACAAAAATGTCACACGGAATGTCTAACAAAAGTACGAGTATGACGTTGTTTGATCACGTAGGATAATGTTCTTTAAAACTTAGAAAACTTTTTGCGACATAGGTTCTAAATAATTTATAACACAACTTTATACAATTATATTGAAGCTACATTTTGTTTTGATTTCGATTTAAACTTTAGATTTACTGATACAGAATGCCTCATGGCATTAAGTCCGCTTTTTGCGCCACCTTGTCTATAATTAAATAAATATTACAAATAGAATTATTGCTTTAGAGTAATGGTTATTTGTATTTCAATTCTATGCATCGTATATCATGTCACAACTTCACGTATCGACGATACGAATCGCACTGTTCATTTCAGATGATATATAAGCGCAATAAATGTGCCCAGAAAAACTTGACCTATCACACTCTCTTGCGTAACACAAAGCAAACAGAACTGTGTTAATGTTACACCTGTTTCATAAAAATATGGTTGGGTTGTACATCTGTGAGGGCACGTGGGTCAACATGCTCACCTGAAACACTCGCCCATCATTGTTCACGACACACTCATCGCTAAGACTCGCTGCTTGCGTTTTTTCTTCGCAATATTTACTCAACCACATCTCATTGTTATAACTTTCGTGGCAGCTGCGTCCTGCATAAGAGAAAGGTATAAAAACATCTACGCATCACCCATTATCTGAAATACGTGAAAAAGACAACGTCCAAGGTATTAGAGCAAGCGCATCGTAAATGATAAGCACTTTTGTGACTTCTTATCACTGGAACCGAGTTTGGTGAGTGACTAATGCTTTTGTTTGGGGTCTAAAACGTTACACTGATTTGACAGTTCCAAAAGTAGTTCAAAAGAAATGTTAGCAAGGGTATTACCGCCATGTCACTGTGGGTTTTTGGAGTTTTTAATCCGTTTCAGCTACGACCGGGTTTTTCTGGAGTAACAGTAGATCGTTATTTTGTTACTAAATACTACTACATACTAATGTCTATAAAAGTACTGTGAGTAATTGAATAGCATACATATTTGGTATTTTACAATTTCTGACGTCGTCACTCAAGTTAACATTTTGTCAATTGCACAATCGCTCCCGAATCGATTTCGGCGTAGCACTCGTAGCACCGTAGACCCAAAATTACAAAAATAGGTTAATAGTTCGTAGGCTTTTCGTAGCACATTGACTTCTTTGGTTTTATGCGTCGCGTCGTATTGTTTAGGTACTTTAGCCCAAAAAAATCACTGAAAAGGCTAAGTGTCATGGCATAGTAAGTGTTAGTTATGCGGTTACTATTTACGGGGTAGCCAGCGTAGCAAATAAACTGACTAATGGACATAATGTTCGGATCCCACTTCTGGTACTGTAACATTCCGATATTGCGTCTCTTTTTGTAAGAGATGTAATGTTAGGGTTTGACCTCGAATGACTGTGTGGAGAAAAAATTTAACTTTTTGACGAGTGGAATGGCGCTGACGCTGAACGAGTGGGTGGTGTTTTTAGGTGGCAGCTGTTGCTATTGCTGGTGGTGGTGGTGGCAGACAGTGGTGAGGGTTGTTCCCGGAGTGGCAGGCATGTTGTGAGAGGGGCGGGGCGGTACGAGAGGGCGCGGGTCGGGGGGCGGGGCGGGCACGCCCGCGCTCGGCGGCGCAGGCGCGGGGTCCGGACGACGCCGCCGCGTCTGCCGCGCCCGGCGCTCACTCGGGCCGCGAGCGCAGCGCCGCGAGCACGCCATGCGCTTCACGTCTGTCCCGCACGCACGAGCGCGCGACCACTCCCGCGCGCCTGCCCGACACAGTGATGTTACCAGACTCCGCTGTAATGTGCCATCGGTTCGTTCGTGAACGAGTGCCACTCCATCTGTTTCCCAAGCGTTGACTGTGCGATTGTTCGAGGATATTGCGGATTTTGCGTACCCGTCGACGTTGGATGCGTTAAAATTTCGGGTGAGTGAGAGAGGCGAACGGTCGTGCGCCCGCGGCCGGTTTGACCGCATTATTTTCGAAATACGCCGCAATCCGGTCGACCGCGCTAGAACGATCAAAACATTATAACAAAAACATATAAATTCGGTGACGTTAATATATTTTTCCAGATCAGCCAGTATTTTCGTGATCTTGAATACTTTCACAAAAAGTTGGTTTTGTTTCAGAAACTGTGTTTGTTTGTGCGCCACATTATAGGAATTAAGATGAACTTAAAGATAATTGTTAGATTCAGAATTTTCTCCATGTTGTTAAATAAATATAAATACAGTCAAAAGATCAGTTCGAGCTAAACAATCGTGATTAAATAATGTCGTACAAACTAAACAGCGCTTACAGTTATTCGTAGCAGCACGAAACGCATCCCGTTGATGTCTTTTACTGAACGCTTTTGGAAAGTGCTTGAGCGATATAACCATGTTTATATTGGGTGTTTGTGTAACATGACATGTGATTTTGGTTTCTCTTCATTTTAATATGGTGTGTATCGTCAAATATGCATTCTTAGTAACATATTCTCGAATTTTGTGTTTTTCTCAACTTGTGCTACGTAGATCGACGTATGTGTGATAGTGTATTAGTGCTGTAGATAAGGATACAAAGTAAATGCTAGTTCATTTGTAGGATTTTATTGATATTTAGTTTTTGTAGAGGTTGTAACTCATCTACATTTGAATGTATCGCGTCACCTGGTCACTTGTATTTTGATAATCCCCACCACTTGCTACGCCGTAGAGATAAGTCATTCCGCTATAGTGTAAAACATAAGAATTTACTTTTAGAAGACTTTTTAACTGGGTTAGTTTTATAAACTCGCTTGTAATCTTTACATAAGTAAAAAGCTGCAAATTACTGCAAATACAAAAACATGTTAAATCTCATTGCATCCGAAGTGATATCTGGTTTATATCAGTGCTGGGTATATTCGCGTATAAATAACCGAGACGAAAACATTCTTGTACACAAATGCAGGGAAATTCCGAACGAGTAAACAAATAAACGATATGATTATAAGCAGCTGTGTTGTGGTTTGGCGTTGTAGTGCGGACATTGTTTTATTGAGGTGCTGATGTTTGTTTATCTGCTAATCTTTTACTTATTTTTCTCAAAACGTGTGTAGGAGGACTGTTTGTAGTTGTTAGATACCTTTTAAATCTAAAGTCGAAATGTAAAATGGATAAATTCACTTAATACATAAACCTTAATTTATATCCTAATTGCTAGAAAAATGTATACAAGTTATAATAGCTGCTGGGGAGTTTGTCGCGCCACTTCTTCTTCTCAGCTAAAGAACTAGGAAGTGGATAAGGGCAGGCGTTTTGAAGGACTGTCTTATGTAATTTTGACGTTCTTAAAGTGCTGATTCTCAGCCTTATTTTTGGCCTTAGGCTTTTGATTTTGAATTAGGCAACCATCGATCTTATGGACAAAAGAGGAGGCTATGCGAAAGTGGAGGATATTTAGACTACAATACATTGACCATCACGAATTGCCAACGTGTGTGAAGAGTAACACGATAATATTGCCGGTGATAAGGGAGGTATTTGACCTTTGGTGTTGGACCGTCATCGCCGGGGGGCGTGTCCTAGATCTTAAATAAAAATAGTCATCATCGCCAACCACTATCAGTCATCGTTTACCTCCGTTCGGAAACGTGCGCGTCTATCGATGTCCACCTAATGGACTCGTAGGCGTATGTTTACTCGATCTTTCTCATTAATTAATAATTGCTAAACCATATAATATTCGTCAGTTTACCACAATTTAAAATTCGGTGAACAGTTAGCGACCTAACCGATGTTTATTAAAACTATCTTTCATACATAATAATAAAATAAAATCGGAAGATATTGGAACACCGATGGTGTACTCTTATGTTTGGTACTAGGTAAGCATAAGCTTGTACAGTTTTACTTAACAGTGACAAGAGGTTCGAAACTCGCTTCTCCACTTGTGCATGTTGACCGGTACATGTACTACTCAATTGAATTAAATATGCATGAGTATATTACAATGTATGTTAGTGCATTCATTAGAAATACATCTAGAGATAAAATGACTGCCGGTTGGACACAGTGTCAGTCTTTGTTGGCTAACCAATTACTAGTAAACTGCATCAGTGTTGTAAGTTCCTTGGAAATTCTTACTCAATTAGATTACTTTTGTCGATGTGCAAACCTCGATAGCCCTTAGGTCCCTGTGATCACATCTTCCTTCGGCTTAAGTCAAGTCTCTAAGCTCTCTATGCGTATTATAAAATGCAAGGTCTGTACGCTAATAACTTACCTTCTATTAAACGGATTTTAATTAATTTTGTATTGCTATAGTGAGGTCGTTTATTGATTATGATTTAAGTTTATTAAACAGCTCGACTGCGCCATGACATACGTGAGTGTAAGCTCTACTGTCGAAAAGCTGATAGTTCGATAATACTGGCTAATCTTCATATGCAGAATCCAATCGTTTTTAAGGATCTGTTTAACTAATAAAACTATTGACTACTTTTATATTATATCATCATTAATTTCAATTAACAACAAAAGAGTTGTCTATGTATGCTGCTACTGTTGATTTTGTGTTAATAAGTAAAAGTTTAGTGAGTAATTATTTGCAAATTTTAACGTTTGTTTTTTGATCTTTGCAGGTGGGTCGAGGAGAATTATGCGTGGGGCGTGCGCATGCGCGGTGGTGTGCGCGCTGGTGGCGCTGTGCGCGTGCGCGGGAATGGACGAGCGCACGCGCGGTGCTGCCGAGCGCCAGCTGCTGGCGCTGCTGGGCTTGCCGCGCCGGCCCGCGCGCCGCGGCGCGCCGCCGCCCGTGCCGCGTGCCATGCGCTTGCTGTACGAAGCCGACGGTGCCATCCCCGCCGCCGCAGCCAACACGGCGCGCTCATACCACCACACACCCAGCGAGCTCGACCTGCGGTTTCCCGGCGAGCATCGATTTCGGCTCTACTTCAACCTGAGTGGCATCCCCAGCGACGAGCTCGCTCGCGGGGCCGACATCACATTTCAACGGGTCGACGGAGTCGAGGGCGCCCAGCGCCTACTCCTGTACGACATAGTGCGGCCGGGCCGCCGCGGCAAGACGGCGCCCATCCTGCGGCTGCTGGACTCAGTGCCGTTGAGGGCCGCTAAAGGCGCTATCACAGCAGACGCGCTCGGTGCAGCGCGCCGGTGGCTCTCGGAGCCAGAACATAATCATGGACTATTAGTGCGTGTGTTAGAAGAGGGTGAGCAAAATGTAGACGCTAAACAATCTCATGTGAGAGTGCGGAGACGTGCCGCGGAGGAAGACGAAGAGTGGAGCACGCGGCAACCGTTGCTACTGCTGTACACAGAGGACGCGCGAGCTCGCGCCGCGCGGGAGAGTGGTGAGACGCGCCTCGTGCGCGGCAAGCGCGCGACGCAGCGGCGCGGCCACCGCGCGCACCACCGCCGCAAGGAGGCGCGTGAGATCTGCCAGCGCCGCCCGCTGTACGTGGACTTTGCGGAGGTTGGCTGGAGCGACTGGATCGTGGCGCCGCATGGCTATGAGGCCTACTACTGCCAGGGCGACTGCCCGTTCCCGCTGGCCGACCACCTCAACGGCACGAACCACGCGATCGTGCAGACTCTCGTGAACTCAGTGAACCCGGCCGCGGTGCCGAAAGCGTGCTGTGTACCTACGCAGCTGTCCTCTATTTCCATGTTATATATGGACGAACAAAATAATGTGGTGCTCAAAAACTATCAGGACATGATGGTGACGGGCTGCGGCTGCCGATGACGAAGGCGCCCCCCACGCCCAGTGCGGACCTAGTGATAACTCGTGGACCCAGTGTACATATAGTGACGGCCTCGAACATTGTAAATACTTATTTGTGTATATATTCGTGTAATTATTATTTTATTAAACTGCAGATGTAATAAATGATGTAATTTTAAATTGTATCTGTCTATTATTCACCATAACGTAACCCATGCTTAAAATTACGATCAAATTACAATTAGTGTATGTGCAACAAATAAAAATCTGTTTATAAGATGTTTTTGTAGCCATACCGTGCTAAAATGTATAATTGTTTGAAATACATAATAGTCATCTTACATAGCTCAATTATACATATTGTATTTGCTTGTAATTAGCTGATATTTACTCTAAAAACTAATGATTGTGTAATGTGTAGCTACAGCAGTATAGTGTTCTAACTTTAGTATAACTGGTTTATTAATATTTATATGTAGAAAAATTCAGCGTTCTCGGGTATTCGAAAGACTAACAAAAACACAATATAACCACTCATTTGTATGCGTAGGTCAGTAACGTATCAAACGCTCCATATAAAATAATGTACAGCCATACGTCATTCACCAATGACGATTCTGTGCAGATTGCAACCATAACCTTAGCTAACAACTGAGAGAAACAATGCCTTTATACATTAACACAGTTAAAATTACTTACAATACGATCCAAATGTGCTACAGGTCCGATTCTCACCTTTAGGCTCATGTTATGCCTACAGCCGCCGGATATAAGGTCGTGCTCAAGTCGCAGTCAAAATAAGCCTTACTAGATGAACCTTGCGGCAAGCTGGGGTCGTCTAGAGGTGTGTGTTACGGTAACCTCGCTGCAAGGTTACTTACGAATGAATGAAACACCAGTAACGAACTTGACAAACAGTATATATGTAGATGAATTCTTCCGCATGGCGTAATAAAAGCTTAACAAATTTAGTACATTTCAAATTAAACGTAAGAAACGAGTCAGGAAAATCTATACATTCAAAGCTCTGCTCATCAAGGCATCTTTAAGTTGAAAACAGACATACTGACAGCGCTTTAGTATTTCAATGCATGTGGAAATGATTTCTTTTATAATAATTTTAGGAAAACCTGTTTGAAACTATGGAAAATTCAATTTATCTTCGATCCCTTGTTATACGCCTCGGAAACAAGTTCTACAAGCTTGATAATTCATACCCCTGTGTCTCTTATAGTGAAAAATCGCGAACGAAGAAAATCTGATTGAAAATCAAGAAAATCAAAAAATATAATGCATTGTCTTTTCAGTAAAGGTCTAATAGTAAATTAGACAATGATAACAGATGCCTACATAATAATTATGTTTCTGATTATATCACCGAATCGGTTATCCAAGACTGGTAAGATCACTAGAGACATACTGTCTACAACGATATTTACGAAATCTGTACAGTCTACAAACCATAACTTTAGAACTATTTTACTTCCATAGTAACCAATCTCGCTCCAACAGTTTGACCGACTTCCAAGAATGTTGTAGGTACCTATATAGCAACAACAACAAGATAAAAAACATATTGAAACATATACGTCACGCAATGACAACTTAATTATTCATATCGATCATTTATAATGATCTTCAGCTAGACTTCCGCTCGGAAGTTCGCGGGCTCCGAGTGGACGCCATTGAACTTCTAGCTTCTAAGCTTATATTACACCTAGCAAAAGATGACGAAAAAATCGATCAAACTCATTCTAATTCACGCACGCTTTGTGAATTTCTTGCTAAAACGAATTACATATTTAACAGAGACGTGAATCGTACCATAAAAATAATGTTTCGAAGTCTTGAAGCTTGAATCACTGGATACATAATAATTTAATTGTCTAAGAGTGTAGAGTTTATTCTCGGACGCTCCGTATGCCGTATGCATACGGGACCGCATTCCGCCGAGGAAATTCATCTAGTTGAATTGTATAAAGTTAGCTAGGCGATGGCGCGTGCGCTCGGACCTTTCTTTTCTCGTGCTATCCTCTTGTAATTTAAGTCCGCGTCCAACTATAAATAACTATCTATATGTGCGTATACCGTCGTAAATATCGTAACAATATAACTTCATGCCCCACATTCATTCTCAAAATATCATGTAAAAGCTTATAAAGTCGTCTGAAAAGAATGTCAGAGATAATATTTAAAGTGGATTCCATTTAGAGTGTGGCGGGCAGGTCTCCGAATTTCAAATATTTCGTCACAAGGCGGCTATATATCATGTTTTTGCCTGGACGCAGGAATGCGCGCCGTATAATTTGGCCGGCCACCCGGTCGGCAACTCCGCGTCTGCCGCGCCACCCGCCCTACGTCTATATTATCAGTAGATAAATTCAAGCTTTGTCTTTGCCTCGTATTTCGTCCTCTCGAGATTTTGCTTTTGTTTTTTTTTCGTTCGCTTTGGACGGCAACAAAAAACTGAGTGGAGGCGAACGAAGTGGGTATAATTTATTTTATAGTCGGCTCGCTCGTAACTCGGCGGTGGACGGCTGGACGCCGATTTATCCCCATCTCGGCGTAATTAACGTAAATGGATTGGTCAGCGTCGGTGCCTGTGTGCGCTCGGACCTCTCTGCTGAGCCACTCCCTGTTCATCAGTAGCAGCCAGGACCAATCCGCGGAGGGCAGTGCAATGCCTCCAGATAATGCATGAGGTGATCCGGCTTAATCCAATTAGAGTTTTTTCGAAACCGCAAGCCGAATAAGATACGAAAGTCGTTTGTTGATTACGTACGCTCGGTTCCCAAGGAGCGCGACGACTTATCCCTAAGGGAATTATAATTGTTTTGCATTCTTGCACGGGTATAAAAACAAAAGGGCGAGCAGCGGCCCCCCGCGCTGCTGGCCTGTAGACCAGACTAAAGTCTGACGACTTGCATTCCCTTGAGACAAAAAGCTACAAATGAATTGGAGCGAGCTTTCGACTCAGATTCACGTGGAAAGTGATTGCTTTTATTTCAAACAACTACCTTATCTGTATATTGTTGATCAATTAATTTTATTTTTTATTGATAATGATGATAAATAATTACCAAGGCAACAAACATAAACACATAATAAATATAGTCAGTCAGCTATTATCATTATTAAATAAGATCATAGCTACATATTTAAATTAATATAGGCCCTCCAGTCGCTGTAACTTTGAATTCGTTTAATACTGGAAGTTCTACAGAAGCAAACAAATTACATTTGAGTATCAAAAGAAAAAAACTACTTGCATTGTAGCCATTTCCAGCATTGTTTTACCCTACCTATGTGACTACTAATGGTAGGTACATAGTTTTAAGTATCAGAATTGATTTGCCTTTTATTTCAGGCATTATTAATTCCGGCTGAAATAATGCTGAAAAAGGGACAGTATTTACTTTTCATATTTCATTCAGCATTCCTGAAATAACTGTTCAGCACCTAAGTGAATAATTGTATCTAAAGTTCGACTTTTAATTGTATGCGGTAACTTGACAGTTGAAGGGGTAAACCAGATTTTGACAAAAAAAAGATAGTGAGGTGGTGTAAGAATGAACGAAATTGAATGAACTTGAAATAATGTACTTACATGCATTTTTTTTTATTTCAAATTTAATAACTTGTCTTAAAAACATGATATGCACTATTAAAAATTGTTCATTTAGTTTTTCAGTAGTTATGTAATGTACCTATTTATAATTTATTTCTATTAGAAGAAAATAAAAATAAAATATTACTTTTATTAATAAATTATTAATTATTCTTATATTCCACATCTTACAAACGATTTTTTTAAAGTTTTATAACGAATGATAAAAATAGTTTAATTTTAAATTAAACCATTTTTATCATTCGTTCTTTACGCAAAATCGTTCACTACCCCAACACTATTCGTTTTAGTATGGTAACATTATTTTACTTTGAGCTGTCAAGTTATTGAATACAATAAAAAATCGAACTTTAGGTACAGTATTAAAGCGCTGCAGAAAAAAATCTTGATTTGTTTAATTTTCATGGTAGTTCAAGGTCACGGCATCAATAGAACCAGACTCAAAATTGATGAGAGTTATATCAGAAACTCATTTAATATAATAGCTAACAGGTGTGCTATATTGCACAGTATCGCGAAATTATTTCGTTTACAATGTTTTTTATGCAAAAGTAATAAGAAGAAAAAACCAGTTTGATTTGTGCATGCTTGGAATATTTTAGAGGAGGCGTGCGGTCGATGGCCGTGCCGCGGCCGCGAGTCTCGCGCAGGCGCACCACGCCGCATGCCCGCGGATGCGCCCGCGCACCTCGCTATGTACACAGGTACCTTATCTTATCAAGTGCACACTCAACATATGGATACCATCGGTCCACACGCGCCAACAATCATATTGCACGCTTTTATTACCAACCATCACAACCTTTTTGACGGTTTAGCTTATCTTAATCACAAGCTTTTCATTTAACTTTACCCAGAATTGGTTGTGCAAGACCTGATTGTAGTAAAGATTTTACTTGTATTCATATTTTCGTACAGTATCCATTTACGTCGCAACCCTAACAACTACTTGCGTTACGTTCAAATTATAACAGCGCGTAATCTGTCTTCATTTCGAATTTTCAGAATTCTTGTTCATTTAAATGAAAAAGAATAACGCGCGCGGCGCGGCGTGAAATATTTAACACGTACCAGTGAGTTGTTTGCGTTTCGGATTTGAGCACCGGAGCGCATCTCGCTACCATCAATTTGTCTGTCCATCACACTTTCGACCTTTCCCCCCGATGCTGAAGGTTGAAAAAGGAACATAATTATTCTGTCGATGTAAAAAATAATACAGTCGCGTGCCGCGGAACTCGCACGCCTCGCGTTTTGTTTGTCTCGTACGCACCTCAATCACAATCGACTTTCACCATAAGGGCAGCGTCACATGGACCACAGCCGTATCAGCAATCTCGAGCCGAGCAACACTAATTCGAGAACAAGGTTTAATTTCTTATAAATTAACTTGCTATGCAAAGTTATTTAAATCGGACAGCCAGTGTGAACTCGGCTTTATCTTCAAGTGCAGTTTGTAAAGCGTGTCACTCAAGCATTACAGCTATCACGCTGAACTGAGCTTTTGATGTACGCCCTTGGCTTGTTCGCTGTTGTACAGTTTAATCATCCCGTTACAACATTGTAGCGAGCTTTTCTGGAATGGTGCTCACATTATAAACGCTATTAATCACTTTCATGGGGAATAACGTTTATAAATTCGTTTAAATTTGTTACAAACAATCGTTCTAACTTTACTTACGTGATTAAAAACCTAAATCGATCAAAAAGCAATATTTGTTGAGTGAGAGTGCAGCTCTAGAGTACAGTTACATGTGAAGCGAAAATAAAGTCAATAAGCTCGGATGGTAATCCCACTAGTGGTGTAGTTGTCACGTGTCGGTATAACGGTGATGACATATTTAACCGGCCAGTCGGCCCCGCCGATGCATGCTACAGCGCATCTCTCCGAGTCGTCGCGACAACACTAAACGAGTATTTTGTCACCACTATAAATGCAACGTAACATGAAATTCTATACAAGACTGTTGTTAACGTGCCCATTACAGTTCAAAGAATTTTAATTTGGTATTAATTGCTGGTAGGTAAAGCCCTTTGGGATTCTTTAGGAAAAGCTATATATTCAAATCTCACCTTAAGAAGGTAATTTAATTGCACCTGCAACTGTCAATCGACTGCTATAATGAACGCCTTATTAAGTAATGCGTAGTTACAACGTTTTCATAATACCTGTATGTAATTGGCACATAATTTGAAACTGTTGTTTGAACTCTACAAATAGCCTCAGAGAGTAAAGTAAACCTCATTTGTGAACTATTTTCTTCCGCTTTTTCCTAGTCAGGGAGAAAGTGGCGAGCATAAAAATTGGACCACGAAATATTTCATTATTTTTTTATATATGACAATCTTTAATGTTATTTTCCAGATGCCAACCGTTTATTATGAATGTATACCCCACGTAAGTAAATATTGACGCTCAGTAAATAAACGTACCAGAAGAATTCTAGTTCACCACATGTTGAATAGAAATTAGCACCTTATCATACTTATTACCTACTTACTGGTCTTTTGTTCGCTCGTAACAACTTAACACGTCCGCTGCGTTACAGACTTATTAACCGATCGTGTTAAGTTTCTTGTAACTGCGAAAACCATATATCTTTGTTAGCAACAGCTATAGAGGACATGTCTAGCCTCGTTAGTACTTCAAACTTATTTATGTAATTAACTGTCACTTAATTATTACCGTGCAGTGCACTGGGACGGTATAGATTAAATATTAAGGAAACGCTTATTTATTCCACTAGCTAAGCTCGAAGGCAGAAGAACTTTGCATTTCTTAACATAAGTTACAAGACAGTACAGTTACAAAGAGATCATAAAATCTTGTTATTTTAAAAAACTTATAGATGTCACGCATACGGGCATTACAGCATTAAAGCTTCGATGAAAAAAAGGATTTTTTTTTCAATGAAAAGAAATAGGATTCGCGGCCAGTGCGCGCGGCCCGGAGTGTACACTAGACAGACATAAGCAGCAATTTATTTCTGGCAACGAACCCGCGTCCTTGGCGCCGACCTTATTGCGCAACACCGGTTTCGAAATGCGCACACGCACGATCTATGTGTACCTATGTGATTTGCTCATTACAACCGATGATACATATACTTATTGATTCTTGATCCTAGACAATATGCGTAATTGGAAAAGATTTTCGAAATTTTCTTGAATTTTCATTTCACAATTGTTTATATTTTCACCTCATTTAAACGGTTCATTTTTCCTTTTATGAGTACTTATTACATACAATCCTTATGTAAAAATATCTTCAAATCAAGCCTTTTAAAACTCGGTGATACAAACCTACAGATTACCTATAACAAATTCGTAGCAAACCGAAACTAATTTCTGTATACCCACCAACGTTTAAAACATACCTTCAGGCATGTACGAAGAATTTATTATGTATGTGTGTGTGTGTAAGTGTGTAGTGAAAAAACTATCAAAACAAGTTGCCAGGTGCGAGTAGGCACAAGTGAAAAACAAATTGTGTTAGCACTTACGTATTGTTTTCAAGTCAGATTTTTTCTGGTAAGAGTATGAACCCCCAAAATCGTTGACCTACGAATTATTGGAGGTGAAACTTTTCCAAATCATATTAAGTAAGTACCGTTTCTATTCACTTTCACCTGTGATGAAGTAAATAACGCTGTGGTGTAGTTTATTTTTAACGTATACCTACCTACTTTACAGACACAAAATTATCAAGTTCTGGATCAATGTTGGTTTTAACAAAATTCATTAATCTGTGAACAAAAAACTTTTTGCTCTACAGTTTTTTTTCAGAAAAATGCCACATCCACGCGTCTAAAATAAGGTGTTTATGGATGCGCGTGGTGGTGGTCGAGTGAAAGTGGCAGCAAGCCTCTTGTCTCCGTCGAGCGAAGGCCGCCCAGAACGAGACCGCTCCGACTGCGACGTTAATAATATCCACACAAAAACTGTTGCACTAACGCTAAACTAATCCGTCATAAATTATAGCTAAATTATTTCCGTTTTCCAAATCAAAATACCATTAAGTGTAAGGAAAATTACTCAAAGGCCGCTCGATGTTAAATCAGGGTCTTCCATGAATCTTGCCTTGAAATTGAGATTATATTGAGAGGATTCTGCGGTTGGAATGTAGGGCAAATATACATGGGTTCTATAGAGGAAGCTGATCTTGAAACTTAAGTTTGTACTCAAAACACTAACTAAATAAAGCAAACTGTAACTATTAAAAGCATATTGCTTATACTTCAATCCAGGTGATCTACAGTCAAATTAAATCTAAGTCCCGACTTAGACTTAATTTTATTAAGTCCATACTGAGGTGTACTCTGTCCTAAAATAAAAGTTTTCTGTTCTATTCAATAGTATCGAAAGACCATTGAGGACGCTGAATTTCAGTACCCCAATGTCATATTGTAGCTACCTACATAAATGTACGAGTATAGAACTGTGGGTGCTTGCTTTAGAAAAAACCTGTGTTTTTAATAAAAACATCTATTCAATGACCTGCAAATTCCAGCCATCGTATTCGAAACTACCTACCTACTTAGTTAAATTCCTTTCTATATTTTTTCCTCAGTCTATTGCACTTAACTCTGAACTGAACCTATTACGACGTGTCGTTATTTTTTACTGTTATTCACATAATTTTAAATTATTTCTTTGGTGATCGATGTCCAAAATTCTTATCATATATGCATTAATGTCATCTCTTTCACTATCATCCATCAGTCGTCACTTCGTGGAGTATGAAACAGCATTGATTAATAACGTTTTACTCTCACATTAGCTAAATTATATAGGTGCGTATGTATAGTAGTTACACATGGTCAATAGTAATCAGTCTAAAAAACCATGATACTTTGGCATAACCTTGCGCAGCGGCCGACATTCTGTCAGTATGTTAGGCCGCCAACGCGCAAACAATTTTTTTCCACTACTACCGTTATCAATGTAGTCATAAATTGGTTTGATGACGCTATTTACTGCTATATTTGCATCGATTAAATAAAAAATATCGTATATGTCGAAAAATGTTATGTTGTGGAATTTAAGAGTAAAATCATTATTTTCATGTGTGAATGCAATAACACGCAGTTATTAATATTTTGTATTAGGTATATGTAACTCATTAGTTTCTAGTTATAGAATCCGGATGTAAATAAATCTTGTAGCAAAAGCTTCGTTCGCACTGATGTGTGTGCCCGAGCAGCCGGGGGCGCGGAGCGGCGCGCGCGCTCTACAATTACCGGCGTGGCCCGCGGGGCATTCCTCACAACGTGCAGCCTAATTAGTTCAGCGCGCGATGAGCCTTTGTCTAACAGTTCAGTTCACCTTGCCGAGTTTTTACGACTGGCATGCATTCGCATATTTGACCTCTGAGCTAAGGACACGGCCCTTTTTGCTTTTGCTATGTAAAACGTACTCGTGCGATGCGCTACGATTTGTAGACGCAGATAAGTTATAGTAACTCGTTGACTTAAAATATTTCGTCATCCAAAGCTAAAGTAGGTATTCATAGCATAAAGGTGAATAGGCGGACCCGAGGACGATGACATCGAATCATGAAATACGGTTGAAAAAACTCTACGTGTTTTATCGATGAGCGAAAAATCAATCATATTTTATCTTTTAACCCGAGATACGTTCGGGTATATTAGGGCGCGACTAATGTGTTGGAACGGAGAGCGGTGAACAAGAACTAGTCGGTGAGCAAACATCGGGTCGTGTGTGTCGTGTGCTAAACACCGTTTGGTGTGTTTACCGACGACGAGAGCGCGGCCGGCGGCTGCCGACATCTGAACACTGTTACGTAAACATGTCGAACACATAGTGCACAAACATCGGCTGCACTGATCATTAAAAATAATATTTATTCAACTACTGGTAGCTACCTCGCCACCTCGCCATCTCGCACACTCCACGCTAACGGAGTTGAAAAGCTCGCACCTACCAGGTGTGTTTGTTATTACGCTGGCAATTGTAACTATTCTTGTTATGCAGATACATAAAGATATTACGGAAAATTATAAACAGCGATGCTGCGCAAAAAGCAGGTAAACAATATATTATTGGGTGTAGTATAGCTACTAAGTATTGTGTACTAGAATAATGTGTTGGGTACTATAGAGTCGTAGATAAATAGCAATGCACTGCTAAGAGCTAACATCTAGAAGGGACACTTCTTTGTTGCGACAGAACCATACTTATGAAAGTGTTTCTTAAATCAAACCCACGATGCTTAATTGGTAACACATTCAGTAGCTAAACTTATCAATTTTTTTTGGGAATTACATCTCGCAGGTCAGCCTAGGAGGTTTTTAGCTGATTAACCAAATTATAGTTAGTTTAGGTTAGTTTTTTATTGTTATTTCTTCTTACGTTATTTGTTTATTTGTGTAAAGCATATTGTTTAACTCACTCTTAGTTTTGATTTTCTTTTTATGCATATTGTTTAACTTGAGAGGCTTGTGGCTAAGTAACAATAGCTGCACGGGTCGATCGATCAGGATAAGCTACGGTTGCCGCGGTTGGTCCGTAGATGGGTGACCATCTTTACATACCAAGACCCCTCCGTGCCTCGGAAAGCACGTTAAGCCGTTGGTCCCGGCTGTTATTCGTGGATCTTTGACAGTCGTTACGGGTCGTCAGAAGCCCGAAAGTCTGACCACCAGTCTTACCAAGGGGTATCGTATTACCCAGTTACTGGGTTGTGGAGGTCAGATAGGCAGTCGCTCCATGTAAAATACTGGTATTCAGCTGCATCCGGTTAGACTGGAAGCCGACCCCAACATAGTTGGGAAAAGGCTAGGCAGATGATGATGATTGTTTAACTTCAACTCTTGCACGGTATATCTGTAAAAGCTAAGGGGCCTGGTGACCTGAAACACAGGTTTTTTCCAAAAACCTATATCAGGCACCAGTCTCTCACAAGGATTGGCATACAGCTGGGACATTCTTTGTACACTTAAATTTAAGCCAGCTTTGTGAAGAGAGAATAAATGATAAATTATAATTATATTGACTGGACGTGCCTGTATGTGGGTACCTTGATAAATGAAGTCCTCCAGCTAGGGCTTAAAATTTTAAAACTAAGCGACTCCACGCTTAGGGCGTCCCTAGAAGAGGGCAGCAAGGGACGGGCTGATCGGAATGAATTGTATAAAAAGCTCATCCGGGAGCTTTATCATCCTATGCCTGAGCTATGTCACGTGCTGTCAATTTTTCCAGCTCAAGTGCTAAATAGAACCTACCTAAAACAGTGTTGAATGATGCAAAAACAAACAGTGTTGTTAACACACCTTAATTTGGACTGCCAAGTTTAAAAACTTACAAACAAGGAAAGCAAGCGTGATAAGTGACAACACTGTAAAAGGTACGTCGTGCCAACAGTCCAACAAGTAGGCAGAATGACAGTGGTTTAAAGTTGAGCCGTGTCGTATGCGAATAAGGCTTATTCTATGTTGGAGGTACGGTCTGGTTTATAAATAGCTCGCGGCGCGAGCAGGTGCTGCGCGCTCAGACTGGCGGTCGCCGCGCGCTCCGCTTCTGCGAATCTCCTCACAGAATATCTCTCAGCACGCTACACTTGATCATGCACTCGCCCTCACCGCCTCACCGCCTCACCTACATCGCCTCGGCTCACTATACCCCCGGGACGTTCAACATTTCTGCCCGTTTACGTTCACTGCTGCAGGCCTTCAAGACCGTTACGAACGGCTGTAGCGATGTTGATGTAAACCTTAGGGCAGGCTTGGCAGATTACTGATGTTTACAAAGCTTTTAGTTTTACGTCTTATGGCCGATTCGTATAATTTACGGACAGTTGTAGGTTTAAATTAAGACTCTTATATCTTTACCAATAAAGAAGCAAAGACAATACTTTCGCATAGTCGACCCTCCTTATTTGGAAGTAGCTATCACAGGTAAAATTAGCTTAGGAAACTATTATTTGTCCAGTTTGGAAATAAAAAGTTCTACCATTGGTAAGCAAAGCGATCCTTTTTTATTTAAAGGAACCGAGCATTCGTCGAATTTGACGATAGTTACGATTATACGGATAACCTCTATTCAGGGTAAAATGTTACTTTGTACCTCTAAAACAGAATACAGTATCAACACTTTAAAGGCGTGGCGTGCTAAAGTAACCAAGGTGCCTAGAAATGTTTGCCAGGTGTGCTCATACATTTAAACCACTTAAACTATAATAGCCTCGTATCTAATCCTTATTTTAATAAACAAGATACCTATAAATGTCGATAATAAAATAAATGTTCGTATCTATCGATATCATATTTCGAAAATTAATGTTAAAATATTGATTCTCGTTTCAATACAAGCTTAGATCGTAGAAAAAAGGATGAAATCTTACACCGATGTTTTAGTTAATTAATAACGATTTAATTCTTTCCTTTGGCCGCGTGTTCCGAAGCTTACGTCATGAGAACTTTATTATACAGATGATTTGGCAGCGGAACGGATTAATTAAATGGAGGATCACAAAACAAAACCATTTAAAAGTTATTACGCCTACCGTCATTATTGTGTGGTTAATTTTTTGCCTATTTTATGACATGGGAACGTATGTTTAGCTTAACGTAATAATATCAGTCTACCTTTTAGAATTATATTATTGTTTTTTTTACAGGTTTAAATCTATATGCCATAGCATAATCATGATTTAAAGACGTTTTTTTCCCGAATACTTAATCTTAACGCCAGCGTAATTCTATTTCACAATAACTTCGCAACAGAAAATACATGTTACTGAACTCTGTATTATTCAAACGAACAGGAACATCTGCTGAGAAAAACCTAAGCTGATATTTATATACCTAAATATAAGTACGAAGGTAGTACAAGTAATAAAAGTCGCTTGCGATGCTGAGCGCTTAGCAATGCGCCTGCGCACACCAGTCGCAGGAGATTGCTGGAAACAGAAAAACATCAACGATACGTATAAATGGAATCCCGATGCAGTCGGCTTGCACCCGCGGACTTAATAAATAAATATTGCCTTCGAGTCCCATCCGCGTTCCTTGAGAAATAAAAAAGGGTATCGGTAACGGTTGAAAAAGTATCAGAATTATATTAATTTTATTTAACTTCTTGTCCGGATGATACGTGTTGGACTGAACGGAAATACAGAGAGGATTAATTAAATAGTGCAATGTTCAACCAGGAGTTTATATTGCAGGCTTACATAAAGCGATTTTCCGATTGATGAAAATTCCTTCGTAGACGACTGTCATAAAATGCTTTATTATGCAATTAGGTATAACCCTGTGTGTCTGATGACCTTAAGTTTTCGTTAAGGTTTCGTTTGGATATTTTTATAAAACCTTATCTAAACTGCCATTATTTATTTTTAAAGCTCGACACTAAAAGCGTTTATCGGTTTAATATGAACACTAAATATCAGCACAAATATATTAATATCTCACGATGTCTACCTGATAAATTCAAGTGCAGTTTGTGAAAAAAGGCTTCAGGATAAAAAGGTCGAGTGGTAAATAATGTTTGGATGGGAATAATGATAGGCGGCCGGTAGACGATAGGGCGCCGCGCGGTGACGCCGCACCGCCTGACCGTGTCGCGGTGACGCCGCGCCGCCTGAGCATGTCGCGCGCGCGCCTACACACCGCCGCCTCCACCGCTCAACTTTGAACTCAGCAAGTGAGCAACATTATGCTTATCACTGCCCCACTTTATGGCACCCTACTGTTCAATATATCTTATAAAGAAACCGACACAACGATTGCGTGACAAGTGTAACTTTAACATCTCATTCAGTTAATTAACAAGTCAAGTGTCACCGAGGTGGGTAGTATCGTTAAATTACATGTTGATAATTAAGAAATCATTACGCAAAAATAAAAAGTGCAATTATAAGTTGGTATCTTGTTACGGTCCTAATGAGTTGCATAATGCTGCGCTGCATTGCTGGACGCAGCGCGCGGCCGTAGCGGTCGGGTTACCGTGCACGTCCACCTGCGCCCGCACCACCGCCACTTGCGTCATTTACAACTTTAAAATAATAAAACTGGTTTTGATTGTGATCTATACGATGGTGTATCACGATTAATGTCCCAAGCAGCGCACCTGGCAGCCGACCCCGTGCTGTCACGACACTTGATACCGTGTAACCTGAAGCGCCTGATGTTTGTACAACATTACATCCATATTCATACCACAATGGCATTAACCAACTAGTTTACTGCCCGAATCTGACATAATCGTTCTTAATTATGTATCCAACTTGATTGCTATCGGCCATGTTGAACATGTTTATGACAAATTAATAAAGAGATGACGACTGATTTTTCTGAGCTGCAACTCGTTTTTATGTAGGTTACGGTTTGATAGGCCATTAATGGTATATTTTTGGGTGCAATGTCTCGTATTAACACCAAAACTACTGAAAAAAGCAGTTATGTAAAGTATGCATCCAACTCGCATGAAAGACATTTCTCAACAATGAACGTTCGTTTTCTTTTAGACATTCATAAAAACGAAGGATTTTACACATGATTAATTCTCAGTTGATTTTCCGTACACGTACGTTCATACGTATGAGACGAGTGTTATTTTTTTAAACAAAGAAGACAACGACGGAGCAACGACCTGCCCTTATTTGGAGAATACAACATATCGACTGCGACTGTTCTTTATGAAGTGCCTGAACCGAACCCAGATAGCTCTCCTGGACGTGTTGAAAAACAGTAATACCAAAATAGATTACATTGTTTAGAATCAATAGAAACCAGATAATACTGGATATTGTCTTATATTTTTATTAAAAACGTGCCAAAAAGTCAGTGAAGAATATTTCTGGAAAATTATTAAAACGAAATAAGTTTGGTCTATTATCGTAGTTGACGTGAGACTCGCCAGGTGCCCAGGTGTAGCAGTAACCTGTTCGATCTCAGTATCATGTTACACTAGGTTTCACATTAGGAAATTTATACGACGGCTCATATGACTACTGACTGTTAATTATTGTTTTATTGACGATATAAATTATTATAATTATTAATCGGTTCCGAGAATGTACTGCAAAACAAGGTGATTCATCCGCATTTATTTCGCCGTCGCCCGCGCAGATGTACGCCCGCACCACGGGGAGTGTTGATTAAATTAAGTGACATTTCATTTTAATTCACCGACATAAATCTCGAACGTTACGAGCGCCATTATCGTAGCTCGCAGGTGCCGCGCCCTGCTAATAAGCCAAAGGTCTCAGCACGATAAACGGACTGACACAATGTCTGAGGGGCAGTCGTGTTGTCGCCGATTATTGTAAACTTATTGTTATTGTTCACTCGCTAGCTACACATAAACAAAGTTAAGTAACCTTATATCAATCGTTTATTGTTGTTTTCATCGATTTATGTAATCGCGTGCTAAATGTGATGTAAGCAAACTTTATATAAACAAACACTGAGAGTAATTGTTTGCGCTCATACGTCAGTGTAGCGTATCGACCCTAAGCCCATTCTAAGAAATGCAATCTTTGAGAAGAAACAAACGCATGTGTAGTGTGTACCAAGACTAGATTATTAACCCCTTTAATATGAGATATCTATACATACAGACATACATACAAATAAATTAAATTGAAGTGTCTGTTTGTAATGTTAAAAATAACAGCTTTTTACTAATACGGTACTTATAACAAAAAACTTTTTTTTTGCCATCTGTTTGTTCCAGCTAATCTTCCGAAACGGCTGGATTAATTTTGACTGGAATTCGCAGATAGCTGATGTTATAAGGTGTGACATAAGCTACCTTTATCCTGGTAGCACGTTCCCATGAGACAATTTTCTGTTATCCACGCGGGCGGAGCCGCAGACACATTTAGTATATTCTACAATCGGTACAGTGTACAACAGGTGTAAAAACGCACCCATTCGATTCTATTTCAGAGTTACAAGGATAGGATACATTTAACCAGAAACTAATCGGTGGCAATTTACAGTTCAAAATAGCTGCAATCATAACTTAATGAATATGTGATTTATTAAAATAACTTGTGTATTTACTCAATGCCTCGTAAAGCGTGTAGACTGTTAATTCAAACCACTTAATTACATGCCATTTGCCCAGAAATAGAGTAACCGTCACTTGTTTTAATATCAATAAATAACTTTGTAAATCGATGCAGCGCTGCTCATAAGACGGGCGGTGTTGTGTGTGGAGTCCCTTACGTGCCTCGGATGGTACGCACCCAAGCCCTGTCACTTTTACGCGTCCACTTCATATATTTCCATGTATATTGTTTGTCAATATGCTGCATTTGCATAAGCGAGCCGGAGGAAATATTACGAGGTAGATACCAAGTACGAATGTGGCCGGTCCGCGGTGCGTTTCCATTTTGCAATACAATCAATGCTATGATATGTACGGCGGTACCACGCCTTATTATTACAAGTATTTACGAGCACGGTAAACCAACACATTTATGTGTTTGTACTTAAAGCATTGAAGATTAGGCACGACCGTTAATCGTTCAGCTATAACAACCATTAAATGATGCATTAGCTGATTTATGTTGTATTTACTAATAGCGTTGAGTTATAGTGTTGTGTCGCTGTCGAGCGCCATCGAGACATCGCGGTACTTAGCACTCGTATTTCTAACTAAAAGCATGCTTAGCGTGTAGGAACATGGAAGGGTTAACAGGAGAGGTGACTTCGGATTATACTACTTAACGCGTTTGTTGCCGACTGTCATTCGAAATGAAAATGTTTATGATTATACAAATTGAAAAACTTTAATTATGTTCGATCGCTGTAGATATTGCCAGAATTATGTTCTTTTTGTCAATACAATTCGTTTTTAGATCATTTTTATCATCATCCTCTTGTTAATTTTTCTATCATCATTTGTATGTTTAAAGAGATACGTCAAACTTCTTTTTTCCCTTCATCAATGACAGAGTCCATTCTTATCTTTTCATAAGAAGATAGACAGATTCTATGACAGATTGTATAATTTTTTATAGAATTTGTTTATTTTATAGAGACATACCAAAGAAGGCCTGTCGCTTTTTAAGTGATTCACATGAATTCTCATAACCTTTCCCATCCTAGGTTTCAACTTCATTCTATCCTACCAATATTATCTATGTGAAAGTTTTTAAAGATGTTTGGATGTTTGTTACTCAATCACGCAAAAACGGCTGAACGGGTTTGGATGAAATTTGGCACACAGTTAGTTTGTAACCTGGATTAACACATAGGATACTTTTATCCCAGTTTCCGTGGGATAATTTTCGACCTCCCTCCACGCGGGCGAAGCCGCTGGCAAAAGCTAGTCCTTCATAATATCTTGGCTTCTCCATCAAGTTATGTTACCAACCGCGAATCACCAATAAATTTATCACTTTTCTCTACAAAGCTCCCTGTAAACCCATTAATAGACCCGTAAAACTTTCCTCTTCTTGTAATAATGACTAATTCACTAGTTTTCTGTGTAAGGTGTACCTTTGCTATTTCAAAGTAGTATTTAATAGGTTTTAATTGCGTGTGTCAAGTTTAAAAACAATAGTAGTTGATTGACAGTCTTGTGAATTAAATTCTGTGAATGTGTGAATGTTTCAAATCAGGTTTTATGAATCAAAAGCATTAATATAATCTTATTGACTTATTTAGCTTTCTATACTGTTGATAAATTTAACTTTTATTACATACGCCAATACCATGTTTATAATAACCAACGTTGCACATACACATAATTCAAATTGACTCAAAACTATCATTCATAGACTATATCATCGCAGCCGTATCGTAGACGGATCGTAGGTAGTCGTGGCGTAGTAGCGTCGTAGCAGTTTCATATTACCATCTTAGTGGTGTCGTAGCCGTATCGTAGACGGAACGTAGGCATGGCGTAGAAGTATCGTAGCAGCGCCCAGCGGTGTCGTTGACGAATCATAGGCGTGGCGTAGCATCGGCGTAGCAATGTCGTAGCGGTGGCGTAGCAGTGTCTTAGCCGTGTTGTAGCAGTATCGTAGGCATGGCGTAGGTTTATCGAAGGCTGTTAAAAGCAACTTTCAGTTTATTAAATAATATAAAACGCCTTTAAAAGTACTTCTGTGTGCATTTATGTGGACTAAGCCAAAATCTACGGGCAGTGAAACTTACTTTTTATTTAATTGCATTTTGTTTTATCCAAGTGAAAGAAGTGTTTGGTGTATTAAAGTGAACCACAAAACGCGGTGGTTGCAGGTAGCTTTATTGTAAAATTAATTCCAATTTCATGTTTTGTAATGAGCACTTTGGTTATGTGAAAGACAGAAGTCAATGAAAAGAAATCACGTAGGGAAACAGTGGTGAGGTAGTGGTGCTGCAGTGTTGGCGACGTGGTGCAGCGTGGTGCGGCGTGGTGGTGTCGCGCTAGGTCACGCATGCGCAGTGCAGTAGCCGACCTTGTGGCGGCGCGGCGCGGGCGTCTCGGGTTGCGCCCACATTTCTGCCGCTCGCCGCGCGTGCGGTTCAATCCCGCGACGGAATGCCTCCATCCGATAGCTTCGACTAACATTTGATATACTCTCGACGACATTTCTCACATGCCATACACGCAGCCAATGTAACTGTACGTGAATCAATTGATTTCGTGTCACTGCAAAGAGTCGACGAGATCCTACTCGACTTTCTTGGAAAGTCTGAGTGTCTCTTGCAGGTGGACGAATGAGAAGCTGTGGCCCAATTACACTAACACTTGCAGATACATAAAGGATTTTCTAGGCATTTTGGAAGGCAGCTGCATACATTTGAATTATAAACTTAAATGAGATCTAATCTAAACATAGATCTCATTATATTCTTGGTATACCTCAGACGTTTAAGTTTAAACATTGCTTGAAACATTAATAAGCTTACTGCACAATGTATCGCTTTGTTCAATTGACGTTATTTCATACATAAGAGACGTGACGTAATTAAATAATTAAATCTATAATTAAGTATTTAATCTGCGAACTCGTATTTGTCTTGATCTAGCAGCTTGTAAGCAAGATAATCGTGTTGTGACGTGACGTCATTTATCATCTACGGAAGCAATGAAAATATTGACAGTAAACATGATTATATACAGATATCGCAACAGTTCTCTGCAAGCAGTATGTAGGCCTACATACTGCGGAGATACTGCGCCAAACACGTGCGCGTGACACCAATCCCTATCTGACAAATGCAACTATTAAAATTTATGTATCCACTTCTATTAATATCGCAGATACTCGATGTAATAGCGTGGTTCGCATGATATACGGCGGTATTTAAACATCCCTCCACACCGCGCGCTGCTCTAATTGAAACCTAAGCCTACGATCGAGAACTTTGAATATTCTATTGCTGTTCAACTATCTATAATTAGACGAACGCCTAATAATACCTCTAGTTAATATGCCAGGTTCCAGCCCGTGCAGGTCCATATAGACTTCGCCGCGTAAGCCTGAATTGTTAACGACCTGGTAATGCTATTCATTTCATTAAGGCTGCTGGTGACATCATTATTGTTAAAGGATAAGGAAATACTTAGTGCGATTGCGATATAGTATTCTATTACTGTGAGAAAATATACCTCTCTCGCGACGTGTATTACAGGTGCTCATTTACCTACAGAGCTAATTACCATTGCAAATGATAAGCCTTTGAAATATGTATGCTTTTACTAAAAATATACCGACCGTTAAGTAAAATGTAAGTGGTGCTTTAGTTCTGAGTATTTGCATCTATTTTTAGCCCGGATTGTTGGTCGGGCTCGTAACCACAGGCGATAAATAATGCAAATAGAGCTTTTGCATTGACATAGTATCTTAACTGGAAGCAACTCCCGATAAATTGTAAGGCGAACCCTGCGTTGGATCGCGACGACATGCGACAAGTGGACTATAACGTTTTAAGTACGTAAGTAATTATGGCATGTCTCCGCAGCGTGCTCTAGCTTATTCTAAGTAGTATAGTAAGTTAGTTACAAATAGAATTGTGAATTCCTTCCACACAAACACTTGGCACGTTCAAGTTAGCACTTCAACTTAATCATATTCTTGTATTGTGTGAGGTCTAGTTTGCACATTGTCCTTTAAACATTAATTATTTATCAACATGTCACTTCACGTTAATTTATATAAAACAGAACATATTAATAAATTATGATCGAGAAACGGGAATTTACGCCAATACCAGTAACAAATCGTATCAAATGTGGGTAAAACAGATTGTGCTTTACAAAAACAAAAGTTATACAAACATAAGTACATTACAGATATGTGACTTGTCTGCCGGGAGATGTTTGCGTGAACGTTTAAGATTCTGTGAGATTATAGTTAAAAGTTGTACTTACCTATTGATTGGTTTGTATTTACATTATTTCTTATTTTGTAATTTCTTATAAAATGTTGTTAACATTTTACCGTACAATGCCTTACATTTATTTAAATATGTCATGTGATGTTTTATATGTACCTTAAATAAATAAATAAGCAACGATTGTCACTTCAAAAAGTGTAACTTTTCCTCGGTTAAATGGAAGTTAAAGTCGCCTTAAAAGATAGCTAGGCGCGCCAGGTAAGGCAACTTACATGAAAAACTCACCTTACTCGCTGACACGTAAGCCTCGTTGGAATCTATCGGCTGACAAATTCAGCCACCTTTTAACAGGTAGGTGATCGCACCGCTACGGCTTACTCGAGATAACTCGTGTTTTAAAGGCCCCAAAACAGAGGTCTAACGATCGATCATTAGGACTTATTTGTTTTTTGACGTTGACGGGACACCGACAGGGTTGATAGTGGACGCGTTTTTGTTATTATCTATGGGTTGCATCAGGCCATTCGTCATGCTGTCAGAGGAACAGGGCCCAACGAGACAATCAAAGTGACCGCTTGATAACGGCGCACGGTGACACTCAACACTTTCCCACTGTGGTGCTCTGGTACAGCTTGCCTCAGGTGCCTCAATGACGTCATTAGCAGATGTATTAAACCATATCTCATAAGATAGTAGACACTGGATCCATAACGCTTCCTGTACTAGCTGTTACATTGAATATCTTCATTCAAAGACCGTATAATCAGCTTATAATGTACCAACCGCTGGGACACCGAGGCCTCCTCTCGGTGAAAGGAAGTGGGCCGTAATCCACCACGCGGGCCCAGTACGGGTTTGAAGATGTCACATGTCTTCGAATTTTTGGTTCTCGGACATGCCGGTTTCCTCATCATTCCTGATTCAAATATTAAAACGCGATAACTCTTGGTAGTCCAAATTATTTTCTCTGAAAGGTGATAATCCCCATACCATTAACCTTTCTCTAAAGAAACATAACATTTAAAGAACAATTCGTCACTGAACAGATGGATTTTACCATCCATTTACGCGGTCTATTCTTGTTAACATGTCCAAAGACATTTATTCAATTCTATTCTTAACCATTGACCGCAAACCACAATTTATATCATCGCACTGAAATGTATGGATTGCAACAGAAGTTTCATTTAACTAGGAAGCATTCTTACTTCATCCACTACAATATTTAGTTTTGCTTTGGCGTTTACAAATTTTCCGAAATATGTAACAATTTACACAATCACAATGAACAAGCAGTTTGTGTCGTGACCTGTAAATCATTATAACTTAGTTCATCTTGCTAGGAATAAAATGTGCATATTATGTTAAACCACATTATGCATAATTTATTACCTATGTTCCAACTGAACTTTGTACCGATGAATAGAGTGGTCACCTAATGTCAATAGTGGTCACCGCTCTAGTCTTCTATGTTCTATGTTCTATGTTATGGGTTTGGTTTCCGCACTTAGTCCTTCAAGTGGACCATTGTGCGTGAGCCATGGTGGCCTTCGGTTTTTTATTCCAGCCAGCCCACCTCCCTCCAGAAGTTGGCTATGACTCCTGGTCTGTTGAGAATATCCGTGTAACATTTGGGTGCCCCGAGGGTCTCTGTTCTAATCTGGGCTACGCCTGTGCATTCAAAAAGCACATGCTTAACGGTTTCCTCAGCCTCCAAGCAAGCCCTGCACAAGGGGCTGTCCGTTATGCCTATTGTGTAGAAGTGCTTGTTTAGCGGGCAGTGTCCTGTGATGGTACCAGTCACCAGACGCAGATCTTTTCTGTCCAGGCGTAATAGACGTCTGGTCAGCCTGCCATCCAAGGATGGCATTGCCTCCCTAGACTGCCTGCAGCCCGGTGTCTGGGTCCACCAGCTCTCCGCTTGTGTGTGGGTGTATTCCTGAAGCCACCTGCGTAGTTGGTTGAAAGGGATGGGCACGATGGGTTCGGGACCACATACTGACGCACTGGATGCCCTCCTGGCCAGTTCGTCGGCAGCATCGTTGCCTAGTGATCCACTGTGTCCTTTTATCCATTGCAGTGTCACAGTGTTGCGGTTAGAAGTTGTTACTTTTTCTAGTGCATTGTGACATTCTAGTGTTAAACTCGATGTAATGTATCTTTTCCCTAGGGATTGGAGAACTGAAGCACTGTCGGAGAGTATACGTATGTGGGTGTCCGTGACCCCCCTGGCTTTTATGGCGTACGCCGCTTGTGTAATGCCCACACATTCCGCTTGGTATACGGTGTTGAACATTCCCAGCGGGCTGGATATATTTATGTTAAGATCTCGTGAGAAAACTCCGACTCCGGTTCCGGAGTCGGTCTTTGATCCGTCAGTGTAGACTCGTAGCTCCTTCGGGCCTGAGTGATCGTTTTGTTCTTCTGTGAGTACTACGTTGTAGTGTCTCTGGAAGTAGTGCAATTTCGGGGTTTTATCACAGGGTGATGCCATCATTGGTTGTCGTTTGATCGCATCTTCCTTAATGCGTGTGTGCTTAATTCTAGAGTCTTTGCCTAGGGTTCCTGCTATATCGAGCCTGAAGGCAGCCAGGGCCGCCTCCTCCCGCACGATGAGGTGTAGAGGGGGCAGCCCCAGCATTGCCTGTAGGGCAGCGGTGGGTGTAGTTCTCATGCAGCTGGTGATTGCCACACAGGCGTACCGCTGCAGTTTTTCGAGGTCTTTTTGTGCTGTGCTCAAGTCTGTTCTGGGCCACCAGACTATTGAGCCGTATGTAATAATTGGTTGGATAACTGTGGTGTATAGCCAGTGGGTGACTCTGGGGCTAATACCCCAGTTCCTGCCAAGCATTCGCTTGCACTGCCACAGGGATATGCTGGCTTTTGTAGTGATGTAGTTGGTATGTTTTGCCCAATTCAGCTGCTTGTCCAAAAAGATGCCCAGGTATTTGGTTTCAGTTGATAGGCTTAGGGTAGAGCCGAACAGACGCGGGAGTTGTAGTTCCGCAAGTTTCCTCTTTTTTGTAAAGAGGATCAGTTCGGTTTTTGTGGGATTTACTGACAGTTGGTGCTTCCTGCACCAGTCTTCGACTATTTTCAAGGCTTGGCGCATGAGGTTGCATAGGGTATTTTCATGGGTGCCATTTATTATTATGGTTAGATCATCGGCGTAGCCTACGGTGAAGTAACCTTTGTCATTCAGTGTTTTAATGAGGCTGTCTACGACCAGGTTCCATAGAAGCGGCGAGAGGACGCCCCCTTGTGGACAGCCCTTCGCTACTACTGCCCTTGTAGTGTCGTTCACGGTGACCTGTACAGCTCTCAATTTGAGCATATTGGTGATCCACCCACTCAGAGTCGTGTCTATGTTGTGTCTGTCGAGGGCCATGCTAATGCTATTGAACGTGGTCTTGTCAAAAGCGCCCTCGATGTCAATAAAAGCAGCCAGTGCTGAGCATTTGTGGTCCACTGCGCATTCAATTTTTGATACCACGCTATGGAGTGCGGATTCTGTTGATCTGCCAGTGGAATATGCGTGCTGTTGTTTGTGAAGTGGTTTTACCCGGAGAGGTCCGTCTCGGATATGCCTATCACAGAGTCTCTCGAGGGTTTTCAGTAGAAAGGATGTGAGGCTTATGGGCCTATAGGCCTTGGGTTGTGTATAGTCTGGTTTGCCTGGTTTGGGTATGAAAATGACTTTCACTTCGCGCCACGCCAGGGGTATATATCTGAGTGCTATGCAGGTACGGTAGATCTTAACCAGGCATGGTGTCAAGTGGTCAACCCCCCACTGCAGTAAGGCTGGGAAGATACCGTCCAGTCCTGGGGACTTGTAAACCCGCTTGGGGACCCGCTCTAGTCTTTATCTTACTCCAAGATGCATGTAGTTGTAGGTCCAATACATTATGCATTGTCAAGATTGATTTTAAATAGTCTTCATATGTACATTACCAATGCACATGGGAACCACTTCTAGAACGTTCAAAGACAACATTCCAAGACCTCCATCAATATTTAAGAAAATCTTATATCCATATTAACTCTGATTAATGTTGATTCAACTTTGTAATCGAATCTCAAGTGGTAGTCGTTTTAAAATCATAATCCAAACGGTTGTATGTGACACTGGAATATTTGCAGATATAATAACTTATTGACGTGGACCCGTCGACGGAGACCAGTATCTGCTCTATCACATAAATACATACTGATATTATTCTTAACGTTCTATAACAACCTCATATACTCCTCTGGGTTGCAATAACGACTATAGTGGCTTGCAAATTTGATTGATGAACCGCAAAGTTATTTTTGTACTGGCGTACGCAAGATTATCGAAGGCAAGTTTTGCATACCGCAGGCCACTACCATAAAATACAATACATTACGAGCGAGCCAGCAGCTACCGTGTTACGTGATACGCGCTTCTAAAAGAATATCAATGAATATCAATAACTATTAGACACTTTCTTATTAATTGGGCAACCGTTCGGTTCTCATTTTTGGCATAAAACGTTTGGTTGTGAAATTGTTTACAGTTTTATTCGACCATGCCTTTGTTACGTCACTTATAAGACCTAGAGTGTTAAAGGTTGAGTAAACCTCCATAAACCTCCTTCGTACTCAAATCATAATGAACGTATAAACATTCCATAATAAAGTGAGATCTCCACTTAGACCCCGATAATTTACCTTTCGTTTCAGATGCATATCACAAAATGCCATAAAATTAATTTAAAGAATGTCTAACCGACGTCATATTAACCTTATAATGCCTCTAAGGTCCAAATGATACGTGTTCGATAGAAATGAAATGACGTTTGATTACTCTCATTCATCGGCGACATCATAAACGACACAAATCCCGTCCTAAAACATTGTTATCAGTGTTCCCACTCTAATCTTAAGGCAATAAAATTTCGATGGCCTAAGAAAAACGGGGCAGCTCGATAACCATAAATTTGGGCCGAAACGGATGGGACAAATTTTTATAATGGGCCTCCCCCATTTGGGCGCTGAGTCGCGTTAATGACAACCTAACAGTTTGTTTTAACATCATTATAGGAGCGTATCGGGCATCCCATCACAGGTACCTGCGAGCACACCCGCGCGCATACACATGTCTCGACTCCCCAACTTGATACATGCACAGATTATTGTCATTCTCTTCCCGATTCTAACCGATTGTAATCTTACCGACTCAATTCGATAGCGCTGGGTTAATTAATTACATTCCTAAGAAATATCAAGTCGAATGTACATACTTTAAGTACGTAAATAAAATCAGGTCAAGTATAATTTGGTTCTGATACCAAGGGTTCCCTATTGTAATTCTTTTATATTTTCATATTTCAGTGGATGTTAGTGAACGTTAGCAGGTATAAGGCCCGAATTCACTTTTAGGTGAAGTTTATAGTTAAATATATCAGTAAACTATGTAGTTCCATATCATGAATTAGGTACAAAATTGATTATTTTTCACTTCTGGTGAAAGGGTGCGTAAAGAGAGAAATTAATTAATTTTGTTGAGTCACCGGTAGAATCAAGTTTCCAATCGTCACGTTTTTTCGTTTTGCTAAATTATGGATAAAGAAACGACCGATCTTTAAATGAGGACTTTGTTTTTTCATTTCGAACACAGAACCCAAAAAAACGGTAACTGCCACTAATTAGAAACGGCTATTAAAATATTCCATTTTTTATATTCATTCCGACTGTCGTTCTCAATTATGTCGTTGACCTTATGTGGCATTCGTACATAGGACAACAGAAATCATTTGAAAATGTTGCTTTTCACGGTGTTGAATGTTAAATGTTCAGATATTTAGGGCTCAACAAGCATTTAAGCAAAGGGTTTGGAGAGGTAGTGGCACGGTTAGCAGCAAAGCGCGGCGTCCCACAGCAATTTATCCCGGGGACAGCTACACGCATTCACAATTACCTTATCTCGGTCTGTGCCGGCTTCTGACATCACGCGACAAATATTCGTGATCATCGCACCAGCATCGACCAACCAAGATATTTATAACATCCCCAAGTTCCTAGATTTTGTATCAGTTAAAGGAATTCGCTTTCACTAATGTTACTTAATCATCTGCATGCATGATTTTCCTCGTATTTTCTACAGCGCTATCTGATTTCATTTTGTCAGGGAAATTCATCTTAAAAACTTAATATTCCATCAACTTTTCCACTTAATTGTTACGCTGATAATAATAATTGTGGTACTCCACGTAACATCTCATATAACATGGTCTTTAGGTATAAAAAGTGCGCAAAAAAATTAGCATTCGGCTATAAAAAGACAATAGAGTACTCGGCAATCGAAATAAAAGTAAAAGGCGCAGTTTTTAATTGATTTTAGGCTCGCAGGACGTAAGGTAGGAAATTGACATTTCAATAGCAAAAAAGAAGAGTAGCGTGGTACAGTCACAACCAAAGTGATTTAGCGCAGGCGCAGACAGGCGCGGTTCCCATGGGAAAGCGCCCGCAAATATTGACACTAAGGCAACATGTTTATATGCACTTAATGCATCGCTCACCTTTTTATATTTTATTTGTTCTGAGCGCGCGAGGCAGACGAAACGTCGGCCTCTTGTTTAAGTTGTTTTTCTCGTAATTTTGTTTAACAGGTAGTGTCTAATGCCGGTTATAAAAATGTTATTTTAGAATAACGAAACATGTGATAGACACGTTTTTAAATATTCAACTATTCACAGTTCAATATTAGGATAGGTTTCTCGTAAACATTTCGTTATCGTCGTAGAGACCGTTACAAAGTAAGAAAATCAATTAATTTTCAGGCCACAACCGGGACCGGATAGGCCCAAATTATAAACCGCAAACCATAAGAAATGGTGAAACACGGAAACCAACTATTAAGACAATAAATAGCGAAAGGCAGACTAAAAGCATTCAGTTAGTTTTTCTTCTATGTTGCCACTTGTTACACCGTAGCGTAACAAAAACATACATAAGTGCCAATCAGTGTGTATCTATGTTTATCTATAAATGTTTATTCAGATTCGATAAATCTAAATGAAGCAGAAGTTGCTAATACAAAGTAAATCTGATGATTATTATTTGTTTGTCAGAAATATTGGTTCAACATTGGATCAAAGTTGAATGAATGAATGACATATACCTTATGTGTCGTTCGCGTTGGAATGTTCATTGTCTATACAGATTTTAATGATTTTGTTTACGTTGATTTAGTGGCGTATTGTCTAGTGTACTAGTGTAGTGTAGGACTTTCCAGACATACATGGTAATTAGCCTATAATGTTCCTAATGCTACACAAACACACCCACACAACACACACAGGCTCATTTTCTATGAGAAGGAGACTTTCCAGTACCTAGTGGAAAATGTTTCATGGGCCTCGGAAAATTCACCTAGGTATATCAAAATGTGTTTAAAAAATCTTTTGCAGTCTATTAATTACATACTTACGGTCACGTTTCCGCGGTGGACACGGTGTGACTACAGCCACTTTGTGGTCAAAATAATGGGTCGAAATTACGTGTTATGTCCTTGGTTGTCCATGTGGGAATGCGCAACATGGTGCGTCACGTCCCTCTAATTACGTGTCGATGTGGATGCACAAATTATAGGCTGTGACGGTCCTGGAACAAGCCACCATCTCGACTGGAATGTCTTTGATACGTTTTTGGCCTAATCATTTTGTGTGAGACAAAACCACCGGCGATTTTTTACATGATTTATTGATTCACTTAGGCAGTTAGGCCCTCGTTTTTTTCAACGACGTAGATGTTGCTTCAAATGTCTTTTTTTAGACCCGAACATATAATATTAGGAGACGAAAAAATTATCTTACCTTTATTTAATGACTGGCGAAACTTTTACGATTCATGTAGTGTAATATAGAGGCCATATAATGGATTTTTATTACTTCGTCATTTAAATACTCATACCTACCAACAATATTGTTTGGTCATCTTCCCAAGTCTTCTAAGGATATGTGAAGGAATGTGTAATGGCAATAATTCGATAACAACTTATGCTCTCAAGTTATTAGACTCAACGAGGAGCGCGGCGCTCTTTGAGCCGCCAACTTGTTAACACTTGTACGTTAACGTTATCTCTTTTTATTTTATTCCTGGCTCCAACCTCTTCCAATACATCCCCTATTAGGTTAACCATAAAAGAGAAAAAACATCACATTCTCTTAACTTTATATTCAAGTCAAAACATATTCATTATTCCATGACATGGAATGTTCAAAATATAAAAGTAGGCAGCGTTTATAAAAATACATTTCAAAACATACAATCGAGAATATTTTATGTTTAAGACATCAAAATCAATTATTATTCCCCAACTGGACCTATCCTTTGGGTTATTTATCATTATGATCTCGATCACAAAAGGACAATAACACGGAATAACTTATTTAGTTGGTTCACACAACTTTATGCCTTACGGGCTACGGGCGAGGTGCGTGTATTCTTTTATCAGCACGTTTGATGCTCGGAGCGATTTCGATTTGGGATACATGAAAGCGTGCAAAGGATTTGGACTGTTTACGACTACGTGGGTGGTTGTGGGCGTGGCATCCTCTGTCCTCGTTCCTCCTACTGCATTTTCATATCTCTGTCTCAACCGCGGCCGCTCCCACAGGACCTTTCTTGTTAACGTATTTTTTGTTCCTCTCAGCTTGCTTTATGGAATGGTCAGGCGAGCAAATATTTACTCACGATTTTGAAAATCTTGTTTTCATACTACCAGTGCTTAACGTATAGATGATGACTGGTCACTTCACAACGATTAGGATCCTTTTTAACATTGTATTTTTCTTTATGTAAAACATAAACAGATTATGTTCTTAATGTAGTATTAGGTTAATTGTTCTCATAATTCAACGATTGTAAGTGGAATTCATTAGATAGATACTTGAAACGCAATTAAGAGATATAAATGATGATGCATAGCATCTTTCCAAAAGTTCTCAGTAAAAGGAATTCGACAATTACTTCCTGACGCACTCTTATTAAAGTTTATTTCCCACAATAATATTTATATGTGTTATAGATGTGTGCGTATATAAATTTTATTTCCCTTAATTGAAAAACACTTAGGTAGTTTGGGTAGGTGTTGGAGACTCGGCGGCATGGAGCAAAGGCAGCCTCGGACCTCACGCGCGCACTCTGCCGACGATAAAGAAATTATCCGCTTTCGTACTAACGACCGCCAATCCGGCGCACGGTGCCTAATTGGTAGGTATCGACAGTACCTACCTATCGAAACGAAGCCTTAAGAACATAATTACGAGCAACTATGTCTTAATACGTTTTATACTGTAGATACATCATTTTCCCCGTGAAAATGTACTTGTAACGGCGAAGAGAAAAAGTCACATAGAAAAGATTTCAACGCGCACGGATAAGTTTATAGTTTTTCAGTTTACTTGGGTAAGTTGAATTATGTCTATTAATTTAATTTAATATTTTATGTGTTTTTCAGGTTTTCTAACTATAGACTTATTAGGTAAGTTTTTAATGGAATTTTATTAAAAAATATTCTTTTTTTATCGATGGTTGTTGGTTGGTTGGTCTGTCTAATGAACGGTTACCATAATTTACCGACATTTGTAGGTTAAAATTAAGACTCTTGTATCTTTACCAATTATGAAGCAAATACTTAATTACCTTCGCATAGTAGATCCCCTATTTGAAAACAGCTATCACAGTTAAAATAAGCTTATGAAACTATTTATTTGCCCAGTTTTGAAATAATAAATGCGTACATTGGCAAGCAAAACGATCCGTTTTTTGTTTGTGGGAACCGAGCATAAATAACTAGTAGTAAATGTGTTGCAAGTACACTTTTACCGGTTCATACTTGTTCGCAATTCTTAAAATTAGCAGAACTAATGACCAGACCACATTTCATATTCAGTGAAAAGATAAATATTACTGTCGTTTTTATGTTAAACAAAAGCTGTTGAAAGGAGTTATTAACGTTTTGAATAGGACAACGTAAAAAATATTGACGCACCAAACGGGGAGCATGAATCACGCGACGTAAACCGCTATTTCATAACGTTTTACTGATAACTCAATAACGTTACGAGAACAACAATTGTGTACAAAATAAAAAGACAGTAACACCGACCTCGCACAATAAAGTACTTCATTTAATCCTACTATTTTAGACCTAAATGTTGGCTAAAAAAACAATTGGCTTGACTAAAGATAAAAGTAAATAATTCTAAGTACAGAAGCTTGTCTGCGATGCCGCTGGCGCTTGCAGGACAATGGCGATTATCTAACGCTCAGACGAATACAAACAGTACGACATTACACCACTGTGAAAAAATTGACAGCGGCACTAAGGGAAAGTCAACAGGCACACATAAGCCGGCCCACAAAGTTTTAAGATAACGCAAACACGCATTTTGTTAAATATGCGGCGTACGGTACCCTTTTGTGTTGGAGCACATTGTTCGATACTTGTCTTGTTACATTTCTGACGATGACATCATAGTTCATGTGACAATTTCCCTCATGTGTGCATCGTGAAGACGGAAAACATATTCTGCATTCAGCTTGTTCACGTGAAAACCTCTGAATTATCAAATGACATCTGAGGCTATCAAAACAAATTATCAATAAATTCTAAGCAAAACCACATACTTTATTTTCATCCGAGAAATTATTCTCAATAATTTTATTTACCTACATCTGTCTTCAAACAAAGTCGACCGATGATTAAACTTTACACTACACGGTAAACAATACACCTAATTATTAAGTAAACCCATCTAAAAATAATTAAACACATTAAAACATGTGTGCACATCGATTAAAATTTGCGTTTACACAATCCATATTGACGGCATACCTATGGGGTGACGCATTTACGAAGAGTGCTGAGTTCTGAGACAAGAGTGTGAAGCGGGGTGGCACTAACGCACTATTTTGGCTCTTATATTAAATCTTTTGTGTCGTAAAGTTAGCGCCACCATAAAAACCATACCGACGGAAGTAAGCTCACAAAGCGAATGCCAACGAGCAAAAAGTTCATGAAAAAAACTGCATAATGCGGTCGAGAGGCAGTGTGGCCACTCGACTGCTCTTGTAAAATTTATAACAGCTCTATTTTGTTTACCTGCTTGACTCCGCTTTATATTGTGCTGTAATTGGAGGCATTTGACGATGACTTATTAATTTATTGACCATAGTTTCGCTTCAGTTTTTATGGAGGTGCTAAAACGTTCTTCGCTCGCTTTTGTTTATGTAGGTAGGTTTTTGCGCAACGACAATTTTTACTTTTTATTTTATTATTGTTTATGAGATGACATAATTTGTTGCTATTGTCTATTGGATAATGCAATATAAGTAAGAAACGCTTTGTGGATTGTATAACGTCATTCAAAATTCGATTTTTAAATATTAGGGCAGCCTTATGATTTGTCAACAGCTGCCATTCGCGGATATTTGAAAGTCGTTACGGGTTTCCAGTTTCCCGAAAGTCTGACCACCAGTTTTACCAAGCGGTATCGTATTACCCAGTAACTGGATAGTTGAAGTCAGATAGGCGACCGCTCCATGTAAAATACTGGTATTTAGCTGCTTCTGGTTAGACTGGAAGTTGACCCAAACATATTTAGGGAACGGCTAGGCAGATGATGATGATGATGATGATGATGATGATGATGAGCCTTGTGATTTCGCGGACTTTTACCGAAAATTTAACGCTCAAGCATTTTCTACGCTGTCAAGTTTCCAGTCAAAAATCGACTAAAGTCCAGGACATATGTCTTGTCAAGTCGTGCGTGATGAGCCTGCAGACCTTCACACAAGACTAAATTATGACTATTTGCTTATTATGTGTGTCAGTGTTGAATGTTGTGACATGTTACAAGCTCGAGTGGCGACCGCATAATATCCTGGACGGGTGCCCACTTGGCTCGCCCCTGGACACGTCGCTTTCTACACTAAATATAACTTTAAGCTTATGCAAGGACACATGCATAAATATGTCCTTACAAGCACTTACCTGCAAAGACATGTTTACACATTCCTGGTGGCGGGGTATAAAATAGGCTATGAAATCATGTGTAATATTTTTTGCTTAGTAGGTAGATACTTGGCAAGCTAATAAGCTAGCAAGCTAACTCAAAGGGCTGATTTTTTAATAGTCAGATAAATTTTATCTGAAGAATAAATCTGACAGTTTGGTATATTTTCTATACAAAAACTATCAAACCAACATATCTATTCCTGAGTTAAAGATATCTGACTAATGAATAATCAGCCCATATAATATTACTTATATCCTTATATCCTTGAGAATTGAATACCGTAACGTAATTTTCAGTTAAATATGGAATTCACCGTAGTCGTTTCAAAAACTTAAAAAGTATTTATCTATCATACATTTTCCTTGACTGTAATATGCTTGTTTTGCGAAGCAATGAGATAACTCCCTAGATTACTAAACATATTTGTGACCATAATTATTTTTAAATAATCGATGCCACATGTAGCGTTTGTTTATCATCCGTAGTTATTTCAAACAGCCCAGTTCCTCACAACTCAATTTCGTGAGGTAATTTCAAATAAAGTAATTAGTGAGCTATCTATTTGCCGTCATAATGATTATAAACAGTTCGGTGTGGCCGGCGCAGGCGCAGCGTGGGTAAGAACGCGGTTCCAGCTGGGATCGAGCTTATACACGCGATCACTCGTGTTACACTCTTTGTATTTGACACCAAACTAATAGGTATTATATAGTACATGTTATTAAAAATAAAATGGTAATAGAGTCGCCCCCTTTTGCATGGGGCATAAACATAACTGAAGGAATGTGGGTATACTCTAGGTAAACCTCTTCCCAACCACTAGGCGTGATGGTAAGTTATGTTTTATTCCATTTAGATATAGACCAAGCGTTTGGCAATGTCTCAAAATACTAAGTAGGCTGATCCCAAACGGCTCGAACATGTAATTTCCAATAAGATTGGAATATTTGCGCATATTAGATTTAGATATTAATACAATTAAAAAAAAAAACTAAGTTCATTTTTTTAATGCCTGTAAGATATTATAGGCATAAAATTATATGAATTCCATATCTCTAATTTATGTCTATTATTTTTTTAACTATTATCTTATTAACTATTTATATCTATAAATTATTTCATCTGGCAACAATTTAGAAGTCAAAATATGGGAAGTCAGTATTCTTTTGATTCTTTTATTTTTGCATTGACAATGATTTCATAAAGTTTATAGAATCGAGAAAACAAAGCAACACTCGCATATTCTCTTAAGAACCTCACAATTTTCTCAGCGAAAAGAAAATGTATTATTTTTCCCCGTTCAGTTTCAATCTCCAAGAAACATTTTCAAGCAACATTTCTTTTACACTTTGGTAACGATAAGCATCTGTTTATTTTCTGATATCTACACGATTCCTGGTTAAAGCTAATTGGCTACTGTACCCATATTTATTTAATGATTTCAAGGTACCTGGAATGAACTAGAATTTACGTAAAATAATTATCAATTAATATTCATGTTGGAAATGGTGGATCACGGTTTTGTAATCTCTATTAAGTTCGTTGATTAACGAACTTAATTGCTGTCACGCAAAAATCTTTTAGATTTCTCTACAATCATTTAAACAATTATTAATATTAATAATTATATTATTAATATTTAAAGTCAGTTTAATTGTAAAAAGTATCGAACGCCACATAGTTACTCGGAGTTCACTTCACAGCAGCCTATCAGCGGGCTGTGATTCTGTAGGAATTTGTGCCTTCACTAAATGATTATTACCTTTGTTTTGTTTTTCATCCGCGCCTCGACTCGTAATCTTTGAAGATTATTTTGAGTTTTATGTTGTGGGAGTCTTTGCTCAGGCAGACGGTATAGATTCATGAATTATGCCGTGACAGAACACACACGAAACATTCCACACATTTGTATTTTTCAACTTGTTTTTCCTTTTCTAAAAACCATAAGTATGTACGTAGTTAGAAGACTAATAAAGTTCGAAAACTGTAATGTTTCATTCTAGCGAAGAAAATGGTCCCATAAGCAGAAACCGTGAAGTTTGATTACTGCCCAATTCCATTGTTTGGAATATGGCTGGAAAGTAATGGAGCAATTAAAATATCTTAACCCGGGCTGCGACTACGACGGCTACGACATTTTATTGATGCCAGGAAATCGCCTCGAGGCAAAATAAATTTCTAGTTTCTTCAACGAAGTCAGGAATAATGGCTAGCTGATTATCATAAATCGGAACTAAACTGAACCTGACGCTTCGGGCTAGTTGGCCATAAACAGAAATTTCTGCATAAACCACCAGGCAATATTTCAAATGAAGCCAAAAGACCCGTGAGACCGGACTTCGGCTAAAAATCTCCTGCATGTATTTTCATGTATCGATATATACTTAATAGTATCAGTTGCATTTCCACATCGTCTGAGCAACGCTGTCGCCCGCGTGTCTCGTACTACTTACACCTGTGACCTTCACCAAAACATGTCAAAATCTCGCACTACACCGCGACACCTTTTGAATGGCAATTACATAACGCCGAGAAACACTGGCGCCCAGTTACACCGCCGACTTTGAGGCGGCAATGGATATGTGACACACGAAATGTGTTATTCAAATGTTATGCGTGGTGCAGCACACAATTCAGGTTCTCTACGGCACCTGTAGACGAATGTGCCATTTACATTGTAATGCACGCGCACTGCTTCCAACCAGTTCGATTAGGAGGGGAATGCTGTCCACATCACATATCTAATACTTCGGTTTACAGATAAACTGCTATTGTTCACTATTTTTAGATACTTGTACAGTTTAATGGGTACCTACGTGTAGGGTTTTAATTACAACGAAGGTGCCTTGATAGGAGTTGAAAAACAGTAGAGTGATTAAGAAAAACAATTTCAAACATATCTAATTACATAATTTGAGCGGGTATATGTATCGTTTAATAGTTTTATTTAATTGATATGATTGCTGGATGTGTATGTATATGACAGCAAGTACCCATGTGTATAGGTACTTACGTGATTGATCCCGGCGTGGGGGGAGTGGGGAATGCGCTGGCGCAGCGGCAGTGACCGCTGCAGCCAGGTGCGTGCGGCCATCGACACCATAAAATTAATAACCCGTCGAGCCTCCTAACCAATGCACTCTTGAGAATCATGTGCACTTCACGCGAGCATGGGACTCGCAATGAAAAAATGACACTACATTAAACTGTGTTAACTAACTTTTTGGCTAACTAATTTAGTAACTTTGTATGATTAAAATACTGAAGAGTGTTTTCAATATCAATGACACATTTTTCATTTGAATTATGAGTCATTAATCATTCACGAGTTGTCTTTATGTCTTATTTATAGGTTATATCATGGCCGAGATAAAATACCAAGAGAAAATAATATTCCCTGTATGAATGGTCTCTTAGACCCCACCGCATTGCACTAATGGGGAGTTCTCAGAGCTATGTCTGAATCCAGATGCAATTGATATTTTTTCTTCAAATGCTTTTTACTTATTAAAGTATTATAAAAGTACACCTCGGACTTTTTCAATGGTAATGTAATATCTGCAATTACCGATAGACGCTTTATTTTAATCTACTTTTTATGAAGGAACGGCTTTTTTAAAATGTTTAATGTAAATTGGCAACTCTAACTGAAGGCTCCCCTGATTGTAAATAATTACCTCATTAAGGAGTATGTTGGTGTAAAACCACCAACGCATAACGAGGCAACGTGAAAATGTCTAAAGTTATACGCTATATAAAGGTCGCAAACTCAAACCATTTATTTAAATTAAACTATTTACATGTTCTTTTGAATTGCCAAGATAAAAGTACAAACGTAGCATATGTTTGTATAACATTTATATTTTAACCTTATTTATCGTCATTGGTAATATAAAAAGTGATACTGAAAGGCCCACTCGCACTATAACTCACACAAAACATCATTCTGTATGTCATCTTCAAACGAGATTTTCCATTTTCATTTCATTTTCAAGGACAGCATACGTGAAAAACAAAGATAAAGCTAAAGTTTTCCATTTAAAAGATGTAGAAATACACAAGAGGAGAGGAGGAGAGGTTACCTTCATGTAAAACTACTCCTTCTAAATATGAGTATATTTTTATCTGTACAGAATAAAATAAAGTCGTAAAAGCTTTCTATCCATAGAGCGTTAAAAGGTTTATATAATTTATAGTACACATAAAATATTTCATTCGTTCTCTCACAAATCGAATTATCGTAAATTGATCCTTTCAACGTATTAGGCTTCATTCAGGGCTGATGTTAGATTCGTATTTAATGGCGGCTCAGGGAGCGGGGCGGCTGCCCGTGCGCAGACGGATCGCCGCGGCCCGCGGGTGATGGGAGGAGGGGGGAGAGGAGGCACGGACTCCGTCGAGACGGTGAGTCTGCCTGATAAAGGAGGATTTTATCCGCTCGATTTAGCATGAAATTGGAACACAAAGTGAATAAAGCCACAAGATTGTAAACATTACGAGGTTCCCTTTTTTTATTGCTGGCATTCGGCTTATTTACGGTTCTCTTTTTATTGGTCACCGGTGTCTGCCTCGAACCCTCTATTTATTACCTTGTTAAAGTCTAGTTAACGAACTGATCGCTCAGTACCAGTTCATTGCTTGCGATGCACCTAATTGGAAATTTATCGCTTTACCCCAACAGAGATTAATTGATTCGCGTTGTTCGCGACCGTAAACGGGGCTGTGCACCATTTCAGTAACAGACTTCGATTAAACCAAAAAAATTAAAGTAAATTTACGGACAGTTTTCAAGTGATGTTAAGGCGATCGTTAACGCGGGTGTAACTCTCTAACGTGATCCGTTCCCACGCGAGAGGGTAACGTCGGTTCCACCGGAATGAATGACTCACTAAACTTAAAGCTCCATTTCCACAAGTCATAGTGCAATTAATAATATGCGGCATCCTGTCGAATTATCTCTCGTCGTGGCAGGGGTCCGGGCGGCTTTAATTTACCACAATGGAAGTTGGTTCTGAGAAGCGTTCGCCGGCGAGGCGGGCCGATTCTTCGACGAAAACAAACAGAAAATAATTATCATAAAGATGAAGAGCGGCCGCTTGAGGCTCGCCGCTGCTAATGGGGGCCCACCTGGCAGCCTGGCTCCCTCCCTCGCGTGTGTGCGCACCTACCTACGGGCCCACGGCCCACCGGCCCACACATTCCTACCGACAGACCAGCGCAGTCATGTTCCCGTCTAACTAATAAACACATGTTTGGTTTTTGATTGCGCCTGCTCATATCTGGTAAAGTTTAGGAATACCTAATACGTCCGTACCACGCGTTCCGAACTTGAATCCATTAAAATCTCAATACACGTGCCTACGTAACCTTAACACTTATTACTGTTTACTGTGGAGAAAGTTCGATGCGGAAACTTTCAATTTTAATCAACAGCTAAACTACGGTATTTTTAGCTCTTATGTCATGTTATATCAAAATATGAGTCTAAACTAAACCACGTAGCTATCTGTCTTTCAATACGCTACGACGTAGTTAAGGATCTCGTAGGATTAGGAAATAGATCTAATAATAATCGTCCGTAAACTTGGTCCGTACATAAATATGTACCTACACATACATATAAATAGACAAGAAGAAAAGAGCAAGAAAATAGGTACAGAAGAGATGCTTATTTCTTAAAAAATTTCCTCCAGCATACCCGCGAATGGAAAGTACATGAAGAGATGTAAGAGTAAAAGAGAAAAAAAAAACAGTTCACTTAGTAAAATAAAACAAATGAGCTATTATAACATTGTTTATTTTATTCCTCCTATGTATATGTATGCGGGGTCATCAAATCAAATCAAATCAACATATTATTTCACATAAACCTGCATAGGCACTTATGAAACGTCAGAAGCTAGGTGCACGGTTCCAATTTGTCGGTTCCTATGGAGAAGACATAAATAAAACGAACCTATGTAAACCAAGTGACATGATTTCCATGACTATAACTAGTAAATAGTCGATATTAGAATTGATGTATAATGTCAAATAATGACGAGAATATGTCAGACATTGTAAAATAAAAACAATAAAAAATAACATTTAATAGACTTTCAAATAGTTATGCTGTTAATGAGGTACCAGGGAAGCCACATGTGCAGAAGGAATTAATGCCAAACTTCCCTGTCTTCAACGTAGTCTTTTAACTTATAATATGCTTTTTTGATAAGGCCACGTTGATGTATGTCATACCGATATATACCTATTACCTACTAAGAATAAGTTCATAATTCTGTCAGCAATCAATCCATCTTATTGATTTTCCATTAGCTATGAAAACTCTACAATGATTTAACTATAAGTCACCACAACTATTGGCTTTCATTAATAAAAACTGACGTCAGTTTACATAATATGACATGTACAGTCAGTCATATAAACTGACACTAAGGTGTTCCATTTATGTAAGACATCATTGATGGATAGGTAATACGTGACACTCATTATTTTCCCACCTTCTGAGTAGATTAATTCATAATTTCATGAAAATCGTATTAGGCTAAAACTATGCTATTACCAAAATATGTGATTACACATTGGATTTACGTTTTACCTATTCAAAAAGATAATTGTTTTGTAGTTAGCGCTATTACCAGAAGCTCCAGACAACTAGTGTGCCCCTAGCCTTTGTTTACTTTGGCGCCGAAATTGTTCATATTTACAGTTACCTAACTTTTGAAACGGTTTCACTGATAACAGTTCAACACATTGCTGCATTGTTGTATCTACAGTAGGTGCACTTTCATACATTTCCTAGGAATCACCTGCTACCGTCAATGTTAACATTTTTGGGATCTTTTTATCTTTGTGTACCATTGGGAACTAAGGGACCCAACATTTTTGTCTTAGTATTCAGAAGGATGATTACGGTACTTTCTTTAAACAATTTAAAGCAGAAGATTGCTACCTAATAAGGTACACTTAAAATAATAGAGCTTTGGCGAAAAGCTTCACCGAAAGGCACAAGTTATGACGACATTCAAAGAAAATAAGTCTACGATTATGTTTAAAGGGTCTCACATTACGTCGATAAGTTTGTCTCGGCAATAACTTAACACTGGCCGCCATCGAACTGTGAAAGCTCGAGATAAAATACTTTGACGAATTCTTCGGCTGCCTACCTCAATGGCGAAATATGCTGTTTTTCGTATCCTTTTTCCGATGCCGATATTTCAGAACGGTTTTTGCGTGGATGCCGCCGCGTATCGGTCGGTGGTCCATTAAACGTGAACAATGGACCACTCAAGTTCTATTTGCCGTTTTATCTAACTTTGACGCACATTATGTGAATTTTGTCGGGACGGTTTTTGTTTACTTAATGACGCTTGCCGGCTGATGACTAATTAGGTACACGTTCTAATTTTTGGGCGATTCTTAGCACTTAGTTATTCACTTGTAACCAGTAATGTTGTGTACCTATACCTACCTATACAACGGAAATACCTACCTGAAGTGTTTTTAAAACTTAGAGTAAAACAGGCTTTGATGTTAACGGAAAATAATTACGCCGTCAAACTGCTCAATTAATTATAATCAGAAATTGATATTTCTATAGTTTATGTTTTATGTGTCATGCCGAATAAATTAATATATTCCTATTTACCAAGGTGGGTCTCTCAAATTATAAAAGAACAGGTACGTTAAGTTAGATAAATCACTTGTCTATTTATAAGCGTATCGTAAGTAGGTAACATAACGAGTGTAAACATACGGCATCATCAATGAAATAAATAATATTTAAAAAAAACAGAAAAAATGAGTCACTTCTTAAAATAGTATAATGTCGAGAAGAAATTGAGTGGTGTGTTGAGAATTTTATCAATTATAGATGCTCCGAAGCCCCGGGCTGCGCCCCCCGCCGGCTTCAACTTTAGCCTTTAACGTTAATATGGAGACGGCTTCTTTATTATATGTAATTAATTTAAATTAATTTTATAATGTTGAGGTGTCGGCATGTAATATGATATTGTTGTAAAGTCAAACTGTTAGTAATATCCATAGATCGTTCAGCTCAGGTGTTCAACTACGATAATTTATTGAAACATAAAATTATTTTGCGGTGACATTAATACTACTTACACCTGCAAAATGGTAGACGAAGCTGACTACTACGACTTATTTTTCATTATAAATTAGTCAATAATTGCTTATGCTTGTATACATGTAGGTAATGGAGTATAGTTAAGCAATTTACTTTAGTACTTAGGTGGCACCTAGGCTAGGCCTAGGTACATATTATAATAAATTATGTATTACCGAAATACTAAGCGCAAATTAATCGTATTGCTCAATTTTTAAGGAACGTTGGGTCGAGAGAAGAAAGGGCCTTTGGTTAGCAGTGACATCCGAGGCAAGATAGCAAAAAACCTGGCCAAGTGCCTGACAAACTACGCACAATGAAGGGTTCCGTAGTTGGGATTTATCCCATCAACAAACTTAACGTTCTTTTTAGTTTAGAAAAATGTTCTCACATACATCAAGAATAAATTCTCCAACTGCAAAGATGTATGGTATGTTTGTGATAGCAAAGAAATAAATGTGATAAAACTACAAACTAACGATTTTCGGACTTTTTCCTTAATTGTGCTGAGAGATCTTGCGTCTTGCTAAATTTCATGATTCTAGGTCAACGGGAAGTACCCCATAAGTTTTTATTTATTTTCGAGTATCTGTACTATATCGCATGATTTACATCGCCGTATATTTTGTTGACGACATAACAGGCATAATAGGAAAAACATGGAGCAGACTAGCTAGAGATAGAACAAGATAGAGACAGATGGAGGAGGCTTTTACCGCACTAGGCGGTCCTTATAATGAAATAAAAAATGAATTAATTAATTCTTACTAATAACTAAACTAACCACTATGACTTTTATTTTAATTAAATTGTAATGTATTTTTTAAATTAATAATGTAATGTGTGATGTAAGTAATAATGTATTGTAATAATTGTAAGGAATCAATAAAAGCTTTTTATTTATTTATTATATTTTGTTGCGTTGATTTTGAAACTAATTTTATATACATAGCTTCAAGGAAATGTAAATCTACGTATTTAGTTTGAATTTTAACTTATTTTTACGCGTTCTTGAGAAAAAGGTTCTTGACAGACAAACAGACAGACGGACGGACAACGAAGTGAATAAGGCTTCCGATTTTTCCTTTTGCGGTACAATTTTCCAGACTTGTAGGTATGCTAGGCTGCTGCTTTTGCAGTTCTAGCTGTGAGATTTCAGCAATATACTACGATCTACAATCGGAAAGCTATGATTTTTTAAGTGAAAACTTCTTTAGTCGCGTTGGGCATTTATTGAGATTGGTAAAAACAATTGAACTCGCGACACAGTTACCGACATCTCTGTATATAAGTTAGTTTTAGTTGAAGTTTATCAGTATACGCTGACGATTCAAAAAAAAATCCTGACGATTAAAAAAATACACAAGTAATTGTTCTAGTTTTCATTTCTGTCGGCACTCCCGGAGTGCCACTGTTTTTTTTCTTCAACCTACTTATGCTGGCATAAGATATAACTTTTTCAAATCCCTACTTCCCTACTATAATATTATAAATGCGAAAGTAACTTTGTTCGTCTGTCTGTCTTTTACGCTTTTTACACCTAAACCGTTGAACCGATCGTCATGAAATTTAGCAGAAATATAGCCTGAGCCATGGAGAAGGACATAGCTTACTCTTAACGCGATAACCGACATCCACGCGGGCGGAGTCACGGGCAAAAGCTAGTAACTTAACAAAGCTCACAGCAGTTAACATAAAAAAATCCGGCTCTACATCCCATCGTGTGTTCTTACATCATCTTCTGAATTATCTTTTTTCAAATTCGGTCCATTTTTAAAATGGTGTAAAGTCAATACAAAATGAAAGCGTACGCCGTATTATGTCATCTACGAAACTATTCAAAAGCAAGTGCTTCGCGTGTGTTCGGGACTTTTATGATTTCTTCTACATTCCACAGAGCAGGGCGGACTATATGTAGTAAGAGTAACTGTACTCATGTATTGTGGGTAAGTACATAAGTGGTATATACTGGACGCCCGCCTAGTTACAATTAGGTATGTATGAGCTAATTAGATACTTGTACCCAGTAGTTTATGCTTCATTGTATTCGTGAGTACCTACATGTCAGAACAACTAACTTCGACGCCTAACGACGGCCCTTAGGGCCAGCGCCCACTGGCGGGACGGCAAGGAAAAGGATTTTTAAGCCACGAATAGAAATAAAACTTAATAGTATGATAGTAAAATTGAAATTTCAACGGCAACGATGCCCCGGTATCCTTAGGCATGCCGCGACGTCCTTAGGGATCATCATTTAAAATTCAAATTGAATTTAGTCTTATATTTAAGTTATATTCCTATTCGACGTATAAAAATCTCCAGCCGTGCCGTGCCGTTAGTGGGCGCAGGCCCTAAGTGACCAAAAAGCAAAAGGATTTTATTGCATTTATTTAATTATTTTAGTTGGTTAGTCGTGTAATTTAATTTCTAATGTATTTACACCAGGTTAATATGTACTGTAAAATGAGCGTTACTTTTTTGGCCTACCGATAAAACAGCACTCCAGTATCATAACATATTTTCTATCACAATTTGAACCATCTTGAAGGATATATTACTAATTAATTGCTTCTTATGTTAGAAAATGTGTATGCTCAACAACGTAAATAACGCAATGTATGTCATTGAACTGTCAAAATGAAAGCCATTGCTACTGTTAGTGTGTTGCAATTACCCTGATGTTTCCTGATTTTTAACCCCCGACGCAAAAACGACGGGGTGTTATAAGTTTGACGTCTCTGTGTGTGTGTGTGTCTGTCTGTGGCATCGTAGCTCCCGAACGGATGAACCGATTTTGATGTAATTTTTTTTGTTTGAAAGGTGAATTCGTCGGTAGTGTTCTTAGACATGTTTCATCAAAATCAGTTCAGCCGTTTGAAAATTATCAGTTCTTTTCTGGTTGATGAAGGGATTTGAACATCTTCCACGGATCTGATCAAGTCGAAATTTGGTATTCTATTACTTCAATGATATTAGACGAACAAAGTAACCTTGAACTGATGCTGGAGCAACACCAGGAATTTCCAGGATACCCAAGTATCTCACCAACAAACAGCAGAAGTATCGTGTTTGGGCTCATTGAAAAGGTCTCAATGAATAGGTTATGGATAAATGGTGATCAGGACGAGAAATGAATATAAATTAGTAACAAACTTCACTGTGAAAACATACGCAACGCTGCGCAGACTTAAGCGAGACATAAAGTTTAAAAAGCAGGAAATAAAAGTTTAATTGAAAATTAAAAAAACCCCCGACCCAAACAAAAACTCTAAAAAGTAAAAAAAAATATATATATTGGCCTTTTAAGTTGTAGATAATATTTTGCTAAAGGCAATATCAAGTACTTTTAGAGTACTTTTTAGAGTTTTTGTTTTAAACTTTCTTCTTGGTTATGAAAGAAGACAAAATAGTATAGTTATACAACGTGTAACGGAAAGGGTATATACATACCAAGGGCACAGCTTCTTTGGATGATATCAAACGATATTGAATTTCATAAGTGCCCTTGCAGGTTTATGTGAAATAAAAATATTTTGATTTGATTTGATTGAATGGGTTTTTTACCCGACTGCGCCAGAAGGAGGGTTATGTTTTTCGAGAGTTTTGTATGTATAATTGTTTGTCACGCTCCGCAGCCTGAAAGGGTCGATGGATTTTAGCTTGAGAGGTGTCGTTAGATTCGTATTTACTGTGCGAGTGACACTGGGAATATCAAAATAAAAACAAAAATGGCGGATTTTTGGCGCCAAATTCAAATGTTTGGCACGCTCTGCGGCCTGAACGGCTCGATGGATTTTAGTTTGCGAGGTGTCGTTAGATTTGTAATTACTGTGAAAGTGATATCGTAATAAAAAAAAATGGTAATTTAAAAAACTAAAAAACCCGACTGCTTTTCTGAGTATTCATGGAAAAGCCCTAAAACAAGAAAGTCGTTGTACCCGATTGCACTTAACTTAAGAATCGCCAGTTGCTAAGGCGATACTTATAAGCAGATAAATTGATGCAGTCGGGACCCATTCTAGAAAGTCAGCCGTCTAGTCAGTAGATTGGAGTAATCTGCAATGTAATATAGGTATGTGCTCTCCATTCACTAAGCCTCCATTTCTAGAATGGGTCCCGACTGCTACAATTTTTCTGCTTATAAGCATCGCCTTAGCAACTGGCGATTGTTAAGGTGAATCTAGTCCACATTTTTCCCATACAAACTTCGGGAGTGTTACTCCACTGTTCGACAATGTACATCAAAAATTTAGTTCAATAAACTTTATTGGTCATTGATTTATGAAGTGGTTTTTTCATAAAATCCGATTTTCCGAAGGACTATTCTTAATTTTTTACGCGCCTGTTGTACTATAAACGATCCTGCATCTCACTCAATAATGTTGTGCGTGTAGACTAGCTTCTAACTGCTCATCACTGATACTACCTCTGTCGGACACGAAGCCTGGTGAGACAGCGTGCTTTTTAGCCAGGCCCATCATTGAGTTCGAGCCCGCGACTAGGTTCCCCTTAAGTTAAGTGCAATCGGGTACAACGACTTTCTTGTTTTAGGGCTTTTCCATGAATACTCAGAAAAGCAGTCGGGTTTTTTAGCTTTTTCAAATTAACGTTTTTAATCCTATCTCTACATGTTCGGAAGTTATGAGAATTTTTAATACATTGATACCAGAAACCGAACTTTTCAAATTGAAATAAACACATCACTCAGAAGAGATTTATCGTGATATTGGCAAATAACGTGGAAAGTTGTTGATCTACGTAGTGCGATGACACGTTTCTTATGATTTGAAGTTAAGAAATATATGAAACCGAAAATTTGTTATCAATTCTTAGAGTATTTTATTTTGAGCTGAAACTATGTATAGTGAATATATACCAGCTGTTATCTTTAGTGCTTAGGGATAGCAATAGGATTTCTGTTACACCCTGTATAGACTGAAATAAAGACTGCACGAGCAGTGGTGGCTCAGCAGTGGTACCTGACGCGACTTACGAGTTGTAGGTCGTAGGTTCGAACCCAGACAAAAGCTTTACTTTGTATAAAATATTTCATCACCACTGCTCTCAAAACGGCGAAGGAAAACATCGTGAGGAAACCGACATGTCCTAGGACCAAAAAATCGAAGATATGTGACATCTACCAACTTGCACTGGGCCCGCGTGGTGGATTACCGCCCACTCCCTCTCACAAAGAGAAGGCCTGTGCTCCAGCAGTGCGAACGTTGTAGGCTGAGTATGGAACTGAATGCATTTGTGCTCATTGATGAACTCGCCCCATGTACCTTGAACATGGATCTCACATAACTGGCGAAATGCGGGTGTCTTTAGGGACGGCCTAACTCTTCGGTGATTAGAAGGGGCCTAAAAATGCCACATTAAGCGATTCCTCTAAAAGCAATTCACTTCCTGAATTCTCCTATGATTTTGCTATTTGACATTTTACTTTAATAAAGCAATTCATAATTTGGTGACCATTTTACGAGATTCCATACAATACTGTCAAAAAGATGAATTGCGTGCTGTCTACGCACATAATATTATGTATTGTCAGTTTGGGACCATTTTAAGATTTTAAATGCTATAGTTAAGGTCCATAATTGGTTTACTGTAAATAATTTGGTATTAAATGGAAAGAAAACTAAATGTAGACTAACTAGAAGTAGTGAATGTCATGTTGTATTGAATAAGGAGATACTAGAATTCGTCGAACAGACGGTTTTCCTGGGGATCACGCTTGACTCAAAGCTACAGTAGGGTCCTCATTTAACATCACTTGCAGGGCGGCTAAGTTCTGCCGCTTACGCTGTTTGGAAGATCCGCCAATTAACAGACGTGGATACCGCGAGACTGGTCTATTTTAGTTACTTTCATAGCATCATGTCTTACGGTATCTTGCCATAGGGACGGGCTGCGGATATTGAGTCGATCTTTATTCTGCAAAAGAGGGCCGTCAGAGTCATCTATAACCTCCGCAGACGCGAATCTCTAAGGGAACTGTTCAAAACAATTAACATCATGACGGTACCTTGTCAATATATCTATGAAAACATTATGTATGTTCGAAAAAATCTACATCTTTTTAGTAAGATAAGTGATAGGCACAATTTTAAGACTAGAAATAGGAACAAATTAGATCAACCACGTTTCAGATTGTCTAAAGTACACACTTCTTTTATGGGGTACTGTGTAAAATGTTATAATAAAATACCAGTCGATATTCTTGAACTAAATGAAAAGAAATTGAAATCATGCATTAAACGCACACTATGTAGACAAGCATATTATAAGTTAGATGATTATACCGTAGATAAAAATGCTTGGCTTAATGCTGGTCCTGCTCCAGAGCCACCTGGGCATACTAGTTAAAATTTTAATATTTGAAAGAGAAGCTTCCCTTTTTTTATTTTTCTGACATTGCGAACATTTTTGTTCATAATATTATAATTTTTGTGACATTACGAATGTTTTATTTTTGCCGAACCAAGTGTTAGTTACTTTAATATATATCAAATGTTTTTTCTTTCTTTTAGGAAATCAAATTTTATTAATATTTCAAACAGATTGCAAACTATAGTTTCGTATAATTTCGAAACATTTTGTTTAAATTTTGTAAATGTGAGTACCATGCATCCGTTTATTATGTTGTTATGATGTACGTTGATTTGATAAAGCATGGCAGTTGAGAGTATGTCATTCTCACATAAATGTCTCACTGATGGTGGCGCGTGTGTTGGATCATTCGGTTCCCTACAAAATGGTTGAGCTTTTCGTTCGTGAACGGGCGCTGTCGGTTGAGACTGGTCATCTCTTAACTTCCAGGGCTTATTTTTATCTTGTATTTAGAATTGTTTATAATAATTTTTTTTACATTGTTCTCACATACAGAAGCAGCAAGAATAATGTTCCCAAGATTTTGTAATATTTCAACTTGATTTTAAAAGAGTGTCCGTGGAGTTTCTTGCCCGTTCTTCTCCATAGAGATCTACGATTTGGAATGGGCACTTCAGACAGCTTCAACTTTCCAACTGATCGACTTTTTGACGATTCAAAGGTCCTGTAAATGGTTTAATTAAAATAAATGCTTGGAGTTTGAGTTTGAGTTTGAAATATGATTCATAGTATTTTCCTATTATGATTCTGCCAAAGCGGCCTTTTTAGACGCCCTGGCTCGATGTTATGCTAGGCTAGACCGAAATCTACATTAAACAATTGGTACTCGCCCCTAAAGGCTTATGATGAAGCACTAAACAATACATCGCATATGGTACATTCTTGCAACGAAAACCACGGTAACGTAATTGGTTTTTAACCGACTTCAAAAAAGGAGGAGGTTCTCAATTCGACTGTATGTTTTTTTTATGTTTGTTACCTCATAACTTTCGGCTGGTTGAACCGATTTTGATGATTGTTTTTTTTTTATTTGAAAGCTGGTGCTTCCCGTGTAGTCCCATTTCACATAGATCTGATGAAGCGTTTCGGAGACAGACAACGGAACTCTTCCAAAAATAACAATAAATAAACCGCGATTGCTGCTATCGCATAACTAAGCATTATTTTAACCCCAAGGATGATGAAATTTCGAATTAGTGGGGTAGGTAGGTACTATAACTAATAAGTGAAAAATAAAAACTTTTTAAAATTATGAATGAGGTATGATTTTGGTCTTTTATGACAAATTACAGGTAAACTTTTCGGTCAATATTTTAAAACTGATGGTACCGACTTTCCCGCGGCGTCTGAGAAAAAATGCCGAAACAAATTCACATATACTGAATAAAATGTTTACTAGTGCACAAATTGTAGCCATGAATTCAGCATACCTATGATTCTCGACCCCCTAGCGTAGAAATATATAGTCGGTAATAAAAAAGTCTGCTGTTCCATACATTTTTATCGTATTTTTTTTGTATAACCTACGACAAATTTCTACGCTGGGTGGTCTAGAATGATATGCTGAATTCTTGGTTACAGTTTGCGCACTGGGTAAAAATTTGCCCTGTATTATTATTAGCTTCTGCCCGCGACTCCGTTCGCTTGTTTCGGCCCCCGACCCACCGCGTCACATCCTATCGACCCCGCGCTATTACTTCGTTTTCTATCCTTTTTTCATTTTGCTCGGCTCCTAAGTGTTGTAGCGTGATGTTAAACAGCTTATAGACTTACTCAAGGATTAGGTTATCAAATGCAAAAATATTTTTTCAAATCCGTCTGAGAGTTCCAGAGATTAGCACGTTCAAACAAAGATTTCAGCTTGTATTATTAGTATATATCTAGATATAGATTATATACTTACAGGTATTGTGTAGTAAGCGTTTTTGAAGTGACATAGTTTTAACTCACTCATGAACTCAGCAGGCGGCCTTTCGGATGCCATGTTGATGGAGTTTGTATAAATAACATAATTTGGGGATGCCATAGTACTGCTGGCTCCATCTAGCAGGGCTCGCAGAGAACTATTGCAAATTTGTGAGTCACATGCTGCCAAAAAAGTGAAAAAAAGCGAGTTCTTGGTTTTCGCTCCTAGATACAGGAGATTGGACCTGTAATGTTGGGTAAGACTGAACTTTGTAGAGTCAGTGTATTCAAATATCTGGGGTAAGTAAGTCTCTGACTCTTTGAATGACAAATGGGATATGGATAGGGTACACAGAGCGTTGACGGACAGGGCAAATAAGCTGGCCAGCAGGTTTGCCCGCTGCACAAGAAAGGTAGTGATTTTGTTATTTATATCCTTTTGTCAGACGTTTTACTCCAGCAGTCTGTGGACAGCATATACGCAAAAGGCTGTCAATTCTCTGCGGATCCTATACAATAACGCATTCAGGATACTACTGAGGTTCCCTCCGTTTTGCAGCGCGTTCGCCATCTTCTGACGGCAATCTGATGCAAGAAAGCGACCTCTCTGCTGCACGGCCTATGCGTGTGAGTTGCACCAGCATCCAGAGTCTGATTGCGGACAGTATGACTGTCTGTTAATCAACGTTGTAATCTTAGTGAGAAATATCATTGTTTTAACCACTTTTTTACTAACAAAATGGATCATGTCGTCTGAATAAATTAATTTAATTAAATTAACTTCTAAAACTGTTTATTTTATTCAACCAGTTTACAGAATTAATTTTTTTTCATTGATTACTTAAATAGGCAGGTAATCTTTGGATAAATCCTTTTCATGTTTTAATTGAAAATGGAAAATGGCACGATTACCTACCTCGAAGATAAAAAATGCCAATAGGAGCAATAGGAGCTAGTAGATACTGATTAAGAAGGAATGCAGTAAGACGGAAACCTTGATTTTATAACTCATCAAAGGGCAGTGCTCTAAAGCTCAGGATCCTAGTACAGATTCCTTCTCATAATTATATGTTGTCCATGCGAATTATCCATCGTTCGACCGCACAGTCAATAGGAGTTGGTAATTCCACTGTTATCAGTCTATGATTGTATCAGGACCGTAACGACCGACCAAGAATCTGCTAGACTTCTAATTGATTTGATATAACGGATTACCTATTCATGAAGAAAACTACTATCATTTCTCATTTATGACCGGCACCCTAATTGCGTAACGCATAATGCGTTCAATCAGAATCTGAATAATTTTGAAGACTATTTCTAATCCATTGCTTCTAATGTTCCAAAAATGTATCTGCTCAACAACGTGAATAGCGCAATGAATGTTGTTGAACTGTCAAAATTAAAGCGATTCCTACTGATAGTGAGTCATCAACTCCCCTATAAGCCAACGCTTAGTAAAATTACAACCAGTATTAACTTCAGATTTACTATTTAAGTTTGCCATAAATTTACACCGCATTTATTTTTACTAGCTATGGCACCCGACAATAGCGTAGCTTTCTATGTGAAGATTTTTTTGTAATCGGTTGACTCGTTTCGAAGATTACGTAGGTACGTCTTACATCAAAAAATATAAACTTTTCATGCATATATCAATTCATTTATTTATTCTCTCTTCACAATATTGGTTTCCTTAAAAGTTAACAATGATTTTGGTAATGTTATATTCCACCATTGTAAGAGACTGGTGCCTGAAATAGGTTCTCGAAAAAGCCTGTGTTACAGGTCACAGGACCCTCCACAGCAAAAAATATAGTAAAAAGTTTAGAGACGATCTTATGTGAACATCGTTAAACGAACCAAAAAGATTAGACAATAGTGCTGAAAGTTAAAATAATAGCAAATAGTAAAAAAGACAAAATTAAAAATAGACAACTACTGGTTGATACGAAACTGGTTATTTCTAGTGCCCTTATGAATCTATGATGGGGAGTATAAATGTATGTTGTAGTGTATGAATGTATGTTTAATATATATGCATAATGAGCCCATAATGTTCCCACTGCAGGGACACAGGCCTCCTCTCTGTGAGAGGGAGCGGGCCGTTATCCACCACGCGGGCCCAGTGCGGGTTGGTAGATGTCACATGTCCACGAATTTTTGGTTCTAGGACATGCCGGTTTCCTCGCGATGTTATCTTTCAGAATTTTGAGAACAGTGGTGATGAAATAATTTACATAAAAAAGCACCTGCCTGGGATCGAATTCACGACCTTAAAACTCGTAGGTCGGGGGCGATACCACCGATGGGACACCAATGCTATGGTGCCACTCTCACTTACAAACTTTGCTTCTTTTAAATTTTAGTGATATGTATAAGGGGCAAGGGTTTTTAATAGATTCTAATCTGGAACAGTGTTTTTTTTTGGGTGGGTAATCATCAGATGACTTCTCCCGCTCTAGGTGGGCAAGGAAGGCGTGTCAGACTTTTACTGACTAAAACCCACCCGTGTTCCCTCAGTTGCCTGTGTGCCAGGGGCCGCGGTATCTCTTTTGAACAACCCGCACCCCTGGCAGGCATCGGCCCTTCCGGGCCCCATCAGTTGTTGCTGACATCTCTTTGAGGCGCGCGTGGCACACAACGCGCCGTCGACTAGGGCTTGGTCCTTACCGGATAGCGAGCTACCCATTAGTCGCCGTCTGCAAGGCCGCGCCTTCGGTGGCCGGGAATCAGCTTGGGAATCCCGACGCCCAGGGCGTCTCCTGCGAAGGTTACGGCCGTGAGCGCGCATGTACTGCCTCTCCCTCACGTGCGCCGCCTCCCTCTTTGTGAACATCACTGCTTCTCTAAAGAAAACGACGGCTACCCAAGCACTCTCGCTCCGTACCATGGCCTGGACCAGGGCCGGACGCGAGAGAACGCCACCGCCGATCGCCTCCATGAGGACACGGCGGTGCTCCGCCCAAGCCTGGCAGACCTCCACCGTATGCTCCACCATGTCCTCAGGGCGATCTTCGCAATGGAGACACCCGGGCGTTTCCTCCCGACTCATCCGAAACAGGAACCTCCCGAAACAACCGTGTCCGGTGAGGACCTGCGTCAGGCGGAAGGTGAGGACGCCGTGCTGCCTCTCAAGCGACTCCTCAAAGAGGGAACTTACCGCCGCAATGGTGGCGTGCCCAATCTTGAACAGTGTTCCGGTGATAAATAAATGATAGCTTTTAGCTCTTCTTTACACTTTCCTAATTTTGTTCGATGTTGAATTTTCACGCCATGTTGTGTTCGGTATAAAAAAAGAGTGAACCGGAAAATTACACAAAGAGTTATGGACTACCTACTGAAGTCCTAAGAAACCCAGCTGTTGTGAATTGATCAATAAGTAGTAGGTACTCAGCTCAGTCATAATCATAAGCTTGTGACATAATTAATAAACAATCGGAAGCTGTTGAGAATTGCAAAATAAACAATTGCCTGTAACGGCTTCACTCAAGCCGTAAGGCAATTCAGTGGAAGGAGAACAACAAAACTATGTTTACACACTTTTCAGGGAAAATTATTTAATCTCGCACGGCACAAACGAAAAACAGCACACCGTTGTTTGTAAACGAAAAAACGGGAGCCTTGGGAAGTGCAGCTAACATGTTCCATCTTTAGCGAGCAAACTCATGCGCAGCGAATAAAACTCAACCGTCGACACGGGACATAAGGAATGAAATCCAAAAACTAGATGATCCCAATTTTCTGTTAATTTGTTCGTAAATTGTACTGAAAAGTAAAATTTAATTTGAAGCTCATAAGATTCAATTTGGCAATGCAAACTCGGAACTGGAATCTTCGGGAATCGGGCACCAAAAAGTGTTTACTCGTAAACCACGCTCATTGTTTAAGTAAACTTCTATTTCGATACTTTACTGTGAAGCACTCGCCGCTCGAGATTCGCGCTAACCATTAGTTCTCAGTACTCTATAAGAAACGAAAGCTAACTCCGCACATTAATATGGGCGAAACTTAGCTACTTACATTAATATGTATTTTCGTGTCAGCCGAGCGGTATATATATTTCATTGATGTCATCAGTGAACATATTGCACTGTGATAGAAATGCCAAGCTTTTAAAAGAGAGTCAGTGAAAGCATTGTTTTGAATACCGTAAGTGCGTAATTTAGACCTAGGTATCGACCTACTGCACAGTTAGCTCACCTTTGTCCACCGAATCTACCCTCTATATTTTGACATGGGTAGGTACGTACCTAAGTTTGGTCCAGGGTGGGCACAGCCGAGCGCCCAAAGAGGATACAAGTAAAATAAAATCGAATCGTCTGAATGGACTGATTTGATTCATCAAGACGTTGCTTCAGTGAGAAACGCTGAAGAAGCACCTACTATATCTTCAGCAGCAGAGGCGTAACTATTATGGTTCAATTCAAAGTTGTGCAGTCACTTCGTACCTACTCGGGCACAGACGTCCTAGCTGTCCTAGCGGCTTAGAGTCGACGAGGGGATTTCAGGATACCACAAATTGCTAAAATATTAGGGGCCTCGCGCGTCTAAAGTTTGTACAGTTTTCCTCAAATTTAGGTAATACCTACTAAGAATGGTTAAAAGAAAAACTAGTCTGACACGCCTTCCTGCTCCACCCAGAGCGGGAGAAGTTATTTGATGATTTCCTACCCAAAAAAAAACAAAACCAAATCGAAGTGGGGTGCTAACTTTAATGAGTTCGGTTCGCTCTTGCAACCCAGGTTCTTACACTTTCTCTCTATAACTCTGAACAATTTAAGAAAAATGTAGGTAGCACTGCCATATTATTAACTGCGTAGGTGTTGCACTGCACTTTTCTATAAAACAGTGGATTTTTTTGAAATAACTTACTAAATTTTTCTATCCTACAGGATCTAGAATCATGTGCTGGACTCATGGTTTCAGTTTGCGCGTCGATGTTCCTGCTACCCTGTATACGAGTGTGCGTGAGTGCGAGTATTGCGTAAGGAACTTTGTTCCGGACACGCGTTTTTTTTCGTAGTTATTCCGCATAGTACCTATGTACAGTACTAGATTTGGAAGACGCTTCTTAACCGTCTAACCCCGCCCCCCCCCCCCATGCAAGTGGATTGCCCCCCAGAAATAAATCCTGGATCCGCCCTTGTACGACACCTATTTTTAAGGTAAATTATATGTAGCCTACTTACTTACGAGACCTAATTTCTGTTGAAAATTACATGTCTTTATTTTTTCTTTTTTAGAACCAACTTATTTTTGTTTTTAGGTCGTGATGGTGCGGGTTAAAATACGTTTTTTTTTTCAATTATAATGTAAGTACTTCATGTTTATCTTAGACATCACTGACATCGGTAAGAAACCATCCTTAGGAAACCTCTACCTAATATAAGTCAGAAATTGCCAATCCGCCTTGAGCAACCGTGGCCATTATTGCTCGTGCCTTCTCTGTAGGACAAGATACTTTCGCCCTGTAGTGGGACAGTTACAGTATGGTATAATAGGTATAATAATAATGAGGTAATAGGTTCCGTGTGTTGCTGGACGTACCTAAAGAATAGCACCATCCCATTTCTTCCCGTGGGTGACGTAGAAGGCGAATGAGGGACTTACTAGAGAATGGGCAGCAGCGTTCTCTATGCATTTTGCCACCATACTGCGATCGACAACCCGCCTGCCAAGCGTGGCGGTTATGGCAAACCACCTCCTTTTGGGGGAGGCCTATGTTCAGCAGTGGACGTCTTTTGGTTGAAACGATAATAGGTATGTACCTACTGATAGGTACCACCCACGAGTGATCTACCTGCTGACTCTCCTGGTCTTGGTTTATGCCAGACGAATGTAGCATCAATCTAGTCCGAATATCCCACAAATGTGAAAGTTTGTATGTTTGGGTGTTTAGATGTTTGGATGATTGTTACTCAATCACACAAAAACGGCTGAACGGATTTGGATGAAATTTAGCACAGCTAGCTTATAACCTGGATTAAAACATAGGATACTTTTATCCCGGTAATATGTTCCCGTCGGATAATTTTCGACGTCCACGCGGGCAAAGCCGCTGGCAATGGCTGCTAACGTTATGTTGTTATGTTATAGTCATCTGTAAAAGCTCCGGCGCTAGCGTTAAACCACTACCTACACATTCATCACCCATCTCTAGTTTTCATAATTTTCAAGAATGTAAACAAATTGTCGAGTGAATTCAAACGAAAAACATGAATTTCTGGAATATTCTCAAAAGATACAATGTTGTACTAAGAACTCTTGTTTTATGACTCATGTGTTTTTAAGATAAATGATTCAGATTCATTGAAGATAATAATATATAAAACATTTCGCGTTCATTCCTTCATAACATGTTTACAGTTTTGAAAATACTGCTCAAGTGGAAGTCTGACACTGTGTGTGATTAAGTAGATATAGCGAAACGAGGGTTAACGAGGAGTTTCAACTAGACACGCCGGCTCCGCAATAAGCAATATGACCATGAATGAATCTTGGTAACGTTATCTACTAGAGCATGGGTAATAGTACCTAAGTCTCATTGAAAACTACATCTTATTTTTTATTGAGTGTGGGAAATCATCAAATAACTTATCCCGCTCTGGATGGAGCAGGAGCGCGTGTCAGACTTTTACTGACTAAAACCCACCCGTGTTCCCTCAGTTGCCTGTTTGCCAGGGGCCACGGTATCTCTTTCACCGTGTCCACAGGGCGATCTTCGCAGTGGAAACACCCGGGCGTTTCCTCCCGCCTTATCCGAAACAACCGTGTCCGGTGAGGAACTGCGTCAAGCGGAAGGTGAGGACGCCGTGCCGCCTCTCAAGACACTCCACAAAGAGGGGACTTGTGCAATCTAAATGCAGTCCAGAATATGAAATTTCATCTACGCTTGAGCAGCTGAAAATATACCCGTCCCGTTGCATCAAGATGATCTGCAAAACTGGCTTGCTTGGTAATTATGTCGCTGGTGATATTAGTACATCTTGCTGATTTTTTGGACTTCAGTAACGAATTTATTCTAATGAAGAGCCATTATGGTCCATAATGAGACAAGTAAGCTCAAGATTTAATTATATTTGGCGTATACCAGTGCGTCCTATGGCTGAAATGGAGAACTGCTGACTAGGGAGAGCTGACTGGAGAAAAATCCGCACATTTCGCCAATTGGTATATTTAGCCCTGAATAAAGAGAAGGAAATTGATACACATACATTGAATTAATCATACATTTATTACTACGCTACATACAAACTATCAATGTGACTCTTCTAATAGAAACTCTTTTACAGATTTATTGTATTTCTGTGGTAATATTTGCTGCAGTTCGTTTCGGGTTAACCAGTCGCCTTTAGTCTTGCTGGACTGACCACTTTTGTAATTAGCGTAATAGAAGAATACCTGAAATTATGTTTTTAATTATAAATGTACACAATATTTTTCAGCATGCTTTTGTCATCTACAGCACTATAAAAATATCTGAATGCTTAGGTGTAAGTTTTAAAATTAGGCTAGGATATTGACTAGTTTTTCACTACAGATTGCTTTCTAGAATTTTTCTGCATGTTAAATTCTTTACTTACTTTAGCCCCTATCTTTCCATTGATCTCTGAAGGATATTTGTATTTGTAAAATCCGCATGGTGCATTGGACAAAAACTGTACTTTTAGTTCTGGTCCACAATGCTCTTTTACTATCCTTTCTGCTGTCTAAAACAAACAAAAAATTGATAAAAGTTTTTAAGTCAACTCGGACTAGATTATTTTTGCTTCATACTTGTACTTGCCATAAAAATATAGTCTTTCATTATGGCAACCATAAAATCAAATTTTCTTGTTATGGCCTATTGGCCTTTTGGCTAAGTTCAGGATAACTTATCTGGCAGATAATGACACTCAAATTCTGTTTTTTTGACATCAACAGGCAATATTGGAATTGTATTGTATTCCTGAATATGAATGCTTGTCTCTCTGAATCTTACATGAACATTTATTTGAAGTCTACCTGTCTTAATGTTTCTCCTTCCTTCCACAAGCCTTGAGGCAGCAATGTTTTCACATCTGAACCCAGCTTTATTGGTGTCACTAGCACCAAGTGTCTTTGGAGGCACCTCTCTGTAGATGTTTTGTCACCTTTATTGTCCGCATCTGAATAAAAATTTATTAATAAATTATCAACAACAAAAATATTTCTACAGTACAAAAAGAAATGAGTAGAGAAATGGGTAATTATGGTAAAACTGTATGAGCCCCCTCATAATGTTTTTATTAATTTTTCATGTTTTACATGGCTAATAAGTTAGCATTACATTTTACATTTTTTTTTTAATTATGATCTAGAAAACATTACCAGTTTCCACACTGGCAAATTTAAACTGAGCCAGCTCTTCATTGGCAGCATCCTCAAAGTCCTGGGCTGTGATTTTGCTGACTGCATCAATATCCACATCACCTGATTCGTTTTTGAGAAGCTCAGCTTGGGCCCTTTAAATATCAAAAAGGTATTAATTTATACATAATAAGCCATAACAACTTAATTGTCTACTATTAAGCTAAAGGAAAGCTAATTAATATTTTCCTCTCTTTGTTTCTTTTCACACCTTTAAGTCTCAGGATATGAGAATCATCAGTGTTTGATTGGAAAATGTGAAGTCCATATACTTACTTATCACTTTCATGTCTTATTTCATGAGCAGACTTCATGCTCTTTTCAATTTCTAGGGTGTACTGTAAGTCCAAGTATTTCTTATACATCTCATTCAACGGTGGAGTGACCACTGGTAGTCTCTCTACACACACACCTGTTACAATATCCCATGATGGTCTGGTGCTAAGACCTGGAAACAATATTCGTTTGGTGGAAAATCAGCTAAAATAAATATCTTATATTTAAAATTTCCATGTCACAATGTTAGTTACCGTACTCCTCCGAAACGGCTTTACCGATTTTTACCAAATTTCATATGCGTATTCAGTAGGTCTGAGAATCGGCTACTATCTATTTTCCATACCCCTAAGTGATAAGGGTTGTTCACCCTAAATAATTTATAAGACAACGTTTGCTGGGTCAGCTAGTTATTTATAAAATAACCTAAAACTTATTTACCTCTTACAAAAATCCGGCGGCATAGGTTCACTTCTGCCTGCATAAATGTTTTGAACAACATTGTCATAAAAAGCAAACTTATTTCAATCTAAAATTGAGTATTTACATATATTATTGGTTCTTTTTACACCCAAGTCCAATTTTATTTTTATTTTCCCGTACCTGTCAAATGCTCATATGACTGTGACAAACAAAAAAAGTACTCTGTGGTGACAAACAGCTGTTTTCATTTAAATGTGAGGCTACGTTCCGAGTTACAATAATATGAGCGTGCTCACACCTGTTCCGAATAGGAACGAACGAAGGGTCTGCCATCTAGTGGCGCAAATCCGAAGTTTTCTCGGAACTATTACTTGAAATTGACACTTCGCAATACATAATAAAATAATCTCATAAAAGAAGTGAACAAATTATAATTACTAAGTAAAAATATATTATCGTGTTTCTGGATGCTCGAACACTTCAAAGAAAACCCAAAATAAATCAAATGGTGTGAAATTCTAATACTTTCCAACGGATATTACTTACTTTCCTTGGTTACGTGATAAGCGACAAAAGTCGATAAATGCAGTAAAAAAAATATGTAAGTATGAGTTTCAAAACATTAAAAATGTTATTTGTAAAAATACCTGAGTTTTGTGTGCAGTAGTACTATTCAATACAAACAAATCTAAGTAAACATAACTTCAAATAATTTTTGTTAGTTTTCGTTTAATGAGCACTATTTGGAGAATTTTTAAAGTAAATTAAAGGACAGATGTGCCTACATTTTTCAGATAGGCCTGCCTTACATTTGCAATTTGCTTTTCTAATATTTATATTGCAATCAATCTGAGAAGAACGCGACATGAACATAAATAATAATATCGATAAAATATTTATGTGAAAAATGAGTTCAGAAAATACTTTACAGTTATATTGACATCATAAACGTTAGTAATCGTCATTTGAGCTACAATTTTGCCAGTTATTGCATTTTCAGGATTCATAACTGTTTCTTCTACATCTAAAACATGCCCGGACTCGAAAGAGATTTTGGTCTTTGGACATATTTTGACCACGCTCACGATCATTATTAATCGGCCGGAACCCATATTTTATCATTTTAATAATTAAATTAGAAACGATATAAATATATGTAATGTAAACATTAACATTAACATTGGTGGCAACACGATGACAGGTCCAAACAATTTCTTTTTTTGGCCACACCGTGGCTCTCGTGTCGATTTGTGCTGCCATCTATACGTAGTATCTCTATGTAGTCTGTGTGCCATCTATAGTTCGTGCACGTTCCCTATATTATTATCACTGTGAGCGCTATCATAAATAACAGTTGTGCTGTTATGTTTTGAATCGTATCATAATTTTAGCTAACTTAGATAAAGTAGAAGCCAGAAGCGGCTAGAGTCAGCACCTAACCAAATAAGAAAATTATATTTGTTGTGCATACAAGTTGTATGGTGTAAATAGGATAAAACATTGAGTGAGCACTGTTAGCGCGTTCACGAGCGTTCCGTATTGATACCAAAAATGACAGTTCTTAGCTGTCATAATCGTGATATCTTAGGCTTCGTACCGAGATACGATAATATCGATTTGAGCGTGCTCACACCCGTTCCGAATTGGCGTGAGCGCGATAACGATGTCCCGTGAATCGTCATAGATGACGTCATGACATGCGCCATCTTGCGATAACGCCGACCATGCGATACACTAATATCACCGTGAGCGCTGTCAAAAATGACACTTGTGCTGTTATGTTCTAATTCGTATCATAGTTTTAGCTAACTTTATAAATAGTGCTTCTGGCTAGAATCGCCACCTAATCAAATAAGAAGATGAAATTTGTGGTCTATACAAGTTTTTTATGGTGTAAATAGGTTTTAACATTGAGTGAGCACTGTTAGCGCGTTCACGAGCGTTCCGTATTGATGACAAAAATGACAGTTCTTAGCTGTCATAATCGCGATATCTAACTCGGAACGCAAACTATTGATGTGAGCGCTCACAGCGCTATTTTTCTAATTCGGAAAGTGGCCTTACTTGGAACGCAAATTATTGATGTGAGCGCTGACAGCGTTTTTTTCTAATTCGGAAAGTGGCCTGAAATAGTTACTGATATTCTCGATTTGAAGGGATTCACTCCCTAATATTTTATTATTCGACTATTCAAAAACTAACGCCAACTCTTTTGTGGGAGTTAGAAAGATTGAAAATTATTCTTGATTGTAAGCCACGAAGACGTCTCGTCGTCCGCTGATACAGGTGAGATTATAAACAAAAACTGTGACAAGCTTGGTTTGCTCTGTGAGTCTGCAGCAGTCTGCAGCAGTCTGCAGACACTGCAGGTTGTTAGGTAGCCTGAAGCATAGAATAGAATGGCTTTGAAGGCATTGCGCGATAGGAGTTGTGCGCTCGACACACTTTTGGAGCCACGAATTTAATTTAAACTGCCGTCTCTCGTACATTTTGCCGGCGCGGTTATTCCGTTTCGTGCTCAACGGTACCGATGATAAATTTTGTTCTATCACAAACTCCAATCACTTTGGTGAAATATAAGATCAATCGATTAGTAATATTTCTAAGTTTGCCGGGAATAACAGCCGTCTGACGTTTTATAATTTTGTCTACTAGCAACACCTTTTTGCCGATTCTGCCTTTTCCGGCTCTTGTGTCAAAGAAAGTAGGTGAATATGTTTGTAATTGCAAAAATCCACGAAAATCTCCTAAATTATATTATTTATCGATGTCGTAGTGACTAATATAAATGAAGAACATCATATATCACCAGTTTTAAACTATATTTTGTATACCAAACGTAAAACATAGCCTCCCGAGTTGACAAGTGTTACAACAAACAGGTTAAGTTCTGTAACTGAATTTTATCGTTTTAGGCTTGACCATGAAGCAAATAGTTGCGAATCAAAAAGTGAAGGTCCCTGAGGGGCTCACTGTACACGTGAAATCGCGGTTGGTGACAGTGAAAGGACCCCGCGGAGTGCTGAAGAGGAACTTCAAGCACTTGGCTGTTGACATTCGCATGGTGAACGCTCGAGTCCTGAAGGTAGAGAAATGGTTCGGCTCCAAGAAAGAGCTCGCCGCCGTCAGGACAGTCTGCTCGCACGTTGAGAACATGATCAAAGGTAATTGTTTACTTGTGTTGTTATTCTACTAACTTGTGTCATAACCTGAAATAAATTGGAGGTTAGTTTAGGAGTATAACTTTACAAAGGTCAAAGAAACCCGGCTTTCGAGAGGTAACAGTGTTATCAGTAGTTGCACCCCGAGTTTTGGGTTTGGTTTTAGTTCACAACTCAAGCTACGGGTTAGCTTTGATTTGTCAATATAGCTTTGAATATAGTACAACAATGACTTGTTTCAGTGGATTTACAACATCCTAAAGCACTCTTAGATGTTGATAGCCTACAGTAACTGAACTGAACTCACTGTACCTGTGAGTGAGACACTAGTTCAAAAGTACTTGATTACTTTTGGTCAGCATGGACTTGGTGTATGCTATATAATTTTATTGTGTCCATCAGTTTGAAAGTATGGCCTTTAATAGTGTCTATGTAAGCACTTTCTACTAGATAATATGGAAGCCAGAACTTGTTTAGGTTTTGAAACATACTGTTAATCTTTCATTTTAGGTAGGAATTGGATTAATGATTCTCTGGTAGACCTTCTTGACTGAGTTACAGAATTGCACTTATGCCTTACAATTTGCTCTCATAGTGTCAAAGTAACATTGCTCTCAGTACTAAATGTCTTAAAACCCACCACTAGACATTGCCTTTGAGTTGTTGTGTACTGATAATTTGGTGGTTTCCCTCTAAACCCAAAGTCCTTACTAGTGCTTCTAGTGAACACCACATTAAATTATTCTTTTATTGGCTCTTTTTCTGCAGTGTTTCTGGAAATTACCTATGTGAAGCCACATTTTATGCAATTCACATGCTGGTCAGAAACCACTAAACCATAGGTCACTTTCATAAATATTGTTAAAATCAAGAAAATTATTAGTTGTTGTAAGGATACCAACAAAGTCCAAATGCTAAGAACAGAGGGGCAATTCTCGAAATTGAACATTCACAGTCTGAGCTGTCTCAATCTGTCAAAAATACCCTGCGTCTCCATAACTTTTTGACATTTGTAATTATGAGGATTTGGCGTTCAGATAGTTAAAATAAAATAAAAACATATATTTGTCAATTAAAAAAATATGATAGACACTCATGAGTAACTAAATTAAATGTATAGGTACAAAATATTGATCCATCTCCCAAACTAGGCTTAGGCCTGTATTTTGGGAGTCAGTGTTCAGCCATGGGGTCGGTTAACAGAAGACAGCATTTTTTATTATAGCTTCATTACACCCGAGCATTTACTGAACTCACTTGCCACTATGGCCAAATGTACTTTACAAAACATTTGTTTTTGTTGCAAAGGCTGAGACCTTGCTTTCTTTTTTGTCTTTTATAAAGGACTTAGGTCATTAAGGCACACAAACTTTCATATAATTTGATGTAAAGTCACAAACACTCGGGAATTGATGCTACCTGAAGGTTGGTCATCCATTGTCGAAATACGAAGTTCACAAATATTAGGCCTTTAGAGTACGGTTTATTTAGCATAGAGGAGTCTCGCCATATAGTTTTTTTTTTTTTTCGGTAACTTCCATTAGTCATTTCTGGACTAATATAGTTGGCGTTTCAAGTACAAGGGCCATTACCCCTGCTGCTACCTCTTTATATCAGTTGACCTCTCTTAAACCGAGTAGCAGATTCACTATTGTCTAGCACAGCGTTTCCCAAACTATGGGTTGCAAGCGAATATTGGGTGGGCCTTGAAAAATTGGGAGAGGAAGGTTCTTCACTTGGATACGTCCAAGTGAAGAACTCATTGATTTATCAGAAGATACGAAATACTGGGCCTCAGTTGCTGACAACTATCCTTGCTTGGTGCCTCAAATTGAAGTTGAAGATAAAGCTATACGTAGCGAAAACAAAAAATAGGAAACAAATACATCCTTCTTTTTGCAATAACACTCCTTGGCCTTGTTATTAGTTATTTTCGATTCTTACTGATTTTCTTTTTCTTATTTGAACAGTCAGCTTGGGAACCACTGGTCTAGTAGTTTAACAGCCAGAGGATTTGGGTGGATAGCCAGAGGATTTGGGTGGATGGCCAGACGATCAGCATATTGTGTTTTGTTATTAGTAATTTCCTCAAGGATTATAGGAGTGTTGATAATAATAATTTCTTAATTCCGTGTGAACCATGGTGCAATGAAAATATTCCTCTAGATGGCGTTATGAGTTTTTTGGAGGCACATTATGTTACTTTTGCTGGCTACTCCTCATAGTTGGATGCCGTATGACCATATAGGTTTTAATAGAGAGTTGTACAGCAGGAGTTGTTGTCCAAAGATAGGACTGAGTTGGGACCCAGCAACCAATGGAAGTTTCTGTGTTTGGCGTTAAGTTGATCTCTTTTTTGTTTAATATGCGTTTTACAGGTGAGCCTTTTGTCCAGGAAAAAACTGAGATACTTAACACAATCTGTGTGAGGTAGATTTGTATCCCCAATGTTACTGTTGGCCACATAGTTGGCACACTATTTATCAAGGTTATTAATAATATCTGGATTAGTATGATAAGATCATGCAGTAACTAAAATATTTAATAGAGAATGGGAACGGAAAAACAAAAAAAAAGAGTTAAAATAACCTAATAGACAGTTTTAAGGTATGTTTGCAGAATGAGTGAGTGTGTTAGGTAGAGTGTGAGTGTGTGTGTTAGTCTGTGTGGATATAGAAGTGTGTGAGTCTGTGTATGTGTGGATATTGAAAATGAATATGTGATTGTTAAATTCAGCTTGTGAAAGTGACCTTAAATCAAACAGTAAATCTCTGTGTAAGTTTAGCCATGGCAAAATTATTACAGCAGTTTTTGCTGCTCTTAGTCATCCAATGGATTTCTGCATTCCAACCAAAATGTTTTTACTAAGTGAATGTGATGTGCCAATTACATACATACAAGGTTCCAATTACATATTTGGCCAAACCTTAAAACTTTTTATTTATGAACCATCCTTATTAGTGCCAGATTAAAACATACATTTTTAAGTGAAATAGGCAGATCAAAACATTAGGGACCAAGTTACTTTTGGCTCAGTCGAAACATTTCAATTGCAACAAAGATTGATGTAAAACATTTTTCAGAATAATGCCTATCAATTTTATAAACCTATTGAATTATTCATGTTTCAGGTGTGACCAAGGGATTCCAATACAAAATGCGCTCTGTATACGCCCATTTCCCCATCAACTGTGTCACCACTGAAGGCAACAGCATCATTGAAATCCGTAATTTCCTTGGTGAGAAATACATCAGGAGGGTAAAGATGGCACCTGGTGTGACCGTCGTCAACTCGCCCAAGCAGAAGGATGAACTCATCATCGAAGGAAACTCCTTGGAGGATGTGTCCAGCTCAGCTGCCCTGATCCAGCAATCAACCACAGTTAAAAACAAGGACATCAGAAAGTTCTTAGACGGTCTTTACGTGTCTGAGAAGACTACTGTTATTTTGGATGAGATATAAGGACATAAATAATTTTTAATTGATAATCTTTGTATTATTTTCAAACCATGCACTTTCGACCTTAGATAATGAATCTGCTATCAGTTCAATCCATGAGCTTGATCTTGTAATGCTGGATTTGTACAAAATATTCATACATTTTGATTCTAATCAGCTGATACAAGATCACAGATGATTGGCATCAGCTTAGCTATTCTGTAAAAATCTCACTGTGAAAGCATAGGTGTGTTGAGAGGTATTTTGTGGATTGGAAAAGAATAACACATACACATTGAAAAATATTCATATTCAGTATATTGACTTAGCAGAAGTGTCAGAAAAAAAAAACTAAGGTATAAAAAGAAAAGATTAAGAGAAAACCTCCTTTAACATCCTCCCTTTTTCTATAATCTTTATCGTTTAAGTCCCACCATTCCTGAAATTAGTTCCAGTCTTGGTTTATGCACAGGCTTGGTCAAAATATCCGCTCCAGAGCATAATACCAGATTCTCAAAATACCAGATTCGCAAAACACCAGATTCGCAAAATAACAGAAGTACAGTCTTTTACACAATAGGTACCTATGACTATAAAAAAATAAAAATGCTTTAACCCTTATTAAAACGCTGGGAGCTATACTTCCCACATCTCAGATTGAAGGAAATCGTGTTTTATTTTTATTTGCATAAACCTAATGCAATGTAATATTTATCTACGCAATCTTAACATTTCAGAGAACCTTTTTTAATGGCAACACTTTTCAGAGAATTATTACATGTCATGGTAAACACACGTCAAAGTCAGTTGATGTGATTTTGCCGCCGAAAAAGACCGTTATTTTTTAGTTTTTTGTGTAGTGCTGAAAAAAAATTAGGTAAGCAGATTTGAGTTTTAGCTATGTAAACTAGACTATATTACGGTTGTGTGAAACGTAAAAAATGCCCAGAATCTTTCGTTTATACCTTGGTAGAGTCGATTGAAATTGAGTCTCTAAGTGGGAAGATATCATCCCAGTGTTCGTTACTGCACACTACATTCGGAAATTCTGTAGAACCGGTGTGTCTAAAAAAACTTGGTATTTGCAACTTATTAGTTATTATTCGTTATTTCATGATCAACACTAAAAGGATAGTCTGATCAATGTGATAGAAACAGTCCCTAATACGTAATAAGTATAATTTCAAACTATATGAATAAAAAACTTCTATTATAATCATTTATTTTATTGATTACCCGAGTGCCGAAAAGTCCTCACCAATACAAGTAACTTGCCACTACAAATTCATATCTAGCTAGAGCTACTCAACTAAAAATGTATGGTGAAGTCATTCATTTTTCAATTTCCGATTTCTTCCAACTTGCATTGATGAGTACTTTTACCTCCTTTATTAAAAATCACGATCTATGTAATTTTTTAAGTTAAAATTTAATTCACAAGTGGAGCCAGGGCAACTGGCTGGTGTTTTAAAATATTGATGTCATACCGGAGACTGGGAGCTATAGTTCCCACCTTTCCAACTTTTTTACAAGAGAGAACAGACGACGGGATATATACTTCCCACCAAAAAAGGGTATTTCCCCCCCACTAACCCCTCTTTTGTGTGTATTTTTGAAATCTACGACCCAAAATTACCCAGGAATGCATCTTACTTTTTTGAAAACTCCTCCACAGGCTCGCGTTTGAATAAGGGTTAAATAAAGATCAATTAATCCATTAAAGATAAAAAAATATGCAGAAAGATGAAAAATAAAGAAAATTATTAATTGTTTTGTTTTTGTTTTGTTTTTTTTTTTTTAAAAAAACGTTGCCCCACACTAGGAATTACTCCTGTATTGTGGGTGCGTTTACAAACATTTAAATTCACATACACAAACAGCCAGACCCGGAACAACTACTCGTAGGTCATACAAATATTTGTTCCGTGCGGGAATCGAACCCGCTACACGCAGCACAGCAGTCAATCGCCTAACCACTGCGCCAACCGTGCTGTCCAAATAGATAATGATAGCGTTAACGATTTAATTTCAGTAGTTTAGAACGTTTAAGTTGAATGTAGTCCACATTTTTCCCATACAAACTTCGGGATTGTATTACTCCACTGTCCGACAATTTACATCAAAAATTAAACATGGTATAGTTTTGTCTTATTATTAATATTGTCTGTACGGAAACAGAATACTAAAATAAAAAGTCATTAATAAGTTAGGAGCCAACAAAGATTCGTTTTTCTTGCTAATTTAACCTAACTTTGGGCGTATTTAAGTAATAAAAGAAGTGTGAAATCTGAAAAACCAAGTCAGTACCGACAAAGCTCAAATATCGAAAAGTTCAATAAACTTTATTGGTCATTGATTTATGCAGTGGCTTTTTCATAAAACCCGATCTTCCGAAGGACTGTTATTAATTTTTTACGCGCCTGTTGTACTATAAATTATCCTGCATCTCACTCAATAATATTGTGCGTATAAACTAGCTTTTAACTGCTCATTACTGATACTACCTCTGTTGGACACGATGCCTGGTGAGACAACGTGCTTTTTAGCCAGGCCCATCAGTGAGTTCGAACCCGCGACTAGGTTCCCCTTAAATGCTTTGAGCTCAAACACAGAGAAGTAACTTTTTTTTGTTTTAACCATTATTGTTGATGAGCTCAAATACGGAGAGGTAACTTTTTGTTTTAACTATTATTGTTGACTAGCTTCTGCTCGCGACTTCGTTCCCGTCAAATTTCTTGCTACCCCGACCCACCCCGTCGCTTCGAATCGACTGCCCGTGCGAGTACTTCGTATTCGTGACTTTTTTCTCTTTGTTCAGCTCCTGAGGGTTTTAGCGTGATGTTATATCCTCGATAAATGGGCTATCCAACACTAAAAGAATATTTCAATTTGAACCAGTAGTTCCTGAGATTAGTGCGTTCATCCAAACAAACAAACAAACAAACTCTTCAACTTTATAATATATAATATATACAGTATAGATTAGGTAAATATCGAGACGAAACTGTTGAAATTGTGTTCGTAAATTAAATTTTGTTTGTTACTGTACAAAATCTGTTATTTTGCGAATCTGGTATTTTGCGAATCTGGTGTTTTGCGAATCTGGTATTTTGAGAATCTGGTATTATGCTCTGGAGCGAAAATATCTGCACACTGATATTCTGTAAGTACATACTTAACTTGAAGTTCTTTTCCAGTAACTAATTCCCTAACATAAAAATGTCTAATGGAAATGTGCTTTGTTCGACGATGTAGCTCTGGGTTTTGTGAAAGCTTTATAGCAGCCTCGTTGTCAACTTGTAACGTAGGGACTTCTATCAAAATAGTAATTTCATTGAAAAGTCTCTTCAGCCAAACAATCTCACGAGCCGCTTCACTAGCTGCAACAAGTTCTGCTTCGGTACTCAAGATAGCTACAGAAGTCTGTTTACGACTTGCCCAGGAGATTACGCCTCCTGCATACATGCACAAGATTCCAGAAGTAGAGCGTCCTGTATCATAATCTCCACCATGATCAGAATCACTAAAGCATTCTAAGATTCCAATTTTGTGTCCTTTTTTGTATACAATTGCTGTATCTAGGGTTCCCTGAATGTAACGAAGTATGCGTTTAACCTTGTTAACATCTTTTGAAGAGGGATTTGTAAGGTTTCTGGATACGACACTAATAGCGTATGATATGTCCGGTCTAGTACCTGTCATTAAATAAGTTAGCGCACCAACGGCTTCACGATAAGGAAATTTAATCTCATCCTCCTTTACTGAGCTTGGTTGTGCTTCTTTGATGATTGGAGTACTAACGGCTTTACACTCACTCATTCCAAAGCGTTCCAGTAGCCTTTTAGCATAATGTTTTTGAGAGACATTGATGGAACCATCATTGTTGTTGAAGATTTCCAAACCCAAAAAGTAAGTGGCTGGTTTTGTAGTTATCTTGAACTTCCGTTTCAATTCTGCCAATAACTTTTCAGATTCCTTTGGGTTTGTTGAAGCTACTAGACCATCATCAACATAGAGTCCAAGAATGATCTTGTTGTTTAGTCGGTTTCTAATGAACAAACATGGATCTGTGTCACATTGTTTGAATCCTAAAACTTTCAAATAATCAACAATACATTTATTCCAACATGTTGGAGCTTGTTTGAGACCATATAAACTTCTCTTCAACTTACATACTTTAGTCGTATTAACAATGTATCCTTCTGGCTGATTCATATAGATATCTTCATCTAATGAACCATTCAAAAATGCAGTTGCTACATCAAACTGTCTGAGGGTTAATCCTTCATTTGCAGCGATGCTAAGAATCGATCTTATTGTGGCCATTCTAGCAACAGGACTAAATGTATCACTATAATCAACTCCTTTCTTTTGTATGTAGCCTCTAGCTACTAATCTAGCCTTATATTTGGCAAGGCTTCCATCAGCATTAGTTTTTACTTTGAAGACCCACTTACAAGAAATCAGTTTTCTGTCTTTTGGTCTATCCACCAAAATCCAAGTTTTATTCTCTTGTAGAGATTTTAGTTCGCTTTCCATTGCTTTTAACCATTCCGCTTTCTGAGGACTTTTTATTGCTTCTTTGTATGATTTGGGTTCATCAAAATCACTAACAATATTATACATAAGTAATAAAATCTTCAAATCGTTGTGGTGGTCGCAATGTCGATCTATCTCTTAGTATCCGAGTCACTGAATTTTCATGTTCGTCACTATCATCATCTGAATGAACTTCTGATGATTCAGGCGTAATATAGGACTCATTAGATTCTTCTTCATTTCCACTAGGTTCATCCGACATTGTAGGCAAATTGGGAATTGTTTCTTTAAAACTCGCAGCATCATTCAATGTTTGCGGCACATCTGAAATAGTTGCGTCTTGTAAAATATCCTCCCTTGCATGTAACATTGGATGATTTTCTCTAGTTTTAGGAAAATGAACCTCCATCTCAACCATTTGGACTTTCAGAGACATCCGACTCCAATCCAATTGATCTGATGACTGACTCGTTAAATATTAGATACGTCTCTTGACCGTGTCAATGTCGGATTCGAATTACTATCTAATCTCAGTAACCGATAACCGTCATCACCATCATAACCAATGAGAATACATTTTTGAGCTTTTCTGGACATTTTCGTTCTCTTTTCTTTTGGAACATGAGCATAACATTCAGTGCCAATGATTCTCAAATGTTTGATTGAGGGCTTCTTTGTAAACCACAACTCAAATGGTGATTTTCCTTCTATAGAAGTCGGTCCAGTTCGGTTCAGAATATAAGCAGCTGTGTTGACAAGCTCAGACCAACAGGAGAGCGGAAGTTTTTCGTGAGCGTGCATCATAGTACGTGCAGCTTCTACCAAAGTTCTGTTTTCTCTCTCACTACAACCGTTTTGTTCAGGTGTATAAGGCATTGTCAAACGGTGTTATGCCATGATCAGTCAAGATCTTCTTCACAGCTTCATTTTGGAATTCTCCTCCATTATCGCTGAGAATTGTCTTTATAATATGACCAGTAGTCTTTGTCTCGTTTATCATGTCTACAAGTTTATTCTTCACTTCAGACTTGTGCTTGATGAAGTAAACATGACGATACTTAGGTACTGAATCATCTTTAAATAATACAAAATAACGAAATTTTTTGAATGAATTGGGGAATGGACCACATACATCTGTGTGAATGATCTCTCCTGGTGCTTTAGCTCGCTCTCTTGTTCCAAATTTATATCTATGTGTTTTACCGTATACACATCCTGTACATAATTCAGAATCGAGTTTTACTTTGATACCAAGTTCCTTTTCAATCAATTGTTTCACGTGTCTTTTATTCTGGTGAGCGAATCTTTCGTGATAGAGTTGTAAAATATTTTTTGTTGACAGTGAGTTCAATTCAGGAGATGAATTTTTATCAGTCTTTACATTTAATTTGTATAGTCCTCCATTCTTGACTCTTGTGCCAATTAAATTTATTTTTCCATCAACTACCAATTGACAATATTCTCTTTCAGATGTGAAGACACTTTTCTCAAGTTTATCTTGAGCAGCAAGTACGGAAAATAAGTTTTTCTTTATTGCTGGAACATACATCACACAGTCTAATGTTTTGTGTCTGACCTCGAACGTTAGCTATCAAATCAACTACTTATACCCTTACCAATAGCTTGAATTGTTGAGCCATTTGCAGTTGTTACTGTTTGATTATTGCTGAAATGTTGAAAGCTGGAAAATATGTCGTTTCGACAGGTGACATGACTTGTAGCACCATTGTCAACAAACCAACTGTCAAGATCTTCTTCAATATAATTTACAACCTCATTTGTATCAACTTCCATTAATGATATGGTCAGATTAGTATTGTTAGCTTGACTTGTCGATGGTCCAGGTGTTTTAGGAGGTTTCCCGTCCGATATCCACTTGCGACATTTTTTAACTTTGTGTCCATGTAGCCCGCAATATCCACACTTTTTCTTTTTCAGATACTTATTTTGCACAACTAGAGCTTGTGCTTCAGTATTACCTTCTTTGGTCAAAAGTGAACTTTCGTAAGCACATACTTGTGCTGTCAGATTGTCTATATTTCGATCTTTTCTTGACATCAACATCCAACTGGACTTGAAAGAAAAGTAGTTCTCGTCGGGTAAAGTTTACAAGACCTTACAGGTTAATAATATTTCTGGAAGGTCATATTTCGTTTCACCTTTTTGAAGTTCCACTTTCAATTCATGCCATATATTTTTCAGTTTGGATATATGCATTGACATGTCATGTGAGGGATCTTTTTTATAGCCAAAGAAACTGTAGCATAGTGAATAGCTTTTGTCTTCTGATGTTCCATTGAACAAAATGTGCAATTCATCCCAAACCTGTTTGGCGGTTGAGAATCTCATGACCTTCTGTAAAGTGGCATCCGACATGTTAGCCATCAAAATAAGCATCGCCGTACTATCTTTCTTATGAAATTCTTCTAAAGATTTTTCATAATTTGCTTTAACGGCTGCAGTTGCTGTAGTAGCTGGTTGTTTAGGTTCTATATGTGTTCCATTTATAGCATCCAACCCGCCAGGAGTACCCCTTAAAAGCAATAGAACTTTGCAGCGCCATGTTGACCATTTTTCTTTACCTTCTACGACCGATATCTATCTTGCAACTCGTAGATGAAGTCGCCATTTTGACAGGCCTCCGCTAGAATTTATTTGAAAAATTTATTTTTGCAAATTATTTACTAAAAATCTCACTTGATATATTATTAATCAATCGTTTCCAACGTAATAAGGTGAACCTAGTCCAAATTTTTCCCATACAAACTTCGGGAGTGTATTACTCCACTGGTCGACAATGTACATCAAAAATTAAACATGGTATGGTTTCGTCTTATTATTAATATTGTCTGTACGGAAACAGAATACTAAAATAAAAAGCCATTAAAAAGTTAGGAGCCAACAAAGATTCGTTTTTCTTGCTAATTTAACCTAACTTTGGGCGTGTATAAGTAATAAAAGAAGTGTAAAATCTGAAAAACCAAGTCGGTACAAGTTACGGTAAAAGTTCAGTAAACTTTATCGGTCATTGATTTATGCAGTGGTTTTTTCATAAAACCCGATCTTCCGAAGGACTGTTCTTAATTTTTTACGCGCCTGTTGTACTATAAATGATACTGCATCTCACACAATAATGTTGTGCGTGTAAACTAGCGTCTAACTGCTCATCACTGATACTACCTCTGTCGGACACGATTCCTGGTGAGACAGCGTGCTTTTTAGCCAGGCCCACCAGTGAGTTCGAGCTCGTGACTAGGTTCCCCTTAAGAGAAAACCTCCTATAACAAGGTGTTTTTGGCGGGATCGCGTTGGAACATGTCGCACGAATTTTCATTTTCATGGAATTTAGTGAAATAGCAAATTAAATTGTATAATTTTGATAGTGAATTATTCAATTTAGTTACGTGTGAGTGCACAAGTGTAGTGAAGGTGAAAATAAGTGACTAACGTGGACTTTTCGTGTTCCCCCCAAAAACTCCTATTAGGTTGTTGTAAAGTTACTTCGCTTTACAATAACTTTGACTTGACTGACTAAAGACGACTATGACTGTTTTGTAACTTCGTGCCCGATATCGGGCCATTTACTTGATCTAAAAGAAAAATTACTTGATACTGGCTAAATGCACAAACCGTGTGAAGCCAAAATGAAAAAAAAAAAAAAAACAAGGTGAAGTGAGCTGTCATTGTATCTGATGCTAGAAATTGACAATATTGACAGCTCACTTCACCTTGATTTTCACAGAATAGCACCATAAATCCGAATTGCATGATTACTAATTCGTCATGTATGCGACTGGCCTGTCTGTTATTTTACGGTATAAGTTGGGATTACACTTCAACATCCCAGTGGCTTATAATAGGGTTTAAAATAAATGCAGTATATAATTGCCACGAGGTCACAAAATGATCACTAGTAAAACAGCTCAGTAGTCGCAAGCGCTACTGCTGAGCAAGGGCCAAGGTTCGATTCCCAGGTCGGTCAAAGTTATTGGGTTTTGCCATGAAGAATTTCTCGGCTGGAGTCCCTATCATTACGTGTCCGTTTCAATGGCGCGGCCACGACGATATTTTAAAAAAAAATCTACCAAGATGTTTAAAAAAATCCTAAAATTTGATTCCCAAAACCATTTTGTCAAAGTTATGGTTAAAAAGTTGATCAAGGGTTTGTACGTGGCCGCGCCATTGAAACGCGGAGAGCCGCGCGGCCACGGAGATCTGTTAAAATTAAACGTTGCAGAACCCTGAAATTTAGGTAAATGATAGATTGAATTTGTAAAAATATAGAAAAAAGTCCTAGGTTTATATTTTAGGAGCTGCAAGACTATAAATCCCATGGCCGCGCCATTGAAACGGTGAAAAACACGATATCGCCGATATCTCGTTGAAAAAACATTGCTGACGTCTGAAGTTTTTTGTAAAACCTAGATTTGAATTTGCCGAAATTAGTAAAAATACAACAAAAAATCCTAGGTTTATATTTCAGGAGCTGTAAGGCTAAAACCCCATGGCCGCGCCATCGAAACGGTGAAAATCACGTTATCGCCGATATCATTCCAAACCCCCTGCGAAGACATTTTTCGTTGGTTATACAAAAAAAATCAGCTGTTCCATACATTTTGACCGCGTAGGTATTGCTCTTTTCAATGAAACAGCTGATTTTTTTTACTCGATAACCGACGGGGCGTCTAGAATGTTATACTGAATTCATGGTTTCATGTTGTTGTTGTTTACAAAAAAATCTCCCTACTACTACTACTTTCTTCGATAGATAATCACGGCTTATTTCAACGCAATACCGTATTACAGCTCCTGAAATATAAACCTAAGATTTTTTGTTGTATTTTTACTAATTTTGACAAATTCAAACCTAGATTTTACAAAAAACTTCAGACCTCTGCGATGCTTTTTCAGCGAGATATCGGCGATAACGTGATTGTCACCGTTTCGATGGCGCGGCCATGGGGTAGTAACCTTACTGCTCCTGAAATATAAACCTAGGATTTTTCATTGTATTTTTACTAATTTCGACAAATTCAAATCTAGGTTTTACAAAAACTTCAGACGTCTGCAATGTTTTTTCAACGAGATTTCGGCGATATCGTGTTTTTCACCGTTTCAATGGCGCGGCCATGGGGTAGTCTTGCAGCTCCTAAAATATAAACCTAGGATTTTTTTCTATATTTTTACAATTTTTTTACAAATTCAATCTATCATTTACTTAAATTTCAGGTCTCTGCAACGCTTAGTTTTAAAGATCTCCGTGGCCGCGCGGCTCTCCGCGTTTCAATGGCGCGGCCACGTTCAAACCCTTCTTTATAACTTTGACAAATTTTATGGTTTTGGGAATCAACTTTTAAAATTTTTACAAAATCTTGGTAGATTTATTTTTTTGAAATTACGCCGTGGCCGCGCCATTGAAACGGTGAAAAACACGTTATCACCGATATCTCGCTGAAAAAGCATCGCAGACGTTTGAAATTTTTTGTAAAACCCAGATTTGAATTTTTCAAAATTAGTAAAAATACAATGAAAAATCCTAGGTTTATATTTCAGGACCAGTAAGATTAAAACCACATGGCTGCGCCATTGAAACGGTGAAAAATACATTATACATATCTCACTGAAAAAGCATCATAGAGGTCTGAAGTTTTTTGTAAAACCTAGATTATGATTTGTCAAATCATTAAAAAATACACCAATAAATCCTAGGTTTTTATTTCAGGCCATTGAAACGGACACGACAAGGTACGTACTCCCCGATCCACAGGGTAAGCAGTATATCAAATATGACAACTCGAGTTTCATTTGCTTACCTTAAATCTTTAAGAGACCGTATACGAAATTTTGTCGATTTCTCTTATTTAGGTACCGTTCTTGATTTTTAAGACGTACTTTTAAAGTCGAAATACTGCATTTCCATAAGTTTTAATGCACGGCACGAAATATCGTTTCAATTATTACCTACCTCTGAATTTGTTTCACTATCAAAATCATAGATATAAGAAAGGAGATATGCCCAGTAGTTGAAAATGTATCGGAACCCAGTGTCTCCAATTGCTCTCCACTACCGCGCCACAACTACATATGCAATTTAGTAAAACCAATAGATACGAAGTCGCGCACACACTCGCAATTAATAAATCAGAACGTACTACACAGTCAATAACAGACCTTAACTCTAGAAGAGTTAAGGTCTGTTATTGACAGCACGATATATTGATTGCACAGCGTGCATTTAACGTGCACCGTACAACTCACTCACACACAAACAATGGTCGCTACCGTTGTGCTGTACAAAAGTAATTTATTTTACATATACGCTAGTGATTGACTAAATCGGAAAGTTGTCGATACTTCTATATAATATTGTTCAGACGCCAGCAGCTAGCTACCCCAAACTATCAAATTTTCCCAACTGAACATGTACCTTATTCATTTGTGATAAAGTTTGAAATCTATCAAAGAAATTTGACAGATTGGAGTAGCTTGATGTGCTGGCGTCTGTACTAAATTTTTTTTGGGGTCCTGAAAATAAAATAAATGAAAAACGATAAGTCCACAAATGATATAGTATAATAAAAATAAACAAAAAATATACGATAATTCAAACCCAATAACACTCCACCGACATTACCTGAAATTGTATTTACTTAATTTACGACTGTCGTTTACGCATTTCTCTACTACGCTGTAAAATAATCAAAATGAGTAAAAAACATTAATTCACATCCATCTAGCAATAAATTTATACGCGAATCTACATTGTGGTCGTGTGTCGTCGATAGCCTACGTTAGTGCATCTGTACAAGCACATCACTAGGTCGACGCAAGACACAACGGGCGTACTACGCAATGCATCCGCATAGGTACTTTATCGTTTTTTGATTTTTACATTGCTTGTCCAGTCACTTAGTGACAAATATTTAGGTAGTGGTTAAGGAGCAATGTATCCCGTACAAAAATAATACAGTCGCTGTGATATTTAAAAACAAAAATAACATAGTAAAAGCACAAAATATTTTTCAATTCGTTGTGTTTCATGATATTAATTAACTTGATATTAATTAAATTAATATTAATTATTAACACTTATATAGGTATTAAAATACTTGTACTTACAAATGGTAAGTGATTCCATGATTCACAAAGTTTTTGTTTTGGCTTCGGTTTTTACAAGAAACCACTGAACAACATGGCATTCTTATATTTTATCAAGACAACAGTCGAAAGCACACTAGTTCGCGGAAACGGCCATTTGCATAAGGAATCATTTTGATCATGGCGCGCGGACACAGACACGCCCCCTTGCCACTTCTCCTGCTTTTTATATTTCTATGGTCAAAATCAATGTGATCTTTATTCTCGTTGCAGGTTTATTTCGGGTTGCTTCGACGAACACATATTGTTCGCAAGTGGCCACGAGTGTTCTAAGCCCGCAGACTGACGCGCTCAGCAGCACCATATCGTCGGCGTAGCTTATGTTATTAACACACACTCCATCAATATCACACCCGACATGCATGCTGCTAAGCGCTTTAATCAGATCAGTCACGTTTAGGTTGAATAGCGTAGGCAAGCATACCCCCCTGCCTCACCAGACTTGGTGCTGGTAATGTCAAATATGTAACTGTGTGTGTACACTTAATAACAATCTGAATAATTTTGAAGGTTATTGCTAATCCATGGCGCATACCTATGCTCGAGAAATTTTTACTCAACGACGTAAATAAATAACGCAATGAATGTTGTTGAACTGTCAAAAATAAAGCGATTCCTACTGTTAGTGTGTTACGGAATTACCTGCAGGGTGGTGCCATTTGGTGTGTGAATGAACGCGGTTTTTGTGTTTCCATTTGAGAATTATAAATAAATGTTGTCTTCATTCTTAGAACTACGTGGAAAGCTAAGGTCTACTACAATAAAAACAATAATCGATTTTCAACGTAAATAATTTTATTCAAACTATTCTATTGAACATCACTAACTCATAAACATTGTACATCTGCAAATATGGATGTGGATTAAAATGTTAAACTACACATTAAAAAGACATTATACACGTAATTTGCACAAACTCAATTTATTATTAAATAAAATACCTACTTATAAATGATAAAATAAATAGCTTTAAAAGTAAACCATTTTCGTGACTATGGTGTTAATACATTGATATAGAATCTTAAAAATAAATTAAAATATCTATAATTATTATTATTTACAATACACAACAAAATCATAAAAAGGAATCACGACAAACGGCAGTGAATATAACTTTGTGTAAAATAGTGCTTGGCCAATAATGCTAATATAAACAGTGTCAAACCTCTTTGGTGGATTTAACAATTTATAAGTACTAATACACCAATTATGTTTGTCGTAATGCCTTTCTTGTGTCAAAGTTTTAAATATTCCGTAATAATCGTCATTAGCATGTCATGTATGAGTTAATTAATACTTTAACATTTGCATTATATTTGAATCATATTTAATAAAATATTTAAGTACCATTGTTTTTAAAATTTAACAGTATATGCGTCATATTGTTTATGCTAATACATAATACTCAGGGGTAATCATTACTTTGTTACTGGGGACATAATAATTAGAAATACATACGCCATGACGTAACAACAAGTATATTGCAACTGAGCTTTACATGCTCGCTTCTAGTGCCATATTTGCAGATGAGCATCAATTATTCCGTAAGAAAATAAAATTCTCAATAAATAAATGTCAAACACTATTTAAATCGGTGAGACATTTCACACCTTATAACACAATTGCTTTCTATAAAAATGATCAACAAACAACTTTGCACCTCGCCTAAAATGTCAAGGAGGACAACGGTGTGCAGAAATGTCATGAGATTCAATGGTTACGATACGATATAGGTTGCCGCTTGAGCAAATAATCCTGATTATGTACGTCTTACACTAGCCATGCGTGAGGTGGGTCCAACTACACAGCGTAACTATATCATAACTAGTAGGTATACATTTTATATAGCGGGTCAACATCACCTGTGCACGTGATTCATTTCATACGAACAATCCACTATCTGAATAATGTAATTCTAATAAACTCTTAAAACTGACGAAAATTCAAAATGTATCTAGCAACCTGAGTAAATTAACATGTATAATACCATTTTAAAAGGTTTTTAAATATACAATAAATTTACAGTTAATTGAAGCACAATTAGTGGGCTTTGTCAAATAATTAAAATAATAATTCGATATAAAACTTGCATTCGACGACACGTCCTCGTTAATAGATTTGCACGATAAACATAAGCGTAAGTATAGTGAACAACAGTGAATGCTATTAATAGCGAGTTCTTGGTCAACAATTTTATCCACATGTGACAATTTACATTAATTTTAGAAATAATCTCTTTAACGCTAAATTAACTCCGATATGGTCTATCTATGAAGCGGTGATAGAAGAAAGTCTGATCGTAATTCTAAAAAGACGCGAAAATCGCACGCTTAGCGCGCATATAACATGGCAGCGACGCGGGACGCTCTACTGTTTATTGCTGTCGGGAGGAGTCGCGCGGTCGCGGGACTTGGTAAAAAATATCGGAGCCGCACCTTCGTACGTAATGATGGCGAGTGGACTCGAGGCACTATGATAGGTACTAAATAGGTAGTACGTGGCTGCGGGGCTCGGGCGCTGCGCTACGGCACGCGCGTGCTACGGCATGCTACGTCACGCGCGCGCTACGGCACGCACGCGCTACGGCACGCACGCGCTACGGCACGCACGCGCTACGGCTCGCGCACGCTACAGCGGGCGCACGCTACAGCGGCTCGCGGCGCGGCACCCATACGCTGGGCCCGCTCTCCGTCGTGATGACGGCCTTCACCTTCGCGTAGATCTCCTCCGGCGTGTCGCCCGTCACCACAGCTGGGGACACACCAAAAATGTATTGCACGTTCTATGCTAACCCCTGGTACGGACGAGCGATTTTTTATCGCGCATTCGATTTTCAACTCTCGGTCTTAAGCCGAGCATTGACGATCCAACAGAGTGCATCCCAGTGAGTCAAAAAATACAATGTTATGGACGCTATCGCATTTTTAAATCACTCAAATTTAGGTATCTGAGTCGCAACACAACGACATTACGCCGCACATACTAATTGAAACCGCTATGCACTCTATTTTATACATTACTTGACTAATCTTCGTACTAATGGTGTATTTTTTTTAAATTTTACTAGACTTGATGAGTAAAGATAGAGATTTTATTGCATTTGGTTAAGTATTATTTTCTGCATGATCATCGTTATTTTTGAAATTACGTAAAATTTGTAGGTACAAATAGTGATCAAGCCATAAATAATTGTTCTTGACGCCGGGCAAGTGCGAGTAGGACTTGCGCTCTGAGGGCTGACAATAAAATACTATAAATATTATTTTTGGAGTATGATGATGATCCTGGAGATCTGGAATCCTTGTATACAGGTTTTAGTGCCCGTACCAAATGGCAGTCCACACCGTACATGGATACTTTTATTGTTTCTAGAGCAGTCACAAGAACTCTGAACTCGATGACGCCAAAGCCTGAACAGACTATCCACCCGACACAACCAGATAATGATCAGTCCCAGTGTACAGATACAGTAAAGAGTAAAGTGACAGTAACTTTACTCTTTCATTTTTATTTATTTAATAACCATTTCATCCACAATCACAAAGTTGATCATACCTTCTACTATCTTGCCTTTCCCACGTATATCTATGTACCTTTCTATGATTAAACAGTGTTCATAACAGACAAATTCTACTCTACACCTATCTCTAGCAAACTCATCCCGTTCTCATTCACTCTGTCATCCCCAAAGGCACCTAATACTTTTTCGTCCCCATTCCTCTTCACATCAACTCAACCATTATAGTCGCCCAGCGAAACAATCTTCTCTTTTGAACTACATCCATTCACTAAATCCCTTATTTCTTTCTTCTTATTATTTTAAATTAATGTCTTATCATTTTGTAGTTAAAATAATATGCAGTTGATCTAACTATACTGGTTCCTAATATATCCCATAAAGTTTTATTTTCTGAAATTATTGTTGTGGTGAAAAAGTATACGTGTGAACATTTAGTTTGTGGGTATACAATTTTTTTGGTGCTATTGCCTGATATTATGATCGCCTGATATTATGATTCCTATTAATATCATATTTGATACTATAAAAAAAGTCTCGGCTCTAAGCAGTGCGTTGAAAATCCAGCATCCAAAAAAAAATAGACGCGTTAGAAAATCGCCTGTGGGAAAGAGGGCTAAAATAATATGGCGTAACAATTTGTGACATAATTGTCGCAGCTGTAGTCGTCTAACATCTGTAACTAAGGTGACATAATTAATAAAATACTAACCGGTGAAATATTCGGCGAATTCCTGTTCCATTTTTAGCGCACGTTCGTAAGTTTTCTTCGCTTGTTCTTCAGTCATTCGCTTATTCATTTCCCTGTTAAAATGATTGAAAAATTTATTTAAAAATGTCACAAAATATAGTACTTGTGGCACCGAAATAAATATTTGTTGTATACTTACATTATAGACTCTATGCTCTTTGGTTTTATAAATATGGCAATAGGGTAAAGTTGAGCTACTTGTAATCTCTTGATTGCATTGCCGCTCACATCCAAAATGCAATGTTTGCCCTGCAATGCATGAATAGATTAGCAATATATATGTGAAATGAAGTGTAAAATCTTAACGTTTAATACATACATGACATTGTATAGCTTTAGGGCATAGTTTAATATGAGTTCATTCTCTAACAAGGAAAAGCTTTTTCTCTCATTTATCAGTCACAACAAAACTGTGGTTACCGAACCATTCTAGCCGCTCGACCCAATTCCCGTAGTAAAAATCTGAAGATAGCTTCCGAAACGCCTAGTTCGGGATCGTTTAATCAGTCGTACATATTAGCGTGAATTTACGGATATTTTGAAACCTTTGTTGTTTACACTAAGTAGAAACTGCTCCGTTGCCAGCACCCACAAAGTTCCGCTGGCTTATAAACCCCCAATGTGAAAATTATATTTTCCTATTTATTAGTTATGTACAATAGCGGTGGATCATTTTTCACGTTTATATCTTATGCAATAAGGTTGAAAAGTGGTCGACCGCCAGTGTCTGCGATGGTATATGTGGTCAGGTCAACTCAATCAGGTCAAGTACTCGCAACCGGCGTGCGTATATTAGCGCATGTATGGCCGAAACAAAAGGGGTATGCAAAGATCATAGCCGGTGGAGTTCCGTAGTTTCATACTACCCCCATGTGTAAAAGGCTTGGGTTTATATACGTAAGTATGTAGTTACGTACCTTCTCTGCGACTTCCCTTACTGAAGCGACGGATGTGCCGTACAAGTTGTCGTTGTACTGTCCCGCCTCAATGAATAGGTGGTTCTGTATGTCGCGCTCCATCTGCTCGCGACTCGCTACAAAGTGGTAGTCGCGACCGTCCACCTCGTAGTCGCGTCGCGGGCGGGTCGTGTCTGCAACAATAGTATAGTGTATTAGGACATTTCTAAGGTGTTGAAAGACGACACGAGATGGTTAGTATCCAATAGCAGGTATTCAGCATAATAAGCCTATACCGTTCCCACAGATGGGACACACGCCTGCTCTCTGTGAGAGACTGGGCCCGCGTGATGGAATTTTTCATTCTAGGTCGTGCCGGTTTCCTCACGATTTTTTCATTCACCGTTACGAGAGCAGTGGTGATGAAATTAAATACACTAAGCAAAGTGAGTGTCTGTTTTCGAGCCCACAATCTACTTGCACTGTGTATTCTGTACAAATCTTGCGGCCAACGACGCCGACAAATTACTTAAATGACAAAAATAGTCAACAAATAGTCTGATGATAGTGACAAAAGTAGTCAAAAAATTCAATGAAAGACCCTATATGCAGTAGTAATAAGGGTGGTATTCGTATATGTTTCGCTTACAAATCGACTGGCCTGATGAATTTGAACTTGGATGTACAATGAGCTGTCTGCAGTAGGCCTGATTCGAAAGCAACCAAGGACTACTACTGTTGGATCCAGTGATATGAGACAACAATGTTATAAAGATACTCACGAGGTACGCAGCTGCCGAATTTCTCAGGGAACTCAGATATTAGATCATCGTTTATTCTATCCTTGAGAGGGCCCAGGATTATCACGGGTCGCGTGTAAGTTATGGTCAACTGTTGAACGGTTTCATATGATAGCACCGTTTCATCTTGACCTGTAAAAATAACATTTTAGTATACAAATCAAACATATTTCGTTCATTTTCTACCTCCTCGGAGAAGACAGTCAAAGTGCCCATCTATGTGCGTTGATTTGATCTTTACTTTGTTAAATTACAGGACATGTCTCTCCATTATTCTACAACCTTAAATCCAGCTCAAATTATAGTTAAGTCGCTTAGATTCGTGTAACCATAACCATTTAAATGTGTACACAATATCATTCGTGCGATTTGTGCCGATATCAAGGTAACGTATTACGTGCAAAACTTGTGCTGGAAAATCAATTTATGTTCATATCAAAACACAATGAACACATTTATGCAACGAAATCTATAGAAAACTTCATCTTATGGACACACAAAAGTTCAATAGTCTATTTTTGATAGAACATAACATTCTATATTCTTTATGAGAGTATTAAGTATCTATCTAAACCTAATTCTTTATTTATGAGAAGCAAAAACCTATTAATAAAATGTATAAATATAATAAAACTGTGTTGTCGGTATTGTTTTGACTTACTTAGCGAGAAGGTATGGAATACACCTGCCTGCTACGCAAGATATAATTCTGGAATAAAAGTACAGTTCGACACAAGAAATAATCATTCATCATGGCCTTTATACATTCATTTGGCAATTTTGTACGAAAATCGTATAAAACTATGAGAATTATCGAAATATTTCTTGGATATCGAATTGCTTTCTTCTAAATTACTCTAAACAACATGAATCTGTTTACTACCAGCCAAGATTAAATAAAAACCTCATTGTCTTGCCAACATGTTTCAAGGTATGATTTATTTAATTCTGGCTCAATAATTATGCCCATCAATTTCATCTTGAACGGAAGTATAATAATAAGCAAATGTACACATTTGAGTACAACAATTATATGTATGTCAGCGACGAGCTAAGCTAATAAAATAATTACAGCATCCCTACACATCTGAAGCGATAAAAACTATCTCTAAAAGAAACCAGCACAGCGTAGTTTTGAAAACGAAAACAAGCTCTTATGAGAATGTCGTGAGATCGAGAGTACATCTGAAACATGCCAGTGACGTAGTGTGTAGTGTAAACTAAAGGCAAAGCGCGTATAACTGTGCGAACATGCGTGGCGCCTGAAGCATCAGCTAGTGTGACAGAGGCGGCTCTTGTGTCCTCGTGTGCTTCCAGTGGCCCCACACTCCCTCCACAACCAACTAGCTAACAATCGAGGCTCGAACAGCAGTCCGTACGCTCCGGACGAGTGAACCAGTGTGTGACGGCGCAGTAGCCGCCAACTAGTGAGCCCGGCGTGATTCAACAATTTAGAAACAATGATCCAAACACTTTCGTGAGCTCGATGGTATAATATTTTCGAGTGCGGAGAGGCTATTAGAGTAATCGCGTTGTATGAATTAAAAACAACTGAACATAAAGAAAGTATGACAAATAATAAAAAAAAACTGGAGTGTTATTGAAATGAAAACTACATTTCTAATTGATGATCATAACCAGAATGCGGGAGGTAAGGTATCGGCTACGGCACTCGCAAGCTACGCCTCACTCCCAAAACTTACTCTCGTCCTCGAGATAAATGAGCGTTATCTCCTCCATCATGGGAAGTTCCACTCGGTACAAGATTTCCCCTACACGTAGAAAAATTAACGTTACATATATTTATAATAAACGCAGCAATATGCGTCCGTACAGTGGTACGGGACCAGGGATGGGGAACCTCCGTTCGGGGCAGAATGATCGACAGGTATGTACGACATCACTCCCTAGCATGGTTGTATAGCAGAACTCTACAAGTTCGTGAATAGCGGTTGGGAAAATAAATAGCAAATAATAAAAATTCGTCTCATTGACGGGATGATAGTAGGATGTACTGTTGGCTTCGGTTAGGCAACTAGAAGCACGGGACGGCGGCCGACGTGTCTCAAACCAACCCGTGTGCTCGCTGCGACCACTTTGAATTATCAACATTAACTACTTGTGGAACACCAAATCGTAATTTCTAAGCTCTCATCACACACCCATGTTTTATGATGTACGAAAACAATTTTTAAGTATATCTGCATTGATATTGTAGTAGCAAAACCCGCTAATTATCCAGCTTGCTTAAAATTGTATTGAAAAGATTGAACACAAGTAATATTCATGGTTGCATAAACACATTGTTGAAATCTTCCTAAACAAGGTAGTGCGATAAGAGCTGCATTTAAAAAAAGAAAACTATCTAACACACAGAGGTAATAAGTACATAGCTTGTCACCGGTTCGCCGGTCGCTCACAACATCGTATTAATCGACAAGCGACAATGATATGCCGATTACTGGCAACATTGCTAGACCTATATTTTAATATTATAGGCATCACCATGCGTCTCCAAACACACTACAAGCGATAATTTACTCACATAGATCCGGTACATTTTGATTTAAAATAGATAATAGTACAATTCTCTACACTGATGTATTAGATGTTCACACAATAATGGTCTGTGTTTCTTGAAGATAAATATTGAGTGTGTTTCCAATATGAAGTTAGATTTCACATTGTAATGATCAATCAAAGTATTATAAGGATAAAATACATAAAATACAATAGAAAAAGTATAAGATTCATGATATAAATATTGTTTACAAAAGTGAAAATTACGACTTGGACAAAAAAAATAGGATATATACTGAAAATCAAAGTACTCAGGGCAATCAACCCGAACATCTCGTTTTGTTTAGCATTATGGCTGTGTAAATATGTATCTCCGACTCGTGATGTTATTCATGAAAGTTCATTTCCATTATTTCCACAGTAAGTAATGGATTGCCCTCAGTAATCAAGTGTACTCTTATTTCGTTGTAACATATGAAACCGTTAACGAAGGCAGCTTTATTCACTTGTTTAACATCGAACGTGAATTGGTTCTGTGGTTAGAATAAGCGAATAGCTCCAATGTAAAACGACCTAACTTCAAGTAGTGGTTATTAGCAGCCGCATGAAAAAAAAACTGCGTAATGACCTACATACGATTAACAGCACAGTAGCGAAAGTAATAAATATGAGAGGACAAAGGAATGTGCACTTACCGTCCGCATTTGCGTCCTCCTGCGTGTAACAAAGCATGAAAGCTGTAACAAAATTGTTTTATTAGTTTGTCTGTGCAGCAAAGCCTGTAATTAGACATACACCAAACCCCTGTGCCGCAGAATGCGAGGGTGAATTACCATTGGCTTTTGCACAAAACATACTCATTAATTTGTCGAACTCTTGAAATAGAATCATTATCATATTACACGTACCACTGCACCATATAATACATTATTTATAATGTTTGTGAACAGTTAATGATATTTAAATGTATGAGATGTGATTCACGTGCCGTGACTGTGTGTACAGTAGTGAGGGGAAGTTAGATCACTGTTTGAACTTACGTTCTTGGTCTGAACCGTCTTCAGATTTGCCGTCCTCTCGACTCTTCATAAATGGAAACTTTCTGCTGAACGACAATGTTTTCTTTTTTCTTTCGAGTGTTGATTGGCTCTGAAATGACAGATATGTATAACTTTACCTTAGAAATACATTTAGTCGAATCTCGAATCATGTTGAATGAAAGAATGAATGAGATGCCCCGACCCACGCATGGTTTGACAAGACTTGATTAATGGAATTAACCCCAAGATTTGCACTAGCTCCTGAGCCTCATGTTTCATGGTGCTACAGAGAACATCACTACATTTATAAAACAAAGACCGCCGCCGCTTCTGTCTGTCTGTTCGCGATAAACTCAAAAAGTACTGAATGGATTTTCATGCGGTTTTCACTAATAGACAAGTGATTCATGAGGAAGGGTGTATATTTACCTGACAAAGTTTATTTTAAATTGATTAACGCGGGCGAAGCCGCTGGCAAAAAAAAGCTAGTTACATATATAGTAGAACGGAGGGCGCCGTTATGGTAGGCAAGGATTTGTGTGCAGTACCAGATATGCGTCTTAAGAGTAGACATTAGTTGAATCTTGAATCGTGTAGTGAATAAAACATTAGCACTATGCTAACAAATAACGTTTCCATTAAAGGATGTAAAAAATCGAGTAAACATTAATTTAGAGTCAAGTTTCATCCAGTCACGACAACATTAGCATAGTCAAATAATAAATGTAAATATCACTAAAATGTTAGATTATATATTATAGATTTATTTAGGTAACTGATTTATATGAAACCAACCTTAACTCGATTGATCTCGTTTTCACAATGAACAGACTATTTTATATAGCTTCTGCCCGGCCGCGATATTACTTCTTTTTTGCTCGGCTCCTAAAGGTCCTAGCGTAGTGTCAAGTAGCCATGCTCAATAATTCGGCTATCAAACGCAAAAATATTTATTCAAATCCGACTGGTAGTTTCAGAAATGAGCCTGTTCAAACAATCAACTGTTCACCTTATTATAAGTGTAGATGTATATCTATTGTTGGACATAAGCGTTTCCCAAGTTACGCCAAAATACCGGGTTTCCCCCCTTCCGCAACCAATCTGTGCTAGTCGCTTTAGTCTATCCGACATTGTAATTTAGTAAGGAAACGATTTTTGTAAGTTTTGCCCATGCAATGGTGCACTAAGATTGTGTAATAAACAATATTAAAGTACTCACAGTGCTAACAGGTGTGCCCTGACCCTGGAACTTGACTTGTCGATCGCGAGCTCTTTGCTTACGCTCCCACCGTCGCTTTGACGGGATGATGCCGATCGCGTCTGAGTCTGATTTGTCCAGCCGTCTGTAATCATACATTTAAACATAAGTATTGGTAGTAATAGTAATCACAAAAGAAAATTGGAACAATATCCGTTTATTTTAGGAATGATGTTCCTCAATAAAATATTTTGAATACCAGGTCATCTCATTAGGATTAGGTCAGCAACCATTTTGTTTTGACACATTATAATAACAATGTGTCAAATCATAAATCCCTTCTATATTCAAACCATATTTTGCCTGCTTGAAGGTATGGCGCAAGTTGTACAAGGTGGATAGGTGGATGGTTAAAATGTGGTGGTGGTGGGTTTTAGTTAAAAACAGACCATGAAAAGTAAAATAAACGATATAAATATAATGCTACTGTACCTAGCTTGCCACCATTCGTCATCAGAAGCGTTGGTAACGTGCAGAATGTCTCCGTATCTGAATGGCAATCCTCTTGAAGGCAGGCCGTCGTCCCGGATTGGATCGTAGTCGAACAATGCTCTGAAAAACGATATTATTACAATTTATTACCATCACAAATATAGCTGATATGCTAAGAGGAAATATGAACCTTTTTCCTTTTAAACTACTATTAATTAATGCTGTAAAATCCAAATAATATGGTGTCTGAGTTCAGAGTTAATTAAACATAACGTGAATAACTGAACGAATTTAAAAGAAGTCTTGATTGGAGGTGGAATCGTTTTTATTCAGGAAAAAAAGGTAGATTAAACCTTTGTTAACAAGATTAATCGCATTTTAACTATGAACAATCACGACAGGAACGAATTTTTTTTTTTGTATTCACACAAAATTCATAAAAGTAAATAAATAACTGTGATCCCACCTAACATAAAGGGATCGCTTTTGGGATGTTCTCAGAAGAGTGTGATGCTGCTTCATTTCGTTGATACGCGCTTCAAACTTGTTGTACTCTTGAGGTCTATACACAACTGTTAGTTTCACATTCTGTCCCGTGCTCTGAAATTGTAAATGATTTATGGTGAGAAGAGATACTGCCAGTCAGTCAAGGATGCACTAAAAAAAGCCCGCGAAATTCAATTTTTCTTCGGATTTTTGCTATTTGCAGTTTATTGACAAATTGTACGTCGATTAAAATATGACTAGCGACCGTAACATGTATGTATTTACACAATTCTAATAACTAAGCGGAGCTTGGGGGAGGGCTATGTCCAGCAGTGGACGTCTTTCGGCTGGAATGACGATGATGATGAATAAAATCATCAATACCACCCTCTCAGTTTTTTTAATGTTATTATATGACTATTTTATGAAAAAAATATTGCAAATTTAAATTTTGAGGGCTATTTTAGCGCATCCACCTTAAGGGCGTAGCACTAACCTAGTCTTACAAATAATGTTAAGTTGTCCACACTGTAGCACTGGACCGAAATAAACCTATTTTTCTTTCTTTCTTCCTTTCACTGGAAGTCATAGGGGAGGCCTTTGCCCAACAATGGGATGATGCACGTTGACAGTAACCAAAAAGGTAATCGTCAATCCACATACGGACCATAGACTGATTTTGTGATGATATCAATATTTATCACGACTCTCGTCTCATAAAGCCTTACTCCAGACCACAATAAATAACCTACAATGCTAAATAAAATCATAGCTTTAAATTATAAACGATCAACTTCCTAAAACATATCAACACTAACAATGTCATACAATGCATCCAGTAGTTTTCAAACGACACTACAACAATTTATTGGCTCCTACTCAATGCTACTGGTATATTGATACTTTAGTAAATAGAATCATGATAATATAGATTACCTTCAAAGCTTTAGCGGCTTGTTCGTGCGTGGCGTGAGTGATGTCCACGTCGTTGACGGCGAGCAGGCGGTCGCCGCGCCGCAGCAGGCCGGAGCGCTCGGCGGGCCCGCCGGCCAGCAGGAACGATACGTAAATGCCGTGCCCGTCTTCACCTCCCACTATGTTGAACCCGAGCCCCTGCTGACCCTTCTCGAGGTCAACGACCCGGGACTCTTCATTGCTATCCGTAACATCCTCCCGACGCAGCGAAACCGCTGTGCTCGACGCTGTCTCAGTATTTTCGATCGCCATTCTTGTGGCTGTGTGCAATATTTAACATGATAAATATGTAAATAATAGTTTAAGTACACATTACATCAGTCTGTTTGAACTGGTAATCAAGTATGGCATTGGTAAGAGGCCCTCAGTTTAGGGCCAGGCTATTAAGGTCAGTAGTGATGTAACTCACGTGTGTTGGCGCGAGAGGTGCGGGGGGAGGGTTGTCCGTGGCGTGGGCCCGGCACGAGCACGAGTAGAACCCGCTCGCCCGTCGCCTTCAGCGCGGCCACGGCATCCTCGTGTGTCACATTGTCTAGGTTCACATCGCCGTGCTGGAAACAAAAGAACATAATAAAAATTAAGAAAGCAGTTTCAGGTTTGATAAGGGCGTTACACACCGCGGCCTATCCTGTTTTATTGAGACGAAAATCTCCGATGTATAACGCCCTTCGTGAATTTAAAACAACAAAACTTACCGAAGTATTCTTGACCATTAGCAGTTTATCACCGACCCTCAAACGGCCGTCTCTATGAGCAGCACCACCAGCCATTATCTTGGTCACATAAATACCATTATCACCCGGGATATGTTGATTACCGAGACCCCCCGCTATACTGAACCCGAGACCTGAGCCACCTTTCACCAGCTCGATCTCTACGGATTCCTCTGGCTTTATAACTTGTAAAGAATTTGAAGTATCTTCTGTCGCGCGACGTCGTATTTTCTGTAAAGAGTATAAATAAAAATGTTATAGTAGCAAAGACGGGCGCGTTTAACGGCAGTGAGTCATGTCTTTCGCGGGACAATGTTTATTGTAAGAGTCCTTGTATGAAGGTCAATCACTGGAGTTTCGCATAATAGTGTACCCTCAATAGTTCGAATATGAATCAAAGTTGGCAAGAACTAGTGGTCGGCAATCAATTCTCCTAACACAATGACGAAATTATTCTGTCCATGAAATAATGTCACCACTTGTATTGAACGTATACATACATTGAATCTTCTGATTGCATTTAATAGTAACTCTTTCATGGCTCGTTTAATTGTTCGATACGAATCGAGTTCGGAATGCGTTCGCTTGCTGTAACACCGCGCAATAATACACGCGGCACTGTTTATTCTTGTATCGTATGAACGGAACTTGTCACTAAATTCATAATAATATCTACTTTACTTCCAGAATTTACTTGAAATTGCACACCACACCTAGTCAGAGCCTCTTGGAAATACAATATTACGTTTTTTGTATGAGTACTCTCACTTTGTGGAAACTCCTTTAATGCTGCGCCGACCGTGTTATCAAATGACGTGAATGAGCCATTAAGCTTACAGATTGACTCACATATTTGCTTAATCTCGTAACAGCTGTTGTTTGCCATGTAATAAAGTAAATAAACAAACTCACCAGTCTCACAGTATTGCCAGCCTTTTTTAATGCATCAACTGCGTCAGCGTGCGTAACACTGTCAACATTCGTATCATTCACCTGTGGGACAAATAAAACATGTTACAAAGTAAACAAAACAGTATACCAAGTAGTAGTAGGGTAAATACGCTAAACGTCGGCCCCCTTACGGATTTTCTAAGTTTGGATCGCTCTGGCTCCGTCAGTTCGCAACGAAATCGACCTTATGCTGCGGTTTTAGACAGGTTGATAAATCTATTTTATGTTTATAGGCATAGGATTGACTTTTCTACTAAAACCAAAAAGTATTAAGGTTTAAATGCATCGAAAACCAAAAAACCCTAAAGTCGGCCGTTTACGGCCTATGGTCGGTCGCATTTTTCCCAAATGTCGGCCGGTTATAGGGTGTTTTAAAATAAGACAATGAAAAATATTATTGATATTATTTTAGCTATCATAAATATGTTTTCAATATTGTAAAATTATATTTTATTATATAATTAATTTAATTCGATTTTATAATTAATATTAACTCCTACATCAAAACTTAACCTCTTTATACTACCTATTCAGAAATTATAATACGTAATACATATTCAATTTTGAAAAAATAAGTTTGATAAATATAATAAAAATGACTACCCGCACAATCAGTGAAAAAATACAAAAGTATTCAGCCTGTATAGTGACGTTCGAATTCGAGGCTGGCCGACATAACGATCTTTAATATTTCTAATGTCGGCCCCTGTTTCGTATACCTTATTTCTCGAGATTCAACTAATATCACCCCGGCCGGTGTTTGGCGATTAAACGTAAAATAGATTGATTTATTTATAAGCTTTGCAAATTCTCCTATTATGCCAAAGTAATTAGTAGAATTACAGTTTATAAAACAGACTGCACTTACTTTAAGTCGGCCCCGGTCGAGAATCCGGTTTTAAGCCGAAACTGGTATTCTAATGGCGGCCCCCTATTTTTCCCTTAAACCATTACGCAAAACGTTAAATAAACTATCTCAAAATATAATAAGACTAACATTTTATTGATATCAAAGCTTAAAGCAAAAAAAATAATGTCTTACCGTTGTAATATCAGTCCCCGAAGCGTGGTTATTCAGAGCAAGTAAGCTACTTTAGCTAAGAATTTGCCACTTCAACGTCGGCATCGCTGCTGACGCTCAGTGTGCGAAGAGCGAGTGACGTAAAAGGATAGTAACGGTTTGTACATATAAAGTATGAACTAAGGATGCAATTCGAGTGGCAAAATTGCCACATAGTTACCTTTTAAATGAATGCAAGTTCAAAATGTGCAGACTGCCGAAGTTTGGGGGGGGGCCGATGTTTGGCGTATTTACCCTAGTAGTATAGTAGCCCCTATTGGGAAATGTAATCAAGCGCCGTTTACGCGGAATAGTGAGTAACTGAGGCCCTAGTGTGAGTTTAATTAAGTTTAAGCGGTTAACCATCTACACCAAACGCAGTGAGCCCGTTTGGCGCTCCGATTGGTCCGTCACCAATCCAGGGCCAATCGGGACGCCGAACGCGCTCACTGCGTTTGGTGTAGATGGTTAAATGAAACTCACACTAGGGCCTCTGGAGTGCTAATTTGGAGGCGATCATTTCCTCAATGTCACCGATCAGAAGAAAATTCGTAAGTCTGTCATATGATGCGATCCTAGGGCCAACGGCAGGTGAATTTAGCCCTCCGCGCACGATTTATTAGAGCAGTGGTGGCCCAGTGGTAACTAACGCGACTTACGAGATGTAAGTCGTAGGTTCGAACCCAGACAGGCGCTTTACTTTGTGTAAAATATTTAATCACCACTGCTCTCAAAACGGTGAAGGAAAACATCGAGAGGTAACCGGCTTGTCCTAGAACCAAAAATTCGAAGATATGTGACATCTACCAACTGGGCCCGCGTGGTGGATTACGGCCCACTCCAACTCTCAGAGAGGACGCCTGTGTCCCAGCAGAGGGAACGTTATAGGGTGATTATGAAGTTACGAAGCACAATTATTGGAGGCGATAATAAGTTCTACTAATCGCTTATACCTACTATGTTTTGTAATTTATAGATAACGTCAAGGTCTCTCATGGCCTTTCAGTACTTTACAAGACATATTATTAAATTAGTTTTCTTTTTCGATAAAGAAATTTTTTATTACTGGGTTAAAACCTTACCTGTAATATCGCGTCATTTATCAGCAGCTGGCTAGCCGCCGCCGCTCCTCCAGGAATGAGTTTAGTGACGTAGATGTGTGGGTCATCGGCCACGTGAGGGTTGTCGGACCCTCCGGCGATGCTGAAGCCGAGCCCGGCGCCGCCCGCGCGCGACAGCACCACCGTCATGTAGATGTACCCATCCTCACCTTGTGTACGCTCCGTGCCACCACCATCTATGCCATTTACCTGCAAAGGCTGCAAGTTTTGTTTAGAATACTGATTATATGTATTTCAAAGTCAAATCACTTAATTCAAGTAGACCAGTAGAAACTTTTAAACGTCAACATTTACAAGAATATAAAATGTATTCTAATGGTTAAGGTGGCCAGGATTTGTGTCGTAAGGTCACGAGAGTCAACAAGGAGTGATAATTGTATGGGTATTAGCTTTTGCCAGCGGGTTCGCCCGCGTTAAACAATTTAAACAAAACCTTAACAAATTATACAGTTAAACCTTCCTCATGAATCACTATGTCTATTGGTGAAAAACGCATGAAAATCCGTTCAGTACTTTTTGAGTTTATCGCGAACAGACCGACAGACTCGGCGGGAATCTTTGCTTTGTAGTATGTAGTGATACAGAGCGACAACAACTGATGTTGCGACTGTTGACACATTACCATTATTGTATTCACCCATAAGGTCAGTTACGACTTAACTATACATCCATTCTTTAAAAATGTGTTAGTTTTAACACCCCATTTGGTATTCTTCTGGGTGTTAGATGGAATCTAGCTAGTGACTATTAATATTTTGCAAAAGAAGAAAGTTAAGAAACCACTTGTACAATAAAAATTCTGAATGCAATAGTCAATCATCAATTAATTAAAACTTTAGAAATTAATTAATTATTTTAATATTAAATTGAATAATTACCTGCTTCATTTCTGGTGATGTGACGTGAGCCTGAAAATAATAGTTAAATTAATGTTATCATAATAATGAGAGGATTATTATGAGTACTTTCGATAACTAGATCAATGAGGTGTGCAGGTATATATTTTTATATAAAAAATGGCTATGTGAGGACTAATGTACATACTCAATAAATACTTAGATAAATAATATTCTGTGTTTCAAATAAAAAGGAATTACGAAGAGCCTGAAGGCTTGAAGTTAAAAACATCTAGGGTAATATTTAAATACAAAGTTTTATTTACTCATTCAAATTCTGGTTTATAAAACTTTGGTACTGTACCAAAGTTTTAAAGGACCAAGGACAAAACATAACAATATTCATATTGGGATTTGATATTTGACCTATTTGGTATTTTACATACCTTCTGTGACAACAAATACAGGAATATTTCGATAAACAACAAATTCATCATAAGAGACTTGTTAATCAATTAAAATATGTTTTTAATAATAAAATATTATTCAAAACATAATTAAAGGTCAACATGTTGCCCAAATATTGCTTAATGTCAAGAATAATATGTAGAAATGTTTAGACAACAGATTCTAATATTCTAAAAATAAATTATGTTGAGTATTCATTGACATAAGGTGATTAGTTATAATGAATATTAATGATAGAAACAGGAGGGTCAAACATCATTCACACACATAGTATACAGGTTGTATGTACAGAGGCATGGCTAAATAAATAACGGTACCTAATTAAATTATAAATAGGTAAACAGTATGTTATATCTCTATAGGGATTAGTAGATATCAAGATATTATACTCAGGAAATCAACTATATTACATAATATTAGTAAAAATAATAATGTTTACTTTATAAATACTTATATGAATATAATCTGCCAATTACTAATAAATACTCTGGAAGGATAAGCAAAATATTGTCATGTGACAATGGTGAAAATTCATTAATGTTTTTATTGCCTGGTATTGAATCAAATTGAAGTCATGTCACCTACTCACCGTATCAAGATTAAACAAGGAGGAGACTTTCCGAAGGAATCCATTATGGGTTTTTTTCTTCCGTCTTTCTGTCATTTTCAAGACCAAGTGTGCATAGCCCTCAGGGAATTATTTGTTGTCCGTACTACACTATGTACACTGCATGCATTGTTAGTTACACACTTGTGTCCACTTTCAGCTTACTTGACGATGTTCAGCATGCACCATTCTCTACCTAGAACCCACAACTAACTTGCACCAAAACATATCAAAAGTATGTGACCTTTTTTAAGGTATGCGACCTCTTTTCATGTTGCAGGTAATCCCATTACATTGAAAGCTCTTTATCATGTTAGCTTGGTTTAAATTGCAGCAGTCCTTATCTAATGAATGGACGAAACTTAGCCGAGCCCTATAGTGATAGCGATTTTAGTAGATAAATGTATGTATGGCTTGGTAATTATTAGGCGTGTTACCAACTTGTGTTCGATGATGGGATGGTATGAATGTCAAAGCGATGAACCTTAATTAGAATGTCCGTGTTACATTATTAGTGTGCAATTTATGGACACTTGATAGTATCATAGTACTTATAATGTACCTATCAACCATGGGCAAGTAACAGCGAATTGTTACAAGCAAAACTAACTCCGAAGTCGCATTAGTCTCACCAAGAATTGAAATCGTTCCCAGAGTAAAGAAATTACTAAACGTTTAAAAATAGATTAGTGTTTATTAAATGGCCTTACTTGCAACGAATACGAAATCTCGGCAGTGTGAATGTCAAAATTTTGTGTGCAATATCATTTCACTGATTATCATTTAGAGCAGTATACTTTCAGTCGATGTAGCGTTCGTACGTCATTGGCACAATTGTGAAATTTAACGGCACCGATCCACACAACGAAGAAACGTTAGCGCACATATCGCCGAAAACTTGTACTATATTTTAGGTTATAAATAGTACTACGAGACGCGAAACACCAACCATCCGCCATTACCGTCCACTTGTTGTACCTAGCGCTCCGTTCAGCCACTTTCGTAAACGTCACGTCATCAAAATAAAAAAAATTGGAATCATCGCATCGATCCTTCGTCCGATCTGCAACTAAAACTCTTTGGATTGTAGACTATTTACGAAAGATGGCGCTGTGCGTAATAAAGGTTGTGACAATGGCAACAATATTAAATAATTTTTAGTATAGAAAAGCGCCGGAAATATTTTCATTAAATAAGAATATCGATTAGCAAGGAATTTTCACCATTGTTTTCATGACGTTACCTGAATAGTTTTTCTTCTTCATTCATCTTCTCTTTCAAAAATACCTACATGATTCAATTAGATTTTTTAGATTTACTAAGTTTGGATTATGAGTTATCACACTTATCACCTACCTTTTTTTCCTCGATTTCTCCAGTCGGCAGAACGACAGAATAAACCTAAACAAAGAATAGTATTATGTATTACCGTTCTGTTTGAAGAACTATTGTGGTATGGTAATTTGATTCTTGCTGCTTAATCGACACACGTATGTTTAAATAAAAAATATTGTAAAACATTTTAAAGAGTAACGGTGGAGTTTCAGGCCCATTTTTCTCCATACGAAACTACCTTGTGGAAGGGGGGACTAGAATCAATTCTATTTTATCTTGCCTATTTGAAACAAATATTTTGACTTTCTTACATGTTACCTACCCGATTCGATAATCATCTGAGTTATCTTAGCTATCTATGTTGCTCATGAACACTTTTCGCTTAGGTACTTCCTAGTTGGCTCATCTTAGTGCTTAGGCCTGACTCTCCTGAGGTTGCATCGACCAATAACCTCTGCGCCATTAGCGACATCTATTGGTCGCGACCGGTAATTGCAATAATCTGCTAAGAGGCTGTGTGCACACCTGCAGAATCAGATGTTACGGCCACGGGCTAATATCTTATCGTGATTAAGTAATGTGGCATAATACCGGCTCGAATTGCCGATTTACTTGTCTGATAGTCTAATCGGAAACCCGTCACGCACATACTTCAGGACATACCTACCTATTTTTTATGTACCTAGATAGAAGGTGAAGTGTGTGATATAATCGCAAAGTGGTATTTCAAAGTGCTAGGTTTTCGTTATTACTCCATTTCCTAGGCCTCCCTAGCAGTACCTGTACCTACCGTACAGTTGCCAGCATTGTACCTAGTTTAGCAATGTGTGCCGAAACTATTCTTTTCCGAGTTCTGCTTAGAGAATCTGCATTTCAAATTCCGGGCCATAAAGCCAATACCTATTCGAATAATATCTCATTAAAATTTCGCGCCCTAGGAATCAAATCCGTGTGGATACGGATAGTGCCAATGACATTATCTCTGCATGCCATTCTTTTTTTACTGTCATTCTAAAAACATTTGCTAAGCATATCTATTTTTACCCGACTGGTCTAGAAATGTTTTTTAATAATTGAACTTAGGTAATAATACTAACACCAAGAACCTTCGTCGAATCTGGCGTGGCATTTCGTGTTTCAGATTTTCTGTGATTCTCCTGAAGGAATGCATTGGATACGCTTCGATAGTCATTGTCTTCGGGGTGTGGTATCTGAAAAGGGCATTTGCATATTAAGATTCCAATAATTTATTTTCACGTGCCCCTCCTGAAGGAATGCATTGGATACGCTTCGATAGTCATTGTCTTCGGGGTGTGGTATCTGAAAAGGGCATTTGCATATTAAGATTCCAATAATTTATTTTCACGTGCCCTGGTAATCGTCGGCTGGTACATACAATAGTCAGCAACATCAATGATAACTTTCAGGGGCTCGGACAGCCAAGATAATAGAGGACATATGATTATAAATTCAGCTGGGACCCATCAGATTGTCTTGTTCTGTTGCTTGTTCTTTACCAAGGTCGAAAGGGTAAGGAACACGTAGAAGCACCTATATCTGAATTGGACTCAAACCAACTTAAAAAGAAGTATGTAACAGCGCAATGCCTAAAAAATTTGTGTCATAATATTATATAGTTTTAGCTAGGTATCGGCTTTGAATTACGGACTGTAATTTACACAGTAAAACCAACCGGTGGTGAGGCAAGCCACAATGAAATAAAGTCAATAAAAAGAGCAGACATCGGGAAGTTTACAATGAAACTGTAAATAACCCAGTTAAAACTGCAGAATAGTGGAGCAAAGATTGCATAAAAATCCAACTATCAAATATTTTTTTGTAAACCGTTTGCACACCGTTTCGCGTTGCTTCCTTATAGAATCTATTTTGCAAACCGTCTGCTCTAGTTAATTTATATGAAATCTGACTTATGTTAATGACTAATAAATTATTAATTACATTAAAATTGACTTACTTCGCGTCGCACGTTATCAGCTTCCCATTTGTTCGCGATGCGTATCGTTTCCGCAGTCTTTTGTTGAACCGATTTGGTGTCATCGAGAAGTGTGAGCTCGTAGAACTCTTGAATATCTGTGACACAACAGAATATTGAATAGAATGCCACCAATCAATCGATTTTGTCAGTCTCGAATTGTAATCATAACTTATGCATTTAGGAGTTTTTGTAGTTTGTTTACCTAGCTGTTTCATTGCAAACTCCAACTCCGATTAGTTACAGTAGTCGCATACTGTTCATGGTATTGACAGAAGGAAGCTATGGATTGTTTAGTTAAATATGCAGTATATAAAGGCTTATTTGGAACAATTCCGTTCAATGGTAGGTGGGTAGGTAGGTAGGTAGGTACGCGAAAGTATCGCGTGAGTCGTGTCGTGTCGTGTTGAGATCGATATCGAGCGTGCGGGCGGCGACCCCACGGTGTTTCATGATAAAGTGGATGAACATAGTGCATATTGTATTATGAAAATTAACCGAGTCTAGAATACCCGGGTGGCCAAGGCAGCTTTGGCCAGATTTTACAGTCTGCTTCACAGCGTCTTTTGATCATAGCGCAGCTCGTGAAACAGGGAAATTATAAGTAGATACTTAGTAGAGATCCTAGATAGAGATGTAGGTATTCTGTAAAATTTCACCGTGAAAACCTATGTGAAGTGATCAAGTGAGCTGTCATTAATGTCAATCCCATGTAAAGTTGTGTAATGAGGAATGACAGCACACTTCAACCTCATTTCACTTCCGACCGGCTGGTAGCTTAGGCATGTGAATTAATCGTAACGTAAGTAATCGTGAATTAGTGAGTTTTGGTAGTCAGTGGGTAGGTATCTAGTTACTTATCTAATATGCAACACATAAACTTTGTTTGGGTAAAGAATTCACATCACAAATCCGATGCAGGATCATCTTTGTGACAGTGCAGTGTCAGACAGCAAAATACAACAAGTATTGGTACCGATTGTATTGCTTAGCATATTACAGAATTAACTTTTCAGCTGTTTGTATTCATAAATATTTTGAAACGTAGGTAGTCTATGAGAATATGGTACGTAGGTATTCTATGAGAATACAGCTGGGCTACCAGCTGTCACATGTCAGATCCTGAGAAAACACAATGTATCTCACAATTATTAGTACCTACGTATTATATTAAATTAAAACGTAATAGTATAAAAAAACATAAAAGATTTTTAATATTGGTATGGTCATCCCATAAGGTGTTAGGTTAGTTAATTTTATTAGAATAGAATACGTCTTTATTAATTTTGAAACAACATATACATAATTACGTAATAACTTAAGACAGAAGGGACTGAATAAATTACGGTAGAACTGAGTTGCGAGACTTGTTTTTTTTTACAAGTCATGTTTTTGATGGCATCTCATCTGGGGCACGGTAGTGCCCCCGCCAAGTCAAGTTTCTTTTTAACCGACTTCCAATAGGAGGTTCTCAATTCGTCGGAAACTTTTTTTTTTGTTTTTTTTTTTTAATGTATGTTTCCCGATTACTCGAAGATGGCTGGACCGATTTGGATTATTTTGTTTCTGTTTGAAAGGGTATACTTCCCAGGTGGTCCCATGATCATCGAGTCAGGACCTGATGATGGGATCCTGGAGAAACAGAGAGAACTCTTCAAATTTTATAGGCACATTTGAAGCGATTTGGTTAGTTTTTGGAAGCGATCTTTCTCAGAGTGGTCCCATTTCAATTTGGTGAAGATCTGATGAAGAACTTCGGAGATAGGCAACGGAACTCCTCAATAAATGATAGCAAATGGACTGGAATTGCAGAAATCTCATGTCTGTCTATTGTTTACATCAGTTCATAACATAACACCACACCCGGACGCTGTGAAGGGGTAAGCACATGTGAACCACTAAAAAGTGAAAAATAAAAACTTAAAAAAAAAACAACCGACTTCCAAAAAAAACACTAAAATGTAAAAAATACTTAACTTTAATTTCGGAAGGCGGTGACAAAAAATTAAAATACATATCCAAAGTCACCGCCTTCCGAAATTTAAGTTATTTTTCACATTTTAGTGTATTTTTTGGAAGTCGGTTGTTTTTTTTTGTAGATATATTAAACACATACAGGTACACTGATTCATTAACTGCAAATGTAACTTTGTAATCCTATATATTTATATGGGATTACAAAATTATATATGCAGTTGGTGTATCTAGAAAACGACCGAAATTGCAAAATATTTTAGTTTTTCCTTGGCTTGTACACTAAACACTAATTGTGTTCTAAATTTGAAGCTTCTATGTCTGCTAGAAATGCCTTAGAGTTTTGATGATCGGTCAGTGAGTGACAAAAATAAGAAACTTTGACTAGTTATTATAATTCTTAAATCTTAAACTACTGGTTCAAATTGAATGAAATTTGCAATATACCGTGTGTATACAATGCCTGCTTGGTTACTGAAAATTCAGGCTTTTAGTTTTATCCACAACACTAGGGGGGTCGAAAATGGCCGGAACTGGTTCGAGAAAAGGATGGTATGGCCGTGTCGACTTGGCGGCGGCACTGCCGTGCCCCCAGATTATGCTTATACACGTTAAACCACAAAGAAATAACTATAATGTAGATAAGCGATATCTCTACGGTTATTAGTTATTTATTATATTACGCACACAGACGGCAATACCTACATTTTGGTGACGCAAACACCGAGATTTTTAATAATACTAGCCTTCGCCCGAGGCTTCGCCTGTGTGGTGATCAGAAATTATCACACGGAAATGTACCTATGTCCTACATTTTTTTAAAGGACTAATTCCGTAATAAGTACCTACTTTGTTTTCATATTAGGTAGATAACTAAATAAACAGTAGGTATAGCTAGGATGTCGCCAAGATTTTTTCGGACATCTTCAACCATCATCGTCATATTTCAGCCTATTTACACAAAACTTTAATGAATACGGTAGATTTTGAGTTTTCCGCGTTCAGACAGACAAACGCGGCGGGGGATGACTTTGCCTTAAAATGTGCAGTGGTGACCAAACTACCTACATCATAGTTTCACTAGTATCCGAATATTGCTCCGTGATATTGGTATCCAGAAAAAAAAAACTACCGGTATGCACGGCGGTGAGTGCAAGCGATCAAGCGTAGGTAGGTATTGTTGGTTCAGTCACTCTTTTAGTTGCAGGGAGGTTTATTCAATAAAAAAAATGTTGAACAGTTCAGCTCATATAGTTTAAAATTTCAATTAAAACATGTCGAAGAGCGAATCGTGTTGGCGAAGGCTCAGTTAAAGCCGGTGACCCGTATAGAGGAGATGTAGGTCAAACAGACCACTGCACATACTGTCGAGTTTAGGTACGAACCTACGAAGGCATCCGTCCGACGCACTTCGATATGGATTGATGGATTTTGTGTATTGTCAATCAAATTTTCATATGAGGGAGACTCAGGAACCCAATTTTCAAGGAAAACTATAGGAAAAGTTTACTAACGCGAAATTTGTTATGAAAACAACAATAAGCTCAAAGTGCAATGACTACATCATTCTACCTACGCATTAATTGACTAACAATCAGTCGGTTTTAGGGACCTTGTGGCTTATGGAAGATTTATATTTGAACTGATTAATTAAGTTTACTGACTTAAGTACCGTCTATGCTTGTAAGTCATTATCTACTTATGTTATGCAAATTTTGTTGTTGGACAGGTAGGTCCAAGCAGGTTTTTCATATGCACTAAAAACCTGCATCAGCTACCAGCGAATGCTGATGCTGATTTTTTCAGATCAATATCAGCGGATGCTGCTGATAATAATAATAATAAATTACATTAATAAAATATAAGTAATATATCTTGAATTAATAAACAGCATCGATTTTTGCTGATACTGATGCTGATAAGTGATGATAGGTATACGCAACAACCCTGGCTTGTAGTTACACAAATTACGTTACAGGCTACTAAGTAAGTACCTACGTTCAAACACAATGGAGGATAATAGGATAACAACTACACTACAATAACTAAACAACGCGACGGTGCTATATAGAGCCATGAGGTTAACGTAGTGGAATCTTGGTGCATACAGAACCTTGTTCTTGTAGGTAGGTAGGTAATTAGGCAGGCATGATTTCCATTCAATATTTTTATTTACCGATGATAATGAGAGCACAGAAATGTGTATCCCAAGTAGATACCTATTCGTAATAACCTTATCTTAAGGTCATTTAGTATCTTTAGTACATATAACTCATCAACAGAGGCTGGACTACTCAGTTATCTAGTCCAACTTATAAACAAGAGGATTGAGAGGAGATTACTTTCTCTGGACAAATTCTCCCAGAGAAAGTCTTCTGCTACAATGTTTCTCTTCCTGTCTCTATCTATCATCTTCCTACTATCCAATGCCGCAACTGCTTACGTTTTGGCCATATAAGCACTCAGTGCAGATCTAAGTCCCGCTGTTACCGTTGCGCTCAACCTCATCCTGGAGATAGCTGTAATGTTCCTGACTCACAGGTCTCATGTCTTTTGTGTGATGGTGGAAACCATAAGGCCACCGATAGTAATTGCCCTGAACACTCAAGACAGAAGTCAATTAAAATGGTAATGTCTCAAGAAAACCTAAACTACCGTGAGGCCTCAGTAAGGTTTCCTCGTCCTCGTAAATTGCCATACTCTAATGTAACAGCAGGTCCTTCCCAATATAAACTACCTCATGCTTATCCTTCTGAACCCATTCTCCTCTCGTCCCCTCTTAAGACTCCTACTTCTTTTCCAAATGCATCCCCTGTTAAAACCTCCTATACCAAGACAGTTTATCATTCCCCAAGACCTAGGCCAGAATTGGGTAAGTCATATGATACCCAAGCCCATAAGTCGATGGTCTATACCCCTAATTCTTCTCAGCCTAATGGCTGTGCTCTAAATTCCCCTTATGTGGAAACCACTCCCCTTCCCACTCCTAATGACAATTTGATAGAGCTCCTAGTTTGCTCCCTTATAAACATGTTGTCAAAATTTAGTGACGCAATACCGGACAATGTCGTATTATTAGTTCAACAACTCCTTGAATCCTGGACTCGCCTAAATGGAAAAAATCCTTCAGTGGAACTGTAGATCAATTCGCAGGAAAAAACATGATGTAACCTATCTTATAAATAGATATAGACCCGTTGTCTTTGCTGTGTCGGAGACGTGGCTCAGCCCTGGATCTCTGTTTAGGGTTCCTGGTTATTCATGTCTTCGGGACGATAGAGATGACGGATGGGCGGGTTGTGCCCTATTAGTTAACAGATCTATCACTTTTTCCCAGATTCCTCTTCCCCATCATGATCCTGGTCTACATGTAGTGGCCATTAGAGCCATGGACATATCATATGTATCTGCCTACATTCCCCATCCCAATGCTAATATTTTGTCTGAATTTAACTCTATCCTTTCTTCTATTCCTAGCCCTTTGATTGTGTTAGGTGATTTTAATTGCCGTCACACCCTTTGGGGCTCTCACTGTAATGATCCCTCCTCTAGCTTTTTGCTAGATCTTTTAGATGACCGCAACCTTTGTGTTCTTAATGATGGATCTGCTACCCGTCGGGTTTCCCCTAACCAAAATATTAGTGTTCCTGACCTTACTTTCTCTTCCCCCTCCTTAGTATCAACTCTTTCCTGGTCTGTTCTCCCTAATTCATATGGGAGTGACCATTTTCCTATCCTAATTTCTTTTCCAAGTACTCACCCACGTTCTCCTCCCATCCAACCCCTACAAAAATATCGCCTATCCCAAGCTGACTGGTCTAAGTTCTTGTCCAATTTGGACGCGGAACTTCAAAATTTCCCCCAAATAAATTCATCCAACTCCCTAATTCTCTACAGTGATTTTGTTGAGTGTCTGTTGAGAGCGGCCAATTCTTCAATCCCATTAAAAAACTCTGCCCGTCACTTAATACCTTCTCCACCTTGGTGGGATGCTGAATGCACGGCAGGTGTCCGTAAACGCAAAGAAGCAGAAAACACCTTTTCCTCCAGTATAAATATGCCCGAATACTTAAATTTTAAAAAGACTTCTGCAACTACTTGTAGGTTATTGGCAAGAAAGAAAAGATGTGGATGGCTCAAGTTTTGCGAGTCACTTTCTCCACGTTCTCCAGTTTCCCTTGTATGGAAAAAAATCAAAATCTACCGCAGAGCTTGTGACAGCCAGTCTCCCGATATTTCTACCAATGACCACAGTTCCTGGTTGGAAGACTTTATATCCAAATTAGCCCCTCCTTTTGTTCCTAGCTCCGAATGCCTTCCCACAATAGATCCTTCTCCTCCCACTTCCTCTGATAGATTTGATGACCTTTTCTCTTATTCAGAACTTATTTGTGCGTTAGATCATCTCCGGGATTCTGCTCCGGGGGTCGATGGAATACCCTACTCCTTTATCTCCAAATCTTCTTCTAACTGTAAACTAATCTTTCTGAACCTAATCAATTCCTTTTTTGTTACTGGCCAAGTTCCAGAGTCTTGGAAATTCCAAATAATCATCCCAATTTTGAAACCTGGGAAAGACCCAAAAGATTCTACTTCCTATCGTCCTATCGCCCTCTCTTCTGTCTTGGCTAAACTTATGGAGAATCTCATCAAGAACCGACTTGAATGGATCTTGGAAACTAAAGGCATCTTATCCAGTTCTCAGTTCGGTTTTCGAAGAGGTATGGGAACTCTAGATAGTCTAAGTGTCTTCATGTCTGATGTCCGCATTGCCTTTTCCAATAATGAAAGTGTTATCGGTGTTTTCCTAGACATAGCTTCAGCCTATGATAATGTCCAACTTCCAATACTCAGGCAAAAGCTGCTACAGCTGAGTATCCCTGTGAGGATGGTCAACATCATCTGTTGTCTCCTTATGTCCCGTTCTATTTCTGTCCGTCACCAAAACTACCTCTCCCCATCCCGTCTAGTGTGGAAAGGCCTACCCCAGGGATCGGTTTTAAGCCCCATCCTTTATAATTTATATACACATGATTTGGAGTCTTCAGTGAGTTGTTTCTGTAAAATCCTACAATATGCTGACGACATTGCTCTCTACTTTAGTTCAACTTCCCTTTTAGATGCCTCATCTCGCTTAAATTCTGCCCTTTACTACTTAAACCAGTGGCTGACTGATCACGGCTTAAGTTTGTCAGTCTCCAAATCCAATGCGGTTGTCTTTTCTCGCAAGCGTAATATTCCTCTCATTAACCTTTATGTTGAAAATGAACCCATCTTGATCCGTGACAAAGTAAAATTTCTTGGCCTAATTCTTGACTCAAAATTATCTGGTCTCTATCATCTGGATTACATCTCAAAGAAATGCGAAAGAGGCGTTAATGTCTTACGTGCCCTTTCTGGTGTTCGATGGGGAGCTCATCCAACTTCCCAGAAAATCCTATATAATGCCATAGTCCGTAGTCACTTTGACTATGGAATCTTTCTGTTGGAACCATGCAATAAAATAGCCCTGGCCAAACTGGAAAAAATTCAATCCAAATGCTTGCGTATTATCACGGGAGCTATGAAATGCTCACCTATTAATGCCCTTCAGGTAGAATGTTTAGAACCTCCCCTTCACTTACGTAGACAATATCTCTGTGACAGATTTTTCTATAAAGCCATCCAGAATAAATGTCATCCTCTTCTCCCTCCTCTTCGTACTCTTTCTCAAATAATCCCAACATCTCGCTATTGGTCTCACAAAAATCCTCCACTTCTCGTTAACAGCTTCAATAAATTAAATAATTTGCACATTTCCTTAGTCCAGTTAGATAAAAACCCCATATTTGAAGTAAATTTTGATTCCTTGCTCTTCCAACCAAAAATTATTTTTAACTTTGGTATATCCAAACATGACCCCGCTGCTAATGTCAAATTTAATAGGATTCTAGCAGAGGACTGGCACGACTGGCTGACGTTATTTACAGATGCCTCTAAGATGTGTGATAATAGTAATGTCGGATCAGCTGTGTGGATCCCAAAATACAAAATTATTCTAAATTTTCGTAGCCCTGCTTTTGGTACTATATTCACTGGGGAAGCAATAGCTCTTTTGGAAGCAGTCTCCTACATTGAATCACATGGACTCAACAAAAGTCTTATTCTCTCAGATTCTCTTAGCTGTCTACAGGATTTAACAAAATCACCTTTTCGCTCTCGCCACAATTTTCCCCTTATCCTAAAGATTAAACAACTCCTGTATAGATGCCACTGCTTAGGCTTGGAGATTGCTCTGGCTTGGATCCCCAGCCACACTGGAATAGTTGATAATGAGAATGCGGATTTGATTGCTAAGCTGGCCACTCGGAATGGGATCGAGTCTCATCCGTCTTGTTATCCCCGAGATCTGCACTGTCTTGTTAAACCTGAGATGATGAAGAATTGGAATGAGCATTGGCAAAAAACTAGAATATTGAAGGGAAGATTTTATGGCTCTATCCAACCATTCATTCCTTCTGAATGTTGGTTCAGCAAATTAAAATTCTCTAGTAAAATTGCCACCTCTGTCATAATTAGACTCCGACTTGGGTTCGTTTGCACACCAGTTTTTTTGGCCAAAATCCGCGTGAGGGACTCTTCTTTGTGTGAATGCGGTCTGGATGAGGGTACTCTGGAACACTTGTTTTTTTCCTGTCCTCGTTTAACCACTCCCCTTTACGACATACTCCCTCCTGATGTTCCTCGCCCAATTAACATTCCTTTCCTATTATCTTTAGCCCATACCCCTGCAGTTAAAATCCTTTATAAATTCATTAGCATTAATAAAATTCAGTTATAGTTGATATTTCTATCTACTTATTATATATATACTCACTGAATGTTCTAACATTTATTTTGTGACGTTTTACATGTACTAACCAAAAATGTTTTGTCCTTTTTTAGCATGGGGATCCATGGATGCCACCGCTACAAACACTGATCAATCGTTGTGTAACAGTTTACGACAATTATTTACTCATACCTTGACATTGGCAAAATCATCGAACGTTATCGATGGAGCCAGAACCTTTAAAAAAAATAGAATAGAATAGAATCTCACAATTATTAGTACCTACGTATTATATTAAATTAAAACGTAATAGTATAAAAAAACATAAAAGATTTTTAATATTGGTATGGTCATCCCATAAGGTGTTAGGTTAGTTAATTTTATTAGAATAGAATACGTCTTTATTAATTTTGAAACAACATATACATAATTACGTAATAACTTAAGACAGAAGGGACTGAATAAATTACGGTAGAACTGAGTTGCGAGACTTGTTTTTTTTTACAAGTCATGTTTTTGATGGCATCTCATCTGGGGCACGGTAGTGCCCCCGCCAAGTCAAGTTTCTTTTTAACCGACTTCCAATAGGAGGTTCTCAATTCGTCGGAAACTTTTTTTTTTGTTTTTTTTTTTTAATGTATGTTTCCCGATTACTCGAAGATGGCTGGACCGATTTGGATTATTTTGTTTCTGTTTGAAAGGGTATACTTCCCAGGTGGTCCCATGATCATCGAGTCAGGACCTGATGATGGGATCCTGGAGAAACAGAGAGAACTCTTCAAATTTTATAGGCACATTTGAAGCGATTTGGTTAGTTTTTGGAAGCGATCTTTCTCAGAGTGGTCCCATTTCAATTTGGTGAAGATCTGATGAAGAACTTCGGAGATAGGCAACGGAACTCCTCAATAAATGATAGCAAATGGACTGGAATTGCAGAAATCTCATGTCTGTCTATTGTTTACATCAGTTCATAACATAACACCACACCCGGACGCTGTGAAGGGGTAAGCACATGTGAACCACTAAAAAGTGAAAAATAAAAACTTAAAAAAAAAACAACCGACTTCCAAAAAAAACACTAAAATGTAAAAAATACTTAACTTTAATTTCGGAAGGCGGTGACAAAAAATTAAAATACATATCCAAAGTCACCGCCTTCCGAAATTTAAGTTATTTTTCACATTTTAGTGTATTTTTTGGAAGTCGGTTGTTTTTTTTTGTAGATATATTAAACACATACAGGTACACTGATTCATTAACTGCAAATGTAACTTTGTAATCCTATATATTTATATGGGATTACAAAATTATATATGCAGTTGGTGTATCTAGAAAACGACCGAAATTGCAAAATATTTTAGTTTTTCCTTGGCTTGTACACTAAACACTAATTGTGTTCTAAATTTGAAGCTTCTATGTCTGCTAGAAATGCCTTAGAGTTTTGATGATCGGTCAGTGAGTGACAAAAATAAGAAACTTTGACTAGTTATTATAATTCTTAAATCTTAAACTACTGGTTCAAATTGAATGAAATTTGCAATATACCGTGTGTATACAATGCCTGCTTGGTTACTGAAAATTCAGGCTTTTAGTTTTATCCACAACACTAGGGGGGTCGAAAATGGCCGGAACTGGTTCGAGAAAAGGATGGTATGGCCGTGTCGACTTGGCGGCGGCACTGCCGTGCCCCCAGATTATGCTTATACACGTTAAACCACAAAGAAATAACTATAATGTAGATAAGCGATATCTCTACGGTTATTAGTTATTTATTATATTACGCACACAGACGGCAATACCTACATTTTGGTGACGCAAACACCGAGATTTTTAATAATACTAGCCTTCGCCCGAGGCTTCGCCTGTGTGGTGATCAGAAATTATCACACGGAAATGTACCTATGTCCTACATTTTTTTAAAGGACTAATTCCGTAATAAGTACCTACTTTGTTTTCATATTAGGTAGATAACTAAATAAACAGTAGGTATAGCTAGGATGTCGCCAAGATTTTTTCGGACATCTTCAACCATCATCGTCATATTTCAGCCTATTTACACAAAACTTTAATGAATACGGTAGATTTTGAGTTTTCCGCGTTCAGACAGACAAACGCGGCGGGGGATGACTTTGCCTTAAAATGTGCAGTGGTGACCAAACTACCTACATCATAGTTTCACTAGTATCCGAATATTGCTCCGTGATATTGGTATCCAGAAAAAAAAAACTACCGGTATGCACGGCGGTGAGTGCAAGCGATCAAGCGTAGGTAGGTATTGTTGGTTCAGTCACTCTTTTAGTTGCAGGGAGGTTTATTCAATAAAAAAAATGTTGAACAGTTCAGCTCATATAGTTTAAAATTTCAATTAAAACATGTCGAAGAGCGAATCGTGTTGGCGAAGGCTCAGTTAAAGCCGGTGACCCGTATAGAGGAGATGTAGGTCAAACAGACCACTGCACATACTGTCGAGTTTAGGTACGAACCTACGAAGGCATCCGTCCGACGCACTTCGATATGGATTGATGGATTTTGTGTATTGTCAATCAAATTTTCATATGAGGGAGACTCAGGAACCCAATTTTCAAGGAAAACTATAGGAAAAGTTTACTAACGCGAAATTTGTTATGAAAACAACAATAAGCTCAAAGTGCAATGACTACATCATTCTACCTACGCATTAATTGACTAACAATCAGTCGGTTTTAGGGACCTTGTGGCTTATGGAAGATTTATATTTGAACTGATTAATTAAGTTTACTGACTTAAGTACCGTCTATGCTTGTAAGTCATTATCTACTTATGTTATGCAAATTTTGTTGTTGGACAGGTAGGTCCAAGCAGGTTTTTCATATGCACTAAAAACCTGCATCAGCTACCAGCGAATGCTGATGCTGATTTTTTCAGATCAATATCAGCGGATGCTGCTGATAATAATAATAATAAATTACATTAATAAAATATAAGTAATATATCTTGAATTAATAAACAGCATCGATTTTTGCTGATACTGATGCTGATAAGTGATGATAGGTATACGCAACAACCCTGGCTTGTAGTTACACAAATTACGTTACAGGCTACTAAGTAAGTACCTACGTTCAAACACAATGGAGGATAATAGGATAACAACTACACTACAATAACTAAACAACGCGACGGTGCTATATAGAGCCATGAGGTTAACGTAGTGGAATCTTGGTGCATACAGAACCTTGTTCTTGTAGGTAGGTAGGTAATTAGGCAGGCATGATTTCCATTCAATATTTTTATTTACCGATGATAATGAGAGCACAGAAATGTGTATCCCAAGTAGATACCTATTCGTAATAACCTTATCTTAAGGTCATTTAGTATCTTTAGTACATATAACTCATCAACAGAGGCTGGACTACTCAGTTATCTAGTCCAACTTATAAACAAGAGGATTGAGAGGAGATTATTCATATTATTTTCAACTGATAAATGCATTGCGTGCGTAAGCGAGCGACACATTTGATAAATAACAGAACTTGAAACTGCGTACGTACCTACTCAATCACACTGATCGAGTTTAATTAGTTTCTGTTTAGAAATTTGTGTCGACAGTAAAACAATATTATCTGGACATTCAATATACTGGAATCTCGTTGGGACGTTACCAAATAACCGACTGAACTACAAACCTAAATATAATTAACACTTGAGTTTCTTGATTTGACGCGTCGTACGACACTACTATTGTTCGAAAATTCAAGTAGATATTATATCTTCCATCAATGGCAAACAGAAGGGTTATTTATACGAACAAGTTGAATAACTTCACGCCTGTCACTGATACAGTGAAGCCCATGTGTGTCCATTACACATGACGCATGCAGTCAGCTGCAATCAAGTACGCATCGTCTACGGGGCAAGGTTAATCCAATGTAGGTATAGATAGTATGTACACGTTATAGTTTTGTTTAACTACTAACTAAACATGATCGCAATTGACACTTCTTATTTTTAAAGCGCGAAATTTGTTCAGAATTAGCCTGGCCTAGTTTTAATGGCTACAAGATTACCATACCTCCCCAAAATGCAAAAATGGGCTTCGGAGTCTGCACTGCATTTCTAGTGTGCACTCCAGTGCTGGTGTACAATTTTGGCAGTGTTGTGGTGTTGCACATACCGTTATATAACCAGTTACCTACTAAGTAAACGATCCACGTTCAGACCAGTATGGAGACTACCAAAATAAGCCTAAGGGATTGTGTGTTGAATTAGGCCGTCTGAAGGCACTCCATTATACCTATGTTCTGAGAAGTAGGTCATCTATTTACACCTCTTAAGTATTTAATATCTGGATGACCTACTAAATTTCATGAAAATCGTTGGAGCCGTTTCCGAGATTCAGATTATATATACTTATATAAATACAAGAATTGCTCGTTTAAAGGTAGTAGACAGGTGTTTAGATTTTATAGCGTGCTTAAAACTTACTGATATTATAGTAATAAGCTAAGTTGTAAGCACAAGAACCTTTTTTATTAAAATTAAAGTAATTAAGCCTGACCATATCAGTCAGCATTTTATTAGGATAGGTATAATTTACATATTAAGTACCTAGGTACTTGAAATAAAGTTGTTGCCTATTTGCTTACATACGTAAACTTCATCTAGACCTGTCTGTCTGTTTGATCGTCTAGCAACATAAATTAGGCTGGATAAAGTTTTCGCGCCTAGGCAAGATTTCCAGTCCACAAGAAACAGACTGACACCAAAGATTATCTCAAAGTTATTTAATTATTTTCCATGTCATGGAACGATTTGCCCTACATAGATTACACACAGAAATACTGCTTACTAATTTATCCAACAGCGTTCTGCGGGTAGAGACCTTCGTATTGTTGATATCAGATATACTAGACTAGTGCACTGTTCATTACAACCGGCTAAATATATCGTATCACAATAGCAGTGTCGTGGTCAAGGAAGATTCAAGAGCGCCAGTGACGCGATATGCGGTCACGCGCCTGTTCCGTATATTTATAGCATAGCGAGCTGAATCGGTCCCTTCGACCACTGAACTTCAAAGTCGAACTGAAGTTCAAAGCTAACGGCTGATTCAAAGGGGGTGTTTGCTTCTTTATTGTTGATTATTTTTGGAATACCTATTAGTCAAGGGGGGTTAGCGCTTGGTGCTAAGCGCGGGTTATTGGGTACTTGAAAGTCAATCAATCTGACATACCCATTTCCCAACTATGTAGGGGTTGACTACCAATCTAACCGGGTGTAGCTGAAAAACAGTATTTTACATGGACCTACTGCCTATATGACCTCCTCAGCCGGAGCCGGCTGGGTAACACGATACCCCTTGGTAAGATAGGTAAGACTGCAATTAAAGGTACAGGAAAATGTTTTATTTTCATGATAATGTAATTCGTCTTCCGCGTCGGCACACAGTGGAAACCTGATTGAGTCTTAATATTTACTCGTATGAATAATTTCATTACATGTCCCATAACTGTACCCTGCGACACACCACGCGACATTCAATACGCGTCGAGTATCTACCTACCCTGTAACGCCACTCCTGTGACCCCTTCACAGGAGAGGCTGTTATAGGTAGGTATATCCATCCACATGATGTTAAATTTTTGCCACCACTTTAAGGAACGGATGGGAAGGGTTACTTACGCATTGAAACGTTTTAATTAGAACGATTATTACAATCAGGGATTCCTATAATAGAAGGCGAGAAGATTTCCTGACATTCAATTTGTGTTTGTTTGGTAGCATGTAGAGAAAACTAGGAAAGTCTGCAACTGCCGGCGGCATAGTTGGCGGTGATCACATTCAGGTCACGTCAAGATGATACAATTGGTACTGATGGCCTGTGCAACTTTATGGCAGTATCCTTACCAGGACTTCTTGGGTGGATATAATCAAAATGTCGACCTACCACTGCTTGACCTGTCGAAGATTTATTACCCAAATGGCTACCTATGTTTGGAACATAGGGGCTGGAATACGTATGCTTATAAGTACTTTGAGAATCCACTAGAAATGAATGAAACCAGGTTTCCAACAACGTGTAAAAATTAAACGCATGTGAAGTGCTTTCATTCGCTGTTGTTGTTTCAGACCCCCAATAACATCAGTTACATGTTTGACAGTCTGTTAGCTATTGTGTCGATGACCTTTCAGAAACCGGGTGTATAGTGTAGGTATACCTGTAACTGTAAAAAAGTATAGGTACCTAGGTAGGTACCTATACTTTTTTACAGCTATGTGAGGTTGTTTTGCAGGTGCAAAACAACCTCACATAGGTACTACTAATGCAGTCGCTACCTATGAAAGGACTGAGTATCTATCGAACGTAAAATAAACTAGATTTGGTATGACTCATAAATAACGACAAAACACGGGATATCCTACCTGTGTCGTAACTTCCTGTTCGATTCACCCCAGAAAAAGTATCAGTAGTTGAGACAGGTATTGTAGATACATGTAATACTATGTAATAATGTAGGTCACTCGAGTTATTAAAACCGGTATGTATGGTAAGTAAACCTACATAGTACACATGAGAGTCGCTGTGGTGTCGTACTATTCGTGCTTACTAGGGTTAAGTGACGTAATGTAAAGCGACCTCAACGCAGCTCATATTAGCACAGTTTGGAGTTCCTTACCCTGTGACAAATAACGTACAGTACGTATAGGTTACAAGAAAGCTGTATATGTATTAATTATATTGACTTACCAAGTAGAGCTTGAAAAAGGCGTGATTTAAAAATCCTAATGACTCTCTCGATGGCAAGGCGAAGTTGTCGGTCCTGCGGCTTCACCAGTTTGCTGTGGTAGTCTTCCAGCAGTTCTAATGCTCGGTGGGCCTCTGTGACACCAACAGCAATACATCAACAACGGGCACATTTATTCGTCTTCGGTAAAAATAGGCACATTGAAACTGGGTCATGTTTACTTCTTGTTTTCGAAATTGATTAGTTATCTATCAGGCAAGGTTACGAAGACAATAAAGTTTGGGGGTAATTGAGGCATTCTACTAAGAATAAAATTACATAAATGTATTAGCAACAGCAAAGTTAAAGCGCATGAGGTGGAGGATGTGCGGGTAGTGGAGTGAGTAGGCTATATTATGCTCGACCTACATTTTATTGAAACGAAGGGCATGTTTTCTATGTGATAGCAATAAAACGAAATCATAAGGGATTTATAGTTTTAACACAGGAAGGTTAAATAAGAGGTAGGTGTAGCATACTCGGTATGGAACGCAGAAGCGGGTGCTTTACAACCCTCATATTATCGATACGGATCAACAAAAGGGTGCTGCGGCGAGCGCTGCCAACCCCTCGTGCAAATTAAATAATAAGTCAATGACAGCACGCCGCACGGACTAAACACGACCACTATAGACCATAAACGTCGATATCTGAATATCGGAATTCACCTTGCTTACGAACTGGCATCACGGCACCACCCCCTCACGATATTTAAGAAAACTAATACACTTGAGACAAAATAAAACGGAAATGATTTTTTCACAGTGGCAAAAGGATGACACTGATCATGTTAAACAATTTTAATCACAGCTAGGATGATTTTGGAACGGCACATATTGTCGCACAACGAAAACATTTAGAAGATAAGGTACGAAGCGAAGCGCGGTAGTGATGCCGCTTTTAAGGGCCATCGAATACTGCGCCCGATGGGATTGGTCGATTTTCACAGTGACGTCAGGGGGTGGAAGCATAGACAATGAAAAACGTAGTCAGGGGTTGGGAAAAGTAAATTGGGGATGCCAGATAGAACGCTATTTCCACTTTTTGTAGAAATCACCGATAAAACAAATGAGTTTTATTAAGTTTAGGTAAGCCTTTTTTATTTTATAGTAGGTAGATAGTTGTAGCACCATCCCGTCTGACTTGCCTACAAACCATCAATGATACCTACTCAGCAATGTTAAAACTTCACGGTAAATAAGAATGACTAAACTTAGGGTGGAAGTTCCAGGGTATTCCGCGAAATTCAAATTTTCATACGTTTTTTGCAATTTGCAGGTCAGTATGTCTATGTACCTACCTATTGAACAAAAAACAGAGAAAAGAATCCCAGGGCATCAAAAAATTCGCCCGCATCGTTGTCAATGGGAAAAGTGCTCAACAGGCTGGCAGCATTGCCACGTTGTATGGCGATGCTGATACTTTGGCCAAGGCCTGCCCAACTTCCAGGGCAATATGGTCATTCCGTCTAGTCTCTTCCCATCGTCGCGTGCCAAGACGTTGGGTTCTAAAACAGCTGGTACCCCGGCGGCGGTGACAGCGCACGACGGATGATATAGTTAATACTGGCGTGCCGAGCCATACGGCCTGCGTTCTTATTGCAAGATAGGCCATGGTGTCTGAAGCAGTCGATAGCTACACTACACTGGCAGCGATGCGGAGCCCAGCAAGGAGCGCCAGTGATATTTTAATATTTTTGATATTTTAATCAACATACAACTTGGCACTGACCTGCATAATGCAAGAATTTCGCGGGCTACCCTCGACCTTCCGCCATGACATGTAGTCTTTAAAAGTAGTAATTAAGTAGTCAGTAATTAATCAATACTTTAATTAATTAATATTTAACATTTCGATAGGAGGACGAGGACGACGTAGGTAATCACTAATCAGTATCTACGTGATGTGCTGCTATATATTTCAGAGACCCTGTAAAAACCTAGATATAGCGAAGCATTCCTAATATTATGTATTCTTATTACATCTAAAAATTCTAATTTATGTTTCTAAATAAATAATTTAAGTTTAAAAGTTCTTAATTTGATTTCTTAACAATTGATGTCGTCTGAGGGGAAGAACCCGTAGAACCTGATGATTTTTATTAAATAAATCAACCGCCGAAATATTTTTATTTTAAATAATACGAGACAGATGTCAATTTTCGTTTAATTATTTTTTGCAAACTGTGTTTTACTTGGTCAAGTTAAAGACATATTACCAATGCATTATCAATATCATAAATAGTTTTACGGAACGTCATGACGTTTTGAAACAATTTATTTATGCAATTGCGTAAGTCGTCTTTGTTTCAGTATAGAAAAGAGACGCAGAATATTGGGTACCAATAATATCTACATGAACAAATTCATTTTATTCAATTGCTTGTAGTGCAAACTTGATTTCGAGTGGGGTAATGTGTGTCGCGCGAGTGTGACATGTTGGTGATAAGTTTACGTTTTATTTTACCTAATAGCATTTGTTATCACAAGTTTACATATTGTATTTCTAATTAAGATTCAAGTTTTTCCTTCACTAAATGATTAAATAAATATAGATATGATGAAAACTTCTTAACTAAATACGTGAATATGCCATTGTTTTAACACAAGCTATTTCTAATAATGAAGATAACGTGGAATAAAACGCATAACGGATTTTTGACAAATCGTCTGACCTTGGGCGCCCTGCGCAACATTCGTGAATCCAACCGAGCAAGATTATTGTTCTGTCGAGCTAGTCTCGACATACCTATCTACATTCTACAGTGTGTATGTAGATATTTATTAAGTAGTAGTGTAGTTCAAAATCTCCGAGTGTGGGGCGCGAAGATGCCTCTTTTTGGAAAAAAAGATTTCGGGAGGAAGTCCAAAAAAGATGGAAGAGATTCTGAGAAGCAGCCATCAATCGAAGACAAGTACGCCGTCAAAGATCTACTGGGCACCGGAGCATTTTCCGAGGTACGTTTGATTGAGAGCAAAGAAAACGGGCAGATGTTCGCGTGTAAAATTATCGACAAGAAGGCTCTCAAAGGCAAGGAAGATTCATTAGAAAATGAAATTCGTGTCTTGAAAAGATTTAGCGAGCAAGCTAAAGGCGAGGGTGCCGAGAAGAAAATGTTTTCCCATCCGAATATTGTCCAGCTGCTTGAGACATACGAAGACAAAAATAAAGTGTACCTTGTGATGGAACTTGTCACAGGTGGCGAATTGTTCGATAGAATCGTTGAGAAAGGCTCTTACACCGAAAAAGATGCGTCCAATCTAATTAGGCAAGTGTTGGAAGCAGTAGATTACATGCACTCCCAAGGAGTGGTGCACAGAGACCTGAAACCAGAGAATCTGCTGTATTACAGTGCTGATGAGGATAGTAAGATCATGATCAGTGATTTTGGATTGTCTAAGATAGAAGATTCCGGTATTATGGCCACAGCTTGTGGTACACCTGGATATGTTGCTCCTGAGGTGTTGGCCCAGAAACCTTATGGCAAGGCAGTGGATGTGTGGAGCATAGGAGTAATATCCTACATTCTACTGTGTGGATATCCTCCATTTTATGATGAGAATGATGCCAACCTGTTCGCTCAGATCTTGAAGGGAGACTTTGAATTTGACTCGCCATACTGGGATGATATTAGTGACTCTGCAAAAGATTTCATTCGGCATCTAATGTGTGTTGATGTGGACAAGAGATACACTTGCAAGTAAGTCTCCAAAGTATTTTTGTTTGAAACATATTTCATAACGGCTTCCAATCATACTCCTATTTCATATCTTAATTGAGCAATTACTGGCTATTATTGCATGTAGGCCTTAATAACTGGTACAAATTACTAAAATTTTGAATATTATTTTTATGTTGCATATTACAGAGATGTTTAGATAAAAATTTGAAGTTTTGCTAGATGTCCTCATTTAGTTTTAAATGATTGTCGCTCAAGGTTCTGATGTATGGTCTAATATTAATGAAGATCTTTACACATGGGCCCATGTCCATGTGTAAAGATTTGTAAACCATACTACCATTAGTTTAACAATTATAATCTCAAACAAATACACAAAAGAACCTTTAATATATCACAGTCAAAATGTAAGTACAAATTTCCACAGATTGTAATCTTCAAAATGTCTCTTAAAATGTTAATTAATGCATATTATGAAGTAAAAATAAAGGATTATTTGAGGTTATGGTATTGTCACACAATGTCTTATGAACAGGTTAAATTATTATGTACCTACCTACCTACTTAGGTTTGTACTTAATTTAACTGAGACTTGTGGTTTCTCCATCTTATTTACCATCTTATTTATAGTAAATGTTAAAATAAAAAGTAAAGGTGATTCAAGTTGTGGACTGACATCACCCAGAGCAGATTTCCAGAAACGAATATGGTTACTACTATAATTATCTGCTAAACAAGTTAATAAAAATAATTCTTATTATTTTAAAATAATAATATTATGAATTGATGATAAGGTCAAAACATTTGGGTAACATTAGGTACCTACTTTACAGATAGAATTTTGCCTCGTAGGATTTTTTCTTAATATTATGTCACAACAGTCATTATTAAGTGACTAAATAATAAGTTGCCACATTATATCATTTATTTATTTATTAAACCATTTATGCACACACATATAAACAGAAAAGAAGAAAGGAACAGAAAAATACGTACAAAGGGAATGCTTATTTCTACAGAAATCTCTTACAGCACACCTGCAATAGGAGAGAAGATAACAGAGATGCAGACAACAAGTGTAATAATAATAGAAGGGAAAACATAAAATCATCATCATTATATCATCTATGTTGATATTTGAGAAATAAATAGCAAGAGTCTACTACCTAACAACATTACATGTCTTATTCTATTTACTGAGTTTTGATTATATAATAAGACTTAGTTTTGAATATAAAAAAGACATACAATTTAGTTGAGTTTTTATCAGCCAGAAAGCAGTAGTTTTTACATAATTAGGGTCAGTTCACACCGAGACGCGACGCTGCGCGCACTTTTTAAGATAGCAACAGAATATCTAACTTATTTACAACACGAAAAGGTATAATTTCATTTTACGAGCGCAAAAGCGTGTCGAAGAACGCCGTGTTGTGCAGCCCGTATACCTTATTGTGAAGTAAATAAGATCTATTTTGTATCGTGATCTCAAAAAGTGCGCGCCGCGTCGCGTCGCGTCTTGGTGTGAACTGACCCTTACTGTCTTCCTTTAGTTTGTTTGGGTGGGAAATCATCATATAACTTCTCCCGCTCTGGGTGGAGCGGAAGGGCGTGTCAGACGTTTACTGACTAAAACCCACCCGTGTTCCCTCAGTTGCCTGTGTGCCAGGGGCCACGGTATCTCATTCGAACAACCCGCACCCCTGGCAGGCATCGGCCCTTGCGGGCCCCATCAGTTGCTGCTGACATCTCTTGGAGGCGCGCGTGGAACACAACGCGCCGTCTACCCGGGCTTGGTCCTTACCGACAGCGAGCTACCCATTACTTGCCGTCCGCAAGCTAGTTTGTTTGGGTTCATTTGCTTTCCAGTAATTACCTTTTTGGCCCAGCTAAAGCACTAACGGCGAATTTCACGAATTATATTGCGGTTTAGAACTGTCAGATAGCTATTTTTATTTTATTTTATTGATTCTTCATTATTACCCAATCAAGTCCCGCGCGGACGCTTTTCGGTACGATACAATAGAAAATCAGTTGTGTCTCATTAGCGGGGATTGAGAGGTTCATTTGTAGTTGGGGGAGGCCTATGTCCAGCAGTGGACTTTCGGCTGAAATGATGATGAAGATTTTAAAGGGTGGCAGGGACATTGACAGAACCTGTTACCATAGATTCAGTACATGATTCTGAATACCTATAGGTTGGTAATAAAAAAAATAACTGCTCTAAACATTTTGATGTAGTACTTTTCTCTGAAACATCACTTTTGATAAGTTTTGATCATTGTTTTGATAACCATCATAAAATTACTATGCTAGGGGGGGTCTAGAATGGTAATGTTCGCGAAGGAGGAGGCGGTGAGCGTGAGGGAGAGGCAAGGATTGCGCCCTCGCGCCCCTAGCTGCCGCAGGAGATGCCCTGGGCGTCGGTAGTCAATAGCGGAAGGCGCGCGTTGTGTACGCGCTGTCGACCCGGGCCTGGTCCTTACCAGACGGCGAGCTGAGTAATGGGTAGCTCGCCGTCCGGTAAGGACGCGCGCCCCTAAGTGATATCAGCAAAATTGAAGGGGTCCGCTAGGGCCTGCTAGGGTCGCGGAATTGTTCAAAACAGTTACCGTAGCCCTGAAAGGCCCTGGCCAAAAAAAAACACCTTGAAAAAAATAATTCTGTTTGTAGGGGATTTACCACACAATGAAAGACTTCCTCCCATAGTTTCCTGAATATCGTAACTAAATAACTGCCTGCCTTGTTTGGGCTTGCTGATTTGTGATCAAAATAGGTTTTTAGCAGTCTTTCGTTCTTCTTCTTCATGTTGCTGACACGGGAATATTTCAAGATTTGTTGGCCCAAAACTTCTACAATTCCAAGGCATTGTCAGTAGTCCACAATACAAAATTTCAAAACCAACCCAATGCATACCTCTCTGGCTATCAATACGCTGATATTTGCCGATGTAAAACCATTCAATTATTTAGAGTTGAAATGTATAACAGCCAAAAGAGATAGGATCCATTAAGATAAGAGGAGGATTATGATAGGTTACAAAAGGGTGACTGCTGATCATTTATGCACAAAAATTCGTGCATGTTCTTATAATTATATCTTAATATTTCCTATAACGCCTACAATGGGCAGAAAATTCAACTAATGCAAGGAACATTTCGGCCTCTTGTAGGACCTAGTTTCATGTGTCAAAACTATTATTATTTGAGTAAGTATACTAACCAAGCCACATTTTATAAATTGTTTCTTTTAGCCACTAAAACTTGCGAGTTTAACATATAGTTTAAAGCTATTTGTGCTTTTTGGGTTTGTGGCCTTGAAGTTAAATGATTTGTTGCTGCCTGACAAGATGTACAACCGGAGTTCAGTTCACATAATTTTTTTTTTTAGCCCGAATGACCACCGTTACGCAAACTTGAACAAAATAAAACATTACCTACAAATCTGTCTAGCCATTTCGCAACTTGTTTGGTGTTGGCTTCCGGTCTAATAAGATGAAAGTGAATTTCAGTATTTTTCACGGGGCGACTGCCTATCTGACCTCCACAGCCCAATTTAGAATGTGTCCTGAAAATGAACTACGCATATTAATTTAGTCATCATCTATCTAGCCTTTATCCAACTATGTTGGGGTCGGCTTCCAGTCGGAGCGATGGAGCGACTGCCTATCTAACCTCCACAACCCAGTCACTGGGTAATATGATACCCCTCGGTAAGACTGGTTGTCAGACTTTCGGGCTTCTGACGACCCGTAACGTCTGTCAAAGATCCACAAATGACAGCCGGGACCAACGGCATAACGTGCTTTCAGAGGCACGGAGGGGTCTTGGTATGTAAAGATGGTCACCCATCCATGGACCAACCGCGTCAAGCGTAGCTTGACCTGATCGATCGACCGATGCGGCTATTATGACTTAGCCACAATACCCTCCGCATATTAATTTAGTATGCTATGCATATTGGGAATTGACCCTCCATTGCTCAAAAAAATATTATTTTGTTCCAGACAAGCTTTGGATCACCCATGGATTTCAGGAAACGCTGCCAGCAACAAGAACATCCATGGTACTGTTTCTGAGCAACTCAAGAAGAACTTCGCCAAGTCGCGCTGGAAACAGGCATACCATGCGACTACGGTCATCAGACAAATGAAGAAAATGGCGCTTAACAGTAGCAGCAGCTCAAGTCGCAATGCTAACGCCTCAGGCAAACAATAGCTGTATTGTTTGTCTGCCCACCTTCCGATTGCCATTGTTACACCTGCCTAGAAAGGTACCTTATATAGTAGGTTTTTAATGGTCTCGAAATGACTAAGTTCGACGCGATCCTGTTATTGCAGCACCATTCGGTGTATTGCTTGTTAAATTGGTAGATATCACAATTAATTGGAATTCATTGTCAAAACAGTTGCTAAGAGACGCGTCTGAGATTCGTGTCATCGCTATAATTATCGTGATGCCCTCGCGCTCGTGATGCCTTTATGCCATAATTTCTTTTAAATCAGCGCTTCTCAAAATCTATGTGGGGCAGTGCTTATAAAACTGTATTGTAGGCATGTTACATAATGATTAAAAATCAACGAACTGTTTTTAAGACATTTTGTCTAGTCATCTATCATTGCTGCTTGCATAAAGGTATATACCATTATTAATTGGATTAATAATTATGAATAATATGATAACTGTAGTCAAAGGTAACAAAATATTAAGGAGTTGTACTATGCTTCTGCTACTATGCCTCTTCAACTCATCATTGATATATTCCTATTCTGCATTTCATAAACATGTATCTCTTGTTTGATAAACTTATCTTTTGATGTCAAATTACACTTTAACAGCGACATGTATGTATATCTAATAGATAATTAAATCTTGACCATGAATCTTTTTACGAATTTTCACATTTGATTTTTAAATGCATTTCGAAGTGAATCAAACTATGTAATTAGGTAGGATAATAAAATGTTCTCTTTAAAAGATACTGACTAAATAGTAATTACTTAGGTATGGTGATACTGACAAATCACATAAAAATAAGGTCTGTTGCAAAATTCATTAAATTAATAAAGTGACGAATATTTACACTTAAATGATAATGGGTGGATTACGATAAAGTATATTAGGCAATGAGAATGTTGAACCGCTTCTTACATCCCTTATCCATTTGGAGTACCTAATTAGGTACTGGTTAACGAAATTGCTGTAGTAACGACATGTATTGTGATTATACTATTTGACCCTTCATAGTAGTTGTTTTAAAGTTTGTTAAATGATCACCTATGCTATACCTAGCGTAAGTTTTGTGATTCTAAAGCTAAGTCCTATATATCCACTGTCATATTCAAATACCTGTTCAGTAGTGATTTATGATATCTTACCTATTATGCACTGTTGAATTCAATGTTGTTATATAAAAAACCGCGTTTAAAACGATTATAAAATAGCGCTGTTTTCGCAAAGTGTCATCTCATAACGTTTTCTTACTATTTGATTTAATCCAACAATATTTTGCGCAACTCAACTTATTGCTTTATCGGTAAGAGTGAAAGATCTGTACGCAAGACTGAAATTGTAAAGTGATAGCTAGTTTTTTTCAGTAAAACCCTGATGTAGGTAATTTCCGCCGCATATTGAATATTCCATTGTTTTGAGTAAAATGTAAGGTAAATGTTAACGACGATTAATGCATTTGATAAAATATGTTGTTTCTCCGTAGCAGTAGAATAGAGAAAATGTTTATTGGGTATAAACGATGTAAAAGGAGTTATCACAGTGTCACTAACATGGGATTTATGTAATGCATAATAAATCTTGAAACAAAGGTTAGTTATGTTTGGACATGCACATCACTTTTTACTGTGCCTAGCTTCCTGCTACATTGTGGACAGCCCAATCTATTATATAAGAGCGTATCATGTACAGATTCAATGAATCTCATTTTTTTTCTTTTTGATACTTATGTATAAAATAAAAACTGTTCAGTAATCACAGCGCAGCCTGTGCCATGTTTGAAATCTTTGTTGAAACCAGCCTTTTTAAACAAAAAATTCCTTTTGTTATGTAATAAACTTGCCATGCCAAATGCTAAAGTCTAAAAAAAATTAACATTCCACAGTGAATGATAATTTGCAATATTTGAAATGAATTCTAAAACTTTTTACATTCCATTTCTTCAGTATATTTTTATACAGGAATTACTTGTTTATCTCAATTGTATTTGAACAAACAGGTAGGTAATTTGTTTTATATTATTTTCATTTATTAGCATTGATGTACTTATTTATCTATTTTATACATCAATGGTATGTACTTAGTAGGTTATCCTAATAGGCATATTATGTATTTGCAAAGCTTATACACAAAATTAATGAACATTCCAATTAGGATTTTATTTAGTTACTGTTTAAATACGAAGCTACTTGTGTTCATGTGATCGTTTTTAATGTCTATTTATATGGGGAAAGGTGGCAATGGGAGTGCTTTTTGGAAAGGTCCGATTTTACTTTTGTAATAGCTGTTTATTATGTATCTTCCGTCCATAACTGACACTGGGATTTTATTTTATAGCACAGCTTAGTGAATAAGTCTGCAAATCCGTGCCATGGTGTTGCTAATGATTTTATACAAATAATTACAATAATATAATTGTTTACCAATTTTCCATTTCATGTTTATGAAAATTGGCCTAATGAATCTTATAAGTCTGATATCATATTGTTTGTTGTGTCTAAATCAAGCTTCCGTTCCATAACATTTAATTGAGATCTGCTTCTGTAACTTGAACAGTCAGTCAACGCCGTGGCGCGGCGATCTGCAGCATGAAAGTATTCAATAACTATCTCAGTAAGAATCAGGACAGGAAGGTATTTTGATCGTCTTTTTTCCTAAGAATCGGTTTTATTTTAATATTGAAATAATTCATAATTATCTTGACCCAAATACTTGTATATGATCTGAATTGTTGGTAATTTAGTGACGCGCCTCTGAGTTAGGCAAGAGCCAAACAATGTGTGTTATTCGTTCATGTTTTCGAGCTATTGTCATAATAAATCATCGCTTGATTGTTAAGCATGCACTGCTTTAAAGTTTTTAATAATTGTAAGTGTAGTAATGTTCAATAAATAATTGTCTAAATGCGCCTTAATATCTGTGTAATTTTAGTAATTCTGTCAGTGCTCCTTGTATTTACTATAGTTTACATATTAAGAGTACTACTATAGGTTTCGCCATACTTTTAGAAGCAGATAGAATTTCATTTATGTACTTGCTGACGGAATTCTTATTCTCACGTCAATATCTAATTTATGTAACTCCTTTGTGTATGTTTTTATCAAATTTTGGTATACTATGTAAAAGTGATTGATCTTTATGAGGATTTTTATAGTCATGTATTTTATGAATTGACATACGGGCATAGATCCCATTAAAATCTCTTAATATTATAGTAATCTTCGTTTTAACTTCTACCCATTTTGTGTCAATGGCTAACTATACAAAGTGCCATGCGTCTATCAATAGGTGTGTTTTATTACTTATTTATAAATTATGTGATCGATTTTATATTTCAATTTCCATGATCTTTTTTTAACTGCGCACAATGTTTTAAATAAGTCTTAATTTTAAAGGTTACCCATGATTTATGTAAAATGTACCCAAACCCGGTGTTTGACCACCTAGTTTGCTTTGCAATGTGTCAATGATTCTGTTCCTTTTTCTGCACAAACACTAAACTGTTGTAGTTCATGTATAACCGAATAATAGTAGATACGCTAATGTGATCTTGCCATTGTTACACACTTTTAGCAGTATACACGAATTTAAGTTTGCTCTCTAGGTATTTTTCATTTCGTTATTAGTTGAGTTTTCACTGTGCCAAAACCATATCATGATCAGTGATCAATATTATACTTGTAACTAATAAGATTTCTTGTTCGTTAGACACTTTTAAAAACGAGGTTTATCGCAATAGATAGCAGACCACAGTGCTACGCGAAATTTTCAAGTTCCTTGTCATTTGAATACTATTTTTTTCTTTATTCATTAATGTATGTTTAGTGTAAGAGTAATCTATAACATATTTACTATTTTTCGAAGGTTATTAACTATGTATATGTTTTAAATAAACATACACGTTTTAGTTTCTATATTTATCTAATTAAGCACAATAGTCTAAGGGCTGGGATGAAATTCAACAAGTTTGTTTATTCGGTATCTGCAATGTGTTTCTGTTCTATCTATTATTTGGGTTGTGAAATTATTTTTCTTTCAAGTCTTTATACGACAGGTATTTCATGTGGAAAGTTGTAATAACTTGTAACTAAGATCTGATTAATGTTGGAAAAAAATCTTGTGATTTAGATTTTATACTTCTTGTTTAAAACAATCAAAATTTATTAGTAGATTCTTAGATGTTAGCTATATTTTCAATGTCATTGTAAATAAAATGCCAACTTGTTGAGACATTTGTTTCATTGCCTATACAACAAACCACCGATCTTTATTATAATTTAAATTATTTATAACGTTAACTTTATATTACAATATACATAGTTGGATATAATATCAGATGTGTGAGGAATGTCTACTGTATCTCCTCGCCGAGGAGGGACAGTTGTTTCAGGAACTGCGACGCGTTCGGGAGCGTGGTTGCGCCGTAGATGATCTTCCTTGAAGTGCCGCTAGTTGCTTGTTGCTGTAAGATATATAATTATTAGTAGTGAAGGCAGTATGAGAGACCTACAATTTTTTAAACTTGCTTTGCCTTGATTTTACGTTGATGAGTTTTACTTTACTTAGTTTTATTTTACTCGACAAGAACTATTATTGGATTGGACTGGAAACTAAAGTGCGAAGATCGAAAGTAGCCGAGAACTTTTCCGTTTCAATGGCGCGGCCACGGCGATACATATATAAACTACCAAGATTTTGTAAAAATTTGTAAAAGTTGATTCCCAAAACCATAAATTTGTCAAAGTTATAAGGGTTTGAACGTGGCCCCGCCATTGAAACGGGGAGAACCGCGCGGCCACGGATATCTTTAAAACTAAGCGTTGCAGAGACCTGAAATTTAGGTAAATGATAGATTGAATTTGGAAAAAAAAAGTATAAAAATAATCCTAGGTTTATATTTTAGGAGTGGTAAGACTATAATAACCCCATGGCAGCAGAAGATTTTTGTTGGGGTTTTAGTTACAGCTCCTGATTTTTGTTGTATTTTTTTACAAATTTTGACAAATTCAAATCTGGGTTTTACAAAAATCTTCAGACGTCAGCGATGCTTTTTCAGCGAGATATCGGCGATAGCGTGTTTTTCACCGTTTCAATGGAGCTGCCATGGGGTTATATAGTCTTACCGCTCCTAAAATATAAACCTAGGATTGTTTTTTTTTTTTTTACAAATTGTATCTATCATTTACTTAAATTTCAGGTCTCCGCAACGCTTAGTTTTAAAGATCTCCGTGGGGGCGCAGTTCTTCGCGTTTCAATGGCGCGGCCACGTTCAAACCCTTATAACTTTTTAACCATAACTTTGACCAATTTATGGTTTTGGGAATCAACTTTTACAATTTTTTATAAAATCTTGGTAGATTTTTTTTTAAATGTCGCCGTGGCCGCGCCATTGAAACGGGCGCCACAGGACGGTAGATTTTCTGATGATATAGTACTATAAACTGTATAATCAGTGTCACAAAATGAAGCTGAGCCCGTGCCATCGTGCCAGTAGGGGCACAAAGAGCAGTTTTAGCTTGCATTACTGTTTATAGAATTTTGCACTTTACGACACATATAATAAGTGGATTTTTCAATGATATTAGTCAGCATTATATTTTTTTTAAAACTACTTCTAAAGAACTAACTTGGACTTAACTTCGTATAGTTGCGACTTGCCAAAAGCAGCAACGTCGCTTACCAACTGGTGAACTAAAAGTCATCTACCTAAGCCTCTGCCAATTTTATGGGGTTGGCTTCCAGTCTAACCGGATGCAGCTAAAGGTGCCTAATTAAATATAAAGAAAAGATTACCTTAGCGAAATCTATAAGATTGTGATATTCGATGTAGTTGCCCCCGCCCACGATGAACACGACGGCGTCGGTGGGCGGCGCGTGCCGTGCGGAGCGCGCGCGCGCGGCGGCGTCGGTGCGCGCGGCGCGCGGGTCCAGCCACAGCAGGTCGCCGCCCGCCTCCGAGCCCGTCAGCGCCGCCTCCACGGCGCGGCTCACTGGCAGCTTCTGTGGCGGTTATATACGGATTTGAGTTCATGACCTGATGCAGTCTCAAAGTACGATTAGTTACTCGAATTTTGCTCCTGATACTAGGGATTATTAATAAGCTGATGAATTGGTTTCCCGTCTTTTTATTTTACTAGCTGTGCCCGCGGCTTCGCTCGCGTGGATGTCGGAAATTATCCCATGGGAACGTGTTACCGAGAAAAAGTAGCCTATGTTAGTACTCCTTATAAATCAGTTATATGCCAGTAAAGTTCCGCTAAAATTAATTACTAATTTGACAAAAGACAACCTTTTGATACGACTACGAAATCATTATTTTTAGTGAATAATCAAGTATTAACATTTATAGTAGTTAAAGAAAAATCTGAGTTGGTTTTGCTATCGCTACTAACAAATTCGACACATACACACTATGATTGAGAAACAACTGTAAGTTAAGATCAAGAAACAATTTCAATTGTAAGCTTATTGTCACTATACTCACGTGTTTCTTCACGACTAAGTTCTTAACCCCCTCCATCACGAACGAAGATCCCTGGGACACCAGTTTGGAAAACATGGAAACAGTTTTTGTGCCACCACCTTCATATTGGCTGGACATTTTCGTGAAGCCTCTGCAAAGGATATAATCATTTTTATGAATAATTTTGATACTATGCAAAAAATGGACAAAATTATCTCAAATCAAATTATATCAAAATTTATTTCACATAAACTTATGAAACTTTAGAAGCTAGGTGCACGGTTCTAAATTGTCGCTTCCTAATCTTCCTATGGAGAAGAGCCGGCAAGAAACTTCACGGTTACTCTTTTAAAAATAATTAGCTGTTAAAAATAATTAGCTTTTATAATGTTTTCAAATTACAGTGATATTAGGTATGGGAGGACAGTGCAGGCCTGTCAATAAGTACCAGACTCCTACCTATTTATCTATCGTTACAGTAGCACTAAATCAGAGGGGCTACAAGAACGCTGTATCCTGGCGGTTACGATGTTAACTCTAATCTATACATTATGTAAATTAAAGTCACTTTTCGTGTCGTGACACAACGCGGTCACACCCGCGTCTCCGAATTTCGTACAACATAATTTAGAGAATTTATTCCGGAAGATACTTATATGTGTAGGTATGCATAATCAGCACTGGTGGAACAAACGCCTCCTCTCTGTGAGATAGTGGGCCGTATTCCACCACGCGGGCGCAGTGCGGGTTGGTAGATGTCACATGTCTTCGTATTTTTGGTTCTAGGACACGCCGGTTTCCTCACGATGTTTTCCTTCACCGTTTTGAGAGCAGTGGCGATGAAATGATTTACACAGAGTAAAGCCCATCTGGGATCGATGCCACGACCTACAACCTGTAAGTCGGGACCGTTACCACTGGGCCACCACGTATTACGTCAATACATATTTAGATAAAGAAATCGTAATGTTTTGTCGTAGAAAACGTGCGAAGCAGGGGAGGTAGTTGCCTATAAAAATGAATAATTTTAATTCATAAATTCTACTCACTTCCATCGCCTCATGTAAGCCATAGGTTTGATGTCACAGTCGGCGCTCACTAGTGCAGCTTCGTACTTCTTGTACTCGTCTTCAGGTATTTGTGTCGTGCACAGATAATAAATTATAAAGAGCCTCATCTTGTCTTCAGGTGTCCCAGCGCTAGGGTCTGACAAAAGGTCCATTACAGCCTTGTATTCAATACCGCTGCTTTTGCTCATAATTTTTTCTTCCAATTCAAAAAATGAATCTAATCGCCTGGATTTAATTGAGTTGAGGATAGCTGAGAAAATAAATGTGGATTTGAATTTTTATAAAACCAGACCAGATCCCTAAAATTAAAAAGGTTTTTTATAAAAGAGCAAAATATTAGCAATTGATTTTTTTTATCCAGAGATGGTCGTTGGCTCCAAGATCAAGCTATTTTTTGGTGTTCCTTGATGACATTGATGCTTGTAGGTAGCCCACTAGCCCAGCATCCACGTTCCTTTTTCAACTTACCTGTAGCGATAGTGGTGTGCATATCGATAAGCCGTTTCTTCTCCATGAGTTGTGGCAAGGAGTTGACGGCGCTCGTCAGTCGCTGGGTGTTGTCGCTGACCATGCTCAGAGCTAGATCACTCTCGCCGTCAAGTCCCATGGAGGTTTTTAACTTCTTCACTTCGGCCTCTGAACTCCTATAGGTAAGATACAAGTCTTTTTTAGAAAGTGTTAGAATGGGGAAGGTCAGGCAAAGCGAATTGTAGATGGCGTGATCATAGCTAGGTTCCTACGGCCTACAATAAATTTGACTTTTTTTCATTCATTGCATTTCGTGTTCATTCATGATTTTGGCTTTATTTCACAAGTTCGTTATTTTCGCTGAATCCAGTATTTTAAACTAAGTATTTGACATGGAAAGTGTCAGAGTTTAAAACCTTCAATATTTCCTCGTAATCACTTTTTTCAAAATGATTCCTCGAACTCAATTACGGAGCATTAGTAACACGACAACGTGTCATTTTCGCAAATATAAAATAAAACCACCTCACCCCTTGTATTATTAGCTTGTATTGGGAACTAGCTACGACAGCGCCAATTTGCCAATTGCCTTCTCCATTAAGTGCGTGAAATCGCGTCGATGCGTATAATGTAGAGCTGCTTGGAGACATGTGTATTGTGCGGATGGCATATGAGCTCAACTCCAGAATTGAGTACTGCGAGTTTCTTTGTGTTCGCGGAAAACACGCGGCTGTAGTAAGTAAAGTACGCGGCTTACGGTATCGAATAAAGTAATGTGAATTTGAAGAGTTGACGCCAATGCGAGAGAGTCCTTGTGTGGAGGAAAAATTAGCGAGCATAACCCATCTAAATGGACAAGACTACCTTAAAAAGTTTGCTAGAACAGATTGTATGGAGAAGGCGGAGTACCGTGTATTGTGGCGCCACTTGGGAGATGTCAATCTCCAGGAAAAGACCACGATAGGCCGAGTTGATTAAGTCGTAGAACTTACCTATATTTATCGAGATCTTCTTGTATAGCTTCAGCTACAGTGGGGAATGGACTGCCCTTATGCTCCGTCCACAAAGGATCTTTGGAGTCCAGGTCACATACTCGCGTCTTTGATTTCTGCTCCTGGACTGTAGGGGTTTGGTTTTCAGGTACCACTGCTCTGAGGAAAAAATATCCAGATATTTTAATACAGTATCCATAAATAACGGATGTAAAAACACGCTTAGCGAAACCGAGCATCGCTTGCCTGACTCCCCGTCGTTACGATTTTTTTGTTTGTTCTGGACTTGGGACTTTGTTCTTAATTTTTTTTACGAAAACAAGTATTAATGTTATAACTTAACATGGACCCTTAAGCACAATGTTTTGCGCGCTGTCGTAAACTCGGAACCAGCGATTTTTGCACAAAAAGTAAAAGTCTGGTTAGTATTTTGTGCCCAATATTACTTAGTTTAATGTACGGATGTGTAGATAACGGCTATATATGGGTATTTTTACACCCTATATAAGGTAACAGATAATAATTATCTACAATCTTGAAAAAGCCAATTACCAAAAATCTGTTGAAATTATCGGAAAACATACCTATTCAATGATAAATCCAAGACATCGTGCGCCAATGCCTGGTATGTCCATGTGTGATGTAATGGTGTTGCCATATCGATATTCCTATCCAGCAATATCAACATTGGCCGAGTGAAGCTGAACGATCCTGCTTGACCAGTGTTGCCATGGAATAAATTATTTCTAGCATCCCACAGGTTTTCTCGTAGTTTTTTATCGAGCTTTTTCGCCACCATTTCGGCAGCGTTGCCTTTGCTACTTCTTATTATGGGAACATTGCCTAAAATTAAACAAATTATTATTTAATTTATTTTTGTTGGCCTACACCCACTTCTGGGCAAAATCTTTTCGGTAACTCTTTGCCAGTTATGATTTCCCACTTAACAAATGGTTAATAGAGATAAAACTTTGTGTGCAAAGCTTACTTATTTATCAATTAATTAAGAAAAACTTGGATTAATTACATCATAGGGTATGTCCAGACCTGGCGAATGTGCCATGTTCATAGGCTACGAAGATGAAATGCACGCGCGCAGTTCGCAAGCCACTCGCGAGCGGCGCATTCGCCAGGTCTGGACACACCCCTTAGACTCGCTGACAGAATTTGCACACCCTAAACTGCTGGGTCCAGAAGCATGAAATTTTGCACAAGAGTTTCTTATTATAATAGCAGAAGTGAGCAATAATAAAAAAAAATCCCTAAAGTAGTTACAGTACATGGGACGAGAGTTGGTATGTACATTTGTGGATGTTGGTTGGTTCAATTGTTTCATTTTTTTTTTTAAATCATCTAAGGCAGGCTCCTAAGGCAGGAGCCTTAGGAGATGATGTTCAAAAAAATATAAAAGCAGTCAATGTGAAATCCCATTAGACACATGGCTTGTCACTTAACATTTTTTAATAATGCCTAAGGAAAGTCATAATTATAAAAATAATAGTTCTAATTGTATGACATCCATTATGTACTTTTAATGAGCATTCAAATTATTTAATTGCTTACTAATTATATTATTGTTCATGTATTAATTCATGAGTCAGAAACTGATAGCCTTTAACTTACCTAATGTCACAAATACTGAGAATAGACTTTCAACTATATTGTCCATGATGGCTTCCATTTCAGTGTCCTTTGTGTCACCTCTGTTGATAGCTGGAAATAGATTTAGGAATTGAAAAATAGGCTAGTAGGTTGAATAAACCAAATAAATATTTGATACAAGAATCCATTAAAATCCATTTCTACTCCCCAAGATACTCATGACACTCAGTTCCAACACAACCATATAAGGCAAACTAATTAGTAGCTACAGTAAGTTGGATGGAACCACACTTTCCTACCAAAACAAATAATAAATCAGAACTACTTTGGGAAGAATAAGATGTGCCCTGTGATAGAACTCATAAATGATCATATTTCAAGAAAGGCATCATTGACATGTGAAACTTAATTAAAAGCATACACAATATATTAAGCAAAATAGTTACCATAGTAAGATAATGCATCAGACTGCTGATGTTTCATAATAAACAGGTCATCTTCTAGACATATAAAGTTCAAATACTGGTCAAACACTTTATGAATGTTTACAGCCGAATTAGATTGGATGGCTGACGCTGCCAAGTCCTCAAGTTTTTGTCTAGTGATTGGTGAAATGAAGTTCAAGTGGTACTGGTCATAGATGCCATTATCCAGGTCTTGGCAGATTCGGCCAAGGTTTTCCTCGGTTGGGGCACAGAAGTATACTGCTGGCACTTCTGGGATTGGGTCCCGGTCAGAGTGCAGTTGGCTGAAATAGGAATTCAGGTTAAAAAAAGGAAGATAGAAAATACATTTATATATCACAGTCTAAAAAGGCACACAATATGTGGCAAAAAGATAAATAAAATAGAATAAAAAACAAAATCCCAAAAACTTGAAATAATATTAGGTTTTGCCCACGGCATGGCCCGCACGGGTGTCAGAAAATATCCCATAGGAACATACTCCCGGGAAAAGTACAATATGTGTTAAACCAGGAAAAAATTGTGTTCATTCCATTAGACATTGGTGCCGATTCTCTTGTCACAAAATTCTCTAAACTAAACTAAAAATCACTAAAATTTAGTTTATTCCTGTCAAACGACGATTTCCCATTCTGAAATTGACTAAAGTGACACAACTTATCTATATTTTAGTTTGACAGCACTAAGATTGTACTGAGTTTTTAATTTAGTGAAAATGGTAATTTTGCTATTCTGTTGTTGTCAAATTCATTATTCTATTCAATATAAAATTTTGATTGTCGAACTAAATCTGACTATTTTTAATCGCGATTAAAAAGGTGTGGAATAAAATTAGTTGTCAAGAACTAAAATTCACACTGACACCTCGACTTCGAGCGCAAATACAGTACTGTATCCTTTTTTTCTTTTCTTTTGCATATATCTCGAAATTGGTGTCCTATCGTAAAAATAATGAAAATTTCGACCCCCTTTATGAAACCCCATACACCTCTAAAACTCAACATCTAGGTAATAATTTTTCATATTTTCGATACAAAAAGTAAAAAAATCCATTTAAAACACGTTGAGGCTGCCCCCCTGCGCGATTCCGGCTCTAAAAAAGATCACGGGGTAGGGCAAACGTGGAGTCGCGTTTGTCAAATTCGATTTTGGTTGTGTCAAAATTATTTTTAAATTTAGAGATATTTTTTTGCAGAATAGCTTTTAAGATTCTCATAGCCAAAAGTAAGGAATTTTAGTGATAGTTTAGTTCGGTGTACAACAGAATCGGCACCACTGTCTTCATATAATTCTATTGGTTTACTTGAGGCAGTCCAGTAAAGCTTTCAGTCATTTACACAAAATCTTAATGAATTATACACCTAAACCTTTCTCATGAATCTCCGTCTATTGGTGAACACTGTATGAAAATCCATGCCATAGTTTTTGGGTTTATTGAATTCAAACCAATGTGGCGGAGGGACTTTGTTTTATATTATCTAGTGATGCCACTTAGAATCAGAGTTTATTTATTTATCTGAATGTAGTTTAGCACAGTATAATGTTAATAATTTTTTAAGTTCTGTACATTCTACCAGAACATAGAGAACCAATACTGCTTTTTCTACTTGAACTAGCCATTCTATAATAAGTAGTAAAGTTGAGTTTACACAAATGTTTTATTGAAAATGTAATGTAATAATATTTAAAGTTAAGATTTTATTTTCATACTGAAGATAAGGTAAAGCATTTTTTATGGCGTAACATTCATTTATTTATACATGGAGATTTTTTCATAGTAGTTAAGTAATTGCTATTATTATTGGTAAAATCATGCATTATACCACCTGATATGTCCAGTCAGTTTAAGTTTCACATAATTATGCTTAATTTGTGTTTGAGTTATTCAACGAAATTCAAGACTATCTTTATTAATGCTATAACACATTTACTTTTAATGTTTTGAAATCCAATTACAGTAAATAATTAAATTAAGTATTCTGACCATATTGTGGTGCCAAGAGGTTTATAACTACATATTTAATTGTTTGTTTTGTACAATCTGAACCTGACATTACAAACTTCATAATATTTTATCAGGCCAGGAAGTCAGTCAATCGCAGAGGTGCGAAGAGTGAGTAAGCAAGGCGTTTTATGAATGTAAAACTCCTACTGGAATGTGTCAGACTGATTTATTGGATAATCAGAAAGTGGCTACACATAAGTACCAGTAATTAGGGTGCCAAGGTACATAATTGTAATGATTACTCACACATGCAGAGTCACGCCGAGCTCTCGAAGCTCCTTGACAGATATCAGCGGGGATATAACATCTTGACCCACTCTGTCGTAGATTAACACTTTCCACGTAGGTTCAGATGCCACACTCTTTGTTAGGGGCTGATTTAAATTCAGCATTTGCTTCAGAGCATCTGTAATATTACAACACAAATAAATAATCCATGCACTACATGTAATCGCCAAATATCATCAAATAACTATACGCACTGAGCTGTCGTTCACGCAAAGTACTCATTTTGTTCTGTTAAATAAATAACCCTTTCATTCAATAGCAATATCTGTCTAAGTTCACAACTTTTTAAACGTTTATTTCCATTTAGGCTTATTTTCTTCGGGGAGTTGTATTTCTCCTAAATGTCAAATTTGACGTTTGAAACAGCGACACGTCGTCCGCAAAGAGTTCGTTCAAAAATAATTCGGATACACATCCTAAATAAACCTTTGGTTGTTTTAATTGAATTATGAATGGCACTTCGTGCAGAAAAAAACCCGTAGAAACCATAAAATAAATTTTTAATGTATTTTTTAATTTTTTTTTGGCAACTGAGAGTTTTTTTCATAATACATGGCCCGTATTTTTGCATTCATAATTAAAGTTCTGAATAATGACTTTTTGTTAGAAATAAATATCTTTTCATACTTTTTTGTACGATTAAACCATAATTAAAGTAATGATTTCTGTGAAAAATATGCTTAATTGCTTTGTGCACTATAATTCATAATCCTACTAATATCCTAGTAATATTACTTTTGCACTCTTTATAAGTGAAAGTTTGTGAGGATGTTTGGACGTTTGTTACTCAATCACGCAAAACGGGTGAACTGGATGCTTATCCAGTTCAGCCGGGATTATAAAAGTATCCTATGAAAACACATAGGATAGGTGCTTGTGTGTTGTACGTTCCCGTGGTATAATTTTCAACGTCCACGCGGGCAAACCCACTGGCAAAAGCTGTTATGGTAGATAATATATTTCAAAAAGAAATAGGGAGAGGCATGGGCGGGCTCTTAATTTTGTACTCATTAGGTAATACTTAATCTGTGCTTAGTAGGCTCTGGTACCTAATGTTTTTTGGCCCTGCTATGGACTCAAATATTATGATGATCTTATCATACCTTCATTAAACGTACAGACGCCAGCAGGTCAACCTACCCGAAACTGTCAAATTTTCTCAATCAAATTTGAACCCTATGCTTCAGCGATAAAGTTGAAAACCTATTAAAGAAATTTGATAGATTGTAGTAGGTTGATGTGCTGGCGTCTGTACCTAACGTCAGAAATGCTGAAGAAAAATTCAAGAGCATTCATACAGAAATAGGAAAACCTATTTTGTTGCCTTATGCAGATGCCTAAGTATTACTATGATGCCACGGAGCAGCTACTCATTGTTCCTTCGTAATATTTAATAATTTCAGGTTCTTGACAGTAACAAACGCACTAAAAACTCACACTCACACCACCATATTCCCTGTCGTCGTCACACTTCACCTGCATACTACACGCGCATTACATACAATTTTTTAGGATTAGGTCTGTTGTCTTTCCTTCATCAATCAATATTTTGTATATCTATCGTTTGAAAATTGACCACTGCAATGTTATTAAGATTAACCCCGAAGGATGGCCTGGCCATTCATACACACAGGGTATCCTAATTTGGACGCCAGTCTCTTAAAAAGGATCCTATTTTATGCATTTTAGTCAAAACAGTACTATTCACACACAGTTAACAGTTATGTGAACCATTGTGAAGAGAGAAAATAAAGATTAAGTATTGTTATTTTACGTCTTTTGACATTTCTTGGGGGTGGAAGACCTTCGTTCGGATGGTGTACGAGGGGCCGAAGCCAACGCGCAGAGGATTATGGGGTCGGGTGGCTAAAGCGAACGGGTTATCTAGGACAATGAAAATACTATATACGGCCCCTGCCTGACCATTTTTAAATTTAAATTACACAGATAAAATGACACGGGGTGACTGGCGACCGTTTTCGGGCTCCGAAACCGGTCGCTAACACATAAGTGTCGTAGCGACAAGTGGGCATTGTGTCCTGAGGTGCTTAGGAGGGGTGGAGAGGTATTCCACGGCTATCAGGACAATCCCTAAAGTACGATCAAGATCACTAGTAGCATATTAATGGAAAACTTCCTTCCTCTGAATACGTTTGCTCTTGCGAATCCCCACTCAAGCCTGCGAATAAAGGCAAGTAAGAGGTGAGAGCTCTGTTCCTCGTCATTGTTCACTCCAGCAGGCCAATAAAAGCAAGCCAGCACATGCTATCCTGCGGGTTTCTCTCTGGGGCTGGCTCCTCACCTGTGTCGGCAAAGGAAACTCTACCGGCCCAGACCCAGAGCTGAGGAACGCGAAAGCCCCAGCACGACGACGTCAAAGTAAAGATACGGCGGTCAATAAGTACTAATATTAATTTGTATATTATGAATATTATTATTTTAAGTAATATGATTTTTATGAGCTTCATTAGGACAATAATAGACTCGTATTAACCACGTTCGCTCGAACGTAAAAATATCGCACCAGGATTTTACTTATCGCGCACTGGATTTTCAACTCTCGGTGTTGAACTGAGCATTGAAAATCCACAAAGTGCCAGCGCGTCGAAAAAACACACACTGTTCGATTTTAAACTCTCGGCACTAAGCAGCACATTGAAGGTCTAGTGCACGGAAACATCTCGCCACGATATTTTTACGTCCGTATGAACGTGCATTTATAGTACCTACGTATTCAAGCCTAAATACTATATTAGTTACTAGCTTTTACCCGCGGCTGCGCCCGTGTGGACGTCGGTTATTGCGTAAAAAAATAACCTATGTCCTTCTCCATATCCCAGGCTATATCTCTGCCAAATTGCATGACGATCGGTTCAGCGCTTTAGGTGTGAAAGAGTTACTTTCGCATTTATAAAATTATTAGTATGGATTAGTAGGATAAAAGTAGGGATTGTTACGTGGGTCTGATGACAGATCTGTTTCAGGTTGTTGGCTTACTTTAGTAGTGTGAGTCTCACGCACCCCCCTGACACCAGGCGCGGTCGCAGCCAGACTTTGGGGGGGCGGGGTCACAGACAAAGACTACCTACATATTAATACGAAAATTTATTATATTTTCGAAAAATTACTATTTTAAGCTTAACGTTAACGGCTTTGGGGGGGTCATGACTCCTAGACCCCCCTCGGACCGCACCTGCCTGACACAGCTATAGTACCAAGTGTAAGCCATGTGTGAACCAATCACTTTAACGATGCCCTTGCAGTTATAATTAATTCGTGTGTATCTACAGTGAATACATTTTCTTTTGTTCTTTCTGTCGAAATACTCGTAAATACATGTTTTATGGTCACTCATTCGTAATTCCCATGACCGCTAAGACATAGCATTGAGCTGTTCAAGGTAGGTTGTGGTACCTACCTACATCTCTGTCATCAGGTGTCTCTGTCACCTACGTATATGACCTTCCGGAATAACATTGTGGTGTACTATCTTCATGTAATGTTAGTTAACTTCCTAATGGCAAGACGGAATAACACTGCCTGATCCGGGCATCATACTCAGACCCCGCAAATACTACCTACACGGCTAACGAGGCCGAATCGACACCAGAGGACTTAGGCACTAACTCAACCGTCATTATTTTATCCGTTTAATCATTATTCCAGGCTTAAAATTAAAAAAGTTTTGATGACCTACATGTTTTAATCCAAATTTATCATGTAGCTAGATTTTGTAATTGGGACGCCATAATTGGACATTGTTGCGCGCGTAGATTCTTGCAGTAGGTTAATTAACTTACGCATATGTAAACAAGGTATTGAAGCTGCCTATAACTGTGTGATCAATGGTTGGTTAAATATTTAACCGATCTTGATATAATGGTGATTTACCTAAGGCATTTAATAGTAGCATGGCTCATTATTCTAGTTCACGGGTTGTAGGTAACCCAACCGTTGGACGCGCCCCATTTGGAAAAATGCGAAGACTTAAACAAGTAAGACCAAAATCAAAATGTATACCTATTTATTAAAATGTTCTTGTTATCTGAAGAAGAGGTTATGAACACCATCGAAGAACATATGCCATAAGGATGGCTTCATCAAGGTGGAGAAAAAGAAGAGGAAGCCTAGTTATCGCAACGAGTGTGGAACGGCGCTGGCAGGTTCTAACATGCCGCTACGTCCTGCTTTACCGAGGACGCTGCTATACGTGTCCCGATTGCAACACTCTACGAAGACTGAGGACATCGTAGAGTACATACGGGTGTAGACCAACTGGATCTTGAGGGTGGAGAAGTTGGAGGCGTGTCATAACACCAACTTCAAGACGTTCGTGTTGCGTTTTCCGACTCACCATTTGGTGACCTTCCTCAAGGAAGAGTTTTGGCCGAAAGGTGTGCTTTAACGGCGTTTCCGCGGCCAGCTACGTGACATGTCGCAGCGTAACACGACGCCGTCACTTCGTGTGCTGTAGTTTTAAAATTTGTTTTATAAAATATGTATTAGTTTATAGTTATTGTTTTCATACTTGTATATGTATTGTGTTTTATGGGCCTTAGTTGCCTGAAATAGAGGATAAATAAATAAATAAATAATAAATAGGCTGGAGTCCAAAACCTAAACGTTAATCATAATAACAATACCCCACCGCCGCGCCGTATCTCTACGTTGACGTCGTAGTGGGGCTGCGCGGTTAAATCTACTTTCCCGAAACAGGTATATGGGTGAGAAGCCAGACCCAGAGAGATACAAAAACCCGTAGGGCAACATGTGGCCAGCTCTTGGGCAGTAGCGAACCCAAGTACCGTATTTACCGGGAGAACTCTTGTTCCTCATTTCTGGCTTGCCTTTATTTACTGGCCAGAGTGAACACTGAAAAGGAACAGAGTTCTCACCTCATCCGTGCCTCTATTGGCCGGCTTGAGTAGAGATTCGCAAGAGCAAACGTGCTCGGAGGAAGGAAGTATAAGGAAGTATTCCAGTAAGTGCTGGTAGGGATCTTGACCATCTTCCAGGCTTTGGGTTTGTTCTCTCAAGGACATGTTGCCCCCTTGTCGCTACGTCACTATGTGAACATTTAAATAATGGTAAAAAGCTTTTATTGATTTTTACAATTACAAGGCATAGGTACATTAATAATAAATATACATTTCAATTCATTTATAGCAAAATATAAATTTATGTTAAATACTATATCACAATTAATAGAGGAAATCATTTCAAACTACATTTCGATAATTGAATACCTACATCTGTCTCCTTTTTGTTCTATCTCAAGGTAGTCTGCTTCATGTTTTTCCTATTAAGCCTGATAAGTCATACTCCATCTCTTGTTGGGTCTACCACATATACGTTTTTTGTTAATAGGTTACCAGTTTGTTTTGATTTTTGACCCTCTTTTAACGCTAACTCTTTGTAAATGTCGAGCCCATTTCCGTTAACCTTAGTGTCTTGTCGTAGAGCTGTTCCTGACTTAGTTTATGGCCCGTATAACTTCTCTCTATCGCTCTCTGGCAAACTATGAATTTTTGCAGAGATTGTTTTGTAAGAGGGCAAGTTTGGCAGGCGTACGTCGATCTATATCTTCTCATACAGAGAAGGCATAAGTAGTGACCATCACGCTTGTTTAATCGGTAAGTATTATTAAGGTATTTTGTGTGGCTAACTAAATATCTGGATGACCGAACTTTGCCCGGATTTTTTGACGCGGACGCTTTGACGTTTTCTAAAAATGAAACCTAGCTAGATAGATTTATCGCCCCTGAAATCCCCTGCATACTAAATTTCATGAAAATCGTTGGAGGCGTTTCCGAGATTCAGATTATATATATATGTATTCCGGACATTGGTAACTACTTGTATATTTACTTTACACTAAATGTCTGCATTGATGGTACAGTAACTGGTATAATATAGGTACCTAATGGTAACTTAGTACACCCAGACCTGTCTCTTGACAGCATGTTTAAAGGTCAGGCCACACTGGGAACAAAGCTAAGTTCGTTTAACATCGCTCATATAGCTACCGCGTCTTTTCATGGTTCGGGTGCTACATGAGCGAACCTAAACGAACTTAGTTTCGTTTCCAGTGTGGCCTGCGCTTAATCGTTGGGTCCAGGCAGAAATAAGAACACAGGTACGTATTGATTACGAAATCTAATTCCAGTATTTTAGGTAGCCTGACTCCCGTCAACCGTTAAAATCTTAGAAAACGTATCGGATATACACACGGACGACACACACGCAACTATAGGACATCGGAATGGTCCAAGTAATTGACTTGCTCGCTTGTAGAGTCTGTAGTCAGATGGCCTTCACTTCTTGAATGTAGTTACTAAGCCACATCTGGTTGATCTTGGAGTTTATTGTTTTTTTTGGCTTTAAATCATGTAGTTTTTACTCCACTCAATTTTGGCAAGGGGGACTCGCACAAATATTCCGATCTAAGGCACACTTGAATATTCTTATAGTTGCCAGAAATCATTTGATACCTCGTCGAAAAGATCATAATGATGACAGTTTCATAACTTCGACCTACTTGCAGAGGCTTCAAGAGATATGAGAATAGAATATTAAATAAAATAAACGTAGTGCCAATGATATTCTGCAGGCCGTAATTAATTGTATAGTAAATTTTTTTCTATCGGTAGTGACTCACGATTTGCATTAAAGGTATTCGAGCTAGCTTATAAGATCACTGCTTTATAGTTTTTGTCGTTGTTCTGGGGCTGGGTACAGGAATCAAGATAATTTCAAGTTCAAAAATAAACAACTAAGGTACTAAAACAGAGTTTTGAAGATTTGTTAGAACCATACATATCGGCGCTATGAACTCAACAATGAGTAGCGAAGCGAAGTTACATGTTTTTATGTAAGGGTCATCTTCACCTATTGCATCAGTGCCTTTCCATTTAAAAGCGATTTATTGTCAATATCATTGGCTGCACACGGAACCTAATTTGACACCAATGCGGCACGTAAGCAGCACCTACCTTTATTTGACGAATGTCAGGGGGGTTTGAGGAGAAAGCCGCCCGCGGAGGTCGGCTGGTGATGGCAGCGCGCGGCGCGGCGCCGGCACAGTGCGCGCGCGCCGGTGAAAGGCACCATGTCGATACTACACGCAGTGAACAGTGCGCGGACCGCGAACGCCATGGCCGGGTTACCATTTATGCGAATATTACTCATTTGTGCTATTTTAATCAATGGTTTGTTCCAATTATTATACGATATTTTTTTATATTTGTGACCGTCTAATTCTGTGATATATCACTACTTTCGAACGTTCTACATATTATAAGGAATTAAAAATCAACCAATGCGTAATTCGTAATCTTATGCAAGCGGTCCGGCGATCAATTTGTTAGACGTTAACGTAACTGTTACAACGAAATGATACTTAGTGAAAGCTATGCATCGTGTTTAGCTAGAATTTTTACTATTTCATAAAATAACGTTGAATGTGAAAGCGTGCGAGAAAAATCTCTGTTATAAGCGTTTCTCATTACTAAGTGAATTACGAATAATATGTTATATTTAGAAAGTGTCAGATGTGTGGCTGAATAATGGACCTAATTGTAATTCGTCTGGCACGTCCTATCTTTCACTTGACATTGAGGCCTGTGACCGGTTGCTATCGAGGATATTGACACTTACGTCGGTACTTAATGTAGTTACCTGATTTTACGTCTACTTATCTTGCAAGGCTCCAGTCCGGAAATTTATAGCCGACAACTCCGCAGACTTTTTGTCGTTGAAGTCTTTTGACGGTCGATTCTCATTTGCCCGACAATTACGCGATAGAGGTGAGATTGTCGTATAGTTAGAAAAAACTTGAGGCAATTAAATCTCAAAACAAAAAGACTAATAAAATTAAAAAAACTTTTCAAATTAACTTCAGATCTAATAAAGTCTACGCCCAAACGTCTGCACCCGTAATTTAGAAGGACTCTTCCAAGTGTTTAGGTTTAACAAAACGAATTTCGTAAATTCAAAGCTCTCAGGAGCAAAGCGCGGCTAACTCTCCGGGACAGAAACCTGTACAGTCTACAACAAAAGTAATTACAACTGTCCAAACAAACCAAAAGAACAAACCTAAACCGATGTGTAGTTCGACCATGAATGTGTCTAGTGGAAATATTTCTTCGAATTCATGCCTCTAAGTTACCTCAAAGCGTGAAACATATATGTAGGTACAGAACATGAAGAAATTTCGATAGCTGTTAGTAATGTACATTTCAAAACGAATAATGCGTAATTTCAGTATTAGACAATTTATTGGCACGTTAAACAGACGTATACAATCAATTCACAAGCCTCTGAAGGCCCACTAAATTTTGTAATCAGTTAGCTTATAAATAATGAATGAGGTATGCGATGTGGTTTGTCTGTCTGCTTACAAACTGAGAGATAAGCACTCAAAGATTAATCTACAATTGAATGAGTAGGAAACATTGAGCTACCAAAAACTCTCAGACCTTTTGTGCCTACGGGTGATTGTTTTGTTATATAAATGCTGTATGCATGAATTGAACGAGGGTCGGTGTCTATTTTTTTTTTTTGGTTTTTGATGTTTGCCTTTGACGTTTTTTTGATTTAAAAATAATTATTTACAAATTACCTTAAGGGGAAAGATTGTTCTGAACCTCAACATATTTTTATGACAACTCAAAAGATACGAAGTCAGTTATAAAGATTTTCTTTGAAGATAAACTGAAATGTAAAGAACTTTGTAAACGTCTTTATTAGAAGAAAATATCTTGTTATTATGCTAAAGTGGATGATGGATGTGAAAAAATAAGAAAATGTAATCTTTTCTTATTATTTTCGAGTCCCTATGGTATTTTAAAGTGAGACGTGAGGTACCAAGGCCTCAGTGGTTACAAGACGTCATTCTAACTGGCCGTAATTTGGCAAGACGTCTAGACAGCTTAGCGTCAGTCTTTTCTAATAGCTTTTATATTCTACAAATGTCTACCAGCGGCATTACATTTGTATCTGGCTGAAATCTTTTAAATATATTTTCTTGAAAGTTTTACGAAGGTACTTTTACTTAAGTGTATTGGACCTTGAAGCTCATGAAAAGCTATTCGTTAAATTGAAGTAAAAAATAATTTATTTTCACTGTATCATTTTACTGCCTACTACTCAATTATTAAAAAAAATATATAAAGACAAAATACTTCATCAATCTACTGGGCTCTTTATCAAGACAAATTGTCCCACACCTTTGTCACATCCTTTACAAAGTTAAAAATAAAATTCAAGAATTTTCGCTTACGCTACCAGTACGTTTTTAATAAATCCTTGAACTATTTATAATAAAATTATGTACCTGTAAAGAAATACTTAATCGCATCATTAAATAATATTATTAACGTATCGCATGTTAATTAGGTATCATGATCATTTGGTAAAGGAATGTGATAATCAGTCTGATAAGGAAGATCGATTAAATAAATAATGTCTAAGTCGTGACTTCCCTATTCGATAGTGTTAGATCAATTCGGGACTATGAAATGTTTTGCGTAACAAACTTTCTCTTTTTAATATAATAATACTAAGTCGAAAGTAATTGTGCTGTGACTGGCACCTATTAAAAGTTCGAAAATAATAAATGAGTTAAATAAAAGTTCAGGTAATTAATTGGCGGTTTAATTACTCACGGTCTCTTTTAAAGCGAGCCTAAAGAAATAAACTACAAATTGTAGAATAGAATCATGCCAGTTACGACATTATGTCCACCCGACTGTTAAGAAATGTTATGTATCTAAGAGAAAATTCTACTAAGAAAATCAAATAGAAAATGTTCTCAGGTTTTCCCTTAATAAAGTAAAGACTTTGTAGTCTCCTGTCTGTGTTAAAGCTTGAAGCTCGCTATTTGTTCAGGACAGAGTTTTAAATACCTAGAAGTCCTAGAACAAGGTGACACAAAGCTAACAGACTTGTCTAGGTATCTACCTACTTAAGAAACTATAAACTGGTTTATTGATTTTCAGGAAGCTACCAGCAGAAAGATAAGCCAGAAGACTTTGTTTGTCCTGAAGGCACCACGGGTAATGGAAATTTCGCTGACCCAGCCACGTGCAGGCGGTTTTACCAAGTAAGAATTTAGTTACTAACTTAACATATATTTAGTTTTCATGTATGTGTTTTCAAAGCGATTTCTGTGACCTATGGTTTAATGTATCCATTACATCACTTCGAAACTATAAGCCGTCCAATGGAGATAGGTATATTTGATGTATGTATTAAAAACCAGAAAAACAAAAAACCCTTTCATAAAGACGTGATAATTATTTAACAGTCGCCGTCGTTGACTGTACTCGAGCGATGTAATTTATATAAGTAAAAATTGTATAATTGGCCCAGCTGAACTTCCGCGTACCCTGGTAATGTTTAAATATACCCTTCATATCTTTCTATTAAATAACTGCTTCCTATATAAATATTATGTAATGAAGATTCAACTGTTTACTTTTGATTACCAAACCTCACCGATTTAGCTTCTAAAGCGCGAATGCGATCGCAATTTCGTTGGGAAAGCTAATTTAGAGATTTACCTTATACAGTAATATTAATGGTGCAAACTGTGTCAACATTCGAAGAGTTGAACTGTTTATTTTACTTTGAGATTTATACATTAAATTTACTTCGATTATGCGTAAGCGTTATGTATGAAACAAAAAACTGCTTTATAAACGAACAATGTAGGATTGAATGATACCGATTTATTATGTAGTTATATCATTCGATCGAGTATCTATATATACAAAAGTACGTAATAGAATAATAATTATTATTTATCAAAACACGTTTTCGGACTTGATAAATTCAAGGAAAACACGTAGCAAATTAAATCCTTACAGTTATTTTAAAATAATTATTTATATTTAATATAAAATAAGTATTATTAAAATACGGTTTGTCAGAAGCCCGAAAGCCTGCCAACCAATCGTAACAAGGAGTATCATATTCTCAAGTCACCGTGATGTGGAGATCAAATAGGCAGTCGCTCCATGTAAAATACTGGTATTCAGCTGCAAATATTTACAGACCATTTCAGCATCATCATCATTTCAACCGAAAGACGTCCACGCCTGGACATAGGCCACCCCCAAGCTCCGCCACTTCGATCGGTCCTGTGCATACCATTTGTAATTAAGTTTTTAAATAAGTAAATGATTTCACTTAAAATTGGAAACGAACGGAAAATAACTTATATATACGGTTAGCGCTGTCGACGCCATATTTGTTTTGGTGACTACTAGCGTCACAGTGGAAAAAAAAAAGAACTAAATTTGAATTACTTGGCTGAGTCTTGGTCAGTCATTTTCAAAGGGCTGACTTTCAATACGCCAATTTGTTAAACGTTGAATGATTCTAGTTCAATTAACTAAAGGCCTAGGCATCCAATTAGCTGGCTAATTTAACCAGATGGCTGCGACATATATAACTTCACTTTCCCACATACATTTACCATAATGAAACATTGTCTGAAAATCTATTATGTGTATGTCTAGACATAAATATGGCACTATTGGCTAATCAACTTAAAGATAATTCATACATGAATCATTCGAATGATTTTTTATTAGTAATAAAACATCATTTCGATTATGATTAGCCGTAATCGTCATAATAATATTTTATTAAACAAATGGACGATAAAAATGTTACGTATACAAAAGTCATGAATAACTTAGTTGGATTTTTTATTAAGGAAATAGTATTTATTTTGGAACTTATTGACATTTTTAAATCACGAACTACCGGTTTCGAAATAGCCGGTGATACAAGATTGGTTTAAGGCGAATACGTCAGAGGAGCCCGCGAAATTCAAATAGTAATAATCAAAAATACATCTGTTTGAGCTTAGGAACTTTTGGGCACGCCACGATTGCGGCGGTAAGTCCCCTCTTTGAGAAGTGGTTTGAGAGGCGGCATGGCGTCTTGTTTCGGAAGGTTCCTGTTTCGCATAAGGCGGGAGGAAACGCCCGGGTGTTTGTTTCCATTGCGAAGATCGCCCTGAGGACACGGTGGAGCACACGGCGGAGGTTTGCCCGGCTTGGGCGGAGCACCGCCGTGTCCTCATGGAGGCGATCGGCGGCGGCGATCTCTCGCGTCCGACCCTGGTCCAGGCTATGGTACGGAGCGAGAGTGCATGGCTAGCAGTCGCCTCCTTCAGCGAAGCAGTTATGCTCGCAAAGAGGGAGGCGGCGCACGGAAGGGAGATGCAGTACATGCGCCGTCACGGCCGTGGCCTTCGCAGGAGACGCCCTGGGCGTCGGGAATCCCAGGCTGATTCCCGGCCACCGTAGACACGGGCTTGCGGACGGCGAGTAATGGGTAGCTCGCTGTCCGGTAAGGACCAAGCCCGGGTCGACGGCGCGTTGTGTTCCACGCGCGCCTCAAAGAGATGTCAGCAGCAACTGATGGGGCCCGCAAGGGCCGATGCCTGCCAGGGGTGTGGGTTTTTCGAAAGAGATCCCGCGGCCCTTGGCATACAGGCAACTGAGGGAACACGGGTGGGTTTTAGTCAGTAAAAGTTTGACACACCCTCCCGCTCCACCCAGAGTGGGGGAAGTTATTTGATGATTTCGCACCCAAAAAAAAAAAATCTTAGGAACTTTAACATTATAGTGAATAATGTTAAGTAACAACCATTATTGACATTTGAGGCCAACTTTAACTTGAGGAGTTGTATTGCTGATTCAAATGACTAGAATTCTGTGAAGCCATATTTGTTTATGTACGGTCGCGAATATTATTTTAATCAACATACAATCTTACACTAGGATTTTTTTAAAACATTTTAGTTAAATACAAACAAAAGTAAAAAAAATAGATATCAGCCATTCACTACATCGTTATTATTTACAACTTCGTATGCTACTTTTTTAAAGTTATTTTGGTATTTACTTATAAAAATCGACATACCGTCAATTATTTTCTATTTACATTACTTAGTACGATTAAATGTTTTATTAAAGAGTAAATGTTAAAAATAATTATAGAAACTAAAGATCTAGTGCTTGGCTGGAAAAAATAGTACTTTTGTTTGTATTTAATGAAATAATCATGAAAAACTACTATAAATGCGTTGTTGCCAGCCCGCGTGGAATGGACGCTCTTCAGGTTTTAGATTTAAAAAAGCCTTGTAGAGTTAGGGGCTTATCTTCTACATTAGACCTGTAACCGACCCTGACCTGCCCCTATACCTCAGGGAGTTGGACGGTGAAAGATACAGGTTTTTTATTTAATTCTCGACAAATGAAACTTAGTGCGTTTTATAAGTCTAAGTGGGATGTATAACTTTATTTTATGCTGAGAATTTGAGCTCTTTAGCATTACCCAGGCCGAAGCTGATATGAGGGTGCATCATTAACTTTTGTTTTATCTTTTCTAGTTTGTTCTGCAAAACTAACCTCCATATTAAAAAAAAACATTAATTTACGTTACACGTCCGCGTTTGTGTCACAGAAATTCATATTTCATATTCAATTTAATCAGCCAAGTACTTAGATTCGGAGTAAAGTTGCTGTGACAGATGGACAGACAGACGATCCATACGACTGATCCTATAAGGGTTCTGTTTTTTCATAAGGACGTACGGAACCATAAAAAAATACACACAGACGAACATATAACCTCTTCCTTTTTTGAAGTCGGTAATAAATTATTGGGCCCCAGTTTTTCGTATGCGCTGTAAGTATTTATCGAGAAGTATCGGTATTTGAGGTATTTTTGTATTGGTGGCCGGACCTCTGTGGGGTTTTTGTTATTCACGCGTCTTTATTACCTATGGCCGTTGAATATTAAGTCGGTGAAGGTGTGATGGCCCGTGGGGGCTGTGACACATCAATTCTCAGACAAGTATTGCTACATGGAACGGCTTATGAGTCGATTCGCACGAATTTACTCGCCCGAAACGGGTGAATTGACATATTTAAATATTTTTTTTTCTGTAGGCCATTCGCACGAAGTTGATTTATTTGTGGGCAAATCGATAATTCCGGAAATAAGTATGAGGCATAAATTGGCATGTTTTGAATTTTATGCAATAAGTATCTATTGTTACGAAAAAAAATGTTTTTTTCTGACTAGATGATACGAGAAAATCAAACGAATGTTATTACGTATTTCTGGAATTGTGCGAATCACCTACATAAAATAAATATAATTTATAAGAGCCGATTCACCCTTCTCGTAAATTCGTACGAATCGTCTAATAAGCCCATAGAAGTTGCAATTAGAAATAAGTCCTTCTATTTATAATACTACTAGCTGACCTGTGCCTACTTCGTTGGGCGGTAAACATTTTTACTTGTGATGAAATTAAGGGTGTGGTTCGGTTAGTACTGATTACTGCATAATATATGTATGTATGTATTTCTAAATAGATTGACGTGTTGTACCAATATGAAAAATCGTCTAGAAATATCACTCAATAGATTACGACACGGTCGCGCTTCCATACCTATATCTCTTTAACCATTCGTCCAAATTATATGCAGTAAAAGGGAAAAGTTTTTTGTTTTAATCTCTCGAGACGACAAAATTACTTATTTTGATATGTATTCATAGTTGTTGATAATGTGACCCATAAACATTTTTTTTCGACGGTCGGAAATCCTCAAATGACTTCTCCCGCTCTGGGTGAAGCAGGAGGGCGTGTCAGACTTTTACTGACTAAAACCCACCCGTGTTCCCTCAGTTGCCTGTGTTGCAAGGGCCACGGTATCTCTTTCGAACAACCCGCACCCCTGGCAGGCATCGGCCCTTGCGGACCCCAAAAATTGTTGCTGACATCTCTGACGGCGCGCGTAGAACACAACGCGCCGTCGACCCCGGCATTTTTTTTTTGTTTAACGCGGAGAAATACCTATTGCGTTACCACGGGGAGATAGCGCAGTTATATGGGACTGTAACCCACTAAAACTCCACGGTGTCCTCCAGTGCCGCTTGAGGCGGGAACACGGAAACGCGTAAGCCATCCGCGAACCCGCCTCGGCTGTCCGTCACCAGACCCTCCTCGGAGGGGAATAACCCCCATCACCGGCGCACCAGGACACATGGCACGCTGTGACCACCCCAGGAACCAAGTAGTATAAGGGCCCCAGACGACCCCGTGTCTGGCACCTTTGGTCCCCCTGCGACGGGTCAGCACAGTGGCCCTGCCGCCTACCACTTTTCGGCCGCAGGGGATAGGGAGAGCGGCCAACGCTATACCGACACTCCTCCTCCCCTGCGGCCCCACCGCGTCCGCCATCAAACGGTGGTTGCCTCGTCCAGGCCACGGAAAGGAAGAGCGCTACTCAGAAGTACTTGCGCCGCAGCCTGTAACTCTCAGCCGCGATGCCTCCCATTCGACATCGCGGCCCGCCTCAGTTACGATGCACCTCACCGAAACCTACTTGTTGGCCGCTACGTCGCGTCGTCAGCTTGGAGGCAAAAGCCCTGACGAGCGGCGCCACCTTGGGGTTCCTCTTCGCTTCACCGTGGGAGGGTGACCACGGCTGCTGAGCCCCCCCGCAACGACAATGCGGGAACCCACTGGGGGGGACCAATAACATGACCTAACCATTTAAATATTTTTAAAAATATAAAAACTACTTTTTGTGACTTCATTATAAAAGTTAAACATATGCTGGCGCTGACTTTCTTGTAGGCATTATCAAGTTCTACAATTTAGTTTTCTAGAACTCAATCATATCTCATCGTTAAGGCAGCGTTCGTAAGCAGCGTTTTCGTTCTGCCGGTTTTTCTCCGACTACCACGAAAAAGTATTGTCATTTTACGGGTTAATATATAGCCTATTATACTCACAAATAACGTAATTTTTGAAATGGGTTGAGTAGATCCAGATATTACCCCCTACAACCTGACAAACTCACAAACTTTACCTCGTTATAATATTAGTTTAGATAAAAATCCACATAGTTCCAGGGAGCAGTAGTGTTTGTAGTTACATTGTATCTCGTTGCATTAATATGCATAACACTAAGAAGTCAATGTACTTACATGCACAAGTACAAGGATGGCTCACAAAGTCATTGCACTTAACTTTTTATTGAATGAACATAATATCGTAATCGAATACATTTTTATGATTACGTTCAACAGCTGCAAAAAACCTGAAATAATTGCAATAAAACGCGTGTATTCGGTAAAAACTATGGCCTTGATCTTGATCGTCTTGAGTTCAGTGAGTTTGAGGCTGTATGGGTCAATATGTTCTTTTTGTGTTTTGTACCTAACAGGTTTAATCAGTAAAGGCGACTTAGTTTGACAAGGGTACATGGCAGTCATTCTGTGCAATGCTTATATTTATACCTGCATTCTTGTTAAATTGGAAACCGATTCCAACACAGGGAAAAAAGGTACGCAAATGTAGAAGATCATCAACATGTATTAATACACAGGCAGGTGGATCCGCGGCGCTTATTACGATTCCCATATCCTGCGAAGAATAAATAGATAGACATAAGGGGTAGGCACAACCGCTACATTCATATTTTTATGGACAAACACCGAACATTTTTCGCATAAAATGGTGGATTCCCTTTTTTCGTATGCCGTTGTATGTAATAACGCAACCCCACGTGACTAACCCCCCTGGGATTACACTTGAGTTTATGTTACGTCCGCGAAATTGGACGGATTCAAAAATAAAAATGGTTGCCCATAACCGTGGCTAGGTAATATCTAGTTGTTTATTATAGTTATTGTAGGGCCTGTTTGCTTTGTGTTAGTTGTTCCCATGGATGTGGTTAAGGCCGAAACTGATGTAATAAGATTGCCAATAGCAAAAATTAATACCCGACGAAGTATCTGCCGCCCCTCTTCATCAGTACCCTAGGTTGCCTTACAGGTGACTATAGAATTAAACAAAGATGATAATTATATCAGTCAAGAGAATCCTACTATCTTACTTATCCTACTATATATCTATTCTATATATATATATTATATATTATAAAATATTATAAAGCTGAAGAGTTTGTTTGTTTGTTTGCTTGTACGCGCTAATCTCAGGAAGTACTGGTCTGATTTGAAAAATTATCGAGGAAGGCTATAAATTATATATCATCACGCTAAGACCAATAAGAGCCGAGCAAAAAGAAAAAGTCACGAATACGAAGTACTCGCACAGGCAGGCGAGACGAGTGACGGGGTGGGTTGGAGAGCAAGAAATTTGACGCGAACGAAGTCGAGGGCAGAAGCTAGTAAAATTATGAATGTAAAAGTTTGTATGCCATCCAAACATCCATGTTTGTTACTCAATCATGAAAAAACGCTCAAGGAGATTTAGTTGAAATTTAACCTGGATTAACACATAGGATACTTTTTATCCCGGTAGTACGGTCCTGTAGGATAAATCATGACGTCAACACAGGCGAAGGCGCTGGCAAAAGCTAGTTCCTTTATAAATACGATATTCCTACAATCCATTGCGAGCTTACAACGTGGTGACCATACTGGCATATATTCCTGATGATTTTCTATACATTAAGTAATATACGAGTCATGTTTTGCTTGACGTTTTTACCGGTAGCTTACAGTGCCTTAAAAGTTTCAAATAGGTAGGTAATTTCACGTGACAAGCAACCTATTGTACGTAACTGAAACAAAACATCTTCATGAATGAAAAGACTAGAACCTCCTGAAAGTAACATGTGCGAGGAAATTGAAGTTGATACGCGGAATCATACTTATTATTTTATTCCAAGTAAAAGGCGTATGAAGCCTTCGCTTTTTGCGAAGATTGATTCTAAGAAATACTGTTAGCTGTAGGTAGCGCTGTAGGTTTCCCTATCTAATCTACTAAAGTATAGTAAAAACCCGGCCTATTGTGCGTCGGGCTACGCACAATGAAGAGTTCCGTAGTTACGGATACTTGTCTATAATTGTTGGCGTCTTTGCTGTCCTCAGATTTGAATAGAGGTATAACCTTACTATATTTCATTAAATCCGGGAAGACTCCTTGATCTACACACAAATTAAATATCAAAGCTAAGTATGGTGCTATGGTCTCGATTGTGGATGTACAAACTTTTATAGACATTCCCCATAGATCCGTTTGATGGGTCAGTTTGATTTTGATTCGCCGAAAACATTTTAAAACTATCATAGGGTTTATATGCTTAAATTGAAATTCAACAGGGCAGCCTGGAACGTTCGCTCTTAATAAATCAATTGACACATCGAGGGACGAATTTAAATGGTATATTAGTAAAGAAGTTTACAAATTCTTGAGCTACTTCTATGTTAGAGCTTGTGGCACCCCGCGAAGTCTCCAATGTATCCGTATTTCTTATTTTTTTACTACGATCGTAACATACCTACGTATTAAATATTAATTTCAACTTGATACCTCCACGCGTTCCTGGTAAAAGGGTCTTTACAGACTAACAGACAGATAGACGTACGGATGGATAACGAAGTGATTCTATAAGGGTTACATTTTTACTTTTGAGCTACGGAACCCTAAAATAAACGATTTTGTCCTCGATTTTACTTCTTTTATTCCAGCTTACTGAACTTATGAAAAATGTGTATAATATCTGTCTAGATAGATTGCTCACATTGCAAGCTAGTTGCCTACAGGCATCCTACAGGTGACGATTTCATATTTTTATACATAACATACTGTAAAGGCCGGCTCGACGGCGCACAGTGGAACGAATGTATGGGAGCGGTTGGACGTAGACATGTCCGAAAAAAAAGAGTAAAATTATGCCAAACTAATGATGCCATCTTATTCGATTACTTAATGCCTTCATAACTTGTGGTGATGAATTTCTTCATAACTCCCATATTTCGGGAGTAATTTGAGAAAATGTGAAATTTTACTATGAAAATGAGTGTATCGAGCTCTCTCCCTCCTGATTCCGGGCTTGTTTCAAGTAGCGGTCTCTAATATCATAATGCTAATACTAAGAGCTATATTTAATACTAAGACACATAGTGCGCCAAATGTGCACTTTCTGGGATAAAGAGTGATGTTTATTTTATAACACAATTTTTTTATTTTTTGTTTATTTTGTTGATTAAAACCGTTTTTCTAAAGGTTTACCTTATTACAATAACATTTCTGAGCAGCCAATTAGAGAAGATATAAGCTAATTAGGATATATAATTAGGGACTTAAGGTTTACATATAAAACTGATGCACTAATGATTACTGATAAGAACATTGCTATTATTTAATTACTAAATGGCTCTTAATACACTAATTTAGCATGCATCATTTACTAATTATCACAATAACTAATTACCTTGCAATATTTAACAAAGGATACCTGGGATACCTGGATTTTATATAAATAGGTCACTATTAGTAACTTTAAAATCAGTGTTGATTTACACCTCGTTGTATCCAAGCTAATCTCGCAATGTATTTTCCAAATTTTAATACAAATCTTGATATTCACGTTGCTTTATGCGCACGCGCACATAAAGATTTACGCGACTTTAACTATTTGTTCAGTGTTTTAAAAGATAACAGTTGTGTTCAGTTATGTGAAAGTGCTGAAACAAGTTTAAAAGACTGGTGTCGTCGATTTTGCTACCGCATTTATGCAAAATGGACACAGTCTGGAAGAAGCACAGATAAGTTTCGGAAGAAACATGAGATTTGGCTACAGGCTGCAATTCAATGGCCGGAATTACAGAATGAAAATATGGAACCTTCTACAGAAAATATAAGTGACGTCATCGAGCCCATAATTTCTCCTGCTAAATCTGATGCTTCAACTTGTACACATCCTAGTCCTCGTAAATCTTTTGAGGACCTTAGTAACCGGCAAAAAAGAAGACGCACTGAAGATAGTCTTTCATGCAGCAGTAGCAGCGCTGAAATTATGTTTTCGGCCGAAAGGGCGCTTCAAAAGGCAGGACAAAGCGATACAGCTTATGTTATGAAATACTTGACGGAGAATCCAGAAGAGGCCTCAAAAATCAAAGCCTTCATTGAAGGTAAATCAATTCAGGTACGGGAAATATCCCCTTTGAAGGCATTGGCTCTTTATGTATCGATGAACTTATCGAAATGGCGCTATAACACTCTTCGGGATTTCAACACTCAAGAAGGAGCTCTTCAATACCCGAGTTACTACATGTTGGTTAAAGAAAAAATTAAGTGCTATCCGGCCAAAGAAGATCTCACAGTTACAGAGAGCTCTGCAAAAATCAAATTACAAGCCTTGATGGATTTAACCTCAAGAAGACTTATTAGGTCGTTAGAAACCCCTGTTGATCCCAATCAACAGCTCGTATTGACCAGCAAATGGGGTTTTGACGGATCATCTAGCCAAAGCATTTATCATCAAAGGACGAGTGAAGATGAGCAAATCGATCTTGCTAGTAATTTCATGATTAGTCTTGTACCACTGCGGCTCGTCTCAAAAGGTGTAACAATTTGGGAAAACGAGCGACCATCTTCCACTTCATTTTGCCGGCCAATATTGTTTAAGTTTATAAAGGAAACCAAAGAAAATGTGCAGAGAGAGATGGCTGAAATCGAAGCAGAGATTGAAGCCTTAACTCCATCCACCATCACTGATGGAATTAGTGTCAAACACCAACTGCTGTTGACAATGATTGATGGTAAAATTCATTCCATTATATCCAATACAGCAGCTTCAGTGTGTGACATATGCAAGGCTTGTCCTAAAGAAATGAATAATTTAGAGTTAATCAAAGATAAACACGCAAACGAGGACATGTATAAATATAGCTTAAGCACCCTTCACGCTTGGATTCGCTCAATGGAATGCTTATTACACATTTCCTACAAATTAGACATAAAATCATGGCAAGTAAGGGGTGATATAGCAAAAAGGCAAGTTGATGACAGGAAGAAAAGAGTTCAAGAGGCTGTAAGAAGAGAAACGGGCTTACTTCTCGATGTTGTGAAACAAGGCAGTGGATCCACCAACAATGGCAACTCGGCAAGGAGATTTTTTGAAAACTACACTAAATCTGCTGAACTGACCGGAATAGATGCTATGCTTTTAAGAAAAATCTGTGTGATCTTGCAGTGTATTTCATCAGGAGAGAAGATCAACGTAACTAAATTCCGAGAGTTCTGCTTTGATACTGCTAAGCTTTACGTGGAGTTATACCCATGGTATTATATGCCTTCTTCACTTCATAAAATTTTAATGCATGGGCCAGACATAGTTCAGAACATGTCAATTGTGCCCATTGGTTTTCTATCCGAAGAGGCATCTGAGGCTAGAAATAAAGATTTTAGAAAATATAGAGAGGGGCATTCTCGAAAGCATAGCAGTATCTCATGCAATGAAGATATTATGCACAATCTTTTACTGTCTTCTGATCCACTTGTTACAAGTATCCGTCCAAAAGGAAATAAGTTTGTAAAAAAATCTTCTTTTAAGGAATTTTATGAGCTTACGGATTCTGAGAAAAGTGATATCGAATTTGTTAACATAAATGATTTAGCGGACATCGATTCTGAATTTGAATTAATTGATGATGATGATGATGACGAAGATAATTAAATGATGTTATTGTTTTAAAATGTGTAACTTAGTAAATTAGAGCTTACATCTTAATTATTTATTGTACTTTTAATGAAACTAGGTAATTTATTATCAACTTACTTAAAAGTCATACTCTCATCAGTTCTTGTGAATATTTTTGTTAATATATATTTCTGTATATATATATAATATATTTATAGACCTCTTAATAAGTCTGTCTGCGGTTTAAAGTAAATACAAATGGGGAAAAAACGTTTTTTTTTTTAAATTTTCATTTCCTTTTATCCCAGAAAGTGCACATTTGGCGCACTATGTGTCTTAGTATTAAATATAGCTCTTAGTAATAGCATTACGATATTAGAGACCGCTACTTGAAACAAGCCCGGAATCAGGAGGGAGAGAGCTCGATACACTCATTTTCATAGTAAAATTTCACATTTTCTCAAATTACTCCCGAAATATGGGAGTTATGAAGAAATTCATCACCACAATTTATGAAGGCATTAAGTAATCGAATAAGATGGCATCATTAGTTTGTCATAATTTTACTCTTATTTTTCGGACATGTCTACGTCCAACCGCTCCCATACATTCGTTCCACTGTGCGGCGCGTTGTGTTCCACGCGCGCCTCAGATGTCAGCACGAACTAGTGGGGTCCGCAAGGGCCGATGCCTGCCAGGGGTGCGGGTTGTTCGAAAGAGATACCGTGGCGCCTGGCATACAGGCAACTGAAGGAACACGGTTGGGTTTTAATCAGTAAAAGTCTAACACGCCCTCCCGCTCCCCCTAGAGCGGGAGAAGTTATCTGATGATATCCCACCCTCAAAAAATAAAAGACGACCTTATGTTGTACTGGCTGGCGATACAATGACTTAAGTTGCATTCGAACATTCGAGCGTTTTTAGAATAAACTTTCAAATGGATTCGAAAAGACAGTTACAATAGGCACGTTGATGTATCTAAATACGTTTACTTGGAATAAAGCTAATAACTTTAATGGTCTTTTGAGTGAATCACCCCGTCCTCTGAGAGCTCGCAAGAGCCCTTACAGTATCTACATTAGTATGAATGGTGTCTGCAGACTGATTTATCTAGATTTTTAAGTTCATTAATTGAATGAAGGTGCAAAAGCCTACCCGAGTTAACCGAAGTAGTTACGTTTTGCGGCTTACGTATACTTATTTACAATCACGACATTAGCCCGTTTCCCCCACGGCACTAGAGTCCTGCCATAATTACCCTGCTTAGTGCTTAGCTTGCGGATTGCTTGCTTGAGCTGGCATAGTCTATGTAGCTACTCTACTGTACGTAAACGGCGTATTAATATGTCACGTCGAGTTTTTAAAAGAGAATGTCTTAAGATTAGTCTAACTACAGGGATGGTGCTTAAATAAGGGCACACTTTTTCTACTATTCTACTCATTTTTTACTAATATTAACGGCTACATATTGTTTGTAAGTCTGTAATTTCAAGGAGTGATGTAACCAATTCCTTTCCCTATTTGTAACTGTCTTTATCATTCAAAGTATTGGCAATGACGTAGTCAGAAAAATAATAAGTTGCCAGGATAAATTATCCTTTTATTCCTTGATTGTACCTTCAGTGGCGGATCCAGAGGGCTAAGGAGCTCAAGCTCAAAAGCATCTGAGTTCTGCCGAGACAAGTCTTTAAGTGAACTTGATATTATTCTAAATAAACTTTTTAGCAAGCAGTACATGCCTAAGGTACAATTGTCATCAAATATCATTAACTGATTGAGTATGGTGTTTTTATTGTAGTGTTTACTTTGCTAAAACCTACTCGGGGTTTTGGAAGGGCCAAACGACAATCCTGGATCCGCCAATGTATTACATTGAGCTATATTCTGAGTGTACAAGCACATACTTTTAAGTAATATTCTTACAAGACATACTGACACTGTAAAAAAGGCACATGTACATCTAAAAACAATAAACTTTGGGCGCATTCAAGCTGTGAATACTACTTTGTATTGTGTTTAGGCAAAACTGCGACAGCGGGTTGTACAAGTTTTTATGTCCCTGCAAAGAAGGGTTAAGTTTGTGAGAACGCATAGCAAACAGGGTGTTCCAATGAAAAGCGGATACCACCTGTAACGTTAAGGAAATTGTCAACCTTAGAGACTTGGTATTAAAGAAACAACTCATGTTTTTATTATAATGTTATCAAGTGTTATTTATCTATTCAGATGGAAACAGCATTATTTGTCTGGCAGCATTTAGCAATGCTGTTTAACAGTAGTACACACGGCGAAACATCAAGCTAGACATTTCCAGTTTACGCTGATCTCGCACTGTACGGAAATCCTATACAATGCGAGATCAGTTTATACTGGAAATGTATAGCTTTATGTGTAGCCGTGTGTACCTATACTTATCCAAGAATGCTGGTATTTTCCAGACAAACCCTTTCACAAAGTTCTCTACGATTACGTTTATCAATTGATTGATTTATTTGATAATGACTTTCCTCTCCTTCCAGTGCGTCGATGGCTATCCCTACCTGAACAGATGCCCCTCCAGTTTGTACTTCGACGATATCAGTAAATTCTGTACCTTCAAGGTTGAAGCCAGATGCGGCCCCATCGCCTCAAGTAGGTACCTATATTATAATGATTTTGTAATACTTTCTAATTAATTTGACGTTTTTTAATAAATTATAATGCTTAGATGGTTTTTGAAAGTTGCGACTAATATTTTGACGTAATATTTTGCTAAAGCAAAATAAGCAGTGGTCTTCATTTGTTTTATTGAAATCATAGGATGCTTTATCCAGCTGTGGGTTGACAAATGAAAATCATCTGTAAGATGTGCCTAAGCGCATCTTGTAAAATCATTCAAAAAGAGTACACCTACTTACTTGAAAATTTTGTAAAATTAAATGATGTATAGACCTTAAATAATAAGTCATTCCCTAGCATTACATTAGTTTCTACTATTAATACTATCAACAAAAATAAACAAGAGGTCGAAAGGCCAAAACCGAACAAAAACATGTCATACAGGAAGGTAGACAACACCGATACACGTAAATCAATTAATCGGCTCGTTGATTGGGTGTGAAATTGCACATCTGCAAGCAAATACCTTGAATTAAGCTTCACCTTGTAACATTTAGCTTTTTGCTACACTAATGTCATGTAAACGTTATTTTAATTGTACCTAACTCATGATTTGATTTTGTATTACTTACCTTAGTACTGTGTATCAAACATTTAGTCTAGGTCTAATTGTTGTATTATTTCTTTATATGTTTTTTTGGTCAGTGGACCAGTGGTGGCCCAGGGGTAACGGCCGCAGTTTACTGGTTGTAGGTTGTAGGTTCGAACCCTTAAATTATTCATCGTGAGGAAACCGGCATGATCTAGCCCCGAAAATTCAAACACATGTGACATCTACCAAACCGCATTAGGTCCATGTGGTGGATTACGGCCCATTCCCTCTCACCGAAAGGAGGTTATGCTTTGTATCATTGCGAGAAACTTTGCCCCTATTAAAAAAATGTTTTATCTCTATGAAGCGCCTGCACCGATTACGGAAACGCCCCTGGACTTGGCAACAAAGTGCGACACTGGCGAGTGCCAGTTACCTTACTGCTTCTGCTCCAAAGATGGCACCATCATTCCTGGCGGTTTCGACCCAGATGACGTAAGTGATCAACCTTTTTTTTTTAAATAGGAAATGTTTTATCTGTGTGCTAAATTTTATCCAAATCCATTTAGCCAATACGGCGCGATGAAGTGACAAACATTTATATTTTATCATTTATGTAATTCTAATGAATAAATACGAGTATTTGTACTCGTATTTATTCATTAGAATTACATAAATACTGTCAATTACATCTATCTAAGCCGATTTATGGTACTTAAATAGCTCTGTTTACAAAAAGCTCTAAGTAAACGAATATTGATTCTGATTATTTAATGTAACCGGTATAACTAGAATTAAATTATAGTCTACGGTCGTTATTTATTTAAAATTATTATGCCATTCACAAAATCAGCCTTGAAAATATTCAATACTGTTAACAAACATAATTCAATATTAATTTCGAGAAACAATTTAGGCTAGTAGGTATAATGTTCTATATAGCTCTAAACCGCAATGTGGTTTCACATTAATTCTGATAATCTTTGCGAAGTTGTCATACTTGTAATATGTATAACTTAGCAGCAACATCGATGGAATTAGCGCTGCTCGTCTGTGACCTACACTTTACCGTATTTATACAAATCTTCCATTGCATAACAATGCATAAAAAGCTATGTCGTGCATGTTAAATAGCTAAACAAGCGTCTCATGCGCATAACATATTATGTTGTCTTTTTCACAGCCAATACAGAGCTTAACGTTTCTTAAAAATCGTAAGTTTAAAGAAATGGTGTTACGTTCTTAGAAAAAAAAAAGCACGGGTTACAAATGAACAAACATTACCCACCGCAGTTGGGTAAAAATGTATGTCTAGTATTGTCTAGTAAAATTCTCCCGGCTGTCTGTGTATCTACCTGCCCCACCTGCAGGAACTCAATGTAGCTTAGCCAAATTTAATAAATAGTCTTCCTTATTATATTATGTAGCCCATCTAACGGTCTGGAAAGAGGAAAATAAATAATACAAAAAAGTGATATACCATCGTCTTGATCTTTGTGTGTCAGAGACGTTTACATTAATATTCTGTTCTCATAATACGAGTATTACGTCATAAGTACTATAATTACCAAATGGCAGATTAGGTAAATGCCTAATATTATAACGACTGTTAATGGCTAATTTATTAATGATTAATTTTGCTGATTTACTTGTTTTGTTGATAGCTTCTTCTTTTTTTATGAAATAGGAATGTTTCATTTCAAAATACTGTTATTCTTCTATGAAATAGATCTCCATGTAGTGTTATACAATAGTGCAAAAAGCGACCTCAATTCTATCAACAATTCTGCGAATTTTACGTGCAAAAAGTGTTCCTAAAAATTACGTTCTCATTTTTTTATTCGCAGACGCCCCAAATGATAATGTTGACATTCGACGGTGCTGTTAACTTGAACAACTTCGACCTGTACAAGAAAGTGTTCAATGGGAAAACGAAGAACCCTAATGGTTGTCCCATTAGAGGTACTTTCTTCCTGTCACACGAGTACAGGTAATTATAAAATGTGCCATTACTTCCATTCAGGGGCGAGACCAAGAGTAAATATTTGTTAGAGATGGAGGGTCCATTTATACGGTCTGGATTTGGTCTGCAATCTAGCTGCAAATGAGATTTTGTGCCGTTGACGTAACTGCAACATACTGTACAATCCGCTGGCAGTAGGCGGCCAGTTGTACGATTGTGGTGGCTGTTCAATCCCAGAGAGTCATGCGTCAGTAGATTCTATAGAGATTGGTCTCTGTTTCAAATATTTAGTTATGGTATTTAAGAGCTTTTTTTGTGTCATAAAAAAAACATTTTAGTTGTAGAACATTAATCGTCATACCTACCTACAACATACATATAAATAAGAGAGCATTAAGTAACCTAATTGTCCACTTTGGATTTTCTCATGAAAACTGTGTCCGAAATTAATATCTAGGTACCTATATTTCAATTAATTAGTGACAAACAATTTGCTAAGTTCCTGTGATTAATTTGGACGATAGTTTGGTAATTACTTAAACAAGTTTCGTGTTAATTACTACATTATGTATACCTTTGATAGTAAATAGTCGAAAGCTATTGTAAGTACCGAATATTATGTGTTACCGCAGTTGTTGAAACTTTACCGGTGAACATCAAAAAGTAAATTGAGTTTCACTAAATGTTCAAGTCTTAATAAACGAAAATTCTAACACATAATACAAACAACATCACGCCTGTCTCCAAAGGGTTAGGCAGAGGTGCATCTTTAGCCCCACATTTCGCCAGTTATATTTAAGCCTATTGCCATCACGCGGGCACAAATCGGGCTACTACTTACATATTTCAAATGGAAAAAACCGAATAACACTTTTCCCGACCCCCGGAGTCGAACCCAGGACCTGATGTTCAGCTGTGGCGCTTGTGATCACTACGACGAAGCAGTCATGTTGAATTAATTTGATTTGAACTAGTATGTATCTGAGGCCAACCATTTCAAAGATATTTACTTAATTTTCTATAAGTTCGAAAGGTTCTCTAAGATAAATATATGATATAAATTATAAAATGTTTATTTGTACAAACAGAAGAACATGTTATATAAGTACACACAGATTAGGGAAATATTGTACATACAATAGAGTTACAATAAAGGGCCAACTGATGCCTCCTAAACTAGGCCAAAAGCCTGTGTTTTAGGAGCCAAGGTTCCTCCAGCTATAGTGGCATACAAATGGTATTAAATATCGTGCAAGTACTTATAGTTACAAAACATAGATGAACGAAGTAAGATAGAAATGTGATAGTTTTATTTAATGTTTTCTTTTTTATTTACAGTAACTACGTGCAAGTGCAACATCTTGCACACGACGGCCATGAGGTGAGCTGTTTATTCAAAAATACTAATGTTATACTATTTTAATAATTAATATACCAATGTTAGCATGGACACCCCCGTGTTTAATTATTGATGAAAATATGAGACTATATTAAATGAAGGGTGGATGTATCCAACATCGATCATTTCTGGGTTGAAATATTGGGTTGAGTTGCCCTGAGATATATGATCGTCGTGATTATAAACTGAGACGTATAAATTCTCTCTATGTCAAACAGTTTTCATACAAAGTATAAAGTTAAAGTTTTGTGGGGTGTCAATATTATAAATTTTCTGTATAGTGGTTGCGTTTGCAGAAATCGAATATGCCCTCGAAACATTTATCTATAATCCATACAACGCCAATCTTTGTCACTGCGCCACTGTATTCCACAGATCTCCATTTTCTCCACAATCTGTAAAAACCATCTAAAAAACAATGCTTATATTCACAGATAGCGACAGGCACAGTGTCGCAGCAGCAAGGTCTGCAAGACAAAGGCTACGAAGAATGGGCCGGCGAGATGATCGGCATGCGCGAGATTCTCGGCAAGTTTGCGAACGTGTCGCGCTCTGAGATCGTCGGCGCAAGAGCACCTTTCTTGAAGCCTGGGAGGAATACGCAGTTCAAGGTAATTATGAGTATTTTATAGCGTAACTAACAGTTGGCAGCCACTTTGTTTGCTTGTTTTTTTCTTTCTAAATTTAATAAAAAAATCCATAGTGAAATTAATCCAGGTTACCGATCTGTCAAATTTCTTGAAAATCGGTTCAGTGGTTTAGGCATGAATATGTAACAGATAGACAGAATAGTTTTCGCTTATTATAATACTAGCTTCTACCCGCGGATTAGCCCGCGTAGATTTTGGAAATGATCCCACGGGAAAGTGCTACCGGGACAAAAAGTAACCTATGTCCTATTCCAGGATGCCATCTATCTCCTTGCCAATTTTATCGCAATCCATTCAGTGGTTAAGGCGTGAATGGCTTACACAAACAGAGTTACTTTCAAATTTGATATTAGCGAAAAGCTCTACCAAGTGCAAGATTTCTTTGCTTTTATTGACCATAATTATTTGAGCGTACTTCCTAAGACTGCATACTTAGAGAATAGAATTTGTGATTGTCTGCTAGACTAGCTTTTGTTTTCTAACCAAGTATACGACAACCTAATTCTAAAGATATTTATAAACATTCTTCCTTCCATAATTTTGAAATATTTTTGATGGCGAAAATGTCTGCTATTCATTTCTGCAAATATTACGTTAGTCGATTCCATCTCAATAGGACTTCAAACTTCCTGCTGAGGAAGTCTACAACACAGAAAAAACGCAGGAACGTTTTTATCTCGGCTAGGTAGGCGGTTCCTTAGGGTACAGAATAAAATATGAGACTGAATAAATTCTCTTTGTGAGGTGAGTCACAAGCATCAATAAGTAATTTTATCGAGTTGGAGTAAAATTTAAAACTATTATAAAATGATTGCGGACAAAATAACGTATTTTATGTAGCAATGTTATATCGAAAGAAAACTTATGGTAAACAATATTTCTCCGAAAAAATAACAGCTACTTACAATCCCTATTACGTGAAATTGACGTTGATAAGTGCTTATATAACAAAATTATATGTGCTCGTGTATTTCAAATGCCAAATCATTCTGCCATCTTTTTTCTGACGAATCCCTCGAACATTCTTTTGTCTCCAAATTGGCCCACATCGAATATCAGGCAGCTTATTAGGGTAATATTTTGACAGTCATTCGATATACTGTGTACGCCCCAAGTACGTTGCTACACTTAGTGTCAATATTTCAGCGGTGCGTCTATTCGTTACCTGACAATTACGGCCGTCACGTTCGAAATAAAATGTGAAATACGTAAAGAATTTTTTTGCTGTGCGTCGTCATCAGGGAGCTCCGTCAGTTGTCAAACAAGCCGGCACGCTCCAGTATCGACGTTTTGATAGGCACCGATCGACGAACGTATCTAAATAAAACTGATTGAAGCACACTTTGAATGGGATTTGTTGTGCGAGATGACGGTTTGGAGCGTACGATTAAATTACACGTATAGGAAAATAAATATTTTGAACGAATGTAAACACGGTCATTGTACATAGACCCGCGGATACCACAAATTGAAATGTAAAAGATTTTTAGCAAAAAATCAGCCTGTGTTTCAACGAAAAGATCAAACACAATAGGCAACGTAGCTGCTGAAATAATTTCCATTGACGAACACATAATTTACAATAAGGTTCTTATGTTTCCGGGAACATAGTTTAAGCAACACATACCTACTTATTCAATATACCTATAGGTACTAGGAACATCAAACAAAAATGTGTTTGATCATAATTACTAGGCAAGCATTGTCTCGTGTGTGAAAATCGTGCGTTTCTCGGTCCCTCATAGTTTCCTACCCGAACCATGAATGAAAAACTCAAACACCTACCTAATGTAAAAAACTTAATCCTCTCTAACACATAACCTTTTGTTCACAGGTGTTAGAAGACTTCGGCTACATCTACGACAGTTCGGTGGGCGTGCCCCCGCTGGCGATCCCCGTGTGGCCCTACACGCTCGACTACAAGATCGCGCACGAGTGCAAGTCAGGCACTTGTCCCACCAAGTCGTTCCCAGGTGGGTGGCCGTAACTTATCTACTCGATAAACTAGCTAAGAAGTAAGAAGTAGAAAAGATTTGTTAGGAAGCGCAGCGGGAGTGGAAATTATAGACAAATGACGCCCTTTGTGTTAAAGGTTGAGAGCTAGATGCCATTCTTTGTCAGTACTAGTAGGTAAGGGGTCATTCAAGTATTACGTAAGCAAATTTTTTGAAATTATTAAATCACCCCCCCTCTCCCTCGTCAGCAAAAGTCAAAACAAGCAAAGCTCTTATTCTTCTACTTCTTGATATGCAATGGCCTCTGTAACACCATGCAGCATGAGGCTCCAGGGGCTAGTGCAAATCTTGGGATTAATTCGATTAATCGAGTCTGGTCAAGCCACGCTGGGATCGGTGTATTTTAGTAATTCATTCATTCAATAAAGGCTTCTGCAAACAGACGCTACGCGACTCACATATAAAAATTTCTATGAAAAGCTCATGGAAATTGTTCTACAAGTGTCGCGTCACATTGCCCGATACTTTGCCCGACCTGGGAATTGAACCCAGGACCTCATGGTTAGCAGTTGCGCTTGCGACCACTAGACCAACGAGAAAATAGAGATCGCACAGCTATTGTTAATTTCAGAACTGCGAAGCGACAAAAATTTGTTTGCATCAGTCAGACAGTCGGTGCCTGAAATTCTACTGTGTAAAACTTCACATTCTGTGCTACGCTTTCCACATAGGTTTTTGAAAACCAATAGTGATCACCGCGTTCCCAAGTTTATGTATCGCGTGCGGTGTAGCTTTGGATAGAACGAGGTGCTCCCAGCTCACACATTTCCTATACAAACGCCAAGTTGCGAGCTTCACGCGGTCGGAACAATGCACTCACCGAGTTTAATTAGAACCAACCGAAACTATGCCAGCATTTTTTTGGTGAAAAACAATTTCAGGAGAGAATAAAATTCATGTAATTTTATCAGTATGTAGTCTCGTATGCGTACATAAGAATAAAGTACACAGTCCGTTTGCACGTACCTCTGTCAACATTTTTTAACTGCGCTGTTGTTTAATGATTCGTCAGAGAATACACAACATACACATAAATGATTTAAAAGCATTTTTATAAACAGAGAGGTTATTTGTTTGCAGGTCTGTGGGAGGTGCCGTTCAATGCTCACTACGTGGAAACGTATGAGGGCGGACACTGCCCCTATCTCGATCAGTGTGTGCTACATAATCACGATTCGGATGAGGTGAGTACACAATGTTTTGTTTTTGTTTGGGCTGAAATAGGTCTACCATTTGTAGACATTTATCGTCCATGCTCGGATGTTTGTATTGATAAAACGATAGATTCATGAATCGATTACGTTGGTTTTTGTCTCGTCATCTATTTCAAAACGGACGGTTTTGGAACAATTCGGTACAGGCGAAAACGGATAAAATTCGTAAACGGCCTCATAAGTCTAAAAGTCGTTCAGAATTTGTGGGCGACTTAAACTAACCCGTTGTTATATCAATTCGAAGAAAAGTTGGAAAAATATTAAGTATCGAGGCAATATGTCGTCTTCGAAGAGGTCTTAGTGTCTCTTTTGCGTGGGTAGGTATGTGGGCGAATAGATGTAACTAAACGAAAGTCACGTAACTATAAGTGTCTGATCACATTAGAGAATGCACAATAATGTTAAGTCGTTCCACCAAGTACGTAAGGCGCGAGCGCAAATCAATCAACTCACTGCACTGTATTGAGAGGGTAGTCACATTTACAGAACACTTATACCACTCCATATCACAGTCATACATCAATGCCGGCTTCGACCTTCCTTCGCCATATTATTTTGGCAGGCCCGCTTTGCCCCAGCTGACAAAATCGTCTTATAATAAACTTGTAAGTTTAGGATCGTTAAATCTTTAGACGCGCCGACAAGTATTTTGAACTAAATTGAAAAATTAAATCGACTCGCACTTCACCAGTTTATTTATTTATTCTCGTAACAGCGGCATTCGAATCATATTTTATAATATTAAGTGTATATGGTAAATACGATGATATAAGCCCTATAAACATTTGCATAATTATGTTAAACTTTTCGAATACACAATTATTAGTTGGCGTTTGCGTGCATTTCCATTTTTATAGCTAATTTAATTTGCATTTCATATGCATGCATGTTTCTATTGATCCACGTAGTAATTTTGGTTGAATCCTAATTGACGAAACTAAATGGCTGAATACGGTTTTAACAGAACGGTGACAATTAAAAATAATATAAAATTAAAAGGCCTGTACCCACATTTCGCCAATATGTTTAAGTCCCACGTAATAGCGACTTTTGTCATGAACCAGGTCCAAATCCCGGATTCCAGCCTGCTACTCAGAATGTCCAAATAAGATACCTCAATAACACTTTTCCCGACCTGGACATCAAAACCAGAACCTCATGATCAGCAGGAGCGCTTGCGACGACTAGACTAAGCCACAAGTCTCTTACAAATATTTAGCTCTAATCGCATTTCCATGTGAAATATCATGGAATGAACTCCCAGGAGGAGGTTCTCAATTCGACTGTTTTTTTTGTTTGTTACCTCAGAACTCTCGACTGTGAACCGATTTTAATGATTATTTTTTTTACTTGAAAGCTGGTGCTTTTTTTGTAGTCCCATTAAAATTTCATATAAATCTGATGATGCGTTTCGGCGACAGGCAACGGAACTCTTCAAAAAATGACAGCAAACAAACCGCGAGTGCTGCTATCGCATAAATATGCTTTGTTTTGACCCCGAGGATGATTACATTTCCAATTGTGTGGGGTAGGTACTATAACTAAAAAGTGAAAAATAAAAAACTTAAAAAAAACAACTGACTTCCAAAAAATCACAAAAAATTTAAAAATAACTTTAATTTCGGAAGGCGGTGACAAAAAATTCAATAAAATACATATCCAAAGTCACCGACTTCCGAAATTAAAGTTATTTTGCACTTTTTAGTGTTTTGTTTGGAAGTCGGTTGTTGTTTAGAGACATTGACTCGTCTCTGATGCCTGAAGCACCCAGGTATTAAGAGGAGAGAGAAAGGCTTGAACTCACTGGGCAAAATTTTCCCGACACAACATGCGTTAGCGATTGTGTCCCAACTATGCTGCGGGCTGAACTCAGGCGTTTTCTTTCTCAGGTCGTATTTTCATTATACCACAAAATTATATTTAACAAGAAAATGTAGACAGGTATTGTAAACTCAGTATATGAAGCTAAGCAGAATTAATTCGGTTGTACTTTGCTGGCAGATTAGTTTGTCTGTCCTCGGGCTTTCCGATATCCTTTCAAACAGATCTAAAACAGACTTCTGTTTGCTTTTAAACCGTATTAAATATGCTCTTTGAAATGTACCTACAGAACTGGAGCTTTGATATTCTAAATTGTGAATCAAAATTACGTAAAAATGTTATGCTCTCGTGCTCTGAATCGTATTCATATTTCGTACAATATGCAAATTCCTATTATTTCCTAAATAGTGGAATGAATATGAAAATAATTTCTGTAATCTGTGGTAGAAAATGGCCGTTTATATAATGTAGTACAGGTAAGCAAATATTTGTTGCACATAGTTTAATTGAGAAGTGGAGTGGAAGGCGGCCGAGAATAATTTCATATACGCACGTACGCGGTCGAGTGGCCTGTTATTTTATCTCTCGTTTTAATTTTATGACCAAAGCCTGGCTAAACAAGTATAAAAAAGTTTATAATACACTATTTGTACACCAGTTTTTGTATCAGTATTAGTTATAATCTAGTTACCCTGTTCGTGACTGGGACCACTCGAACGGTCGGCCGATATGTTTTATGTAGATGACCGTAATAAGGTTTTGATGTCTTTTTTAACTCTCTAGATAAAAGGAAACGCGTCCGAAGTTTAATATGTATGATGGTCACACACATACATAATTTATTATATCGTGTTGTTCTAGTTTCATAATTCATCAACGAGGTTCTCGTTTTAATGCGGTTTTCTTTGATTAAAACAGTTCTTTGCGCGAAGTTTTAGAGACACGGAGTCAACACTTTAGAGCATGAAATATCAAAATGAATATTGGTATTGAACCACAGCAACTTGTTGATTAAACAGGGCTGTTATTGGTTTCGTTTTTGTTTGTTCAAAATGGTTATAGCTTCGTTTGTAAAACTGTGGTGTTATTTGAAGCACTTGCTCTTTCGCTCACCAATTTCCGTGCCGGTGTTAATTTTACACAGAGCGTTTGAGTTTGGAATTGCAATTAGGTACTGGTTGCACTTTGTGTTTCCCAATTTAGATCCTGCGATTAAGAATTATGATGCTTTGTTAAAATTGACTAATGGACGATTCCTTTAATTTACAGACCGTTATTGGTTAAAATTAAGACTTGTATCTTCACCAATAATAAAGCAAAGACCTCGTAGCTTTGCATAGTAGACCCTGCCATATGGAAGTAGTTATCACAGGTAAAATCAGTTTGCAAACTACGTTATTATATATACCCAGTTTGGCAATAAAAATGCCACCATTGGTATGCTAAACGGTTTGTTTTTGTATGATGTGTATCTACACATCATACAAAAACAAACCGTTTCTGCACTGGTAGCCCGGAAGATTTCACACCATTAACATCTGTTAATGGTGTGAAATCTTCCGGGCTACCAGTTCAGTTAGGTGTACCTCAAGGCTCAATACTAGGACCATTCTTATTCTTAGTGTATATTAATGACTTACCATTCTATTTAAAGGGTATCTGTGACGTTGTACTGTTTGCTGATGATACGTCTCTTATCTTTAAAGTAGATAGGAACAGACAAGATTTTGACGACGTAAACAGTGTATTCTCAATGGTTACGGATTGGTTTACCACAAATAACCTAGTTCTCAATGCCAAGAAAACGAAATGTATCAAGTTCGCCTTACCGAATGTTAAGAATCTAGGACCCAACATCGTCTTAGATAACGAGGTGCTTGAAACTGTAGACTCGGCAGTTTTTCTGGGCTTAACAGTAGATGCCAAACTTCAGTGGGGATTACATATATCAAGCCTAGCGGGAAGGCTCAGTTCGGCTGCCTACGCCATCAGAAAAGTAAGACAATACATTGATGTTGATACAGCTCGGTTAGTTTATAGTTATTTTCATAGTCTTATTTCCTACGGCATTCTACTGTGGGGCAAAGCCGCTGACATTCAAAATATTTTGTTCTTCAAAAACGAGCTGTTCGAGCAATTTACCAACTAGGTGTTAGAGTTTCTCTGAGAGAATTTTTTAAAGATATTGGGATTCTCACGGTCGCATCGCAATTCATCTTGGCCAACATCTTATATATTGGGAAAAATATACACTAGAATACTAAAAACAGTGATATTCATAATATGAATACTAGAAATAAGGACAAACTACGTGCTCCCTTTCACCGGCTTCATAAGGTTCATAACTCTTTTGTTGGTCTTGGTATAACTTTTTATAACAAGCTTCCCTTTTCTTTGCTAGACTTGCATTTTAATGCGTTTAAAGCTAAAGTAAAATACACCGTCTGTTCAAAGGCATACTATTCTATCAACGACTACTTAAACGATAAGAATTGTTGGTCGCTGTGATAAACTCAACACAATGTTTATGTTCTTTCACCAGTATTGCCTACTGACAGGTTATATAATTATGTTAGTTCATATAATTGTTTATTTTATTTGCCTGTATAATTCAGTTTATTTCTACTTGAGTACTATGTTTTTAATGTTTTGTTGGTATCTTGGCGTGTGTTAGCTGACATATGGCAAATTTAATGTTTTTTGTGTTTCGGAATTTTGATTACCTACCATTGTATAGAATCAAGTTCTTCTAACTTAACAGACAGCTGTGCTGTTGGGGAGTTTGTTGCGCCACTTCTTCCCAGCGAAAGCATTAGAAAGTGGTGAAGGGCGGGCGTTTTGGGGGGACTGTCTTATGTAATTTTGACGTTCAAAAAAAGCTGACTCTCAGCCTAGTTTGAATAAATGACTTTTGATTTTGATTTTGATATAGGAACGGAGCATAAGATCTCGTTGGTTCGATCTATGATTGGTGGCACACCTTTGATGTAATTTAAGACTTGCGGCTCTTTCCATCGACACCGTCACATTGTCATTAATAATATCCCACATTGCAGGTGCTAGAATGGCTGCAGGAAGATTTTAACCGGCATTACGAACAGAATCGTGCACCATACATGATGCCCTTCCACACCAACTGGTTCCAGATCAAGGCGCTGGAGGAAGGACTCCACAAGTTCCTGCAATGGGCATCCGACCTGTAAGTATTTGAACCTTAAGTTTATTGTTCATTTCTTCAGGAGAAACGCGAATAAAGTTACACAAATGATGTTACTGGACATTTTAAAGTTAAATAATAAATTTAGTCATCAGTGGGTGTTTAGTGTTTATACAATTCCGAGGCTTCGTGAGAGGTGTTATGGTTATGACGTAGAAATTTTTAGAAAATATACTTCTGCGAAAATTCAAATTGAAGGCTGTGGTTGCTTTGTGCGGTCAGGGAAATAATAAAATAATGGTTAAGCAGATTTATTATCTATTTAAATTGCACGCCCGTATTAAGTAGGAATAAAATCGCAACTGCCATTCTTTGACAGTTTTATGAAATGGCTATAATACGGCAAATTGACTTTTTTGTTAAATTGATAAACTATTAATTGCACTGTACTTAATAAAGATCTTGCCTCTTAAAATAGTTGAGTCTACTATCAATAAATTGTTGACTAAAACAATCCATTTTGAATTGTATCCAACCGAAAACTGCAGTGTTTTGAAAGGTAAATTTTCATTACACAATTAAATCATATTTCCAATGATACATTTATCCTGCTTACGTATTAACTTAACTTTTATGTTATTGAGTATTCATACTTCGAAGCCAGGGCAGACGTGTAATATGTCGGATTGCTTTGGACCTGAATAATTGGCTAGAAACGAAACTAAGATGGAACAACTCGCTCCTTCTTAGCTGGCAAGAAATATGTGATGGAATTTTAAGTGTGTGTGGAACACTTAGACATTTTTAAATTGAGATAAGCCGCAAAGTTTCAAGCCTTCAAGTGGTTTATAGAGACTTTTGTAAAGCCATTGATACGTACGACATACGTTTAATAAATCCTACTAATGTTATACATGTAAAAGTTATAAAAGTTTGGATGTTTGTTACTCAATCACGCAGAAATGGCTTAACGGATTTGGATGAAATTTAGAACACAGATAGTTTATAACCTTGATTGACACATAGAATACTTTTTATCCCGATAGTACGTTCGCGCGGGATAATTTCCGACCTTTACGCGGGCGAAACCGCTGACAAAATCTCTTTCTTTTTATCTTGAATTTATCATATTTTTTTTACATTATTTAGTGTAATATAAAATTTTATGGACATGTTTTTTTAGATTTTTGAAACAAACAAACCTTACCGGTTTTGCGAAATAAAAATACCCACCGTTATATCAAATGTCGGTTTTTATTTTGGTGTAGGTTCAATTTCAAACGTTGATTATTTTCCATTTTCCAAACGACTACAAGTCGTTTTATTTGTTTCCGGGAACAATAAAAACGTGCAATGTATGAACTGTTCAATTTGTTACCCAAATAAAACAGAAGTAGTAGAAAGCATAAAGCCTTTAAAAATAAACCCCGTTTTTATCAATTCTTGTTGTATCTTCGAGAAAAATAAAAAATATACCAAAACATTTTGGATGGAATAATTTTCTTCTGTATTGAGATAGTTACCTCGTACTTAACACTACAATTAATTACCGACCATCATACAAAAATCTTAATAATATAATTTTTTATCCCAACAATTTATTCAACTAAGGAAAACTGAGTCCAATTGTAAATAGTTAATGAGGGTAAGTAATATTGCACAAATAAAAACATTATAAAAAATAAAACAGATTTACATTATTTATACTGGCTGTTTACATTTACATCAATCCCAACATGTGAGTAGGTAATATAATACGTATGCCATTAATTAAAATGTAATTAACCTACAGGATGTTTCTCTCTTGATTTTTAAAGCATCAACCTGTGAAACAAGCCTCTATTATGGTCTTCGATTCGTCATCTCGTCATGTAACGTAGGTATTTAAAGTATTCAGTTAAAAGTGCCTTCGTTAAGCATTGATTAACATGATATTACTGATAATTGGGTAGCTACTCAAACCTTCTTTTGTATTGGTACTCATAAAATGCTGTGGTGTAAAAACAAAATGTTGGAGCTAGTACAAACATAAAGTAGAAACTCTATGTGCCCATGCGCACTCTACAGCACCATAAGCATCTAAAGACTAATGTAAATAACCAATATCTTTTTACTACCACAGGCCAGATGTATGGTTCGTGACAGTAACGCAAGCTCTGACGTGGGTAACCGACCCGAAGTCAGCCAAATCCCTGAACAACTACGAAGCATGGAAGTGTGACCGCAAGGACTTCCCACTAGCACCATGCAACCTGTCCAACAAGTGTGCACTGGCCTTCAAGCCTGCTGACACCAACCATTCTGACACGAGGTATATGGAGACCTGCACTGACTGCCCTAAACAGTAAGTTCTTTTTTTTTCATTTTTCTTTGACTGCCTCGTTGGTTCAGTGTTCGCAAGACTACTATTGAGCGTCACGTCCTGGGTTCGATTCCCAGGTCGGGCAAAGTTTTATTGGATTTTCCATCTGGAATTTATCAGTAGCAGCCCGGAGTCTGGATTAGTGCCTGGTTGATGGCAATAAGCTCGCCCCCCTGTTATATGGGACTAAAACATAACTGGCGAAACGTGGGTATAGGTACACCTCTGCAAAACCCTTCGGCGAAACAAATCGTAATGTTATGTTGCAATTTATTTTTTATTATCCATATAATCCATCTCATAAGTCAAACTGGGAGTTTAATGTTATAAATAGTAATGGACAAACTTCTGATGGAATTTTAAATGTAGTTCTTTCCGTCTAACTTCTTCCACCTGCACTGGTCGCAATGTGCATTTTTCCTTCATAGTCCTCCATCAGTTTTAAATTAAAACAAAAATACAGCTGCAGCAGTGTGTGTGTGTGTATGTGTGTGTGTGTGTGTGTGTGTGTGTGTGTGTGTGGGTGTGTGTGTTTGCGTGTGTGTGTAGGGGCTTGTGACTAAGTAATAATAGCCGCACACGTCGATCGGTCACGTAAAGCTATGCTGGCCGCGGTTGTTCTACCAACATCTTTACAGACCAAGACCCTTCCGTGGCTCGGAAAGCACGTTAAACGCTTGGTCCCGGCTGTCATTCGTGGATCTATGACAGTCGTTAACGTTACAGGTATTTGAGACCCGAAAGTCTGACAACCAGTCTTACCAAGGGGTATCGTTTTACCCAGTAACTGGGTTGTGGAAGTCAGATACGCAGGCACTCTGTATGTATTAATGTAAAAATGTCTATGCCAGAAATCCTTTGACGCATTTTCAGCGACAGCTATAGCACTCAAGTTATGTTTTTACTCGTTCATTTTACGGCGCACCACGCGAATATGATATTGCTTACTTTGATAAGGGAGTTTTAAATTTTAAAAGTTTTTTAACACGGTGTCAGGGTTCCGTCTATCGCGGTTTGACTCAGCTTTCACGAGCGAAGGGGGGCAATGTGATTTTGTAACATCGTTATGTTGAATAATTTTCGTAGGTTCACGAGGTGAGCTGGTATGCATCAAGAAAAATGGGGTTGGAAAAGCTTCATTTGCGTCAAAAATGATAGAGCTGCGTTATTATTTTGTGATACTGCGAAAGGCAAATGTAGCAGCGAGATTTTTTTAAATTAGGGCTTTCATTGGTGAATCTAGTAACTGCATAGGTATACGACATAAAAACCGACATAATATTTGATGCAAACTTTACTTTAGATTAACAAAAAAGACTGCAGATACTTAAAAAGTCGGTTATGTCAGACGTACAAGACAGATTTGTAACACGATTTTTCTCTTCAGGTACCCATGGCTAGGCGACTCCGGCGGGACAGGCATCCCCGGCAAAGACAACTACATACCCGACAATCTCAGGAGGAGGTAGTGTGTATACGAATAGTCCTTTGTTACCCCTGTATATGATCTATTCAGTTAAGTCGACTTTCATCACGGTAGTCAACACTTAAGGTAACATTTCGCCTGAAGCCACTCTTTAGTTCGACAGTTTGACATTTATAACATGGCTAGTTACAGTATCATTATAGTGTATGATATTACGGAGCAATAGTTTTCGTAGAATTCTGCCGTATATTGTTAGGTTAAACCTACATATTTCGATGTTTCCTAAAAATGCCTTACAATCAATCCTGCTGTTTGAATTCTAATAAAGAATTTAAAACTCGGTGAGAGTTTCAATCTAATCGTTAGAATCTAAACGAAATAACGCATAGCATCTGTAAGTTCTAAATGAGCTCAAAGGCAATGCTTGTCTATACATATGTACATTTTGTCAATAAAATATAAACATATGTATATACATACATTATTATGTATGTCTATATGTATATAGTCATAGATATAAATAAATAAAATTGAAGTGTCTTAATGTCAAAATAACAGCTTTTACTATATGATATACCTAGGTACGGTAAATAAAACAAAAAAATATTTTTAAATTTTTTGTCAGTCTATTTGTTTCTGTTCACTTTCACTAGCAGATAGCTGATATTCATCATTTATATCATAGCTGATATATTAAGGAGTAATACAGGCTATCCTATAAGACTTTTTGTCCTGGTAGCACGTTCTCGTGGGATAATTTCGGTTAACCACGCGGTCGAAGCCGCGGGCACCAGCTATTTATTAGCTGAATATAATTGGAATTTGAATTAACTTTTAGTCAGTATCTTCATACTCAGCCTATAATGTTCCCACTGCTGGGACACAGGCCTCCTCTCAGAGAGAGGTGGGTCGTAATCCTCCACGTGGGCCCATTGCGGGTTGGTAGATCCGACATGACTTCGAATTTTTTGGTTCTAAGACACGATGTTTTCCTTCACTGTTTTGAAAGCAGTGGTGATGAAATTATTCACACAAAGTAAAGCGCCTGTCTGGGTTCGAACCTACGACCTACAACTTGTAAGTCACGGCCTTTACCACTGAGCCACCACTGCTTTGAGTATCTAAATTGCTTCATTTCTTTGAATTTAGAAGCCAAATCTTTAGCATACTAATGCAATGTGGAACCAGTCTAGTCGAGTAGTCTTTGTTTTTTTTTTACCAACAACAAGAAAAGGTGGCTTAAGAAACTAACCGCACTTCCGAATCCTGTCCCGAATAGATTATATTCAAGCATTTTGTATATATTTCGTTTTGTAAGTAATTAAGGCATAGTGACTAGTCGTCGCAATTTATTATTTTTAATAATTATGATTTGAGACTTTCTAGTACATTGTGACGAGACAACTCGAACAATTTATTTAATGATTCCTAAGATATACAATTTCGTGTAGTTATTATTGAAGTTTTGCCATGTCTGAACCAAAATACTCCTTTTAACAATGACAATATCGAGGGCAAGTGGAGTAACAGAGTTTTAGATTGTTAAAGGAATGCTGAAAGCAATAAAATCAGGAGATCTTTTTTGAAGATTAAATTAAATTAGAAGCGTAAGTTTTATATCAACATGTTGATCAAATGCAAAGTTTTCGTCTGTGTTAACTTTAGCTCTCGATGTTGTTAAACAAATACCTCGACATACTCCTAGCTTGGTAATACATAATAATGTATATAATTATCTCTGAAAAACTTTGGTGCTTTGTATTAAATGATAAGTGGAATTACTGTTTTCATTGTTAACGAATAAATATAAATATTTTTACAAACGCCTTTTAATTTATTACCTGACAAGCGTAGGTCACCGGTTTCAGCGCCCTTTGTGGTTTTTATGGGAGTCCAATTAAAAATGTTTCCACAACACAAAAGAAAAACCTATTTATACAGGTTGGTATGACATTGACGCGCAAACTGCAAATTATTCTAAACCCTAACATAGAAATTTATCGTCGTTTTGTATAAAAATAATCGGCTGTTTCATAGGAAACTCTAAAACCTCATCATAATCATCATTTCAGCCTAAATATGTCCACTGCTGGACATAGGCGTCCCACAAACCCTAATACCGACGCGGTCAAAATATATGGCAGAGCAAATTCGTTTTTAACAACAGACGAAAAATTTCTTATTGAAACTTAAAAAAAAATCATGTTCGGAATCCATGGTGACACGCTGCGCGTTGGTATCCCTGGTACCCTGTTTTTAGTTGAAATGAAATATCACAAGTAAACGCAGCTCGTGGTTGCTGGTGGAGCACGCCTCATCATCATTTCAGCCGTAAGTCGTCCACTGTTGGACATAGGCCTCCCCCAAAAGGGGGGTTTGCCACGGGTTGGCAATCGCAATATGGTGGTAAAATGCATAGAGACCCCTGCTGCCAATTCTCTAGTAAGTCCTTTAGTGCAGCCCTGCCGTTGCCGCCTTCTACAACACCTACGGGAAGAAATGGAATGGTGCTATTCTTTTACGTCCGACACTACACGGATAACGCCGCACGGAGCACGCCTACAGCTACATAATTATTTTACAGAAAGACCGAAGGGAAAGAGCTTGATGGTTACATTGTATGTTATTACCAACAGTTTCATTGGTCTTGTGGCGTCGAGATAGGTTCGATTCCTAGGTCAAGCAAAGTGTTATTGGGTTTTTAAGTAGAGTTTGGAAATTGGGGGTATATATTAATAGTAATAATACCCCCGTGCCTCGGAAAGCACGTTAAGTCGTTGGTCTTGCGCCTGATCTCTCTCTGGTCGTGTCGGATTGCCTTCTCATCGGACTATGAAAGGGAGTGCACCGGTATATGCGCACACATTTGTGCACTATTAGCCGGTCTCCACTGAGATTGGCTGCCATGGCCAAAATTCGGCTGAAAGACTATTATTATTACTCAGCCGTTACTAAAGCTCGTTTTACACAAAACGTACGTGTGAGATGCGGCATAAGTTGCAGTGCACAAGTAGTATGAAATAATATGCAAGATGCACAACTAATTCAGTGCGTTTGCACGTCAGTAGCAGATAGCGAACGTCAGCGCAATCTTGCGTTGTATAAATACCGGAGGACATTGCTGCAGCGCTGCAAACATGTTGCATTAAGTGTGTCCAAGCTTTAAACGAGACCACAAGGTGAGTGTAACCACACTTTATTCACTACCTGTGCCTTTGTAGGCATGTGTTTAGGATTCAGTAAAGCATTAACAGTATTCTAATTAAATCCCTGTAGTTATTACTGCTTGCACGAGATATCCATGCTGTTATTACTCCAGGATTTATGATCTCATTGACTATCTAGTGCCCCGTGCCTTGAAAAGTACGTTAATCAGTTGGCCCTGGCTGTCATTCGTGGTGGATCTTTGACACTCGTTACGGGTCGTAAGAAAGCCTAAAAGTCGGACAAGCATTCTTACCACGGGGTATCGTATTAGCCAGTATGACAGGGTTGAGGAGGTCAGCTAAGCGGTCGCTCCATGTAAAATACTAGTTTTCAGCAGCATCCGTTTAGACTGGACGCCGACCCCAATATAGTTAAAAAAAGCTATCGAGATGTGATTATATACTTGTCTGAAAGATTAAAAGTAATTTATATTGTAATTGAATGAAACCAAATTAAATACATAGTGTAATCATACACTCAATGAAACATAAACATTCAAAGCCAAAGGAACAAAAACAGAAACCCAGGAAAAAAATTACCAAAATTGTTACAGTACGCGAACTTGTCAGTATTTAGAATTTCACCTGCCACCAACACGAGGGAGCTTAAAAAACAATTCGTGTTTAGCCTTATAAACAGCTTCGTGGTCTATACATTACCTAATAAAAGTCCCGAAAAAAGACTATTGTATACATATTTTATAACGACGGCTGGCATTTCGCGTCTCCGACCCGCCGGCAGATTTAATTTGAGATTGCGCTGCGAATGGCTGCTCGGAAACTTTCTCCATATTCACATGCATTAGCTCCTATTACAGCGAGTTTTTGTTATACATATTCTGAATGGATCCCACCCCATCCTCGATGTCTTCCTCTCAGAATCAATATTCTTAGTTACTGTTTAAGACGATAGATAAGGGCGGCGCAACTTTGGCAACCGACGCTGTAAAATGTAATTTGTAAAGTTGAGATATAGACGTATCTCGTGTCATTCACACGTAATTTGAGGACGTGTGTTGGGATTTAGTCGGCAGTAAATGTTGAAGTTCCGCATCGTTTTGGGTTATTTTATTAGGGAGTGGGCACATGTATAGAATTTTGGGAAGATGAAAGACTACAGCAGTACCTTCCAAATAAGTGGTCAATTGTGGGCCAGTGACCGACAGTGTATGAAAAGAGCCTGTTTCAAAATCATTATTGTATTTCTCCTATGTGATATATTTGAAAAGAACACTTACAAGACATTTCAGTTCATTAAAATAAAACGATGCAACCAAGAGTGAGATGAAGAGGATGAAATTCATCATCAGCTTCCAGTCAAACCGAATGCAGTTGAATACCAATATTTTACATGGAGCGACTATCTGACCTCCACAATCCAGTTACTGGGTAATACGATACCCCTTGGTAAAACTGATTGCCAGACTTTTGGGCTTCTGACGACCCGTCATGACTGTCAAAGATCCATGAATGACAGCCGGGACCAACGGCTTAACGTGTTTTCCGAGGCACGCAATGGTCATGGCATGTAAAGATGGTAACCCATCCACGGACCAATCGCAGCAAGCATAGCTTAACCTGACAGGTCCACAAAGTTAGCAAAATAGTTTCTTCGTAGCCACGTAGCGTCGTAGCAGTATTGCTCGTAGACTGCTACGAAACGACAGATATCAATTTATTCTCTGTCTCGTTTTAGCATAGAAATAAAAATGGCTACGAAACCCTTACACGCAACTTCCTAATGTGAAATTATTAATGCTATTGTTACCAAATAACCCGTAGCCATAAATGTGCAAAAATAACAGCATCTTGGCACGTACAGAAAATAAACACTTTTCCTCAATACGTGGATACAAATCACGGCACATATGAACATAAATACTAACAGCAGAGGGTAATGTAGAAAGGTGGTAATAAGATCCAGCGACATTGTCGCCGAGTGGCGAACATTACAAATCCCCTCAGGCATGCAAGGGAGCTTCATAAAATATAATAAGACCACGCGAGCCCCCGCTGGAAACAGGTCAGCCGCCTCAACGATACGAAATAGGCTGAAACACCCATTCGTACAAGGTATGTTTTTATTTGTGACCGCAAATAAATTAGATTTAGGTAATATATATGTACGTACATCTGTAGGCTTTCTTCGCAATTTTCAGCATTCACAAAAATGGTTTATATGTTAATAATGTAATGACGCAAGAACTTTATGAGCAGCAAAACCTCCTTGATTTATCGTGAATTTCTACATAGCTAATATAATTTTATGATGACGACGGCTGGTTATTCCTGAAATCCATTTAATGCGAAAATTATCCAAGGATTCATCTGTCGGCTATGAAGTCGGCCGTGAAACTTTCCCAAACATGTAAATGGAAACATTGGAAACAGAGAAGACAGAGTTTACGATATGGGACAAGTGAAGCCAAGTCATACAATTGTGAAAAAATACTTTTCTGATTACAATCTCACCACAGATAATCACATCAGACTTTATTAAGTCGACCACAACAACAAGTTAATCGGAATCGATCCATATAAGTCTTCTCATTATTTTCCCTTATCAATGTACGTACGCAGATAAAAGCTCCAAGTTATTCTCTTGGACGACATTTTTATGTCGTAAGAATAGGGAAATAACGAACTCATAAATGGCAGTCGGACGATAAACAAGCCATAGCCTCTGAGATAAGAGTTTGTTCTCTCTGCGAAGTAATGTGACTGCGAAAACGCAGATATTAACTATACTACCTGCTTTACATACGAAAAGCATACGAGTGCCGAGGGTCCTTTGAACGTTCGATACATGACGTCATAAATTACTTAGATTAGCTTCTTATTTGGTCTCCAGTTGATTTTATTATGCCGGTGTTTATACAACTGAGAATTGTGGCTGTTCTTTAGCGAATATTTCAGGCGTTAAACACTTTTTATTGTAAACGAAAAAACCGAGATGATATTACTTTCCATAAAGAAGAAACGTAACAAGGGAATGGGTTCTAGTTTATATAGAATATGGACGGGTAACCTGTGTGTTGAACGAATTTTGTTTATAGCCTCAAGCGGTTCAGCAAGACATGGGTTTTTACTCACCCTGTGCAGGATAAAACTGTAGTGTGCATTCACGCACAAACAAACACACTCGCTTAATACAAACAATCGATTTTACATTGTTGACAGTATAACTAAAGTAACTATTGTGTAGAAGTAACCCCACCATCTGGACACGAATAGCACAAGTTTCAAGTGAACACCGATCCAAAGATGTCAAGAGTTGAATTTCAAAGGAGCTCGCATTTCCTTCGTGGAACTAACAAAATGTAATTCTAGTGAAGAAATGTTGAGGAATACTAACATTTTACGTTGAAGTCTTTAAAAAAATATATAAGTATAAACATGCGATTGTCGTGAGGTTTAGAAATAGGTCGGCTGTCACTGACGTCTGACCCGCAGGTGACATTCAGGTAGAGGGTCTATATTGGGCGGACAGATACCGGATTCACCTTGACAATACCACTCGTTCGAGTGTGCTCATTATGGTATTATTTTCATAGGAGTACTTTAATACGTTCGGTTTTTCGTTAGGTTAATATTCAGGTGGGTAGAAGGACGCTCAAAATATGTACGAAAAATATAAACTTAGGTATCTAAGTATATCAGGTGTCCCGTTAAATAAGAAGTAAAAAGAAGCCACAATTGTGTATTCGGGCCTACAACCTACAAGAAAAATATTGTCTAAATTAAACCCACATTTTTACGGCTGCCTTCTAAAATTACTCTTGTATAATATATTTTATCGCAGCTCTATATTTCGGACAGTGTTTGCCTTAAGTAGCGTATAGCGTGCATTTTTATTGGATCAGAGACATTTTGTATTCCTAAACAGTTCGCCAGCTTTGGCCTGTCCGGACGAAGGCATTTGGCTGACTTTTGTATTTTCCTCAAGACAAATAACATGTTTCATCTGATAAGGGGCTGTCGTCGGCTCGTCTGTCTACGGAACCAATCGCTTTGTGGACGTTCTTTGTTATTCCATCTAGTTTTTATTGCGCAAGCTTGAGCGTTTGTTTTTTGAAAGCCTATTAACGTCTCTCCTTTTGTAATAAGAAAGGATTCCTAAATCATTAGTATATTTATGTGAAGAAATACTTAAGTTTATTCCTTCACATTTATGTGGGAAACCTTCGCTTAATGACTTCAATCACTAGGCCAAGGTTTTATTGACCATCACGCAGGTGTTTCTACTTTTCTCATAGTAATAGACCAGGAAAAGCTGACCTAGTGATAAGATTGCTCGAGATTGGCAGTGCGACAGACTAGGTTCACATTTAAAGCATGAAAGTAAGCGACAGAAGTCCGGACTGCATATTGGATTAGGTATCAAGATTATAGTCAAATTGTCCGAGGTATATTCCTGTAAGCACAGAATGACTGAACGCTGCACGTAATCGCCGCCCGGCTGCGGCTGCATTATGAATTTGTACTCTTTTGTCCGCAGTTTTTAATTCTACCGGTAAAATGTATTGTTCATGGAACAAAAGTCTCTAGTGTCATTGTTGTTGGCCAAAGTTCATTTAAATTCCGTGCCCGTGAGAGGGAACAGTAGCAAATATGAATTCCTTTGCTCCTATTGTCAAACTGCTTTTGCTCGCTTTGGTATAATGCTTTTGAAAGCCACATTGTGTTTTATATACATGTAGAAACACAACTCTATTTGAATCTTTTTTTGTTAAGAAAGAAACACAATGTGATGGTGGTGGTGGTGGTGGTGGTGTGGTGGTGGTGTGGTGGTGGTCGTGGTCTTCGTGGTGGTGTGTGTGTGGTGTGTGTGGTGTGTGTGTGTGATGTGTTGTGTGTGTTGTGTGTGTCTGTGGTGTGATAATGTGATGTAACAATATGAAATTAGCGTGTTTGTGTAAAATAAAGTTTAAACTTGAAGGCAAGGGGAAGTGTGCTAAACTGCTGTTGTTGACGGCCAACTCCTTTTCCCTGGCTTACTTGCATGTAGTCGTGAATAATTCAAAACGTTTTACTAATTAAAATTCCGAAATGCACAACAGGTAGACGCTTTATAAAGGAACATTTATCATTAAACAGGCCGAAAACCTCACTTTAAACCAGAAATGCTAAAACATTTTTAAAACAATGTTATATGCTGTAGTAATCGAAGCATTGCAAAGTTTCGATGGCTGGCAAAGAAAAAGGAATGACCGCTGCGCACTGGCTCCGGTCCAGATCCGTCGCTTTTCATCACGTTTTACAGGCGTCGCAACAAGTTATGGGCCTCTTTTTGGAAACTCTCCCCCATCATACTTGAGGAATAGCGAGCAATACGGGATATTATCAATTCCACATTACTTACTTTGCCGTTTTTCATTCCATTATGCTAAAACACGGTGTTTATGTGTCAGCCATTCACGTTAACGTGTATTTAGATAAACGTTCTGACTTATGACGGCAAAAAATGGACGGACTTGACAGTTCCTGGCCAGGAGAAGTAAAACAAAAATTCTAAGTTATAAAAGACAATGAAGAAAAATGATAGAACCTTTCGCAGACGCGGAAACAACAGCGCTAATTACAATTTAAAAACATTTTTATACTTTTTAATGAGACAATTAATTCACACAGTTACAAAAAATTTACATAATTTCTTTAGAACCCGAGTACCAGTACCGAGCTACGGAATAATTTGATTCATGTAATTATTACAGTCAATTTTCATCATTTCTTGGTTTAAATGCCGGGTTGCGAGGCCGAAGTAATTTTGTCCGGGCCAACAGAAGTTGAAAAAGGAAAATTATACAATTTGCTAATGGCCACGGCACGGATAATAATTTGTTGCGCGGTTTTTATTACTAGGAAAGATATTAATGTGAATTGAAATTTATATTTATGACTTATGATTGAGTTACGGGGCGGTGAACGGGGAAGATATTGCCGCTCTTTTTTATGTCCATCGATCAAGTTCGAAAGTATGATCATTGAGTTAGTTACCTACATTGGCCTTTGAAATATCTTTAGCGTAATTGAAATAGAAATACAACACAAAATAATATGTTCCCCAACATGGTGTCTATACACCGTGACATTTTAGTCGTTTTACAAAGGTGGCCCACTCAATGTATTCGACATAAAATACCTACAGGTGCGATTAAAAAATTGTTACCATTAATTAAGGTAATAGGTACTAAGAAACATAAATAATGCTTTAGAATTATGAAACACCTTCCCTGTTAATAATAATGTTTACGTATCAAACGGTAGAAGATTTCTACCTACCTACCATAATACTAGTTCATTTCATCATTCATTCCATCTCCATAACGGGGTGTTCAAAACTACATCTAGCGTCATTGAATGATATATTTTTTAAAATTATTATTCATATGTTCAAAAATATTTTTAATTTTATTTTTCTAAATGATTAATAGTCATTGGATACATGAAGTGGGCTGCCGTTGTAAGACGACTAAAATGTTACGGTGTATTAGGAACTCATATCTTCCAGCTAGCCTTTATTGCGGGAAATATGGTATTTATTTATTTACCTTTGCCCCACAGCTGGGCAAAGGTATCCCCATAGCTTTCCACTAATCCTTGCGCGTTGCTCTTTGAACATTTACGAGGAAAAAACTTAACCAATATGTTCGATGGTCGCACAGTGAGCTGGGTTGGTGGAATTTCGTCTAGGTACCAGTCACTGTGAAGATGGAAGGTGGACCATGGTGGATGTTTTTAAATAAAAATAAATGGAAAATATAGCGAGTACTAAATGCCTACTCAGCCTACTGTTGTATTATACGCGTCGACTTGAGAACCTCCTCCTAATTTTCACCGGTTAAAAATATACATATTGCATCGACGACTTATTTAATTGTGAAACAAAGAAAATACAACATTCTATCTTTCTGACTTATCTAACAGTGCTCCTTTGGTGACTTTAAAACCCAAACTTTAAATAATAATGGAAGTTAACAAAACAAATTCCATTATAAATGAAAAAGTTTCGGTTAAGTAGTTTAGTAACTATGGTAAAAGACCTGGCACCAAGAAGCGAAGAGTCCATCGACACTAACAGAGTTGCACAAAAAGCTTTGCCATTCAATGTAGGTTAAAATAAAAAGTAGGTAAAGTCCGCGGGAATTCTGCCACTGTCAACAATACCCGCTGCAAACAGAGGGAACTTTGGTAAAAATGCAATGTAATTAAACTGGGCGAAATACAAGCAGTTTTGAAGGAAGTCCGGCCATTGTTGCCTTTCCACACCCTGTGGACTGGAGGGGCGACGCCTCGTGAAAACATTTGATGAGAGCGGGGCTAGGACTTGGTAACTAAAATATCATGGGCAAAAAAATTACGTAGGTACGTTATTTCTATTAAAACCTTCTCTACAAAAAAAACAATCGTGACTGCATTTGTAGGCCTTTTTAATCTTCCCTACACATAACATCCAACACACAAATATTTGCTCTAACCTAAATGCGAACCCGCTACCTCGGTGTAGAGCTAACCAAACCAGCAAGAAATCCACTGCCTATTATAGTCTAAGAGACCACAAAAATAAAGTAATGTAGGTACGCACTTACATACAGTTTCATGGCTCCTGTAACTACGAGACGTTATTAAAACTATCGGTAGAACCATCCAAGGGAGTTCAATTTTTGCCAGGTCCGTAACGAAAGCGGTTAAGGCATTTGAGGTCAGTCGAGTTGTATAAACGTCCAATTCGGCGGCAAATTTACAACTTTTTCTCACTTCCCTGTCTCAAGTCGGGGCAGTAAACTGGGAAGCAATCTCGCCCCGACTACAGAGTTATTTCGCAGAATATTGCGGAGCGAGACTAATAAAATGACAAATGGCTGGTGTTTGTGCACTAGAGAGCCGACATGAAGCAAGATGCATGCGGCGACATACTTTCCAAATGTATTTGTCAATAATTTGCATATAATGCGGTCTTACTATCGATATTGAAATATATTGGGGTCATATGATGTCTGTAATACGGATGTGTTCGCTCCTAGTTCCGGTCGGGTGAACATAATAGTAGTGTATTCAGTGTAACCGATACCTTGGAAGGCGGGCTCGCTATGCTCAAATTCTTGAGTAGAAGTGCTCTTACCCGCAATATCGGCCGGCCTCTCCCAAACGTCTCGATTTCACCTCAGCTGAGGACGTCGATACGTTCTACCTGTGGAACCCTAATCCAATCTGCCCGTGTCTGTATGCACGCTAACGTACATAGTGGCTTGTATGTAGGCATCATGTTGCCAACTATTGGTTTACATTTTGTTCTGGATTTACATAGGACTCGTATTTAAAATGGCACAAAATTGGTTACATTTTGTGATTGTATGTCTTTGTGATGTGATTCAAATTATTAATAAATTAATTTGTACACAAGTGTACAAGATTATGATTCGAATGATTAAGTAACTTATATGGAATTTTCTCTGACAATTAAATAAATAAACACAAGCAAAATCAACCAAATGTTCCCACTGCTGGGACTCAGGCCTCTCTTCGCGAGGGAGTGGGCTGTAATCAGCCACGAAAGCCCAGTGCGGGTTGGTAGATGAAATAAATAATAATCATTATAATTTTATAAAATGAAGCTATCAATAGTTTATAGGGGTGTGGTAAAGTGTTAAGTACGACCTACACATAATAGGAACAATCATGTGTAAGCCCTGCCTGAACCTTATAAATAAATCCAGCTAAACAATCGAATTATTCAGGCTAGAGTAGCGATTAATAAAGCCGAGTTCAATCGCTGTTCATTCGACCTCCGATTCCGTAAATAATTATGTCCTACATACATACGTCAGTCACAAAGAAAACGTGCCTAACCAATAAAACGAAACAACGAGGCTATCAGAAACAGACGCAGGCGTCACTGCCGCTCTGACATTGACAAATAAGCCATTCTGAAAAAGATCCCATTTTCCCCAAGCCCCTACTACGTACGACTATTAATAACAATTAAAGAAACGAAAATAGCGCTGAAATGCAAATTAATGGTAGGAATATTTCAAGAATACTCGTTATTAAATTTGTGTCTCTATTAAACTGTCGTTGCGGCAGGTTTTTTCACAAATTTATGTTTGCGCAAAGAAACGATCAATAATTTTCCCGATCGTGATCGGATTTAATTTTACTTCATTTGAATTTCTATTACTAGGGACTAGAACATCAACAAACGACTACCTTGTTCCTATTATTCAGCCTTGTTAACATTTTCATTAAACCTTTCTTGAAAAAATATCGTTGGTTTCAGGTTTCATAAAATCGGTCCAAACGGCTTCCCGTACAATACTAGAGGTTTTAAAATGTATTATGTATCTGAACGTGTTGAAATGGAACGTAATTTTGTTCATATTGATACAATGTGTGAAGTTTATATTTTTATGGAGTGAACGTGAGGCTATGAAAACGGCATTCAAGGAACGAATGTTCGTTAAAATGGCTTAGCAATAAAGATTTTGTGGCCGCTAATGTGTTTAATCTTGTATAGATCTAAAGTTAACGATACGTTCAGGTAGTCGGGAGACATTAAAATGCTATTTCGAATGAAGCCACATAGTAATAAAGACTAGACCTAAATCCGTCCAGTCGGTCAACAGACCGTTTTTCAATGCGATAGGCGGGTGGATTGCGAATTCGAATACAATCTATTTCCTACAACGTGCATCATGTGACGACTTTGTGGAAACGTTAAAGCTCCGCGGGCGATATCAAAGGCACAGTACTGATGCAGCCGGTAGTCACCCGGTGGTAATATCGAGTTGCATGTGATTCGTGGAGAGAACTCGATATCAGTTAACGTTTACGCAAATTCCTGTAGTAGGCGCACTGAATACGGAACTGAGCCAAACGGAAGCCGTATTACGAATTTAATCTCGCAGAAATGTGGTATCGTGGAAATTGCTGCAACAAAGCCTCTGTTTACGACAAACGTCTAGAAGCAATATTACCTAGAGGAAAAATTTAGAACAGCTGGATTATAATATTTCCTACATGAGTTTTAAATGAAAATCTTAGAGTTCCGTTGGTAAGGCGGTAACCTTATTCGTTTCGATGGTTCGACCATTGCTCCAATGGTTTCTGTTCTCTGGTAATTCTAGTAGACTTTATACATTAATTTATTCTATAAATAATATTGTTTGCAAGTTTTATTTTCTTACTGTGGAAATGAGATGACTCCAACAGATGTTTATTCTTACTTAACATAAAAAAACATAAACCATGATCTACTTAGCCTTTTCCCAATTACGTTGCGGTCGGTTTCCAGTCTAACCGGATGCAGCTGATTACCAGTATTTTACATGGAGCGACTGCCTATCTGACCTCCACAACCCAGTTACTGGGTAGTACGATACCCCTTGGTAAGACTGGTTGTCGAACTTTCGGGCTTCTGACGACCCGTAACGACTGTCAAATATCCACAAATGACAGCCGGGACCAACATCTTAACGTGCTTTCCGAGACACGGAGGGGTCTTGGTATGTAAAGATGGTCACCCATCCTCGGACCAACTGCGGCAAGCGTAGCTTAACCTGATCGATAGACCCGTGCGGCTAATATTACTTGGCCACAAGCCCCTCATAAAAACATAAATTTGGGGTTTAAATAAACATTTCCGTTCAGTAGATTACAAAATGATTCCTTAACTATGAGTTAAGAACATTTACTATTTCCAGATGTTTATTGCAAAGTTGAATAAATAGGTATTGCTTACTAGTTACGGTAATATGAGAGCCGTAATAGAACAGGCACAGAGCAATAGCACGTTGCAGCATGAGAAGTTTTCCAATCTAACTTCATGGTACATCAGGAATTGCTCGCTTCTTACGTGCCGGTCTCAATGTAATTTTGTGTTTATATCCACAGTTCACCTATCGTAGCGTTCTTGCATCGCGCAGGCAAATAATTTCGGTAATGAATACTGTGCGAAGCGGGCTTTTAACATTAACTCTTTTATGAACCCCAGAAAAGGGAGCTTTTAGCATGTTTTTTCAGTTTATTTCTGTACCCGAATGGGAGCAGGGATTCTAGTTAGAAGGTGGCTGCCGACTATTCTAACGTAGCGAGATTAAAGGATGGCGTTATTCAGTATGTCAAGTCGGCAAGCGAAATGTTCTGTATAAATAATCCCGAATAAAGCCTTCACACAAAACGGGCGACACAAGTGGGGGGAAGGAGAGATTTATCCTCTTGAATCTAATCTTGCGGATGGCGAAAAGACCAGTTTGTACAAAAAAATTGTGTGAGTTGTCGCGTCTCAACCCGTCTCGACCCGTCTTGCGACTGTATTGAGACAATTCCCGCCGTCTGCGTTCAACTCATCTGGCGTCCTGGCGGTGATGCCATCTGAGCGCTCTTTAAAAAGTCGTACAAACGTGAAACTTATTTGTTGGTAGCATCTTCACAGCCGCATCAAAGTTAAGATAAGAAAATAGACGGGAATACTCCTTTAACATGTTCTTACACTATTGCAACACTTTTAATTTATATTTTAAAATCTTTGTAAGCTCATAATGTATCCCGAGGGGCAATTTAACATTGAACAAAGAAAGTTAAATTTTAATTGACATAAAAGTCATGAAAACGATCCAATTTTCATATTTTAAATAAATTAATGAACCCTGAACCCACCAGTATAAACATCCATTGAAAGGGATTTCCGTCCAATTCTCTAGTTAATGAAGGAAGTTTTTATTTAAAAAATCCGATTACCAATTTACCTTTACCAACAAAATATTTTAATATTTTAATAATATTTTATTTTATTTTTGGTCTACGTGGTACATAGGTATAGTCAAGAGCAAAAGTTTCAGACAAATTGAATACAGCAGTTTTTTTGCTATATGTTTCTTTTCTTTTTACCTGACTACGGCGTAGCAAAGCATAACCCTCCCTGTTATGCTTTTGACCGGTAAGATTGTTTGTACGTATGTATGTAGGTATGTATGTTTTTTTTTTGGATGGGAAATCATCAAATGACTTCTCCCGCTCTGGGTGGAGCAGGAGGGCGTGTCAGACTTTTACTGACTAAAGCCTACCCGTGTTCCCTCAGTTGCCTGTGTGCCAGGGGCCGCGGTATCTCTTTCGATCAACCCGCACCCCTGGCAGGCATCGGCTCTTGCGGGCCTTATCAGTTGTTGCTGACATCTCTTTGAGGCGCGCGTGGAACACAACGCGCCGTCGACCTGGGCTTGGTCCTTACCGGACAGCGAGCTACCCATTACTCGCCGTCCGCAAGCCCGCGCCTACGGTGGCCGGGAATCAGCCTGGGATTCCCGACGCCCAGGGCGTCTCCCGCGACAGGTATGTATGTTTTGTTCTGTTCCCTCATAACGTGGTCATTATTTATCACAATTTGACAAATGCGGTATCATTGGAAGCGTGATTGTTCGCTGGTTATAGGCTGTGTGGCGTGACATTACCTTAATTGAACGAGGCTCTTTTTAGAAAACATAAAGTAAGGAACCACAAAAAAAATCAAAGGCGTCGTGTTGGGTATCAAATGAAAGGGGTTAATTTTTTATTTATTTTTTGTGTTTTTTTTTAAATCTATCGTGAACACCAAAACAACACATTCTTACAGTAAGCGATCACAGGTTTTGGGGCAAACTGGCATACGACGACGGCTTACGGATGAGAATATTTTATTGTTTCATAATTTTTCAGCAACTGAACAATTTTTTTTGTATATGTACATATTAAACGCTGCTTGTAAATTATAGAGTTGCAGCTTTTAAATTGTACAGTAGGTCATATATAGTAGTTATATTGTCATACACAGTAGGAAGACAACTATTGCTTTGCTCAAGTCATTGCTGCCAAATAAATGTAACTCTATCTAAAAATAAACAAGGCCTTGAATGTTTTATACACCTGAACATTTATTTTATAGTTAGTTCCCTTACTTTTGTTTTCGAATGTACGGTTACTGTTCGACGTAGGTAGAATTGTTTCCGAGTTAATTTAAGATTAAAAGGAAATAAAGGTGCACAGTGAGTTAACTCGCCCGAGGTGAACCAACTTTGTGATTAAGTGGACCTACCCACTCCAACACTAATTTTGTATGGATGGTCTGAGCTCTGGATTAGTTTAACAATTTAACGGAAATATTTAATTTAAAAGTTACTTATTTGCCTCGGTTATTCCTGTTAATAAAATTTAGTTGTGTTTGAGGTTGGAGTGTTTTTCGTTTACACAGTTATGAAAATCTCGGATATAGCTATAGCTTTAGTGTTTCGTAATAAAAGTTGAAAAGTTGAACATTTAATTTATTTTTGAGTACCCGTACAAATTAATTTCGCCGGCACAATTATTAGGTTTTTTTACCCTTGTGGCTATGCGTTAGTTATATATGGTCTTCAAAGGGCCTTTCCACACATGCCCCTGCAATGTGAGACACTCATAAAGTCCAAACATTGCTGAGATCAGCTATGAAATATCGGCGCCATCTAGTTTTAAAATATTGACAAACCAAATATTGTCGTATAAAACTGTCTTACAAGATCTATTTACAGAAATAAACATTTTGTTTCATTGCGGATACATATGTGCTTTTTTTAACTCTTTTTTGCTGTATATTGTGTGCCTTTTAATCTGTGCTAAATAATTGTATTTTCTTTCTAATTTTTATCTTTCTTTGAAATTTCTAAGAAAAAATTCTCAGAAAAACATATTTACTCATGATGCTTTCAAAGTAAACTTATCTTTTACATATCTAAAAGGACAACATTTTCTCAGTGTAGAGTTTCATCTTGATAATTATGTTTAGTATTTTACATAAAGCTCTTTCTAGTAGAGGTGGGTCATTAACGGTTTTTTGGTTAATGTAATTTAACTGTTAATCATCAATGGTCAACAGGTTAAAAAAGCTGTTAAATTATTAACAGGTTTTGAATGTTCAATCGTTAGCGTTTAGCGTCAATTTATGTCAACGTTTTCAATCATTGACAATTTGTTGCAAATAATTAATTTGATAAGAATTAAAAAAAAATATAATGACATTCCCTTCGTACTCTTTCTAGGCTTAGGACTGGCTGGGTACAAATAGTATCCAAGATCATTTCATTTTATATACTCAAATCAAATAGTATTTACATTTACAATACAAACAGTTGATTCTCAGAAATTAATAAAATTTTAGTGAAATAATCCGTTGAGCCGTTGACGTAAATTAGCAGCATTTTATTTTCAACTGGTTTTATTTGGAACTGAATAAAATAATGACTATTGAACTAATGCGTTATGTACGTTGACGTAAATTAACAGCTAATATTTTCAACCTGTTCTTTCATTGATGATTAACAGTTATCTCGCTGACGAATGAAAAGTCGTTAAAAAAACAGTTTATTGATTCAACGACCATCTCTAGTACCTAGATACTTGCTATCGCACAGCATGTTATGCTGTGCGATTTACTTAGAAAAACTTGCAGTTTTAAAAGCAAGGCAAACGAAAGAAGAGCAAAGCCTCCGTACTTTCCTGGAAAAGCAAAAAAATATCTGACATCATCTGGCGTTAAAAGACTGCAAGTCACTGGCTTTTGAGAATTTTGTTAACTGATACATTTGTGTATCTTTCATGTTTCATGTTTGTAATAGGTTTTACTAGCGGCTTCGCCCGCGTGGCATATTATCCCACGACAACGTACTACCGAGATAAAAAGTATCCTATGTGTTGATCTAGGTTATAAAGGATCTGTGTGCCAAATTTCATCCAATTACGTTCAGCCGTTTTTGTGTGATTGAGTAACAAACATCCAAACATTTAAACATCTAAACATACAAACATAAAACTAGCGACCTACCCCCTGCTTCACAACGGTTTTTATGAGTTGGAAAAACACCGAGATTCTTTCTTTTTTGTAAGTTTAATGTTAATGTTTAACCTACACATAAACCTTCCGGAATTAATTTTCTAAACGTATTCTTCAAATCCGTTTCGTGGTTTAAAAATAACGCGGTTACACTGCCACACGAAAAGCGACTTTAAGTTATAGGTAATATTCTCTTATTTATGTAGATGATGTGTTGTTAAATAGAGAGTCACACCAAGCCTTCAGAAAACAGAGTCTTAGAAAACGACAAATCATTCATAAACATTTGAATTCGAGTCAAAGCATTCAATGATCCATCTATGTACTCTTATCTTTCGAACGAGTGCCTTTAGTCGACAACGGTTGATACTGAATTAAAATTGATGAGCGGGAATTTATTCAAGCATCTTGATTTCAGCATAAACCATAAATCATGCGGCTTGTAAATGTTTCGCGTTCTTGCAAATTTTGTAATGGCAGATGAGAAAAGTCCTTTTTCAAGGAGCTATAAAGCTTTTTGAATGAAATAAATGGTGCATGCAATGGGTGCATATTGTCGCGCGCTGGACTTACTAGAAAACTTTCGATTCTCCAGACTTCGCTTTTCGTGCTAGATCTTGGACCGATTATTCTTCCAAAATGTCGTTAGGTACCATGTATTAAACTTTGTTGATAATTTCTTTTTATGATACAGTATAATTATAATATTTAATTGTATTATACATAGACATATATATATAGATTATTAATGCTTGATTAACAATTTGAGAACATATATTTTTCGACCTAAAAATCACAAAATTTAAATTAAAAGTACCTATGCAGCAACAAGTTTTAAATACGATCTAAAAAATCATCAATCATTGCTTCACAACGATATTTTTTTTTTAGGTTTCTCAAAAGACTAGCAAACCTAAACAATCGATCTCACTTTATCCGTCAGCAGCACAAGTACTTACACAAGTGACTTTGTTTTCCTGGCATTCCCAAATCGGCAAGAAATCATACAACAAATATACGTACATGGCAATGTGTCTATTTGTCACATCCATTTCGGTTGAAAGTAGAACCCTTGGGGGATAAAAATAACTTTTTTTGTTTTACAAATTCCATGTGAGTGACGCCCGGGGCGAAAGCTTATTATAGGTACAACGCTGAGTAACATGTATTCCATACCCTGTTCATACTTACGTGAAAGGGCCAACACAATCACAATACCTTAAGTAAGGCGTTAAGCAATTTAATAGTTTCTCGAAGTTGTGAAAGTTAAACGAAGCTTCTCTTTGTGTTTTACCAACTTAATCTGTTTTAACCTTTAATTCTGGATAAGCATCTCGTGTGTTAGCAGTTGGAATGTTCGAGACAGGGCTGTCGATACGTAGTTCTGTAAGTTTGCTCGGTTCTTAGGGCGCCGGGTCGACGTCGAGAGTCAGATTTATTTAGTCACGTAACCCTCAGTCCGAACTCGCTTCTTTCGCGTACTTTCTAATCTGGTATCAAACTAACTTTTTTATTACTTGGTAACTAGTACACAACGTTGCAGGAGCGTTTGTTTCCCGTAACATGAGTTGAACGTAAGTAGGTATGTATAACATGAAAAAATGTACTGAGGGTTACATAAATAAAAATCGGGCGAATCGACTCTTCATATAAATTATTATTTTCGAATCGCGAATTTCAAAAATACGTATTAGGCAATTGGCACGTTTTTAATAAAACGTTAAGGAAAGAATAAAAAGTTAAAGTAAAAGTACAGACTAGAGCACATCAAGCTTTGCCAAACAGGCTAATTTTGCCAACTGAACATGAACCTTATTCTTTTTACATAAAATTCAATACAATCACACGTACAAGTATTTCTGGAATTTTGGATTCGCTCTCAAATTAATTAACTTCGTGTGAATACAAAAAATATTAAAATATCAAAAATAATATTTAAATATTAATAATAATTAATATTAAATAATATTTACTATTTAAAAGTACCAATTCGCCGTTTCGGGCGAGAAAATTCCCGCAAGTCAACTAATAAGCCAAATAAATTAGTTTTAAAACCACTTCTGTTCACCAAATAACTCAACACGAAAAGTTCTTCAACTACACTCAATCTTAAAAAAAAAACACTTCTTCACCAATCTTTTTTATTTATTACGTGATGAAAAATCTATAGGCATCATCTATTCAATAAGTAAAAAGCCTCTTCGATAGACTGTAAATAGCCTCTAATCGCCATTGAAAATCGCGGCGGAAGAAAAAAATACATGATTGAAAGTAATAACGTTTTCCATTTTAATCATGATTTTCCTAAGGGGAGCGGTGAAAAATTGTGAAATCGAATCACGATTGCGGACGTGAGAAAGTAATCAAAATTTATTATTCTTCTCTTCAATGTCGGTGACGTTACTTACAAATCGAATATAAGATTCATCTGTGTTTTACTTTTATTATTTCTGCGTACGCAGCGCTGTGCCCTCGTGCGGAGCCTCTAAATGAAAATAGCACTGAATTACTTCGCACCACTAATTTTGGTGGCGGAATGGTGTTCCATGTTTCCCTAGGAAACGTCAATACAGTTTGGTTTTTCATACATTATGTAAAGGCAATTTTCTTGCTTTTAGTGCGAAATATCCTGTAAGTGGATACAACCTCCACAAAACTGCTTATTTTCCTATTTGGGTAGTGACAATAAATATTGAGATCGTATAAAGTAGTGTTAGGTAAAAAAACTGACTTGGTTCTACAATGGAAGCCGATTTTTTACTACACAAATAAAATAGAACGCTATAATACAAAACAATAATTTAAAAACAAAAGACTACATAATCTCCATGTAGGTAGGTACTTAAATAAACAAGAACAGTAACCACATTAAGCAGATTTTTTTTAAATCTACACTAATAAAATATAACGCTGCAATACAAATTATAATAATTTTAAAACAAAAGACTACACAATCCCCATGTAGGTAGGCAGGTACCTAAATATGCAAGAACAGTAACCAGATTATCAACTCCGACAGAACAATCGAGAAAGTTGTGATCAACGTATTGTATACAAACTATTACGAAAGGTTTGATACGCAATCGGAGTCGGTTCATGAATAAAATTATGTAACTCGTCGAAATATTCAGCATTATCCGTCGCTGCGGTGTAGGGGCTGGTATTGCTCTACAGGGTGTACTTACTTTCATTTTAACTTCCACAACGATGTGAAAATATTTCTCGAGGCGTTTATTGCTAGCCAGAGAGTTGCGGTGCGAACTGGAGCCGGGATATAGTTATTCAGTTGAGTTATTATAACTACTCCATGTAACCTTCGGGTTATATTAATGCAGGGTGTGTTTTTACCTGGTTTTCTTTGCGAGGGAAACGTAAATCGGCTTATCGTAAATGTTTTGTTCCTAAAATAGGTTCTTGTGAAGCTTGTTTATGAAAGGGTTACAAAGCCCATGGGTGTGGTGAGAAACAGTATTTCTGATAAATACCGAGCTGTCAGTTTACTTAGCATTGTAGAAGGAAATACTTACTTAATTCTTAAAAAATAAATCAACTAACAGTTTCTGGGGTCGGTGCCAAACTGTAACGAATTGAAATCAAATCGAATTGTAGGCAAGTTATCGAATTGAAAACTTCTTTCCTTATAAATTGAGTTTCTTTTTATTTCTCTTACAATCTAATACTCGATACAAATCATGGAAGGATTCTGGACTACGGCTATAATGTCTGACAACTATAACTCAATAGGCCAAGAAAGTTCAAGGAAATATAGTGGAAGAATATTGTTTAGAAAAATGAAAATTGCTGTAAAGTTGTCAGAAAGACAAGGACTTTCTTGGGATACGAGAACTATTTTATTTCACTATAGTTGGACATGTAAGAAGAATACTCTTCCCTAGGGCAGACAGAACTAAAACTTATCATACTACACAATGTATATAGGTGCTTGCTTACCTAAAAAAATGCGTAAGTCTTTTGAACACATATAATATTCTGTAATAGAAAGTTTTAGTTTTGGATATTTTTCTTAGCCAGTATTGCAACTGCACATTTTCAAAATAATAAAAGAACCCAACATACTTATACGTATACCTCTGCAATATCCACTCGCGGTTTTCAGTATCTATTCAAGTAATACAACTTCGTTAGATTTAGATGCTATAATTTCGGAAAAACGAGGGATGAAAACTTTTATAGCTTCAAAAGCTTTTAACGCAGGATGGTGTATCGGGAATGCTATAATTTTAAAGTATGTTCCCTGTAACAGCCCGAAGAAACTTTTAGTGTGTTTTCTTTTGTTACTACACTCATTTTTGCTCATAAGAAACAATTTCAACCGACAAGTCAGATTAATATTGCAACAGTACATAAAACACGACGTAAATGTACCACAATAAATAATAGCTTTGACTGAAAGAAATTGTGTCGGTTGTAGATTGAAAATGTAGTAGTTGTACCCACTATATTATCGATAGGTACTTCGTTATTATGCCGCCTCACTGGGCACCAAGTACTGAGCACAGCTCCGTTGGTAAGTACTGGATTCTCAACAAAAAATAGAAAAAATATTGCTGTTTCATTCAAAGCGTACCAACGTTGATTGTCGGAGAGAGTCTTGTAAAGAAAAATCACTGGCAGACGCTGCAGTCACAATTATAGTCCAACACAGTTACCCACGGTGCCAGTGGTAAGAATTCCTGGAAAGTAGGTTAGATAAAAATGATGTTAGAAATATATCGGGTTCCAACTTTGTTTATACTTTGTTTTGATCATTAAAACTTGTAATCAGTATAAGACTTAATTATGGAGAATTTTCTTTAAGATAACAACTAGCGTACGTGAACTAGCGTTTAAACCATCTTTTAACTCTTCTTGTTGAACAATTCTGTGCTTAATAAATATTTAGTGGTAGTTATAAACTTGAAAGGTGTTACGGATATAAATGGGGATTGAAGTATTTTTTTATTATCATTTTTATAACATCTCATAATCATAATTTTTACCATCTTTTCTACGACGATGGCAATGAAAATCACATAACCCACAGGAGACTGTAAAAATATATGAGGCGCCGTTATCACGATTTAAACCACAATCAAGTTTATACACAGAGCGGCACCGCCAAGCTTTACCAGAAATTAAAATTCCACACTTAAGCCAAGTACTAAAACAGATTCGCGGCAACTTCGCCTTAATTCTCTTCGCGTGCCGACTTACCTACGTCCTAATTTATTGGAATAGTGGAACAAGGAAGAGTTCGATCGGTACAATAAATTTCAAATTTCATTATTTGAAGAGGAAGTCGCGAGTTGCCAATTGCAATTTGGTTTTCCGATCACGTCTCCATACTATTGGTGAGGATATTCGAGCCACCTGTGCCCGTACTCTATGAGGCTTTAAACGCGCCTCTGCTCTTTCGATAAACCGACTGTGAAATATTCGCGGTGTACGCCAGACGCCGCATTTCCTTATGAATGATACATGCCACACCGCCACACCGGTCGCCGTTCTCTAGCTGCAAACGTTATCGAACCACTCAGATCTGGCAGTCAGTGCATAATTCCTAACTCCGCTGTGAAATCTGATTCGGTACCAAGTGTTCAATATAACTTAATAACTTTCTATAAAGCTCGCCAAGATAATTGTCACCTCTACGTTGTTGTCCGCAGGGCATAGTATCGCTCTGTCGGAAATACAGTTCGCGATAAATCTCATAACTTATTAATAAGTCGACTTGGTAACTGTTGGCTATTGTTTGCTTATCGATATTAGAGATTATTCTCGACTATAATAACATGATTCGCGTCTAATTGGAATTTATTTCGTACCGTTAACCTTGCGACTCAAATTACTAAACAGATCTATAAAATATTTTAAATTCTGAGTGCCTAATGATGTCGTTTCATATCTATGTTATTCTTGGATTCGAATATGATTCATTTACCTTTATCCATTAACAAATCACCATAACAGTGAAATGTCTAATCATCCTTCCAATTCGAAATGCTGACAAGCAAATTTATTTAAAATTACTAAATAACTACGCGAGAGAGAATGTTGCTAGCTTCTCAATATATCATGGAACTGTTGGCTGCTAAAATGTGCCGAGAGCAGTATTAAAGTAATACAATGGCAGCTAATTCTGTGTATAGTTACGTAAAAACTTGGCGACGGCGGCGTGTGGTCGCGACCGTATCTCAAATTAAATCTCACCAACAAATCTTCGCGGGGGGATGAACCGCGGCGACCTCTACCATCGACCTTTTATATTCGCTTTGAATTCGCCTTAACCTTTTGTTTGAAGTATTTTTAGTACAAATAGTTTGTGTTTTGTCAAAACAAACATCAAATTATTTAACTGACTGTTTAACGAAAGCAAATGAAAGAAACCTACGATGGGTGATCTATAAAGATTAGCGGAAATAACTAGAGAAAGGCAGACATGACTATTTTTTTTTTGGTTTTCTCGTCTTCTGTACTAGAAGTATCTTCTGCTTTGTTAACACGTTCCAGGACCCTGAACGTTTGTAATTATGATAACACTAAAACCTCCATAATATTTTGTCTTGTCGCAGCTTTCATTTTGTCGCCATGTTTAAAACAGTTTGTGTACCATGGTAAGGGCTCGGGCTCGCGTCCTGGTTGCCTGCGAACGTTCGGAGTCGCAATTTGTTCCCGTACAGCCTTAAAAATCCGCATTTTATTGTTCCGCCTCTCCTTTCTACTTGAACTGTGCTCGCTAGGATCTCAATGAGCTCACCTACGCAAAACTTTTGTGTTTATAACTCAAGCTATTATGTTATACTGTTTGTTTGATTATTTCAAAAAACGAATGATATTTTTTAGCCACTTGGTTTAGCTTATTACTCTACTGGCACGCATTCATTCGCCCGATACGGGCGAGTCGTCATTATACTAAATAATACAAAAAATTATAGGTGACTCTCAAGAAATTGATTTATTTGTTTGCGAATCGACAATTCCAGAAATACGTATTTGACAATTGGCACGTTTGGAATAAAACTTTAAGGAAACAAAAAAAGTTAAGGAAACCACAAATAAACTAACTTCGTCTTTAGAAAATATGATAGATATTTTTTAAAAGTGACAATTTGAGCTAATTAATTCGTGCGAGTCAGCTAATAAGCCGCTGGAGCGACGATAAATAACATTCTATTCTATTCTAAACGACCGAATACTGCTAGGGTGTAAATGTCAATGAATAATTAATATTAGATGAACTTATTTATGTTGATATTCAACAAATTACACCCGCGGTTGTGTAGAGTCTACACGCAACACAATTAGAATTTGAACGGTTCACAAACAAAACTTTAATTACTCGTCTATTGAGGTCAAAGAATTTTGAAGATAGAAGTTAATTAAACCATTTGTGAGCCACCTAGCGTCAAAGTAAATTTTGATGTTAATAAAGTATGTTTTTACAAAAAACTTGCGAAATTAGAAGATAAAATTTCACAATAAAGTATTTAGTCATTTTGTTAAAGAATTAAGATATCTACCTAACCCTACGAGCCGTTTTATCCTACTTCAAGTTTGTATGTTTTGATGTTTGGATGTTTGTTACTCAGTCACGCAAAGATAGCTGAATGGATTTGGATGAAATTTGGCACACAGATAGTTTGTAACCTGGAATATTGTATACTTTTCATCCCGATAGTACGTTCCCGTGGGATAATTTTCGATCTACACGCGGGCGAAGCCGCTAGCAATAGCTAGTGTGTAATAAATTATCACGTCTATGTTTTTTTTTTGGGTGGGAAATCATTAATTAGGTAATTTCTCCCACTCTGGGTGGAGCAGGAGGGCGTGTCAGACTTTTACTGACTAAAACCCACCCGTGTTCCCTCAGTTGCCTGTGTGCCAGGGGCCGCGGTATCTCTTTCGAACAACCCGCACCGCTGGCAGACATTGGTCCTTGCGGGCCCCATCAGTTGGTGCTAAGATCTCTTTGAGGCGCGCGTGGAACACAACGCGCCGTCGACCCGGGCTTGGTCCTTACCGGACAACGAGCTACCCATTAGTCGCCGTCCACAAGCCCGCACCTACGGTGGCCGGAAATCAACCTGGGATTCCCAACACCCAGGGCGTCTCCTGCGGCGACTAAGGCCATAAGGGCGCATATACTTGCCTCTCCCTCACGTGCGCCGCCTCCTTCTTCGCGAGCATTACTGCTTCGCAGAAGGAGGTGACGGCTACCCATGCACTCTCTCTCCGTACCACGGCCAGGACCAGGGCCGGACGCGAGAGATCGCCGCCGCCCATCGTCTCCACGAGGACACAGCGGTGCTCCGCCCAAACCGGGCAGACCTCCACCATATGCTCCACCGTGTCCTCAGGGCGATCTTCGCAGTGGAAACACCTGGGCGTTTCCTCTCGCCTTATCCGAAACAGGAACCTCCCGAAACAACCGTGTCCGGTGAGGACCTGCGGCAGGCGGAAGGTGAGGACGCCGTGCCGCCTCTCAAGCCACTCCTCAAAGAAGGGACTTATCGCCGCATCACGTCTATGTTTAGTTGTAAATACTCAGTTTACTTAAGATGAGCTCCTTATCAATCATTTAGCATATAATTTATTTATTTAAGTACAAAACTTGTTTGTATGACCTGGCCGATTTGACGCCGGTATCAAGATACCGGCTTTAAATCGTTCGATGATCAAAACTCAAATAATTCAACGAGAATATTTTCAGGTTAAAGTTACGCTTCAGGTCAAAAGGTAACTCATTACCGAAATTAATCCGATAAAAAATCCGTGTCTTGATTTCATACGATTCATTTTCAATTTATAACTTCCAATCAGTTTTCATTTTACATAAATCATTTTAAATTTACAAACAGATTATTTTAACGTCACCGTTTCAGGTTAATAGATAGCTTATATGTCTTTTTATTTTTTTTAATATATTTCTCCTCATTATAATTTAAATTCAATTGAGGATCAAATGCATAAGTACTAGAAGTAATAAAACAGATATAATATCACTCCTGTATTCTCCAAAGGGTTATGGAAAGGGCGTACTTATAGTACACCCACATCTAGTGATCTAGGACCTCCGTCCTGGATACGATTCCCGGGTCGGACAAAGTGTTATTGGGTTTTTCTATTTGGAATTCCTCAGTAGCAGCCCGGAGTCTGTATTTGTGCGTGGTTGATGCCAATAGGCTCACCCTCATTTACGTGGGACTTAAATTTAACAATTGTCCTTTAATAATAATTATAAGGATCTTCAGCTGGTCGACTTTATATCGAATGTATGAATTCTAAGCTGGATCGTAATACCGTGGTACATTATGTTCGAACGTAGTTCGTTGAGAAGTCATCAATCCTACTCTGCCTGCCTTCTGATTCTAGAAAATAGTTTCGCTGCTCATTACCACATCTGACATATGCATTTATACTGTGATGCATTATGACGTCAGACACAGGATACGCATTTACAACGTTAGGGGAATAATTAAAGGATGCTACCTATTTACGTACGAATTCTACACAGTGTCGGGCCTCAAAATGGAACATAAATTATTTGTAGATACAGTTTCGCGCACTGCGTCTGTTATTATTTTACTAACTAATTATTTTTGTGGAGCAGCTGTTACTATTTTAATCTTAGCAAATCTTTGCGAAGTTTTCAAGCATATTATTTGGACACGGCGGCAGATGGTTTAGTTTAAGTAAATATTTTTCGTAAAAATTTTGTTAGAATTTCGATGTTGACAGCCATAATATATCTGTAGGTTATACAGTTAACATAATCAGCTTATAATATTCCCACTGCTGGGACACAGCCGTCGTCTCTGTGAGAGGCAGTGGCACGTACCCTAGCCACCACAGGGACCGGGTTGGAAGATAGAATAGAATAGACTGACGAAGATGTCACACGTATTCAAATTTCTGGTTCTAGGAAATGGCGATTCCACTCCGGTTCACCGCTGCTCTCAAAACGGTTAGGCACAAGTATGATTTGCTTAGAAAACAAAGTTTTAAGTATTGGATATTAATTAAAGAAGACAAGTGATGGTTTTCTGACTGATATGGCAAAAACCTGCTGAAGGCTATTCTTGTCTGCTTGACTCACTTATTATATACGAATACAGAAGCACGGCTTCTTTATCATTCCAGATGAGACTATAAGTCTGGCCCTTACCCACATTAACGTCGCTAAACTTTCCTTCTATCGAGCGAATGACAAGCCTGGTCCACTATAAACCTTTTATTCCAGGCTCAGTATGATAAATACATGAATAAGTTGCACGGTCGAGTCTCGCTGACACACAAAGTGAAATAAATTGTATGAGTTGGTAGATGCGTGCGATCGGCCGCTCCGCCCGCGCTGCCTCGCCGAACGTGCACCTGTCAATTCCTTTCCCAACTTTTATTTTTCTTGATTCTATTCAGCTGGCATTTGGAATCCAAAATTTCTCTCTATGTAGTTAAGAATGGCGAATTTTAACGTGGTAACAAATCAATCATGATCTATTCGGTCGATTCAGCTAGTTTATCTGTTAAAGATTATTAAGAGTGATAGTGTTTGGATAAAGCTGTATTTAATGTGTTGAATTTATTGTTGCTAAGTATTCATTCATCATTGATTCTTCAGTCTCTGATTTTTACTACAAATTGCACTTGTTTTTTTTTTAATAATGAATACGTTTACGATTTTAGATCAATTTATTTTGGCACAAATTCTAACAAAGACTTGTTTGTTTGTTTTGGCTGGACATACTAACACTCGCCTTAACAACGTCCTATTCGGATAAAAACTTTGTTAAAAAAGGAATGCATACAAATGACGTCACCGGGAGAAATAAAGTATTAAAATTGTGAAAACAGGCCGTATTACGCGGACGTTTCCCGCCGAGATTCGGATCGCGCTCGGAACAAACAACGTCAGTGGGGCCGTGCAAAATGGAGCGGATAAAACGCGCCTATCACAGCGTTCTTCAAGTACCTCTACATAAATTGCCTGAGCTGTAATATACCTGCGGATTTTTCATATAATTGCAAAAAAATATTTATTTTTGTGGTTGATGTTTATCGGGGTTATTCACAGTTACACACACAATAAAGATTCAACTGGAGATTATTGAGTTTTTGGACACGTTAGATATCTGGTATTTTATCTTAAAAGTGATTAAACTCTGGTGGCCTAACCATACATGTCGTTCCAAAATCGGGTAGGTATTTATGCATTATGACATTTTCGTTTTTAACATACCTCAATTAACGCGAGGAAAATTAACTTACAGCAGGTAATAATAATAATTTCGAATACAGTCTGCTTCTAGTATAAAAGTGCCGATACTGTAACAAAATTCGAAAAATTCAACTGCCTAAAACAGAATTTTAGATTTCCTAAACTTTTAGAATCGAAAATATACGGGGAACGATGCAAATGTGATTAAAACTCGTTCTGTAGTATTTCCAAAGAGAATACCATCAAGTTCGAATTTTCTATAAACGCTTCGTCCCTGATCCTATGATTCAATGGAACCACATTTTTGCAGAATTACCTATCACGTAAAATGTGAGCGAGTGAAATTGACTTCTTTATTATTTCAATTTCGAATACTCCCGAGTCACGGCTCTATTCCTTCCGAAAAAGTTATAAGTATTATTTTATTACATCAGCGTTATATCAGCTCGAGGTACAGTCACGAACAGTCCCCTTAACCAAATTAAAATCAGGCAATAGACCTCGAAAAAGAAAAAAACCCCATTAATAAAAGTTCCCCCGCCATGCTTCGTTAGATAGTGTTGCCATCATGAAAATTAATTACCCCAAATCATCAGCGTAATTTTTAACTGGCCAGAAGTGTTGCCAGCTGTGACAGATGTAATTACTTATTGGCGATGCGAACTCGACATAAATGTAATTGGCTTCATCGTACTGGACTCGCATTAATACAAATGGATTAAGTGCGATTTTATGCATCCGTTGCGGATTTTAATATTAAATTTTTCGCTGATCTATAACTTGTCATCTTGATGTGATAGTAAAACCAACGTGTGGTGTATCACACGTTCGTATAAATGGATTTTAAAAATTAATTGATGGATATTTCAAAAAAGATAGAAATAGGCTAAAATAAATAAATAGATGGATAATAACTAGTCTTGGGAGAAAAATAGGAAGTCTGATAGGATCGGTAACCTAACATGTTGTTTATTTGATGGTTATTGTTCAGCGAGAAAGAATAGGCTGAAAAGGGAAGTCGTGAAATATTTTTTTTGTTGTTTACTTATAGTTCGTTTTTAAACCGATACAGTAATTTGACAGGTGTAATGTCAAACTCCTATGCTAAAAAAACACAAAAAGACTTGAAATGTCAGATTACTATTTGGTGCTAAAAAAAAACTTTACTACATCATCACCATTTCAGGCGAAAAACGTCCACTGATGGACATAGGCCTCCCCCAAGCTCCACCACTTCAACCGGTTGTGTGCTTCCCGCATCCAGCGGACTCCTGTGGCCCTCACAAGGTCATCGATCCATCTTGTGGGAGGCCTTCCAGCTTTACGTCTTCCGGTACGCGGTCGCCACTCCAGAACTTTTCGGCCACATCGGACATTTGTTTTGCGAGCAATGTGCCCTGCCCACTGCCACTTAAGTTTAGCAATTCTTCGGGCTATGTCGTTTACATTGGTTCTCCTGCGGATCTCTTCATTCCTAATTCGATCACATAGGGAAGGTCGAAGCATAGCCCTCTCCATTGCAAAGTCAAAGTTTTCTAATTCTTCATCACAAAATAACTGTTCAGACTTTCACTTGCCACCCCAGGTATCGAACTCTTCCACGACAGCCCCGTTGGAATTGATGGTCATGTCTTATGTTGATGACGCCGAAGTTAAAAGCATTATTCTGAATCTTAAAGATGAATGTGCTGTCGGTTGTGACGGAATCCATTCCACAATTATCAAGGCCACAAAAGATACAATTATCCCTCTCCTTGTCCACATTTTTAATCTCGCCCTATCCTCTGGTATTTTTCCTGACGTTTTCAAAACTGCCATAGTCCACCCTATTCACAAGGGAGGAGAAAAGTATCTTGTTTCAAACTACAGGCCTATATTCGTCCTTACAACTATCTCGAAAATATTCGAGAAAGTTATCAACGTGAAGCTTGTGAAATTCCTCGCTAAATTCAACATCTTGGCCGGAAATCAGTACGGTTTTAGAGCGGGAAAATTGACAGAAGACGCTACTCTGGATCTCACAAATACAGTAGTCGAACACCTCAACAATAAACAGAATCCTCTTGGTGTGTTCCTGGATCTTTCGAAGGCCTTCGACACCGTTTCTGTCCCTAAATTAATTGACAAGATGGAACAAAATGGCATTCGAGGCATTGCCCTCGAAATATTTCGTAGCTACACTTCCGTGCGAAAACAGGTAGTAAAGGTTGGGTCATTCATCAGTAATGAGGTAAATTTAACTTTTGGGGTTCCCCAGAACAGTGTCCTAGGACCAACCCTCTTCCTCATATATGTTAATGAGCTATGTCAGTTATCTATCCCAAACACAAAAATTATTACATATGCGGATGACGCAGCTCTAATAATCCATGGCAAGGACTGGTCGCAGACTCGTGAGAGGGCAGAACTGGCTCTTGAAATGGTTATGAAGTGGTTAGCTTCGAATCTGCTCACGTTCAATAAGACCAAGTTCATCTCTTTTACTCCGAGTGTTACTAGTCAACCACCACTATCGTTTAAGATCAGGGCCCATGTGTGTACAGTGGCCAACACCTGTAAATGTGCCCAAATAGAAGGGTCTGACAGCATCAAATACCTTGGGTTTATATTGGACATTCTCTTGTCGTGGAAAAAACAGGTCAACTGTGTTCTGGTTTGAGTCAGGAGATTAATTAATTTATTTAAAAAACTTTGGGCCGCTGCTGATTTCCAATCCCTAAAAATGGTTTACTTTGCCCTCGCTCAATCAGGTCTCAGTTACTGTATAACTACATGGGGGGGGGGGAACTCACAAGACAACCATGCTGCGGCTAGAGAGGGCTCAAAGAACAGTTTTAAAAGTACTGAAAAAAAAAACCTATTTGATTTCCGACCTCTGAACTGTACTCACTTTGTGAGACAGTTGTTCGTCCTACAAACAGTCTATAAGAAACACCTGCTTCTGCCTTACGTCCCTCAACCCCAAACAAAGAAGCGGCGTCCCGACAGAGTTTGTAAGATTGAGCTCTGCAGGTTAGCGTTGGTTAGTCGCCACTTTAACCATACCAGTTCTAAACTTTACAATGACATAAACATAAGATTTAATATTTACCCTATGACTAAAAGTCTGCAGAACAGAAAATTGACTGGCTTAAATCATTGTCATAACAAGAAACTGAGCAAGTTATGGTATCATAAACACGGTAAACACACACACTCACACACACACATATAAATACACACACACACACACTTCACCCCACCTCCACTCTACACTTATACTATATAGTAACCTCCACATAAAGTATTTTCTGTTATTTACTTCACTTTAAAAATGTAATTTCTCATGTAAAATTATTAACCTTTCTTTGTATTTTTTTTGTCTTGTCTGGAACAATGTCTTTCTATATATTTTTTTGGATTGGGCGCTGATAGCTGCGCCACAGTATTTTACTTTTGTGGCTATCTTCGTTTTCCTTTGTAAATTATTGTAAACTTAAGTTGTTCCAAATAAACTTTTTTATTTTCATTTATTTTATTGCCCTTTGGGTGACTTTAAGCCTTCTTATGAGGCCCATTGTGAGCAACTACGTTTCGGACTTTCGGTTCCATATGTCATCAGACTTTCGTCTTGAGACACTGCGGTATGTGGGACAAGAAGGTATTGCGAAGCCTCCTGAACGCTGCCCAGCCGAGTCGGATTCGACGATTGACGTCAAAGTTTACTTGTTGTTAAATAAATCACATCTATAATAATAATAATATACCTTGCCACTTATTTATAGTACGTTTCAACGGCACCCTTTTCTTTACTTGAACTTTTCTAGGACTCTCTTGTAGGACATCTTATAACTTAAACATAATTAGAGAGCCATTTTAAAAGAACGTGCAAGAATAAAAAATGTTCCTCAGGTGCACACAATATAAAAGTCCTCTACAATATTGCGTTACAACGCCTAATTACTGTCAGGCAGCAAAGAAGGAAGAAAGTGTACACCATCGCCTTTAAATGGCCGTTTTTGTTCCAATCTACGTAAGAACTAGATTCAACTACACGCAGAGAAGAGGCACTTTGTTTAGAACTAGTGTTGCTGGACGTTCCTCAATCAATCTGCCTTTTCCCAATTATGTTAGGGCCGGCTTCTAGTCTATCCAGTACCAGTATTTTACATGGGGCAACTGCCTATCTGACCGCCATAACCCAGTTAAGTACATGGCAACACGATAACCCTTGACCCCCAAGAGACTGATTGTCAGACTTTTGGGCTTCTCACTACTCGTTACGACTGTCAAAGATTTACGAATGACAGGCGGGACCAAAGGCTTAACGTGCTTTCCGAGGCACGGAGGGGCCTCGATATGGTTACCCATCTACGAACCGACCGCTGCAAGCGTAGGCTTAACTTTCGATCGACCTGTGCGGCTGTTGTAAGCAAACTGTATTGTTTAAGAGAGTTCATATTTATAGCAGTCCGTAAATTACAAATTTTGTTATTCTATTTAATATGAGAAGTTTTTTTTAATTTATTTTCTTTTACCAACCATAGGCCCTCTAAGGACCATTCTTAGCAGACTGATGTGTTGCAATGCTGTTTTAATCCCTTCCTGTAGCTGATTATGATAAGACCTACGTGAGACCAGTCAATCCCGGATAATGAGAAAACAATTAATTTTCTATTGCATGGGCACGCATGCGTGCCCTCCCGGACGTTCAAACATAACGCCGCTTCAAACATAATAATATGAATGTGTGAAGATATTCATTGCTTAAAGTTAATACGATCGAATATAGTAACAAGTACTTAAACACATTTATAATCATAAATAATAAACGATCGTTTGATGTCATAAATCTACCGCAATCAGGAGAACTTCCCTACCTTCGTAACTAAGGATACAGTTCCTAATTAGAGCTAACGGCTCCAGGTCAGAGCAGATATTTACTTCCTGCGAACTGCGTATCAAAGACCACTGCGGAAATTAGGGGCGGCACACACACGCTGCACAAAGTGCTCACACCTCACTAATGGTGCCACGGAAACGATACCCCACGGCTCTTCCTAAAGGCTATATTATCAACCAAAAGATACCATTAATTATTTACTTAAAGCTCGGTTATCGTTTTGCCATCTACACAGTCTACCTCACCCATTTTCTCAGGCAATCTCTGTGTTATCGATTATCAATAAGAAATAATTGGGGAACGAAAATATCTAACAACATCGCCAGCTTTTAGTACTTCCAATAACAATAGTCGTTTAAAAACACTCCTACAGAATTGTACAGCTCTCAAATCAGGAGTCTTTATAATTATTATGCTAAAAGGAGGAGTGGAGCGAGTCGCGGATTCGTAAAATTGAAAATAAGATGTTGAAGCAGACCCATATTTTAGGGGACGACCAGCACAAAAAATGTATTTACTTTTTTTTTAAAGACACTTAGTTGTTTATAAGGCGGCCATTGGCCGGATCCCATTCAGTTCGGTCTCGTCGACTACATTAAACTGATTGCTGCAATTAGCGAATGGTGTAATTCTCGTTTTTCAAGCGTCTCCCGTCGCTGGGGCCCGGTGCTGGGCCCCGGCCCCTCACCCCCTTTAGGAAATTACTTGAGCCCCGCAGGTCGTGGCGACTTTCCTGGGATTAAATAAAATTGAAGAACTCGAATGAAATTGTTTTGGATTTCTCGTCTTGATCAGTTAGGTTTGTCGGCGTTCAACTCGGGATTGTGGCCTTAATTATAGTAAGTGGATTGCTAATCGCATTTATTTCGAGATTGTGCGGAATTTCTGCGAATTGTGGCGAGCTCGATTTGGCGACAGAATTATAGTGGTATTACTTTCATCGTTACCGCTCCCACAGACGTTATTATTTTCAGGCGCAGTTTACTTAAAGAAAGGCTGGGATAAGTCTAATGTAGTCCAACCTAATTTAATTTATTCCTTAGGGATTTTCATTTAGGTACGTTTTTGTATGACAAATCTAGTCGTTCGTTAAAAATTTGCTTCACAACTCAACAGTCGTTCTTACAAATAAAATGATACAATTTGTATTTCAGTGCAGTCGAATATATCTTCCGAACGAAAAATGAATGTCATAAAGATAGCTAACTAGAGTCACATCACTGGCTCATAGGAGCCGAGCCAAGCAGTATTCTTAACAAGATGCAGCTTCGCCAACGAATCGGCTCCGAAATGAGGCAATACGGGAATTCAAACGCGACGGTAAAGTGGTAAAATGATATATTTCTGGCATGTATCGCTAGGACAATAGCGGATTGTGTATGGCACTGTTATACTAGTTTTGTATTATATGGAGGGAGATGGCAATAAACAGGACGATTGCACGGCCGGCCCTCGTCCCTGCTATATACGAGTTTATGTACGTGTACACTGTACATGTACACTCGCCGACATAGGTTATACGATCTAATAAAAATATGTCTTTTACTAGTATTTTTGTGATATAAAATATTGAGAGAAAACGCAATTGAGGGGTGCAGTTTCAAAGAGTGTGGACATATCACTTTAATGAGGTGGTTTATTTCTTCACGGTGAATAGAAGTAAGTAATTGAATGAACATACAAACGTGATCGTTAAACGAGAAATATCATAGAGAGGCAAAAACATAAATCATAAACTTAGCCACCAGATAAATGTCTATCTACACACACGACTAAGCATAGTTTCCAAAGTTGAGGGGTGACTCAATAGTGTTCTATAATGTAACTCCAGTATACCGGACATACAAACTTTATGGTCAAACGGTCACGCGTGAATTGTTCAAACTGCTATTAAATCTGCGACTACGTTACTGCGATGTGGTGTGGTGACGTAACGAAGTTTCAACCGCTCTCGCCCCTCGCACTATATCGACGGTAAAATGTTACATAGTGGCTAAAGTCGGAGTTAAGAGTGATTCATATGGTACATACATGCAAATAAAATACCTACCTCATAGTTATACTAATGTGAATTTACAACGAGACGATGAACGAAAAATTGTGGCGCTAGCGTTTTAATAAATCCTCAGGTAACTACTGTTATGGACGACTGTACGCTCGCACGTATCATGTAGAGCATAAATTAATGATGCAGTCAGACACTGCTTTATATAACATGCTTACGTACAAAGGAAACGAGAATAACATTTATTTTATTGTAGTTTAATGCCCCTCAATAGCCACCGAAAGTAGGAAAGAGCCCGAGTCACGCATCAAGACGTTAAGTAGCGTTAGGTAACAAAATCCCTCCTAGGTGTACCGTCGAACTATACCAAGTTTCGCGAAACTATTCGAGAAGTTATACAGGAAAGACGTAGAACGTTGGAGGTTATTAGGCACATAGCTTACCCAAAATAATATCCTAAGCATCAGGCGTAACATAGTTAGCTGTCAGTTTCGTATTGTGTAGGAGCGGTTGGGCTGCCCACCCATAAACACAGATATATGAAAGTTAATATCATTTACCTAACGCAATAAAATATATTAATGTCAGTCCCTTGTAGGGCTGGCTGCCACAGCGGCACAGCGACGCAATATGGCCTGTATTCGTACGATCAAACATGGCTCCTTCCACATGTACGAATAATTCATCGCAACGTATTGTTAATCTCTCACGCATCACTCTCTCGACTAATTGTTTCTTGTCGTCCACAGATAGTCATATAATAATTAATCAGTTATTTATTGGTAATACGTTGTTATCGGATACTTCGTTCTCTTTATCTGATGGAAAAAAGATTTTCATGATAACTTTGATCTTGATCGGCTTTTGTCTGCTTTCATTTTTGATGTAAATGTAGCGTATATGTAATATGGCTGTTCCTTTGGGAATAAGAGCCTTATTAAATATTTTTAGAATAATGGATTAAAGCTATTTACTAAAATTACCTATAATACCTAGTTATGTACCTACTTATATAAATTGCTAGTAGGAGTAAGCAGTTTGCTTAAAAAAACCTCTCATATGCTAACGTTCAAATCCATATTGGTTTCCAATATTCACACTTTTCACGTTCGCGAATTTTCGCAGGTATTACGCTTAAATAGAATAGGCGTGATAAAATAAACATTTTTATGACATTGCTCGGGCGAATTGCTTCATAAAACGCAATTATCCCTGGAATAAGGCCGAGCTAACGATATAGGAAGGTCATTGGTTAGTTGCAAAAGTATAATCTACTTTGATTTCGTTGAAGTACCTTTGTGATATCGTTCAGGGGTGTATCTACAGGCTTTAAGTATCTAAATATAAATCACACAGTAATAAAATTAAATGAAATTGTTTATTCTGTAAATAGAATATCGGAATCCCTTTTACACGTCATATAAAAAAAAGCTATTTAGGTGTAGTCGAAGAAATGGGGAAATAAACTCAAGGGTCAAAATTACTTTTAAAATCCAGACATAATATTGGCTAGGCCATGTGAAGACAATGCAGAGCCTGAAATGGTCTTTTGAGGAAAGAACCACACACATTTGAGTACCTCATCATAATTAGTCTATAACGTTCCCACTGTTGGGCAGAGGCCTACCCCACGTGGGGGTTGGTCGATGTCACATGTCTTCGAATTCTTGGTACTTAGGAGATGCCGGTTTCCTCGGATTATTCCTGACCCGAAATCCTAACCCGGTCGCGGGTTTGGTTAGGAACTTTAAAAAAATCATAATCTTTGTTCCGAACGTAACCTTCTTCCTAACCTGACCCGACGTATCATTCCTATCATAACCCGAATTGCGATATAGATAGGTATTCACTTCTCTTCTTTCTTAAAATCAAAAGCTAACCTAACGTAACCCGTGACCGGGTTAGGATTTCGGGTCAGGTTAGGAATAATCCTTTTCCTCACGATGGATTCCAGCAGCGTTTTGAGAGCAGTGGTGAAGAAACAATTTACACAAAGTAAAGCGACTAACTGGATTCCAACCCAAGACCTACAACTTGGTAAGTTGTGGCTGTTATCACTGGGCCACCATTGCTGTGCTTACTTAGCTTCTAGGACGCAAGTGTGAGTATTTTCTTTATACTTTTAATTTAAGTAAAGAAATTACATACTAATTTAGTAACTTATTAAGTTGGTAGAAGATTATAGAAGGATTTATAAAAGATCTTGAAAAACAATCTGAAGGAAAAGCCACGCTGCTAAAACTTCGATAAGGCCTATCCAAGTTGATAGCCAACAGTTTTATCAGTAGACAGCAAATCACAATTCGTTGTTGGAAATTGTCATGTCCCAAAAAAAATACCGTCACAAACTCGGCCTACAATTGGTTATCTAACATCGAACTGGAAATATTTAGGCGGTACATAAAAACTGGACTGGTCAAGACAATGGCACCGACTATCTGTAGTTACCGAAAAAATTTGACCTGACTGAGTATATTTCCTTTTTACCTGCCGAAAGAGGTTGGTTTCGTAGTTACATGTTTAGCCATCGGCAACGCATTTGCATTGGGCAGACTGTCTTCCTAGAGTTATAGTTCTGCTGGGGTACCTCAGGGTGGCGTTCTATCTCCTTTACTTTTCGCAGTTTTTGTTTATTCAATCTCTGATGAACTAATTTCTTTCTACCATCTTTATGCAGATGATTAACAAATATACTCGTGAGCTCCTCTTGGAAATCTGACGGAAGCTATCCTAACGATCATGAACGAATCGTGATCTGGCCCTTATACATATACAACTGGAGCAAGAGATACGGTAAACCCCATAAAGTTGCAGGTTGTGGTGGTAAGTTTTCTAGGATGATTTCAAGAATCGACTGGACGACTCTTCCTGTATTTTTATGTACCTATAATTAAGGATATATTTATGAATCTATTTCAATGTATTGTAAACTTATTTAATTATTGGCACCAATGACAGCCCCATTTGCCCAGGAAAATCACTGTCCACTTCAAGGTTATCGGCCGCCCATTGTATATTTTATAGTGTTACATTTAATTTGTACTATGTTTTTTTTTGTGGTGTCAAATAAATATATAGGAATAAAAAAAGAAATTAGTTAAAGCTAATTCCTTTTTTAGACAGGTACATAGGACAAAATAGAATAGACTTAACACCTTGCAAAACTTTGTCGCTTAAAACATATAAACGAATAGTCCGTGAATAGATAGATCCTATATAGTAAGTACTATCCAGATAGCATATGTTCCAACATCATTGATAAATAGTTTTTGTATGGTCTCAGTTGGGTGAATGTTTTTGTGCTCAAGAAAAGGCTTTAGAGGGTCCATCCTGGCTCTAGTCCTAATGTCACTTTGATTGAAACTGTTCCTCTTATATTCGAATAAAAACTTAGGTATTAAAATGGTTTTATTATATGCTTAGACTTTGTTATAATTATATTCTTAAGAGTTCGTTACTTTGTCTAGTGCTAACATGATGCCAAAATATGGGATGCTGCATTTGCTTTAAAAAGACGTGTCACCTCTTGGAATGCAATAACATCGGGCATGTCTTGCATTATAAATATCTGTGGTTCAGTTCTGATGAATCCTCGTTGTGATGAAAATTTCTGACCTCAGTTTGGCAGTATGAAAACCTTATTGCAAAACTATGTGACATCCCACTGGATGCATAAAGATATCAAACAGATTATTTTTCTAGACGTTTTTTGTCGTTGGTTGTCTCATCAGATAGTTTAGGTGTTCCTTCGATGTCACATATTCGTGTTGCCACTTGTATGTGCCCATAAATGATCACATATATTTGCCGTCATCTTGACGACAGATATTAATGGATGAATCATGAATTCAGATATTATTACCGAGCTCTCCATAGTAATGTATTATTGCTCGTGACTTGTCATAGTACGATTTTATTATTTTTTGGTTTAAATTTCTGTCATGCATGCTTGATCTAGGTCGAGGAAAAATAAAAATCGTCCTGTAGCTGACTATTTCGAGGGCTAGCAAGTTGGGGAAAGATTTTTGTAAAATATATCCCGGCTATATTTTTTGTTCGAATCAAATTCAGAACCTCGAGTTTCTCGCAAATTCATTTATTTGTTTGAACTATTACGTAACACAGAGCTTAACGCGGAGTTCAGTTTAATAATGATTAACGACTAAGTATGCAATAAACACGTTTTAAGATTCAATTCGTTTATGAGTCCTAAAGTTAACGAAAATGCCTCGTAAAGTACGGTATTTATTAATAAGTTTATTATTTTTGGCACAGCACCACAGGTTGATTTATGGTAAGTTAGAAATATTGTGTGTAACGGTGGTTTAAGTATCTGATAATTATAATATTTGAAAACAGAATGATTAATAAAACAATTCTCCACATTTTATCACATTCTGTTAAAACCATCAAAACGGCAACAAAAGAAGACAAAGATTCTCATCAGACAGGTCACTTTAATTGAGAATCAACTTTATTTACTGGTAAACCAGACAGTCCCACAAAAATCTATCCCACATTCACTAAAATAGTTGAAAATCCCGCCGGCTGCACTTAAAAATCGCATATCTCAATCCTTTTGTTAGCTTTAACAATAGGTAACTGAACCAGTTGGCTGTTGAAAAAGAAACAATGGGATACAAATTTATAATGCAGTCTGGAAATGAATCACGTCATGCCTGGGTCCTTCGGGAGTCGGCCTGAATGAAAATGAACAACAATACTGATTCAACGTGGACATGAATATAAAATATTTTCAAATAATCCATCATAAAGGGAATCTCTCTGTTGGCTTATTTTCAGAGAAACTCACAATCCGACGTAACTTTGTATTGGAATGTTTCTTTTACTTGCCTTGTTTAGATTGTTTGTCTAGATTGTATTTGTAGTTTTGCAGGGGGAGGGTACACAGGGCGAATGACTCACACATCAATCTTTATACAGGCGGTGCACTTTTCTTTCGACTGACGAGACTCTGACGATCGACTGATAGCAGAATGATCACACAACATCGATTCAAAACACCCTGTAAAGCATCAAACTCACTGATGCGAAACGATAGGCTTCGTGTAACACCACCACAATTGCACAATGATTGACTATCGACTTAGTTAGCATGAACAAATAATTCTCTAGTTGCAATTTACTAAAAATTAATGAAAGTTTGTGACAAACTAATGTAGTTTCAAAAAAATAGGTCAATCAATGCAGCGATCATGCTGAACAGGAGAAATTAACATTGAGTGTCGCAGATGTAAATTATAATTACTGTACCTTGTTATTATAGAAGGACTTCGGAGTTTTATATACATAGTATGAAATAAAGTATCATGGCTATCAGTGTGACTGCCTAGTTCTTCTAAACTACACAATGAATTTTGATGAGGTTTTCGCCATAATTTAGAGAATTTATTCCGAAAGGTTAACGATTAATATTGTAGTTAGATATAGTATTGTCACATCGCCACATGAGTCAATTTAGTGCGAAGTAAGGGCTGGTCGCTAGTCGGTTAAAAAATGACTTCCCGCTTTTATTTATAAATCTTATTGGTTTGAGTATGAAGGTTCAACGGGTTAAAATTTATACACGAGAATATTCACAAAAGTTCAAAAATCCGGTGGGTTCATGTACCTATGTACGAGTTATGTATAAACTACTACTACTAGGTACTATTATGTAGTTTCCCCTGTGCACGAAAGTTTTGTAATAACGCTCCGTGAAAAAAGGGAAGTTGAAAAATTCCACGCACTCAATCACGTGCAAAATCGTTGGATAGGTCCAAAACACGAGTCATCCATTTTGTAAGCACTGCCGGTGCACACTTGACTGGGTTTAGTCCATTACTGCGTAGCTTACTTAGATATTATACAGGTCACGCCCGCGTAGCTCGTAGGGGTAAGCAGAAGATTATCACCTTTAATTAATCTGGAGAATATTGATAAATAAATGCTATTACACACTACAGGAATATTTGGACGATAATTCTATGATTACTGCTTCAGAAAATTGTACATCACCGAAACGTGAAAAACGTACGAAAAAGTGGCCGTGCAGTATATAGAAATAACGTTCTAAAAATTCCAGTATAGTATCGTTATCGGTTTTAATAGTTTCGTACAGGTGCGTACACAATGGTTTAGCAGAAAATACAACAACTGCATTAACTTTGTAGGTACCTTAAAAGTATTTACTAGTTAAGGACTACGTAACAAAGTATTAATACCATTGATATTGGATGCATTTGTATGCAATTGCAGTGCATACAGGGATAATCGTCGGTTGGTGCCTCATTCTATATTTAGATCCAACGAGTTGGCTTCAATTCGACCTCTCGTACGTCTTCCAAAGTACTAGGACCACACGGTCCAGAGATATGTCAAAGACATAAAAAACATTGATATAAAGAATCTTATATACTTAATAAGCAACATGTAACCAAAAAGTGTTTTTTATTAAATATAAAAAACAAATATATTGTCTAGTGTAAAATCCCATATAGGTATAAATAAGTAAATCTTAGGTTTTACTAAGTAGTACATTTCTGGAACTTGCTGTCCTGTTTCGAGCTTTTACAGCAACAAATCCTTTATTCCAATAAATACATATAAATTACGTTTTTAATTAAATATTAGAATATCAAATAGTCACCGAAACGCAGCCAGGCTACGGATGCTAGTAAATCTACATTGCCATGTAAGGCCACGAAAAAGCGGGAAATTTAATTTGACTATCATTTAATCAAATTTTACCCTGTAACAAAATATTTGTACCCTGGAAGCATCAGAATATACATAATAATTACCTACAGTTAATTTTTTTTGTAATATTTTGACAAATAAATGCATTTGCAATTGCATATAGATGCAATTATTATTGTAATCATTTTGTAAGTTTAAGAAAAAAACTTGCAACTTACTAATTTTATCACGAAAGTTATTAGTTACTTGTTAAAGAATTGTATGCCTACCTGTACCAATCCAATAATGGTATAACACTGGAAATTTTAGAACGTTGGCTCTTTATACTGCATGGCCGCTTCTTGGACCTAATAACATTATTTTACTTTTACGTGTATAGCTTCTGAAGGGTATATTTTTTTCCAAATTCTGTCTTCACACACTTTGTACACAAATTCAAAGCAACGTGCGTAAAAAAATACAAGTCTGTACTAAACTGTTTTATATGATTTTCATAAAATAGCCAAACGTCAGCGTAGCGGTAACTTGATTATCTCCGCAGTTTAATGACACACAAATTTCATTTAAACATACACATTTAGCTTTCGTTACACACTAATTATTGAATGCATTTTTTTTCTTGTATGTCCATAGGAAAAAAAAGTGCCGCTAGGATGACGTAGTCCCAGCGGAAACAGTTTTTGTTGAATAGCTCCCCAATGGTTGGATGCACAAATTTGTATTTACCATACACAATTACATGATGACATACACTAAATATCTGCTAAACTGAAATGAAGAAATTCGACACTTTTCCGCTGCGATTACGCCACGTACACGTACATATGTATCTATGAATGTGTGGTAGGGTAGGTGGCATACAATCACGGCTTTCAGATAAGAATGAAAATATTCAACAACAAACAACAATAACACAACAAAAATTTCAAACTATTATTTGTATATAGTATGAATTTATTTAATCATAAATATATTATTAAATAAATAAACAATATTTTTATTTTATTTTTAATATTTTAACAATTTTTATAACAAGAAAATTAGTTTGATACTTTTTAGAGCTTGATTTTTGTATACCTTTTATTTAAGATTATGATGTTGGTCCCATGGAGAAATTTGTTCAGTTAGATGGTCTGTACCGCACTTTTAAATACGATGTGTGTTAGTTGGCCATGAGTGAATGAGTTTGAACTTGAAGTACCGTGGTGGATTACGGCCTACGCCCTCTCACCAAGAGGAGGCCTTTGTTCCAGCAGTGGGAACATTATAGGTTGATTATGCTAAGTACCAATGTGGCTTTCTCCAAATGCTAAGTAGGTATGTATATTCTAAATTAATTTTGACATTGATTTACGGTGAAGAAAAACGTTGTTAGAAAAGATAGCAAACAGTCCGAAATCACCAACCACTGGTCCATGTAGGACGTCCATTAACTTATCTGAATATTAATTTAAGATAATTACTTACGGTAAAACCATACAGAAATGTGAAAAAGTTTAAAAATTCAATGCGATTAAGCAAATTATTTTAATTAAATTAATTCACGTTTAAATTAAACTCGCTCGTTACCAACATGACACTTTTTATTGCATTGTTCTCTTTTGAATTAATAATATTTTAAATTCGTAGAATTGCTTTTGAAATTAAATTGCATACTTTTATTGCATTTTTGTATTTATGTTGAATGATAATTTTTATTAAAACCGTAGTATCTTGTCATCGATTGTAATGAAAGGTTTACGGCTCCTGCAGACAGGCGCGACAGCGTGATTCGACTCACGTAGAACAATTTTTAACTGATATAAATAATATCTCTCTTTCTTTGAAGCCTTTAAAAAGAAATACCAAAATGCGTATCGTAAAACAAGTATAAAAAGAAACACCTGAACAAAACTGTAGGCAAACCTTAACACAGATCGTTGTACCGTTTGCTCGCAATTAAAACAGATTTATACTAAAAAAGCAGGTTAGTGTCCCGTACATGTTTTGTAAAACCATTGTAAAAGGCTTGGGTTCCACAGTTAAGCCGTTAATCCGCCGGTTAGCCAGCTCACGACGCTACAGCGACACAACCATACCGCGTAATTGATTTTACACGACTAACTGCAAAGTGCTAACCCTGCTGAGGCTGACGCGACCGTTGCACTTGACGGCATTCAGTGACACGCACTCGCATGCGTCAAGAACGTAATTGTGTCACTAGGGATGCCCCAAAGACAGGGTTGAAATGTCGTATGATAATTACTGATAGTGTTTACGCAGCTTGCTTTGTTCTCTGCACCGCAACGACATTATGTTTGATAAGCTAGAAGAAGCTGATCATTACCTAGTAGTTTTTTGTTTTCTTTTATGCTTCACTGTTCTCACACAAAACAAACGAAAAATGATTTAATTATTCTTCTGTAAAAATAGAAATTTCCTTAAAGAAAATGCTGCTACTGAAAAAAGTGAAATATGTGAGGATGACTGCCTCTTTTGTCTAGTGGTCGCAAGCACTACTGCTAAGATTGAGGTCTTGGGTTCGATTCCCAGGTCAGGAAAAGTGTCATTGGGTTTTCTATCAGAAAATAGCAGCTTGGAGGCTGGATTTGTCCCATGCAATAGGCTCGCCTCTATTACACGGGACTTACACATATCTGGCGAAATGTAGGTGCACCTCTGCTCAATCCTTCGGGGATAGCAGGCGAGATGTTATATGAATATGTTATGTTAGGTACTGTCAAAGTCTCAAATTACACAAAACATCGTGTTGAAATATGTACCGCTGTCTGCACAGCGTTAATTAACACAATAAATAACGCGATAGTTATCTAATAAACGAATTAAAACGATACTCACTGTTAGAGTTTTACAAGGGTTAAAAACACCGCGTAACAGCACTCGTCGCTGTCATAAATCATTGTAGTACGCAAACTTAAGTAAAATAAACATGGTGGAAACTAATTAGTGTAGAAAATTCACGTGGGACCAAACAGGGTAATATGGGCGAAGCACAGTTTGATGTTGCGCTCACAAAATTAGGGAAGTTTAGGGCCAAAGTCGCCCCTGCCCGGAACAAGTTAATTTAAACTAGCCGAGTAATTTGCACAGAACCGTGACACTAATTCAATTAGTTACAAGGTATGCAAACAACGCGTGGCCTACACAATTGTTCTGAATTTTCACCCAACCCCACGCATAATAATAATAATTATTGCCGAAAGAATAAAATGTCCGAACACATTGCTTAGGGTAGACCCAGCAACATTCAGCGAAGCCTAAAGTTTCCTCTCTCCATGTAAAACAAACTATTTTTACCAAAATAACATTAACATATTTCTTCACATAAATAGGTATGTAATGATCATCTTTGCTATCGAAATATGGCTTCCGGCGACAAGGTTTGCCAAGAAACTCGGTAGTCATTTTCTCAACACGTCTGATATCACGGGAACTGCCAAAACCTATAAAATAATTGTTGCCACAAATGGTCTGTTCAACCTATTTCGATATTACTTTGAAATGAACTAACTTAAAAAAAATCCTATGTGTTAATCCAGGTTATAAACTATCTGTGTGCCAAATTTCACCAAAATCCGTACAGCCGCTGTGGCGTAATTGAGTAACAAACATCCAAACATCTTAATGTCCGTATATAAAAACTTTCACATTTACAATATTAGGTATTAATTAGCTTTTGCTAGCGGCTTCGCCCGCGTGGAGGTCGAAAATTGTCCCACGGGAACGTACTACCAGGATAAAAAGTATTCTATGTGTTATTCCAGGTTATAAACTACCTGTGTGCCAAATTTCATTCAAATCCGTTCAGCCGTTTTTGCGTGAAAGAGTAACAAACATCCATACATACATCCATACTCACAAACTTTCACATTTGTAATATTAGTAGGATATGTCACCGTAAAATTGTAAATACGTAGTGTAATAAGTAGTGTAGATTGTATTGTTAGGTTAGGTTAGAATTGCGACGAATCGCGCGCGAGCCGAGCGAGTAAAGCGAGCGGTGACGCGCCAGTGGCCGGCGACCGCTACTTCCGAGTTCTAGGCAGTTACTTGACTATTTAGTTATAGCGCAAGCTACTATCCGTCTTGATACCAGTTGACAATTTAACGGTTTCACTTCGATAGATTACAATCTAGCAACAAAAAAATGCGTTAAGTTGTAAGCATGGTTCACAATCTTTCGCCAGTTTACAATCTCGCGAGATAGATTATAATCTAACGGTATATACAATTTTATGGTGACATATATATACTAGCTTTTTCCCGCAGAAAATAACCTATGTCGTTTTCCATATCCCAGGCTATATCTCTGCGAAATTTCATGACGATCGGTTCAGCGGTTTAGGCGTGAAAGCGTAACAAACAGACAGACAGACAGAGTTACATTAGCATTTATAATATTAAGTAGGGATTAGTAGGACTATATAGTAGGACTAGTAGGATTTCAAATCATGAAAATAAGACTAGGTGTAAATGTGTAGACGAGTTTCAATTTGTTACTTATTATTTCGAGTTTTCTGTGTAAAAATAAACAGGTATTTTTTTTTTTCGAATTCTACGTGTTAAAATATTCATGAAGGTGGTTCAACCTGTAAGCGTTTAAGAGTTAATATTCTTCTGTAAGACGAGACGGCAAAAGCCTCTCCGAACCACGTAGGGATTTGGAAGGTTAACCCACTTTCTGCAGAGGTAACTTTAATTTAGTTACGTTGTTGGCCGTTTGTACCTTTGTCAAATTACATATCTAAGTAATTTGTTCGTTGGTTTCTTGTTTATTAACCATGTTGTAAGCGTAACAATTTCACGAGTGGCCAAATTGGAATTAAGGACTTGTGTTTTGTTAATGATACTTGCATTATGAAAGTGGTCATCACTGATGACAATTTGGGTGAATGATTCTGTTTAATCTCATTTAACTTTTTGACAGCTAACTGAATTATATTCATTAAAATAGATTAAGATATATATCATCATCTTAATTTCAGCCTAAAGACGTCCACTGCTGGACATAGGTCTCCCCCAAGCACCGCCACTTTGACCGGATCTGCGCTTCTCGCATTCTTGATCTAATCGATTGCGTTTGCGTTCTTTAAACCATCAGTCATGTATTCTTTGTGATAATATCATCAAGTTACCGTTAAAAGTGTTTGAGTAGGTAAGCATCTGCTGAAAAATAAATAATTAGTTCTATTTTAAACATACCAACAATTTCATAAACTAAATTGCTCAAACTTTTCTTATTATAATTTGTAATCGTATTCGCTCTGAGAAGTTTTAATTAATGCGTTAAACTTAAAATTAGTTAGCTATTTTAATTATATTCTTAACAACATAGGTAACTTTTACTATTCCGTTGTATAACATAATGAACTCCAAATGAAACTCCACAATGAACTCCTATGGCAATTACGATTAATGACATTCATATATACCTACTTCTATACTAATATATATGTCGCATATGGATTGTTGAATCCGCTGTTTTATAAAACCGCTAGCTGTTTTACAAAACAGCTCCGTTATAACAACTGAACAACGATCAGCTGGATTGTCATTACGTTACGTTTAACAAAACGACTGTCTACGTTTAGACGCAATGCAGAATAGCTTAGCTGCAGTAACAATAAGCATTATCAATTTGATGTACACCCCTGACCAATTGGTTTAGGTTAGGTTAGAATCGAATTGTTCAGTATTCTGAAACTGTGTGATTCACCTGTATGTGTGATTTTTTTAAATTTTTATGGTTGTATTGTTTAATTGTAATTTGATGAAATCTATTATTTTAATTAACCGGCTTCAAAAAAGGAGCAGGTTCTATATTCGACTGTATGTATTTTTTTATGTATATTCACCGATTTCTCCCCCATTTGTGGACCGATTTTCAAAATTCTTTTTTATTTGAAAGACTATACTCCTGAGGTGGTCCCATTGGGACCATGTCAGGATATGATTATGGAATCCCAAGGAAAATCGAGAGCAACCCTAACATGTCATAGGTATCAACAATGTTTTTCATATATTTTCTAAAGCTATTGCGTATCATTTGCGTATGGTCATTATCATCTCATGTCGCTGAGCTGATGAAGGAAGGTACAGTTAGGAGTCATAAATGCTGCAGCATACGAAGGGTTATATTTATTTATTTATTTATTTATTTTGCTATACACACGCGGTCCAGGCCGTACCTTCATCTGTGTGTATAAGTGATGTATCAACACAGAACGCACACCTCAGAACTCACACACTGGCGTCGAATAAAACAAAAAAAATACTGTTGCACTGAGTACGTAATTACGCATTACCTTGGTCGGTTCATACCATTGCTAAAATTCATGTTTTCATATGAAGTTTCGATAGCTCGTAGCGTATCGTCTTGGATTAAGAAACTAATAGCTCTGGGTTCAAATATCGCGATGAGCATTTATTTTTCTTTTCAACAATAATCTTCATCTGTTCTTTTATTATTCGATAAATTAAAACGAAATAATAATGTAATATATTTTTTGTTTTACTTATATTGTTAATTAAATAAAGTATTAAGAATAAAAATGTTTAATAAGTGATTACAAAATGTTTATTCGTTATAATTTTGTGAAGTATAAACTTAACTAATAATAAAATCTTCTTATAACAGTTTATTTTCTCATAAAGAACAATTTATTGAAGTAAAGTAGCTAATTGGTGAACTATGATAATTAGGATTAAAATATTGTATCTTTAGTAATGTAATAACATTGTGCTGTAATTACTACTGTGTGTGGGTACTCTAAAGAAACCACAATAATCTACGCAAATCTATTCACGTAAATTTAACAAATGCAGACGCGTTGATACAATACAAGTAAATGACTCAGTAATACTACTTTTATTCTACTGCGAGTGAGTTCGTTCTATCTCAAACCCCAAAGTTAACAGATTGTATTTAATAGGACTTATTGAGGTTATAGCTTAAGTTTTTTTTTTATTTGCGTGGGCAATCATCAAATAACTTTTCCCGCTCTGGGTGGAGCAGGAGGGTGTGTCAGACTTTTACTGACTAAAAGCTACACGTGTTCCCTCAGTTGCCTGTGTGCCAGGGGCCACGGTATCTCTTTCAAACAACCCGCACCTGTTTCATATTCGCTGAACATGTGCTGTTGCTGCGTCTTTTTTATGAGCTGGGGCCTTCCACTTTGCTTTCGACGGGCAAGGCTACCTTCTTCCTCATATTTTTTCACCCACCTACTCACAGTATTTCACTAAAACGAAAAAGGGGTACTGTTAGGCTACTAAGGCAAAATACATACTAATATGTATTACTATTTAGAAACAAAATTATTGAAAATAGAAATTTCACATAAATATTAAGTAAGTATAATGTTAATTATTTTTTTAATTTTTATTTAATATTTGTGATATATTAAGTCCGCTTTTATGCAGCGCAATAATATTCGCTTTCATTTCTATTTTTCAATTTGCTTACATTTTAAAATGAACTAGAACACCGCTAATAGATTATACATGTCACTAGCACACAATAACAACCAACAATGTTCTATTTAGTCACGATGAATGAGTCGTAAGTTAATTGCACCTTAATATCATTTAAATTTATTTAGGTTTCTGTGGGCATAAACATAAAGTTGTACGAGTTTAGTGAACAAGACAAACAGAACAAGAAACTATAGTGACAAGCGATTTTTAAAACAATAAAAGGCCATTACCGCGCGTGGGATTCGAACCCGCAACTCGCTACGCACAAACGCGATAACCCAAGTACGGTAACCGCTAAGCTATCATGCCATTTACTTTAACGGTTGAATTTATGAAATACCTATAGTCTATAAGTATAGAAATTACTTATTATAAGAAGGTCGTAAGTTAAACCAAAGTGTCAATCTATTGCTAGTCCACTTATGACCACTACTTACTTACCTTCTTTTTTATGTATGTTCGGGCATAACTCCGTCATATATAGACGGATTTGCAAAACTATTTTTTTTGTATAGATCTTTTAAATTTCATATAGATCTGATGATGCGTTTCGGAGACAGACAACGAAACTCTTAAAAAAATGACAGCAAATCAACCGCGATTGCTACTATCGCATAAATATATGCATTGTTTTGACCCAAGGGATGATGAAATTTCGAATTGGTGTGGGGTAGATACTATAACAAAATGTGAAAATAAAAAAAACGTAAAAAAAATTAAAATACATATCCCCAGTCACCGCCTTCCGAAATTAAAGTTATCTGTCACTTTGTAGTGTTTTTCCAGAAGTCGGTTGATTTAAAAAAAAAACAACCGACTTCCGGAAATAAACTTTTTATTTTGAAGTATTTAGTTATAGTACCTACCCCAAACCAATTCGAAGTTTTTTTTTGGAAAAAGCTTTTTTTATTTTATAATTTAATCTGATTTCTAATATTTTAATAATTTCAAAATGTAATCGAATCGTTAATCACGTTCTTTGTTATTCGTAGCCTTTTAATAAGAATGTTGGGCATGCCTTTAAGTGATGTATTTACACAGTACTGAAGATTCGAAATCACCTAAAGTTTGTAAATAAGTCGTCGGTGTGCCTTGCATAGTAAATAAATAAATGAAGCGAAACAACCGCGCGTGAGTGCTACTTTGAAGTTAGTCGCAGTTACTTGGCCATTGAGTATATTTAGGACTGGTTTTCATAAAGCTCTTCGTCTGGTTTTCATAACTTTATGTTATAATCATCCTTAAAATCATTGTTTTGACTAGAGTTTGGGTTATTTTATTTCTGCTCGGACGTTTATTGTTATTGTTATGACACACAGAGCCACGAGCGAAAAATTGAAACTAAAATCTACAATCAGACGTCCCATTCACGCTGTTTTACTTAAAACTCTAATCGCTGACCCGCTGATAAATGCAAAAAGTTTTTGTAGTTCTGCGTGTTCAAGTTCAGTAATTATGGAAAATCACTAACCGTTGTTAAGCTGTTTCACATACAGAGCTGTTTTGTAAAATAGCTATCGGTTATGTAAAGCAGTGGATTCGAGAATCCATCGGCGACATATGTATATAACATTAATTTTGTTAATGCGAAAGTAATTGGACATAGATAGAAATGACCTGGTTTAGGACATGGGGTTTGTGTTCACATTCTGTGAGATAATTTCCGACCTCCACCAGAGCGAAGCAGCGGGCAAAAGCTCAATAAAGTTCAATAAAAGAGATATAGATACTGTATTGATACTTGAGGAGTGTACCAATACATTAATCTTTAATACTATCAATTTGTAGGTAGCATTTATTGTGTTATAGGCAGGAATTTTCTAAACAAGAAAATTAAATTATCCCTCTCTTTGTTCCGCCTTCGAATTAAATAACCCACGACAATGACATTAGACAGCCCTTCTTAATTCACTCATTACGGGGAAAGAAAACAAACACATATAAACAAAAACAATGTTTTTATGAGCCATGAACGGTACGTTTTTATCTCGAGGCGAAGGGTTTCATCCTGTGTTGGTGCCACAATAAGACTGAAGTCCGGTTCCTGTATTTTACCAACCGTTACCAACTGGTTAAATTAAACTATGAATCCTGTATTTTAAATCGTCCTCATTTCTTTTTTAACTCCCGACGCAAGAACGACGAGGTGTTATAAGTTTGACGTGGCTGTGTGTGTGTGTGTATGTGTGCGGGTGTGTGTGTGTATCTGTCTGTGGCATCGTAGCTTCCGAACGAATGAACCGATTTTGATTTTGTTTTTATTGTTTGAAAGATGAATTAGTCGGGAGTGTTCTTAGACATGTTTAATCAAAATCGGTTCAGCCGTTTGAAGATGATCAGCTCTTTTCTGGTTGATGAAGGGATTTGATCATCTTCCACGGGTCTGATCAAGTCGAAATTTGGTATTATATTACTTCAATGATATTAAACGAACAAAGTAACCTTGAACTGATGCTGGAGCAACACCTAGAATTCCTAGGATACCCAAATTACTCACCAACAAACAGCAGAAGTATCGTGTTTGGGCTCATTGAAAAGGTCTCAATGAATAGGTTATGGATAAATGGTGATCAGGACGAGGAATGAGGATAAATTAGTAGCAAACTTCTCCGTGGGAAACATACGCAACGCTGCGCAGATTTAAGTGAGACATTAAAAAGCAGGAAATAAAAGTAAAATTAAAAATGTAATAAACCCCCGACCCAAACAAAATATCTAAAAAGTAAAAAAAATAATATTTATTGGCCTTTCATGTTGTAGGTAACATTTTGATCTAGGCATTGTCAAGTTGGGGGACGGTCAATGCAAACACCAAACAGAGGAGGCCTAGCATTTCATTAGCTTAGCGATCAAAATATTACCTACAACTTAAAAAGCCAATAAATATTTTTTTTTTACTTTTTAGAGTTTTTGTTTGGGTCGGGGGCTATGAAATCTGTAACCACAGCCTGACTACCTGTGCTACCATAAATTGACGGATTGGATTTAATTTAACTTTTTTTAAACCTGTTGACGTCATTCGTTTTAGGTATCGAAGTTTCAAGATCAAAATACTTAAAATACATCTTAAATTTATTCGTGTATTTAAGTTAATAAGAAATATTATGATATTTAAATTTCGGAAGACTTTATGCTAAAGTGTCGTGCTAAGATGAGGGTTTGACATCAGCATAAGTCATCATCATTTGCCTAGTCTTTTCCCAACTATGTTGGGGTCAGCTTCCAGTCTAACCAGATGCAGTTGAATACCAGTATTTTACATGGAGCGACTGCCTATCTGACCTCCACAACCCAGTTACTGGGTAACACGATATCCCTTGATAAGACGGGGTGTCAGAGTTGCGGGCTTCTGACGACCCGTAACGACTGTCAAAGATGCACAAATGAGAGCCAGGACTAACGGCTTAACGTGCTTTCCGAGGCACGGAGGGGTCCTGGTATGTAAAGATGGTCACCCATCCACAGACCAACCTATGCACACGCATACAGATATCTGTTTTCCTATACCCATTGTGTTTGTAGAAAACTCCTTAACAGAATTTTGGTGTTACTTTACAAAATCTTTTAACTGAGATTGAAATCGATTCCTCGTTTAAGCGGAAGAAACGTTCCCGAGGGAAATTAAAAATAATCGTTTGGGTATCGTCGCAGGTAATACTTATATTGTAAGCGATCACTTTAATATATTAAGTAAAGTTCGATAAATGGTAAACATTGATGGCTTTTTTAATATAGGGTCTGCACCCGTCGTTATATTGAGTTTATGGAATGGTCTTTTAGCATTTTATTAATTCATTTATATTTTAAGAAAGAAGAAGAAATACTTTTCAGCGGTCAACACTTTATTAATAGGCTGTTATAACTGCAATATTGAGAGATTTCAACGTAATCGGTATTAAATAAATATATTAGACAGTAGCTCAATATATTTAGTTCATACTGATTACGTCAACAACGTTTATTCTGTCAACATAGAGTTGTTACGTTTCAATGATGCAGCTACTACACTAAAAGAGATAGGATTTCTAATTCTTAACTTGATCTTAAAAGCCGATTTTATGATATATACCAATCTGGTCATGAACTTATCTGTATTTATGTCTCCAACAACATCTTTGGTAGCTTGTGTTATTTCAAGCTCGCGTAAAAACCTAGAATTTCTCTTTTCAAACCGAATCAAACTTTACTAAGTTTGATTAAAACCAGAAAGTTTCGTACCTTTGTATACGTACTTCTTACGAAGTTACATAGTCTAATCTACGTTCAATCGTAGCTATGTACACTAGGATGATCAAAGCAACTCACTGGGAACATTGTAGTTTTGTTCAGGCCACTAAAAGGTCACTATGAATTTTTAATGGTGACTATTTCCCAAGAAAAGCGAATCGTATTATAGTCGGGTCAAGTCGGGTCTCTTAATGTGACCGGAGAAAAGTGTCCATAAATAAATAAAAAAACAATGTAGCAACAGGCCTTTGTGCTACGAACAGCTACGAGCTGCTACGAGTTACAGCTACGAGTGCTACGACACGAACAGAAATGTATTTCTCTTGGAAAATGGTACAATTAAGTCAAATAATGAACTTGTTGTTATAAAAAAGGAACTGAAAGTGATGACAATTGGTTTTCAATTTTATTATTATGAATTGGATTAAAATTAGACACGCTGTTCGTAAATGCGTACAGCGACGCGTGCTTTAACTGTGTACTAACACGCTTTGAATGTTTGTAAACGCAGGAGGTTTCAATAAGCACTGTCTGAGACAATGGCAATATATGCAAGTGTGCGTCTGTGTTTTATGTGCTGACGCTACTCATCTTCACGTACACATTCACGTGTAAAATATTGTTCGTAACTAAGAAAAAAAATAGGCACTTTTTGTTTTTAAGGTCCACATTTATTGGCAGAAGCGAAATTAAACAAAAAAAAAATACACTGTGTTAACAATGGTGCATCACAAGAATTAGTCTACCTCCTATGCCTACACCATTCATCATTTTACCTAGAGTCATTAGCAGACGTCCAATAGTAAAGGGATGGTGCATTAGTCAATGGACGGTATGCAATCTGTCTTTACATCACAGAGATTTCTATCAACTTTGTAAAATCTCCATCCGGTGCCAAACGTGGTTTCAATTAGCTCTTTGTGTACTAATTGTGTCTTTGCTTATCCCGTGAAGTATCGCAATCCTGGCTTTAGATACGGAAATGGGTATTAGGAAGTGCGAAATGCTTCCTATATTCTAAGAGAACTAGTTTAGATTTTCTGCTAAATATACCAGCTTTTTATCATAGTCAAGTTAAATAAGTACGACAATTGCGAATGATAACATACGTGAATGTAATGTAAATATGTAATGATTAATTGCTAACAAACGTTTAATTTTCAAATAATCTAGTCAGGTAATAATCTAGTCTAGGAAGGTATCACGGGTGTACAATGACCCTATATTCATAAACGTTTCTTAAAGTTAAGTAATTATTAGCGACTGTTTATAAATAAACCCCTTGATGTATATTTAAGTGTAAGCTCGTGCCGCTGGTAGGTATATTGAAGCAATTAGGAATTAACAACAATTTCTATCAACTATATCCTAATACCGGGGATTAACTATGTAACCTGAAATATTCAATTCGGATATCCGTCTTTCCCATAATACGGATCAATCCCCGATCACATAATTCAATTTACTTTATCCCTTGCCGAGAAAATGGCTGTGTATTTTCGTCGATAACTAAGTTAATAATTTTTGATGACGCCTTCATTTCTTCGGAAACCAATTGCCATTGAACGAAATTAATACCTTCTCCTCGTCCTCTGTTACCTAACTAAGCTCAATTGTGCTTGAAAACTTCATGGTCTCGAAGTAAGTTTACGTGTACTAAATTGCGCATTTGAGCATTTTGCAAATTCGCCGAAGGCATCGGTCAAACTGACTTTAGAGCTAGACTCTGTTGTGTTGCCGGCGACTTCAGTACTAAATCTATTCGAAGATTAATAAGTATGAGTAGACAGATAATCGAATCATACGATTATTAAACACTCACGAGTTTTGAATATCAATATTTGAATAGAATATTGAAAATAAAAAGATAATAACCCGTGAAATGTCCAGGGGGTTCACAGACGCGAGATCATTCGATAAGGGGCTGAGCGCGGAAAGACTGCGATGTGAGCGGTTACCCAATCCTAGACAAATATTTGAAATATCAAGCAAAACATAGGGAAAAGAGAAAACATTGTATGGCAACGATATCTCACATAGAACGGCAGGTTATATTATCAAAATCCGATCATCTTTGTAAATAAAAAGAAAAGTCCTGACTGACTGACTGACTGACTCATCAACGCCCAGCCCAAACCCTTGGACCTAGAAATCTGAAATTTTGCACAGAGGTTCCTTTAATAATTTAGACAAGGAATAAGGAAGGATTTTCTGAAACTCAACCCCTAAGGGAGTTAAATAGGGGATGAAAGTTCCGCGCGGGCGAAGCCGCTGGCAAAAGCTAGTTGGGAAATAATTGTTCAAAAGTCGGTAACGTGATGAAAATTATGAAAATAATTTCAATTATTATCATAATACTATTTTCATACTCATCAATTATTTAAAGGATAAGGCGAAAACAGATTTTTAGAAATAAAATGGCTAAAAAGTAGTTCTTGAAAGCGAAATGCAGCTATACAAAAAAGTGCTTGAAATGAACAACAATGAAATATACGCACTACAAATTGTTTGAAACCCATTACAATTTCAATAATCAAATTACAAAACAGCATTTAAATGTTTTAATCGATGCAATATCGAGGTAGCAGTTAACGCTTTGTACGTTTCTATATATGAAGTAAAATCAAAATCTTAAAAAATGACCACAGTTGTAGCAATCAGTAATGTCAAACTGTCATTATGGCAAAGGACATGTGATGCACACAGCCTACGATACGTTTTCTATTTTAAACATAGTTTGATTTTCATTAATATTGACATGCATATATTATTTTAATTAGATTTACAGTATAAATAGGTCGAATTATGATAAATGAATAATAACTGTGCAAATAATTCTATAAAGTAGTTCGTTATGGATTGTTTGACGATTCCTGTTTGGCTGAATGTCGATTGCTCATTTCAAATTAACACTGACCTTCGATATAAAATAAGAATGAATTAGACGGATAAAAAGAAATTGAAATTGAATTGAAAAAGGAATTGAATTGAAATTGTGATTCCAAAATTTAGATTAACTAAAACTAGTAAGTCATTTCTAATAAACAGTATCCGCTTCTATAACAAGTTGCCAAAATCGGTTACAGAATTTAGCGATGGAAAGTTTAAAACTTATATCAAACGTGTCCTTATCAAAAAAGCATATTATAAGATAAAAGACTACGTTGACGACAAGGAAGTTTGGCGTTAATTCCTTCTGCACATGTGGCTTCCCTGGTAACTCATTAGCACCATAACTATGTGAGCGTCTATTAACTTCTTCCAAATTACAATGTTAATTTTATTAATTTAATTTTTTACACTTTCTGACATATTCTCGTCATTATTTGACATTATACAACACTTGTAATATCGAGTATTTATTAGTGATTCTCATGGAAATCATATCACTTGGTTTAAATAGGTTGATTTTACTTATGTAGATTCTTTTACATATTGTGAATGGGAGAACGTTGTAGGCCTACAGTTTCTATTCTTTATTTTCATTCCTCTAAAGTACCTGGTACTTATTGACAGGCCTGCACTGTCCTCCCATACCTAATATCACTGTAATTTGAAAACATTATAAAATCCAATTATTTTTAAAAGAGTAACCGTGGAGTTTCTTGCCGGCTCTTCTCCATAGGAAGCGACAAATTGGAACCGTGCACCTAGCTTCTGACGTTTCATAAGTGCCCTTGCAGGTTTATGTGAAATAAAATATTTTGATTTGATTTTGATTGGATTTGATTTGATATCAAGTTAAATATTTTAATTAACGATTTTTTTTTCATCCTAGGTATACAATTACAAACTTGAGAATCATGCCACTAAACATATTTTATTCTAAATAAAATTAAGGACTATTAAAAGTGTCTGTCGATTTCAGGCATTATTTAAGTATTCTCCTATAAAAGCTTATGAAAAGTATTTCAAAGAAAACTATTTTGTATCTGTTTTATATAGCAATAAGCAATTCAGACGTAAGACAGGCAGAGATGAAACCTCTTTGAAGAATGGCAACACATATATCTCAGGCAGCGACTTCGTTCTGAATAGGTGGAGCCGACACCTACTGCCATCTGCCGGAGTAAATGCAATAATGGCAACGTCGCTAATATATGTGACCCACTTGATCATTTCAACGTCACACACTTGGATGAAAAAGGTAACACACCATTACAGCCTATATATTATATAGGCTACGTATTAATTAGGGTAAGGTGTATAATATCCGGGTACTGGTTAGGACATGTTATACTTTTTATGAGGTAGACGTTACTTTAGTCAATTAATAGTTGCGGTTTGGGCAGACATCGAAGTTCGGTCATTGAACTATGTCATCTAGTTAGTTGATTGGGTTAATTGGTTTATAACTTGGCCCAAAGAAAGCATCAATATCAAGTTATATTCATGCCAAATATTGGTACAGGAAAGCAAAATCATCGGTATGTTTTTAAAGGACATCTGACTCTATAAATAAAATCACTTACCAACTTCTAACAGTCAAACATACTTCTTATACTGATGTCACCCTAACCGTTTCCCCCCCACTTAACCCTTTCAGGGGATGACAAGCTGCTAATGCACTATATTTTCCCCTCAAGCTCAGTAGGGGGTAATGTGACGTAATAATGTTAACAATCTTTATTATTTTTCTCAGTTGTTTTGGACATTTTTCGCATTGACTGTCCATTATCAATAATGGTACATAAATCACTTAGAGCAAGGCATTACCTTGAGTGAAAAAGCCTCAAGCTGTCATTACTACTCTGAAATGAAAGTCGTAACCGCCATTTAACAAATTATATTCATTTATTTAGGTGATTTGCCAGCGGCCACATTAAGTACCGCTCTGTATTTAAAATGGATGATTATGATTTTTTTTAAATTAATTTACGTAACTTGGTTTCAAACAATATTTTGTTAAGCATACTAAGAATTTTGCTAAGTATTTATAAAAATGTAAATGGAGATTTTAAAATGTCAAATATTTTATCTGAAAAGGAGAGCTCACAAGATCGCTTCAAGTTATGACGGTAACACACAAACCATATTAATTTACTGTCAGCGAGCAAACGTCTGCTCCATTTCGTTTTTATTTTACTTCACTCGTGAACACTAATTAACGTGCAGACAACTTTACAACTGGCTACCTATTAACTACACAAAGTCTTTCAATCCGTTGCGTGATAAGTCACTGTAAACACTTGAAACAGACGAAGTATTACGTTTAATTATACAGTAACAAAGACTTATGCCAGCTTATCAGTAACCACTCCAACTTAACAGCTATGAACCCCAGTGCCTTCTGTGTACAAATTATATCGTTCCACACTTTAATGGATACGGTCCCGATAGAAACGTGTTTTGTGCAATTTGATATTAACTACGTTTTTTTTTAATTGTACACAACGCGGTTTTATACTTGGAAGTGCGCTTGCATGATGTTTGAATCAAGATTTTTTCAAAATTACGTGTGGGTCTTGAATTATAGTGAGGAGAAATGTATTTCCCACTACTTTAAACACACGCAGAGGAACTCAGTCGACTCCTCAGTCGTAAATTTTGCCGATGATCGGATAATTATACCCTGTGTTTCTGTAAACGTTACTTGACAAAAGGAATCACGTATTTTTTTATTTCTCTTATTAAACTCACCTTTTTTCGATTACGCATCACGTTCAAAAAGAGAATTATGTACACACATAATATTCCTTTACGTAACCCAAAATAGATCGTAATGTCAATACTCTCACGTAACGCTACTTGTTCACGTAAAGCTAATAATGTAATTCGATCATCTTTTGTTCAATATTTACTTCCTCCTCGTGCTGAATACCTCTAAATTGTGAAGTTGAATGTCTTTTGAATGTATGGCTTTATGTGTGAAACGGAGTCAAAGAGAGAGATATCGAGAAGTGCTCTGTGACGCCGCCCGCGCCGCCCCGCGCCCGCGCCCGGCTACGTGAGAGATGGCTTTCAATATCAAATTGAATTCCGCGGTTCATTGATTTTCAATTTGTTAGGGAGTACTCTCATCGTTTACCATAGACACACTGGAGATCCGACTATTGTAAATCTTCCGAAAATTTTCACGACGAACAGTCGTCCATAACTTTTCTTGAATGCAGGAATTTAGGAGGGTGATAAAGTTTTCGTTTCCCCTTTTAAGGTATATTTCAATTTAATCAGTTAAGAGTTCATGTTAAAAAGGCAAGTAACCTCTTTCAGCTGGCTGTTTATCTTTCTTAGAAGCTAAGTGAAATGTAAAATAAACTAACATCCGATTTAAAATATGGGATTAGCTCGAAGGAGGAAAACCTTTTACTCCTACGTTTAAGTCTTTTTAGTAACTTTGTTGAGAGCACAAGGTGAAAAGTTGTGCACTCATCTAATAGAATATGAAATACTGAGTGGGAACAATAGATAATATAATCCATATTTACTCAGTTGTGAAATGTGCAACTGCTGAAAGTACTTACAGCAAAGTTTCAGTTGTGATTTAGTTAAAATCCTCAAACTCGTTAAACTTCAACTGCGTCTGTGCTTCGGGAGACGTTCTCATTTATTCAATTTCACGAAATAATTTATTTAATATTTCATATTGTTAACTGGTTGGTATATTCAAATTTAAATAATTAAAAATATAAGGTAGGTTAGTGAAATATTCGTGTCCGTATGGATTGAGGAGCCATGTCTCAGATTTAAACGAGGGTACTACCAATATTTAGTAGTAAATTTGCCAAATTTGTAGCCCCGATCCTGGAATTTGTAGTAAAACCCTTCAAAAGTTACAGAACGTTGAAGGTGGCCCCTCAATTCAGACGTCTGGATTGAGGAGCCACCTCAGAACTCGAAAACTAGCCAATGAATATTGCTAAAACTTTGGTAGGAATTAGTAGTGTTTATGCTTAATTTGTACAAAAAAAATGGGGTTTGTACGGCTGAATTTGAGGTAGCTACAATGCTTTGATTTATCTGAAAAATCCATAAATTTCCCCGCGCTGTTTCTCGGAAACTGATGAAGCAATTAAAATAGATTTTTGGTATTATTTAGTAGTAAATTAGCCAAATTTGTAGCCGCGATCCTGGAATTTGTAGTAAAACCCTTCAAAAGTTACAGGACGTTAAAGGTGGCTCCTCAATCCTGACGGTCTATAAAAAACAAATGTACGTAGCTCCTAAAGCAGTTGATCAAATCGAAGTTTGATTACGCCAATATTTAGTAGAAATTTCTACCAAATATTGGCGTAATCAAAATTCCTCTACGTTCAATATTTCAAAAGATATTAATAATTTTAACATTCCTTAAGAATTTTCTGTGTAGGGTGACCATAAATAATTCAAACTGCGTTCATAAACAGAACTTTATTTACTCATGATTCATTCTTCACCAAATCAGTACCTACTTCAAAAAAGAAACAAAATATATTAAACACAAAGAATAAAAAGACAAATAAACTAAAAGTGGATTATCCCAAATTAGCTTTTATAAAATCTCTAATCTCTAAACATCATCTCTATATTCCCTTATTCTATCATTAATTACTAGCCTTCTCTAATCTTTATTTTAAAATATATTTACTAAACAAAGTCGCTTATTTTGCCTGTCTGAGCGACCGCGCTGTTCTCCTAAAATACGTAACAGATTTTGATGCGGTTTTCACCATCATTTATAGAATTTGTTTTGGAAGTTTTTTGTATGTACTACACATTTACGTAAACGTATCAGAAATCTTGCCGTTTTCTTATGTCATAAAAAATACGGTTTTTAGTTGTGTCGTAATGAATGATTGTAATGAGTCTTACTCTTTTATTACCTACTATAAAAATTGATACCGGGCAGAAATCCACAAAACGTGAGATCATTAAAATTTGAAAGTAGGCAAAGACACTCAATGTACTAATTTTAAATCTCTATTATCTATACCTACATGTTTTAAAACAAAATTGTTTTTGTGTCTGTCTGTGTGACCGCTTAGATCTTCTAAACGACATATGGAGTTTCATGTGGTTTCCACCATTATTTAGAGCAAATTTATTGATTTATTGTTTATTTTAATTTTAATCAGAATCGAAATGTACATAAATATCAACTTAAGCGATTTAAACAATGCAAATAGAAATCACATGCTAACTTAACTAGAACTACTAACAAAATAAAACATAATTGTGCCTTTAATACATTAATATTTAACTAAGATTTAGCTAAAAATAAAAGCTAATTTGGGATAATCCGCTTTTAGTTTATTTGTCTTTTTTTATTCTTTGTGTTTAATATATTGTGTTTCTTTATTTATGTACTGATTTGGTGAAGAATGAATCATGTGTAAATAAAGTTCTGTTTATGAACGCAGTTTGAATTATTTATGGTCACCCTACACAGAAAATTCTTTAGGAATTTAAAAACGATTAATATCTTTTGAAATACTGAATGTAGAGGAATTTTGATTACGCCAATATTTAGTAGAAATTTCTACTAAATATTGGCATAATCAAACTTCGATTTGATCAATTACTTTAGTAGCTACGTACATTTGTTTTTTATAGACCGTCAGGATTGAGGAGTCACCTTCAACGTCCTGTAACTTTTGAAGGGTTTTACTACAAATTCCAGGATCGCGGCTACAAATTTGGCTAATTTACTACTAAATAATACCAAAAATCTATTTTAATTGCTTCATCAGTTTCCGAGAAACAGCGCGGGGAAATTTATGGATTTTTCAGATAAATCAAAGCATTGTAGCTACCTCAAATTCAGCCGTACAAACCCCATTTTTTTTGTACAAATTAAGCATAAACACTACTAATTCCTACCAAAGTTTTAGCAATATCCATTGGCTAGTTTTCGAGTTCTGAGGTGGCTCCTCAATCCAGACGTCTGAATTGAGGGGCCACCTTCAACGTTCTGTAACTTTTGAAGGGTTTTACTACAAATTCCAGGATCAGAGCTACAAATTTGGCAAATTTACTACTAAATATTGGTAATACCCTCGTTTAAATCTGAGACATGGCTCCTCAATTCATACGGACACAAATATTCCAAGCAAAAGAATTCCAGACAGAGACCTTGGTATACCTTATCTAAACCATAGTGACAAAACAAATACTTGCAAAACAAAGTGAGGACCGATGTATCTCTTTATTTTTTCAGACATTAACCTCTGTAAATGTCTTATGTCAGTCCACCATTCGGAAGGGTGGAGCCGAGCCAAAAAGCCATGTCCGTTAATGACAAAAAAATCATTAGCTTCGCAGCTGTATACACAATCGGCTTTTATTTATCAATAACGTTGCAAAGAAAGTAGATTTTGCCCGAAGCATTTTGTGGAAAGGAAATGTGTGTTTCCCATGATTTATATCCCGAATGGGGGCGTGAGGTGGCCGGCTCATATGAAGCCGGCTGCCCGCTGGCGATAAGCTGAAGCCTTTCTATACACTAAGAAAGAAAATAAACAAGTTGCCAACCTTACGCTCCGCCAATAATCTCGGAGGGAACGAATAACATTGGGTCGTTATATAACTCTTATTACAGACGAAACATTCACGAAAGTATCGCTTTAAGTGCCTATAAACTACGAACTCCATAAAAAGAAAAGGGGTTTTCAATTAGACTGTAGCGCTCTTTGATTTTTATATCTTATAGTATATTAACTGACCGAGTTCCGCGATCCCTTTATTGGTTTACGATTCTTGTAAAGGTACGTGTATACCAAATTATCGATCAGCATTTCCAGTTTCAGTGGAAAAACTCCTTGGTCCTTATTTTCAAAAGTCGTCGAAGAAAGTAATAAGTTACTAGCGGCTTCGCTCGGGTAGAGGTCGCACGGGAACATACTACCAGTATACAAAAGTATCATATGTTATAAACTATCTGTTTGCCAAATTTCATCCAAATCCGTTCGGCCGGTTTTGCGTGATAACAAACTTTCGAAAATCTAAAAATCCAACCGTACACACTTTCACATGGGTTTATTCTTTATATATTATAAAAATATTATAGTAGGATGAAGAATAAACCCATTTCTAAAACTCACTAACCCCTAAAATACACGGTAAATTGATCCCCATCATATAAATATTTTGCGTGTTTAACACCCTGAAAATGATATACCTTCGGATACATAAGCACAGGAATTCAGGGCAATAAATCAAAAGTAATAACTATCCATTTTATCTGATCCCGACGAGTTTTATTGCTTTATAAAATTTTATAACGAGAAAACTAATCCAATATTTTTCTAGATACGGTGAGGCAAAGAAATACTTCTTACATTGTGAGTTTTATAAGACCGTGGGCTAGAGTACCAAAGTTTGATATAAATCTCTCTGTAGGTACGACGAAAACACAGTTATTTAGTCATTTTGGCTTATTAGTCGATTCGCACGAATTTACTCGCCCCAAATGAGCAAATCGACACGTTTAAATAATATATTAATTTCTGTAGGCGATTTGCACGAAGTTAATTTGAGTTTTGTGTGCGTTTTGTGGGCCAATCAATAACTCCAGAAATACGTAGTAGGCAATTGGCACGTTTTGAATTTTGTGCTAAAAAGTAGTTCGGTTTTCTCATATTATCTAAGAAAAATACAAAGTTTTTCTTAACTACATTACATAAAATTTAAAATTTGCCAATTGCCCTAATATATATTTTTGATCTTCGTAACGATTCACTAATAAATTAACTTCGTGCGAATCGCCTGCAGAAAATAGCATGTTATTTAAAAGTGTCGATTCGCTAGTTTCCGGCTAGTGAATTGGTGTGAATCGACTTATAAGCCGCCATTTTAGGCGAAAAGTTTACAAGCCCTAATTTATTGCATGAAATAAATTAGTCTGTCTTTTCAGACCCATTTTAGACCTCATGTCAGTTAGGTACTTGTGGTATCAAACTGAATACAGAACAAAAAATAGTTGCCTACTTGTTTTATTACGGTTGAAAATTCAAGAGACAAACAAAATTAATAGTGTGGTCAACAACCAGAATTAACGATAAAGTATATGTGGAAATGTGGTATTTTTCACGAAACTACACGTTTTGTTGTATTTGTTTTTTTGTATGAAATCGTTTGATACTCACTTAACTCACAATTTATATGTTTTTTAACACTGTTTCCGCTGAAAAGCAAATTTTATAGCATTAAAAAAGAAATATGAGAGATGACAATTTGTAATGAAAATAACAAAGTACAAAAATATTCAATAGACTGTTATATCGTAAATATTATATACCTAGCTGTTTACGTCACTATTATTTTTGTTTTTTAGGGGTGTGAATATATATCTGAAGGCAGTCTCACCTCGGCGACAATCATATGTCAAAAAATTGTCAAAATGTAGTTAAACACGAGGAATTTTTGACAGATTGAGATCAGACTGTGAACTTTCTTAAAATTACGAGAATTGCCCCTCTGATATTCTAAGATGTTTTTTTTTTTTCTTGGTGGGAAATCATCAAATAACTTCTCCCGCTCTGGGTGGAGCGGGAGGGCGTGTCAGACTTTTACTGACTAAAACCCACCCGTGTTCCCTCAGTTGCCTGTATGCCAGGGGCCGCGGTATCTCTTTCTAACAACCCGCACCCCTGGCAGGTATCGGCCCTTGCGGGCCCCATCTGGTGCTGCTGACATCTCTTTGAGGCGCGCGTGGAACACAACGCGCCGTCGACCCGGGCTTGGTCCTTACCGGACAGCGAGCTACCCATTACTCGCCGTCCGCAAGCCCGTGCCTACGGTGGCCGGGAATCAGCCTGGGATTCCCGACGCCCAGGGCGTCTCCTGCGAAAGCCACGGCTGTGAGGGCGCATGTACTGCATCTCCCTCACGTGCGCCGCCTCCCTCTTTGCGAGCATAACTGCTTCGCTGAAGGAGGCGACTGCTAGCCATGCACTCTCGCTCCGTACCATGGCCTGGATCAGGGTCGGACGCGAGAGATCGCCGCCGCCGATCACCTCCACGAGGACACGGCGGTGCTCCGCCCAAGCCGGGCATACTTCCACCGTATGCTCCACCGTGTCCTCAGGGCGATCTTCGCAATGGAAACACTCGGGCGCTTCCTCCCGCCCTATCCGAACCTCCCGAAACAGCCATGTCCGGTGAGGACCTGTGTCAGGCGGAAGGTGGGGACGCCATGCCGCCTCTCAAGCCACTCCTCAAAGAGGGGACTTACCGCCGCAATCGTGGCGTGCCCAGCACTGGGTTGCGCAAATTCGCACTTTCCACGTCGCCATGAGATCCTGCCGGAGCTCTGTTCGCCGTGCCGCGATTTCACGCGGCAGCGGAGTTACGCCCCGACGTTTGGCCTCCTCCCGCCACTCCCAAGTGTGCGCGAGGACTTTTGCCTCTAGATCCCATGGCGGCAATCCGGCAAGGAGGCCCGCAGCCTCACCGGAGATCGTGCGGTATCCCCGGATCATCCGGATGGCCATGACCTTATGGGCCGCCTTCAACCGGCGTGCTGGTTGGCGCCTCAATGTAGGCGCCCACACCGGCACCCCGTATAGGGCCATTGCCCACACGAACCCCGCGTAGAGCCTCCAGCAGGAGGCGTTTGGCCCCCCTAGATTGGGTAGGAGCCGCTTCAAGGCAGCCCCGGCCCGCTCCAGTCTGGGAGCCAAACGTCGGAAGTGCTCCGGGAAGTTCCACCGGCTGTCGAGGACGAGTCCTAGGTACTTCATCGTCGACTCGACGCCGATGTGAACCCCTCCCACCGTTATCTGGGAACCCGTCAGTGGCGCATTCCGAGGACCATGAAACCACATGGCCTCGGACTTGTGCAAGGCCACCTCGAGTCCCAGTTGCCGGATCCTATCTACGATTGTCGCAACCCCGTGTGTCGCTAAGTCGGCCGCCGCCTGGTACGACCTCCCTTGCGCCAGGACCAGCGTGTCGTCAGCGTAGCAAATTATGCTGACGCCGCTAGGGAGGTCGGCGCGCAGCACCCAGTCGTATCCAATGTCCCACAGATGCGGCTCCAGGACCAATCCCTGCGGGACACCGCACGACATCTCTCGCCGGTTCCATTCTCCTAGGTGATCGGGGTAGATGACGGCCCTGTCCGTCAAATAGGCCTCGACCACACGACAGAGGTAGGTCGGCATCCGGTGATACCGGAGTGCCTCCCTTATGCAACTCTAGGGCAGGATGTTGAAGGCATTGGCGATGTCCAGAGACACCGCCAAGACGACCCCACCCCAGGCCACAGCATCCCCCGTCGTGAGGGCTCGCACGCGCATGATGGCGTCCGCCGTGGAGCGCCCCCTGCGGAAACCGAACTGGCTCACCGCCAAATCCGGCCCCACCCGCACCAGCCGCCCGACGAGGCGGTCTGCAATGACTCTTTCAAAGAGCTTGCCCACCTCGTCGAGCAGCACGATGGGCCGGTAAGCGGACGGTCGACGAGTCCGCAGGGCGCCCTCCTCCAAGCATGCGCTTAGGAGCCCTTTAAGTCGAGGCCCGAGAGCCTCCAAGGCCAGGACCCAGGCTTTTCCAGGCAAGCCGTCGGGTCTTGGGGCGGTATTCTTGGCACTCAGCCTACGTACCGCCAATATTCTAAGATGTTTGAATATGTTTTGTAACATTGTACAACATTTGTGGGACGTTATACTTATCGGTAAGCAGGTTCACTTTACCTTACAGCATCGAAAACTAGTACCGGGATATCCATCCAGTCAAGACCAAACGGCAAATAGAACATTAACACAAAAAAACTCCAGGAATTTCTGTGAGAGCTGCAATTACTTTGGCACACAAATTTGTTGCTCGAACACATGTTTGTGTAGATTAGAGTTTGGATCTCACATAGGTAGTTTAACCTGGACAGGTAGACGGTAGACGCTACAGTGTTGCGCCATTACATCCATAGCTTTCGACACACCTCACACCTTTTGTCTTGAGTCAACTACTTTGGACCATTTTTTCTTTTTTCTTTTGTGTTTTTGACCACTCAAAGAAGCCATTGTCACAAGAACTGCAAACTTCCCTTTCTAATTACATTAATAAAAGATTTCACTGAAAAATAAATTGTAAACTCCCGCCACCCCTCATAAACGAAAAGCTTTAACAAATTAAGAACTTAATATAAAATAATGTTTCCGTAAATTATTCATCGCATTATCAGTCTGCTCCTAATAAGCTCGAACGTTGCCAGAATTAAGATGAACGCGGCAAAGTAAGGGTTAAATTGAACAAAAACATTTCTGTGCAGGTGCGTTCTCTGTTATCTATGACTGCGAACTTGACGGCATGTACCCCAAGTTGTTATGCTAATTCAGCCAAGATATTGTTTATGTCTTCCTCTAAATATAATTTTCAAGGGATTTTTTTCTTCAGTCACACTCGGTTACACTTGCAACTCATTCATGAGAAGTTTCCCTAAAAGCAGGAACTGCCACCAAAATCAACACTGTATATTAATAGAATACGATCTAATAGTTGGATAGATGTGTACATCAATTATAAATTAACCCTATTTCATTATGGATTTAATTAATTGAGATTCCAGGCGCGGTGATATTGATTTATAATTAACTATCGAGAAGGCAAGATGTTATAGTTGTATCGGGTAGTAGGTAACCGTGTCGCATAGGCCGGGAGCTGACGTCCGGATATCATTTTTGCGGAGTTTGCGGAAGTTGCGCTGTAAGTTCACGCTGGAGGACTGTCTAGCTTAGACAGTGCATACCGAAGGCTTCGTGGCAAATCAGTATTGTAGTACATGTACTGATGGCTGTTGTCCACCTATATAATTTTCTAGTTTTTGCCAGCGGCTTAGCCCGCGTGGAGCTCGTTCGTTTGTTCGTTGTCGCACGGGAACGTACTACCGGGATAAAAGTATTCTATGTTACAAGCTTTTATTTAACTTGCAATCTATGTAACTATGTTTGTTCGGGTGGAATCTTGCAACTCAATTTTGAAGTACAGTAGAATCCGGATATAACGACTTTCAAGGGACCGGCGATACTATGTCGTACTAACCGGATGACGTACAAAACGGATTATTTCTTAAGTACATACAGAATACATATGTATGTATGTACTTAAGCAATATTCCATGTACTTAACTTACGAATACATATTTATTATAATTGGGAAAGTTTGATTTTCTTATTTAGGTAAATAAAACATTTTGTAGTAATCACATAAAGCTTCATTTTAATGGTTCTTAAACATTCCAAATTACAAAAAAACATTAGCACTAAACAGCGGCTCGATCTGATATTTATTCTTCTTTATTGTTGAAATTGTAGAATGAGATACGTCAAACTCCTTTGCGATGGTTGCATTTGATTCACCGGCTTCTAATCGGAATAATATTGCACTTTTTTCTTCAATTGTAAAACACTTTCGCTTCACAGAACTCATTTTGTCAAGCTTTAAGAACTTGTCATAACAAGTGACAAACACTAACTATGATTTACGCACGCCACTAAGGATGCACGATGCACGCGGGGCGGGGTGAAGTTGGGGCGCCGAGGTATTGGTGCGTAGGTTGTGTAAACAAAACATTGCGCGTCGTTTTAACCGGACGTATTATCATAAAAAATGGTCGCTATAAGCAGTTGGTCGCTTAAACCGGAGTCGCACTAAACGGTTACATTTTCTCAGTACCTAACTATGAAACCTAACTTGAGTAAACATTATCGTCGTTAAAAGCGGTTAGTCGTTATAAGCGAAGTCGTTATATGTGGATTCTACTGTAGATATCTTTAGCCGATTGAGCTGAAATTTTGCATGCATATGTATATCGCGTGACAATGCAATATTATGATAACATGGAGCTGATCTGATACTAGAGCTGGAAGGTAGCAATAGGAACTCCACAATGAAAGCACGACACAACCGCATCGAGTTTGGGCTCGTTTGATTCGTATTGATGAGTACTTTGATCCTATATGGTAACCAGGGTCTGATGCTGGAGCTGGAAGGTGGCCATATATACATAACACTTTAAGTGCTCTAAACAATACACATGTGTGGATTCTACGAATTATTACGAGCTACATAACGGAAAAATGCTGCTGCGAACTACGCCGTAGTAAATATTAAAAAGTAAAAAAACGTATTTTTTTAAAACAAGCTTTTATTATTACTTGTTAGTAAAATAAACTACAAAAAAAAAATCTCAATTATTTAAATAAAAGCGTGTTACATATTGACGGTTAGAAATAGGATTAACATGCTTATAAATGTTTTTTTTCTTATAATTTTATGTTAATCAAGGTTATATACTATCTGTGTGCCAAATTTCATCCATATCCGTTCAGTTGTTTCTGCGTGAAAGAGTAACAAACGTCCATCCATCCTCACAAACTTTTTTTTTTTAAATTACTAGCTTTTGCCAGCGGCTTCGCTTGCGTGGAGGTCGGAAATTAACCCACAGGAGCGTATTACCGGGATGAAAAGTATTCTATATGTTAATCCAGGTTATAATCTATATGTGTGCTAAATTTCATCCAAATCCGTTCAGCCGTTCTTGCGTGATTGAGTAAACAACATCCAAACATCTAGTAGGGTAGGATATATAAATAGGAAATAGGATTTACAGATTATCTTGAAGATGTTTTTAGATAGCCAGTAATGTACTTAAATAACTTATAACTGACAATCTCACCACAGTGTGCTTAAAAAATAAAATGTTTTAAATGCTACATACTTAAAGCCGAATTTACACTAAGAAACTAGTTGCGCAAAATTAATTATTCACTGATAGTTCTCGTGTTAATTATCTGTTAAGTGAATATAAAAAACTTACTTTTTATGACTCGGTTAACTCAGGATAGGCTTCTTGTATTACACAGCGCCAGAATTATTTCTGGAGGTGACATTTCCATCTTTCTTTGTTGTGGTAAACACAATTCATAAATATTTTATTTACTTCAAAGAAATAATGACCCCTCGGAACAAAAGAACTTGCCTGCCAATTTTAAATGAGATTAATATTTTTTTGTTTTGTACTTACCGCTCACCTACAGGTACACAAAATCCACATAAACGTAATAAAAAAGGGCCGCTATTTATAAAACGCTTCACCAAGTTTTTATATGATTATAAAGGTCAATTTTGTAGAGTACCGTCTCTTTCAATCATACCTATATAAGAGGTAGTGGCACAGGAACCAAAAACTATAACATTGATTCTTTTTTTCTCATTTAGTTTTAATCATGGTTTATGATCATAATCAGCAGTTTAAGTAATTTATGCGGCCTACCCAAATATCCTTTCTTTCGTATTGTTCGTCGAATCGTTGAGCTCCTTAAGTTCTGAGTTGATCTGCATGATTACTGATAAATGCGTGCGCTGACTGGATAGGTTCACTCAATCTGTGTAGTTATTTCCTACTTTCCGACCATTTCAGACGCCAATGTAACAGCCTTCACATGATCTGATTAATAATTAAGAGTATGTGTGTATTCTTACATAGCAATTAGTTCTAGGACATAATGCCGAAATAGAGCAAAACATTAGTATAATTAATCGTTCAAATGCAACCTAATCTCTCAGGGGAATGACGGGAATCCCCCTTTCCCCCCATTTGCCCGAATAGCCCCCTAATGCATGGTTAAACTGTTAGGCAATAGATTAGCCTAACACCAAGTGTACTTAAATATTAAACAGTCGAGATAATTTGAGTGTGGAGCCGTCTAGTTTTCTTCGAAAAATACTCGTGTGGAGATGGGTGTATACCTATTTGGGAGATGTGAGAAAGCGATTTGGTTATTTAAGTGATTTATTTCGTATTTGATACCTACCTATAAAAGTGCTTTATAAAATTTATTGAGAAAATAATTTCTGATTCTATTAAATTAATTTAGTTTTCCGCGATTGCTGGTTGCCAGTGGAATTAAACGATAATAGTTTTTGTTGCCTACACGATGAGATTTTTCTAGTAGGAAATTCACCTTAATACGTTGAAACAGTGGACTCAAAAGCTCACTACCTACTTGTAGGCATATACGGACATGTTTCCTTAGACATACCCGTGGCATATCAAATTCAAATTAGCGCCGTCGGAACTTAAAGTTTAGACAAACTCTCAATTAAAATTGTTGGCGCATTCTTTGTTTCAAAGGAAGTCAAAATTGCAAAGAGAAATACCGCAGATACCTTTTTAAGAAATTCAAGGTAAATATTCTTAAAAAAATAACAAGATACCGTCAATAAAAATTCCGGTGGAGTTTCATTACGTCCGGGAAAATTATTAGGCACAGAAATGACTTCGTTCGCACTTCTGTACTTTACTGTACCTGCGGTGTTTTTTTATTATTGTAGAATACAAACTGGAATGTACACAAAAACATTCTGAAAAATCTTGTATTATTTTGATGAATGTTTTCAAGATTCAGTTTTCTTAGAAATTAAAGATTTTTAATTATATAGAACTTATTTAGGGAGATTTTTCCCAGTAATTAAATTAACCAAACGGACAAAGGCTGTCCTTTTTGATATAATTTTGTTTTTAGAAAAACTGGTTTCAGATAATCCATATCAATCTCAAATAAACTTAAAAGCGGAAGATCGGTCCTTAAACACAGTGCGCGGTCCTACTGAATACAAACTGGAATGTACACAAAAACATTCTGAAAAATCTTGTATTATTTTGATGAATGTTTTCAAGATTCAGTTTTCTTAGAAATTAAAGATTTTTAATTATATAGAACTTATTTAGGGAGATTTTTCCCAGTAATTAAATTAACCAAACGGACAAAGGCTGTCCTTTTTGATATAATTTTGTTTTTAGAAAAACTGGTTTCAGATAATCCATATCAATCTCAAATAAACTTAAAAGCGGAAGATCGGTCCTTAAACACAGTGCGCGGTCCTACTGAACCAAGTCCAATGGACACAGTTGCACTCAGTCACACGCGGACCATCGTCAAAATGCTTTCTTGCGCATTAAATAAGTGTTCTAATGACTCAAGAAAGGAAAATAAGACACAGCAGATTACTTTTTACGCATAAGCACAACCAAAAATATTAAACTTAAAAATTATCCTACTAATATTATAAATGTGAAAGTTACAAACTTAGTTTGGATGTTTGTTACTCAATCACGCAAAAACGGCCGATCAGATTTGGAGGAAATTTTGTTGGTTAGTATTAGAAAACGCGGTTGCTCTCGCACGACTACTGTGTCGGGTCCTTTCTTCGCCCTTGTCTATCGGTAACCGTAAGTATGCAACTGTGATCACAGTTATGTGAGTTTCATTGCATGTTGTTGTTGTTGTTGTTGTTGCAGATTTTTCTGTTTATGCTTAATATACTACTGTTTGTTTTCCCAAATGTAATAAATAAATAAATAAATAAATGTAGTGTGTACCGAGCCCAGGTTGAATGCAATGTTAGAGCGTACCATATCTTCCGCTTTTAAGTATACGTAAGATATCAATTTAATTTGTTCAATGACAAACCTAATAGGTACGTTTACCTGTTAGAGTTTGTATCAGTAAAGGTCAGACGTCTACTTATTTCCATTGAAATTACATGATTAAGCGCTAGGCTAATAAAAAGCCCCAATAATGTATATGTTATGTATTTATTTCCTAGAAAAGATATTGATATCTACTAGTAGGTACAGATCAGGTATACAATTGAAAATGTGACAAAAATGAGAATGGCTTCGCAAAGGGTGTTGACTATAAAAGAACACGTTTTGGATACTTCGAAACGGAAGAGAAAGTTCTTAACTCAGAATTGGATGATCAAGGGTTGGCTATGAAGAAATGGCAGAGTGACAGAAGAAGAACTTGACGATCCAGAATCCATTTACATCTATGGATTTTTTTAAAGCCAGAATGATTCGACTTGTAAAGAGATTGAATGAAAACAGACTTTTGATATCTCATTTACTTTAGCAATTCATTGTAATCATATCCGTGTGAGATTTGAACTACTAGTAACCGGAAATATGTAATGTATGCATTCTCAATACTGGATATACTTGTGCCGAGCTAGTGAAATTATGCATTTCTCAGAGGCACAATGGCACCGAACACTTAACCAAGTACAAACAATTTCACGGACTAAGCTCCACAAATGTAGTTCACTTTTCTTTAGTAAGTATACAGCTTAAACGACCAAATTGTTTTAACCCTCGCTTTAAAGGAACTCTGAGTAAGAAAATTGCATCGTCTAAAGGTTCAGGAGTAAGCGGGTTCAGAAGGAAGAATTGGTACAGAACGCGTTGATTTTGCCACGCGACCCGCGCGCCGTGGGATTATCGTAAGCAATCTTGATTGTGACGCTAATTGTACGCTGGGCGATTGCGCGCGCACTTTTATCATAAACCCGGACTTTTGGGCCACTGTCACAGTAATAAATTCAATATCTGCAACAGCGTAGTAAATTAACTTGTTCGATATAATGCTTACGGCAATATTTATGTCACACGGGACAATGTTATGTCAGCCGAATATAATGGTTGGCTGGACATTTTTGAAGTACCCTTTTCATTATTCTTTGTTTAAAAATTAACTTGATTCCCATTTTCAATTCGAGTTAAAAATTCAATCCAAATATAATAAGCGAAATAACTGAATTTCTGGAAACGGCTTTCATGCAATTATCGTAGGGATATTAAGATGGGAGGGTAGGTACTCAAGAAATTATGCGGGTAGATATGTGGGTATGTTCTAGCTTAAAAGCAGATACCTACTATTATTATACGTAGTGCCCAAGTGGCGCAATTACCTGAAAATGTTGTACTATACGATATTTTGTTCCGTGTGGTGCCGGACGTAAAAGAATAGCACCATCCCATTTCTTCCCATGAGTGTCGTAGAAGGCGACTAAGGGAATTACTAGAGAATGGGCAGCAGCGTTCTCTATGCATTTGATCACCATACTGCGATCGCCAACCCGTCTGCCAAGCGTGGCAATTATGGAAAATCTCCCCATTTTGGGGAAGGCTTATGTCCAGCAGTGGACGTCTTTTTGGCTGATATCATACGATATTGGAATTTGATAACTGATTCAGTTTAGACATTAGACTGACCTATACATTAGCAGAACAATGCTAATTAGAGTAGAATATTATCGGTTAACAATTAATACAAGCAGTAATATAATCTTATTGAGAACATCTCTGTTATCGGCACTAAACAGCTTTCCATTCCCTTTGTAACGATGTGACCGTTTGCTAAGATTGTTGTTCGCTACATCTTGAGCATGTTTAGTCTCTAGGCTGAGCAAGCATATTTCATTTTCAATTCTTCTGAAACATAATCGTATTCGATTCTGTACTATCTTGTGACTATTATAATTAAAGTAGTAACATGCGATTTTTAACGAGCTTATAAGGATCATTGTAACAATACGTACCCAGATAAGACCTCTCATCTATCTACCAACAGGCCTCCATAGTCTATTCAAATACAGCAGAACAATAGCAGTTCAATACCAACGTTTGTATTATGAGCGCACTTTTTGCAATCTACGAAGAATTGGGTCAAATGCCAGACAATATTGCATGTAGGTACATTTTATTTATGGAGGCTCATAAAGGCGTCGCTGAAATCTGAATAAATAATCAACATGAGATATTTTTAAAATATAGAGAGTGTTTGCGCATCTGCGCATGATGCTAAAGCCGCATCAACGTGATAGAGTTTATAATCATTTCTACGCGACGCTAGCGCACGTTTATGTGGCGTTATTGCGACGATGACCGACGCCAGAAGCAAATGTTGCTCTACTTAACCTCTAACCAATACCTAAAATGGTTTTCACCACTATTCTTATAATCAATAGTTAACAATAATCATTATTCCCTTGACCTTTATTTACTGCGGACGCAACGGTTCAATTATAGTAAGCAATTATATTAAAATAAAAAAATGAATAAATTTTTTAACGATGATAAAATGATTTCATTGGATTTTTTTTAATAGCATGATCATTTTTTTATCTTATTATACATATATACACAGTGAAATTTTAATGGTTGTTTTCCCGCAGCGAAATGGTTTTGTCTTGGTAATACAATCATTTTATAAATAAATAAAATATTAGAAACAAAAAATGGCAGATTATCCGTTGTAAAAAATCACCACGTGCGAGAGTTCATTTTGCTTTGAACATTTATGCATAGCTGTTCCCTTTGGTCGGAGGTGTGTGCGTTTCGAGTAGTACCTAAAAGTTACCTCTAGTGTTACTATTGTGTAGTGTTTTATCAAGTTAATGAATATTTTTTAAATTATTTTGAAACAAAAAAATCTATTTTTTTTTACTTTTACTCTATGCTTCGAAAGTACTCCTTATTGCAAGTTGTTCTGCCGCGGGAAAACAACCATTTAAATTTCACGGTGTACATAAATGTGAAAGTTGGTGAGGATGGATAGATGTTTAAAACTCTTTCACGCAAAAACTGCTGAACGGATTTCGATGAAATTTGGTGCACAGCTTATAACACATAGGATACTTTTTATCCTGGTACATGGGAACATACTCCCGTGGGATAATTTCCATCATCACGCAGGCGAAGCCGCTGGCAAAAGTAGTAACTTGATAAAAGAAAACATTTGTGAAAAACCCATATAAACTCATCATCATCTGCATCGGTGATCGCCTTAACTTTACAAATCCAGTTTGTAATACCGAGCAGCCAAACAAAATAGGACTTCTGTATCAATATATTTTGTGTAACGTCTGATGTTCGCACTTCACCGTAATTAGCAAGCGATTGTACGAACAATCCGATATCGTGTCTAATGATTCTGTGGAATCCATCAATACTGAGGTAGTATAAATGTAGGATTTAATAAATATCGGATATGATTAATTGAAATCCATGCACAATAAATATTTGATCGCAAATTCATACGTTATTGCATATCAAAATGAGTGCACGATTCGTATTGCTGCATAAGTTGATAACTTTAACATTTACTAAGGTCTACTTGAATCTTATTATTTCTGAGTTCCATTAAACATTTGAAAATAAGAAAAGACTATTTTACTGTTCCCATTTCACTTGTCCAATAGCTGTAGCTGTCACAGCAATTATTTAAATTGAGCGTGCCATTCCGCACAAACTGACGTTTCTAAAGTACTTTTGTTCTGACTGTCTTTCTAGATTACCATCAAGAGTTGGTTCTACTTTAGTTCAAGAACAGTAACATAACATTAACAAAAGACATAACATAGCGTGCAACAACGGTTACAGCGTGTGGGCTTTAGGCTCTCTTTCCATCAGACAAGTGCTAAGCTGTGCAGCGATGAATGTGTCTGTCAAACTAGGACAGTTGAATTTCATAGTGTAACTTGCAGTGGCGAGATGTCAAGTTTTCTAAGAGTGAAGCCAGCGCGCAGCCGGCATTAACTTACTGACTTATAAAAAAATGACACTTCCTATCATCCTAAAATTAATATAAAGATTAAAATACAATAAAACTGAACACCTGAAAACCAAATAAAATGTGCAATATTCCTCCATCTCGTTCTCACTAAAGCATTTTTTATATATCCGTCTCTATCGTAACCCGTTGGACAGCGGGTTGCTCTCATCCAATACCAAGCGGTGCTACGTGACCTAAAGTGACATCATTACGGAATTTTAACTTCCCGACTATGACGTTTTGGCGCCGTTGTAGTAGGTAATACAACGCTAAAAATAAGCGTTTTTGTTGTTTGAATGTTATGGCGAATTAAATTCCTGTAGTGTAACTATATTTTTTGGTAATAGTCGACACTTTTGACGTGCCAATTTTCAAAAGCGGTAGAGATGCGAATCACCGAAGGGAAGCCGGTAGGAATCGTGTTATATGGTGGTTTCGCCACTGGTAGCTTGGTTTAGCTCTGATGGAAAAGGGTTCGAAACAGATACTTTTTGGTGCGAAGTACTTTAACTAGGCAGAAACTACAGAACGCCAACTGCCACGATGCTTATATACTCCTTATGCAACTTTTACATTTATACATCTAGTCATACATGCACGCCGTTTGCACTACGCACTTGACCTATTCTGTAGGAGTAAACTGGTAGAATTAGTTACGTAACGAAAAAGAGCTATGAAATTTTTCGCAGCATCTCACTATTCGTTTTAGCACCCTTGAAAAGTATACTTCTCTCTCTGCCTCTTTCTATTATATTGCGAGCAAGTATCACATAAGGAACTCCAATGCTGACAGGACTTCCAGAGCACAGGTTTATATTTTTCAAAATATGCGCAGTGTTTCTTCAGTAACTTACTCCGCTACATAACTTAGTTCTTCTTCTGATGGTTACATAAATTTATTTAACAATAAGAAATGACAAAGAATTGACTTACTTGAGAACAATTGTTAAAAAACTGAAAACATTTTATTAGGTATAATACTTTGACACTTAAATTAAGCGGCTAATTGTTTTTCTTTACATCAGATCATTTAAGTACGTTATAATACTCAATTTCGTATGCAAATCACATGAACGAACACAAAATATAAAAACTTTTCGGTCCACCAGCAAAAGACATAATTATCTTATTTCTCCTTATTAATCCTCCTCCTCGTTTTCTTCTTATTTCTTCTTCTTCTTAGCTTCACGGCTTAGTTACCTCGCACATGTTGGAAAGTCAGCCTTACCGACAGTTTGGCCCCATAGCCATAGCTTGCGTCAAGTCACGCGACGTGCAGGTGCCTGCCGAAGTTTTAGATGAATGCCCACCAAAGTTAAGTCGTGAAGAGTTTACTGAGTTACGCTCCGTCGTACGTGCTACGTAGCGTCGAACAACTGCACTTAAACAATTAGGTACTAACCTAAAAATTATAGACGTGGTACGGGTACATTATTTCATTCTTAATACTTTATATAAATAGGCGATTATTAGTATTATACAAGCTTTTGCCAGCGACTTCGCCCGCATGGAGGTCGGAAATTATCCTGTTGGTTGGAACGTATGACCGGGATAAAAAGTGTGTTAATCCAGGCTATCTGTGTGCCAAATTTCATCCAAATCCGTTTGGCCGTTTTTGCGTGATGAGTAGATAACAAACATCCAAAAAAACTTTTACCAAATAAAAACAACCGACTTCCGAAAAAACACTACAAAGTGAAAAATAACTGTAATTTCGGAAGGCGGTGACTTTGGATATGTATTTAAATTTTTTGTCACCGCCTTCCGAAATTAAATTTTATTTTTCACTTTTTAGTTATAGTACCTACCCCACTAATTCGAAATTTCTTTATCCTTGGGGTCAAAATCATGCATATTTACGCGATAACAGCAATCGCGGTTTATTTACTGTTATATTTTGAAGAGTTCCGTTGTCTGTCTCCGAAACGCATCATCAGATCTAAATGAAATTGAAATGGGACCACACGTAAAGCACTAGCTTTCAAATAAAAAAAGAGTCATCAAAATCGGTTCACCCAGTCGAAAGTTATGAGGTAACAAACATAAAGAAAAAAACAGGCGAATTGAGAACCTCCTCCTTTTTTTGAAGTCGGTTAAAAACTTGTTTAAATTGGACTAGCGAAATCAACATGTATGCCATAGTGTTCTATAAAATTGTGTAGTCTGAAAAATAGCTTCCATGGAAACGAAAAACATACTCGCAATATTTTCAGAGTTCAAAGTAAATTGACTGACGGGTTGTGTACGAATTTGGTTTGCGTAAATGACGTATAACTTTGTTACATAAAACATTTCACAGATATATAATGAAAAATATTGACGGAACTGGTGGAACGTGTAAAGTAACATGAATAAGATTAATTCAACAAGAAACACGAGAAATAATCGATACCTTCCAGTTACCCAGGCCCAATAGATAGCCTCTAAATCTGATATTCAGCCCAATCTTGAATGACTGAAGGCCGTTCGCAATATGCTCGGGAAATTCTAAGCTGATGATGGCTTTGATGCAAAATACGTGCAATCCAACTACGTGAGACAAACGCGCAATCAGTTAAGTACTCGTTATGTACGACAAGTCGTATGAACGCAGTCAGCCTTAGATGACGTCATAGATTCGCCCATGAAGCAATTCGCCCATATTCAAGCCGGAATTAGGAAACTAAAGGTAGTTTCTTTGAAATGGTACTGGCTGATTGTGTTTAAAAACACCGAACACACACTATCCTATATATATTAATACGTGAAGCAAAACTTTGTACCCCTTTTTACGAAAATTACGCGAACGAAGGAGTATGAAACACACAGTAACGCAAAGAAACAAACACCCATGTGTGTGTATGCAAGCAAACTTTATAAGGAGAAAGCGTAAGGCTAACATTTTTATATAAGTTGTTAAAAATTAATGTTTACAAATTTAAGGAATTGTTTAAAATGACATTCAAAACATAATCACGAAAAAAATATTTATACACAACAATCCGTTTCACAGATATGCAATATTTTCTTAAAAATGCACATGCGCACCGTACCTACACCGTGTAGGCACAGACAGCTGCGCGAGCGAGACGAGCGCGTTGTCAAATACCTACGAAAACAGCTGATTCTAATTTTCCCATCACATTTCTCAGACTTTGGACTGGCAATTTATCGAACTTACTTGATACCGAGCAAGTACACGAAATTCGGAACATACATTTTTTAACACCATATATAATTCAACATTAAAGTTTAAGTGAATTATGTTCGAATTTCGACCACTGGGCGAGCACTAGGATCATTAATTCCTTGTAGGTATATAAACTTGTTGAAAATTATATATCTAAAGTAGAAACATTAACCTGTTAAACTGTGATTATACCTTGATATCATTAACTATTTGCCTCTTATCAAAGATCATTTTCAATTCACATCTCAGAAAGTCAATTAGAAAAGAATTAGAAAGTTTAGACATAACATCATCTCAGTAGAAAAGGCGGCATGATGTACGATCGGCAAGGGATCGAAAGAAAAACAAAGTGAATTAGCCGCCTATCGGAACGTACGAGTTTCCAAAGTTAACTAAAGGCCAGTGGTTATTGGGTTTTCGACAGGTAATGCATTAACGTTATGTTTAACACGGCTTTACGGATTATTTCGTTGTTCAGATCATCTTAATAATTGATTAAGTAGGTTAATTTTTTGGTGTGTTTACTTAAAGCTGTATAACGATAGCAACCAGCCCTTGCTTCGCACGGTTTCTTCGACTTGACAAAACATGGAATTTCTTATTTATATGTAAGTTTAACATAAATGTATTACCCCCAGTGGGTTCCCGCATTGTCGTTGCGGGGGGCTCAGTAGTCGTGGTCACCCCTCCCACGGTGAAGCGAAGAGGAACCCTAAGGTGGGGCTGCTCGTCAGGGCTTTTGCCTCCAAGCCGACGACGTAGCGGCCAAAAAGTAGGTTGCGGTGAGGTGCATCGCAAATGAGGCGGGCCGAGATGTCGATCATCGTGGCTGAGGGTTCAGGCTGCGGCGGAGGAGGAGTGCCAGTCCTTCTGAGTAGCGCTCTTCCCTTCCATGGCCTGGATGGAGCAGCCACCGTTTGATGGCGGACGCGGTAGGGCCGCAAGGGAGGAGGAGTGTCGGTATAGCGTTGGCCGCTCTCCCTATCCACTGCGGCCGAAAAGTGGTAGGCGGCGGGGCCACTGTGCTGACCCGTCGCAGGGGGACCAAGGGTGCCAGACACGGGGTAGTCTGGGGCCTTTATGCTATTTGGATCCTGGGGTGGTCACGGCGTGCCATGTGTCTTGGTGCGCCGGTGATGGGGTTTATTTCCCTCCGAGGGGGGTCCGGTGACGGACAGCCGCGGCGGGTTCGCGGATGGCTTGCGCGTTTCCATGTTCCCGCCTGAAGCGGCACTGTATGACACCGTGGAGTATTAGTGGGTTACAGTCCCGCATAACTGAGCTATCTCCCCGTGGTAGCACAGTAGGCATTTCTCAACGTTAAACAAAAAATTAAAAATACCCGGGTCTATGGCGCGTTGTGTTCCACTCGCGCCGTCAGAGATGTCAGCAACAACTGGTGGGGTCCGCAAGGGCCGATGCCTGCCAGGGGTCCGGGTTGTTCGAAATAGATACCGCGGCCCCTGGCACACAGGCAACTGAGGAACACGGGTGGGTTTTAGTCAGTAAAAGTCTGACACGCCCTCCTGCTCCACCCAGAGCGGGAGAAGTTATTTGATGATTTCCCACCCAGAAAAAAAAACATAAATGTATTATACACATCCCATTCGGAATACGTTTTCTAATTGATGTTGAAAATAGCATCGATTTGCGTAGATTAAAAGAACAACGTGGTCTCACAGTCTGATACAAAAAATTACTATTCGTTTTTTATATTTATTGTATAGTTTACAATTTTATTAAATGTTCCGATACATAATACTTTTTTATTTATTTCCATCTTAAATGTGCAAAAATTTCAGTTTTGCAAACGTTTCTAAAGTAATTTAAGTATCCCTTATCCCTAATCAGCTTCTTAGAAAAGATTAAAATACGCGGCTCGCACCTTTAATCGAAAACGACTTAAGCCAGCTTAGATGCGTTCGACGAACGATAGGCATTAAATTCTCAATTTGTACTTACATATTTACTAATTCAAGTAAATGGCAAACAACTTTAGAGTCGCATAAAACCGAAATCAAGGCTCAGGTGGGGATTTTCTAGGCAGCAGCTCTGCCGAGGCGTTACATTAAAGTTTCAGGCAGCAAGTCGCACCGCGGCCGGAGTGGCCTTCCTTAGCACATTTTATCCCTTGTAATTTCACACTACAGATTTTCAGATAACGACGTAATAATGTTTCCCTTCGTGTGTCTTGCTTACTAGATTGGCACACACCTGCCCTCTAAATATGTATGCCGTATACATTTATAATATTGTAATTCGACCCTTCGCAAGGTAATAACATTTTATTGGCTTTCCGGTTCTTAATATAAATAAGGTTGCTCCCAAAAACCGGATCTATGTCTCGAAACAACCGAAGCCCGGAATGTTAATGGTTATAACAAGTGCTGACAATGTTTTAAGATTTATAAATAATGATAAGGCCAAATAAAAACTTACAATAACGCGTGATTTGGCATAGCTACGACCATAATTAAATTCTAGCGAGCGGAATTTTTTTTGCAAAAAAGAAAGTAACATTTTTGACGTCAATTACCTACAACGTTTCAAGATATCTTAAAAATTAAACTCGAGTGCTTCTCAATGTCAATTAGAAAAGGAATTGTCTCAGAATGCCTTCATTATAAAATAACCATGTTTATCTTTGGCCTCGTCCATTTAAAAAGGAAGCAATTATTCTGCAAACTAGAAGGTATTTTATTTTCCTTATAACAAAAGTATACATTGAAAGAAAAATCGTGTACTTTATATTTAAGTATTTCGTCAATGTCAAAGCTTATTTATATACAAGCAAAATCAATCCCAAGGCAGCAAAATTACGTCCCTTATGCGAACACCTAATAAAGATAAGTCCTTGTTACACCTGACTAATTTATAACAGCTCCGCAAATAAATAGACACGCCGCAATTTATAATAAATAGAAACCTCTAAATTCTCCATCGTGTAAACAATTTTGTGTACTAGATAGGTATTGTTAATTACGTTTTACGTTAACAAGCAGTGCAGTATAAAAGCGATTTGTTATGGCCCGAGCGACGGTGCACACACTGGGGCAACTAACAATTGTTTTGTGTTAGTTTATGACCATGCTTAACAAAGGAAACTTTACTCATTCTGTATCATAATCTACGTTGTAGAGCCCTTTGAGAATAGGAACGTAGCATAGAGGGTGTTAATAAAACAAGTGAACGTGCACTGTGGTCCTTGTTTATGTGATTCTGGACAATATGTTATGAAATTGGAAATGTTTTCATAAGTGTGATAATGATAAAGTATGAAGCTTGTTTAGGTCAAGGGCTCCTGTTTAAGGACTTCATCTGTAAGTCCGATATACTGGACAAATTAATGTTGAATGAATTTTATAGGACAACATTCGTCGAACTTTTTTTCATTTTGTTGTTTAAACTTCATGTTGAAACCGTAATAACACAAAAACCTCATTCAAATTTTCATCTAGGTACCATAAAAAAAAAAACACTTTACATATTAAACAACGTTGTAAAAATAGAGAACTCAGTTTTAGAAAGCGCGAGTAAGTTTTCCACTGAAAAATACGAACGAAAGAAAAAAGGGTGTAATAATTTTAATACGTTTGTAAGGCTCTGAATTTAAATCAGGGTAAGAAAATAAGTTGCCGGTTCTCACGACACGGCGTATTAAATGTTAGTGAAATTTGTTTACTATACTCGTAGCTACTGTTGACATTTTAGGCGGAGAAAACTGGATTAAGTAAATTTTATTCAAGTAGATTAGGTAAACATTTTTTGGTTTTTCATGTATTAAGGTACTTCTTAAGGGTATTTGGAGGCAGTGAGAGTAGCTTAAAAATGTGCCTAAGTAAGGCTAGTCGAAATCTGAGGGGGAAAAAACGCCACCCACAGTCAGCGGAAAAATACCCCCGAAATTCCGTTACTTTTTTCTTCTCAGGGGGTCCATGAAATCCGTAATTTCGATCGAAGTTACAGGCGTTTCCTACTCCGTATCACCTATAAGATTGGTTCAGGGCCTAAACTAACAATTAATGACAACATCATTTGACCGTTGTCCTTAAACCTGATGTGTTTTTACCCGTCTGAAAAAGTTAATATATCGGGAGTAGGGTTAATTTGGAAGATAAAAAAACTAATTTCAGACGGGCTCCTATCTTCGTTGACGGACTCGGGGAGCAGGCCCATGATTTGTTTTTTACTAACATTGGCATCCACTTGTTCAAGTATTTTTCCAGTACCTACATTCCTACCACATACGAAACCAATTTGATTGATCAATATATAATTGTTTAATAACGTGTACAGTTTTAATTAATTGGTCTGAAACGGATATTATTATTGGATTCATTTATACATGCAAACCATAATAAATGCTATTATCATTTATACCTACTGATACGTACATTCGACGGGACATTGTATTCGATGCCTGACTGCAACAAGCTTATTCCAAATCACATCTTGCCTAACTTCGATATATTGACGAACGAATAGATGTTTATTCGTTGTCTATTTGTTGCGTTCGGCGCTTTTACAATGTTGTAATAACAGCGCCATATAAGTGTTTTTAGGAATAAATAATTGGAAACAAGAACATTGACAATCGCTTTTGTATCGGTATCAAGCAGATAAGAGCTGGTTACTGGTCTAATCATAATAATAAAGAACTAGTTTTTATAATTTTGTTAGTGTCAAGAACATTGACAATAATATAAAAACTAGTTCTTTCCAATTATTTACTCCCAAATACACTTATATGGCGCTGTTATTACAACATTGTAAAAGCACCGAACGCAACAAATAGACAACGAATAGACATCTATTCGTTCGTCACACATACAAACATTATTAGATATATTACATACATTAAAAATGCTTAAAACTATAACTTATTATCACACCTTGTTTCCTGGAAGAGTTGGCCACAGATGCAGCTAAAGTACACGCACATTACACCAGTTACGTTTAAGTCCCATGTAATAGGGGGCAGGCCTATTACCATCAGCCGGTCACGAACCTAGGCTAACTAGAAACTAACTATGTTAGTTTAAAATACATAAACGCATGCAATGCTTGAAAACAGACTATCAACCGTTGCCAAATGCAGATTACTGACAAAAATAATATTGAAAAAATATTTTTGTAAATAAATACGAAAACTTTTTTTTTGTAAATTTGTAAAATTGCTGGTTTAGTACTGTAATACACGCGTACACACAGAGCTGACACATTTACTATCCTACTAATATTATAAACTAGCTGCCCCGGCGAAGTTCGTACCGCTTCAGAATCAATAAATGATGTATTAACTTATCAGCAAAATATTTTGAGTCATTGCGCATAATCTCTTACCAAGTTATGACAACCTGTTATTCGAAGGCATAAAGCGTTTTCTACCTGACACACATATACTGGGTGAGCTCCTACTAAGTTATGACAACCTGGTACTTCAAAGGCATAAGTCGGAATTCACATGGACGTAATAAAATCCCAGAGGAATTTTTCACGTTTTAGATTTGCAACTCTCGGTTTTGAACCAAGCATTGAGAAATACACAGAGTGCAGTGCGAGTGAGTCTCAGCGCGTCAAAAAACACAATGTTCGATTTTCAACTCTCGTCGAAGATCCAGTGCGCGAAAAAAACTCTGATTTTATTACGTCCCTGGCGACGTGTGCTGAAGCGTTTTCTAACTGACACACCTATGCTAGCCCACGTTTCCACGGATATAAAAAAATCGCTGCAGGATTTATTGACGCATTGAATTTTCAACGAACTACTTAGCCAGCGCTAAGCAATTCGTTGAAAATCGAACACTGTGTTTTTTGACGTGCTGAGACTCACTCGCGCTGCACTCTGTTGGATTCTCAATGCTTGTTTCAATACCTCTCGGTATTAGTTGAAAAGGCGGCAGCGTGCGATAAAATTTTGCAGCGATTTTAATACGTTCATGTGGCCATCGATTTTGGTGTGCTCCAACCGAGTTATGACAACCTGGTACTTCGATGGCATTAAATGTTTTCTAGCTGACACGAAAAATATATGAGAAAATGAATTGTCCAATATGTATTTTTTTTACAGTATTTTTCCCATCTTTTAAAAGTTATTCTTTTATTCGGGGTGGAGACAAATCCAAGAAATCAAAGATCATAAAAATCGGTTCAGCCGTTGTTGAGTTATACATGGTGTAACTAACCCCTCTTTGTTTTATGTATATATAGATGTGAGTGTGTGTGTGTGTATGTTTAGATGTTTGGATATTTAGATGTTTGGATATTTAGATGTTTGGATGTTTGTTACACAATCACGCAAAAACGGCTGAACGGATTTGGGTAAAATTTGACATTCAAATAGTTTGTAACCTGGATTAACACATAGGCTACTTTTATCTCGATAATATGTTCCCGTGGGTAATTTTCGACCTCCACGCGGGCGAAGTTGATGGCAAAAGTAAAAAAGACGGCGGAGATTAACACAATAACGGCTAGGTAGGATACCTACCCACTATTTTCTTTTATGTTCGTGGTTATTGCACAGGCCGTACTTATACTGCCATCGACTACTATTACTATTGAAGAATGAAATTATAGCTTCTGCATCCACGCTGATGAAAACCACTTTAAACGAAAAAGCACTTTGGTACCGTGGTACGCGGTAACCGACAATTTTGACACAATAACGGGCATAAACAGTTATCGGGTTTTTAAAATAACGGCCATTAGAGCAACTGAACAAAATGAAAGTGGACAACTACAGAGAACGAATACCGAAAAATGGTTTTAAAGGGAATTCGTTTGACAGCGTATTTTTAATTTTAAAAGTGCTACCTACCAGTAGAGTTCACGCGAGTAACATATTTTTTTCGGTGTCCTGTACAATATTTTACTGTATAAAATTGAGATCACACAACATTCCACGTTCAAATCCACAAATGCAGTATGACATTGCCGTGATGTGATCCCAAAATTAAAGAATAAAATATCATAAGCAACATGGACTTATTTCCATCACTGGCCAATATAAGAACACGTAATGACCCGTTGAGATTCCAATATAAGAATTTGCTACATTCGGATAACTACAAAATAGCACTGTTGAGGAAAAGTATTATGACAATGGGACCTGTCAATTAAAATAAAATACCTCATAGTTTTAAGGATCATTCAGTAAATATTTTTAAATCTAATGTTACTGCACTACTATTAGACAAATGTTATTTTACTCAGTGAAATACTTTCTAAATGATTCAAATTTACCCTGATTATGATTGTTATATTTAGTAACAAATTTGACCAATTATGACTTATGTACCGGACTATATTAATTGACTTCAGTTTAATTTCTGTTTTGTTTTGCTGACATTATTTAATTTGTATTAATAATTTAATTTATGTACCTAATAATTTGCACGCCGCGCCATAAGGTAGACTGTAGCCGATCTCATTAATTTATGTAAAACATCTTATACCTGTACCTACGTTCATAGCAAATAAAATTCTGATTCTGATTCTGATTATCATCATCTATCTACACTTATTCTAACTATGTTGGGGTTGCTTCCAGTCTAACCGAATGCAGCTGAATACCAGTATTTTACATGGACCAACTGCCTATTTGACCTCCATAACCCGATGACTGGGTAATGTAACACCCCTTTTTTTTTTTTTTTTCTGGGTGGGAAATCATCAAATAACCATCCACCCAGAGCGGGAGAAGTTATTTGGGCGTGTCAGACTTTTACTGACTAAAACCCACCCGTGTTCCCTCAGTTGCCTGTATGCCAGGGGCCGCGGTATCTCTTTCGAACAACCCGCACCCCTGGCAGGCATCGGCCCTTGCGGGCCCCATCTGTTGCTGCTGACATCTCTTTGAGGCGCGCGTGGAACACAACGCGCCGTCGACCCGGGCTTGGTCCTTACCGGACAGCGAGCTACCCATTACTCGCCGTCCGCAAGCCCGTGCCCACACACCCCTTGGTAAGAATGTTTGTGTAACTTTTGGGCTTCTGACGCCCCTTAACGACTATCAAAGATCCACAAATGACAGCGAGGACCAACAGTTTAACGTGCTTTCCAAGGCACGGAGGAATCTTGGTATGTAAAAATGATCACCCATCGACGAACCAACCTTAGCAAGCGTAGCTTAACCTGATCGAACGACTCGTGCCGCTGTTATTACTAAACCAAAAGACCCTCTACGAACGTGAACCTTAAATGTATAGTAAAAATAACGTAAAACATATTTTTTCAAATTGCTTTGTTTTCTCGTAATAATGGCGTGTGTTCCTGGAAATCCGAGTAAAAGCGGCTTTTATTCAGTACATTGCTCACCCTGAGCTTCAGACGAGCAGTTTGACCATGTACATAACTCCACTGCCGGGAATATCAAAAGCCCCAGAACTGGCGAATTCCTGTTTCGATTCAAAACGTTACAACAACATGGAGTCAAAGTTGAGACGAAACACAATAATCTGTGTACGTATTCCGGATTTTATGTCCTTATTTTATTTTTGTGCGCTTTTGCTCGCGTAGGTTTAGAAGTACGACTAGGTTTAACATTTATTACGTTCTTCTCTCGTATAATATCGCGAAAATATTCAACCACAAATGTTTGTTGAAAATCCACTCATAAAAAGGGGATTTATTTGAACATTCTAGTTATTAGCACAATGGTTCGTCTGACCTCTCTGTAACATTGAAATATTCTAACGTACGGTGAGTACGTTACTCCTTAGGACTTGTGCTTGCTACTCCAAACCGGTTACATTCACATTTAATAAAGTCCAGCACTATTGAAGTATTTGGCTCTCATCACTATTAGTAATTTAAATTCTGTCCGCTACCCAGTAATTGGGAAGAAAATTCGAGCGTTAATTACGTTTCTAAGTTTTTTCCATTTACAGCGGCTTCGTCGCAACGACTTTCGTAAGCCTGTGCATAGCTACTGCAATAAAGCTTAGGTCTGGTAAAGTTAAGGAGTTTGGAAGAGATACAGCTTCCAAGTTACTCTCAAAACGTACAAGCAAAGTCGGACTGCGAAGTATCTCAAGTAAGACGAAATGTTTTACAGAGATCCGTGCCGTAATTTATTTGAGTTTTATAATTTTGTGTTTCCATGTAGGTATACGAAAAGGTATTATGGTTCGAATGTTGTTTAACCAGCCTAAAATGACATGTTTAGCTTTTGAGGTGCTTATTGAAGTTAGATATTAGGGCCTGGTTTACGAAAATTTAGAATAAGTTTTAAACAAAACCGACAGAAGCAACTTTTTATAGCAACTAAACATTAAGGCAAACTTTAGAAGTTGAAGCACTAAAAGATAGAACTATAAAGCTACAAATACAAACAATTGCGGATAGTTTAAACCGTTTCCGAAGCTTTAGTAAAACACACGCGCACAGAAAGGGCCCGAATAATGAAATAAAGTTGTTTGAAGCATCTGGCGTCTCGTGGACAGTTGTAATGGTAATACGATTCAACGATTATAGCGGGACCCAATGTTCCCCTCCGTAGATGTTTGGAATAATGAAAATCTTAACGGTTTGAGCCCCAAATTAGTTCTGTATATTACACCTTACAGATGGAGGTAGGTACGAAGTAAGGGTAATGGTTATGGAAAAGCAGGGGAACTTTTCCAATTGAGGGGATTTTTTTTGACCTCGTCTTATATTAAATTTCAAATCTTCCCTCTTACCCGACTATTACAAGAAATTTTACATTAATTAAAAATGTCTAGGTATATAAACTCTAGTTATTTAAACAAGTTTGTCCCTAAACCTTTTGAAATGAAATATTTTAATAGTCTTCACGTTTACTTAGCTACACAAAAGATGATTAATTTTCAGTGCCTTTAATTATTGTCGCCTGCTAAGCCTTGAATAGGGTTGTTCAAAAATATAGAGCAACATTGTATTGTGCGAAATCGCGTGACTAAAGCAAATATCTTGGCAATTGGAAATAGGAACGCTTCTATTTGATTTATTAGGTAACAAAACTTATGCCAATGGTGCTATTCTATTAACAGAAAATTATTATGATAAAAATACTAGCTACTTCTTAAAGAGGTCACAAAGTCTTTCCTTCGGCAAGATTAATATTAGAGTACTCATAAAATTCTTCGAAAGTCGCTTCGGCTCAAAATATGAAAACATTATCAAAAGGAATACCGACTGAGCCTCTATGTGGGGTTCAACAAAACGATCTTGTTTCTTTACAACTCGAAACCATTTCTATAGCTTTCAGTTTAAAACTGCGGTCGGTTCTAATAAAATATCTATTACATGAAGACGTTGAACAAAACGGCTCGAGCTGCTGGGGACGATACCTCGCCTCAATTTCGGGTCATCGAGTAGGCAGACACTTGGTACGCGCTCAGAATATATCGCTAATCGTTTTTATATTTTATTCTCATGTTCGCAAGTAAGTCATGGTACCTATTGTGTAATACACCGCCACCTTGTGGGGTATTGGGGGTAAACGCTGGCGAACGTTCCCTCGAACAAATTGAAAAGCAATGAACCGCGGAATTCAATTTCATATTGAAAGCCATTCATCTTTGCCGCTTCTTCGAGACCGCCTGAAAGCGTTACATCTCGACTTTGCCACTCTGCTTTATCCCTTAAAAGTTCGCCTTTTTTTGAATTGTATTGAGTAACCAGGTATAGGATAGTGATTTGTGGCATAGTATCGTTGCTACATTTTTCTTAAAAGAGTTGTAGGTATGAATAGCTACTTTCAAAAGAATAGTTTTAGTTACAGTCTATTCTATCTATCTAGGATGAATTAGGATAAGCATTAGATTAACCAGATGTGACCGAGTAACCACATCTGGCGAAACAAGAAACGACGAATGAAAAGGGTAGCTTGTCTGATGATTGAATTAATTAATGACACCTTATTGTTTACATGGCTAGGTCTAAATTGAAACGCTGAAATGAAAATTTGACCTGTTTTAACAACAACGGCAGCCATAAAGCTGGTGTGAAAAATAAATCAAAGAAAAATATTTCACACACAGCCAGTAAAACAACATGCGCAAAATTAATAACACAAAGGTGACTTTTACATTTAAAAGTAATAAAAAAACCTTTCAGCCTCGCAATCATTATTACGAAAAATATTAAAAGTAACTTTGATAATTTGAAGTCATTTGTGGCTTTATAGCTCCCTCCTTTATGGCAGTTATTACGTAGGTACCTATCAGTTGTTATTTTTCGCGTAACAAACTTACTTACATTAGCGCTAATGTGCTACCGTGAAATGGGAGTTACCTTGGCGAAATAATTACCTTACTTTTGTGAGAGAGGAAAAAGTCTTTAGCTCAGCGTATTCATTAGAGTATGAACCATAGGTGAGCATGAGGCGTAAAGCCAGAGCTGTAATAACAGACATATTTTTGTGTTGTCTGCACTTTCTGCGAATTATGGAAGTTTTTCTTAAATGTGTCTGCTGTTTTGAGTTTTATGGTATTCTGGAGTGGAAATTTAATCTCGAGAATTTTTTAAAATTACGAACTTACACTGTGCAGCACCCTAACTGTATAACACACTGTCAATCAGAACCTGAATCATTTTGAGTCATAAGTTTAAAAAAATTGTAGGCTTATTAACAACGTAAATAGCGCACTGAATTTTTTGAAATGTCATAATTAAAGCCGTTCCTACTAACACAAACCTCCTGTTACACTACCGAGCATTATAATTGAGTAGCTTAGTTAGAATTCCATGTTACACGTGCACGTGCTGTACAAAACCTTGATTGTATTCATAACTTACACATTATATCCACATACTCGGCGATCAAACGGTGACCGAAGTTTTGTTTGTAGCAAACAGAACTTTATAGATACTTGATAGTTGCCCCGGAAGTGTTGATATTGCTCGGCACATACCCACGAGGTACCTGCTTGGCTTCGGATCTTTACAGTGCATAAACAGTTGCTAGCTCGTCGCTAACTTAATATTATGGTACTACATGCAACGTTAGTTAATGGTTCAGGGTCCATTAAGCGCCTTAACTGTTACTTGAAGTTCTCTTTTATTGAATGCTCATGTGTGCCATGTTTGTACAAGTATTTATACATGAAAAGGTACTTACTGATGCAGTATTTTTATCTCAAGAACCGACGCGTGCTTTACGTGTGGTTACAAGTGTACGCACACTCTGTGAGTGTATGTGTAAGCGCAGGAGCTCTTGGTGCTGTCCGAGGCAATGGCGAACTCGTAAGTGTGTGTGTGTGTGTTATCTGCTGACGTTACTCACCTTCGGTGATTGTACTTTTTTTTTTTTGGTTCGGAAATCATCAAATAACTTCTCCCGCTCTGGGTGGAGTGGGAGGGCGTGTCAGACTTTTACTGACTAAAACCCACCCGTGTTCCCTCAGTTGCCTGTGTGCCAGGGGCCACGGTATCTCTTTCGAACAACCCGCAAGTATTTGAACACTTGAATACCACAAGCACACCACAAGCAAGTAAAGTGCGCGTCGCTTCGTGAGATAAAAATACTAATATACACGAATTTTAAACAAAGAATATTTTAGTTACAGTTTGACAAATTAGTTGAATTATTCGTCATTCCTAATTCCTGTAGGTAGTAACAATAAAAAACAACTGTAATAAGTCTAGATTTCGTTATTCAAAATATAGAAATTTTTTCATCATGTTGCGTCGGATTTGAATAAAATTAATGAGTGCTTTATTTCTGGGGAACACTAGAACTCATTTCGCCAAGTAAACCTAAATGGCAGAATTATGAAAACATCATGTAATTACTCTACGTTTATTTTCCAAACGTACCTTTTCAACGAGGATGCGTACAAAATGGCTGAAATACGAACATTATGTGTTAAAATATGTTAACAGTTTTAATAAGTAAGTAGTGAAAGGCGCCGAAAATTGAATGGGAACAGCGGGTTACACCACATAATGTTTATTACTCTGCATATGGCGCTTATTAATAAAACCCCATAGAAAGCAGGCAGCGCGCAAACACGAATGACCCATGAAAAGAGCTAGTGAACGCTATAATGTGTACACAAAGGCTTACAACATCTAACGTTTCCACCCATTATGAGGCGAGACCACCATTCAGGGGCTCAAATGAGTCTTAATGAAAGGTACGATACCATTATGAAGGCAATTGTGAGCTCATAAAGGAAATTAAAAAGAGACAAAAAAGCCCACGCTAGTTCCGTGCAAAAAGGAATAACAAAAAGATGTGCGCGTTTTCGTTGAGGAGTGCTTTACGGGCGCATGAAAGAAACTGCCTTTTTCTCCGTCTCATAATAATGATGAAATGATCGTGTTGGTAAACAATGGAGGGAACATGGAGCTAAATTATTAACACAAACGCGTTTGAATCTGTATTAGACTTAGACATTTGTTTCGACAGTTTTGTAGGACAGGTTGTTGACAATGTATTGTTTAGGTGCCATACGACTTTAGACTTCAGAGTCTTTAACCAGCGGACGATCAAGACACTTCCAACGGTACCTCATTTGTCAAATTATGATAATGAGTTTTGAAGTTGTGAGGGAACAGACGAACATACATACCGGTCAAAATGATAAACCCCATCTTGCTTCGCCGTAGTCTAAAAATAATGGTTAAGCCAAATGCTTGCAGAACCTGACTTCGAGCTTTTTAGACTTAAAATACTTTGAGTAGGCGCTTATCGTCTGATTTTCTGATAAGTCGTTAACAGATACCAATTGCTTATTCAAGTAATAGGTTTTACGATAAACTAGAACTTGCCTTAATTCCTCTTAAGGCAGACTTACAAATTACTCTTAAAGCAGTTCAAAAATTAGCCAAATTCGTAATCAGTTTGAACATTAACATTAAAGCTACCATTCTTTGCTGCTGACGCTGCATAATTCCTTCTACCTAAACTACCCTAATTAACTTTAATAGATAGGCCCTAGTTAACTAATTAATGTTACGTCGTCTTTATCTTTAATTGTATCATTATTAAGTTTCAAATTGTGCGTAAGATTACAACTTTGTTAAGAACTTGCTCTTGTCTCCAGTGGCCACCGGAGACTTGTGGTTGCTTAACTATTTCATTACTACGAGTTAAAATTTAATGAATTATTCTCTCTATGTTAGTTTGTGAACAATATGAACGTGTGGAAACTGCGAGGTTGACAATACACAAGACGTCTTTGTTTAAAATGTCTGGATTTACGACGGCCATTATTCATAATTACGTTCAAGAAAATGGCTTCGCTAGCTAATTATAATCACTCTTTCAAGACATAAAATTACCTTAGACAAAGTATTCGTCTCGGTGACGGTGGTTCAAATAAATGTGTCACGCTCTCGTAGCCATGACGTCAGCAACCTGCTACGCCGTAGCAACCACTAGTACCGTAGTTTGAGATAATTATGCTTTGTATGACTTCGATAATTACCTTTGTCGAAGTATGGGGATAGTATAATCAAACGTAAATGTCAAACATCATACATTTATCGTCTCAAGACCCGCTCACTTTCGTTCATAGGTTATCATCTCATCAAGTGCCTAGTATTTTCCCAACTATTTTAGGGTCGGCTTGCAGTCTAACCCGATGTAGATGAATACCAGTATTTTATCGTTCATAGGTATCATACAGAGGTATCGTTTATATGTGTTATGAAAAATCAATCGTTGCTTCGTGTTCGCTAAATTAGAACAGCAAACGATAGCACTGCACGTTAAGGAGATCAATCCCGGAATTATATTCTTAAAGACCGAATAAGCCGGGTGATTGGAGATGCGCTCAGTATCGGGAATATTATGGCAGCTCTAGATTTCACTAGTTAAACAACGATTGGAGAAGTTTAGTATTGCTATTAATACTAGGATCCTTGTTGGTACAGCAAAATGATTGCCATCAATTTATTAGAAGTAACCAACTAAATCTAACCCCAATTTTGAAATAGGAAAGTCAAACAATCTATCTAAGTAGTCCTCTGCCTAGCCTTTCCCTAACTAATGGGGTCACTTTCCAGTCTAACCAGATGTGACTGAATATTAATATTTTGCGTGGAGCGATTGCTGTTTGACCTTTACAGTTGAATTGCTCGGATATCGCTTTTCTAGGGACAGACTAGCTGTTGTCAGACTTTGTGCCATTCCGAACAGGCGTTGCTCCAAGACGCGAAGATGTCAGAATTATGAAGACCACAAAGAAGAAAATCTTTTCGAAACTAATTCATATTTTGCGCTGATGTCAGCCACTTTGGGTCTATTCATATTCCGGTTTGCAAACATTTTACTGAGGTGGCAACGCATCGGCGATGCTCTTGGTATTGCAGATGAACATAGGCAGTGCTACCACCAACAATCAACTGGGTTGCCTTGCCATGCTTGCCTTCAGTGCCACCCACTAACACAAAAATAAGGGATTTTATTAAGTCTTGTCCTTGCTCCAATAGATCGTAACAATATTTATTAGAACAAAGTAGTAGGAGGTAGAAAAACAGTACAGTCGGAACCGTGCCTGTCCATCGTCCCATAAGAGCGCAAAGTTGGAATAAACTTTGATATTAAATTTTCCAATTCAAGCCGTGACGCCTGATAAAATTATTTGTTGGTACCTACTGCCTTATATGAGTGAGACAATCATAGATTTATTATTTACAGATTTTGCTCGTTTTCACTCAGATGTGTACTAGTTGTAATACTTGTTTTCGACGAGTCTTTTCAATAACACGTCGTGTTAAAACATGTATTAATGTTGATTCAGGTATGTATACGTATGTTAGCCATTTTGTTCATTCTTTTGATATTTCTAACAAGTTCTGTACACAATTTATCTTTAGACTTATCTAAGGTGTAAACGATTATCTAAAAACAGCAAACGCAACATGCAGAATACCCGTTTTATTCCTTAGCGTAAAGCCGGTTAATAATGGCATTACGCCCTTTTCTCAGATTATCTGTTCTGTGGGTTTAAGCTGCGTTTACCGTGGTAAGTTAACCTGCCCATCGGTGTCGAATGGAGCGGAAAGTAGAAGTAAAGCTTGTGAAACGTTAACCAAAAGAATTAACTCTGCTTCAGTGGAGAGGCTATAAGTGGGTCAGAATACTTTAGAAATTGAAACCTTGAAAACAAGTGAAAAGTCTTATTCGTCACACATTAGGGACTATTAGGAATAGGGTAGTCAGAAGCTTAAAGGTAGTGTATTTTTTTGTTTGTTTTCTTTTCCATCTGCAATCAGTCCATGCGCTTTGATCAAATTGGTTGTTTTATATCCGATAGATATAGATGCGTCATCTTGTCATTACATTTATTAGCCTTGGTTAGATTGACGGTAAGCGTTCAGTTTTGAATCTGTAGGTAGACTCTGAGGACTTTAGGAGTGTTATAGCGAGTTCATTTGTATGTCGTTGGAGTCTTTCCTTGTAATTCTTGTTGGACGATTGTAGGTTGTAGAACCTCCTGCTATATAGTTGGGATTTGTAGGTACTCTTGTACTTCCACGTTTTTATAAACCAGGGTGCACCACTTATGGTTTTTATAAGTGTTTTATTTTGGAAGCGCTGTATAATTACAATATTTGAGTGGCCTACCGATCTCCAGAGCCCATACCATATGTCTATACAGGTTTTAAGATAGTGTACTTAACTTGGAATATGGGTATTTAATGTTCTTTTGACCAGATGTTTAAGTCGTTCTGTCTTAAGTACTGATTTTCCGATACATCTTAGTCAAACTCGAACTTATCTTAAACGTACCTGAGCAAGAGACAATCTGCTTAAGATTTCAAGCTATTGAAAATTTGCTTTTGAATAGCTTTCGAAAATAGATCTTTTCTACAATTCAAGACAGGAATAGAGAATAAATTTTACAAAAGAGTTCTTTATCTTTCAAATACATTCGTATGAACCAGACAACTGCCCGAAGCGGTTCTTTCGAATAAACATTTCACCCCATTTCACCCTTACACGAATCTTCCGCAGTGGGCAAGTTTAATATGTGAGTTAAATAAACGTTCTAGCAATTTGCACATTTTAGAGTTTTGTGATTTTATGATAAATTGTTATTTTGAAATAAAATTAAAAGTTTAAAGTACGATATGGTATGCCGTGGTGGCCCGTTTCTTATCAGTGGCTCAAGTGTGAGTTTCCTTTAACTATCTCGACTTAACGCATCGACCGCGTTCGGCATCCCGATTGGCTCTTCACCAATTCAGGGCCAATTGGAGCGCCGAATGCGGTTGATGCGTAAAGTCGAGATGGTTAAAAGAAACTCACACTAGGCTCTCAGATCCGCATGTTACGGCCCCAAGTTGATAGTTTAAACCATGCAAGAACCAATGTGACTCTTTCAAAGTCATATGTATTTTATAAGTTGGTTTATTTACTTAGACACCACTGAGTGACGGTGAAGGAAAATATCGTGAGGGAACTTTGGATTTCGGTCTGAAATCACCAACCCGCACTGAGCAAGTGTGGTGATCAAGCTCATTCTTTATCTGAATGAGAAGCGGCGTTAGCCCTATACCTGGGATATTACAGGCTAAAAACCGTTTTACTAGCAGTGGTGGTCCTGTTGCATCAGCCACGACTTATGAGATTGTAGGTCGTAAGTTCGAACCTAGGCAAGCACTGTCTTTTGTGTATTTTATTTTATCACCACTGCTCTCAAAACGGTGAACGGAAACATATCCTCGACTATGGTCTGTAATCACCAATCCGCACTGGGCCTTTGTGATGGATTACGGAGAGACCTCCTCAGTCCCGTGTCCCAAAAGTGGGTACGTTGGTTATCCTATGCCTATGCTATGTGAATGTTGAATCCTGCCTAACTAGTATATCTCGATTTAAATAAGTAAGGGTAAAATTAAGTGCAAAACAATAAAAAAATTATGATGCTTTTCAAATAAGTAGTGTACGCGCCTGCTTATATTTTTAGAGCAAATCGTCACATTGTCTTTTGCGACTACAGCAATTCATTTTTTCGTTATATTCTCTACTTGGAAGGTAGAAAAGGTTGGCTAGAATACTTTGTACTCATCATTTTGGCTCCGCAAAAGAAAATTCTAAATTAATCGATACAATTACAAGTTTCAAGTCTTCTATGAGTTTTTCTTAAAGAAATTCTATTACCTATTGTGCGTAAACAGTACACACTATTAGGTACAAAATGTGTACTTTTAAGTATGGCACAAAAGAGAGAAGCTTTATATGTGTTGTGAATCCAGTTAAAGTTACTAGTTCCTTGTTAGGCATTGTCAGTGCTTGTGTTTAAATTAAATACACAATATTAATTACATCTATATTAATCACAAATTTTAACATAGATGCAACCAATTTTAGGAAATCGTTGCTCGTTTCGCTTCCTGTGAGCAAAATCAATACAAATTAATTAAGTATGAACTAAAACCTGTTTATTGTAATTAATTATCCAGACCAGTAAACACGAGTACATTTAAATGTGTATTACGTGCAGAACTAAATCATGCGCAAATAATTTAGTTCGTGACAAACTGCTGAGTTTCTTGTTACTGGTGTTTGAGCATTATTTTAATAAATGCATTTGTTACCGCCTCGTTGGTTTTGTGGTTGATCCCCGGACAGGCAAAGTGTTATAGGGTTTTCAAAATATATTCATAACTTACTGGCGATTAGTCTCAAATTAATAATAATAAAATGTACATGCATTATAAGGCGAAGGAATTATTATAGGGCATCAAATAATTTCATCCATATCGCTGCAAAGTGGATGGTCAACGGTAAAAATGCCCAAAAGGCAGACAGCATTGCCACGTTGAAAGACAATGCTGATTCTTTGGCCAAAAAATTGCTTCATCGCCTGAAATGTTGATCAACTGCTTGGTGATATAGATAGAAAAACTAGATGGACGCCATAGCCCTCAGGTTGATATATTTGCGCCGTTCAAGTTATGCAGCACCTGCAGCAATCTGCCCTCGACTTGAATTTGGTTAGTGATTGCATCGTTATTTATTTTTAATACGCTTTTATTGGCTTCACCTGTATGTTTGTTTGTTTATAACCGTTTGTTTATAATCGTCAGCGTCGACCTTTATAAATGTACAAACAGGGGCCCAAGTCTGCTATTTTTATAAATTCGTCATTCCAACACGATCCCATTGTCATTTTGCAAAAAGTTCGTAATCTGCTAAATTCATAATGGTCGATCATTGGTCGGTCAATAGTCTCGTAATAGAATCGTGTTATAATGACATTGTCGTATTGCCATTATTATAAAACCCGTTATAGTAGAAATGATTTGTCGAAAACGACTACTAAATTTGAACATTTATTCATGTCTGATTTCATTTATATATATTTTACACATTATTTATTAGTTTATTGGTGTTCAATTTTAGTAGATTACCGCCTAAGTCAGTCATTCATTTATAATTATGTACGAGATTACCAATAAGTGCCATTTCTTTCAATGGAATGTCAGTGGCTGATCATTGGAAAGTCTAATGACGCCATTATACTAGTAGATTACCAAACTTGTCAAAATCAACAATTTTGAAATCAATGATAGACCATTCTGACACTATTGTAATAGCAGACTTGAGGACTTACTGCACAGGTATAAACATTCTACTCCAATTGCCTCTATTGTACACAGAGGAAAAGGGTTCTGACCAAATCCGCTGAAACTTTTTTTAATGAATTTGTAATTCCTTTGTCGCAGTCCGCGTTACAGGTTTCTTTTACTTTTTGATCATAATTTTATTGTCTGCGGGGAATATTCACCGAAAATCTGCCGAGAGATGCCAAATGATGAAATAGGGTGGCTTTCGTTTTTTTTTATTTAAGTGTCCTCCGTTTAATGGTTTCATTTTCTGTTTATATGGATGTTGGAATTTTTTAACACCGTCCTTATTTGAGAAACTCGGATGAAAAAATTTGTTATAGTTTTTTTTTTAATTTTGTTTTTTTTTTCCACTTTTATTTTGGACTCTGATAATGAATTTGTCAATTTTTTTTAACTTTGTAGTAACGGAGAGTCATTGTCAAATGGTTTACCTACTTGGTCAAGCAAACTAAAAACTTGGCTATAGTTTCGGAAGTTGGAGATGGTTTCCACAATAGCTTAACTTTAACTTAAGTAATGTTTGTCTGTCTGGACGTAGAGATTACTACATTGTTCCAGTGATATTGAGAAACTCACAAGTCGGTGTAGTGTAAATACTCAAATTCAACTAACAGTACCGGCAAGTTCTACATAGACCTCTTACATAGTGAGATTATTTAATCTAGGACTCAGCACGTTAAATTTGAAGTTTGTGAGACTAAAGCCTTGTCCAGATTATGTAAGTTTGGTCGTCAGGTTTAGTTTCATTTACGAACTTGTAAAGTTATTTAGAAGTTAATTTACATGCATGTATGATATTAAGTATATTTTAAGTTTTGCGGTTTACTGATTGAGATATCAATCACAAAGCTCATTTGCGTGTTATGGCTTTGCAGGGCTAGCCGTATAAATCCATCTCAAATACCGATAATTGGATTGCCAATATGTATGAGAATACATTGAAGAGAGTGCACATATTTACTCGGCCCAATTCGAAAATTCAGATTCGAAACTATTAATAACCACTGTGGCCACTAAATTCATAATCGCACGAACATAATCAACTCGATCAAAAACCGTAACAGACATTAAATAAACAAACGGTAGCCAAACAAATCAGACTAATAACCAATTTTAGTAAAACAGACAACGGTACAGATATACAATAGAGTGAATAATGGTTTGACGACACCAGGTAAAAAGTAGGCAATAAGAGATCCGACGCAAATGGTTGGAACATTGTCGCATTAGTCATCACAATGCCGACTTGGTGACGTTTGGACAGCCCTGACAAATGATACCTTTTATTGAATAATTATCGCGAGTTGACTGTCACAAAGCTAGAGTACATAAATGTAGGGTAGTACGATGTATTGTGCCTAACGGAATTATGGCTAAGGTCAAACGTGTTTGCTTACACTCGACACATGCAGACGTTACATTAGTTTATTATTCAAGGGATTTCATTTGGTTAATAATCTACATAATGTTCCAAATAATATTAGTTGTCGTCACGATAAAGCATTTGATGAATGAGGGTAAACATGTTCGAAAATACTGAATGTTTACTTACGAAATTCTGGGGGTGTTTCATAATAAATAATATATGTTTTTATAACCTGCCCATCACAGTATCTCAGGTTACTGCTATTACAAGATTAGAAGAAAAACAACATGGAGGACAACGTGTAGGTTCCTACTTATAGAACATTGATAGACAGGTCTAGACAGACTACCACTATTAATATTTTTTCTTTGTGCTTTTAGTTTATTATTCCTTGTAGGTACGCCTTTAATTATCTGTTTACATAGAGTTGGCCGAGCACGTTACGGTATCCCGGACAGGTATGTATACCTTTCTCGGTATCCTCTCTGGGCTCACTGAAGGGTATGTACGTGTCTTTGCAAAATGTTGCTGTAATATACACGTTTAGTATTGTCTATATCTGTATATTGCTCAAACAGAAGCCTTTGGATAGGATACACTTACCTACTTGTCGTTGAAAAATAAATTACGAATATTTTGGGTTAAAACTTTCACAAAGAATACAAAAATACTGATTACAGACCACCTGATTACAAACAACTCTATCTTTCCCGTGACTAGTACTTTGTTTACACTAAAAAAAAGCAAAGGCCTTTTGGTTTCAGTTAATACAAAGCGTTCGTCGACGGGTGAAGCGACTTTTTTTGCTAGTTTACCTCTCACGACGTCTCCTGTCCCTATGGACCATTTTACTTTTGCTTCGTTCTCATCTTTTCGTGGAGACTTACAGGTATTAATTATCTTTAACTCGAATTCGCTTCGTTTGCGATGAGAAACGTCAAACGGCAAATCTTGGCGAATAAAAAACTTTCAAGTTTTTAATCAGTGGAAAAGGTTGAGGTGCATTACGTTTCTTTGGTAGTTGATTGGTTTACGGTTATAAAAAACGAAGGAATGCAGTTCCTACCATCTTCCCAGACACTTAACTTTAAAACTATCTGTATAAGAGTGATTAGTTAACTTCAATTTAAAAAAAAATACCGGCCGAGAGCGTGTGGGACCACGCACAATGAAGGGTTCCGTGGTAGTTGGAATGAATTTATCCCAAAAACAACTAAAATTGTAATTCAAAAACATGTTTTTCCATATATACGTCTCGGTTAATTCATGCGCTACTACAGACCATGAGAGGGAACTGATCACTTTTCCGATTTTTTTTGTTCAATTTTATTTTACCGAAAACTATTGACTGACGCCTTTCTTGCTATATGTATATGCATTATTTGACATATTTTTAGATCATCGAAGTATCATGTGTCATAGATATAACTTTAACTAAATATATTTCGATGATTTACAAAATAACTTTTTGCTATTGGCCAAAGCCTCTTTTGAACTTTTTTCATTTGCCAAATGATTTATTTGCCATATTTTCACCACACCGAAACAACATTTTACGGAATATTATTTGGTCACAAATATATAGCCGGTTACTTGGTGGCATTTTCAATATTAAATTAAAATAGTGTCATAAATAGTTACAAAGTTGATTATGTTGTGCTACAAAATTTAGTGAGAAACGAATCGCTGCAAAACCGACTTCACGCAGTCTTGTCTGCCCCTACCCCTAGAGTGTAATTTAAGCCCGCGTAGGCGCGTAGGGGTGGGGCGGTCCGCGAGCTGAGGAGCAGTTAGTTTGAAGGCCCGCCACCGCGGCTGAGTTTGGCCGGCCAAGCCGGTCAGCAAGCCGAAGCTGCGGTGGTGACCGTTAAAACCATCTGCTACGATAAGCTCGCGTGGGGCCGCTCAAACCCTGCAGCTCCGGAGCCGTGATAGAAACAATGCTTGCTCGCTGCATGCCTGCTTGCATGCTTGAAGCAAGCAACCTTGTTTGCATGATTCTTACTGGGACCACTTAAAACTACTTTTGTTATAATGAATGTTCGGAAACATAATACTTCGAACAAATGTTATTTGGGCTAAGTGTAACTTTGGTAAAAAGTTTTTCGACCACATGAAACGTCGGAGTAACGACAAAAATCGAATTGATAATAGGTCAACTAATACAGTGGCGTGACTTCGATGAAGTAAAAAAAAAAACGAAACGGTAATAATTGAAAAGTTTTAGATGAAATGAAATTAGGTCAAATATTTTTCGAACCTATGATAGGTAACTACCATGAGGACCTGGGTTCGATTCCCGGGTCGAGCGTGTGTGAAGTGTTATTAGGTTTTTCTATCTGGAATTTGTCAGTAGCGGCCTGGAGTCTGGATATGTGCCTGGTTGATGGCATTAGGCTCGCCCCCTATTACATGGAGCTTAAACATAACTCGCGAAATGTGGGTGTAATATAGGTACATCTCGGCCCAAATTTCCGGGGAAACAAGGCGTGAAGTTATGTTATGTGTCTTAATTCTCCAATTTCAAATTATAAAAATAATTTTATTTTTTATCGGAATTTTTCCTTAACTTGTACTGATCTTGAAAACCGTGATTCTTTCCAAATTTCATGATTCTCGGTCAACGGAAAGTACCCCATAGGTTTTGATTTATTTGCGAGTATCAAAATATGGCCGTATTTTTCATTACTTTGACTTGTGGCTGGAGACCTACGAACTCAAACTCAAACTCAACTCAAAGCATCTATTTCAATTAAACCATTTCCAGGCACTTTTGAATTGACAAAAAGTCAATCAGTTGAAGCTAGTTGCCCATTACAAAACGTAGATCTCTATGGAGAAGAACGGACAAGAAATTCCACGGACACTCTTTTAAAATCAAGTTGGATATTACAAAATCTTGAGAACATTATTCTTGTTGCCTCTATATGTGAGAACAATGTAAAAAAATTTAAACAATTCTAAATACAAGATTAAAAATAAGCCCTGGAAGTTAGGAGATGACCAGTCTCAACCGACAGCGCCCGTTCACAAACTTGACGTATTTGATATTAATTTTGATTAGACATCTCCACGCGTTCCTGAGCAAAAGGGTTTTGACAGACTGACACCCAGACAGACAGACGGACAACGAAGTGATCCCATAAGGGTTCCGTTTTTTCCTTTTCAGTACGGAACCCTAAAAAAACTAAAACGTGCTCTAAAATCGTTTAAATCACACCTAAACAGAAAAGCTTAACCGAATACACTAGTAAGTACGTAGAATGTGTTGCATTAAAGCAAAGCTTGCCACAAACCAGTGCAACTGTGTCCAAATTGCTTATTTTGACCGGCTGTATTAATTATGTATGAGGGTGCGACACTCCTGTCCGCACCAGATACGACGTTCTACGTAACCATAAAAAGATTGCCATGACATAGCAAACACGTCCAGTTAATTTTATACATGGAGAACGGACTTAAACTCGTTAAAATGTATATGAGGATAGTTACTGGTGGTAATTTTCTATTTGCTGGTTTAGTACTGCTTCGGAATTACTTGTAAATTATTGCCGTAAAAGGTTGTAGGTATGTTTATTTTTGTTCCACAAGCAATATTGCGAATATTGATTACAAAAGTTCACAAGAGGTAATTTACAAAACAAAAAAGTCCGTAAAAATACTCGAATATTCTCTCCCCAAAACTTAATCATCGAGGAGGTGGTTAAGGAAGCTAACACGTAAAATATTTTCCAGTAGTTTCAGGGATTTCCCATTCAGTTTATATTTCAAAACAGCTGCTACTAGTTGCAACAGCTGACGGATAGCAAAACCTTACCACGATATTCGCATAGAACAACAAACAAGCGCTCCTCAAATCTAATACGTTAATAATTCCGTGAACTATGTGGTGTATTATACGTACTACTATTCTGTTTAGTGCAACTATTAGTTCGTTTGGCACGACCTACACTTCAACGTTCCACTTATTCAGTATTCCATATAGTGTAAGCGATGCCTTTACAACTAACTGTGAATCATAAACAAGATTGTTACTCACGTGGAACTTTGTCAGTATTAAGGACGTTGCACTCCATTTAATACGAGTTGTGTCTATGTTAGCAAACAGAGATTACACTCATAACGCCGGCTATAGATTAGAGCAGATACGACTTTTTTACCGCTTTAGTAGATACGTCAAAAGTTACATCAAGTCAAGGTACTAAGATAATATAAGTTTCGCTCAAGTTGCCCGCATAAACAAAGATACACAGTTCGCTGTAAGTAAACTTATCTCAACTTCTAACATATAAGAGAAAATATTATGAACATAGTCACTCACGTATGAAGGTAAGGAGTCAGATTAGCAGGACGCGTGCGACTCTCATTACAGGGAATTGCCGTAATTATGAAGATTAATCCTGAAAATGAGGCATTACACCAACAACGTAGATATAACGGCACAAATCTTCTTTGTGTACGTGAGGGTTGGCGTTTAACAGCTTTGCCCCCCTTCGACGAATGCCGACTTCAAACAGTAGTTCAACTTTTGGTCGTTAGTGGCTGAGATTTTGTAGACCCTTTAGGTGTTCGTTGGGCGAATAATAATAGTCTAGAGAAAAGTTGTGAAGCCAACAATAGATAAAAGAGACGAGTATGATACGAGCTCTGTAGTTCTTGAAAAAGAATAACAAACTGAGTGCTTGTGCAGTGTGTGTAGGATTATAATGCGGCCAATCTGTCTATCGGGCGTAATGGGTACGTGAATATTAGGTGGCTCATTTATTCTATTGTGTTACATTTGCATACGAATATTTGAGCTATTATGCTGGCAATTTATGATACAATTTCATAGAAATATGTATATTGTTTGGCAATGAATTGCAAAATTAAACTTCTGAGTTGTTAATCGCGTTACAAAGGTTCACCAAAAAGCATAATTTTGCGGACGCATAATTTGAGACGTGTTTGTTTACCCTGTTGATAAAAGGTACGTTTGTGTGCAATAATCTGAGCATTTAATGTAACATACTAGCTAACGAATGTCATACCTTGCAACGCATTTTTTTTTGTTAGGAATCTTCTTTGGCGGTTTTTGTTACACACAACAACGTACCAAAGTTTCATCACAACTAGTCGAGGCCATTTTCGAATTTTTGCTAGAGTAACGCACGGCAGTTGATTATTATAAATAGATATTGCAGGCACTTCACTACAGTTACGTAAACGTACGTTAAATATTATGTAGTAACTATTTATATTTATAAATCATCGTAACGAATTAAAACCGACGAAACATCCATACTCGAAGGTTTTGACTGCTGTTACCTAGGTAGTGCAACTTTATTCGAGGGTTTATTGAAGTTTATTCATTCCATGAAAACTTTGTAGTGGTGTAAGTTGGACTGTTACTACATAAATTATTTTTTTAAACCAAACTATTTTTCATATTTGTATCTGTATTACTGAGCCACAAGCCCCACTCTTTTTCACATGTTTATACCCACAAATGTAACAATATTTGTTGTAAGTCATTCTATTGCAGTTCAAACGAAAGTTAAAGTTACTATTAACGACAATTTAGTCAAGTTTCACTCCTCTCAAAACGGTGAAGAAAAACATTGTGAGGAAATCGGCATGTCCTAAAACTAAAAAGTCGAAGACATGTGACATCCCCGAACCCACACTTGGCTCGCGTGGTGAAGATGTCTCACTCCCTCTCACAGATAGCAAACCTGTGTCCCAGCAGAGAGAAAATAATGGGCTAATTATGAGTCACATTTTTCTTAAAAACTTTTATATAAAATAGAAAAGACTGACTCGACTTTATTTCATACACATCTTGCAAAGTCAATAACAATAAACAACGAAGAAAGGAGGCGAGAAACTTTACAAATGCAGATATCATAGAGAAAAAAATTGTCTTCCTACGTATTGAACTATTCTTATTTTTTTTTGTTACGTTACAAGTTTGAAAATCAATTCTCTTGATGCTAGGCCTCCGTTGGCTGTTTGTTTCAAAGATTATTTTATTTTAACTCTTGTAGCACAATATTTTTTGACTTTTGCAGGATTATATTTTTGTTGTTCTGCGAACTTCAACGAATAAATACTATGTTATTGAGTGATAAATCCTGCAATGGCCTAGGTCCCTATAAGAGGTTTTTATTATTTATTAAAACATTACTAAAAATGGGGCTTGTGCAACTCACATGTTTGGTACATTAAATTAATTAAGTCATTTAACCATAGCTAGGCTCCGTTTATCAAATATTTAATCTTCACTTCTTCGTTCACTTGCGGTATAGACATTTCTGCGAAAGACACTTGCACGTAAAGGCATTTCTGCGAATAAACTTTGGCATACACGGATTTTTCCGCGTAGGGGGACACTTGCGTAAAAAAGTTGCGTTAATGAGATTCCTTCATCCCATCACGCCGTTATTATTTCAAAGGGTTGGACAGCATCTTGGTTTTTCATTTGGACCTCACTATGAGCTTTAGCATCCTCAAAAACTAGGAAAACGACACCCATGATGGAAAATATTAATACATTTGCAGCCGCCATCTTGGATTTTCATTTTGACCTCACTATCAGCTTTATATAGGGCATAGGCAGCCTTACTCATTTGTTTGTTTATCTCGTCCGAGGGTGTTTTACACTTTAATTTACTGTCCATTGTTAAACGTAGGAATTTAGATGGGTTTACTTGTATTATACGTTGGCTGTCATAGTCATATTTATATTCAAACATTGGCTATTGGCATCGTTACTTCCGTCTTTTTAATATATTTATTTAGACTATTATTATCATATAACCATTGTAATATGAAGGTTATTTTCTTACTAAATTAGTATTCTCATCGTCATTGTTTTCAGCGTGTGCTATTAATGTTCACGGTGCTGTCATCTTCAAATAGTACCATAAGGTGACTTGTAACTTTCGGCATATATCATTATTAATAGAGAAGATAAGATATTTTTAATCCGTTTAAGGCCACAAATCACTAATCAACAGCACAGAACAGATAACAATAATCAGACTAGTAAGCTACAAACTCACCACCTCCTCTAACCGTTGAGTCATCGTTTTTTAAATATTTAAACATTATCTATCAGCTATTTCACTTCGTGGAATTGTTCGCAAATGCACATTAACGAAGCAATATTCATATAAGGCATTAATTGCACCTCCTCCCTTGTATAAATAGCAGTAACTAATACACCACATACTCGTATACGACGATGTTTGCGTACAATCGAGGTAAGTACGCTCATAATTTGCTCGTAACTAGCCCTGGGTGTGGTTATGTGGTCATTGATTCAGATTAAGACCCCAGTCAGGCGAAAGATTAGGCCGATTGTTCACTGACAATTTGATTGCATTATATACGCTGATATGTATATGTCTTAATTAACTATCCTATTGTGTCCTCTGGTTAATTGTCCATTGTCTCGGATCGTTTTAATATGGAATTATGATTATCATTTATGCGGTCTATTTAAGCCTATTGCATGCCATGATTGGAAAAAGGCCTTGGCCACATTGTTCTGGGTTAGAGCTTCTGTGCGAAATAATTAGGACATTACGGGACTAATTCCAGTTCTGATAACTACAGAAGTCTGGATCCGGTTACTCGAAATATGTCTGTAAATGCTATTTTAGCCAAAGGCAGGGGGTAAATTAGGTCGTTACTATCGTAGCATTTTTTGGGACCGTATCGCTGCACAAAGTTGCCATATGACATGGGGCTAGAACCTTTTTTATCTATGACGAAAAGTATCCTTTATTAGTTACGAATATAACGCTCTGATATTCGTAAAATTACGAGAGAAACAAGCCAAGTATAGCCGTAGTTCTTGCAACGGCAACGACTAAACTTCTGCATATAGTTAACCATCTAGGTCTACGTACCTTATCACAAATATTATTATTATAAAAAATATTATTATACGATTAATTTAGGCGATTAAAGATTTAATTACTGACTTTAACATGTGATAGAAATTCGCAATCCAGTACTTTCACACAGGTTCGGTCGAACTTAAAATGATTTAGTATCTGGCCAAAGAATTAGCACTGCCATTCAAAATGGCAATTTTGCCAGTCTTTTGGGCACTTTCTCGGATGACAGCGATGTGGATGGGTTCGACGCATAAGTGGTCAAAAAACAAAAGTATTTTTTGTATTTAGTTAATTAGTCATTGAATTTAATGAATACCCACAGCAAATTATAAATTGATAGGTTATATCACTGCATAGTATAAAACAAAGTCGCTTTCTCTGTCCCTATATCCCAATGTATGCTTAAATCTTTAAAACTACGCAACGGATTTTGATGCGGGTTTTTTTAATAGAGAGGGTGATTTAAGAGGAAGGTTTATATGTATAATACACCGACCTCTACGCGGGCGAAGCCGCTGGCAAAAGCTAGTAATAAATAAATACATGCATCTACGAATTTCATTCTACTTTAAAACATGATCAGACGATAAAATTTATACAGTTACTCAGATCAACTTGTACAGTAACTTTTTATATATTATTAAACAAAAAAAGTACCACATTAAATCCACGTTTATGGTCCCGAAATTAAAATTGTTACACAACTTTTTCGTGTAATAAATCTGGCTTATATAGTATTGGTACCAACGTAAAAAATAAAATTCAGTGCACTTTCATAAAAGCAAGATGTCATAAACTCTGTTATGAATAGGTAAGGGAGGGGAGAGGGAGGGGTACGGTGTAAACATGCTGTAAAAACAAAAGTTTCCGCTACTATCTAACGGATACAGATATAACCCGCTCATGCATGGATCATAGTACATTTTCCTAGATTAAATAGAATATTGTGTCGCTGGTCTTATGGCCTTGTTTGTCATTCTGTTCCATTTATGGTCTATGGTACCGCTTATTTATTAAGCGAAAGAGTAATAGTGTCGGGGAAACCATGCTATTACTCGGAATTATTATTGTTAGTACAGACATTGTAGCAGGGATATGTAATTCATCATCTGCCTACCCTTTTTCTAACATGATATGGGGCTTCCAGTCACAGCAGATGCAATTGAATACCAGTATTTTGCGGGAGCGACCGCCTATCTTACTTCCAAAACCTAGTTACTGGGAAATACTAAGACTGGTTGTCAGACTTTTGGGGTTCTGGCGATCCGAAACGACTGTCAAAGATCAACGAATGACAGCTGGGACCGTTGGTCCGTTGGTGGTATAAACCGTTGGGTTTATAGTGCTTTCCGTGGCACGGAAGGGTCTTGGTATGTAAAGATGGCCACCCATCCATGGACCAACCATGGCAAGCGTAGCTTAAACTAATCGACCCACCCGTGTGCTTGTTATTACTTAGCCACAAGCCCCCGTGTAATAAGTATATGTAAATCTTGTTCAAAAATTATGCCCAAATTATGCCCGGATTTCTGGCCGCGCGTGTACACCTACCCACCTTTGTATACTCCTCTAGGGAATAAAAACCCGTACATTATATACAAAAACTTTACGTACATAAGACGGGTTTTTTTTTTTTTTTTTTTTTTCTGGGTGGGAAATCATCAAATAACTTCTCCCGCTCTGGGTGGAGCGGGAGGGCGTGTCAGACTTTTACTGACTAAAACCCACCCGTGTTCCCTCAGTTGCCTGTGTGCCAGGGGCGGCGGTATCTCTTTCGAACAACCCGCACCCCCGGCAGGCATCGGCCCTTGCGGGCCCCTCTGTTGCTGCTGACATCTCTTTGAGGCGCGCGTGGAACACAACGCGCCGTCGACCCGGGCTTGGTCCTTACCGGACAGCGAGCTACCCATTACTCGCCGTCCGCAAGCCCGTGCCTACGGTGGCCGGGAATCAGCCTGGGATTCCCGACGCCCAGGGCGTCTCCTGCGAAGGCCACGGCTGTGAGGGCGCATGTACTACATCTCCCTCACGTGCGCCGCCTCCCTCTTTGCGAGCATAACTGCTTCGCTGAAGGAGGCGACTGCCAGCCATGCCCTCTCGCTCCGTACCATGGCCTGGACCAGGGTCGGACGCGAGAGATCGCCGCCGCCGATCACCTCCACGAGGACACGGCGTTGCTCCGCCCAAGCTGGGCAGACCTCCACCGTATGCTCCACCGTGTCCTCTGGGCGATCTTCGCAATGGAAACACCCGGGCGTTTCCTCCCGCCCTATCCGAAACAGGAACCTCCCGAAACAGCCATGTCCGGTGAGGACCTGTGTCAGGCGGAAGGTGAGGACGCCATGCCGCCTCTCAAGCCACTCCTCAAAGAGGGGACTTACCGCCGTACATAAGACGGGTCAGTTAACAACTTTGATAACAAAGTCATTTATGGGTCACCCTTTCAGTCGCATCAATAGGCGACTCTGTACTTGTAAATTCATTACAGAAACTTTTGGATCACGATACCATTTGAACTTCATCTTTTGATGCAAGATTACTTCATAACTTTCTGGAGAAATTCAATTACTAAGCTTTCCAAAGGACGAATTTGTTCACAGTAAGCCAGCAAATCTGTGATTGCAAAGGAATGGATACGTCAATAACAGTCATACGGCGTTGACATATATGTCGTCGATCGATCTCGTTAATTCTACCCTAGCATCACAGCTGTCTGGTTTGAAAATGTATGGGTGCTTGAGCTATTACTGGCAATAAATGAAGAAGCATATTGATCTTAACTATCACTTCATATTATAAAACGAAGTCACTCGCCGCGTCTGTCCATCTGTTCGCGATAAACTCAAAAAGTACTAAAATTAATTTCATGCGGTTTCCACCAATAGACAGTGATTCATGATGAAGGTTTAGGCGTATAGTTTGTTAAGTGTGTGTGTGTGTGCGTGTGTGTGTGTGTGTGTGAGTATGTGTTTGTGCGTGTGTGTGTTTGTTTGTGTGTGTTTAATGTTTAGTTTGTTGTTGTTTGTTTGTTGTACCTTAAAACAACTTTATATACCATGTTTTATGCAAATAAATACTATGACTATTACTATTAAGGTTTTGCTTAAACTGGTTAACGCAGGCGAAGTCGCTGGCAATAGCTAGTTTGTTGATAAGTTCGACCATCACTACCAGTTATTTATCAATAGTACGTTGTGAATTTACTTTACATAAAATCGTCTTCAGAAGATACGTAATAAAACCTTCCCATACATTTTTATTCACATATTTCCCTTGGTTACAATTTCAATCTTAAATTCTCATCTCGAAAGAACTGTATATTACATACGTGACAAAAAAGTTAGGTAATGCAAAGCATCGCCGACTTATGACTAAATGCCCCCCACTGGGGAGACGGAGGCAGGCAATATTAATATCTACATACGTAATACGCTCACTTCGTCTTCATAAGTCGACCACGTACATATTACGCAATTTTTATTACGACCCGGCCTAGCCCACCCTTCTTGAGGAATTTACTAAACAAGAAACTGCAATTTCCTGTGACTAATTCATTGCTGTTATTAATCTTGTGGGTTCTTATTTTGTGCTGGAATGTGGTCAAATGTTTATATGGTTGACTGTTTACGTCCGCATTTGTATGGTCTTTTTTTATTAATGTTTTGTTTTGCGGCAAGGGCTACCAAGATTTGATGAATAATAATAGTACTGTTTAGTCCAACATTATTATTATCAGCATACAGTGGATTGTAATCGAAATAAGGGTCAGTTACAACATACAAGTGCAACTATCCTTTTTATTTTCCCACAAGGTCTAAAGATTGAGTTACATATCTACATAGTTTTATTACTTTACTAGCAGTGCTCCGCGGTTTCACCTGCGTAGTTTCCGTTTCCGTAAGCATACGGGGATAAAATATAGCCTATGTTACTCAGTGATAATGTAGCTTTCTAACGATGAAAGAATTTTAAAATCGGTCCTGTAGTTTTTAAGTTTATTCGTTACATACAAAAAAACAAATCTTTCCTCTTTATAATATTAGTGTAGATTACGAAAATTTATATAATAACATGATTTTCATCGAAGTACCTAGCCTTTCACCAACTTTGTTAGGGTCGGCTTCCAGTCTAACCAGATATATCTGAATACCAGTATTTTACATGGAGCGACTGCTATCTAACCTCCTTTACCCAGTTTCTGGATAATACGAAAACCCTAATACGGTAAGACTGGTTATCGGAATTTCTGGCTTTTGATTACCAGTAACGACTACTCGTATCTAAGATCTACAAATAATAGCCGGCATGGCTTAACGTACTTTCCGAGACACGGAGGGGTCTCGATCAATGATGATAATACGTCACTGGTCTCGATATAATAACATGTCGTTAAATTCTAAACTTGTCACACTTTCTATAAAAAATCGCGGCCTGCACCCAAAATTATATTTAAATCGTAGTTAAAGCCTCGTAGAGGAACACGTATTCATAAAATGGCAACCTGTGTAATGTTGTGAGAGCGATAGATCACTATGAGTATGGGACACACCGGCGCAACGTGCATACATTGAGTTAAGTGCCACTTAGTTAGTAGCTAGAACATTTCTACTACACGTGCCGCTAGTGTATTGGCATGTCTTCACTTATGCAAATACTTCATAATATAGTGCAGTGTCTTATATGGAGGAGTAATAGTATGATCTGTTTTCTGAGAGACTGAATAAGCAGTTGATTTACTCAATTTGTAGAATTTACGTGGTGTGCGCATTACTGTTAATATTTTACTTACTATACATGTTACTTTACTTACTGTAGGTACTATTTTCCGCTCTTTGTAAGTAACTAGCTGACCTGACAGACGTTGTTCTGTCTTAATTATGAATTTCGCATTTGCATTTTATATACATCTAATATATAAAATTTCCATGTCACAATGTTAGTTACCGTACTCCTCCAAAACGGCTTTACCAAATTTTATATGCGTATTTAATAGGTTTGAGAATCGGCTACTATCTATTTTTCATACCCTTAAGTGATAAGGGTTGTTCACCCTAAATAATTTATAAGGCAAAATAACGTTTGCCGGGTCAGCTAGTATATATATGTATATATATATATATATATTATATATATGTTTAAATAAATATTATATATATGTTATGCGCAATTTACTTATTTTTTTTCTTTCATAAGAACCTTCTCCTGACAATAACAAACACAAAAAAAAATAATTAGCAAAAATTGGTCCACCCGTTCACGTGTGGTGCCACGTGCAAGAGAAATAGGGATTCATTTTATATATACTATGTATAGATATTTATAGGCAATTTTTTAACGAATATGCATTTTTTTTTGTTTTTTACTCTTTCTTATTGGAATCTTTGTTTCGAAATATACAATTTAATGTTTATCTAAAATAAATCTCGAGACCCACTCCTTGTGAAGGAGTAACCAATGAGGGGCCGCGCTAACTCGCAAAGACCCCTTAGAAGATTTTTAAAAGAATGTATTATTATTATAAGCCCGTCCTCAATCGTATGCAGATGGCGTTTTCCCCATATTCGTTTGGTTTACAGTCAATAAGTGCGTGGTTCCTGAAATGCCACACAATTAATTTGAAAATCGTGTTAACCAATTCGCACAGCAATATTAAAATAATTAAGTACGAAATACTCATATGACTTTTTTTACGGGTTTTACGGCAAGATTATTATATATTTACCCTGGTTTATGATCCGAACGAATACAAAGTAACGAATTTTACTTAATACATATAAACTTAAACAGGCTAAAGAGGGAGTCGGCAGACTCTTCGCGGGTTTGCACCCGGAGAGATGGGTAAAGATAGTCACTCACTGGAAGCCTGAGGAAGGACATTGCCCTCGAGGTAGACGACAGCGAAGGTGGTGTGAAGATCTGATAAGGTTTGCAGGGCCAATATGGCCAGAGAACGCACAAGACAGGGAGGTTTGGAAAGGGAAAGGGGAGGCCTTCGCCCCATGGGACATAATATAGCCTACAAAAAACAAAACTATTTATCGTAGCCTATGGAGGTCAGTAAATAAAAACAAGATCTATTTTGCGTATCCAGGTATTGTATTTAGAACTCCATCAGCCAAGGAAACTAACAGATCCACTTCCCGAATTTGAAACGATTAATTTCACGTCAACGAACATGAAAGAGAATTCCGAAAAAAAAAATCTCAACTTCCGCTTTTCAACCGCTCATAAATAGAATAAAACCGCGATCAATTTTACGAAACAGAATTTTATTTATTATTTTCGTTTAGAGCGATCAAGTGTGTAAAGAAAAGAGTCTCACCAGAGATTGTTGGCATGAATCATTTTTCAATTCAATTTAAACGACACAGTGTTGTTGTTGCCGATACGGGGCAACTCGCAAGGCGTCGTAACTGCCAGTGGATACACCACGTATTTTTCTTTCCTATTTATTTTCAAAGAAAGAAAGTAGGTTTATAAGCATTTTGATACATTGTATGCAGTCGGGCATTTTTACTCAAGCCGAATCAAAACAAAACTGATTTAATCGTTGTTCCCAACTTTGTTTGTATTTACACAAGTCGTTTATTTGTTGTATTTAAAGCTAATATAAAATATTTCTGTTTATTTGTGTTTACCAAAATGTCACCCATTGCTTCCCGTGGGTATCGTAGAAGGCGACTAAGAGACTTACTAGAGAATGGTCAGCAGCGTTCTCTGTGCATTTTACCACCATATTGTGATCGCCAACCCGCCTGCCAAGCGTGGCGATTATGGCAAAACCCCCCTTTTTGGGGAGGCCTATGTCCAGCAGTGGACGTCTTTCGGCTGAAATGATGACCACAATGTTTATTAGTCTACTTTAACATTTTGATATTTAATAAAGGTGGGTAATTAATTGCTTTACAATATCACAATTCGTAATTAAAATACATGAACTATTCAAATATCGACGTGAATATTTTAATAATATAGAATTTAAAAAGTTATCAATACCTACTAATCCTTTATTCCGTAATAGTTTTATAAAAAATAGTTACTAGATTGAGAATAGTAACCGTGAGTTGCCACTGTAACGGAATTTGCATTTCTTTAAACCCATAATGTTAGGTCCACTCTACTCCAACGCGCTCAAAAGCAATTTCGGCATGCAGTTTATCAAATCCAACATTTAAATGACCAAAGTCGGCTTCTACAAACAACTTGTTTGGTTGATAGGATGGCATCGGGTCGTATTGCGTTTGTTTGGACCCGTTTGGACCTATAAATCTGTCTCTAACTTCTTCTTAACGCGTATCTAGTGTTTCGGCGTCGGCGTCTCGTTTCGTAGACGCTGGAAAACCAATTTTAGTATATTGCATTAAAAGTTGTTGCCAAATGCAGTTTGTGTGTTGATTTTCTCGTTTTCTCACTCCGGCCCCGTTTTGTACCACATGAATACGCATTAAAGTCCGACTCATACAAATTGGAATTCACTTACCTACCGCTGTATATTAGAGTCAAACGGTAATGGAAAATTTTGCGTTTGATTTCCCGTAATAGACGTGGTGGTACGAAATATTTAAACGGAAGGTTTTTAACGTAATATACGTACTAGGTGATTTCATGTTTGTGTCACAAGTGTAATGCCCATTTATAATAACAATAGGCGATGAAATGAAAAGCGCGCAATTGAATTTTCAACTCTCGGCCTAGCACCGAAAATAGAAAATCCAACAGCGTGGTTTTATTTAGACATTTATTTTTATCAATATCAAAACGTTAACAAAAGTTATAAGATACTTATGTACCCACCTAATTTTAGTTTACAGTTTAGGTAGGTACTTACCCGATAACCTACAAGCGTCTACCGCAACTCCAGCCAATATCCCTCAATACAGTCGTACGATCCAATATGTCGACGCGACTTTTATCTAACATCAAAAACGTCCCACTTTTACTGGCGGGCGCTAGTTCACGGATAATAACATTCAATTTTAGTCGAAGTATTTACGCGTCCCCGCTAGGTCCCAACGCGCCAGATATTTATGGAGGTCTGTAGCAGCCTTCCCAAATTGAAATACATTAATATTTTACCATAAATGCGACACTTTCATGCGGAACATAACGTTATCGTAATTGGATTCTTCCTTCAAAACGATAAACGTCCACATATCATGTGAAAACTACCAGTTTAAGTAATTATATGCGAGATATGAGTTATTTATTGTATTGGACCAGGTAGTTTTTGCGTAGGTAGCAAGTATTGGACTGTATAGCGTAGCGAAAATAGAATATCAGTGAAAATCAATGTAAGAAATGTTCCAGTATAAAAAATCTCTTGGCGAAGATGTCGAAGGTTGGTAAGTTCAATTTTGAACTTTAAGAATATAAGAGGTATTACTTCTTGCTCTAGTTTTCCTATTTCACCCATTTTTTTACCTCTATCTTTTATTCTAGGCCACATCCTCATGAGAAATTGACGAGCCCAACTTGTAGAGACACAGGTACGCTATTAAACTTAGGACCCAAAGTCACGAGACGATAAATAATGCAAGACACATGCCTATAAAAATACACGCGCCTTGTCGCACAAAAGTTCAGTGAATTTCTAGTCACATGTTAAGGTACACTTAGGGACGTCGCGCGACGCTCGTTCACTCGCCGCCAATAATGTTGCGCTCGCAATACTTTTTAATACAGTAATGGTTTGCTCATCCATTCAAATACGAATACGCAGAGAGATCTTTTTATCTCGCGCCCAAATCGAATTTTTGTCCGTCGAGATATTCCGCAAAGATGCAAGCAGAAATTCCTTTGTGTTTCCTATGTGTATAGATATGCTGATATTAGGGATATAAGAGATGAAACTGGAAAAGAGCATAACTCTGTCTTCTCTGAATCGGGGTTGTCCCGAACGATAAGCCTTACCTACGTCTTCATTTCAGCAAATTGGAAGATTCCTGTAATGGACCGTTTTATAAAATAGCCTCTTTGTCTAAGGAAATCGATTGAACATACCTTGAATAAGCCCTTTGTACGTTGAAGAATACCCGTAGAGATAACAGAGAAGAATACTTTTATATCGGTTATACAGCCACTACGGGTCTGTGATAACAAAGGTAAATCAAATATTTTCTAGAACATTTCCCGGTCTGTATCGATCTGTGGCTATATTATTATTCTTCACTAGCTTTTGCCAGCGGCATCGCCCGCATGGAGGTCGGAAATTATCCCACGGGAACGTACTATCGGGAAGAAAAGTATCTTTTATGTTTATGCAGGTTATAAACTATCTGTGTGCCAAATTTCATTTAAATCCATTCAGCCGTTATGGAACGAAGTTCCTTATCGCGCGTTGCGAAAGGGGGCTAGACGGAAAAAATTAAGACCAAAAGTTGTAACGACACTTTTTGCTACATTGTTGTTGTAAGCCGTGGGGCGTGCGCGTGTTTCTCTGCAGACCGAGACACAGACGGAGTGCATATATATATATATATATATATTTACAATTCCTTCACTAATTAATCGAAAGGAACTTCGTTCCATCCGGGTTTCCCTTGACACCTCTCAAGTTTTTTTTCGCGTGATTGAGTAACACACATCAAAATATTCAAGCATACAAACTTTCACATTTATAATTTAGCATGATTTCAAACGTGATATGACAACTCATGTGCTGATAAAAAGAACAACATGTCTTACACAATGTTGTCAACCATACTCCATCATTAGCCTACAGCAGTCTACTGCTGGACATAGGCCTCTCCAATTGCACGACATTCACCTCGATTCTCGGCAACTCTCATCCAGCTGCTACCAGCCGCCCGACGAAGATCGTCGCTCCACCTAGCCTGAGGGCGTCCTACCTTACGTTTGCCGATTCGCGGTCTCCACTCAAGAACACACTCAACGGTCATCGGTTCTATGGGCAATGTGGCCGGCCCATTGCCACTTCAGCCTGCTAATTCTGTGAGCTATGTCGACGACGTTGGTTCTCTGCTGGATCATCTCATTCCGGATTCTATCCCTCAGAGATACTCCGAGCATAGCTTGTTCCATAGCTCACTGAGCGACCTTGAATTAATGGACCAGCCGTACCGTGAGTGTCCACGTTTCGGCTCCGTAAGTCATAACAGGCAGGACGCACTGATAACCAAGCACGCACGCAACCATACTCAATGCATCGTTATGAGTGAAATCATCGGGTCATACTACATTTAATCAAATTAAAATTATGGTCGGTTGTGTTTTATACTGACCCTAGCAAATTGTAAAAATACTCATCAGCCAGCAGACTGCCATTAAATCATAATTAGCACGGTCGGATCGTGCGACGGCAATTTTCTCATTTTCCTTGCAAAATTATTCCGGCGAAATCGTCATAAACATTTTTGTCTCTTGTGCTAAATATTTCACTTTTATGCCCAGACTTTTGTAATCAACGTATTATTGTGTTTGTTAATAAGATTTTTATATCCTACTTTCACATCTGGGGAAAATAATATAATTTTCTCGGATATCTACCATGGTTTTGTGTGTTTTTACAAATAAAACATGTAATCTTAACGAAAATAAAAATATGAAATACGTAACGAATATTTTAAGCTTATTCAGGAAACACGTACCTTCTTATTTATTTCAATCATCCAAGAATTCCTTGAAAAAATAAAAAAGTGCCTAAAATATTTCAGCTTGAAGCATTTTACCAATATCAGGGCGGCTAAAAACGTCGTCGACATAGAATTCCCAGAGAAAAATACTAGTTTCAAGAGAAAATGTGCGATATATTTTATTTTTAAGGTCAAGCAGATCCGTCGCGGAGGGCCATTAAATCACAATTAGAAGTAATGCGGGTGGATGCGTGAGCGGCGACCGGGGGCTTAGCGCGGGCCCTAGCCGTAGGGCTTTGTTGGACTTACGCTCTTGTCTTTTAATACTTATATTTCACGCCTCCAATAGCCATTGTTGCTAGAAATACGTCTTATTAAAGCTCCTCTCATATGAGCTGAATAACGTTCGAATTTATCTCCATTGCTAGATAAAACTTTATTAGAGCCGTTACATTTAGAACGGATAAGTAATGAGGCGACGGTGGCTATTTCGGCAAATGTACGTGATGTAGCAGACAATAAGATAGACGTCTGAGGTAATGACCATATTCCTTGAAAGCCGTAGGGTTATTGAGAAAACGACACCTCGACTCGTATGGCCCAATAGTGGGTCCCATCGGTCCGCCCAACAATATTAGGGTCGTAAGGACCGATGCGAGAGACCATCTCGGGACATTGGACAAGGTGAAATTGTGAAAAATTGTACGAAGTTTAGCCATGTCGCGATAGTAAGATAAACGCGAAGAGGAGATTCTTAAAAGACTTATTACGGTCGAAAAATTACTGAATATAGGCACTAAATCAATAGATAGCACTTTATCTAAAAAGTAGAATTATTGCCTTTGAGATAAAGAAAGTATTTGTAACGAAAACTTTGGCGGTGCTTAGAAAGTAAGGTAACAGAAGGGTTTACGGTATCAGTTAACTTAGGATTTCAAATCATTTAGACTGAGTTAAGTATTTCTGGATCAAAAAAATCCACATTCAAAGAATTCGATTCTAAAATGTATAATATATGTACACAATAACACGTGCATAATAATTCACTTTAAATAAAATAATGATTGATTCCTCCCCAGTGTCTAATGAGAGTGGACGTGAAGCTGAATTAAATTTCCGGCACTCCGGGGTTCTTTTGTTCTTTACAATCTCATTAACGTGAAATACTTTACAAATACCGGCCCAATTCACCGCGAAAATCTTATTATCTGAGATTCAGGATTGTCTCTTATTAACGAGAAAAAAGGGACAACGATTGACCGGGGAGAAGCACCCACAATTTAACACGAATTAACAACCACAATGGCTTGAAATAATGAGCGGAGGGACGCCGAAGTTTTCTGCCGAACCCTCAGGAGGCTTCCCAAGATGGTGATTGATAGATCGAGTTAAAGTGCGAACGCACTCGCGGTAGTACCAATTATTGCGTATTGATTCGGTTTTATCTTACCGTTTTCCCACTTACATACTTATTTGGGGCACTCTCAGAGGTCAAGTGTGAATAAGTAAGACTTTTATGTAAGTGTGCTTCTTTTGCAAGTCAAGAGAAAACACTCCTTATGTCGAGGATGCTCGATGATTGGCCACATTGTTGTTCACGGTGGCGCGTGTCATAATATTCTGAACACAATATAACTGAAATTTTCCAAAGGTATGCAGTAAGCTTATTTGTAAAACTGTGCTAAAAGATTTTATTTTCGATTTCGTGACTCAGTTGAATTTCTGGTACATACTATGTGAATTAGCACTTGACAGTAATGTGAATATAAAGTGTTTATTTTTGCGAATAATTTTAATATATATTCAAAATAAATGCCGCCTCTTTCAATAAGCTCCTGAAATATCAATATTTTAAACTTATAATTACTTTGACAAAAAAAAAACCCGAGCCCACTTGCAGCCGTTTCATTAACTTTCAACGAGAAATAAGGTACAGACATTCATTGGAGCAGACAGGTCAATCAATAAATCAGTCGTCACAGGCGGCCATTAAGTAACAGAGCAATCGAACATTGTTTGAATTCAGTGCAGCGAGCGGCTCCACTCATCCGGAAATGAAGAACTATTCTTTGTTGAATTCCAGGTTATAATGTCCGACTAGCGTATGGACAACAGACACTTTCTTGTGCTGTTTATTTTTAAGAGCAGTGTTTATTTTTATTAACGTACTCAATAATAAAAAAAATGTTTTTACATTTTGGTTTAGACTCACTAGGTTATTTATGTAATTATGCCTATTTATTATAATTATACCCAGTTTCCAGGAAAATTTCGAAAGCAGAAATAAAATACACAATTCGTAGTAGTATTGTTTTATTCTAAGAATTCTGTTGTCCTCATTTTAGGCAAAAACAATGAGCATTTTGAGAAAACAAAATAAAAGACCATTAAATTACATCATTAGACGTAAATTGCATGGTGTTGTGATGCTTGTAAATTCGGGAAAATACACTCTTTCCAATTACCGTTTGTTCTTTTTGCTCAATTCTTGTTCAATAGAAATTTTTCAAACGAATTCGTAACATTTTCTGAATTTATTTCCGTAAATAGGGCTCTAATTTGGATTTCCAAATTCTTGTAAATTAGTAAATGTACGGAATTGATTTCATTACATCAAAGTCTATTTAATGGTTCTTTTAATATATTTTTATTAGGTATCTACTAGTTACTTTCTTAATTATTATTTTTTTGTAAGCAGTTATCTGTGTAATTGTTTCGCCGATTCTAATTAAAATGCATTGTGAAAAGATCGTTTGTAAATGAGAAAATCATCTGATTATTTTTTATTATTATTTAATTTTTAAAGACGGCTGACGCTAAGCGGACTCACGTGTCCGCAAAACGATTTGAAGGGTCTTAAAACGCAATAAAAACATAAAATAAAAGACATATTAATGCTATTTTAAGCATTTTATGCAAACGAAGCTCAAAAACAAAAATACGGCATAAAACAACGTTGATATTAAAAGTATTCCGGATTGGCATAACAATCATGGCATGTAGAACATAAAGAGAATGCAGTATGTCTCGTATTGCGCCTCGTTATTGGCGAATATTTTCCGTGACGCCAGAATGAGCGCGTGAGACTCGGGCGCCGAATAATATATTATATTGCAAGGAGGTATATCACGGCGGCGACAGGTGTGCGGAGGCAATCCTCTTTTACCCTCCTCCGAGCTTTTCGACCCCAAGAAACCCCTTTTAAGTAACATGACTTTTAACTTTGTGACCCATCTTTGCTTTAAAGTGCTCAGACTTATCCAATTCTGGCCGCTTATTACGGAGCTTCCGAGGCGTAATTTAAGCGGAAAATCAGTGCGTTCCAGACCATGGATCACAGTAATGCTCCCTTTGTATAGATTGACGAGTATAAAGGATCAAAATTACTGAGTTGCTTTTATAAGGGACTGACAGGTTTGTGGTAACGAACATTTAATTATGTTCCTTGAAGACTCAGGTTTATTTAAAATTGCTTTGCTTCAAAGGTAAAAAATCTGTAGGGATTATTTTAAAGTGAAATACAAAATGGTATATAGGTAGTTCAAAAGCTAAATAAATAAATGTACCTACTTACTTTGAAATCGATTTATATCACGCTTGAGATTATCGTCAATGAGGTTTGAATGACTGGTATAACCTGGAATAGGCGGCCTCAAGCATGTTACTGTTATTTCTTGTGGTTCTCGCAACCAGCGGATTGCTGCGGCCTTCACCAGATCACCAGACCACCCCGCCAGAGGGCTTCCAACGCTACGTCTTCCAGTAGGCAGTCACCACTGCAGGACCTTGCAGCCCTGTCGGCCGTCTGATATGCGAGCAACGTGCCCTGTCCACTGCCAATTAAGTTTAACGATTTTTCGAGCTATGTCGGTTACCTTGGTTCTCCAACAGATTTCTTCATTTCTGATACGATCGCGTAGAAAAACTTCAAGTATAGCTCTTTCCATTGCCCTTTGGGTAACTTTCAGCCTTCTTGTGAAGGCTATTGTGAGCGACAACGTTTCAGTGTCATAGGTCATCACTGGCAACATGCACTGGTCAAAGACTTTCGTCGATTCGGTTGTAATATTTAGATTGAATTGGGATAGTATACATGATTATACTGGTTTTTATAATATAAGACAAAGCATCTTACTGTTTACCCAACCTGAAATAACCTGACCCAAGAACCAATTCAATATAAATATGATAAGTAAAAAATTTAACTTTAGTAAAACTAAAATTCTCGGTAGATACTAAAACTTTATTTTGCTCAGGTAAAAGCTACCTGCTTTGAAAACGTGCATTGTAAGCCTCGGTGTAGACAACAGCTTATAAATAAACAATCTTTGATGGCAGAGAGTGTAGCCTGCAGCTATTTTATATTATTCTGTGGACATATTTTCGGCAGCCATTTTCCATTGCCGATCAACCCTTTTGACAATTTATCGGGACATCACATTTTCATACAAGCGGGTGGCACGAACTACGCGACCGCGTCTCATACATATTCAAATAACAGGGGCTGTACAAAGCAGAACCACGCTGTGCCCCCGACGTGTTAGAATTACAAAAAAGTATACCGAATATGCCAACTGATAAACAATCTATATCGTGATAACTTTACAGATACCATCTACGTATTACTTACTTAACCCGCGTGGGAGCCATATTTGTAAATGTTTCACGTATTCGCTGACCCTTGCTCGGAATATAAGTTAATATATCTATATTGTTTTAAAAGACTCGTAGAGAAAATGTTCCTAACTCAGGTGCAAACCAAAGTGCATATTGACATAATTTAACAACACTTTGTTCAGTTTGGAAGTCTGATAATAATAGTAAGTAGGTATCTATATACATAGCTATTACAGTTAGTGCTTAAATAACTTATAACTTCCCAGAGAAACAATTCGCTTTTTCATTTTTCTTCACTTTGAATATGGTTAAACTGAAGTCAATTAAAACTTGGTCTTAATTTCCAAGTTTCGTCTTTGCTCTCGGTCCAATGTTAATATCTACAAAATTATTTCCTACAGTTGATTTATATTCAAATAAAAGTGAATCAAATTACTGACTGGAAATGACTTTACCTTATTATTGAAAATTAGGTAGTCTCCGCGTTCCTAGAGATACTAATAATTTTATAATTATTAGCATCATGTTCTGGATAGAATCAATAATACTAGAAAAATCGAATTTTGACTTATTTTTTGCTACAGCTCAAAAGCTTTTGGCATACTGTGTCATATAAACTATGACGAAATAAACAGAGAACCGCTAGTGCGGATCATATTCACCATATTGGATGTCATAAGAGTCAACAGAGCGCCCCTGATATGCGGTTGCGAGAGCGTTCTGCTCGGTACAATAAACACTACGCGCCTACATTTACATAAGCCCTTCTTGACTTGCGTGAGATGCAGATTCATTCATATACTTACCTAGCCACTCTATAGGTAAGTTATTCAGAACGCTTCGATGAAAAACTGAATCCATTACAATATATCTTGGATAAGATATCTTGATAAGATATCTTGATAAAATACTGACTAAACATTTACAAATCTTTTGAAAGGTATGAAGTTAAGCTCGATACTAATACATATAAGAGTTTACAAATCGAGACGACTACACTTAAATTGGGCCTCACACAAGATATCCGCATACAACATGGGAGCCGCTTATAGAGTTTAGTAATGAGAGAATTGATTATGGAGTACAATTTCATATATTATGACAGCAGACCTCTGGAAAGTGAACTTCATACAGGCATCTACAATCCGTCTGTCAGGCTCATGATTATAACCGTATATGCCGATGAGATCGCGCTTTGTAGTGGTTAGTATACAGAGCCCCATATTCAACAGAAGTTTACATGCCGTAGTGTGATCCTGTGTAATTAACAATCAGGTGATGCTGGAGTAAATGGGGTTAAGCCACTAGGTATGAATTGAAGGTACACTAAGTCGACTTAAGTGGCAGTGGGCAGGCACATTGCTCGTAAAACAGATGGCCGAAGGGGTCGAAAGGTTCTAGAGTGGTGACCGTGGACTGGAAGATGTAGCGTTGGAAGGTCTCCTACAAGGTGGACCGATGACCCGGTAAAGGCCACAGGAATCCGCTGGATGCGAGATGCATAAAGCCGGTCAAATCGGTGGTGCTTGGGGGGTCTATGTCGACTAGTGGACGTCTTTCGGCTGAAATGATGACGAAACTACGTCAATCTTAAAGAGACATTCTTAAAAAGATAAAGTTAGGTATCCAAAAGCAAAAACATTGTAAAATCTCTCTAATATCTCACATCTCGTTAAACAATAACTTTACAAAGTTGCTAAATATACGGCGATGACGTACCGAGAGCCTCATAAAAGTCTATAGCAGTTTTCAAACGTTTAATGGACGCCTTTCGCTCGCGTGGAATTGTATTCCAACTTTTATCGGCAACTTTGAATTTCGTTGTGGTTTTTGTTTTAAAAGTGGTTTTAAGTACCATATTTTCTTACATTTTCTGTCATTCTTTGCAAGAACTTGTTTGTGCTAGTCTTTACCGTTACTTATGAATGAATCCTTCTTATAGAGCGTCCTTCCTTTAAAAGAAGAGGCAATTCTTAGTTGATAGTTAAATGCAAAGAGACCGAACAAATGGTTTCTTGATAAAATTAGAATATCGGTTGCAGTAAAGACTATGAAAGAAAAGATTAAAAACAGACCTTTTAGATATTACAAAGGACAGAGGACTTATTGAAGTAGTTTTGCAGAAGTAATGTTTCGTTTTTATTTTGTGAGAAACATCGTTTCTGCCAGCAGAAATACGATAAAATCTCGTTAAATAAATTCATTTGGCAATAGTTTGTTTGACCAGTCCTAGGATGCGTTAAGCTAACTATTTACTAAATTAAAGCCTTTTGTACATGCACGATTTTCTTGCCGTGAATAACTACGGTTTATACGCCGGTCGCACGGTGGTCAGTGTGTTATGGATCACTATGGAAGTTTGTTGACGACACGGCGGCACTACGGCACGGCGTCGTCGCCATATACAATAGAACCTTGTCATATATATGTCGCAGCCATCTGGTTAAATTAGTCAGCTAGTTGGATGCCTAGGCCTTTCGTTAAACGCCGGCATCCAAATGGATGCCTAGGCCAATAGTTAATTGTCCTAGAATCATTCAACGTTTAACAACTTGGCGTATTGAGAGTCAGCCCTTTAAAGATGACTGACGAAGACTCAGCCAAGTGATTTAAACTTAGTTCTGTTTTTTCCACTGCGGCGCTAGTAGTCACCAAAACAAATATGGCGTCAAAAGCGTAAAACCATGAATGTAATTTTTCGTTCGTGTGTGGAATTTTAAGTGAAATTTAAGTGTGATATTGTCAAAATAGTATGAAAATATGGTGTCAAATAATCTTCTGCAAGTTTTCGCGAAATATTGTGTTAATGTTGTGAACAAACATTTCACTATTACTAGTTACATAGTTGTAGGTATTAGTAAAAAGTAGTCAGTTAGTATAATTTGTAAACTCATAGGCACCCAAACCAAACGTAACAAATTCATCAATATACAATTTAACTAAGTGACTGCACGACATACAGCCATCTGGTAAACGTTGCGCTCAATGACTTGACTAGTTGTTCTTCAGCTATTTAATTGGATGCCGGCGCGCGGCGTTTAATGAACCGCCTAAGCATCCACTTAGCTAGCTAAATTAACCAGATGGCTGCAACATATATACAAGGTCACATGATTTTTCAACGGTTTTTACGGTTAATACGTCGTACCGTAAAGAAACCGTGCTGTGTACAAAGGGGTTTTAAGGGCGCACCGAGCTTCTTGCGCTAAGTGAAGCGTGGCGGCTCTGGCATGGGCGATAGCCCACTGATTTAGGTATTTCGTTCGTATTATTAAAACAAATAATATTTTGAAAATACTAAATGTATACGTTATACAAACATGTAGTTTTGTAATTATTAAAAAAAAAAAACTGATGATGTTCCACGAAGTATTTACGCCATTGGGTTTATTTTGTTTTTTAGAGACTAATTTGTTTTTCTTTTCTGTTGTGGTAACTACAAGTAATAGTGTTTCTAAAGTCTACGATTTATGTAGTGAATCCTTAGAAACTTTACATATTAATTGCACAACTAAAGGTTTAGTAATAACGATGCAGCTAGGGACCAAACGAATGCAATTACTTCGCAAATACCTCGGAGCGCCCTTAAACAAACAAACTGGCATTTACGATATCGAAGAAATGTCGATTTACCTCTCTCAACAAACATCTACAAACCGTAAATAGAAATCCCTCAGAGCATGATTAAAAAATAGATAAAGTGTCCACAGGTAGATGTGACTGTCCACCCACTGGATATAATTTCTTAGTTGACTTTTACGACGCCCTCGGGAACAGATGGGGTGACTTATTTTTAGCTAGGGACTCGAGACGCAATGCACCTTCTTTTCTTTTGTTGTCTTTGTTCAATCGCAGCCTGAAAGCTTTACAGTTCAACAATTATAATGAAGATTAACGCTGAATTATAAATGTTTCACACTTCTGCCATTGTTTCTGGGAATGGGCAAGTGTTTTTTTTTATTTTCAGCCGTTTCATACACAAGATAAGTAGTATATAAGTAGTGTATACTGTTTTAAACCGTTTTTTTTGCGTAAAAGTTGTTTATATTCATAAGTAGGTATTTATCTACTTTCACCTACCGGAAGAATACTAATGAGTTCAAAGTTATCCGGTATATTATTGGCGAACCGAAGAATTAGTATATTCAGCCTACAATGTTTCCACTGCTGAGACACAGGCCTCCTTTTGGTGAGAGGGAGTGGGCCGTGATGCACCTCGCGGGCCCAGTGCGGGTTGGTAGATGTCACATGTCTTCGATTTTTTGGTTCTAGGACATGCCGGTTTCCTGGACATGTTGTCCTTTGCCGTTGACTACGACACGATCACGGCACGACACGTCGCTGCCGTTACCTCTGGGTAAACTATGCTCTCTAACAGGGTTACTCTTTAAGGGTAAAAAACTACCTACTTTATGTGAGAAATCATCAAATGTCTTCTCCCGCTCTGGGTGGAGCAGGAGGGCGTGTCAGACTTTTACTGACTGAAACCCACCCGTGTTCCCTCAGTTGCCTGTGTGCCAGGGGCCACGGTATCTCTTTCGAACAACCCGCACCTCTGACAGGCATCGGCCCTTGCGGGTCCCACCAGTTGGTGCTGACATCTCTTTGAGGCGCGCGTGGAACATAACGCGCCGTCGACGCGGGCTTGGTCCTTACCGGACATCGAGCTACCCATTACTCGCCGTCCGCAAGCCCACCTCTACTTTAGTGGTTGATTCGATAAATTGTTACAGAAACAGAAGAATTACTGCCCATAATTTCGAACTCCAATCAATCGAAAACTTACTTTGCAATAATTCTAATACTAAAACCTAAACCATAATGCAATCAATATCCATCAAAATTTTACTTACCCTGCAACATCACGATTATAACTCCGTTATTATTTACGTCAATCAACACCGCCATTATGTTTGCAGAATATCGAGTGAAGGCCCCTTTGTAGAGGTAATATCGCATGTTCGTATGTTACCTACACTTCGACGTCCATTGTTTCGTTTATAACCCGTCTCTCAAAGCACTGTGGTTGTAATCCATCAATGCACGGCAAACGAGTGCCCATTGTTGTTGGTGCTAGATCTCATATTGCAGAATAGAACAGTGTTATGATTCACCATTGAAAGCTTTTAGGGTAACACATTATCTACTTTAGTGGTTGATTTAAAAAAGTGTAATAGAGACTTTCTGTTTCGACATTTAACAAAAGTGTAATATTTGTTTGTACAAAGTTCAAATTTTAACAAAGTACTATAAATTATATTTATTTATTGTAATTAACAAAATAAAGAACACCAGCCATTGTTTTTTGGCTGAAATGACGAAGGTTTTACAAAAATTAAAAATAAGTACCTACCAAGCATTTTATTCAGCAAAATTATCACAACGAACTAAGTAGGTAGGTACTAAAATCTGATTATCACGTTCAATTACAAGGTGGGGCAATAGTAATGTCATAGTGTGAATTGGCTACCGTTACAAACGTTGGAAAAGAAAAAAATAATTGGGCTCTAAAGGGGCAAAATGTCGAAAAAAGATCAACCGATGTAAGGTCAAATGATCTGACTGCTGATGCACATTCGTGTTCGTTACCCAAACACGCACCCATTTGGTGATTTTCAAGACCTGCAAGGTTTATGGTTTGTCGTGGTGAACGTGGGATTTCAAAAAATAGCCCCAAAGAAAGGAGTTTTGCGCCGTCGAGCTAGCCGACTATTTTAAATCGCCTAAACGGAACATTACACGTGCCCGAAATTGGTATTACAAAATCTGCATTGTTGCATGAGTTGTGTGACTATGTGTATCGCTCCTTTGCATTGTCAACGTATTCTATATGTGTTAACAACGTACACATATGTCAAATCACAATGGCATTATAACGCCATTAGCAAAAATTATGGAATAGTCATATTATGACATTAGTTTTACCCCACCTTGTAAAAACTTAATTTCGTCCCAATTCACAAAGATCAAAAAGAAACAGAAACGAAACTCGTATTGGAAAATGGAACCCGTTTACTAATTGTAGCCATATGCTCCTTCATATACCGTATGTTCCAAGGAAATTGCGAAATAAGGCTTTCCAATAAGAAAATATAAACAATGGATGGAACAGAAGCTCTATCGTAAATCCAATAACAGAGGAGACATTATCAGACGGTGAACGCCTCCTCGGTAGAATGTTGATCGTAAAAAAGTGATACCTAGCCGATAAAATTATAATCATTTTTGTCTATATACTATGGTATTTGGTCGTGAAATTTTATTACCTAGCTAAGTTAATATCTGTTAACGAGGTTCCTCGAATCTTTTTATGCCGAAATAGAGTAATATTGAAAGTTATTATCGTGGCTATAATAGTAAAAATGTGAGGAGATAGTACTGAATTACTGGTTATTATTTTACCATTATTTCTTGGTATCATTTTATACAGGGTGGCAGCGATGTTGACGCGCAATCTGTAATCATGGATTCAGTAGATACATGATTCTGAATCGCCTTTCATTAACATTTTTGTGGGTTTAAACTTTTCTTTCTTTTCCATGCAACAGCAGATGTTTATTTAAATGGTTCGATTATTATTAAAATGATGATTACAGGTTCTAGGTATCTCTCACATTTAATATATAACATCATAGGTAATTACCTACCCAGTCAGTACAAAAGTCTCAAATAAAATGTATTATAATTAAAAAAACGTGGGTTTTTTCAACAATCCTTAAAGTAACGGGCAATATGGCCAAGCGGCGATAAAGCCGATATCTTTGTCGAGTTTAGATACGTACTCATGTAATAGCAAGCTCCAAGTTGTAAAGAGAGCAACGTCGAAAGCAATAAAATGACCGATAAAATTGGTTCGCCGTCCAAAAGAGGAAACTTTGCATACGAAAAGTACCTACAAACGAACATTATATACTCTATATACGTACATGGAAATGTTAATGCTCAATTTGAATCGAATACTCATACTGGAAATGTATTTTGTTTCGATTTAACATCCACACCTGCCACTTTGGCATTTATTTGGGACACGTCGCAAATAAATATTTACATAACTGTCTCATTACAAGCAATAATTACAGTAGCCAATAACTATACTACACTACACCCACTTCTGCTTCAAACGGTTTTTATGACTTGACAAAACATCGAGATTTCTTTATTATAAGTGAGTGTAAAATTATTGTTTCACATAAACCTTTCGGAATAAATTCTTTAAATGATGATGAAAACCGCTTTCAAATCTGTTGCGTAGTTTAGAAGAATAACACGGTCACATAGAAAGACACGAAAAGGGACTTTAATTTATACCTACATACAAATAAATTAAATTGAACTGTCTGTTTGTAATTTCGAATTAAAAGCTATTTTACCAAATGCAATTGAAAGTTGTATACGGTACATACTGCCTATAGTAAAAAAAAACTTTTTTTTATTGTCCGTCTGTCTGCTAAATCGCTGAACTGATTTTAACGAGACTTTAACTGGCCCGATAGCTCATGTTTTACGGACTAATTTAGGATACTTTTATAAAAAAAAAAGAATTAGTAACGAAACACATGACTATTTTCTAATATCGCAGGCACAGCTATTTTATAATATGTATAGTTATATAATCGTAGATACCTACTCTGTTTCAGTTCAATAACATTCAATTTATGTAAACAGCGACGTCACATTTTTCATAATTAATTTCCAAAGAGCCCCCAATTTAAATACGACAGATAAGCAATTAACATTTTCAATTCACATAAATAAAGATAAGAATAAAATATAGATAGGTGTTCTGTATTTACAGCTTCACAGGGCAAATCCACTCGCTTACTTTATAAAATGAACGTTCGGTAAAGACAATAAATCGGAATAGGAGCGGGCACAAAATAAAATTAAAACTGTGTACATGCACTGAATCATGGGGTCAACTGAACGTCCCCTGAGGATTTGGCAACCAATACACGACTGTGCACTTAGGTTCAGGCAGCTGGACCGGCGTACCGCGGCTGATGTGGTAATAGGCTTATATTATCTTAGGAGCCTGCAATTGATGTGCTTAAGAATGGTCGTATTATTATAATGGGTTAATTCAATAGCCCCTTTCGTTTTATGGGAAGGAAATCATTTCCCGAAATCTTTTATGCTTAACATCATCTCGGAAATAAAATTTTGTGCAGGATCCCATGCAAATTATGGGATCAATTCCCTAGATCCTGCATACAATTTGTTAGTCGATAACAGTGACGTAAATTCTACTTCCTACTAATTCCTTTTCCTACTAATAATTATAAATGTGAAAGTTTGTATGTTTGGATGTTTGCAACTCAATTACGCAACAACGACTTAACGGATTTGGGTGAAATTTGGCACACAGATAGTTTATATAACCTGGATAAATATTTAAAATATTTTTATCCCGGTAGTACGTTCTCGTGGGATAATTTTCGACCTCCACACGGGTGAAGCTGCTGGCAAAGCATTTTATACGAAAGATAATGAATAACAGTTGTAATTAGAATTTAATCGTTTGAAGGATACTGAACGGGACACAATAGAAATTTAATTGAAAAGACGGCTATGGGCACACACAATGTATGTATTCAACCGTTCATTTTAAATTTGCTACACCAATTAGTATCTCTCGCAGCTCTTAGCAACGTTATGTAAAGTCTCAGTACCAGGAATGACTGATCAAGTACCAACTATATCCCAAAGACGGTACAATCGCGTGGAAATATCTCAGATATTTCGACGAGTACTCGTTTATTAGTAGAATGATACTCGTGATATCAATAAGCATCGAGAAGCCATTTACTTACTGATCGAGATCGTCTCACTCCACAACCCCGGGCTATGAGCTATCCGGTGAGAATAAGGTGCCGATAACTGTTCGTTTATATTGAAATCTGTATGTACAAGTTAGCGAAAGCTGTGACAATGTTATTTGGATGTGATTGTCTGATAATTCTCACCTTTACTTTGTAGGTTAACTTACTACGAATTAAACTAAGACACCTGTCCCGCTGCTGACAAGGAAGCGACTAGCTATTTACAATTTCTCGCTCAAGAAACGTACTATACATAGATTGTAGGCCACGTGTAAGTAAAAGAGATATAATAGTTTGTGGATCACACTTCAGCCCGCCAGCGAGTACTCGCTTGTCGCAACTACAAGAGCTATCACAGAGAGTACTCGCTCAGCAATGCTTGCTTGGCGGTCAGAACATTTGATGAGAGATTCGTGCTTGATAGGGTTATTTATAGTGGCATCTGCAACGACATACGCGAACTACGCATCACACCGACGTCACGCAAAATCCTGCATCGCGGAAGCAGAGTTTATCGCGCAACTAGCATAATATACTCGTATATGTCACCGTAAAATCGCAAATACTGTTAGATTATAATAATCTATTTCGCGAGATTGTGAACTATCGAAAGATTGTGAACCGTAACATACTGCTTACAATTTAACGCATTATTTTGATGGTACATTATAATCTATAGAAGTGAAACCGTCAAATTATGAACTGGTATCAAGACGGATAGTACCTTGCGCTATTACTAAATAGTCAAGTAACTACCACTAACTTAGAAGTAGCGCTCGCCGGCCGTAGCCGCGGCACCACTCATTTCGCTCACTCGGCTCGCGCGCGGTTGGTCGCAATTCTAACCTTATTTTTTTCAGCGAAGAAAATGCCTAACGCATACCACGCCGTCCGGGGAGACGACGTGGTTATGTGAAGCTTGCACCTACTAAAAACTCCGCCTATGCACCTACTTTCGCCTTGATTGGTGGGCCGCGAGAACTGCTACGCATGACATTCGCGACCCATTCGCGACCCTTCCAGCGTGACCCACCTCTGGGCACCCTCTTCTTTGCCCCCTCGGAGCTCTTTCATCCGTCAGCGATGCCCGGGTGCACTCCGCCCATTGCCCCATGATGGCAATTTGCGCCTCCCTCCACCATCTCATCACCACTTCTGGCAGCGGGCCACTAGCGCTCTCCGCCCGAGCTTCTACACTTTGGTGGTAAACTTCGGCAAGCACTCGTGCCTCCAGATCCCACGAGGGCGTTCCCACTAATGCGAACGTCACTTCAGCCGAGATTGTGCGGTATCCGCGTATCACCCTGAGTCGCAATTCTAACCTATGCGGTCGGTAAGCAGTATGGTGCAGTTCGCAATTTATCGACAGTTTACAATCTCGCGAGATAGATTATAATCTAACGGTATTTACGGTATTGACAAGGACTTCGTGTTTGTTGCTATGGTTGAATTACGACCACAGGGTGACCACTCATCATTTCAGCCATAAGCCGTCCACTGCTGGACATAGGTCTCTCCTAAGCTCCGCCACTTCGACCGGTTCTGTGCTTCCCGCATCCAGCGGATTCCTGTGGCCCTGCCCTGCCCACTGCCACTTAAGTTGGTAATTCTTCGGGCTATGTCGATAACCTTGGTTATCCTGCGGGTCTCTCCATTACTAATTCGATCACGCAGGGAAACTCCAAGCATAGTTCTCTCCATTGCCCTTTGGGTGACTGTAAGCCTTCTTATGAGGTCCATTGTGAGCGACCACGTTTGGGTTCCATATGTCATCACTGGCAACACGCACTGGTCAAAGACTTTCCTCTTGAGACATTGCGGTATGGGGGACGGGAAGGTATTAGGCGACCACTAGCTGTAATAAATAAGTATGTAAACATTTTACATCTTTATACTTTTGATTCGCTCGCTTGCTCGGTCATTAAAATTGAGCACGCGGTTAAAAAGCAACTTTGCACTCTTAGATAACAAATAACTATTACCAAAATAATGAGGCGGTAAAAAAAACATTATTTACGCAAGCCGTGACACTTACATTCACAATCCCTTCCTGTTTCTCTCTTCGTTTTACAAAATCCTGCTAATAGTATATTAGGTATTCTGGGCACGCCCTTCCCCTATTACAAGGTACAAATACAAAGTGACAATCTAAAACAAAACGTTTGTAAACTGTAACCCCGAAATTGAAACCAAATAGAGCGTGCTATGTAATAATACTTTTACAAAATAATAGGTTTTATATTTGTAAGAACTTTGTTTTACGTTTTTAAGGTTAGTTTTTAGGGTACCTTACCCTAAAAACTAGTAAGTATATTTACGCAATCAAAATCCAATTCAATTGAACTAAAGTTAAACTAAGCCACTGCTGTCCATCCATCCGTTTGTCTGTCAGCGGGCTGTATCTGATGAACCGTATCTAATAGATAGACAGTTGAAATTCCCACTGAGTGTGTATTTCTATTGCCGCTATAACAAAAATAATACCTACAAATAAAATAAAGTTAAAAAATAAATGTATGGGGACTATTCAAGAAACGTTTTTTTTGTAATACTAACTATTATACCGTGGTACGGGCGTGCGAGTACGATTCTCACTTGGCTCGTTATTTTTCCTTATTTTTGCTTAAAGACCGATGTCACAGTTGGTTACTTTCTACCTTAGTGAAGTTTTAATTAACTGCGAGATTTCGGTAAAACAATTACCAGGTCGCCCATACTACGGCAAATGTGAAGTTAATTTCCAATGTCCATCATCGATAGGAAAACGGTTTAGGTAACAATACTGTAATAATATGATGTTAGTATTAGTTCTATAATAGTGGTGTGCGACGAGGCGTCAAAGCGTCCATTTTAAATACAAATTCAAAACGGACATTCGTTTGAATGTCCAGGCAGGATTCCATTAAAATTTAATTCAAATTCTTTGAAGAGCTGCTGATACTTAACTGGCCAATGGTTCCACTGTCTGTCGGAATTTTTGATTAAAAGGAAAGGTATGGAAGAGATAAAGAGCTTTTTAACCACACCTGTGTCGTTTTATTACAAAAATGTTGATATTTTTTTACCTTTAATATGGAAACAACACATTGATTTACATATAAATAAAGCAAATTTTAAATTTTCCGTTTCTACAACAAAGAATCATAATACAAAACATCAGAATTCCAAAAACCCATTAGCTGAGTAACCTAATCAGTTTTCCGGTTTTAAATAGAATCCTTTTAAAGCAATCCGTTCGGAAATCGATTCTGGCAGACAAAGATGACTTTACGTATGTAAAATTCGGTCCTTTCCGGACAGGAACTGAAACGGTATTAGGTTCTACATTAAAATTGATTGCACGTGTCCATATCCTTTTTTGGAACTCATTTTCTGCAATATAAAAGGAAATGGGACGAACCGTATTGAACTACGTTTTTGTTTTCTTTCCAGGAAAATACAAAACTAGCCTAAAGCGACTTTTTATGCTGAAGGTTTTGCGCTTCAATATTTTTTTGTTGTGAATGAGAATTGCCCACTTTCTTACTGTTATGTTTTTTCAAAATATGTTTTATTTGCATGAAAATGCTCTGGTCCATAACATTGATGAAAATCGTTGCCTATGAATTTTAGAACACTTTGAAGTTGCTGATGTTTTTTCGAATTGAACGCTCATTGACACGATGCAAGTGTTTAACCGTGGCATAGCATATCAGCCAATAATTTTCCCTGCTGGGATGCAGGCCTCCTTTCTGTTAAAGGCAAGGGGCCGTAATACTCCACGTGGGCCCAGTGCGAGATAGTAGGTGTCAAATGTCTTCGATATTTTGGTTCTAGGACATGCCGTCTTCCACACGAAGTTTTCCTTCACCGTTTTGAGAGCAGTGGTGATGAAATCATTAACACAAAATAAAGTACCTGGGCCCTAATTCATTATGGCCATTTAAGATTCCTTACTTCGAAACTACTTCAATTCGTTCACATACGCCATCTGCTAATAAATATCGGACAAATCGTCTTGGAACATACAGAATATGACATTTCGATTCCTTACCGTTACATTGGTTTTTATAAAACACGATATTGACGTAGTTTGAACATAGTAAGATTCCGCGGGGAATCATTATAACCATACAGAATTGGGGCTCTGTCTGGGTTAGCCCACGACACACCTACGACCTACAACTCGTAAATCACGGCTGTTACCTCTAGGCCACCACTATTCTACCATACAATAGAATTGATGCAACAAATTACTTGAATCGTCTAAACACTGATTCAACGATGCAACTTTTATTGTTGTTTCAAATTAAGATATGGTACCAGGCAATTTAAACACACTATTAACCAGGTTTGGTTTGGGCACGCTACGATTGCGGCGGTAAGTCCCCTCTTTGAGGAGTGGATTGAGAGGCGCCACGGCGTCCTCACCATCCACCTGACGCAGGTCCTCATCGGGCACGATTGTTTCGGGAGGTTCTTGTTTCGGTCAAGGCGGGAGGAAACGCTCCGGTGTTTCCACTGCGTAGATCGCCCTAAGGACACAGTGGAGCATATGGTGGAGGTCTGCCCGGCTTGGACGGAGCACTGCCGTGTCCTTGTGGACGCGTTTGGCAGCGGCGATCTCTCGCGTCTGGTCCTGGCCCAGGCCACGGTTCGGAGCGAGAGTGCATGGGTAGCCGTCACCTCCTTCTGTAAAGCAGTAATGCTCGCGAAGCCTAGGGAGGTGGCGGACGTAGTAGAGGCAGTATATGCGGCTTCACGGCCCTAGTCGCCGCAGGAGACGCCCTGGGCATCGGGAATCCCAGGCTGATGCCCGGCTACCGTAGGCGCGGGCTTGCGGAAGGTGAGTAATGGGTAACTCGCCTTCCGGTAAGGACCAAGCCCGGGTCGACGGCGCGTTGTGTTCCACGCACGCCTCGAAGAGATGTCAGCATCAACTGTTGGGGTCCGCAAGGCCAATGCTTGCCAGGGGTACGGGTTGTTCGAAAGTGATACCGTGGCCCCTGGCACACAGGCAACTGAAGAAACACGGGTCGGTCAGTAGTCAATAAAAGTTTGACGTTATTCCCGCTCCGCCCAGAGCAGAAGTTATTTCATGATTTCCCATCCAAAAAAAAAATACCAGGCTTTGGTGGAGACAATATTTGAAGAAAAAAAATAGCAATTTAAATGTAAATAACTAATACCCAGCTTCTAAATTCCACTAAAAACAGCAGTCAAATAAACCTACCTATTATATAAACATGGAAATTTGCTATTTAATCAAAGTGAAACCGAACCAGCTCTGAAATGCATTACTGTGGTTCAATTACATGATATTTCATGTAGTTGTCACGAGGCGCGTCTGCTCTTTGAGATATGAACTAGTGTTGGGGTATTTGCATAGTGTTGTATTATATCAATTTGGTAGGTTTCATGGGTTATGAAGTTTCATAGGTACCTAGTTATGTCACGACTTTTGATTATGAATACATAGCAAGGAAATAGTGCATGCTGGAAATAATATTATGGGACATACACTTTTCTTGTTCTTATATTTAGGTTATTATTGTGTTGTGGTAATTGGGTGTTAGTACATAATAATATTTGAGTTATTTTATTTTAAATGTGTGTCTGTGGTTCGCCTTAACTAACTTTATTATTATTTTTATGCTCTCGAGTAAAATGTAGCGAAAAGACCATCTTATTATGACATCGTATTGTAATTAAACCTAAATTTAGGAATAAATTTAATTTGATTTGATTTGATACTACATAAGGTAGAGTAACGGAAATGTATTATTAAGCAAATTGTCGTCCTACGTGTATTTGCCATGTTTTAGGCTATGTCATACAAGTCATATCAGTTCATACAACTGTCAAATAATGAAATTTGTGATTTAAGTTGGTAGTAACTTTGCTTACCAATAAATTTCATTGACTTTACTTCATGCATACGCTCATCACTATACACTAGCACTTATTTCTTTAGAACATTTAAACCATTAAGAGTTAAAATTACAAAAATTAAAAAAAAAAAACCGATTTCCAAAAAACCTCTTCAAAGTGAAAAATAACTTTAATTTCGGACACGGATAAACTGAGTATGGTATTATTGAAGCTAACTCTAAAACCACTAATCAGAATTTGACCAAATTAATATGGGACCACTCATAAGTACACCGTTTCAAATCAAAGAGGAATGTTTCAAATCGGTTTATAAATGACGTGGTAATAATCATTAAAAAGACAACCGAATTGAGAACGTCCTCCTATTTTTGAAGTTGGTTAAGAAGAACATAAGTTTGCTCAATGACCTACTTCATAAAAAAGCTTTTAATAATCATACTTTTAATATTTAAATGATGGGATAACATGTTTCTCAGGTTTCAGTAAAAGCAGAAAATATAGAAGACGTGAAAGCTTCCTTAAACGAGTCAAAAACATTACTTATTTTATTTTGTTGTAACATATTGAACATTGAACATAACGCGCCTGCGATGTTGTATTCAATTTGTTTGACAAAGTGATCGAAAGCCTCTGCCGGGTTCGATTTTGAAACACCATTTCACCTGTTATTGGCATCGACAAGTGGAGTTTATGTCGCCACAAGTCCCACCCACAAATATTTGAGGGTAGTATAACATTCGACTCAAACTTGACAATGTAAATTCACTTCACTGGTCGCTGTTAATGTTGGTTATGTAGATATTGATCCGGGGTGATCGACTGGAAGCAATAAGCTTGTTGACATCGGTCATCGAGCAAAGTTTTGTAATTATTCCCATTTCTGGATAATCCTTTATTAAAAAATGGATTTTACTCTGTTTTAGTTCAACAGATAAATTCACCGTTTATTAATGTTTCCACTGCTGGGACAGAAAGGCGACCTGTGTAGGCCTCTTTTCTCTGAGAGAAAGTGGGCCATAAACGACCAAGCAGACCCAGTGTGGGTTGGTAGACGTCTTGACGTCTTTGATTTTTTTGGTTTTGGAACATGTCGTTTCTAATGGCTCGTTTACACTCTCGCCTCGCGGCTCGTCTCTCGGCTCGTCTCGTGTCTCAGCCACAGGTCGAGGTAATCAATGTATGTTCACACTCTCGCGGCGCGTTCAGTTGTTTTCGCACTATCGACTATGGAGGACGTTGAAGTATTAGCGGCATCAACTCTTTCTTTACTGAGCTTCTACTAATATACAACTAATTTACAAACACAAACAAGCATCATTGACTTTTGTTAATTTTTATGATTGTTGTTCTTAGGATCCCAAATTATCCGCTCCTTTTCAAATACTTTTAAGAATCGTAAGGTGTCTTCTTGAGACCAATCCATTGCATCCACACAATCGGCATGGCAAAACGTTTGTAACCGAATAAAGACCGAACGCGAGTGTAAACACCACGCGTGCTTCCCCTGCGAGCCCCTTTAACTCATGCCCAAAAAACCGCTTCCGACGCGAGCGCTGCGAGCGGCGAGACGAGCTGCGAGGCGAGCCACGAGCGCACTGATTACACACGCGTCTCGTTCGCCTCGCGGCTCGTCTCGCCGCTCGCGCGAGAATGTAAACTGTAAAATGTTTTCCTTCACCATTTTAAGAGCAGTGGTGATGTAATATATAATTTACACAAAGTAAAGGCCCTGACTGGGATCGAAACCACGACCTACAACTCATAAGTCATGGCTATTATCACTGGGCATTCACCCTTTATTTATTGTATTCACTCCCGCTCAGTACTAGAGTTCTACTAGAGTGACAAGTGAGCGAGCGATACTTTAAAAAGTATTGCTAAAAATATTTGGAACATAATTATCATCTGCCTGACATTTTCCCATTATTATCGAAATAATATTACTTAATAAAGTCCGGTTTTGGTAGAATTAGTCTAATTAACGGTTAATAGGTTTTTCACACTTAGAGAATAATGTGATAGTTGTATAGGATAATAAATGATTGTGTAATTAGCATCACTAAAAGAGGTAAGTATAACTGACGCCAAAACAAAAGCATATAAAAGTAAGTGTACAAATCTCTTCGGCCATTTTTTTACTTAATCCGTGTAGAAATCTTGTAAAACACAGCAACAGTTTTTACCGAAAATCTTTTACCTTCGAACGAACAGTATCTCGATTTAACTTCAGTAGTAGCCGTCTAACAAGCGAACCGATCTGTGCACGAGACAGTGATGACCCGGACAAAAGAGAAGTAGCTTATGTTCTGCAGTTGGCACACCTGTTAGGGTGGAACGGACATGTTTTGGAACAAGGTGATCATGTCTTACGAACTCTGAAGAAAGTCCTTTCTTTAGTTACAAGTTTTTTTGTGTGTTTAACTTCAAACGATTACCTACCTACTTGCTTTTGAGTTAAGGAAGAAGTTCTTTAAAGATAGAAATATTAAACTATTATTGTGACAATCGAATGGACGTGAACCTCATGTGCTACTAGGTAGATATTACATTTAACACATATTCTCGTCTCACCAACACTAGGTGAGACCTAAATTAGTCATATTATCCTACTCCGACCAATATTATAAATACTAATGTTTGTATGCTTGGATGTTTGTTCCTCAATCACGCAAAAACGGATGAACGTTTTACATGAAATTTAACCTAAAATAGTTTGTGACCTTGAATAACATATAGGATAGGACTTTTTATCCCGATAGTACGTTCCCGTGGGCAAATTTTCGGCTTTCACGTGGACGAAGCCGCTGCCAAAAACTAGTGCTCAAATAAAAACACACTGGTGAATTTTAAATTTTCAGCACTAGTGTTGGTGAAAACGGGCATACCTTTGTTAGTTGTTACTAGTCCCTAAGAAACTGTTAAAGACGATGATAAACGTCAAACTTGAGTTTGAAAGCATTTCTAAGGCCCCATGGCGACGAAACGCGTTTTGTAAACGCACTTCTGCATCGCTACTGCAGAAGCTAATCGCTACAAAAACTCGCCGTGGGCGAGGCCTCTATCCTTACGAGTACCTAAATATAAGGTTTTAAATTAGGTACGTGTTATGATTTGATAGCTAACACGGCGAGCTATACATGCCGTCTGTTGGGACAGGTCAGCTCAAAGCTGCAATGGCTCTTTCTTCAAAAGGCCCTTCCAGACACTGCCCTACATTGTTAGACTCACATAAAATTTTAATTATATAATGTTTGGACTTTAAAAGAGACCATGACCTTTGAGTTTATTTCGGCTTTTCTTCTCAGGGAACAGTCAGCTAGGAAATGCCGGCGCCATCTAGTTTTTAAAATATTGACCAACAAAATATTGACGTGTAAAAGTGCCTTTTAAGATCTCCTTACATAAATAAACATTTCATTTCATTTCATAGACATTAAAAAAAATATCTAAAATACTACATTTAAAATGACGAAATATTTAACTGATCCTGAAAAAGGTTACAAACCTTCTAATGGTGGACATTTTTTTAAATTAATAAACCTCTTAAAACTTTTTGCTTTTCTATTGATGCACACTTTTTAAATAATTCAGCTTTTATTTCACTCTCTGAGTTTTCTCATAGTTGGGCGCAGTTATTAAGCTAAGGTAACCCGACCAAACGGATTAGGTTAGGTTTGAACTGTGACCAATCGCGCGCAAGCTGAACGAGCCCTACACTGTAGGTCGCAGTTACGTGGCAATTTGGTTTAGAGGCGCAATCATGATATCAGTGTCGAATAATATTTTTAGGAGCGCAAAATGGGAACTAAGGGAGATTCACATAAATACATGCCTTTAAAATTGAGTTAATAAATTAATGCGGCTTGTAAAACACATTGAGAAGTGAAAAAGTAAAACTTCAGTGAGTTGTTCATGGGGAAAGTTTAAATGGAAGTCGATTAACGAAAAGGGGCCCATTGAGTGAATATGAGTGGACAACGTGTCATAAGACTCCCGGTAGACATATTTCATGCCAACCTGTCCGATGACGTTTGCCCTTTTGAAAGGTCAAGTGCGCGGTACGGTTACGGATCCATAGTAAAAAAAAAAAAAAAAAATAGGTACGTGTGTCACAAAAGTTCAGGGTCGTAGCTACTGCCGTATCAGTGGTACTGGGCCCCCCAAGCTACAGGGGCTCTCCTCGTGTTTAAGCATAAATTCGTACAATATTATCCAAAACCTCAAATGCTTATTAATATGAGGCCCGTAATATAAATACCTATTTAATGAATATATTAAATACTCAAGTTCTTGCATTCATTCATTCTAGCCTAATAAATTCAGGATGCTGGATTTTTCAACTTGCTTCGCTCGCTCTTGCACTCTCCTGTTAAGATCACTGCTTTACCTTGCAAGTCAGTATGCTATTTTATTTCATCATCATTCATCGTTCTCCTGCCCTTAGCCCTTATATTATTTATTATACTAAAACAAAACCGTCCTTTGGAGGTTCGTCGCAGTCTAGTAAAAAGCAAACCAATTTATGATATAGGGCTACTATACCTATAGGACTAGCTACGCCACTGCAGAATTGATATAAAAAACTTTATTACAAAAAAAAAACATTACTTAGTGAAAAATAACTATAATTTTGGAAGTCGGTGTGTTTGGTTTTATATTTTCGTTTTTTAAACGCAAGGGGTTTCAGAATCGTGTACTGAATCCATGTCTGTACCCAATCCTGTTGGGAAACTTTAAGGCGTGATGTTATGCTATTCCTACATTTTGAGACGGTCCAGATTTAAGATGTTACTAAGTAAAGGATCACACAGAACACCAATCAAGCCATCACGTTTCACAGTTGACTGCTGTATCTTTTATTCATAGGTACTTCCACGCTAACTTCTGATCAAGGGTTCACTGATCAAATTCTCATTACTAGACCTATGTCAACGCTGAAATCCAATCTGTTTTATAGATAACATGAAGTAAAACATATTTTCTTGAAATACAGTAGTTATTTTCAAACAAGATAATATTTACATACAATAAGCTAATAGGCTTAAAATAAGCACATGTATAAAGAACAACCGACTTCCAAAAAAAAAACAACCACTAGGTAGGTACAAATGGAAATATAACTGTGATGTCGGAAATTGATGCCATTGATTTTGTAACTTCGTTTTCATACCCTTTCAAACAAAAGATGATTTCAAACCAGTTTAAAAACAAACCAACAAAAAAAATACTGGCATTGAGAACCGCCTCCTTTTTTTAAGTCGTTTAAAAAGGCGGGCATCAAACAATTCGTCCACATCGCTGTCAATAGAAAAAGTGCCGAAAAGACCGATCGAATTGCCACGTTGCGTGGTAATGCTGGTTCTTTGGCCAAAAACAAGCCAGCCAGCTCTGGTCACGTGGACATAAAACAAGGTTAGACTTTATTATTTCAGTAACGAGTTTAAGGCTTGGCTTTATAAAGGGATTTCATTCTTGATATTGTGCCCTTGTGTCTACTTTTTAGGGCATTTACTATTCTGAATCCCGATTTTCTCTTATTTTTATTTATTTTCAAGTTCAGCAGAAAACACTGCGTAATGCGCTTACTTACTCATACTAAACAGACAATATTCAGAGCAAAGAATATTCTCGCCAGAGAGCATTATCGCAAGAGCAGTGGAAAATAAATGGAGAGCACAGAACTTGTTGATGGGTTTAATTGAATACCTACCTCCAAAATAACACCCATTATTCAAAATAAGCTTCAAGTAAATGACCATAAAATCACCTAAAAAAAAACGATTTAAAAGGCATTACCAGCGAATTATCTTCCTTGAAACCGGCTTAAGGTTCATCGATATTTTATTCAGCACTTGTTACACCGACATCTCAATAATCAGATTATATTCGTATCTCATAAATATCATGTTTTAATCTGCACACAGAACAAAACGAAGCGATGGCGGACAATAAAGAAAGCTTAATGTGTAGGTTCTGTTTTCTCGTCACGTTTTTTCGCCGTTTAAATGTCCCTCCAACAAATGGCTCGGAACATAACTACATCGGCGACCGTACACCTAAGAGAAATAAAACAGGGGAACAGATACACAGTTTTTGTCTTTGAAAGAATTGCGGAAATGTCCTTCCTTGTCCTTAGATTAGGCGTCCATGGAAGATTGAAGTGATTGGACGAATGATATCTTACTCATGTACAAAAACCGACAGTAATAATATATTGTAAAATGTGTGTTGCGCATGAGAGAAAATAAATAAATAAATATTACAAATTTGGTTCTTTGGATTTTTAGATTTTTGTTACTCAATCACGCATAAACGCCTGTACGAATTTGGATGAAATTTGGCACACAGATAATTTATAAGTTACTTACTATCCTGGTAATAGGTTCCCGTGAGATTATTTCTGACGTACACCCGGGCCAAGGCGCTGACAAAATCTTTAATATAAATGTGAAAGTTTTGATGTTTGTTACTCAATCAAGCAAAAACGGTAAAACAGATTTGAGTGAAATTCGATACAAAGATAGTTTGTAATCTGGATCGACACATAGGGTACTTTTTATCCTAATAGTATTTCCCGTGGAATAATTTTCGACCTCTACGTGGGTGAAGCCGCTGGCAAAATCTAGTAATATTGGAAAGTTGAAAGAAAAATGTTTGGATTTTTAGATGTTTGTTACTTTATCACGCAAAACGGTAGAACGGGTTTGGATGAAATTTGGCACACAGATGGCACCTTGATTAACACATAGGATATTTTTATCCTGGTAGTAAGAGTACGTTCCCGTGGGATAGCTTCTTACATAGACGCGGGCGAAGCCGCTGGCTAAGGCTAGTAGAATATTAAATGTTGACTTTTTATTTGGGATTATACAATATGTAACAAAAACCCTGTTGTTCCTTCTACCCACATTTTCAGAATCGGTATACATACGTAATAAAGCATGTCATTTATAAAAACTGTTTAACAAAAATAATTAAAATAAATATTTAATTATGAATATTTGTAATGTTTAACTGATTTTGATTAGATCAAAGAAAGCCGCCAAGCTCGTAGTCTATTGTGCGAAATAAGGATACTTATAAAATCAGATACTGTTAACATTTGTTTTGAATATGTCGATTTAAATAGTTATTTGATGTTGAACTCTCGACTGGCCAATGCTTATTTTTTAAATTATAACTTCGTAAATGTTGTGCTTGTGGGTAAGTGTATACGTCCCTAAAAGGAACAACAGGGTTTTTGTTTGTTACATATTGTAGAAGGGCCTTTATGAGTGACGATGCTAAAGTGTATGCAGCAACATAGACAGTCATCACCCCTATCCCAACGTGCAGCTTTTTGTTACTCTTTTGATATAATATAAATCTTTTAAGGCGGAGATTTCTGGAAAACGCTCAAAAAGTTGGTTTTTTAAAGCTGTGTATCTCTTTAACCGTGAATAATTTTTAATCGTAAAATATATATGACATATTCAAGTCTTTTTTGCATACAATGATGGAACTCAAAACATAATTAAATATACTTTAATGCATCAACGTCAACTCTTAATTATCTTTACAATCGGTGTATCCCTTCAATAACAGTTATAAACATAATTAAAAATGTACCATAAAATTTCAAATGCCAAACTTTATCCAGTGATGGATTATTTATTATTAAATAGTTCATATCTAAATTTATACGATTTTATTTGCATTTCTACGACATATGTTTGCTCATTTGTTATTTGAATTTGTTACAACAGATTTGAATCCGTAACAGATTGCAATAAGAACTATTATCCCTCATAATGACTATATTTAAAGTTACCAGGACCTTAATATGTAGATTTACTTTACAAAATATAACAGCATTTAATTTAGATAAGATTACAGATAATCTCATCAAAATTAAATGCTGTAATTTTAATGATAATACCATTAAACATCGAATAGTTTGTCATCTTTGTTTGTCAAGTATAAAGGAGATGCTTTTAGCGTAAATTACGTAATTAATCTTATTAAGCGCTTTATACTTTGAATAAATAACTGAGTTTTCTCTAAAACACTCTCATCGTGACCTTTAGTTTAAAATAAGTAGTTTTTGATTCATAGAAGCCTTTCTCAGATTAAAATATTGAAGTGAAACTTTAATTTAATGATGTAATTGAAATACAGGATTCACTTTGGCTTTATTCGGGATGAAACAGTACAACGTCTAAGATAAATAAGTCGGGAAGTACGATTCTAATGTATTCATTCCAATCTCATCCTAAATCCTTTTTGTTATTTTCTGTCCCCAATCCAGACGTCTTTGGGAGGAGCAAACCTCCAAAATTGCAATCACGCAAATTGAAAATTAATGGACCGCGAAATCCAATTTTGCATTAAAGCTTTCTGGTAGGTAAGTAGGCACTCGCCCTGCTTCGCTCGGAGTGGTCATGGTATCATACTTATTTATGGTTTTTGAGACAAAAGCGAACGAAAAATATTCGTGTTCTTTTGCAAGTGAAGAGATAACAAAGTAAGATTGGTTTGCGTAAGCTGTTGGAAGGAAGCAAAATGAACTTAGAGGAACAGAGTACCGTACTCTTGCGTATTAAATAGGCTGTCTTACTGAGTATTTCGTTCTGTTCGTAAAATAAGAAGTAGGTACAATTTATTGTACGCTTACAAATAGGTATGGAAAATACTAAATCATGAACCTTTAGTTCGTATAAAATTATGAAAGATGCGCATTTCACGGCCATCAGAATAAATTGAATGTGACTACACTGCTTTGCCGTAACGCCATTTTACACAACCAGATATGTACTTTTATTGCTTTCCAGGGACACAGTAGAACAAGTAAACTAGCTATAGTTTTATAAAAATTAAATGAATGCGACTGTCTTAAGTAGGTAGTATAATAATAACACGTGGGACTTCATCATCGAGCGAGCAGGGCTGTGGCGCCGCAAGGCCGCGCGGTTGACGTGCCTTTGTTTAGCTTCTCAGAATATGAGCTAATTAAACTGTACGTAATTGAAAACTTTTTTTTAAATCAAGTAGTTATGTACCAAAATGTCTATCAAATAAATAAGAAGCTACCAATACTTCGTTTACATAAATTGATTACGTAAAACCTTCGTCCAAGCGATCTGTCTACTTCGTAAATAATATGCCATGAACATACGCACACGTTCGTTCCTTCGACGATACCCTCTTAACTCGAGGTCGACCCGAGAAAAGTGTCGTTTACCCTCACGTTATCTTGAAGTTCCAATGTCCAAATTCGTTTCATTTCGTTACAAGTGAAATATAGTTAAAGCCAAAGACTAGAACTAAGTATACGACACTTCCTCCGTTTCATTGCTCCTCAGTTTTGGTGATAGACATTTTGGATTCTTCCGAGTCACTGCCGACTCCCGAGTGATATTAACTCCACCCGGAGCGGAGTAAAAAGTTCTTTTTTATAGTCACGGTATACCTAATCCTAAGTTAAGTGCTCGAGATTTCATAGGATAGCTAGGTACGAAAGACTTTTATGAGAGGAAAAACTATTTTCTGTGGGAAATCTTTACCTCGTCTTTACTATCTTATCTCGGTTCAGCACGCTTAAGCTTTAAGAAGATTCAGCACTTGGTGTAAACTACTATAAGAATGAAGGCACATGTAAACCGGTTATAAATGAAGTAACTGTTGTCTGTTAGTGAAGTAAATCGTCAGCTGGCATTTTTTAGCTCAGGCCTATGTCCAACACTTCTAGCAGTGGAAGTTTTAAAGCTAATATAATATATTTCTTTAACTCTCCACAATATCCTTTAACCTTTTATTTTACATGGAGTGCCCCATAATACCCCTTGGTAAGACTGACTGTCAGACTTTCGGACTTCTGACGACCAGTAACGACTGTCAGATATCTACGAATGAAGTCCGGAGAAAAACATGACTTAAGTTACTTAACTTAAGTCATGTTTTTCTATGACTTAAGTAGGTAGTGAAAAAATTTACTATTGAAGTCACAGAAAAACGTGACTTAAGTGGGGATTTAGGTCACAGAGTGCTGTAAAGATTGTCACAAAATAAGCAAACAGGTGGTGGTATGGTAAACTAAAGCTATATATAATAATTTCTATTTGACTTATTAGAAGGAGTATTCATGACGAGTGCGCGAGTGTGAAGTTGGTTGATATTGCATGCTATTTTGTGTGTGCTTGTGAGAAATCTGTATAACATTCCGTCACAATGAATGGAAGTACTGTCATAGTGACGGGGTCCTGCTGAGGGTCTCGTGACTAAATAATAGCACGTCGAATTGATCGATTTATCAGGTTCAGCTGCGTTTGCAGGCATAAGTCCATTGACGGTCACGACAACATGTTAGACTACCGGTACCGAGTTGTCATACAAATATCTACGACAGTCGGTAACTAAGGTCCGAGACAAGTGGTAGTTACTTTCAAAGAGTTTCGTATTTCTACAACGACGTTCAACAGGATTGTACATTAAAAGCTGTTAGGTAACTTAAATTCTTTTTTTTTCTACCATCATTAGCCCTGATAGTAAGTCACTTTCATAGTCTAAGCCCTCTAGTCAAACGCTCAATACTATAATAATTGGTTTTTGTAATTACTACATATGTATGATTGTATGATCTGGGGAATAAATGAATATGGAGTCACCAGATAATGGTTTTTTGATGTAAAATATTGATATTAACCCGTAAAACTGGTTAAAATGGGAACCAACCTTATTCAACCTGGTTGATAACAACCTAGTTTAAAATAAATGATGATCTACATGGAGTTAACAACTGTTTAAATGTAACGTATACATAGGAAATCTGCTTATTTTAAAAGTAAAGTAATAAACCTAATAGCCAAGCATGTTCAGTTGCATGTTACGTCAGTTATATCACCCAGACTAACACATGATTAACATTAGCTCATTGTCGACTAAAGTACATTTCTGTGTTATGCCTAATTCAAAAACCATGTCTGTGATAATTAGGATTTATATCTTAGGTGCGCTGAAAAAGTCAAGGGAGAGAAACATACTGTGTTGTGTTTTTACTACATACGAGAAATAAAAAAAAAAGAGGGTAAGTAGTCTAACGGCTTTATGTTCCCATTAGTTGCCGTAATGATGAAATCGAATGAGAGCAAAATGACAGCCGTTACTATACCATAACTGTCATGTTGACAGACAACGGTCGACCACAGCTGTCATTTTATTCCGGCTAATTAAAAATCAGAGTTGTTTGTCAGTGGCTGAATGAACGAATGAATTTAAGATTTGAATTCAGTAGAATATATAGTAACAAGCAATCAGCAATAGGGTTATAGGTACATCGATTTGTAACCTCGCTAAATGTGTGAAAATAACTTCTGAGCATCACGATTTTCAAGTTTTCTGACGTTGTTTTCCTTCATCGTAGGTGAGTGGCGTGTTACACTAACTTGGGTAGAACATTGTTATAGAACTAAGGCGATTAAGACTGTGGGCTGCTGCATCCTCTAATGCAAAGTAAAGTACTAGGACCAGTAATGCGTCCCTTAAAGGCTTGCAGATACTATGGTAATATTTTTTAACAGGCCGATAATGTTAATGTCGTTTCTCAGTCAACCCATATTCAGAAAGATGTGATGACGGTTGACGATTCTTATAAAATGAATAATCGCCATTAATTTGTTTTAATGTTGCTTTTTGTGGCACGTTTCATTTATTATTGTTCCGCATATCCTACCCAACGAAGATCAGATATATCTAGTGGAAATGTGGCAGTATTATCATAGCAATGTTCATAAGCACTCTCTTGGGAACGGACGCCGGTTATAACTGTGTGCCGCTTAATTAAGCTGACTTTTTAATTATGTGAGTGTCGCCTTTTTGGTCTGGCGGCAATGGGCAAAGGTTCGATTTAAAATAAGCAGAATTAAAAAGTTTTTAGAATATAAAAATGATACAGCACAGTTTTAGTTTCTTTTTTCTCGATATTTCAGAGTAAAAACTTTCGTAATGAATGGAATATTCCCTTTGGTCTATTGTCTTGAAACAGTGTACAATCAATAAATATCTCCGGTTACCACCAGGGGGTAAGGGCGTGACAATTAATATTCATTAAATTAATTTGCATATCGATCTGGTAACGGAAAAACAATAAAATAGGTACTATATTTTAATAAACCACGTATTTGATGGTTTTGTAGAAGCTGAATACTAAAGTAAAGTATGATCCTACGTTATTTGTTACATGATAAGGTAGTCTACTATTTCACACTATTATTTCGAATAGTGAAATTACCGAACAAAGTTAAAGAAATGTGACTCGACGCGTAGCGGAGTTGTTATTTGCTACGACAGCGTAACTGGCGTAGCGGTGACATCGTAGCGTTAGCTACGGCGTAGCATCAGTCAGATTTTTTAAAAGAAACCTTTTAATTCAGTCCATGGCAACGATGCGACGTTGATCCTTCAGTATCTACTTGATAATTCCATTAGGCAAACAGATAGATCATTGAGAAAATTATGCAAAATCACCCAACTCTGTTTCAAATCGCCATTAATACCCGTGAGAAAAAAGATGACTGGCGCAACTGCCCCCGGGCCGGGTAGCTCAGCTCATACAGCCACTGTACCTTTTTCAGAAACATCATTTAAAAGCATTCAATCGTTCCGTAGAGAGATCGAAATCATATCAGGGCAAATATTTTACCGCTTTTAATGACAGAATGAACATCAGCAAATATGAGAATTATGAAACTACTTTTGTGTTTCGAATAAAATTCCCTGAGGAGTCAGTCTGTTTGTCACAACTTTATTTTTGTTTTAAGCTTTGGACGGTGGAGAATTGAATGTGTATTGAAAAAGAAACATCTGCTTTTGTGTCTATAATACGTGAAATTTTCCGACAGTATTCGATATTTTTATTTAAAACATTCGTAAAAATTCATTTGAAACTGTCGACAAAATCAAGTTGTTATAAAAAAACGAGTTAGCAAACCCCACTTTTGTTCCACCTGGTACACAATGTGTATTGTCATTTATTTACCTCTCATAAATAACGACCCTAACACAGTGACGGTTACAGCAGTTACGCCAGATACGCCCCAGTGGACAATGTGCCTCACGCAAGTTAATGCTTTGTGCCAAACTGTGAGTACCCACAGTCTCCAGATATTCATAATTAAATTCTAGTTAGGAAGTAGGGACGCCCGTGGCACAGAGTAGCTTTTCAGAAATGGAATTTAACAATTCACACGAAGTTCCAACTAGAGACGGTGAAACTATAACTAGGAATTATAGCATATGTATAATAGCTTGGGTTTGTGCTAATGTGTGCTTACACGGGCCATTTGTCAGCAATTATTTCCCAGCAACAATCTCCGCAATTAGTAATCGACGGAGTAATGAAACTGAATTCGTAAAAAATAAATTCAGCAAATTTATCTCTCACTAGCAGCGCTCCGCAGTTTCACCCACGTAGTTCCCGTTCCCGTAAGAATACGGGGATAAAATATCGTTTATGTTACTCAGTGATAATGTAGCTTTGTAATGGCAAAAGAATTTTTGAAATCGGTCTAGTAGTTTTTAAGTTTATTCGTTACATACAAAAATACAAATCTTTCCTCTTTATAATTTTAGTGTAGATTGCTCCTAATCCATAATAGGTTACTAATCAATGTTTTTTCTAGTTTATAAAGTACTTACCGATGTGGTAGTCTCATTATCGGTTTGGTGCGTGACGTCATTGTAACATCACATTTGACCGACATTGCACAGTACGAATCAACTTAAGTTGCCCGTGTGCGCGCATTTATAATAGGTTGGGATGGTGTTACAGTTTGTCTGCGGGTCTCTATTGTTTGATGCTGCGGGTATCGGCCTCTTCTGCTTGTTACTCAGCGCTCACGACTGTACTACCCATTTGTTGAGTTACACTATTGTTTTCAAGTTATTCCTACCGAAAATTATGGAGATGGGATTAAGTATCTTAAGACAATCAGATTTGGTAGTTGGACATTGAGATATTACGTCCTATTCTCACATCGTCTGCTTAAATTTAAATCTAGCCTTAAACTAACAGACGAGTACATTAAAAATTTCCAATGCAAAGATCACGATTGATCAAATTGTAACTTTAAGGCTAAGTTGCACCACCATTCACTAAATACATTTAGGGCTGAAGGAATTTAAAAATGTTCTATTTTTATTTCTAAATTATATGAAGTTGACCAAGACATAATAATATTTAAATATGCTAGTGCTAAATGGTGCAGGTATGTACCTCCAACCATTGAACAAGTTCCGAACCCACAACCCAGTCTTCATCAAGCAGGCCATGAGCCGTGAGACCGATACGACAATTTCTGAATAAAAACCACATCATCCCTTTCAAACTTAACTCACTATGATCTTAACTACCCTACCTAATCTTGGGTATACATAAGCTCCTTTTCATCAACGCAACAGCTAGTATTATCGCAAATGCGTTCAAAACAGCTTATAACCCAAAATGCAGTCTAAGCCAAAGTTTAAACGCATCCAAAGTATGTACAAAGTAAATAAGCATATATTCGTACATAAGTACGCGCACATACCTTGCCTCAAGTACTGTCTATGCTGTGCCAAAATATGAAATGCAAATTCGGAGAGATGCACCTCAAGTCGTTACAAACTCGTTTGGTTAGCCTTTGCAGCAGTTGATATATTTACATTCGTATATATTGCACGCGGAGACAAGATATAGAAAGTGGGTAAGCATATATTTCAATACAGATATTTAAACTGCAACCGGAAAATGATTAGACTACAGAGTTTAACGAGGATAGAGGAGAATAAGGGAGCTTTAAGCGTAAGGTGACTTTTGAATACATGGAGTTAGTTTGTGGTCAGCAGGCCTAGACAGAGATGGTGGGATGAGCTGGACTCCTTCGTTAAGGTCTGGTCCTTAGTAGCCCTAGACAGAGAGGAATGGCAGGAGTGTAGGTAGGACTGCTCTACGGTGTGACATTACAGCTTTGAAATAAAAACTTATAACACCCCTCTTTTTGGATCGGGGATTACTAAAAAATGGAGTTTGTCAGCTCCAAAATTGTGAATGGCTAATGTAATTTTGGCGTCGGGTGTATTTAGGGAATACAGCGGCGTCAATCTATACTTATATATACTTCTATACTTCTATACTTCACTATCACTACATAGTATAAAACAAAGTCGCTTTCTCTGTCCCTATATCCCTATGTATGCTTAAATCTTTAAAACTACGCAACGGATTTTGATGCGGGGTTTTTTAATAGATAGAGTAATTCAAGAGGAAGGTTTATATGTATAATACACCAACCTTCACGCGGGCGAAGCCGCTGGCAAAAGCTAGTATATTATAAAGCTGAAGAGTTTGTTTGTTTGCTTGAACGCGCTAATATCAGGAACTACTGGTCCAATTTGGAATATTCTTTTAGTGTTGAATAGCCCATTTATCGAGAAAAGCTATAGGCTAATATCATCATGTTAAAACCCTTAGGAGTCGAACAAAGAGAAAAAGTCACGAATACGAAGTACTCGCATGGGTAGGCGAGGCGAGCGACAGGGTGGGTCGGGGAGCAAGAAATTTGACGCGAACGGAGTCGCGGGCAGAAGCTAGTGCAAAATAAAGTGACACCTGTAACTATACCTACTACCTACCAACCTACCTACCTACTATACCTGTGTCTATCTTTAGAATGTACAAACTATTGTACATTCTAAAGATAACGCTTTTCATAAAATACTTATAAAACTGGCACGGCCACTGAAATATTTCTATTTAGATAAGTTTTATCTCATAAAAGAAGCCATTGTAAAAGAGTGACCTAAGCTGGTAAAAGTTTAGCAAATGTATAAAAGCTCCTAATATTGGGGGAGAAACAGTTTCTTGCCGATAAAAATGCTATAAATCTTTTTCCTTTCCCTTTGATTGAAAACAGATAACAGTTAGTAACGTGTCTACAAAAGTGTATCTTGTCGATAAAACCCTAACAGCTCACAAATCGAACACTCGCAGAGCCGCAGCCATTGATACTTAACCGCGCATAATATTTTCGTGAAATTTGCATCATCATTTTGCGTCAAATGTCGAATACGATTTCCCTTGTAGGCACGAACAGGTCTATTTCCATTTTCAAATGTCGGCCCGAAGCTAGAGGCTCAAGTGTTCCGTCAGAATATTTGAATATTTTAACATCGACGCCCGCGCCAAAATAAAATATGAATTTTTATTCTGTCGGTGAGAAATTCGATAAAAGATATCGTTATACGATTAGGCATGGTTGATTAACCCTTTAGTTTGTCGATGAACTGCTAGCGAGCGATAAACTCTGTTACACGAGAAACAAAATAATTTGTGTCGGTTTCAGTTATAGTTTTGCACACAAAGTAACAGAATCTAATCTAACTTTAGAATAAATTAAGTTTGTGTTTGGTAGCCATGTTAACTGTACCGTGTGAGTTTGTGGGATGAAAACAATTTGAACACTGCCAGGGCCCAACCACTTTTATAGTGACCTCCGTACGTGGACCGAATCCAAACCGCAGGGCATTAAAGCTGCAATAGGCATATTGCGCCAGCGCCCGCGGCATTACATGCTAAATTCACAAACTTGACAACTCCTGGCTGTGTGGATGTGTGCTATGCGCTATTGTAGGGCTTGTTTTACAAAGTTCATTACTGCTTTATTATGAGCTAACATTGTAACAATGGTAAAATATTCCAAATACAAACCAAGTACCTGTAGTTTTATAAAATAGTTTGCTACCTACTGTGATAGGTATTGGTTGCCCGTGTGTTTCAATTTAGCTTTGGTACATAGAAGTTTCATATAACAAAAATCCCAGGACGATGATTGGTTAAACAAAGCGTTATTCAATTACATAAAACTGTACAAAACCCGGCTCGGTTTTAAATGCGGAAGTGGCGGTCAATATTTCGGTGAACTATAAACATTTGCATTCATAGCTGGGTTTCAAAACTGCAAAAAATATAAATGAAAAAATAAAAAAATAACATGTCATACTAAACCAAGGGTAGGGTTTATATGTTCAAATTGCGTTCATAAAGTACACAATAAAATGTTTTGACAAAAAATATTTTGTCAGAAATAACATATCCTAAGTAAATTTTAGGTTGTTTGGTTTTTGAAAGCACCTACTTAAAAATGTTAATTGAAAAGAATAATGGAAGAATAGTGGAAGTTAAAGATACGATAATATCTTAAACTTTTACATAATATTAAAGCAGGAGAATACTTGTTCTTTTCACAAAATCAATACCAATCTTTATTATTTTGACAAGCAGTAGATCTGCAACTTCATGTCAACAAGAAATTCACTTGCAACAGCTGTAGCAAATATTACCTACATTGTTTGGCCAAGCATACATAATGCCTAAGGTCTCAGGAATTCGGGTCACAATAGCCTAGCTCCGGTAGAATAATACTAGGTCTGAGTAAACCAACCGAGTCGCATGGTCAATAAAAGGAAATTGGAAGTAGCTTACTACTTACATTGTACCTATTTTGACTATAAACTATATAGTCTATCTTTAGAAGTCTCAGTAAGTACCTATATAATTTACTTAGCACTCTAAAATTAGACTGGGTTTTTCAAGTTATGGCTTAAGTAAGTACTACGCTAGTTAATTGTCTATTATTTTAGTGATGAATAACATCAACGGGAACAACACTATAATTTGACGTCAGAATAAAGAAGATTGTTTTACAAAGCTCTAAAAGTTTTCAACCGAATAGAGAAATAAGCATGTTATTAGCCAACAAAAAGTAAATGGATTCATGTTTATTTTAAAGCAAGCTACCATTGAGGATATCTTTTTACATTTCAACTCGCAATCTTGTTCGAAATCTTTCCAGTTGTTCAAACTGCGTTTTATTAGAGAACGGAGACAAAAATAGACAAACGCGAAGCTAAACATTCAAGCGAAAGAAGGCTAATTATTGTGTATTCCGGGGCTTCCAAACGTCACTAATTTGAAGGAAAAGAGTGTCATAATTAGTTGACTCCTCCTTCGCCACACGAACGTGCAGGAAGCACTTAATTGCGATCCAAGCGTTCGAAGACCGATGTATAGCATGCATACTTGTGTACTTCTTATTGCCGTGGAATAAGGTTCAAATTGTGTCAAACCTTTTACAAACGTATTTGAAGATGAAGCAGAGCAACGTTGCAGAGTTAAAATTGAACACATGGTGTCTGTCGAGCTGCGATGACGTGATAGATGAAATATCAGTGTCTTGGAACATTTGACGATATTATTCTCGCTTTGAAAGTTCAATTCGTAATTTATAAATGTTTCAGCCATATATTTTAATTCCATTAATGGCTATCGTTTTTAAGACAACAACAGTAAGAATAATTTAATAAGATTAACAGGATTAAGCCGTTTATTTATGCTAATCTCGAAACGTAAAAAATGGAGACAAACGTGCCAGGCAAATTAGAGGAATTAAGTCAGGATTTCAGACTAATTAATGATGTTTGTACTAATTTATGATCGACATACAACATGTACCATAGCTTTGAAAACACACTTTTTCCACCACGTAACTTCACCAGCACGTAATAAGCAAGTGTGGTGATCAGTGTTCGTCCTTCTTAGTAAATAAAGAGAGTCAGACAATTTTAGACGCCGATATTATTTTGTATATGAGTAACGTCAATATAGATCGCATTTTGCTAAAAGATAATGCCCAAGTACTTCCTAAACATAACGGCTCCGTCCTGGGCATTAAATACGCCAATTATCCTCTCTCACGTGAGCTGCTTATTAATAATTTAATGAATTACAGGTTTTAATCAAATATGTTAACAAATGACGGCGTTACGAGCGTACTCCTAACTCCAAGTTATAACCCGCACATAGGTCGCGGTCGTAACGCAAAGGGTCGCCATTCAATGTCACCCTGCTTTGTTTATTAATGAGGAAGACCCGAGACACGGAGATTTAGTAGTGTATTACCTCATAAATAAAGATTGTTAATTGAACTGATATTGGTTAAAGGATTTTGGCCCAAGTTGGACAGATTGGTTTTCGTGATTTGGTTACGCATGAGTTTGAAGTAAGTGTTTCGTTGATCATTTCTTAGTCAGAAAGAAAAAATCCTGTAAAATACGCAGAATTTTGTAAAGTTATCATAATGATAACGTTCAATTAATAATCGCGACACAGAAATACTCTATAGGTAAGGGGTAAATACTACAGTTATAATAAAGGGTGTCGCAATAAGAACATGAATTTTGAAAACTTAAAGGTAAAAAGAATTTAAAAGTTTTGGTTAATTTTTTTTTCTTAATATGTACAGAGGTAGTATTGACATTTACTCAATTGTTAAGTAATGACATGCCTATGTTGCTTTGTTACAGAATGAGATATGACACGACCCGTAAAATTGGTTTGCAACAATGTCATTGTTTCGCGTGCTGTGTTGTCACACTGCACGCGAGCTTTCTCGCTTGGGAGACCAAAATTGACCCACCAAGAAGTTGCGATTTAATTTTTTTGGATTATTTTCTGTGGGGTTTTTGCAAAGTAATGTAAAGGAACTCAAAGAAGAAATTGCGCACCAAATCCGTGAAAATGTACTGCAACATTTCGCCAAAAAAAGTGCATTTGTGCCAACTAAGCAACGATATTTTGTTTCATGTGTAAATGGCATTACTACGTATATATATTAAGAAAACAAATTGAAAATAAAACTTTTAATTAATTTATTCATGAGTTTTTAAAATTCAAGTTCTTTCCCCCCACCCTTTACCATCGCAAAAAGAACACTGCTGTTAAACATCTTAATGTCATTTGAGAGTCATTTGTTCGCTCTTCTTGACTCACAATATAGGAAATTACTCGTAGTAAATTCTTTTGGAGAACGAATGAGCAATAAATAGTGTTACGTAAAACAATCATATTTATTGACTATGTTTCAGTGATAGCTAACGAGCTAAGCGATCATCTACGATTTAATGCAGTAAACGAGATGGTAAACAATAATTAATTGCGTCGTTCATATCGCATTATTTTCAAGATGTGAAAATTAATTAAGGCAGGCAGTAATAAACATGAAATGTTTGCTTTTGATTCGAAAACATAACGATCACGTTGGTTATTTAACATTTATTGATCAAGAGTTACGTGTACTTATTTGAAATCGGTATTGTTTGTTTGTTGTTATATGGGCCCTACCAGAATACCAGCGCTGCGAGACTTTTTAAATGTCGCAGCATCATGCTGAGGTAGGAGCCTTTTGGCCTCGTACAGGATTTTCTGTTTTATTTTTTTTAGTTATTTTTTAGCCCAAAAAATTTGTTTTTTATAATTTTTGTACCATTGTGTGTTTATTTTAGTATGTGATTTTCCTATGCGAGTCACAATAGATTATTTTTCTTTCTCTCTTTCTTTCTTTATTTTGTTAAATTTATTCGGGATTACAGCCTGTCTTTCGCCATGGGTATCGTAAGTGTGATCGGGTTTTGTTATAACACAAAAAGATTAGTTTGTACATTATAAACATGACAAACCGGAACTCAACTGAATGTACGTTAACAGCCGTCATTACCTTAACAATACATTTCGTGTGAAACACATTTAAACGCTTAAACTGGTGACGTAACAAAGGGCCTAATTTAATGTCACATTCATGAAAGGGAATCGCCCACACGCATTTCTAAGTAGCTTATAAAATTATAATACAACGAAATCCGCTGCGCTCGCTTTGAACACGGTGACACGTTACGGGGAACTTCGGCACGGCAAATTTTTATGAGTGTCGCCTCCACACGACCCACCAGGGACGCAGTGGCTTTTGAAACGACTGGTAGTCAAAGAGAAATGGAGATTTCCCAGTTACAAATGTGGGAGCAGTAGGTAGAGGCTGTATTTCTTCGCGGATTACTTTCTCGCAAGCACACTTGTAACGCGCGTGCCGGAATTTTTATTACTCGCGGTTCCCAGAGGTACAGTTTCACGACAGAGATACATTCGAATCATTATGTTTTGTAGCGACTGTACACGTTACTTTGGAATATGACTTTAAATAAAGAAACAGCTCCTTTGAACGCGCACAATGCTTTTGGCATAACAAATTTTATTACTTGTTAATAAAATATTTAACGTCAGGACGTTTTCGTTTTGACTAGATTTATAACGGCAATTTATTTGGAGTTAATTATATTAGGCGTGCCAATTGATTCTACAATGGTGGACAACATTAGTCAATTTACTGATAGCGCATTAATTAATATTTCAATGCATGGTTTATTGTTTGACGAATGTTGAATAATTGAATCTCATGAAGTAATTAAAGCTTAAGTAATTAATACACACATAATAACTCTCATATTTTATGCTCTAATAATACGTAAAAATACATTTTTAAAGCTTCTTTGGGCAAACGATTTCTTCTTTTTCTGTGAATTCAACATTGGAGATGCAATTTAAATCAACCGCGTAGCTACGGTAAAGGTAATTGATTCACTTTTAATTTACCCCTCAGAAAATCCTTCTATGTTTTTGCGCATAAAATTACTCATGTATAAGTTTATTTAACGTTTGTAGCGCAGTCTTAAGTTGTAAAACATTTACATTTAGATGCAAAAACTAGTTGAATATTTTATGTTACGAGTAGGTATACAGTCTTTCTCCAATAGCAACGTAGCAATCCGTAAAGTGCCATAAGCTCCCAACCCGCGTGTTAAATCACACATAAAACATGGTTCCCGCCACTTACCTCGAACATAACGCTTACTGGGTCGTGTGTCGTGTGCCGGCGGGACACTTCCCAGCCCGGCTGCGGTGCTTCAGTGCCCAATATAGTCTAATAAGTAAAATCGCCCTTAAGCTCCATTACACGTAAATCTTATCATACAAAATTTCATAACAAGTAGGTGCAGCCCTTGTTACGTAGTTACTCCGACGCCCCGGCCCGCCTTTATTAAGGCTTGATGAAAACTTTACATCATCATATTTTCTGGATCGTTCACCTAAATTAAAGGTAATTTATATCCCAACGTACACAGGCGGTGCCCGTTCGAGCTTTATTAAACAAATAAAGTAATGAATTGGTGAGCTTTCATAAACAAGCGTGCAGAAATTTGAAACTTTATTATTTACGGACGGTAAAAGACACAATGCTAAAATAAATGAAGGGTTCAGTAATGGCTTCGTAAGGTTTGTTCGGCTTATTTACTGTGGCTAGACTTTTGAAAGTTGGGATGTTTGTAGAGTTAACAACATAATTCTGTTGGTGTATTTTGCTTGAATAGGAGAAAGTTTTGCGTCAGCTAAAACATGAAATCATAACATAGAATACCGAAGGTAATCAGATAAATTCAAACTTTAATTAAACAAAACAAGAGCGTTAAAAGTTCGGCCGTATCGTTGGAATCACGAATGTGGCACATTGTGTCGGTTGCGACTGGTTGCCGTCGGATTGCAAACGCGGTGCGGGTCTGGGTTCAATAGACTGTGATAGTGCCTGAGTGAGCGCAATGAATGTTTGGCTGTGTACCAAAAATATTAACACAAATTTTAGTATAATCCTTGTGAGCAGAGAAGCGTGAAATTAAAAATATAAATATTGTGAGACACCGCAGCTGGTATTAATCCGAGGCGAGATTACGTACAGCACGAAGAGTAACGACACACGCGCCCGCGCCGTCTCATAATACCACTAACGATATTAGCTGGCGAGCACCGAAATGTGTCGTTAAACAATAACCGCATCTTACATTATTAATAATAACCAGATTCTGTTTCTCATTAGCATCTTATTCTTCGGTGTTTTAACCATGTAAGTAATACTTGACATTTTATAGTTATTGGGTTGTTTTTTTTAATAGGCTTGCTTATAGAGAAGAGGAAAAAGATACGGCACAAGAATTTGCTGAAAGATAATATAACACAACTTCACGCCTTGTTTCCCCGAAGGTTTGGACAGAGGTGTGCCTATAGTACATCCACATTTCGCCAGTTAAGTCCTATGAAATAGGGGGCGAGCTTATTGCCATCAGTCAAAAATTCTGAGAAATTCTAAATAGAAAAATCAAATAAGGCTTTGACTGACTTGAGAATCGAACAGAGGATCTCATGCTCAGCAGTACCACTTGTGACCGCCAGACCAATGAGGCAGTCCAGAAACTGAATGAATGTGGTTAGAAAGAGGGTGAATACAGAGATGAAAGAAGAAGAAGAAGAGAAGGCTAGAGAAGAATGTTTGAAAGAAGAAGTAATGTTTCTTGTTGTACCGGTGACAGCAAAATTTGGATAATGACAGGAGGTTATGACGATGATGACCATATAATTAAAGCTATACAGGCCCTTCAGCATATTTCTGGTTATCAGGTCAACGATTTATAAATTACTAGATTTTGCCACCAGATACGCGCGCGTGAAGTTCGAAAATTATCCCGCGGAACCGTAATACTAGGATAAATCATATGTGTTAGTTAATCCAGGTTATAAACTATCTGTGTGCCAAATTTCATTCGAATCCGTTCAGCCGTTTTTGCGTGATTGAGTAACAAACATAAAAAAGTAAAAAAAATTATCAAAACACACATTTATAATAATAGTAGGATTCATGTATTTGCAACGATCAGGGTTCGAACGGACGACCTTGAATGCGCCAGACAAACACCCCAGCTTTCCACGTCTGGCTATTTTGCTTAAGTCAGTAAGCGTTAACGTCAATTACTTTACCACAGAACAATATAACGCTGAATTTCTAGAAATAGGTTTGACTTTCAAATTAAGCGTCTTCAACGATATCCCTTTATATTCTCAGAATATTTAACTAATTTCCAATTATGATGACCTCCTTTGACGTTCGTAGTCTACACAGTTTAATTGGATACTGATCTGCAAAAGAGATAATTATTATGCAAGTGGTTTACCACAGTTACTTTTAATTTATTCTATGCGTTTCAAATTAGGCAAGGCCTTTATTCTAACTAGGCTGCAAATCAGCACTTTTAAAACGTCAAACGTTTGCTGGGTGGCCAAGTGTTTGACTAGGGTTGTCTAAGTGCTTCTTATTTCAAAAAGTTATGAAGCACGTCATCGTATTGAGTGTTTCGCGTAGTAGTACCAGCAACAGAAGTTGATAAACATTGTTACTTTTACATGCGATCGAAATAAATCGAAAATTATCCGACAGTTACTTACACTACTCTTCACCTTTCATGTAGGTAGGTCTCAATTTAAAAACAATACTGGAATGCTAATCGACGTTGTTGACCGTAAATAAACGTCAAACCTGAACGTTTTCTATTCATCATATTTAATACACAGACAGAACAAGTACAATAAAAACGAGGATGAGAGTATCCTCTTTTCTATTGTACAGTCACCGTCAAAAATATCGGGACGAGCAAACTGTTCAAAATTATCTCAGCAACGAAGAAAATTAAACTTTATCTCAATAAAAGAAAGTTCTCATCAGAATGACAGTTGTCGTTTACTGTCATCATTCTGAAACATTCCTTGTGTCATTGAGTTAATATTTAATTTTCTTAGTTGTTAACATCATTTTGATCAGTCTGTTCGTCCCGATATTATTGACGCTGACTGTACTTACCTAATTCTGTTTTGTAATGTGGTTTCTGACCAGAATGCACCATATTATAGCGTCCCTGACTGTCATCTCATTTGTAGGATGGGCGGCAATATCTTCCTGCATGTCAATAACATTGTCCACTAGTGTACATTAATCAATCCTTCTGGCATGCCCGACGAGTGTTACAATACGCCATCTATGGGGAGTGTCCATAATCAATTGACAATACTGGCTGGTATTATTGAATTGTATACGGTCTTATTCATAAAAAGTTATCGAACACTTGCTAAAGTCTGGTTTTCAAAAAGTGTTGTTCATAAACGCTTTTTGGCAGTAAAACGTTATATAAACCTACTATAAAGATAAAAAAGCTACAATCCTACTTTACCTATTTTAGGTAAAAAATGGCCGATTCTACAGCAGCTGATTGATTTCAAAGAAAATGACATTTGACCATTTGACGTACAAATATTGTGCATCACCCTTAGAATTATTCTAAGGCGTCACCAGGAGTTTTTGGCGGGATCGCGTTGGAACATGTCGCACGAATTTTCATTTTCATGGAATTTAGTGAAATAGCGAATTAAATTGTATAATTTTGATAGTGAATTATTCAATTTAGTTACGTGTGAGTGCACAAGTGTAGTGAAAGTAAAAATAAGTGACTAACGTGGACTTTTCGTGTTCCCCCCAAAAACTCCTATTAGGTTGTTGTAAAGTTACTACCGCTTTACAATAACTTTGACTTGACTGACTAAAGTCGACTATGAATGTTTTGTAACTTCGTGCCCGATATCGGGCCATTTACTTGTTCTAAAAGAAAAATTACTTGACACTGGCTAAATGCACAAACCGTGTGAAGCCAAAATTATATAAAAAAAAAAAAAAAGGCGTCACCAAATGTCAACTTTCAAGCAATCAGTTGACAGTTACAATTTCAAATTATTTGTCAAATTCAAATAACAATGACGTCACCACGTCAGAAATGTCGAAACTGTAGACAATTAAATAGCTGCCAGTACGTAATAATATCTATGGTCACAATTATTCGGTATGAAGGCAGACATTCTCGTTTGACGATTCGATATATTGGTCAATATGTTGGATGATTTAATTAAAATTGCAACATTTTGATTTATCAACAACATATTAGTTATAGAACGTTTAGGAATACAAAATTTTATCAATGGTTTTATGAGTTTATCGAGCTAAACTAAGGAATGTCTTAAACCTTCGATAAACTTTTTTATGAATAAGACCGTTATTGTATATGTATTACCATACATAATAATATGTGCATATATGATGAAGAGAGTATGTTATATTTGTAGATTGATATTTGCCTTCGTTATGTAAGTTAGTAAATAAACTAGCTACTGTCCACGGCTTCACCTGCGCGAATGTCGGCAATTATCCCACAGGAACGTATTACCGGGATAAAAAGCTTTTTAGAAAATAAATTCAAACTGTCAGATTTATTCTTTTAACAATGTATAAATAAATAAATAAATAAAAAGTTTACTGACTATTGAAAAATTTGCCTGTAAACGACTATTTCAACTCTTAATTTAATATTCGTTTAAACCTTTTCCAATTAATGTAATTATATATAATTATGTTCAGCTCAATAGTTGTGATTTTTATCGCTGACTGTAGGAGCGTAAATATATATCCGTGGATAGCTCGGCAATTATGTCTTATTTCAAACATCTTTTTGAAGCCGATGCAACACCTTATATTTGACGCCGCTTTACTCGTCAAATAGTTTTGGGGTTCCTTCAATGTCACATATTTGTGCTGCCACTTGTGTCTTGCACATATCCTGCTATGTCTTACTGATTAATATTATAAATTTCAAAGTTTTTTTTTAGTTACTCAGTCACGCAAAAACGGCTGAATGACTGGATGAAATTCCGCACACAGATAGTTTACAATTGGTAGGTATCAACACATATGATACGTTTTATTCCGGTAGTATTCTACGTTTACGTGGGATAGTTTGTGATCACATATCGTCTGCTTACTGGTAAAACAAGTTAAATACATTTTTTTACTAAATCGAGTTAAAAATGCAGTCACGTGTAATTTTTTACGGGCTATCTACTGGTAAAATAAAAAAAATGCAATGTCCAATGGCTGCTGAGATAGTAGGTAAGTTTGTAAAAATAATATCTTCTCACATTTTGTAAATATTATATAGATAAGAGTATATCTTAAAAGAAGGGTAATTAGTGCAACAGTTTGCTTTAACAGTTTTTTTAAATTAATGTGTTTAAAATAGATCAAATTAAAACATAAACTTTGAAATGTAATTTACTCGAAATGACACAGACTGCACTTATTACTTTTTACCCGTAAGCAGACGATATATTAATATTTACCGTTATCTTGGCGACGGCTATTAATGGATGAATCATGAAATCAGATATTATTACCGATCTGTCCATAGTAACATATGTATTTATGTTGACTGTATATAGCTATATTTTTTATCTTAATACGTATTTTTCTTAACCAAACCAACAACTTCATCAAGCGCATAGCGCATATCAAGTTATAACCACAGCACGCTTTGCGGCTAATAAATGACGTAATATATCACTATGTATTAAACGCTATGCTCAAGCGACACTGCAGGTGCGATTAAGTCGGCGTGCGATGTACAATCCTGGCTCTTGATTTATACCGCTGGCTCTGAGCATAGATGAAGAAATAATACCTCGTATAGATGCGATGCTGTCTCTGAACGCTTTCTAAATGCCTACGTTTCGAGCATGTTGGACAGATACAGGCTTCCAGGCAGACAAGCGCAACGCTACTCTACTGGAACATTTCCAATGAAAACCTAATGGAGAGAACCTTAACGCAGTTGGCGTTAATACGTCGCTCACAGCGCACGTTTAGCTTCACCTGTATGTTTGTTTGTAACCGACTCCTTTGGACTTGATTTTGACCCACTTCAAACGGTCAGATTTCATTTAAGCTTAGTAGACTTATCGAGTACCGATGACAATTCAATAATTTCATAAATTTGTTCCATAATTTAGCAGACCTAAAAAGTTGAAAATAAATAATAGTTAAAAAAAAACAAGCTTTAAAAACCAAACTAAAAAAGCTGAAAATAATTTAAAAAAAGCTTGGGGTGCTTGATATTAATTTATTATAAAAATACCTCAAACAGCACCCCACGATTTAATAAAAATATTTTGTGCTTTTTTAGTTTGCTTTTTAAAGCGTGTTTTTTAGAGTATTTTTTTAAACTATTATTTTTAATAAGTAGAAACTGACATCATCATCATATGCCTAGCCTTTTACCAAATATGTTGGGGTCGGCTTCCAGTCTAACCGGATGCAGCTGAAATGACATAACAAACGAAATTTAGTAAAGAACAAGAGCTTATTTTTGCGATAGGGCAGAGTCCGAACCTATAGATATTAGATTAATGTTTCCAAAGGATGTAGATTATGAGGTATATTATTGCTGGGTACAATTATACAGGTGGTTTTAGCTCGATAGTGTAGCTTTTATTAATACCTCGGGTTAGGTACCTGAGGTATTAATAAAATATAGATATTCCAGTTTAAGTATTTTACTTTACCTATCTAGGTAGATAAACTAAAATATTTAAACTGGAATATCTTTAAAACCAAATGATGAGCGGCAGCTGATCCCTACTAATATTATAAATGCAAACTGTCTGTTATGCTTTCACGCTAAACTGCTGAACCGATCGTCATGAAATTTGGCAAACATATAGCCTGTGATATGGAAAAAGACATAGGCTACTTTTTTACGCGATAACCTATATCGACTTAGGTGGAGCCGCGGGAAAAAGCTAATTATAAATAAATAACTAATAGTCTATGTTACATACCACACAAAAAAAACATTAGACACAAAAAAATCCAATAAAATGGCAAAATACACAAACATACTCATATACACACACTCAAAGCCTCTCATTATTTCGGTGGAAACGAGATACCCATATACAGTGGCAAGCACATGAGTTTCGCTTCTGCCCGGTTTTACTATTCTATGGCATGAGGCCCGCCGCTCTACCTTACTTTATTATGAATCACAATACACAATGCATGTGTCATTGAGCTTATCATTCTAAGTTTGGGAGGTGTTTGTGAACAGGATTAAGCTGGAGTTTGGTGATATTGTTGAAAACTATAAGTTGGAAGATGCTTAGACTGTTCTATTCGTTTTGTTAAGATTTTCTGATTAGACAGTGGTTTTGTTACGTTTTGGAATTCACTTGTAAAAATGATATACTCCTTTACTTAGATCGATGGTGAAAAGTACAGCGAGCCGGTAGGTATTAATAAACCATGTAGGTACCTACATCCTACTTAATTTATCTTGTTTAAAGATTTTGCCCGTTATTTATAAATGTTGCTTGTAGTTTCCTGTCTGTCCGTCTGCGTTCCCTTCCACATTTAACTCATCCACCTCAAATCAAGACTAAAGTGGCATCTTCGGGCATCCTCCTTCCATCATAGACCTTATCCATCATGTAGATTTCCATCAGGCGTGATCGAGGTCAAAAGCAATTCAGCAATAATAAATAATAATAAAATATCAAACGGGTACACATTTTTTTACGTTTAAGCTTATCTTAACTATATGTAACGTTTAAAAAGAAAGGCGTTCCTTATTAACATAAATACAACAACAACGTTAAACAAAACTTTATCGATGTCAAGTCGTCACGCAAAGTCATAAAAGAGACTATTGCATAAATAAGGTGCACTCCTAACTAATTAATACTGCAGTTTTATCAAATTTTAAGCCACGAAATGTATGCCAAACGTGGTTTCAAGCAGTGCTTGGCACTAATTGTGGCTCTTCATTACCATTTATAATTATTCCAAACAGAAACTACGAAAACTGCTTCCATAAAAATAAGGTTTTATTACTCCACCTCGGATAACGAGTCAGATTTTCATGCCGCATTTAATTTATATATTTCGAAAGTTGTTGTACTTTTTAATATTGCTTCTTTGAAATACCACAGCAACGAGCAAAAGAGCTTCAAGTTTCGAGAAGTCTCAGAGATTCACAATATCTTCGCGAAACTTTGCATCGTTCCCAAGATTTCCGCGGTTAAATTACCCACGCTTTCACATCTTTTGCTTGGTCCTTTTCGAGGTCTCGGTGGGTGGCTGCGGAACCCATAAAATACGTTTTCCCGTTTCTCTATTAGAGGTAGTTTATATTCACATGAAACCTTTGGAAGTTTTTGAAATATTTACTTTCTTTGCTTACGTGGGTAAAGGTGTCACACTTCATACTATCATATCGTGAATGCAAAACCATATATATAATTATATAAATATATTTTTTTTTTTTTACACGTTGCCCCACACTAGGAATTACTCCTGTATTGTGGGTGCGTTTACAAACATTTAAACTCACATACACAAACAGCCAGACCCGGAACAACTACTTGTAGGTCATACAAATATTTGTTTTGAATCAACCACTGTTTTTGCATTTATATAAAAAAATACTGTTTAATACTATTTGGGCTAGCGTGACCACCTAACTTCTCTCGGTTATTTGTGTCCAAAAAAAACTTTTCAATACATCTAGTTGACTTTTTGACCATAAACTACCGTGGTTCCAGTATTGAGATTCCTGTATTAATAAAAGTCAATAGAAAATTTGCAAAAAGATTATGACGATACAAATACAGGAAGACATTTTTATCACCTTCCAAATTTTCACAGGATGTTGTTCTACCCATGAATATGCACAACTTTCACTAAATGAACAACTAGGAAATCACGAAAAAAAATTGACTGTTTCATACATTTTGGTCGAGTAAGTGTTAAACTTTTGTATGAAACAGCTTTTTTTTATATACAACCCTAGTTTTAGTATATGCGAGACCTGGAATATGTGTCTAGTATTTTTTTTCAAGAATCTATGTACAAAATTTCAGAACTGTATCATGAAAAATCACAAAGTTATAAGCTTGTTATGTTACCTAGTTGTCTATACAAACATGGTCACCACGTGGCCCCCACGCCCACCGCGCGTGCAGTGTCATATTGTGCTCATTGATAATAATTAGGCAGTAGGTACATAAGCGTACGGCGATTGTATTGTAATTAACTGGTGATAACATTTACCATCACAATTGCAAAACTTTTTCGGAAAAAATTTAACATGGGTCACCGTTTAAAGTGGGTCAAAATAGCGTCCAAAGGAGTCGGTTATATACAAACAAACATACAAACATACAAGTGAAGCTAATATAAAGCGTGTAAAAAAAAGCACGAGGCTGACTTTAAACGGTAGTGCCGTTTAGCGTCGTGCATCTTGTGCGGTTGAAGTATGCATGGAAGACTTAGGTAAATCTTGTCTTACATATTGTTCTGTTTGTATGTCCATCAATTATCAAGCTAAACCGCATGCCTGTATGCTAAACATAATTATATGTTTAGCATATAGGCATGCGGTACTAACGTCAACTAAATAGTGGACAAGGACACCTGGAAGTTTCGTCTTCCGCCGGCTAAATGGGTCACCAATGTTGTTACAATATTGTGGACAGAACCGGATGCGAGTGGTGTTGCCTCGAACCGAGTAATGTCAACATAGAGTAGGTTACCAAGGTATCATTTAAGTCTCAGTTGTAGGATATCTTCTGCGACATGGTGATGACAGTTTATGATATCTAAATAGAAATATAAGGGACACTTTTCTCCTAGCGAGGTGGCTAAAGCCCCTTGTGTAAGACAGAATCCAGTACCTTTAGCTAACATAAAATAACACTCTTGAGCTGTGTTAAACAAATCTGCTTTTTCATACAAAAGTGCAATACCGGCACAGCCAAAATGTATGGAACAGTTTTTTTCTAAATGCCAAACTAACTAAAACCCAAATTTGTGGATATGTGTGCGTGAATTAAAACTGATTTATATAAAAATGAAAATCATTTTATGTTTACACCAGATTATAAATTATTACTAATTATAAATGATTAAATTATTATAAAACGAAACAATCAAATACTTACAAATAAACATTACGGTATTATTTCAGCTGAAATATTAAGGGGAATCTAGTCGCGGGCTCGAACTCACTGGTGGCCCTGGCTAAAAAGCACGGTGTCTCACCAGGCATCGTCTCCGACAGAGGTAGTATCAGTGATGAGCAGTTAGACGCTAGTCTCGTGTAGACTAGACACAACGTAATTGAGTGAGATATAGGATCATTTATAGTTAAACAAGGAGCGTAAAAAAATAAGAAAAGTCCTTCAGAAGATCGGGTTTTATGAAAAAACCACTACATAAATCAATGACCAATAAAGTTTATTGAACTTTTCGATATTCGAACTTTGTCGGTACTGAATGGTTTTGGAGATTTAATACTACTTTTATTACTTAAACACGCCTAAAGTTAGGTTAAATTAGCAAGTAAAGCGAATCTTTGTTGGTTCCTAACTTTTGAATGAGTTTTTATTTTAGTATTCTGTTTCCGTACAGACGATATTAATAATAAGACAAAACCATAACATGTTTAATTTATGATGTACATTGTAACAGTGGAGTAATATAGTCCCGAAGTTTGTATGAAAAAAATGTCGACAAGATTCACCTTAATTGGCATATACGAAGAAATAGTTTACGTCGTAAATGGCCCTCAATATTCCATTGTCAGATAACCGACGAAAAAGTTCAATTCAATCTTTGGTTCGGGAAATCGTTGAATGTGAGATTTGTTTGAATAAAAAAAATCTTCTTTTTTTTCCTGATGTAATAGTATATACCTATTACGTAAAACGTATAAGAAATTGAGGGTGTGGGTAGCGATGAGCCTTGAATAAAATCACACTTCCCAACAAAAGTAATATAAGATTTCCCCAACTACAGAAACTTACTAACTGCGATTAATCATTAATATAACTAACTTTTGTAATAGGTTTCAATCTTACTAGATGTCTAAATAATTATAATCGCGAAACTGTATTATTATTGAAGTTTATCATTAATGTTTATAATATTTTATTTTATTGTACACAATGTTTAATACCCAGTAGAAGCTATTTTTACGGTCAGAATATAGATGGGTGACTAGAGACAAAGAGACGAAGACAGGATTCACTATGGGACCGAACTCAGTGTGATTCTTTCTCAATTATGATCCCGCATGCATTTTATCTCGGTAATAACCGGATTGTGGAGTTCAATTTGGGAATCATTTACTAATTGACGATCTGAAAGTACTTAACTAAGTTCTTGACTAGCTTCTACCCGTGACCTCATCCGTGTGAAATTCGGTGTACGACCCACCGCGTCGCATCGTATCGGAGTGTTAATACATCCGGATAAAGTAACTTTTTTCTTATTGCTCAGCTCCTGAGAGTTGTAGCGTGATCATAAATAGCCACAAATAACCTTTCTCGATTAGGCCATCAAATGAGAAAAAAAAATCCAGAGATTAGCGCGTTCAAACAAACGTACAAACAAAAAAACACTTCAGCTTTATTAATAGTATTGATTTTAATTGATTTTAAATGACCCTCTTAATGGGTTTTGTTGGTTCCTCTACTAAATGGTACTACTAAAAGATGAATTATTAATGTATTGCGTTAGGTTCCTAAAAAATCATCAATAAAAGTCCAAAAATAAACACAAACTATTGTCGAAAATATGCCTTACGACCAACCATTATACTCCATTAGAAGATATTTCATGCTGATGTAGAAAAGCAATAACTTAACAAAAAATATCCCGAATGAAATGGCAGAGAAAAGTAAGTTCCACAACATTTATTACAGTCTGGTAACCAGTAAGGCTTTCCTCCAAGTTATCCCATCGCTAATTGAATCGATACTCTCTGTATTATATCGATTAGAATTGTGTGACTTATCGTAACTCGACAAAACTTATCGAATACATTTTCGTCGAAGAAAATGGAGTTATCTTTTGTGTACTGTAAACGGATTCGTGAGTATTTTCACGCTTGCGTGAGCTCGTGGGGGGAGCAGAGATACTTTATTAGGTGTCAATCATAGTTGTGAGACTGACGCTCGATATGAGGCTTTAGTGAAGCCAATTGGCTCGGATTATTGGCAAAGTGGATTAGATTTAATTGAGATACTTTACTGTCTTAGTGAATGATCAGTTGAACAAAATTATTTTAAATATACCCAATGAATAATAACAGTATTTTTCAATTCTAAGTTCTCGTTCCAATTAGTAAAACCACATTTGCTCATATCTACAAAACGCTTTTAATAATAATCACTGTTTTAAAATACAGTGCACAGGTTGCAAACGATAGCGTTGGCATTTACCCGATTCGCTCGCCACACACTAATGTAGCCACGAAGATGCTACGCGTGTAGCAGCGTAGCGCCGTAGACAGCTGCTACGTGCTACGACATTCGGAAAATGAGCGTACTACGCAACCAGTACGACGACGTGCACTTATTAACGCTGAGATAGAAATACACATAATTTTAAATGTAGCTACTATTTTGGTTTTACTGTTTTTTCAGTGCAGGTGCGCTAATTAGTCCTTAAACATAAAGCGACTCAGTACTGACAAATACTTTTGCTGCAGCTCTTAACACAAAACGCAAACGTACATTTCGCATCACATTTCAATGTAAATAGTAGCTCTGTAATCATTCTGGCACTTGTTAATTAGTGCTTACTTCGGAGGGAGAGAATTTATGTTTATATAACAACGCAACGGTCGGAATAGCAAGATGAGAAACAAGAACAGTGTCTGTAATTAACATAGTAATTATAGGCTCCTAATTGGCTCACTGTTCATGCCTTGAGTATCAAACGGGCGTGACAGGACTAAAGAGTGGCGGGCTTCGCCGTCAGTATTATAGCTACGACATTTAATTAAGTAGATACCGTGGCATCAATGCGTTGACGGCTACATGGAACGTGATTGCGCTTAACGCCAAAATATTAATTAATATAAGCTGGCGATAATATAACATCCAGATGAGTAGACGAAATTTTCGAGACTCTTAATGCTTACAAAATTAATTTCCTTATTATTTTGATTCAACATGAAATAAACGGGTTTTCGATAAAGTACGTTGCTAAGCAAGTTATTGGTTTATTTATATTATTAAAATATTTATTGTTTGTATTCGTTGTATTAGCACTGATCGCAATAGTGATCATCGAGTGTTAAATATTTTAAAGGAAATACCTTATCTTCTGTCAAACCTTTTCCCAGTTATATTGGGGTTGGCTTCCAGTCTAACTGTATGCAACTGAATACCAGTATTTTACATGGAACGACTGCCTTTAGGACCTTCACAATCCAGTTACTGCGGACAATACCCGTTGGTGAGACTGGTTGTCATACTTTCTGGCTTCTGGCGGCGGTAACGACTATCGAAGATCTAGGATTGACAGCCTCGACCAACGGCTTAACGTGTTTTCCAAGGCATGGAGGTATGTAAAGATGGCCACCCATCCATGGACCTACCGCGGACTTAACCGTAGCTTAAGTATAGCTTAAGCCGATCAGTCGATCCGTGTGGCTTATTACTTGGCCCCCTTTTAAGTAAATACCTATTAACATTTTGTGCCACATGCAAGAGCTAGTCACATCTCCTTTTTTCATGTCTCCTAATCTAAAGGGCTCCAAGACGGGTGAGAATCGAACGTTCATAAATTACAATCGACCGTTCATTCGAATTTCAACTCTTCATTCGTTCACTTCGAAATTCAAAGTTCCATTCATATTGCCTCAATCAAAAGTACGGACAGGCTAAGACTTCTTACTTTTGTAACAGTTGCCAGCCTTTAGTGAATGCTCCATATTTAAACTTTGGTTATTCATTTCGTTATTCTCGGTTTTATCTAAGAACGTTTATTTTGCTGATAGAAGTTCAGTTCACACATCAGCCGAAAGACGTCCACTGCTGGACATAAGCTTCACCAAAAGGGGGGATCACAATAGCCATGCTTGGTAGGCGGGTTGGCAATCGCAGTATGGTGGTCAACTACATAGATAACGCTGCTGCTTATTCTCTAGTAAGTCTCTTAGTCGCCTTCTACGACACCCACGGGGAGAAATGGGATGGTACTATTCTTTTACGTCCGGCACCACACGGAACTGGAAGTTCAGTTACCGTAATGATTTTCAGATCTTATCTAAAAAACCAAATATATCCGTTAAAACTACATATGGTTGAGAAGGTATTTTACGATTAGCCATGACTTGACGATGTACGTTTAGTAAATTGTCATGTTGTAATTTTGAATTAGAAAAAAAGGGTAACATTATCTGTATTAAGTGCTTTGATAACCCTTCTATAATCAATCTATAATATTCCCACTCTTGGGACACAGGCCTCCTCTCGGTGACAGATCTAGGAAGTGGGCAATCGATTACCAGACCAGTGTGGGTTGGTAGTAGTCACATGTTTTCATGCCTTTGGTTCTAGGACATGCGGGTTTCCTCACGATATTTTCCTTTACCGTTTTGAGAGCATTGGCATGAAATACATTACACAAAGCAAAGCGCTTGTCTGGTTTCGAACCGAAGACTTACAATTCGTAAGTCGTGGCAATTACCACTAGTCTCCAAATGTCACTTGCACGTCATAAAATGAAACGTTCAAATTTGTAATAAAAAAGGGTTATCATTATTGAGTACTAATAGATAAAATACAGCCTAACCAGATTGAACCCTAGGTCCTCTATTTGCTGTAAGCTTTCAAAGAGTATCATTTAAAATTACGAACCCTTTACAAAACAGTATTGGGTGATATGAAGATGAATAGGAGTCCATATTAAATTGGATCCCGTGGTTCATTGATTTTCAATTTGTATGGGGCGTGCAATGTTCGTTCGGGAGGACATTTGGGTCTCAAATAGGGAAATAAATCTATGTTGAACCTACTAGTGTTGCGAAACAAACCACTTTGCGAAACTATTAAGCCGGTCTAGCTATTACACGATTTAACAACGGCGTAGATTGAGTTATAAATGGTTATTATGTTGAAGGGGTTCTTGCTAAATAACTGCGCAGAAATACGGGGTCATGTGTACCTATATCATTATCAACCGGCTAACCTTTTCCCAACTATATTTAGAGTTGACTTTCAGTCTAGCCGGATGCAGTAAAATACGAGTATTTTACATAGAGCAACTGCCTATTTGACCTTCACAACCCAGATAATGGGTAGGCAATACGAAACTCTTTGGTAAAACTGGTAACCTATATGATGTGGTCAATTCGCGGATGATAGATGGCTCTTTACAGTGGTTACAAGGTGATTCTCGTAATTATGACAAACAGTCAAAAATACCTTTATTTTTGACTGGTTGCCATAATATTTTCCTACATTTTTCACAAGTTATTGTCATTTATTGTCGCTGAGATGAGATCGCTTCTAGATTTTGGCTGTTTTTAATTGTGGGAATCAACCTTCATAATTTTATTAAATATAAATAATAATAATAATTTAACCATAATTTAAAAACCGACCTGGTTTTTAAATTAAATTATGATCCATAACCAACATTACAGAGGAACAGAAGCCCGTAACTCCGCCCCCAACCAGTTTCAGCGTAGGATATTGATTTTTCTTAATATTCGGAGTGCAGGTTAGATATTAGACCCTCTGTGTAAAATGCTGATATTTAACTACATGAGATAGACTGCAATCCAAACCCAACATTATTTGGACTACGGCTACTCCGATATTTCTGAATTATATAGTAATACCCTAACATGTGTCTCCTTGGCCTAGAGTTTGCAAGCGCAAGTACTGTGGTCCTGGACTGTAGACAGTCAAAATTGGCTTTACCAACTGTAAACCCGCGATTAACCAAAAAACTTCTTAGCCTGAGTAGAAATTACCTTAGAATAATCATAGGAACAATTACGGGCCACAACCACCTTAACAAACATCTTTATAACATAGGCGCCACAGACAGCACGCTTGGCAGGGGCTGCCTGAACGCCGAGGAATCAGCCACCCACGTCATCCTGGACTATGAGGCCGTGGCTACTCAACGTGAAGAAATCCTCGGAACAGTGAGGTCGCTCCGCGAAGCCTGCGAAGCTCCCAAGAAGCTTCTGAGCTTCTGGGCGGAGCTAGGCTGGCTCTGTTAGCCAGAATCCCCACGCACAACGGACCGAATGGGAGTCTACGTGCGGAGAAGGGAGTCCTATCATCATCAGCATAATCATCATACTGTGGTCCTGGGTTCGATATCCAGTTCATCATCTACCTAGCCTTTTTCTAAATATGTTGGGGTTAAATTCAGACAAAGAGAAATTTCGTCGTCAATAACACCTCAGCCTATACTTACTTGTATAGCTTCTAATAGAACTTTCAATAAAATAAGCGATATGTTGTTGTTTACGTCTCCATCTACCAAAAACGTAGGCATGATGGTATGTTAAGTTATAACCAAACACGTAGATATGTTTTAACGTAGTGTTTAATTGCTTCACAAATGTATATTTGGAAATGATCCGTCACGACGCGGTTCCCTGACATGACTCGAGTAATTTATTGACATACATGCTGCATGTTGAATATTATTTATGTTATGTATTTATGAGAAGGTACAAGTGATACATCAATCAAAAGAAACTGTAGCAATATTTAACCAAGTTTCATTAAAGTAGGTTCACTTTAACTTCTTTTTTGTAATAAGCACCTGACTAAGCATATTGCTCTTAAATAATTAAAATTACTTTTTCTTAAATTAATAAAGGATTATTTTATACAGTTATAACTTTATTAATTGGCTGAGTAATAAGTTCATAATAATATAAGCTTGAAATAGAAAGTCACGTTGGCAATTAATAAATTAATAAAGATAGCTATTATAACCCACCCACACTCGAAGTATACACGTCTACTATAAGCCTATGTGACGAGCCACTAAATGTATGGAATATATAACAACAAGCAACCTTCTGTACTTCCTTGGAAAACTAATTTTATACCTTTATTGTTCTACTGTAACTTAATTCCCATTTAAAAATAGAAGATTCCATCTTAAACTTCCACAGTGGGCGTGTTCTGACTCCCACATCCCACATCCTACGCGGAATTACTCCATTGTTATTTTAGGTTTATGAACAAAAGCTTGTCTAACTATCGATTTTAAATCAAAGTCAAAGTATCGGTAAATTCCAAGTAGTAATATTTTTGCATTAAACTTAGTTGCTTGACTTCGTTTAGGTAAAATACTTTATCACTAGCCTGATTTAATTAGTCTCCAACAAAGTCCCACTGGAAGGATTAAAAAAAAACTGTTACACTTACACAAAACAAGTTAGGTATACGCAACTAAAAAGTTTCAAGCCCACTGGCACACAGGCAACTGACGGCACACGGGTGGGTTTTAGTCAGTAAAAGTGTGACACGCCCTCCCGCTCTACTCAGAACGGGAGAAGTTATTTGATGATTTCCCACCCAAAAAAAAACCCTGCATTTTCATTGACATTTAAATTATAAATTAGTGGCTTTTGCCACCGGCTTCGATCATATGGAGGATGAAAAATATCCCCCGGGAACGTACTATCGAGATATAAAAGTATCCTATGTGTTAATCCGGGTTATAAACTATTTGTCTGCCAAATTTCATACAAATCCGTTTAGTCGTTTTTGCGTGAATTGATTAACAAACATCTACACTTTCAAATGTATGATATTATAGCAGGATGATAAAGGGTTCATTAAAGTTCCATTTAAGGATTCTGAGAAAATTTATAAAAATCTGTTAGTAAAACAAGAATCTTTAATAAAACGTGGTAGATGGTGAACTTCCAATATCTATCAAAGCAGACCGAGGCCAAAATACATCGCATTAGCAATATCTTCCGGCCTCCTGCTCGCCTAGTAATCCTACCGATTTTAACACAGAAAAAAACTGAATAAAAAAAGTCTTTTTTACAACTTTGTCCATTGCCTTCTCACTTTATTGACGGTAAAATGATATGGATAGCAAGAATTGAAAAAATATTCATGAATTTCCTACTTGTAAAAATAAAGGAAAATTAATAGAATGCAGTCATATATGAGCTTTTTACTTCCAATATCTAGCAATGCAGACCGAGGCCAATATACGTCGCATTAGCAATATCTTCCGGACTCCTGCTCGCCTAGTAATGGAAAAATGAGTTTCAAACTGATATCGGATATACACTACAATCGTAAGACTCCTATGTAGGTATTTCATTACTGAGAGCTTCATCGAATCGAACAAGTTTGCTGTACTGTATAGTCCGTACTGGTAGAGGAACATTTATTAAATTAATATTACAAATATTTACTTTTTCCGTATTGGTATTGTATTGATTGTTTCGTAGAACCTTAATTTGAAGAAGTTGCTTTGTTGTTTTTCCTTTATTTGCAAATGTATTGATTGAAACTACTCTCACGGGGACCATCCATCAAGTAGTCTTATAAAAGAGGCATTAAAGTTACTCCATCAATTTTAGCTTTGTCCATAATTTCAGGCTTAAACTTTGGTATTATATTTTCTTAAATAAACGAAATACAAAAGCTACAAAATTTTGACGAAGTAACTTCATAAGCAGTATTTATAGTAATTTCAACAAATAAGTGTATAATTTGAAACTAATGGTTTCTTAATTTACACCCTTAATATAAAAAATCCACAATCATTATTAACAAAACCATTTCGAAAGTCTCCCCCAGTAACCGATCGGTACAGTCTACACGAAAAGTGTATTTGGTGCAGTGAGCGTGCATTGTCACCGCTCGCACGTACCGACTCATCGGTTCGCTAGCCGGCACTGGCCAGATGTATTGGTAACCTAACAGGATGTCTCGCAAATAGAATGCGGGTTGCATACTGAATACCAACATTGAACCAGCAAACTGAACGCGGAATTACCTAGCTTAAATGGAACATTTTAATAATGGGATTCTGTTACAGACGGTATGGTATACCTTATTGAACTTGGTAAAGGAAATGTTTAGAAATTCTGTTTATTCATTTAACCATTTAACCTTTTATGCACACACATATAAACTGACAAGAAGAAAGGAACAGAAAAATACGTACATAGGTAATGCTTATTTCTACAGAAATCTCTTCCAGCACACCTGCAATTTTATTTTATATTTGATAAAGAGAAAGCAAACAAAATGTACCTGGTATTTTTGGTAAATTACATGAAATAAATGAACTTGGAGCAATACACTTAGAAAACATACTTGAAGGATTTCTGAAATCGCGAGGTTTCATAGTTGAGAAGGTTGGAAAAGTGGGTCTTCCTTCATCATTTTTATCCGACTGCGCAACGCAAAGGAGGGTGTTTGTTCCTTTGTGGCACACTAGAGACCAAACGCGTGGGCCGATTTTGATGATTCTCACTTCATTAGATTTGTATTAATTTTGCAAGTTTCATTAAACAACCAGACTCCATATTGTGAACAAGAAAAAGATAAAGTCAACGAACTATGTCAAATTGAGAATCATTGCATTGTTCTTTGAAAGTCATCTTGGGTTGCTGTAGTAATTTTTCATTTAGAATTACCATTTTGTGATATACAAACGAGACGTAAATATCAAATATATAACGGGATATCAGGAAGGCCGGGCTGTTGCATCTGATTGCTGATTCGTAACTTCGTCAGCACGGGAATCCATAGTGGGCGTTAAACTTCAGGAAACGTTGAAATAAATACGCTGTAGCGTTGACTGTTCACTATTTTACTTTTACAGACACTTAAATGACTTAAACAATTAAGGATTGCAGTAGTAATTAACGATTTAGAGCGAGTGCCCACCACGTGCAACGGCTGTCAACAACTGAATGAATTGACACGACGTCGTTAAAATAACAGAATAATGACCAACGATTTAAAAAATAACAAAATAAATTACAACTCTCGAAATTAACTGATTTTCATTATTTAATAATGTCACGCGCCGTTGTATATATTTATTTAATCAAACTTCTTGGAAGACAATACTTTAAAAAGCGTATACAAACTTTAGATAAAAAGGCCTCAGTGAACTCCATCTACCTACTAATAGAGGAACCCCGTGCATGGTAAATTGAAAGTTACGCGGAATACCCGGAGAGAGAACGCATAGCTCCGCGTTAAACAAAGTTGTAAATAACATTTATTCACTTGCGCCGCACTGAATTACCTGCGTAATTCCTAATCACCGATATTACGTGCAGTGCCCGGACAAAGGAAAATGTTTGCGGCTTCGTTTAATGCATCAGCGGCACACTCGTACAGGTGTGACGGAATTAATTTCGGTAACATTATGAAATACTAGCTTTTGTCAGCGGCTTCGCCCGTGGAGGTCAGAAATTATCCCACAGAAACGTACCACCAGGATGCAAAGCATCTTATATGTTAATTCAGGTTATAAACTATCCCTGCAGCAAATTTGATCCAAATCCGTTCATCCGTTTTTGCTTGATTGAGTAACATCCAAACATCTAAATATCCAAACTTTCACATTTATAATATTATTATAGTAGCAAGTAGGATGTATACTAGCGTCACAGTCGTCGGTTGAGACTTGTTATCTCCTAACCTCCAGTGCTTATTTAAAATTTTATATTTATAATTGTTTTTTTTTTCTTTTTTTTACTTTTTTCTCACTTATAGAAGCAACAAGAATAGTATACCCAGGATTTTGTAATAATATATTGATTTAAAAGAGTCTCCTTGGAGTTTCTTGCCATTATTCCCCATAGGGATCTATATTTTGGAATGGACTTCAAGCTTCCATATTCCGATGGACTTCAAGCTTCCATATTCCGACTAACTGATCGACTTGTTGACACTTCAAAAGTGCCTGTAAATGGTTTAATTGAAATAAATGCTTTGAGTTTTGACCCAAATACATACACTTTAAAATGGTTCTCATGTTTTATTCTAAGGGGCAGTGTAAGGTCAACTTTTTAAGACAGTAACCGTACATAGGTGAGAGCTTCTTGGGCCTTCTTGGGCCGCGGCACCGCGACGAGCCGGCTCGTCCCCGGACGGTCATTTCGACCCACCATCCGAAAATTGTCACCTCGCTCCCGTCTTCATTTGCAACAAATATAGAGCCCGAGGCTGTGCAATAAATTGCTGAATTTACTTTGCCTCCTTTTCCTCAGACGTGCTATTTTTCAGGCTCTTTGTTACGTTACAAAAAAGGACACTTAGCATCAATTCTTTTCTCGGAATTGCGTTTATAGGGACGCTGCAGAAGTAATAACGGAGATTCTGCTTATATCCTCGGATTACTTTAGCTTCTGATATGGGGACTTCAAAAGTCAAATAGGTATTAGGGCTTCGTATAATATAGTTGTTTAAAATATGAAGTTTAATGTACCAGAAAGATTGTTTATGAGTGAAAATAAAACATGTCAACATAAAGTGAGCGTAAGGCAAGTCCGCGTGCAGATTGACGCGTGACATGCCCCTTAAGTGCTTTCGTATTATATCGTAATGTATATTTTATTTCTTCGCTATCAGTCATGTCTTGAATTAAACCTTTCATTCTTCCATTAATGCATAAACTTACATTAGGTACCAAATAAAATATCTAGTGTATAAAAATAAGTACATTACGAGTCATAAAGATTATAGTATGGTCTTATCGCTAACGTTACATTTTATTATTTAAAATAACATTCAGAAATAAAGTTTTTTTTTACCGTGAAATAGGCTGTTATTTGCTTGCAAGTACTTAAATAATGGGTGGACCGGTGAAAGGACTTTTATCAAACCAAGGGTCGTACTAAATCGAAGTGTCAGCGACAGAGCCCTTGTACTTGACAATAAAGGGGAATATACAGTCTCTTTGTTTTGTCCTACAAAAGCTTAATGTCACAGAAAAAGTTTTAATTGTAAAATATCGGTAGGCTGTCACTAAATATTGTATGTACCTACTAAACCTATTTTCAGACCTATTTTAATTCAACACTTTATGTGAAGAACGGGGCAATCTGGGCATAGATCAAATAGCTTCGAAATTTACAGAACATTTCTTAATTAACTTGACATTCAACCGTGACGCGATAAATTCGAAAATAGGTCTTTAAAAAAAGCTCCACCCAGAAAATCTAAATTACATTCCAAGACAAAAGAACGCCAACTATTGCTAATTAAAGGCTAGATATACGTAAGTATAACTCAACTCAGCTTTATAGACCCAAATAGCCGTAACTAAGAATTTAGAATTCAGATAACAGTAATAAATCAAGCCAATAAATTTCTGTCTTCGGAACGCCTCTGTCGAAAATTTTTCAGAAAACACATTGTTTCCCTTAGCAGCGGAAACCTAAAAACTGTAATAGTAGAATAATTTAAGTTGGATCGAGTTGGCACTGTTCCAATTGTTAAACTACCTATAATTATGTATGTTAATACGTGCGAGGTGGTTCAGATACCGTCTAACGACTTCCTTTGATAAAAATAAAGTTGCGTTGAAATTTTAGTTCCGTAGCTGCAAGTTTATTGCCGAATTGCGTGCAAAGTCTTGCAATCACGGGTTTGCCATCGCCCTTTATATAGACATTGATTTAATTTACATAGGAATGTGATAGAGATGATGATAACGATCTAGATGTTGTCAGTTGTAATGGATACGTATCAATTTATGTGTTCTAGCTAGTTACCAGTTGCCATAATAAAACAGATGGTTATTTATGTACCGTTTCCATAATAAAATAATGGTGTAAAAAAATCTTTTTGTGGGTACCCACACAATGGGTATAAATAAACATTATCCTTTTAACTTGGTAAAGAGCGAACCACTATAGATTCCGTTAAAAATAATAATTATGAAAAAAAAATTACTTTACTTCATCATCAGCCTTTGACTATGTTGGGGTGGCTTCCAGTCTAACCGAATGCAGCTAAAGACCAGTATTTAAAATTGTTAAATATTTTACTTTACTAATAACAACAAAACAATTACCCTAATTGATTGCCGAAAGCTCTCACTAATCCCATATTGTTGTTATAATAATGAAAACGCTTTCAATTAAGAAAAATACTTCAAATAAAACCCATCGAGGAGGCCGAAAGCGATTACATTAAAACATATCGATGGGGATTACGGAAGCTTGATTTCCTTTTGTAAAATCTCGATTAATGCGCAAAGCTGTGTGTAAAAGGTGTTCTGGCTCTCGAGTGGATCATTAACAAAGATTTTGCGGCTTCGACCTCAGTTACACTGTTTCATATTTAATGTTGTTTACTCTTTTACAAGCAGACAATGTGGTAATTTGTTAAAGGATAATATTTGAGCTCGTTTATGAGAGCGTGATGCGGCCGTATTTGTTTGTTACTCTGCACCAACAATACGAGGCTGTCATCTGTCAAGCTCAACCGGCGACAATATGTACAAACGGACGACGAATAAATTGCCCATCATTTATATTGATGAGTGACGTCGCCGTTATTTAAATATATTGTATAAATAAATAGAACGGTGTTAGTGTAACTGACGGTCGGGTTTTTATTATGGATTTTGTTACATCTACGAACTTTGTTAAAAGAGTTGCAAGCTCAAAGAAAAATATATTTATTCGTTGGATATAAGTACAAAGATGGTTAGTAGAGTTATGTTCAGGACTGGGCACACCAACCGCTTAAAGTGGCATACGAATATTAACAATATTACATATTAATACATAGGATACTTTTCATCCCGGTAGTACGTTTCCATGGGATAATTTCCGAATTCCGAGCGAAGCCGCAGGCAAAAGCTAGGCAGTAATATTATACATTCGAAAGTAACTCTTTATGTATGTTACCTTATAAAACCTAAACCACTGTACAGATTTCGATACAGTAGACTAGCAAAGAGATAGACGGCATCTTGGGGAACAACGTTCCCATGGGATAATTTCCGACATCCGCGCGGGTGAACCCGCGGGCAGAAGCTAGTATAAAATAAAAACATAACATATTTTGGGGACTTTTCGCGTTGACAACGATGTGAAAAAACTTTTTGATGCTTTAAGGCTTCTACGAACAGGCGCGACGCGACAGTGCGACGCGACACTTGTAGAACAATTTCCATGAAGTTTTCACAGAAATTGATGAGTCTGCATGAGCCTTTATGGTTATTTTCTTTTTTTATACTTGCACATATTATTATTTAAAGACCGGTGGTTTTTAAATTATATAAATATCTATACAATTATTAAACAACATTTGTATTATAAAACTGAATCAATCTAATATACCTTTTTGCCTTTGTCGCTCTTATATTAAAATACCAGGAACGCAGATGACGCAAGTCAGTAATCAGATTCACGTGCTCTCGACGTGACTGTGCGTCGCTTTCATGTTGATTGGAGAATACAAATGCAATGCAGTTTTTACATGAAATCCGGGAGAAGAGAAGTACACTTTTATGAGAATACCAATTGAATTGCATTATTTTTACAGTATACTTGCCATATTGTTAATTGTCTTGTATTTTCAATAGATAGGAGCGTAATTTTAGTAAACAAAGAAACAGGTTTGATCTTTAAATTATTCCTAATATTTTTTTTTTCTTTAAAAGGGATACGGAGGGAAATGTCTGGATTTTTCCTCGCGCAGCGCTTACTCAAAGTCGCACTGACTTTGTTTATCACAATACTAGTTGGTATATTTAAATACATTTTAATATTATCTCAAGAACTCTAAAGAACAGTGTATATGACGGTTTTCCTATAGCAAAAATGGTTTAAGGCTACTTTTACTAGCCCGTCTCAAAAATCTACCCTGTATTAGAACGGCTATTTTAGTCAACTTTCAACAAAACAAATAGCTTAGCGATTAGACTTCTTTGCAAACACGTGGTTATGAATTCATTACCCAGTTTGTTTTACTATTATATACTAAATAGTTCGTGGAACGGACCCAGAAAAAACATTAAGTTAACGCCTCTTCTATCATCTATGGTTATAAAAAAGTAGGTACCTACCTATCTTTTTTTTTTTTTGGGTGGGAAATCATCAAATAACTTCTCCCGCTCTGGGCGGAGCGGGAGGGTGTGTCAGACTTTTACTGACTAAAACCCACCCTCAGTTGCCTGTGTGCCAGGGGCGGCGGTATCTCTTTCGAACAACCCGCACCCCTGGCAGGCATCGGCCCTTGCGGGCCCCATCAGTTGCTGCTGACATCTCTTTGAGGCGCGCGTGGAACACAACGCGCCGTCAACCTGGGCTTGGTCCTTACCGGACAGCGAGCTACCCATTACTCGCCGTCCGCAAGCCTGTGCCTACGGTGGCCGGGAATCAGCCTGGGATTCCCGACGCCCAGGGCGTCTCCTGCGAAGGCCATCTCCCTCACGTGCGCCGCCTCCCTCTTTGCGAGCATAACTGCTTCGCTGAAGGAGGCGACTGCTAGCCATGCAGTCTCGCTCCGTACCATGGCCTGGACCAGGGTCGGACGCGAGAGATCGCCACCGCCGATCACCTCCACGAGGACACGGCGGTGCTCCGCCCAAGCCGGGCAGACCTCCACCGTATGCTCCACCGTGTCCTCTAGGTACCTATCTATGGTGACTGTTAATGAGAAATCCCGTGTGTTTACAATCTAATATTTGTATGAATCCGTCAGTCAGTGTATCAGTGATGTGTCATTACGTAATAGATGCAGAAACGCAGGTTTTCACTAATTCACTAAAAACTATAAGCTTCGCAAGCAATGAGAAATTTACTACTGCAGCCTGCGGGTGTCAATCTCAGGACGAGCTGCTTTTTACACGGTATAACTGTACTTCGCTCATTCCCACAATATCAGTCCTGACACTCCTGACTGTGCATATTTTGACAGCTAAGACCAAAACTACAAACGTCTTATACAAGGAAGTTTTATAAAAATGTCGATGTTATTTTAGTATATTGTGCTGTCTTACGACTTCCAAAAGAGAAAAAAAGGGCAAAAGCAAAATAAAAATAGAAATTATAAGTTCGTATTTCTTTTTCTTTTATTTACACGAAATGCAGTAACGTTTATATCACATAATTGTAATGTATATTTTATAATCTTGATTATAGCTAACCGCTTCAAATTTAAACACCCACAGAAAGATCGGGTTCAGTGCAGCCATTACGTTATGGAGCCATTATACAGCATTTAAATGTAGGTTCTATCTATAGAGTTTCTTACACTCAGATTACACCATAACAACTTGTAATTAAAACTTAAACTGCGACCACAAAACTTTTCATTAATGAGAAGTTCGCTATTCTATATACCGTCCATTGCCATGTAGGTCGGTAATGCCGGTATTAATGTCTGGCCTAAGTAATTATGAAACTTAGCGTGTGTACAGAAATCGTAAAGCATTATTGCTTTGAAATTTAACTAATAAAGGAGCTTGTAAACAATAGGGTTGAATTCATTCGTGTTTAACGTATATTCCACTTGAGATCATGATTTTCAATTAGAAATTTTGTAAGTTAAAATATGAATCCAGAATATTACCTTTAGAACCAAAAATCTGTTGTGAGCAGTAATTAATATTTCTAAGAATGTTATTAAACCCATGCCATACAAAATTGATTTATAGTTAATCAACTGTTTCATACTAGAAGGTTTTCATAACCTTTTGCACGCGCGCTCTGTACAACTCGCAGTCTGTAAAAAACAAGCAAAGCTGATGTAGTTTTCATTAACTGAAAAGCCTTCAATCTCATTATGGTGGCTGCCAAACAAAGAATTTGCGGAAACGCGCACCGCCATGTTTGCCCACAGAGTGATGCTAAAACGCATTTCGCTCTGATTAATTTAGAACAGCAAAAAATTCTAATGTTGCCCGAAGACTTTCTTGTTTCGTCGAAAAGAGAAAAATAAAGCAGATTAATCGTGGAACCCTTATTAACAAAGCAATTGTTACTGGGCTTAATTTTGAAAACCAACAATGGAAAATAAAAATGGAGTGGAGTGCGCTGCGTCCTCTCGTCCTAATGAATGAGGAGTAATTTCAGTTTAAATAAAAGAGAGAACAATAAAATACCCATTTTAAAAACAGTACGATGAGCAAATTGCCGCGGCATCCAATTTATAGACAATGAGGGAGAACTGTTAACATTGCTATTCCCATTAAGAATAGCGAGCGCGGAACACTGTTACAATTCGTGGTTCAGTTTTTAATTTACTTATAAATGGCACACACTCATACAAAGCAAATATGAAGCGTAGCCACGTGCATGTAAATGAACTGTCTGATCAAATTCAGACGTTTCACAAAAATACAATGATAGAGAATTAATTTAATCCATACATTTACATGAATTACTCAAAGCAATATGGTGCTATATAATGTCAGCAGAGAAATACGTCACAGTGAAACAAATCTAGTACCCTCCGCATCGTTATACATACATGATCATACTAAATGAAAAAAGGGGAGTTTTTTCATTAAGTCCCTAAATTGCTACGAAATATTTCATTTCGATCGAATGATTGGCTTGGGCCCAACTGTGTGACTCGACGGATGCCGACAGACCTACGACGTTCACTATCAGATGTTCAAGGTATATGCTATTTTTCTCCGTAAGAATACAAATGTCTTGCCAAATTGTCTACCGCCGAACTAGTCCAATTTAGAAAGCAATTTCGCAACCAATTCGTTTTGTAAGCGGATCAAGAGGCCAACCTTAAATATGGCCATTAAATCGTTTGCGCCGAACCCACATTCGTCTTTTTAATGCGAACTTCCAACGCTAACAAATAAGAAACTCTTATCGGCGCTAACTTATCACGTCTACGGTACACGTCTCACCTACCTATCCTACTATTTTTATAAATAAGTAAGAAATGACCAAGTAACTCCCACTTGCGGAAAACGTCCTAATTCGTCTGGTGTTTTTCCTTATTATTTCTTTATGCTGTTGTCGAGTGTACAAATAGAACTTAATAATATGTTTTTGTTGACATTATCTCTCTTAGGACCGTTTGTTTTAATTATTTTCTTCATGTGTCGTAAAGAGATGATATAATTAGTCATACGAAACTAAAAGCTAGATTATAAGTACCTACTTTGTTCAGTAAGGTTCGCACTGCATCGCCACTGAGCTGTGGTTTGAAAAATGTTTTATAATGTGTCGGACGGACGTGATCGTTGGACGCGAGGTGTGCAAGAAGGGTTTATGCTTATCCAGATTTATCCCGGTTTGAGGGAATGTCTCTGCCAGTCCAGGGCCCACTGCCGTCCTACAAGGACAGGTTCAAGAAACACATCCGACGGCTATGTCCTTTCGACGGGAAAGGGTTTCTTGACGTAGAAATAATAACACCAAGTCCTCATAATTGTTCAGGAAGCACTTGCGGTTCTCTTTAGGGGTTATATTTGAAGCATGAGACGGAATAAAGTATCTTGCCAATGACTGCAAATTCATCAAGTTTGCATGCGCGCTTACATACCGACCCCCTTCACCTTAATGAGGACCGCAAATTGCTTCCTGATTTAAAGTTATTTGTTTTAATTTTAATTATGTTTACATTTTTCTTACAACTAAACATCTTTAAATATACGGATAAACAAGGTATGTTGCATCAACAGATTCCTTTTAAAAATATCTATCTACTGAAGCTTTTATATATACTGTATATTTTCCCGTTGGAAACATATTTCAGTGTAAATGAAATTTTTAAATTGAAAACTCTTTACATTTTAAATTATTCAAAACGTACTGAATCCATAAGTACTCTTTTGTTTTCTTCCTTTTTTCGATTTCGAAAATTAATATTTTGATGGATGATGTAATAAATGTATGATACAGCTAAAATTACGTCCTCATGATATTGTAGTGGAACGTTGCCAAAAAAAAAAAACAGAATGACGTGAGATAGGTGAGATCTTACGTTCAAACGTGATCATCTTGTAATGAGATATCCTTCGATATGTATCGATTTTATTTTCTATGTGACGTAAACGTCAGCCGACATTTAAAAATAGTCAAGTATACAGAAATAAACTAAACTAAATCCTATTTATTTTAAAACCCGCACGCACGGCTAATGTGTATAATATCGATGTAAACTGTTGACAGGGCACTTTCAACTCGCGTCGACATGAAAGAGCTATGCGTGAAATGTTATGAATGGCATTTGTTGACGTGTATGTGGTCTAACGAGCGAAGTTCTGGCGTGATTGAAACCGTGGCCTCCCGATAGTCATCGCACCCTTTCATTCATCGCTGACCCTCGGATTTTCCCTACACATCCTGTATCCCTCATATTTGATAAAATGGCTTAATTAAAACTTTGCATAGTTTCGGCCGGACGACGAATAGAGCCTGTTTCTACCGCAGCAGATAAGATCCTTTTAATTACGCAGGATTTGAGTTAATTAAGCCGAATGTGGCCTGGTATGATGTAGGTATAGGTCTGTCTGTCGGCCCTGAATATGGAAACACGTCTCAGCCTTTTCATCGAGAACTTTAATTACATAGAGAACACAGCTCGGTTTGAACGCGGGAACGCGTATGAATGATTGATGAATGTAACAATTTAAAAAGTTCCCCGTCTATGTTGGCGTACTTTAAAGTTATTAATTTCTTTAAGTGCATACGAGTTACTTTCTTAAGAACATTCTGCATTTTTGATGTTATAAAATTCCACAGCACTGAATTCGGTTGCAAAGTATACATACATACTAATGTAGCATGGATACAGTTTTGATCGGTGGCGTGACGTAGTGTTGATATTTTCCCGCCAAAAAATATACCGCTTCTAAACCGATCCAAAAGCTGAAAAAAATCTTTAATGGAACCTCCCCTCACTCAATATCGGTTAAAACGTTTTCGCAAAAAAAGTTACCGTTGAAATATGTGTGGTTTGAGAACTTCTCTTCACAGAATTGAATTTTTAAAACTTAGCAGCCTTGTCTTACTTTAATAAATCATGGAATTTGACTTTGAAGTCGACTAGATATAAACCAATTTCTCGGTAGGCAAGGAAATTATCCTTTTGACATTCATTGGCTATTAATTAAAAGATCTGTAGAAATGGTGCATTCAGTAGTCGAGTTTAAGAGAAGTCTTTGAACAATTCCTTACATTAGTGACCACATTTTAAATGCCTGTAGTCATAAAATTCATGTCTATGAATCTAGAAGCTAATCTTCTGACTAGATCAAACAAAACCGGGTATGCTAAACCGATGAGATTACTGCGCAATACGCAGGATTCCGTATTCGGCACATAGTTGACATTGTATACTGAGAACGATCGAAGTTTGATTCGATAGCAGAGGCAAGCGAGCCGCGCAAGCAGTAAGGTAGCCATCGCACGTTGGCAAAGCAAACTCGCGAGACGTGAGGTACATAAACTTGTAGATCAACCGGAACCCTCCCAGGACATATTGGTCACGTATTTTCACCAACTGCTTTTATTATCTCTCCGTCGTCGCTTTTAATTTTCTGCCAAAGTTAATCGCCGCTAAGCCGACTAACTGCCGTATTCTTCGTAGTTGGTTTTATGTCGCGCTTAATGACTCGATGTCTCGAACTTCTGAGCGTCAAACTTTATTAAAGGAATTATCAGGAATTCGTGAGTTACGTTTACAGCTGTTATATTTTCGTAATTGGAAAATGTTACGGTCAATGTTAACTTTGACGATAATAAAATAGGCAGCTTCATTTGTTTTCCATTCCTGTAGCCTTTTCTTTGAAAAAAAAAAATCTGTGCTATTCTATTGCTAAGTGAGCTAAATGGTGGTTTTGCAAAAATATTAACAGTCTAACAAAACATTTTCTAGTTACTATGACGTTATACCGTCATAGAACTAACAACGAGAAAACTACTTACAAGTTGTCTAGGTATTTTTACTCCGGTTTTGCGAAGCCCATTATAACTTGTTGCCTTTCTAATTCTCACCCAATTCTAGTAGCGACGTAATAACTTAAAGGGTGTGTTAGGGCGGTTCCTTTGAGAATAACCCAAAACTATTCCCACTTTCCGGCAGATGGCGCTGCTCGCCGAATAAATATTTAATTTCTAATACGGTGTTAAAATATTGAGTTACATTTATTTAGAAAGTATGCTATGACTCTTGGTGAGTATGTTATTGCCTGAGTTGACTTGCAGTCTCTTGTGTTTTAACCGTATCGTGCATATTAAATGAAAGGAGAACGAAATAACGGTGCATAATATCTGTATTTAAGGTGGATGTGTTAAGGTAACCCGCAAAATACAAATTTTGTTACGCTTTTAGGGTTCCGTACCCGAAGCATAGCCAGCGGGACCTTATTACTAGGCCTCCACTATCCGTCCATCCATCCGTTCGTCCGTTTATCTGTATCTCATGATCCCTAATAGGTAGACAGTTGAAATTTTCACAGAATGTGTATTTCTGTTGCCACTAAAAAAAAAAAGTTAAAATCAAATATTTCGTACAATAAACATGTTTTTGAAGTGAAAACTTCTTTAGGCGAGTTAGGCATTTTTTGAGATAGGAAATAACAATTGAAATTGCGACACCGTTACCGACACATCTGTATATTAGTTTTAGTTGAGCTTGATCAGTATAAATTACACGTAATACAAGATTTTACCTATTTGGTAAAATAGCTGCCAAATTTTTGTTTTATTTTGTACAAAAAATGAAAAATCAGTTAATACGTTTGCTGCAACGCACAACACACGTAATTGTTCAAGATTTCACTTCTGTCGGCACTCCCGGAGTGCCACTGTTTTTTCGGCGTTTTTGGCCTTGTGGAACGGAAGCCTTCAAATCAAATCAAATCAAAATATTTTATTTCACATAAACCTGCAAGGGCACTTATGAAACGTCAGAAGCTAGGTGCACGGTTCCAATTTGTCACTTCCTATGGAGAAGAGCCGGCAAGAAACTGCACGGTTATTCTTTTAAAAATAATTGGGTTTTACAATGTTCTCAAATTACAGTGATAATAGGTATGGGAGGACAGTGCAGGCCTGTCAATAAGTACCAGGTACTTAGTGGAATGAAAATAAAGAATCGAGAATCGTCTATAAATCTAGTCTGTAAGGCCTACAATGTTCTCCCATTCACAATATGTAACAGAATCTCCATTAGTAAGATCAACCTATTTAAACAAAGTGACATGATTGTCATGAGAATCACTAATAAATAGTTGATATTAGAAGTGATGTATAATGTCAAAAAATTACGAGAATATGTCAGAAACTGTAAAAAATAAAAATAATACAAACTAACATTGTAATTTGAGAGCAGTTATTTTATGAGGTACGAGGGAAGCCACATGTGCAGAAGGAATTAATGCCAAACTTCCCTGTCTTCAACGTAGTATTTTATCTTTTAATATGCTTTTTTGATTAGGACACGTTTTTTTTTTTGGGGTGGGAAATCATCAAATAACTTCTCCCGCTCTGGGTGGAGCGGGAGGGCGTGTCAGACTTTTACTGACTAAAACCCACCCGTGTTCCCTCAGTTGCCTGTATGCCAGGGGCCGCGGTATCTCTTTCGAACAACCCGCACCCCTGGCAGGCATCGGCCCTTGCGGGCCCCATCAGTTGCTGCTGACATCTCTTTGAGGCGCGTGTGGAACACAACGCGCCGTCGACCCGGGCTTGGTCCTTACCGGACTGCGAGCTACCCATTACTCGCCGTCCGCAAGCCCGTGGTTACGGTGGCCGGGAATCAGCCTGGGGTTCCCGACGCCCAGGGCGTCTCCTGCGAAGGCCACGGCTGTGAGGGTGCATGTACTGCATCTCCCTTACGTGCGCCACCTCCCTCTTCGCGAGCATGACTGCTTCGCTAAAGGAGGCGACTGCTAGCCATGCACTTTCGCTCCGTACCATGGCCTGGACCAGGGTCGGACGCGAGAGATCGCCGCCGCCGATCACCTCCACGAGGACACGGCGGCGCTCCGCCCAAGCCGGGCAAACCTCCACCGTATGCTCCACCGTGTCCTCAGGGCGATCTTCGCAATGGAAACACCCGGGCGTTTCCTCCCGCCCTATCCGAAACAGGAACATCCCGAAACAGCCGTGCTCGGTGAGGACCTGTGTCAGGTGGAAGGTGAGGACGCCATGCCGCCTTTCAAGCCACTCCTCAAAGAGGGGACTTACCGCCGCAATCGTGGCGTGCCCAGCACTGGGTTGCGACAATCGCACTCTCCACGTCGCCATGAGATCCTGCCGGAGCTCTGTCCGCCGTGCCGCGATTTCCCGCGGCAGTGAGTTGCGCCCCGGCGTTTGGCCATGACCTTATGGGCCGCCTTTAACCAGCGTGCTGGTTGGCGCCTTAATGTAGGCGTCCACACCGGTGCCCCGTATAGGGCCATGGCCCGCACGACCCCCGCGTAGAGCCTCCGGCAGGATGCGTTTGGCCCCCCTAGATTGGGCAGGAGCCGCTTCAAGGCAGCTCCGGCCCACTCCAGTCTGGGAGCCAAACGTTGGAAGTGCTCCGCGAAGTTCCACCGGCTGTCGAGGACGAGTCCTAGGTATTTCATCGACGACTCGACGCCGATGTGAACCCCTCCCACCGTTATCTGGGAACCCGTCAGTGGCGCATTCCAAGGACCATGAAACCACATGGCCTCGGACTTGTGCAAGGCCACCTCGAGTCCCAGTTACCGGATCCTATCGACGATTGTCGCAACTCCGTGTGTTGCTAAGTCAGCCGCCGCCTGGTACGACCTCCCTTGCGCCAGGACCAGCGTGTCGTCAGCGTAGCAAACTACGCTGACGCCACTAGGGAAGTCGGCGCGCAGCACCCAGTCGTAGCCGATGTCCCACAGATGCGGCCCCAGGACCGATCCCTGTGGGACATCGCACGACATCTCTCGCCGGTTCCATTCTCCTAGGTGACCGGGAGATGACGGCCCTGTCCGTCAAATAGGCCACGACCACACGACAGAGGTAGGTCGGCATCCGGTGATATCGGAGTGCCTCCCTTATGCAACTCCAGGGCAGGGTGTTGAAGTGATAAGGACACGTTTGATGTGAGTTTTAAACTTTCCATCGCTAAGTTCTGTAACCGACTTTGGCAACTTGTTATAGAAGCGGATACTGTTTATTAGAAATGACTTGCTAGTTTTAGTTAATCTAAATTTTGGAATCACAATTTCATCTTTACTACGTGTATTTAGATTATGGAAGTCGCATCTTTTTTTGAAAAGACCTAAGTTTTTGCGAACATACAAGATATTTTCTAGGATATAAAGAGAAGGCAGAGTTAGTATATCAATTTTATTGAATTTGTTTCTAAGAGACTCGCGAGGCCCCATTTTATAGATTGCGCGGATTGCCCTCTTTTGTAAAATGAAAACTGAATCTTCGTCAGCTGCCGATCCCCAAAGCAGAACGCCATAACACATAATACTGTGAAAATAAGCAAAGTATACTAACCTAGCTGTCGCTACATCAGTCAACTGTCTTATTTTTCTTACTGCGTAAGCAGCTGAGCTTAATCTACTTGAGAGAGCTCTAATGTTAGCACCCCATTGCAATTTTGAATCTAAAATAATTCCTAGAAATACAGTTTCGGAAATAGCATCTAGTTTCTTGCCATCAAGTTTTAAATTTAGACCTACTTGGGGTACATTTGGTAATGAGAACTTACGACATTTAGTTTTGTTCGCATTGCGTAAAAGATTATTAGCCGCAAACCATTTCGAGAGAACAGCTAGACTATCGTTGACATGTAAGACATCCGTATCTTCGTGTGTGAGTACGACTCGCATTTGGCCAGTTTTTGCTATTTTTAGGTCACTGGGCAGGTTGTAAGTTGATTAAAATATCATTCTCGACCGCAACAAACAAAGCTTTAAAGAATTATAATCATTAATGTTATCAATACAACCCTTTCAGTTTACTTAATACCATTTTTTTTGTGGGTGGGAAATCATCATATATCTTCTACGGCTCTGGATGGAGCAGGAGGGCGTGTCAGACTTTTACTGATTAAAACTCACCCGTGTTCCTTCAGTTGCCTGTGTGCCAGGGGCCACGGTATCTCTTTCGAACAACCCGGACCCCTGGCAGGCATCGATCCTTGCGGACCCCACCAGTTGGTGCTGACATCTCTAGTTGGTGCAGACATCTCATTGAATGAATATTTTTCATGAAGCAAACTCTATGATAAAGTACTTGTAAGACAGGAATTATATATTAGAGCTACCTGGTAAAAAATGCCAGCTCGTGTTACCTTTCGATTATTATTAATATATAACATTTTGCGAGATTGATATTTGTCCAATCGGCTCTTACCGAAAGACGTGAAAAATTAAGTAGGTAAGTAGGTATTTCTAGTCATAGGTATGGGTAGGTAGTACAAATACTTTGAAACTTTTCATGATTTCACTTTCTTTTATCTTAAAGTTGGTCTAGTAGATAAAATACAAAAAAAAAAACAACCAGACCACGTCTACTTAGTTCCAAATAAACATGTTTTCGTTCACATTTCTACTCGTTATCCTAAGTTTGTGAGAGATAAAGATAAATGCTTATTTGTGAAAGTAGTTCGTCTTACTATCTACTTGGCTAGCCGCTTATCTACATTTTCTACTACATTTATAACTTTCAGAACATTGTACCATTATTATAATAGTAGGATAGGTACCTAAGTTTTTCATAATAGCATTATTTTTCATAAACAAAATAGGCAATATCTTCTTCGCAAAAGGCATGAATAATACAAAATCTGGGATCAAACGGACAATGGACCAGCTTGTCATATTGTTAATGGCGATGTCTTCCAGACAACCTTTGCATGGACAAGATAATACTTCTTAGGTACAAACCCAAAACATTAATAACCTAATTTGTAGAGATTATTTTCATAAATCTTGTAAAAACTGAATACTAATGCGTATGAACTACGTCTTTGGTCAGTAGGTATAAAATTCCATTATATGCAAATAACATAAAATAACGCCTTATTTCCAGTATATGCAAATAAAATAAAATAACGCCTTATTTCCATTACATGCAAATAACATAAAATAACGCCTTGTTTCCACTATATGCAAATGACATAAAATGACGCCTTATTTCCATTATATGCAAATAACATAAAATAATGCCTTATTTCGCCGAAGGGTAGGGCAAAGAGGTAGGTAACAATAGTACATTACGCCAGTTATGTTTAAGTCCAACGTTATAGGGGCGAGTCTATTGTCATCAACCGGGCCCAAATCCAGACTCCGGGCTGTTACTTTGAAATTCCAGATAGAAAAACCCAATAACAGTTTGTCCGACCTGGGATTCGAACCCAGGTCTAGTGACGTCTTAGGACGTCATGCTCAGCAGTAGCGCTTGCGACCACTAGACCAACCAGGCAGTCAAAAAATGAAGTACTCGTATGTATAGTAGTTTTTATGTAGTTTATAGTAAGTAAATATTATACGGTATATGCAAATATGATGATATATAATATGGTGTATGACAAAGTGTAAATCGTTCAAATCACAAATAATGGTCCATTAATCACTGAATGTTTTCATCTGGTTGACCACAAAAATATGAAAATTATAACCAAACAATTAATTATCTGATCCAACAAGTATCGAAGTAGCTATTTCCGTGTCGTCACAAGATATATGAAAATAATAAATTGGTATGAACTGTAAAAACGTATGGAACTTTATAGAAATATAAGTGTGTCGAAACACACACACGTATGTTTGACAAACGCTTTTGTATGTAAAACGTCGCTGAGACTTAATACTTTAATATGTTTGCCGTTCGACTTTATCAGGGATTGTTTTGAGCGACGAAATGAGCTTATACACTGGTTTATGTTATAATAATATTCATACTTAGCTGTAAAATAATTCCTAGTAATATTATGTTTTGGAAAACTTTATTTAATTTTAACTTAATTCTTCGTTCTGCGTCAAAAACAATTACCCGCATAAAAACTTTTGATCAAACCACGAAGACAGTAACCTAATTACGAGTAAATTGATAGATAAACTCATTTGCAGCCTTTGTTTCAAAGCTCAAAACATTTTAGGCTCAACTTTAATGTACTTGTTCTTAGTAATTTCAATATTCTTTGAGAGCGTTATTAGACTCCAACTTATGAAGGCGTCTCCACCAGCACATGAACCTAACACCCAAGGTCACACGACACACGACTAATAAATTTAATGTAAAATATTCCCCACTGAGACATTATACACAGCCATTTGTGTCATACTTGTGTACGTGTGTGAATATAAATAGAAAAAACTCGTTTCACCTCGCAGCTTTGTCCCCTGTGAATACCCGGGATTAATAATTATTATTGTGACAGTCGAATGCTTCGTGTCACAACCAGAGCAATACAACTCCTTGCTTTTCCACTTGATTACTTTCCTACAATGGTCTGAACAAACAATAATATAACCTCGGGTACCATTGTTAAAGAGAAATAATTTCAGTAACCGGTCCCGTTGTCCGCAGCTGTACGATGCTATTCGGATTTTTCCTTCCATTAACAGCATTTTTAATGCTTCACTGAAAACAAGAAATGAATTCGCTCGGTGTCACATTTTTTTGTACGTATAATAATTGCCTTTTTCGATATCCGGAACGATGGCAAGGCAAGCAGAAAAATATCAAATAAACAGTACCGTAGCTGCCATAAATATATTTATTGTTTTCACAACCACAGATAATGAACCATGTCGGAATGTTGCTGAATTGCGTACGTGTATAGTAAACTAATTAAAAATAAATAAACGCTACAACTACGTTTAAACACGTGTTCGAACGAGACGACGTAAATGGCCATCGTAACATGCTCAGGGTTGTAAAATTGTACCATAAAATAAATTTAATATAAATCCAGAGTAGAGGCGACACATAAAATTGGAGTAAATCACCGAAAGTCGGGCGCTGGAGACGTTTACAGCCTCCGAGGCTGTTAGTTCAGGAAGTGTGCTGGGATCGCGGGTACCACTCAAAGCGCGCAATAACTAGATATTTATGTCGCAACTGCACTTAACGGAGCATATCTTATTATTTTTGTATTTTTCCCACTCGTGGTTAACATTAATAGTTTTGTTTTGCTGTGCAGTAGTGTATATATTGTAAACTAGTTAAGTTAATTCCGAACGAGTAGCTTTGCTATTTGCATTCGTACGCGAAGCGTATAACTTTACAAACGGTTTAGCTCATATCTCTGTTTAATTGAACGGACTTCATCAGCCAGAAATCGCATTTTAGTTGATGAATTTAATATCAAACGTTACGTAGGTATTAAATATTATTAGAAGGCAAAAGCCGATACTGAGACTGGTAATATTTTAATTATAAATCTAGATTTATGAAAGTACGTAAAATAAAACTACAATAAAGTTTACAGTTGCAAAGAGTGGCCATAAATTGTTCATCTAACTGTACACGTATAACTGTTACAAAATACGAATGTTATCGTATTTTATATTTTATGCAAAGCGTGTAAAAAACTCATGAATGATATGACATGCGGTTTTGCTCGCATAAGTTTACCGAACAGTCTATAATTGTATAATTTAAGTGTATAATTTATTTCCCACGTGCATTTTGCACTCATAACGAAGGATCAAGAAATTCGGAAAGATATTATGAGATGACAAAAGACTAGCTTTAATATCGTTAGTAATGCGATGCAATTAGACCTTCATAGACCTCCAAAATTAAGTCAGAACGTTTAAATAGTAGGTTCTATATCACCCTCTCATTGAGAAGTTACGTCAAACATTCAATCGATGATGAAATATCTAAGAACACATAACTCTAACCTCATACGATGAACTCTGTGAAAACAAGACGTAAACAGTGCCAACTACCCCCCCAGTGGGGTTCCCGCATTGTCGTTGCGGGGGGGCTCAGTAACCGTGGTCCCACCTCCCACGGTGAAGCGAAGAGGAACCCCAAGGTGGGGCCGCTCGTCAGGGCTTGTGCCTCCAAGCCGACGACGTAGCGGCCAAAAAGTAGGTTGCGGTGAGGTGCATCGCAACTGAGGCGGGCCGCGATGTCGAATGGGAGGCATCGCGGCTGAGGGTTACAGGCTGCGGCGGAGGAGGAGTGCCGGTACTTCTGAGTAGCGCTCTTCCCTTCCGTAGCCTGGACGGGGCCGTCACCGTTTGATGGCGGACGCGGTGGGGCCGCAGGGGAAGAGGAGTGTCGGTATAGCGTTGGCCGCTCTCCCTATCCCCTGCGGCCGAAAAGTGGTTGGCGGCGGGGCCACTGTACTGACCCGTCGCAGGAGGACGTCAGCAGCAGCTGGTGGGGCCCGCAAGGGTCGATGCCTGCTAGGGGTGCGGGTTGTTCGAAAGAGATACCGCGGCCCCTGGCATACGGGCAGCTGAAGGAACATGGGTGGGTTTTAGTCAGTAAAAGTCTGACACGCCCTCCTGCTCCAACCAGAGCGGGAGAAGTCATTTGATGATTTCCCACCCACAAAAAAAAAAAAAAAAAAAAACAGTGCCAACTACTTTAAGATCAAGGAAACGGAGAATTCAACATCACTTTATTAGAGAGATATGAACATACGGGCTAAGTAAGTGCATATGCACTTATAAATGGAGATATGTAAGAAAAGAAATCGAATGGTGATGGTCATGTATATTAATCCCTACTTCCCTACTTAATATTATAAATTCCAAAATAACTTCGTCTGTCTGTCTGTTACGTTTTCACGCCTAAACCGCTGAACCGATCGTCATGAAATTTGGCAGAGATATAGTCCGGGATATGGAGACGGACACCCACGTGGTTAGAGCCGCGGGTATGAGCTAGTATTATATATTTAAGGTTAACGTGAAGATGAGCCTATGTAAGAGATGTAATTCATTCATTCAATTTAAGTCTAAACTGGAACGTCTAGAAACTTGAAATGTTGCAAAAGAGTTTCTTATATAACGAAAGTGAGCATTAAGGAAGGATTTTTGTAAATTCGTCCCCTAAGGTTAAATACGGCGACGAAATTGTGAAAATGTATGGAAATTCGTCATTCTTGACGCTGAGAAATGCCATCAAGCACATGGGATTTCATAGAGAAAAATGTTACTACTAGGTTTTTGATGTGGTAAGGCATACGAAAAACTCGCAATAACTTTATGCTGGGACAAAAGTTATTTTACAAATAAGCTTAGAGTGTGTGTGAGTAGTCGTGCAAGCATACCATTTAATCACATTCAAAGCTTAATTAAGAAAACCCCATTTTAATAACAAAATAACACATAAACGTTTACAAAACATAAAAACAAATGCTAACGACAGACATTTCCGTAGTAGAACACTGTCACCTTCGCACAGTTTGAGCTCGAAGCAATATTGCCATGTTATTATTTGGGGCGTTTACACCGCTAAGCCAGACATATGGGCCATTTGCCGACAGAATCGTGTGAACCGCCTCACGTTATTCATGGGCGACGCATTAATATCGTCCAAATGTGCACTTACGTCCAAAAATTAAAGTAATACCGATGTTTATTCGTACTTCCTACGATTCTACTGTAATATATTGCTCTCTTTCTAGTCACTATTTATAGAAATCGCGATGTCTGTCTGTCATTTTGAAAATGAGCGGATTTTGATATAGTTAGAATTTTAATTGGGTAAAGTTTTGCTAACTTTTAATGGGATTAGGTCTCGTGTAGTTGGGAATATTTTCAAAATGTGGGCAGCTGCCAAAAGTTTTATAGATACCCACTTATAGTAAAATCCGTCCTCAGAATAAAACTCAGAATATAAGTGTTATACAGTACTAGCTTTGGCCAGCGGCTTCGCCCGCGTGGAGGTTGGAAATTATCCCACAGGAACGTACTACCGGAATAAAAAGTATTTTATGTGTTAATACAGGTTCTAATTTATCTGTTGGCCGAATTTCATCCAAATCCGTTAAGCCGTTTTTGCGTGATTGAATAACAAACATCCAAACATCTAAACTTTAATTAAAATATTAGTAGGAAGTAGGATAATATGATTTTATACGTCTATATATAAAATGGATACGATGGTATACATTTGCTTATTTGATATTGTAATCAATACTCCTGATGAACACATCAATATTGACCAGCGATGAATAATGCCGGATGTGCCGTGATCGATAAATAAAACAGATTACTTAATGAATATTTATTTGATTATCTCGAGATGATGTATTGTTGGCGGTATTTGCCACTATCTACTCCAATAAGACAAGTAGAAGTGTATCCAACTGAAAAAGGATCGATAACATTTGTTAGGTAACTATACGGGTTACACGTGTTAGGATTTCAGTAAACCCATTATACAATTGTATCTAGTGGATATAATAAATGCGTTTTATATTTAAGATAAACGCATTTCTTTAATCAACTACCGTCATGTCGTTTTGTTCGAATCACGTAACGGTCGGCGGGTGACAGATGACAGTACACGTGTCACTTGTCCTTTAAAAACGACGATTCGGCTGTGCGCAGCTCAGTTTGTTGCTGCGACGCCGAAGTGTAAAGACCTTAAAGTAATACTGTTTCACTACTTGTAGAAATATTGCCATCCGTAACGACAAGGCCAGGTCAGTTTGATTTATCTTTAATATTTAAATATCCAAGTTTAATATTTCTTAATTACTTAAAATAATCTACCATGTCACATACTTTAAGCTAACGTGTATTGTCATTTCTGGTGTTAATAATATCCTGTTGAATAAAGTGTTTTAGTTCCATTAAATGTTTGTGAGATTATTCAAACTTTTATTTCATACACTACCCCGCATAACCTAAAGCTAATAAATAGTTTGGTCCTAACACACGTGAAAATTGTTAGTCAAATAAATAACAGTTATTTCTTTGGCAACAATATCCATGTCAAGAGAGATACTTACACAATAATGAATACGTGAAAACCTTCCTTTAAGTATTTAATTCTCTAAAATGAAATGGTTGATTCTAAGTAGTGTCACGCCATACTGTGCGTCTGATACGTCATACTATACTTTTACTACGCCACGCGGCTCTGCTACGTCATATTGTGCGTTTACTACGCTACGTAGCTTGATGCCTTCCAGGGGTGCGAGTTGTTCGAAAGAGATACCGCGGCCCCTGGCACACAGGCAACCGAGGGAACACGGGTGGGTTTTAGTCAGTAAAAGTCCGACACGCCCTCCGGCTCCGCCCAGAGCAGGAGAAGTTATTTGATGATTCCCACCCAAAAAAAAAAAAAAACGTAGCTCTTCAATGCCATGCATCCCTTCTACGCCACGCGGCTCTGCTACGTCATATTGTGCGTTTACTACGCTACGTAGCTCCTCAATGCCGTGCATCCCTGCTACGCCGTGAGGCTACGTGACTCGCGACTTTTCTACGCTATACGTCTGTGCTATGCCATGCAACTTTGCTGCATGACACAACACGCCGTTTCATTAAGCTACCTCATCGTTTTTTTAAACTGTTTTAATTTAATGTGCCAATAAACGAAATAAATGTATTTATTCCACTAAACTAAATATCTCACGTCCCGCATCATAATGTACTACCGCCTTCCCGCGCATGGCTAGTTAACCGCGTGCTATTGCTACGCCAAAAGGCACTCAATATCGCGAAATGCGATATCTAATACGATACCCTTCTACCTTACGTTGCTATGCCATACGCCCGTGTGACGCTAAACGCCTTGCGCTGAGTTGGCATTCATTGCTACTACGCCATTTGCCATCCTAACGTCACACCACATATATGCGATTCATTGACAGTCTATCAGTTCTAATGCAAAATGTAGTTGTGTGCAATAACTTTAAATTGCAATAGAGCAAGTAATTACAGTTGCAAACTCATCATTTACGAGCGTCCTAGTTCGAATGACCTGCGTGTTCAAAGAAAACAACAATTTCACGGTATTTCTTTCTAAAATTTATCTTTTTATAACATCTAAAGTCATCATTAGGATTCTTATCAAATGTGGCTGTCAACAGCCAAGTAACGTGTTCGATACGCAGCAGGTTGAATAAACCATTGAGATTTTATTTATAAGATTTTTTTTTTAGTTAATTACGCAAACCTCATTGATTTTCACCTTTATAACAATAAGCTGCATTATAAATTAAATGAATGCATGCATATTGATGAATGTTTCATAATTTTAAATGGCAATTACTGTAGCACAGTTCCACGAGGTGTAAACTCATTATAAATTGACCTCGAGTGGTTCCCTTAAGCACCAGACACATTATTTATTTTGATACATGGTAATTATAATTAGGCCTTACGTAACAGGACTGCCGTAAATATTAATGCAAAAATTGTCAGCTTGACATATGACTATTTTACATGCATTACTCGCTTAATATTAAAATCATTATGGACCTCAGTATACCTACCAAACTAAGCGAGGTATAAGCAGTAAATATTTTTGCCCATTCCCTCCGGTGCGAGGCAAACCCCTGGCAAAAGTTAGTAAGCTATAAATCATAAGTGTGCGGACCTCGGTACAATTTATGTATAAGGCCCATTGGGTGGCTTAGCACTGTTTGATTGATAGTGTGAAGTAGACCTTCGTTGGGGAACACACATCCGTCACATAGTGACTCCTACACCTTACACGTACGTGGAGTTATTAGAACAATATCCAATCAAATAAAGTTAATTATGAAGCGAATGACGCATGCCGAGAAACAATAGTTTCACAATATAATGACGCAAGGGTCAAAACTAGTCCGGAAAACTTGAAATGAATACGTGACTAATACTACCATACAACATGAATCATCGTGTAGTAAGTCTGTGTACTTAGCCGGGCATATCCTACCGTTAAGATTCGTCATCATCATCTGCCTCTCCCAACTCAGTCTAACCGGAGACACCTGGGTACCAGTATTTTACATGGAGCGACAGCCTATCTGACCTTCACAACCCAGCTACTGGGTAATACGATACTCCTTGGTAAGACTGGTTGTCACACTTTAGGGTTTCTGATGACCCGTAACGACAGTCAAACATGCACGAATGACAGTCGCGACCAGCGGGTTAACGTACGTGCTTTCCGAGGCACGGAGAGGTCTTAGTATTTAAAGACGATCACCCTCCCACGGACCAAACCACGGCTAGTGTAAGTTAAGCTGATTGATTGAGCCGTGCACCTGTTATTGCATAGCCAAAAGTTTACCCTCAATATTAACCCTACAAAAGTCACAAAAAAAATCTGTAAGTAAATCTACAATAGAACAAGGTTTTTAGGTATTTATATCAGGTACCTTCCGGCACTATATTTTATTTAGCACAACATTTCCCCCTTTCCTAACTTCAAAAGTATTGCCAAGTCACCCAGAACGCTTTCGAATAGTCACGACCTATCGAAAAAAAGAAAATATATTATCTGTACCTCCGAGGCCAAATAAGTTTGGAAGCGCGCGAGAATTTGGGGCTGCAGCTATTGAAATGCAACAGCTGCTACTCGATATCAATTTAAAAAGTCGTTAAACATGTCAGTACAAAATTGAAAGCTTTACAGTATTGTAAAAAGTGCTATAAAACCGCCTAATGTTTGTTCGTGTTGACTGTATGTTTTGGAGTGAGATGACATTTAATATTTAAATCTTTTACAAAAACATGCACGAACACAATCCAAAATAATCCTGAATGCTGACTTCTCTACGTAAAGGCAAGCTAATGTTTTATAGCTGATTCACGGCAAAGCTTTTAGGCTTAAGAAACTCTGAGAAATATATGATGACTGAAGTAGAGGTAGTATGAAAAATGTATTATATATTATCACAAACAAAAACATGAGATTAAACATTTGAAGCAAGTACACGGAAATCATTGCACGACGAATCCTACACACATCACATTCACAAACATCCAAAGCTGAAACAACGAATATTCAAATAAAACCAAAACATTATTTATCTCAAGTAAACCAATTACATTTAAATTAAATAATTAGACATTATGAACAATTATATGAAGTAAAAAACGAAAGAGCTCACTGGGCATCAAAGAATTCGTCCGCATCGCTGTCAGTGGGAAAAGTGCCCAAAAGGCTGGCAGCGTTACCACGTTGGATGGCAATGCTGATTCTTTGACCTAAGAATAGGCCAACCCTTTGGTCACGTGAAGAGTCGACCAACCGCTTGGCGATGTACCGAAATACTCGATGAGCACTCGGACCCCACGGCCCTAGTGTGACCCCAAACGGCTCAAACATATAGCTCCCTATAAGGTTGTTATATTTGCGCCGTTTGAGGCTTTCTGCACCTGCAGCAGCCGCACCAGCACAGCCCGCCGTGCTCAGAAGATGGGATGGCGCGAGGGTGTCGACACAGGTTGCATCCCACACCAAAGGCCTACCCAACTTCCAAGGCATTATGGTCATTCCGTCTGGCCTCTTCCCATCGTCGCGTGCCAAGCCATTGGGTTCTAAGACAGCTGGCACCCCGGCGGTGAGAAGAGCCCGACGGATGATGTCATTAATGGCGCGCCGTGCCAGCCGACCAGCGCTCTTGCTGCAAGCAAGGCCATGGTTTCCGAGTTAAAACATTGTTGATTTCCTGAATATAGGTAATTGTAGTGTGTAACCTTAAGTACCTAGAATAGATACATAGATATAGTTTAGTTGTAGCCTTAGCGGACACATGTAGTTAGTCTCAAAATATACGTCGTACGGACAAGACGCCTTTTATTTACATAAGAACCACGTTCCTCTACATGGCGACCCTGCCAGAGGCACGGTGTCGGATTGCGTCGCGACGGGAAAAATGTGACGATGTCAGCGTCTAACCGTGGGACCGCGTCACCGTGCATTATGAGAGCGACTGTGAATTATATAGGACACTATACTTGGCTTGTGTCAAAGACTGCTAAAATTTTTAATTCAGACACTGATAAATAAAATAAAATGGGAAAAGAGTGCAGTAAATGTTTATGTGAGAACAAGGAAACCATCATAACACAACACGGCAGTGAAAATAACGGCGGCGCTGATGTCTCTTCACACTTTCGGACGAGCAATATCCTACTGGGGGTGATGGTAGCTGTTTGCTCTGGAGCTGTTTTATACGTACTATACGCCCAATACAGGAAATGTCATAGTGACTGGGTGCGTACAGGAATACAAAACGGTATGCAGACGGATTTCATTAGACGAATGCAACAACGGATGTCAGGCCAAGGACGAAGGCGCCCTAATGAGGAGGATATTTCTTAACGGGCTGAACGAGTACCAAAGCGAGTATCTGCCTAAAGTGATTAAAAAAAAAAAAAATGAGTGAAAATAAAAAGTGAAGTGCGTTCAGTGTCAAAAGTGAAACATAACATTAAATAATAAGAACTTACCCAAAAAATTAACTAAAATAACCCTAAAATTAACTACAGCGTGTCTACAAAGATATGAACATTTTAAGAACTTTAAGTGTTGATTTTTAGATAGTATTAGTAATAAATTGTGGTTTATGGAATTACAGTTTAATAACATATATAAAGAGTTAGATTATATTAGAGTAAGTCTTAGAAAATTAGGACCAGAGAAAAGATTACGAGAATTGGGTCTGAGTAAAATTAGAAGAGCAAAAGAAATATATAACTCTTATAAAACATGTATTAAGGAATTAGAAGTAAAACATTTAACTACTGATTATTCTGGGCTATTGATTGATAATTTGTGTAAATCTATAGAAGACACATATGTAAAAATATTAAGTTACAGTGAGTCTAAATCATCAAACAACATGGCAAGTTTCGATTTAAGAACGGCGAATTCACTTATTCCTGTGATGGATGGCAACGAGGAGACCACGGAAAAAATGATACAAGATGGTCTCCGCAACAGAAGACTCAGCACAATCATTGCGGCTCGCGATTACCAACAGCTGAAGGACGCCATTCGCGCAGCACAAGATGAGGAGCCAGACCAGTCGGCCCAGCAAGCGGTAATGCACATAAGAGGTAAGCCAAGGGGCAGAGGAAGATGGCAAAATAATCGCGGCCGTGGGTTCAACTATCGAAGTAACTACAATCAAGGTAATAATTATTATTGTAATAATTCTTCCTATCGTGGACGAGCCAATACTTCAAACTACAGAGGACGGAGTAATAATTACTACAATCAAGGACGAGGAAATAGTACCCCACGATTCCAATCACAACCAGGTTACGGACGTGGACGTAGTTCTAGAGGTCAAAATCGACAATTGTCTGGTCGAGACAACCGGCTGCATATGTTGCTGACCAACGAGCAAACCAGCAAGAGAGTACGACAGAAAATCGTGAGTTGAGTAACCCAAATACTTTTTTTCGAGCATAAAATATTAACATGTCAGGGACTAGATTGCGTTAAATTAAAAATAGGTAAAAAGTTATGTACATTCTTGGTAGATACAGGGGCAACATTATCAGTCATAGGTAAAAATAAAATACCACATTATATTACATTACAAAGTAGCGATACAACAATCAAAGGTATCGGTGGGAACATTTATTCCAATGAAATCGCTGAGTTGACATTACAATTGCACTACAGCCAACAAACCGAGTCATATTCAACTTACAGAGAATCAGCGATGTTTACATTTAAGTTCCATGTATTAAATAACATGCCATGCCAGGCGGATGGAATTATCGGTTTAGACTTTCTTAGAATGTATAACGCAAACATTGACTTATCAAACAATGTTTTAAAATTACAAAGTAATAACAAAGAATATCTAATAGAAATGAACCGGAATAGCGATTTCAATAAAAATATGTATTTACCACGCAGAAGTGAATCAATTCATTTTGTAACAATTCAATCAAATTCACAAAGTGATCACGTGGTTATACCAACACAATTAATGGAAAACATATTTTTAGCAGGAAGTATAGTACAACCAAGAAATGGGAAGATTCCAATTAAAATTTTAAACACAGGTGAAGAAGATATTAGCTTACCGTATTTCAAACCCGAATTAGAAAAATTAACAGATTACATTATTTGTCAATATAACAGCACAGAAACAAATGCACATCGCGTAAAAAGACTTTTATCTACTTTAAATCTAAACAATTTACAACCAGAGGAACAAAAAACTATTGAACAGATTTGTGCAAAATATGCTGACGTTTTTCATTTAGAAGGTGATAAGCTGACCACTACTAGTATAATGAACCAATCTATTAACTTAAAACCAGCTACAACGCCTATTTATACAAAACCATACAGATTACCACAATCTACGAAATCGGAAATTGATAAACAAATTACGCAGATGTTGGATGATGAAATAATAGAATCAGCTAATAGTGAATGGAATAGCCCCATACTACTCGTTCCAAAGAAAAGCGAAAATAATAATAAGAAGTGGAGATTAGTAGTCGATTATAGAAAAATAAATGAGAAAATACAAGATGATAAGTTCCCGCTACCAAACATTACAGAAATATTAGATTCACTATCCGGTTGCACTTATTTCAGTCATTTAGACTTGTCACAAAGTTATTATCAAGTTGACCTTAAATTAAATAGCAGGAACGTAACCGCTTTCACTACTAGCTCTGGGCAGTATCAGATGACACGTTTACCGATGGGATTAAAAATTAGCCCAGGTGCATTCTCACGTATCATGTCAATAGCAATGTCTGGACTAAATTTTGAAAAATGCATAACATATATGGATGACTTAATTATAATTGGTAGAAACCTAGAAATACATAATCAAAATTTGATAAAAATACTCGAAAGATTAAGAAAAGTCAATTTAAAAATAAACCCAAAAAAATGTAATTTTTGTAAAAAGGAATTATTATATCTAGGTCATATTGTAACTGCTAAAGGTGTTTTGCCGGATCCTGAGAAGGTAAAGGCAATTCAAAATTACACAACACCACAAAATTCAGACGACGTACGACGATTCGTTGCTATGTGTAATTATTATCGTAAATTTATACCACACTTTGCAGATATTACTATACCGTTAAATAAGCTATGTAGAAAAAACAACAAATTTGATTGGACAAAAAACTGTGAAACTTCTTTTGAAACTTTGAAAGGAGCACTTATGACTCCTCCTATTTTACAGTACCCAGATTTTTCGCCAGAAAATGAATTCATACTTCAAACGGATGCATCAGGTATATCTATAGGATCAGTTTTATGCAATAAAGACATGAGGCCAATCGCTTATGCGAGCAGACCATTAAATAAAGCAGAATTAAATTACCCAACAATACAAAAAGAATTATTATCAGTAGTATGGAGCGTGAAGTATTTTAGACCATATTTATTTGGAAGAAAATTCACAATTATGACAGACCACAAGCCATTGATATATTTATTTAGTATAAAAGACCCATCCAGTAGATTATTAAAATTCAGGTTACAGTTAGAAGAATATGACTATAAGATTGTTTATATAAAAGGGAAAGATAACGTAATAGCAGACGCACTAAGTAGAATAACCTTAACTTCGGATGACTTGAAAAGAATTAATGAAAAAATATTTGTGACAACGCGAGCTCAGAGTAAGAAAATCGAAGAGCAAAACAGATTAAAAGAATTAAAAGGGGAAGGGAGTTCGCTGGATTTTTCAAGTAAACCCATTGATTTGAGGCCTGATCAACCAAAAATCGTGGAGCTATTAAAAAAACCAATTGACTCAGTAGAAATGAAATTTATAGAAGAAAAAGAGTTAGATAGACTTCGAGAGGAAAAATTAATAAGTAAAGAGCAAGAATGTTTAGCTTACGTAGAAAAGCAGTTAATTATTTACATTAATCTTAACTATATGTCACAATTCACGCGAGACGTATTTGTGAATATATTAAGTGAGTTTTGTAAGAAAATAAATATAAAAGAAGTTTGTATAATTAAAGAAAAGAATAACGATAAATTTATAAAAGAATTATGTGAAGAAATAGATGGTAGAAATGAGTGGTCCGGACCACCTCGTATTCATATTTTAAAAAATGTAAGGAGAATTTTCGATAAGGACGAAATGACAGTCATATTAAATGATTATCATCTGTTGCCTTCGAGCGGACACGCCGGCGTTCGTCGAATGGTGAACAACATCAAAAGTAAGTACTACTGGCCAAGACTACAGAGTGACGTCAGAAATTACGTTACTAAGTGTACTAAGTGTCAGGTGATGAAACACTCACCCAGCTACAAGGAGCCTATGGTGATAACAACCACGGCGAATTCAGCGTTTGAAAAGATCTTCCTAGATCTTGTGGGACCCCTAGACAGAGATGAGGAAGGTAACCAATACATATTAACCCTTCAGTGCGAGCTTTCAAAATATGTGGAAGCTTACCCTCTTCCAACAAAGGAATCTGTAGTTGTAGCGAGATCATTAGTAAGTAATTTTATTTTAAGATATGGCGTACCGAGAGTAATCGCAACTGATCGTGGTACTGAATTTATGTCTTCAACTATGACGGAAGTGTGTAAGTTATTAGAAATAGAAAAAATAAATTCCACTGCTTACCACCACCAAAGCATTGGAGCTTTGGAAAACACACATAAAAACTTACGTAACTTTTTACGTATCCAATGTGAGGAAAATACATACACTTGGAGCCATTGGCTTCCCTTTTGGTGTTTTTCTTACAATACAACAATACACACGTCAACTAACTACACACCGTATGAACTCGTATTCGGTAAGCCATGTAACATTCCAAGTAGGTTAAAAGATGATTTAGAGCCATTGTATAATGCAGAAAATTATGCTTTAGAATTAAAATATAGACTACAGTTAGCACATAAGGATGCGAGAAAAAGGTTATTAGATAGTAAGATAAAAAGAAAGGTCATTTATGATAAAAATAAAAATCCAATTAGTTATAAGAAAGATGATTTAATTTTAATAAAGAATGAAACAGCAAATAAAATGGACAGATTTTTTAACGGACCGTATGTTGTGATTGAAGAAGATGGACCTAATGTTAAGATAATCAAAAATAGTAACATAGAAATGGTACATAAAAACCGTACAAAACCTTATGTAGTTTAAGATAGAAAATAAAAATAAATTGTAAAAAAAAAAAAGTAACAAAATACAAAAAAAAAAAATATTACTAAGTAAGATTTTTCTTTTCTTTTAAGGAGGATGATGTAGTGTGTAACCTTAAGTACCTAGAATAGATACATAGATATAGTTTAGTTGTAGCCTTAGCGGACACATGTAGTTAGTCTCAAAATATACGTCGTACGGACAAGACGCCTTTTATTTACATAAGAACCACGTTCCTCTAAACTCACGCCTTTGTCTCATGGGGTTAGACGACTTTTAGTATGCTTGTAGTAGGATCGCCTAAGCATACTGCTTTTGCCTCGTTCATACATCTAGTCATACACGCACATCGGTTGCGAGTAAAACGCACCTGAAGAACATCTCTAGTAAGGTCACTTTATGTCCTCCTAGGGCGTCCTCTTCCGGCATTTCCACTCATATCTGACTTGTATCAAGCAATCTGCCTTGTATCTCAATACATTTTGCTAGCCGCACTTCATTCATCCTCTAATGTAGTGGCTCCCAAAGTTGACTGGACTGCGACCCAAATAAGAAAAACTTCCAAATACGGGGCTCACCTCTTGGCTGCTATGGAGAAACACAAAGATAGAAGGTTTGTTCAAATGAGAAAAAAACATCAGGAGTAATACTTAAATACAAGAAGTGCTATTTCAATAACATTTAAGTATTTGTATCCAATTTTTGTCTGTTGCTACTACTACTACAGACAAGGATAATTGTCAGCAACTAAGAGTCAGAATTTCGTTTGTGATCGAAACTATTTTTAAATAACGTATCTTCTAATTGATCAATGAGTTCTTCACTTGATCCTATACGTATTTCTCAACGCCCACTTAATATTCGCTCGCGACCCACCAGAGGGTCGCGAGCCATAGTTTGGGAAATGCTGCTCTAATGACCAAAACATCTAACCATACTCTTTTTAATTTTTGTCACTACATCTCCTTTTAACCCGCAACGTTGTCTTATCACATCGTTCCTCAATCCATCATGCATAGTCACCCCAGACATGCTTCTCAAGGAACGCATTTCCACAGCATTTATTCTACTTACATGCTTCTTTTGCCAAAAAGGCTTGAGTTTATGTGATATGAGCTCTTGCGTAAAGCTTGGTTTCTAATTGAAAGTATTAGAAGATCCGAGGGTGTCATGTTGTAGGATATCACCCCTGACCTTCATCGGCTGTCTTATTACTATATTAACAATGACATCACTACAAAGGGCTCGCAATCTAATACGACGTAAAAGGCATTTTATTTACCAGACACGATATTAAACAATAGCTAGATGATATGCTTTGTCCGTTACTCTAAGTGAAGTGTTTTCAAAGATTATGTAATAGAGCGATGAATAAACAAAGGCGAGAGTGCACGAGTGTATACGAATTCTGGGTATTCAGTAATGAAAAACCGCTTGCTCAGGTTCCTATACAGATATCCGTTATTGTCCATGAAAATCGATCGCCGAAAGAATTTCCATCAACAAAACACCACTTCGAGCGTGTATAGAAAAATCTTTTCACATAATTTTCAATTCTCACGCCTTCCGTTTATCCAATGAAAGAATTCGCGAGCTCGTTTAATTGAATTTTTTCACTTTGACAGATATTGATCGTCGTCAGTTTCAATACCTTTCTGTTTTATTCCACAAATACTTATGAGGAGTATAATAAATCACTGAAAGTGAAAGCTGCTTTTTAAGCCTTTGAAAGTCTATAAATCATATAATAAATGAGGAGCCTCCGAACTATTCATATTTTTATTTTTATATACTGGAAAGGATTTCAGCGAACCCCTATTGAAATCAGTGCAGTAAGCTGTAAAACCATTAAGTGACGAGCGATTTGGTTAGGTATAACAGTAAAGTGGTGTTCGGTACTGTTTTTGAATGTTAAGACAATGTTTTGAATTTAGTTTAGAGTTTAAACTTTCTAGGCCAGTGAATATTTACCGAAACTGTAAAAATGACTTGATAAAAAAATTGTTGTATGTTTCCATCAGCATCGAACTTAGTTTTAAATACCTAATTATAGGGAATTTGTTTCTTATCAGGTTGAAGTTCTAAGTTAAGAGTTTTGTTCTGCATTATTGAAGACGAGAAAGAAATGATTAATTGAAAAAAGAAGAAGAGATTTGGAAGAATTGAATTCTTTAGCTTTACAATCCCATTTTAATCGCTGCTCGTTGAGTATGTGCACCATTGCACGATAACCAAACACTCTCATGTTTTGAATGATGTTTTAGACCAATCGATATTTTTTTAGTAGGTATCACAATGTCTCGATATAGGTGACGCCAAAGCCAGAATAGACCATTCACCCAAAACATAACCAGATGATGATCTGTTGTACAGAAATACCTATATCTAGAACGGGTTCAATAATTTTGAGTAGATACGCTGAAGACACTTTCGTAGAGAAATTTAATCCACTTACACTTAAGTAGCTTAATGGTAATAAACACTGTGTAGATTACTGTAGCGTCTATTGTTCAGGGTTCAATCTCGGAGTCAAGCAAAGTGTGATTAGGGCTTTATGCATGCCCGAGACTGGCCCAAGATAGAAAGTGCCGATAAATAGCGATAAGCTGACTCTATAGCTTCGAGACCTAATATTGCCATTGGCGAACAAAAGATGTTCCGAAGAGCATATTGTGTGCCTATAACTAGTCTGCTGAATAATACCTACATTGTTATTTTTATCCACAGGCAATCGACAGGGATTATTTGAAGCTAAGGCTGCATTGGATGTGGTGCGAGCAGCGATCAGCGAGCAATGTTAAATTATCTACTGTACCTAAGTAGGTACGCGTGTCTTAACCGCACAATCTACCGAAAAAACGAACATTAAAGGGAATATAGTCGCGGGAAATGAAAAAACCGTGGAATGAAAATGATGAAAAACTACTGCATTAATCAATGACCAATAAAGTTTATTGAACTTTTTTATATTTGAGTTTTGTTGGTACTGACTTACTTTTGGAGATTTTACACTTCTTTTATTACTTAAACACGCCCAAAGTTAGGTTAAATTAGCAAGAAAAACGAATCTTTGTTGGCTCCTAACTTTTTAATTACTTTTTATTTTAGTATTCTGTTTCCGTACAGACAATATTAATAATGAGACAAAACCATACCATGTTTAATTTTTGATGTACATTGTCAAACAGTGGAGTAATACACTCTCGAAGTTTGTATGGAAAAAATGGCCACTAGATTCACCTTAAGTTAGTATACGCGACTACCTCGTTGGTCTAGTGGTCGGTACTACTGCTGAGTATGAGGTCCTGGGTTCGATTCCCTGGTCGGGCAAAGTGTTATTGATTTTTTCCATCTGGAATTTCTGCAGCACTGAGTCTGAATTTGAGCCCGGTTGCTGGCAATAGGCTCGCTCCCTATTACACGGGACTTAAACATAATCGGCGAAATATGTGTAGGTATACTATAGATACGCCTCTGCCCAACCCTTCGGAGGTTATGTTTTAAGTAAAATATATGTTTGTACCTAATCATTATTTAATGATAAGGTATACTTTCATTTCATTGCCGTAAAAATAATATGACACGATATTTAATTTTGATGACAATGTCAAAATATTGCTAAATCTGAGCTGGGATTACTGCGGTATATTTTATTGTAGTGTCATTAAGAATATTGCTATCTCGTGATCGTAAGGACCGTGCACATATGCACGAATTTGTTACAACCTTTGAAATTGTACTATCAACAAGGACAACAACATCCAAGGGTACAAGGATTAACCATATTTTATCTGTCACATCTTATTTAAAAAAAAATCAATCAACACTCAGTCAAATTTTTATTTTACTTTACTTTACTATTAAGTCATTCATCTGTTCACTCACTCTGCTCACATATTCATCGAGTTTTTTAAGAATACCTATCTTGAACTTAGTGTGCCATCAACAAGTATGTGAATATTTTAAAACCGTTTACTAGATATTTTACAGTATTTAATACAGCAAATTAAGAACGATGATCAGTACCCACTTTTTTATCTGTAACTTTTAAAAACTTCAACTTTCAAAAATCGACCACTCAAAAAGCAAAAGTCACGCGACGAGTCAATGAGTCAGCGACATCTTGTAATAGTGTGTATTCTCTTCAAGTTGGTACCCTTGTCACAGCTGGCCGGAACCACTCAAAATAATTACAATCTCACAAAAATGTCACAAGCTCGGCTTCAAACAACAAAGTAGAGCTGAATAAGTGATGAAGCGAACGAATGATATTTATGATTGATGACTCTTCGTCTAACATTGCGCAGCCGGCTGGGACGCGAATGAAAAAATGTTAATTGAATTATAAATGTTAATTCTGAATTAGATTGGTTTTTCACACAAGGGGTGGCGAATAATTAATCCGGGTGGGGACGTAATTTTTTCAAAATTATATTAGTTGAATACTTGAATAGGTTATGTTGCCATTGTTTCAGATTTAAAAAAAAACTGGACGCAGTTCGATAAATTTTGAAATTGGGGACATTTAAATAGATTGCAAAATGGATAAGGAAGAAGACTTTCAAAGCATAAAAAGTAAACTGACTGTCTTGTTTTTAAAATATAGCTCTAGACAACCTTGTTTAAGAAACATGATTTATATGTACCTTTTTTTATCGAAACGAATGAAAATGGGGATTTGTTTTACTTTCAAATGTCATGTCCATAGAAAGCAGTACTTATATTATCTGAGTACCGCTGACCTCAACGTTATCCCGGCGGTCCTTATTCAGAGACAGCGAATTCTACAATTGCGAAGCGAATTCTTAAAGACAACAGCCAGGATTTTTCTGTTAAAACAAAATCTTCATAATCTTCAAGTATGACTTCCATTTTAAGAATCCGTACCTAATTATAAATTTCCTGAGAGGGCGGCCCTCGTTCAAGTCAAGTTATTGAATTCTCCTTGTAATTGGTTTCAAGTAAATCACGAAGATTTATGAATAAGTGTAGGTAATGTACTCATGTCGAGTTCTCAAACTGGCGAAGTAAGAGCTGCCGAAGTCAAACTCTAAGAGTTTGGCTCACTTTATTGTAACTGGGTAGCGGGTGTCGGTACCATACGTCACGTTCACAGCCCGCCAATTTGTCTGTCATTTGCCAAATCCGAACGCGCCTTGAATGTAGACCGAATATCCACTAAATATGTATTCAGTGTTGCCACATGCCTACTATAATTTCACATACAGTAGATTATAGCTCATGTCTACTTATGACATTTTTAGTACCTACCAACATCTTATATAAAGGTACATATGTTCTTTTGCGCGACATGTAAATCTACTGATTTGTATTCACATGTTGGTGTCACAGGAAATTGAGTTTTTTATAATGAAATAAGAAAAAAATCAAGATAAAGTCACGCACATGGGAGGCTTATTAAATCAAAATATGCATAAATTTTGTATTCATGTCAATATCAAAGGTGAGCTAAATAATATTTGCATTTGTATTGAACAAAAACATGTCTCGTCCTATTGAAAAAAGAGTTTCAATTTTTTACTGAATGCTGAATGCCTACTTATAAAGGCGAAAGTAACTCTGTCTATCTGTCTGTTATGCTTTCACGCCTAAACTGCCGAACCGATCGTCATGAAATTTGGCAAAAATAAAGCCTGAGGTATGGAGAAGGACATAAGCTACTTTTTTACGTGATAACCGACTTCCACGCGGGAGGAGCCGCGGCCCAAAGCTAGTTTCAATATAATCTGAGAAGCCACGTGAATGGGTTTATTAAAACACCTTTATGATTGTAATATTAGCATCACCATCAAGTTCTTGTTTTCCAGATTTTTGGTTTGTTTTACAAAGCGTTTGTTTAAGTACCACAAATGAATGTTCGAGGCGCGTTCTACACACACGGTTTTCTTGCCGTGAAAAATGACGATTGATTCGCCGTGTGTAGGCACGGTCGTCAGTGTTGCATAGATCTCTATGGAAGCTTGTTGATATGGGGACACTGCGGCACTGTCGCCGTATGTGCATATGCGTATGCAAGTTCACACGATTACTGTCAAATGACCGTGCCGTGTACAACGGGCTTACATATAAAAACCAAATTGTGTTTAAGCTTTGAACCTTAAAATTTACTTGTACAGATAGGCCCAGCTGAGATTGATGTAAGTAGAGCTCTAATTAATGAAGACTACAAAGTTTTCTTTTGAAAAAAACACGCAGGAAACGCCTAATTTATAAAAAAAAAATACTTACTTTTCGTTCGGGCAAAGTTAAGAACCACAATTAGACAAAGTTTTCGTTTTAAAAGGTTTCAGTATTTTATAGTCTAATAAAATAGCTTGTAGCTCCTCTGTAGGGCACTTAGCATACCAAATAGGTAACAAATTTATAAACTTAACTAATTAGGCGCTTGCCGGACTGAGTTTCATGTTTGCTCTGAACATCGTAAACTTCTTCTAACTTCCTAATTTGGAACAGCCGTAATTATTGTTTATCTGAATCATTTACAAACTTTGTACCCCTTAGAGAAAAGTGGTAATTAAAAACGTGAAATTGTGGGTTGTGCCCCTTTTTATATGACCAATAAACTAGATTAAAGATATTTTACGGCTGTACTGGCAACATATTAAAATATTTATTTCGTTTTTATTCGGCATTTCAGTACATAAAATGAAAGAGCGTTAACGTTAAACGCCATTTTACTGTATGTATAACTTAATTGTGCTATCATGATATTTGGTAATAAACAAGAACTTATTACAAAATGATCTAATACTAGCTATTGCCCGTCTTAACCAAATTACACGAAAACTTAACAAATTATACACCTAAACCTTCCACATGAATCACCCTGTCTATTGGTGGAAACCTCGTGAAAATCAGTTCAGTAGTTTTTGAGTTTATCGCCAACAGACAGGCAGACAGATGCGGTGGGTGACTTTTTTTTAATGTAGTTATTTACATATACATGATATAACATCACGCCTGTATTCCACGAATGGTTACGCAGATGTGCAACTTAGGTACACCCATTGCGCTAGTTTTATTTAAGGAGGATATGCGTTAAGGTAGTCCTCAAAACAAAACTTTCTTACATTTTTTTATAATTTGGAGGTCAGTTTCAGGTTGTATGTGGATTAAAATATGAATCACGACCGTAAAAAATATGGTTTTATAGAATTACAATAATTAAAATCACCAATACAACCCTTTAAGGTCATATAATTCCATTACATGACTTTTTCATGAATAACGACACTTACCTGCAAATTCCTCCTCCAGTTCCATGTAAAAGGGAGCAATCCTATTGCCATCAACCGGACAAAAATCCAGAATCCGGGCTACTACTACGAAACTCATTCTTCATAACTTATTTGTTGGGCTTGGTATAACCATTTATAACAAGCTTCCCTCATCTCTGCTAGATTTACATTTTAATGCGTTTAAAGCTAAAGTAAAATCAAATCTTTGTTCTAAGTTTAAGGCGTATATTCTATCAACGACTACTTAAACGATAAGAATTGTGGGTCGCTGTGATTAACTCAAGACAACGTTTGTGTTCTTTCACTAGAATTAGCTTAACTAATGACAGGTCATATGAATTACTTCATGTCATTGTTTATTTTATTTGACAGTATAAACCATTTTTTTTTAAATTTTTTTATTAATGACATTTTCATTTATTGTTGAATGTTAATTACTTACCTATTATTGTATAGAATCAAGTTCTTCCAACTTAACAGACAGCTGTGCTGCTGGGGAGTTTGTTGCGCCAATTTTTCTTCCAAGCTAAAGCACTAGGAAGTGGTGAAGGGCGGGTGTTTTGGGGGACTGTCTTATGTAATTTTGACATTCAAAAAGTGCTGACTCTCAGCCTAGTTTAAATAAAGGGTTGGATCTAGTATCCTTTGGCAGGAGTTGAGGGGTAAAAATGGTGAAAACTGGTAGGGCATGTGTCCCCGATTATGACACTACCACTCTTATTAAAAGGTAATGTATATTTTTCGAGAAAATTACAAAATAAGTTTCTAACCTCAAATCAGCTAAAAGCGAAAACGGAACGTTAAAATGAGTGATTGACAACCAAATCTGACTGACACAATATATTGTTTGTAGTGTAAATATCGTGCAAATACGATAAAACGGAACGTAAAAAAAAAAGTTTTTATTTATCATCCTAAAAATCCTGCTTAGATGAAAGTTAGTGTACTACTACTGACTACTGTGTGACTAGCTACTAGGAGAACTTAGGATGCAAGAGCGAGCAAAGCGAGCTCGGGACTTGGGACACCCCGACTCGGACAGGTTAGGTTAGAAGGGGATGGCGGGGTCTAGTGAGCGAGCGAAGCGAGCGAACACAGAGCCCGCCATCCCCTTCGTGGTTATTTTTTTCAGACCATGGAGCCCCGCGAAGCGGGGCTCCGACTACGCCTTTTAGGCAACTTTTGAGTGTTTTGAAGTTAGGTTACAAAAAATCATTTTTCTCGGAAATGGTGTGTTACCTTTTCATGGGAGTAGTGCCAGGGAGGACGGGGGGGCACGTCCCCACCCCTTGCCCTCACTCCCACTCCCCCCTCCTGCCAATCGATACTAAATTTTTACCTAAATAAATGACTTTTGATTTTGATTTTGAAATTTTAAATGAAAAAAAAACGCAATAACACGGTCGGCTCCAGGAATCGAACGCAGAATCTCATTATCAGCAATAACGCTTACGACCACAGTAGCAACGAGGCTTTACAAATAGGTGTGGTATATACCACACCTATTTAGCTTAGGTTAAACGGTTCAAACTTTATTGTGAAGGAATGAATGAATGAAATGCACCGATCCCCGCGTGGCTTGACCAGACTCGATTAATTGAATTAACCCCAAGATTTGCACTAGCCCCTGGAGCCTCATGCTTCATGGTGTTACAGAGGCCATTGCATGACAAGAAGTAGACCGGGGGGCGCTGTAATGGTCGGGAGACGTGCCCTTGGGATAACAAAGGATACGAGACTACCGGATATGCATCCTTGAGTAACCATTAGGCTAGTGGAGAGACGGGTGATATTTATTTATAGGAGGGGCATCTTGTCACGACGTCACCGGCATGATGATTCAGGTCGAGCTTCTTGGGTAGGTTCCACTGTTTTCTTAGCTCTTTTATAAGCCGTTGCTTCGCTATGTTCTGTGTTGTTGTTTTCATAGTCGTCTTCTGAGTTCTCGCTGCTATCAGTTTCTAGTTTTTTGTAGATATCGCTAGCCGCTTTCTTGATCTTAAATTGAAAAATAGAACCTTTGAATTATAATAAATGGGTCAACAAGACATAGGTACTGTCAGTTCTCATTATTCCGAATACTAACAGTAACAGACGTTATAAATGTGAAAAAGAATTCTTATTTCAACCTTCGATGGAAACTAAGAATAAATCTTACAGCTTAGGTCTTAGAGAATAAAAAAAGAAGTAAGATATTCTATTGTTATTTTTTTTTTGTTTCTTTGGACACATAGTCAGGGACCCTTTGGACCACTAACTGGGTAACAATACCGTAAGAACCCACGTATTTTCATTGTTAACTAGCTTTTACCAGCGGCTTCGCCCATGTGGAGGCCAAAAATTATCCCACGGGAAAGTACTACCGGGATAAATGATAAATGATAAGTGATTTTATTTCTGTAAGTAGGTTTGTATAAACACTTTTATACATCAATCATATTTATTAAAACTAGATCAGGTCGCCATTTCCTATCTGACTACTCTGAGAAGAAAGGCCGAAACAAACTCAGAGGTCATAGTCTCTTTTAAAGTCCAGAGATAATCGTGGTCAGATCATGTGAAGACCATGTGGCCAATCCACATGGTCTTCACATGATCTGACCACGATTAGGTATGCCTGGACTTTAAAACTGAAATGGTCTTTTGAGAAAAGAACTACACAGATTGAGTGGATCTGTCCATTCAGTGTACGCTTTTATCAGTAATCATGCAGCTCAACTCAGAACTTGAGGAGCTCAACGATTTGACGAACAATACCAAAGAAACGACATTTGGATAGGCCGTATAAAGTACTCATACTGCCAGATTAACATTAAAACTAACTGAGAAAGAGATAAAAAACAAAACAAAAAAATTACCAACGTAGTCCTGACATTCACAATAATTAAAACAATAATAACATTATACTTCTCAAAGTAAATATTCCTATCAAAGTGTACATAATAATTATCAGATGTCAAAGATAAGTTTGCAAAAACAAAAAAACAACATTCAGTAAAAATATTTATGCAAAAATTGGAGCAGGTCAATCCCAAGCTTTTTTGTCCTCAATATAATCTTTAACGGTAAAAAAGGCTTTTAGGCACAACTTACGTTTAATGAATGATTTAAATTTATTGATACTTAAATCTTGAACATGGCTTGGAAGTTTATTATAAAGCGTATACATTGACATCTGAATGACCTACCTATTTTCTTGAGCCTTATTGATGATACAACAAATTTGTTTTTGTTCCGTAGTATTTATACTATGGATATCACTGTATTTGTAAACAATTTAATATTTTTAGGGGCATATAAAAGATTTTCAAAAATATACTGTGAAGGCACAGTCATTACATTAATTTCCTTAAATTTCTCTCGGAGAGAGTGTCTCGGACTTAATTTATAAATTGATCAAACAGCTCTTTTCTGCAAGACAAAGATAGTCTAAATGTCGGCGGCATTTCCCCACAACAGAATACCATACGACATTACACTATGTAAATAGCTAAACTTCACTAAACGGGCTGTCTCTATATCAGTTAAATTACGATTTTTTCTAACAGCGTATGCTGCAGAGCTTACCTTTGTCGACCATTTATTTACATGTGGGCCCCACTGAAGCTTGACATCCAAAGTTAAGCCCAAGAATACAGTGCTATCTTCAGGATTCAATTCTTCGCTCTTTATCAACACAATAGTTTTCACCTGTCTAACGTGAGGTAGCGTAAACTTAATGTATTTGGTTTTTTTTTCACTAAAAAGTAAATTATTAACTTTAAACCAGTGAACTACTTTTGAGACTGCGCTATTTGCATCGTCATTAACCAGCTGCTGACGTTTAAGTTTAAACAAAAGTGAAGTGTCATCCGCAAACAACACTATATCATGATTATCCTTTATGAGGTAAGGCAAGTCATTAATATAAATAAGAAACAAGAAAGGAACAAAAATTGAGCCCTGTGGGACTCCCATTGATACTATGGATCTGGGAGATCTTTTCCTATTTACATCAACACACTTTCATCCTATTACACAAGTATGAAATAAGAAGATTCAGAGCGGTGTTCCGGATTCCTTAGTGGCGGAGTTTCCCGATTAAAGTTTCATGAAGCACGCAATCGAATGCTCCAGATAAGTCACAAAAGATGCCCAAGCCATCGTATTTATTTTCCCATGCATTGTAAAAATGCCCTAAGAGTTCAACATCGGTAGTTAAACGACCCCTTGTAAAACCGAACTGTTTGCTATGTAATGAATTACGTGTATGAAAAATCTTTGCAATTGGTATAAAATTAATTTCTCAAAAATTATACTAAAGGTGTATTAAAATAGGTCTATAATTAGAGGGGTCTGATGTACTACCTGATTTAAACATAGGTATTATTTTACTATTCTTTATTAGGTCAGGAAACTGCCCACAGTCGATACAATTATTCAATGTAAGAGCTATATAATAGTACGTGCTACAATGTCAATAATAGACTTAGCGACTTCTACAGAATTACCCCACACATTTGCAGTCTTTTATACATTCAAAGTGTGAAAGGTTTTAATTATATCTCCACAGCTAATATGTTCAAAATGAAATTCTGAATCACAAATATTAACATTTTCGTTAACCAAAGACTCGCAATGCAACAGAAGGCGACGAATTTAGAGATTTTGTAACTGAAACGGGAATATCTGTAAAGAAATTTTCAAAAGCCGCGACGACTTACGAGTCTGATGTTATTATGTTGTCATTAATAGACAGGTTGTAGTCAGTATTTCGGTTACTAGACCTTCCCATTTCACTACTAATAATATTCCAAGTCGTTTTAAGTACATTACTACTGTTTTTAATCTTTGAACTCAAATAACGTGACTTGGCCATCCAACAAACTTTTTTTTAAAGTATACTATAAGTTAATCCAGGCTATAATTTATCTGTTTATCAAATTTTATCCGAATCCATTTGGCCGATATTGCGTGATTGAGTCACAAACATCCAAACATCTAAAGATACAAACATTCACATTTGTAGGATTTGTTAAAGCTTTTCTATATGTTTGCAGCAAACCTAAGAGTTACAGAACTTATAATACGTAGTTACAACTTAGTTACACTTGATCTATAGCCAATATAATGGCAATACTTAAAGTATGCTCTCTAGTAGGATCATTATGAAATTAAAATCCAAAAAGCATCCACGGCAAAATTAATCTACGAACGCAAATAAGTACACATACCTACGTCACGTTGCCTCAATTTGAGGTTATCTTCCTTTTATCCCTGAAATTATCAAAGCTAACCGTTTTCCATATTAAATATTAGCGGGGATGTTGTGCCCCCAGTCACCCCTATGGCCGTTATTAGAGTGACACGTTATTTTTGTGAGATGCGTACATACGTAATAAAGGCCGGGTAGACGGACACGAATTGATAAGGGTCACATCGGAACATTAGCCCGTCGGACAAGCAAAGCCTCCTTTTTACCTAAATTAGTTAAGCGAAACGTAACTCAATAATATTTTCTCTCCGACTCCCCCCTCCGGAAGTTTCGTTATTAATTTTTTCCAGGCAAACTTCTTTAACTTTTTTTAATTAGCTCCAGGGATTGTGTATCGAAATACCTACTGCTCTTTTTCATTACTTTTTATTTGTTCCACTGAAAATCCATCTTTCAGGATTAATTACGCGTTTATTTATTTTGCTAATGAATTCTGTGCGCACATAGCAATATTCAATCAATCTTCATACTTTGATGGAGGAAATCTGAGCTCAATTAATATTCAGACAGGCTACCCGGAAATGGAACCAAAATATTCCGAATGCATCTCTGAATAAATTACCAATATATATTTTTTCGGTCTGCTAAGCAGTCTTTAGCCGAAGAAAGATAACTTCCAATCAAACTTAATGACTTTCTTCACGCTGATTGGCCGTGAGCAAAGTACTAACGAGTCTTGATTTCAACAAACTTCGCAAATTGTTTGCTTATTCAACGTAAGGTAATAACAGTTGGGACACACGGTCGTAAATTTCAGCAAGCGAGGTATAAAACATTCAGGTTCGCACTATACCCGCTATCGATCTCTTTTGTAATTATTGTGCTCTACATATTTTACACTTTATGGGAGTTGGGTATCGAGTTGTGATTACAATCAACAATTACGTTTGTGTAATGTAGATTTATTTTTTAACGCGTGTGAAGTATAGCTGTAGTTAAATTTTTAAAATTTTATTGTTTGTGTGTACGTGTTAAGTCCCATCTGCATAAATTATCTTCATTACATTTCTTATATTACCTATTTTAATATTCGTATTTTTATTTGCTTTTAAAATATTGTTAAAATCAATTTATATTTGTTAGACAGTGATACCTATTTGATTTTGTCGTTTACGTAAGTTCTAATAAAATATATGAGGGTGGTTTTTCCAATTGAGTATTTTCGTCGTTGAAACTGTGAGCAGAAAATCCTGTGGCCTATTGTTTGAGTAGGGGATCAAATGCCTAAAATGTTCTCACTGCAGGGACACAGGCCTCCTCTCGGCGAGAGGGAGTGGGCCGTAATCCAGTACGCGAGCCCAGTGCGGGGTGGTACATGTCACATGTGTTCGAATTTTTGGTTCTAGGACATGCCGGGTACCTCACTATGATTTCCTTCACCGTTTCGAGAGCAGTGGTAATGAAATAATTTACACAAAGTAACGCGCCTGCCTGCCGGGGGTGCGGGTTGTTCGAAAGAGATACCGCCGCCCCTGGCACACAGGCAACTGAGGGAACACGGGTGGGTTTTAGTCAGTAAAAGTCTGACACGCCCTCCCGCTCCACCCAGAGCGGGAGAAGTTATTTGATGATTTCCCACCCAGAAAAAAAAAAAAAAAAAAAAAAAGTAACGCGCCTGTCTGGGTTCGAAGCTAAAATTAAAATTCAAAATTATTAAAATGTTGTGGTTCATGATAAAAGTTGTATCACTACGCACTGCCATGCAAGGCTGTGGCGGCCGTCTACAATACCACATACGAAACTTCAAATCAAAAAATGTGGAGAACACAAAAAGTGCAGTGGCGCCATCTACAACGCCATATGCAAACTACTCAAGATTTGACGTCACACCGCAACTACATCAACTACATCGCGCAGGCAGAGTTTACCGCGCGATCTACATATATACAAAATCCCGACATCAACCGTTGCGCAGTTGCCCACTAGCTAAAGTTATTACATAAATAACAATGAATAAATGTGAGCTTTAGGCATTATGGTTTTAATTTTTCTTCTAAATATTCATTAATGGTGTAATATAGTTTCTGTATTAGTAACGTTTGGAGTATTTTTTTGTAAGTATTTAGGATTTTTGAAGACTTTATCAGTTTTGGTAGTTTGTTAAATATTTTTGGCATATTTCTGAGCCTCGAATAGCAAACGCGTCGCGAATGTTCACGTAAAGCTGCCTCGCCTTTCCTGGAACGGTAAAAATCCTTTATTCAAATAATTGTTTGCTGTAGAAAACGATCATGTGTAGTAGCCAAGATATTGAACAGGAGTAATAAAGAATTTTTCCAAAGTTCAGAGAATGGCGATTACGGACCATTGAAATACGTCGAACTTGAAATGATTGGATCTTTGAATTTAGAAATGCTTTATCGACAAAATTAATAATGGTCGTTCTTTGCTGTACTTACGTCGTTCTAACTATTAGTTTTCGGTGCTAAAAAAATGTTTTTAATTTGAATCAATAAAACTTTATCAAAACGGCATTTTAACGGAACGAACTGAACATAACTATAACGTTGTTTATATAAATAAAACGTGGAAATGCGTTCTTTGAGAAGCATGTAACTATGAATTATGGGCTGAGGAATGATGTAAAAAGGCAACGGTTTTTTTTTTGAGCGTGAGAAATCATCAGGTAACTTATCTCCCGCACTGGGCAACGGTGCGGTCTAAAAGAAGATGTAGTGATAAAATTTTAAAGAGTGTGCATAGATGTTTTGATCACTTTGAGAGGATGATTAAAAGGCGTCTTACAAAAGGTATTTACAAGGCAAATATGAGTGAAAGCCCAGGGCCCTAGAAGGATATATCTATAGTGACTATAGTATTAGTCTTATTGGTGAAGCGATTCAGAAAAGCTCAGGTGCGTAGTTCTTGCAACCGGCATGCGTGTATGAATGTAAACAAAGCAGAAGGAGCTAAAGATTGCGCTGGCAGCGTTCTGTAGTTTCTGCCTACCCCCATGGGAAGAAGGTCTGAGTTTATGTAAGTATGTATGTATGTATGTACATTCACCAAAAGAGAACAGGAACCGGGGTCGTCGGATAAAGTTGATGTTTAGTAAGAAACCGATGGGTGTCAAGTTGGTGGCCACGTTAATTGCGGCTTCAGTGGCATTCTTTAGGTCATCTGAGAGGCAGGTAAACAGGCACTTAGGACACTCCAGCAAGTGGGACATAGTGTGATCAGAAGCTCCGCACTCGCATTCGATGCTGTGTAGGTCAGTAATCCCCCCCTTCGACAAATTATGTCTGCAGCGGCCTACTTGGGTGAACTTTTCAGATAGGCCTCTGCATATCACGCTCGGGAGTCAAATGTTCCTTTGATATTACTAAATCAGGAGGTGGTAGATGCTACTCTTCCCACAATTTGCTTTTCACATTAGTTGGTTTATCCTGGATGTCCTGCGTATATCTTATTGTAAAGCGCGTGCGTGTGCTGTACCAGAGAAAATGCCATCACTACGTTTGGCAGACAGATTAGTAACAGCGGTTTTTTGTTTTGTTGAGCAGACGGGGCACCGGCACGCTGCTGCTTATCCTCGTGACGTAATACCTTGGTCAACTATTAAACACCTGCGGAGTGAGGATGCAACCGTGTGGCCTTTGAAATGTAAATCGTCCTGTGTCATGCATAGCTTTTTCCCAACTGTGTTGGGGTTGGCTTCCAGTCTAACCGGATGCAGCTGAATACCAGTATTTTATATGGAGCGACTGCCTATCTGACCTCCAGAACCTAGCAACCGGGTAACACGATACTCCGGTAAGAATGGTGGTCCGAGTTTTGGGCTTCTGACTACCCGTAACGACTGTCAAAGATCTACGAATGACCGCCGGGAGCTTAACGTGCTTTTCAAGGCACGGAAGGGTCTCGGTATGTAACAGATGGTCACCCATCCATGAATCGACCGCGGCAATCGTAGCTTAACCTTCGATCGACCCTTGCAGCTGTTATTATTTAGCCACGAGCGCCTCGTATGTGTAAACGATTTATTTATTTTATTATTTATGTACACACAATAAAACACATACGAGATACGGCATAATTATACAATTGAGTACAAAGGTACTACTTATTTCTTTCGAAATTTCTTCCAGCAGACCTGCGAAAGGAGAAATGAAAAAGAAATGTAGACAATAGTGTGTGAGAACAAGAAGAGAAAATATGAATATGTGACGTCTTAGACTAAAATGTTCTTACACATATACATAATGCAGGAAATTAACATAGCGAATGTACAGGTTTTGCAGGCGCTCAAACTTGTTTAATAGCTCCTCAGTAGCATCCAAGTAGCTTGGCGTCGGCATAATCTATAATCGGCTGAATAAGTGTTTATGCCAACGAAATTTTAGTCTTCAAAGGCAGGACTTTGAAGGAATTCAACGAATGGAATGAGAAATGTACCTTTCGACTGACCTCGTTGACCTGAGCACGCCACGAAAAATTGGAGTCGATAATTACACCCAGATCCTATCCTACTATCACAAATGATTCTCCAAATATCATTGATCATAATATTCCGTTTCGCTCTAATATAGCCTAGGGTTTAGGAGAGGCCCGAAACCAAATAAGCGGTTACATAAATTATTATCAAAATGTGCAAATAAATTGTTCCGAAATTAGAATTCGTAACTATCGGGTTGGTGTCTATATAAAATGACGACCCGTGCCAAACGAAGCCTGTCGGAATAAACTCATTTGCAGAAAGTTATCGGCGTGCCTGAGTTCGTGCTACTAACGATTCCAATGGGATTCGGAGAATTCAGCGTGTCTGCCTATTCCTAACTACAGTACGTGGGTGTTAATTGGGCGATAGCTTACATAAAGCTGCGCCTATATTTAGTTTATAATATTAGTATCTTCCTGGAAGTCACAACCGCAACCAGTTGGTGAATATTCACAGCATCATTTATCCGGCACTACACAGATTGGTAATCACAGTGAATTATTATAGCGTACATTTTGTTCACGTTTTTCGTGAATCGCTTCGTTGAGATTAATAACACTCATGGGAAAAGATAGGGTGTTATACTCGTGACGTAAAAGCATAAATTTTCCTCGTCATTACAAACTGTTGTCAATTACCAGCGATTAATAAGCTTAAACTGTTTAACAGGATCTTCACTGTCTGGCTCACAGACACTCTTACAACAACAAACTTTCCGTAGCCTGAACTTGTTATTATAACTTCGTTATTTTCAAAGTGTACTTTATAGAAGTGCAATGAGTAAGGTAAAGTGTGCCGTACGAAGTGGAGGTTGGAGGTTTTGGCTTAAATACTTATATTTGCACTGGTGAGTGTACAGCAGACTTAGCATGACGCTTTCTATTTCTAAGAAGAACAGGCAGTGCTTTTTCAATACAAAGTCACATTTCGTTTCTCCATTTTTGACATCGCACCGTAGATATCCTTCTACAATCTGTCATTTTGTATTTCGTTTCTAACGACCTTTGTATAGGTCCTTAGACTATTTCAGAAGAATAATTCTTCCCAAACTGTCAAAATCACGCTGAGAACAAACTTTCTACTCGTCAGCCACAAAGTATATATGATTATCTACAAAATCATGATTCGTTTAGAACGCATAACTGTGATAATTAATAGAAAAAACATAGCTATCTTCTCCTATTGTACATCATTTAGTTAATAGTCATGTTTATTCTTCCGTCGACAAATTGGTACTCGTGCTAAGCCTGCAGAGAACTAAAGTTGACATAGCTCATAAAATAAGCAAGCTGAAGTGGCAATGGGCGGGCCATATTAGCAGTAGAACCGATAACCGTTGGGGAAGACGCGTTCTTGAGTGGAGACCGCGAATCAGTCAACGTAACGTAGGACGCCCTCAAGCTAGGTGGAGCGTCGATATTCGCAGGGTAGAGGCTGTATGAGAGTTGCCATTGAATCGTGCAATTACAGGGGCCCATGTCAAACAGTGGACTGCTGTAGGCTGATGATGAAGATGGCTATAATTATATTAATCTAAGTCAAACCTGACTTTGAATCACCCGTGTTATTGAGCGTAAAATCATCTCCCGTTATTAGAAAATCATTTGCTATTCGGAGCGAGCGAGCGTATTACATAAATAAATTGTTTGCTCTCGGTTCGTGTTTGCATAGGAGGACTATCGAGAGAGGCAACAAACACACGTGCCGTGGACGTGGCGTGACGCGGCAAGCGTGCTCTTGCCGTGGCTTTGTGAGCATACCTGAAATAAACAGACATCCTACTATCCTACTAAATAATATTAGAAACATGAAACTTTGTGTGTTTAGATGTTTGGATATTTAGAGGTTTGAATGTCTGTTACTCAATTACCCAGGAACGGCTAAGCAGATTTGGATGAAATTTGGCAATCAGATAGTTTGTAACCTGGATTAACACATAAGTGACTTTTTATCCCGTTAGTACGTTCCTGTAGAATAATTTTAGAACTCCACGCGGGCGAAGCCGCTGACAAAAGCTAGTTCAAGATAAATATCAAGGTCGAATGAAATGATCAACCTAATGAAGCAACCTAATATGTAGAAAATATATTTATTAAAGAGGATAAAACTATATACATTGGATAAACGCCTAATACTTAATTGACTAACAAACTATTATCTATTGCCTGCCTCTTTGGTCTAGCGTTTGGTCGCAAGCGTAACTGCTGAGCTAGGGGTCTTGAGTTCGATTCCCAGGTCGGGCAAAGTGTTATTAGGTTTTACTTACTGAAATTTTTCATTAGCAGCCCGGAGTCTGTATTTGTGCCCGGTTGATGTAATAGGCTCGCCCCCAATCTAAACGCGAAAGTTTGTAAATATGGATGGATGGATGGATGGATGTTTGTTACTCTTTCACGCAAAAACGGCTGAACGGATTTGGATGAAATTTGGCACACAGATAGATTATAACCCAGATTAACACAGACTACTATATCCCTTTAGTAGAACGTTCCTGCGGGATAATTCCCGACTTCCACGCGGGCGAAGCCGCTGGCAAAAGCTAGTATGACTTAAATATAATTGGCGAAACGTGGGTATACTACTACTACACCTATTACACCTCTGCTCAACCATTCGGGATAACAAGGCGTGATGTTATGTGTTAAACTATTAAAATAAAAACATAATATCCTCACTTAACTTAAACAATAGGGTATTACACCCATTTTTGAAAAGTGTCTTAGTCAGATCTAAAAACACAACATTTTATTGAATCGATTAGTGCCACAAAAATGCATTTAAATGTTACCTTTTCATATTTCGCGTAATTTGACGAAAACGCTGGACGAAGTGGACGCCATATTGCTCTGTGGGTATGACGTCAGTTTGCTGTATGACAAATGCGCTGGTATTTTGTATGATAATTTAAAATATGAGTCGTTATTCTACTTATCGTTGGTTTGCTGTTCCTGAATGTAAGATATTATTTCAATAAAAATTTGTTATCAGTTGATTAGTTTAAACAGCGGTATGACGTAAAAACATGGCGGTTACTATTTAGTGGTGTTCTAAAACAGATTTAAAAAAAACCGGAATCTTTGAATTGAATTTGAATTTTATTTCATGAACTAAAACCAATATCTTCCGACTGCTTTTTGCCTAAGCTATATCAATATTCTTAGATATTTTTCTCATATAGAGTAAAATACCCTACTAATAAGCCAAAAGGCATCTAAAAATTGCTCCGTATAGCTGTCAACTGGTAATGTACTTTAGAGACGGGTGACATTGCCATGGCAACTATCATATTGAATAGGGCAAAGGAAATCTTTGTCTCTTTAGTCAGTCCTTGAAATATAAATTCATAGTTCTTTGAATAGAATCTGACACAAACAACATTCATCATAATAAACCTATAATGTTCCCACTGCTGGGACACAGGCCGATTCTCTGTGAGAGGGCTGTAATCCACCTCGCGAAACCAGTGTGGGACGTCACATGTCTTCGAGTTTTTGGTTCTAGAACATCACACCGGTTTCCGACGATGTTTTGCTTCACCGTTTCGAGAGCAGTGTTGATGATTTCATTAGCGCCTGTCAGGGTTCAAACCTTACCACTGAGCCCCCATTGCTCTAAACAACATTACCACGTAAACATTGATCTAACCACGTCTTGTGTTAACATATCCAATCTAAAATCATACATTAAATTGCTTATAGAAATCATGATTGCTCATTTAACGCATCAGTGTGCATGTGGCATGACATGCAATTTCTGGGACGTCATTTGCACTTTCCATTTGCGAGAATGATAAATTAATCGGGAATGTATTGTTATACTTAGCTTGTGATTGCACTAAACGTCGGTTTTACGTCAGTTTGACCGGATGTATCCGAAATGGTATTCACTGTCAGAACACAAGTAATTATGTGTCACGATCAGAGATCGGATATTCGGATGCATATTCACCTAAAGGTGAGGTGTTGGCTAATATGGATCGCGCTTTTAATCGATAAAATCTTAATTAAATGTAAAAAAACACACCAAGAGAAGGGCTCTTACAGACTTACACACTACATACACATATTTGGATCGGGGTTAATTTTAGATAAATATGCATCTGAATAGTTATGCAATTCTAATAATTTAGAAGCCACTTCCATACTAAACACCTGATGGTTATGCATTTTCGGTGTTTCTGGCATCCCGGGATTTTTTAACAAAAAAAATATTATAAGGAACCGCTTCTTTACTCTCATAACTAAATAAATTAACTTTAGGTCAATATGCATCCGATTATCCGATCCCTATTATGAGGGTTCCTTTCAGCAGTGTTAATTACTTGCGACAAGTTAAAAGGTCACAAAATTACAAAATTCGCACTTATACCTCGTTCCAGCTTCGTCGCATGTGGAAAAAATGTGATTATTGCTGTTTTTTTTTTTTGTATTACACATTTTATTACCCAAACTACATTTGACTCTTTCGTCTACGTCATGCACTTCGAGTGTGTGAATGGTCCCTTTGAGCAAAATGTTAATTACATGCGAGTATGGTTTACAAATAAACTAGCTTTAGCCAGCGGCTTCGCCCGCGGGGAGGTCGAAAATTATCCTCATGGGAACGTATTACCTGGATAAAACGAAACCTATGTGCTTCCTCAGGATGTCATCTATCGAGGTTATTTTACCAAATTTCATCCAAATCTTTTCAGCTTTTTTGCGTGATTGCGGAACAAATAGCTAACGATACAAACTTTCATATTTATAATATTATATAAGTAGGATAGTAGGATTCATGCCTGTATTCCTCGATGAGTTTACAAGAGGTGCACCTACAGTACGCCTACATTTAACCAGTTAATTTCATGTCACAGGGGGCGAGCCTATTTCCATCAGCCGGGTAAACATCAAGATGACGTATTTTACTGATGTCGTTCATACATGTCGGAGTACTCCAATTTTGTATCTTGTATTCACATCTCACGCAGCTACGGTCAAAAAAATCAAAATTGTGTGGCGGTCGTACGCTCTGAGGCATATTTTATGAAGTGTCGTCGGGGCCTATGTATTCTATATACAGTAACTATGTAAAATATTCGCGAAACCCACATAGGGGCCACATCGGCTGATAGCTGATAAATTGAAGCCTGTACGTGACCGTCCGCGGGTCTTTCACGAGATGGGATCATGCTGAGTCAGCGATGTCGCGAATATGGACACCCACGCGTGGTTGGCCACTACATGATATCTGATACTGAATATACGTCTAACTGTCGCTAGATAAATTACGAATGGAAATGAAATATTTGACATGTGTGACTCGCTCAACGGGACGCAGTTTGGACATAAATGAAAGCATAGAATTTTGCAGAGGACGGAGATATTTCGTTTTTGAGGGTGACATTTTTGTGCAAGATGTCGTTGGACTTTCAATTTGATACTATTAGGGCCGGGTACAGACGATAGACAGCATATATGAGACTGGTTTTTGTTGACAGATTTCAATAGCCAATTCTTTATATTTGCTGTCTGCCTTTTTTAATATTTGGATAAATGATTTTTTGTAAGTGAAAAAGATATATAGGTATGTTATAAATAACCTATCTTAACACCTCAAGTACTTCATATAATACACCGAAAGCACGACAATTTTATTTTTCATTATCTCCATCCCGCGGTTTCACCTGTATTAGTCTCAATCCCGTAAGAATATCAAAATCAAAGTGTCCTATGTCACATCACTAGGTTATGGTCTACCCATGTGGCAAATTTTATTCAAATCCGTTCTGCCGTTTTAGCGTGAATGCGTAACAAACAAATATACAAAAAAAAAAACTAATATTTTCTCTTAATAATATTAGTTTATATTACGTGTTACCTTCGTATCCATTATGGAGTGATTGTTTCATCATATTGATGTTTTTAATTTCAACTGTGTTTTTTATTTCTAACAAATGAGACGATTTACAAATGAGGTTGCTAAAAAAACTACCAGGAGCCAAAGGAGCAATGAATTAAGTTTATCATTATTTATTTATAACATGGTGACCCTTTTACTGTGTCCTAGTTTAGTGTTTATTGCTAGGATATATCCCAGGTCAAAAAACATCATTCCTACTTTTACAACACAACCCAAATAAAAATAAATTGAAAAACTACTTTTCACCATCTTTTGCAGAACTTAAGACTATCGACTTTTGAAGACAAATTCAGGTACAATTTCTGATACTAAGGTATTGTATACTAAAGCATTTAAACAGTTATGCTTGGCTTATGTAACCGATCGTAACATGAAGTCATAGGTACTTAGGCTGAAACTGAAATTGATTGCAACTGATATTTAAACATTACGGGAGGTTAATATGATCAGTTGAAAAATTAACGGGCAGTAATTTAATTTTTAAATTACTGTGTGACAGTAAAACATGTACATACAGTTAGTTATAAATAGTTAAATATAATAATAGCTTTGGTTAGAACTGTGACCAACATACGCGCGAGCCGAGCTAGCAAAGCGGGCGGCGCTGTGCCGCGGCAGCGGTTGGCAAGCACCTACCGACTAAATCCGAAACACGGTTTTTTTTATTTTTTTTTGATGGGAAATATTCAAATAACTTCTCCCGCTCTGGGTGGAGCGGGAGGGCGTGTCAGACTATTACTGACTAAAACCCACCCGTGTTCCCTCAGTTGCCTGTGTGTCAGAGCCCGCGGTATCTCTTTCGAACACCCCGCACCCCCGGCAGGCGTCGGCCCTTGCGGGCCCCATCAGTTGCTGCTGACAGTTCTTTGAGGCGCGTGGAACAGAACGCGCTGTCGAACCGGGCTTGGTCCTTACCGGACAGCAAGCTACCCATTACTCGCCGTCCGTAAGCCCGTGCCTACGGTGGCCGGCAATCAGCCTGGGATTCCCAACGCCCAGGGCGTCTCCTGCGAAGGCCACGGCTGTGAGAAGGTGCATGTACTGCATCTCTCTCACGTGTGCCACCTCACTCTTTGCGAGCATAACTGCTTCGCTGAAGGAGGCGACTGCTAGCGATGCACTCTCGCTCCGTACCATGGCTTAGACCAGGGTCGGACGCGAGAGATCGCCGCCGCCGATCACCTCCACGAGGACAAGGTGGTGGTCCACCCAAGCCGGGCAGACCTCCACCGTATGCTCCACCGTAACCTCTGGGTGATCTTCGCAATGGAAACACCCGGGCGTTTCCTCCCGCCCTATCTGAAACAGGAACCTCCCGAAAAAGCCGTGTCCGGTGAGAACCTGTGTCAGGCGGAAGGTGAGGACACCATGCTGCCTCTCAAACCACTCCTCAAAGAGGGACTTATCGCCGCCATTGTGGCGTGCCCAGCACTGGGTTGCGACAATCGCACTCTTCCACATCGCCATGAGATCCCGCCGGAGCTCTGTCCACCGTGCTGCGATTTCCCGCGGCAGCGGAGTTACGCCCCGACGTTTGGCCTCCTCGCGCTACTCCCAGGTGTGCGCGAGGACCTTTACCTCCAGATCCCATGGCGGCAATCCGGCAAGGAGGCTTGCCGCCTCACCGGAGATCGTGCGGTATCCCCGGATCATCCGGGTGGCCATGACCCTATGAACCGCCTTCAACCGGCGTACTGGTTGGCGCCTCAATGTAGGCACTCACACCGGTGGCCCGTATAGGGCCATCCTCGAGTCCCAGTTGCCGGATCCTATCCACGATTGTCGCAATCTCGTGTGTCGCTAAGTCAGCCGCCGCCTGGTACGACCTCCCTTGCGCCAGGACCAGCGTGTCGTCAGCGTAGCAAACTACACTGACGCTGCTAGCAGCGTCAGTGTAGTTTGCCCTCCCTAGGGACCTCCCTAGGGAGGTCGGTGCGCAGCACCCAGTCGTACCCGATGTCCCACAAATGCGGCCCCAGGACCGAACCCTGTGGGATACCGCACGACATCTCTCGCCGGTTCCACTCTCCTTGGTGACCGGGGTAGATGGCGGCCCTGTCCGTCAAGTAGTCCTCGATCACACGACAGAGGTAGGTCGGCATCCGGTGATACCGGAGTGCCTCCCTGATGGAACTCCAGGGCAGGGTGTTGAAGGCATTGGCGATGTCTAGAGACACCGCCAAGACGAGCCCACCCCGGGCCACAGCATCCCCCGTCGTGAGGGCTCGCACGCGCATGATGGCGTCCACCGTGGAGCACTCCCTGCGGAAACCAAACTGGCTCTCCGCCAGATCCAGTCCCACCCGCACCAGCCACCCGACGAGGCAGTCTGCAATGACTCTTTCAAAGTGCTTGCCCACCTCGTCGAGCAGCACGATGGGCCGATAAGCGGACGGAGAATCCGCGGGGTGCCCCGGCTTCTTGATGAGGACCAGTTTCCCCGTCTTCCAGTGACGTGGGAACTGGCCCTCCTCCAAGCATGCGCTTAGGAGCCCTCTTAGTTGAGGCCCGAGAGCCTCCAAGGCCAGGACCCAGGCTTTTCCAGGCAAGCCGTCGGGTCCTGGGGCGGTATTCTTGGCATTCAGCCTACGTACCGCCACTCTCAATTCTACCTTGGTCACCTCTGGAGCATCGTCGTTGTCGTCGGTGTGGTCCACGTTGGGCACCACAGGAGGCGGAGCCATGGGCGGGGGAGCATGTTCCCCTCGCGAGGGAAACAGAGCGCTCACCACGTCCTGCACGAGTTGAGGCCGGAGACTCTGCGTCAGCGGAGGAGCCCACGGGCGGATTTTATCCCGCACCGTTTTGTAGGGGTGACCCCACGGGTCTCTGTTCAAAGTCTCCAGCGACTCCTCGTGGGCCAGTAACCTAGCCCGCAGGATCTCCGTTCGGAGGGCGGTCTTCGCTGCTCTGTACCCCTCATACAGCTCCTCCTGAATGGCTTCCGTATCCGGAGGGCGGATACGGAGCCTCGCGGTGCCTGGTGTACCGGTGCCGCGCAGCAGCGCACGCTTTGCGCAGAGCTGTGAGCTCCGGCGACCACCAGTACACCTGGCGTGAAGCGCGTCCAGGCTGACCCGAGGCATTGCCACGTCGCATACCTCGGACATGGCCTCCCGGAACCACTCCGCCTCGTCGTTGATATCGGCAGGCCTATCCGGTGGTGACACCCAGGCCTGCACAATCGAGGCTTCCAGGAGGAGCTCCCGGTCCAGCCACTTCAGCGCCCACCGCGGACCACACGGGGCCTGTTAGACCGGCGCGCTCGAGGTCTGGGAGGAGACGTCAAACCGGATGTACCGGTGGTCGGAATACGTATCCACCCCCTCCATGACGCGCCATTCGACGACACGCGGTGACAGAGCGGGGCTGGCGAACGAAATGTCCACCACTGACTCACCCCGCATCCGTACACACGTGGCGACAGGACCCCGGTTTAGGACGACCAGGCCCACCTCTAGAGCCCAGTCCTCCACCATCCTACCCCGCACATCCGTCAACCGGGAACCCCAAGCCAAGTTCTTGGCATTGAAGTCCCCGAGGACGAGTACGGGGAAGGAACGGAACCCGACGACGACGTCTCTCAACTCCGCAAGGGAGTTGTGGAACTCGGCGAGAGTTCGGCTCGAGGAGAAGTACACCTCTACCACTGCAATCTCCCCGAACCAACTGACTTCACGTAAAGTGCCAATTCATTACAAAAACGCCACACTCCTTGACATAGGCTTTCCCCAAACTTCACCACAAAAACTAATCCTTACTTTTCCCATCTAACGGATGCCCACAGGTTCACCCTTGTTTGATAGAACAACGTTTGATATAATATTACTAAATCGAACAACGTTTAAGAAAATCATCACTTTGTATAATATCGTTTGACAGAATTTTCAGTTCATCGAATATTTATTTGCTATAACAACATTTGCGCTAATGATCAAAAGGTTCATTTGATGTAATGTTCAGATGGTATAACCATGTATTTTATCGAATATTCAATTGGTGTAATGTAATGCAGAAAAAAAAACATTGTAAATATTTGAAAAATTATTTATTTTGAACAAGAAAACAGTTAAACTAATCTTAAATAACTTGCAATTGCTTTTAGTAAATCCAGTTTTGTAATATTATATCAAACGTTGTTCTATCAAACAAGGGTGAACCCTTGAATTTGTCTGAAACAAGTCAAATTTATGGTTACTAGACATTAGGTTATTTATGGAACTAGTTACAGTAGGTTATTAATTTAAAAAAAATGGTTAGGTTAGGTTAGGTTAAAACTGTGACCACCTACGCACGAGCCGAGCGAGCGAAGCGAGCGGTGCCGCGGCAGCGGTCGGCGAGTGCCAGAAACTAAATATTCGATACGATCTTTCGACTAAATCATTATTAGTGTAGTGAAACATTAGTTTAAATAAAATTAGTGCATTTGAAAATTCGGCGAAATGAAATTAGTTCAAATGAAATTAGTTCAAATAAATAATTACGCTAAATAAAAATTTACCAATGAATTATTCGGTCAAATGAATAATTCTTCGAAATGACTTAATTGCAACTAAATTTCGATTTAGTAATATTATATCAAACGTTGTTCTATCAAACAAGGGTGAACCATGCCCACAACCTTCATTAAGCCCTCAGAACAATTGAACAATATAATGAATTCTATGCACTTTGTAAAAAGTCGAACTGAAAACGACTTAATCCATAAATAAATAATCCGACTAGCGTTGTGGGATTTCGTCATAACCACTTAACCAGACTGCATTCTGATTGAAAGTGAAGACCATCGCAGGTATTTTGTTTCGTGGTCCTTTTGTCTTGTGCCGCTACGTTTAGTGCATTTTTGGAGATATTGACGAAGTTTGTGATCTACGTAAATTGTATTTTTGTCCAGTGGCCTTTTGGGTTGACTTACTAAACAGCATTTTATAAAATTACCATAAAACGAGTAGGTACTTATCTATAGTTGATAAAGGTTAAATTAGCACATTTTTTCATACTGATTACAATTAGGGACAATCGGGTTTTTATTTCCTTTAATATATTCCTAACTGTCCCAACTGGCTGTTGGTTTGGTAGTCCCAAGTGCTACTACTGACCATGAGGTTCTGAGTTTGATTCAGGGGTCGGGTAAAGTGTTAGGTATTGGGTTTTTCCATCTGGAATTTCCCTGTCTGTCTGGATTCTGGATTTGTGCCCAAGTGATAGAAATAGGCTCGCTATTTCTTACATGGGAATTAAACATATCCGGCGAAATGTGGGTGTACCACCTTTGCCTAACCTTTTGTGAAACACATGCATGATTTTGTGTTATGTTAATTATTTTGATTAATATCATGATTTAAAAAGAGTGTCCAAGGAGTTTCTTGTCCGTTCTTCTCCATAGGTACCTCCTACGCTTTGGAACCGTGCCGCTGCTTTGTGCAGTGTGGTGCCGGACGTAAAAGAATAGTACCATCCCATTTCTTCCCGTGGTGGTCGTAGAAGGCAACTAAGGGACTTACTAGAGAATGGGCAGCAGCGATCTCTATGCATTTGAATACCATACTGCGATCGCCAACCCGCCTGCCAAGCGTGACGATTATGGCAAATACTCCTTTTGGGGGAGGCTTATGTCCAGCAGTGGACGTCTTTCGGCTGATATGATGATGATGATGATGATGACGCTTTGGAATGGGCAACTAGCTTTCCGACTCTTTGATATTTCAAAAGTGCTTGTAATTGGTTTATTTGAAATAAATGCTTTGAGTTTGCGTTTTAGTTTGAGTTTTGTGTTATGTTAATTATATATTATTATTTGTTACTTAGGAGCTCAATATTTAATATTATACCTACCTGTTTATAGACAAATTGAGTCATTAATATCTGTCAAAGCGACTGTTCGATAGTCCATTGTAAAATACGTAGGTAGGTAAAACACCAATCTGTATTATATAAAATTCAATGTATGTACTTATATAACAGGAGAAGTCAGAGTGGTATACTCAAGAAGCCTATAGATAAAAGGAGGCCACACTTCAAATAAAAAAAAAACTGAAGACAACCTGTGGGCTAACACTCTCTTTCTAAATACATACATAAGAACGAGACAGTGATGTATGTTTTCTCTCTCTTATGTATGTAAATAGGAAAACAGCATTAGCCCACAGTCGTCTTCACTTAGGTATTTAGAGTGTTGCCTTCACTTTTATCTTTAAGTTTCTTGGGTTTACCTACCTATTAAAACACTAGTCAATCCTACTATAATTATATAAACTTTTATGAAAAATGTGAAAGTTTGTATGTTTGGATGTATAGATGTTTGTTACTCAATCATACACAAACGGTTGAACGAATTTGGATGTAATTTGGCACTCAGATAGTTTATAACCTGGATTAACACATCGGTTAGTGTATCTCGATAAAACGTTCCCATGAGATAATTTAAACTCCACGCGAGCGAAGCCGCGGGCAAACGCTAGCAACGAAATGTAATTGGATGAAGAAGGTACGTAAGACAAGTGTATCAAACAAACTCAGGGGCTGGCACATAGTGGTATGATTTAGATAAGTCGCCTCGCTCTGTACGTTTAGGCATTCTCCCTTTAAGACTTTTGTATTTAAAAAATATTTATTTCACTGACGTCTAAGATATACGTCAGAAATGATAGAAGCTAACGAAAAAAACGAAGCGAACGAAGCTAGAGAATGTAATTAAAACCAAAATATGTATACAGGGTTAGTTTTTATCCAGTGCGCAAATTGTAACCATGAATTCAGCATATCATTCTAGACCCCCAGCGTAGAAATTTTTCGTCGGTTATACAAAAAAAAAATTAGCCGTTTCCTAGAAAAGTGCAATACCTACGCGGTCAAAATGTATGGAACAGCTGATTTTTTTTTGTAAACAACGAATAATTACTACGCTGGGGGGCTAGAATTATATGCTGAATTCATGGTTACAATTTGCGCACTGGATAAAAACTTATCCTGTGCAAACCTTAACTCAACCTAGTGCAAAATATGCAAGGAGAGTCTTTTTATTTTATGTGCAATGTGTCAAATAAATTGTTAAATGTGTAGGTACCTACTGTTCGGTTTTTCATTTGAATCGAAAGCCTGATTTGAAGTGTTAATCATTTAAAGAAAAAATAAATATGAGAGCATTCCTTTCATTAACGCCTTTGGGTTCGTTAAAACATGTTTATGTTAAGCAAAATTCAAAGCTACCAAATAAAATAAAACAAATATTATTTTGTTTTTACTATTTCGTACCACAGATTTTTACTCTTAATTAAACGCGTATGATCTTTCACTTAGCAGCTAAATGGCAGAACCAGCGGGTCGTGTAGGGAGCACATCGGTCGCAGCCGCTCAGTTTCTGGTCGAACTAGTCCTCACACGGTGCATTACACTCGGCCACCGCATTCGAGAGCTATTTGCTGCCGGGATCAGATTAATGTTGCCACTTTTCTACTTGTCGTAACCACCAAACTTTGTCCGACCGCCTTTGCCCACTCTATTGTATGCCAAAGGGAATTATTTCTGTTGAGTAGCTCGGTACCTATCGTGTGGTTTGGGGGAATAATCTGGCTCTCTAGTCGTGAAACAATAGGACAGTGCTATGACTATATTATATGCTTTTCTAAAAATCTGAAGTCAAATTTAACATCACGCTTATAATCCCTGAAGGGAAAGGCAGAGGTGAACCTGTATGGTACATACATTTCACCAGTTTTGTTTAAGTACCATGTACCTAATAGGGTGCAAGCCTGGTGTCGTCAACTAGGTACACATCCAGACTCCTGGTTGCTACTAAGAAGTTCTTGATGGAAAAACGAAATAACACTTTGCCTGACCTGGAAATCGCACCGAGAGCCTCATGCTCAACAACTAACTTGCGGCCAGGAAACCAACGCGACACTTTAACCTCTTATCATGTCTTCAAAGACGTTATTAAATAAAAACAAAGGAAAATACGTTTATTTAATAACATAAGTTTTATTTTAACGAATTCTACAATAAACCAAAGGTAGACAAATCAACACCAGTCTATGAATTTAGCTTTTTAGAATGGCACCCCTAAACAAAGATAATGAATTCTACGAACGAAAACATTGGACGACCTGTAGCTTCGTCTTTTCATATTTAATTTTAGATTTTTCGTGGGATGCGAAGTAGTGGAATGCGAAGCTTTATTTACAAAAGACGTGTAACTGATTCCCAAAAGTACCTATGAGAGCTTTTGGATGAGCTTTGTAAAATACATAAATGGATCAACATTACTTCTTATCTCTAATAAAGTACTTTTTTACTTATTGGTACTATAAAAGCCGACTGATCAAACGACCTGCAACATCAATAGGATGACCCGCCCCACACGCAAAGTTTAAGTCGTGGCAATACCCCCTGATAGAATATCAGGTAACTATTATATTTCTCCATTTTTTGTTTCGTTTTCATAATCTCACAATAGAGATTGCTTGGAAACGGACACACCATTCTGAAAATTAAATAAACCCTAGTGCGAAATAACGTTTGAAAAATAAAACAAATATATTTTGAAACTGCCTCAGATTAGGCACACAATAAAACGAAAATAAGACCTCTCCAATAAACTGACTCCTTATCATACAAAACATATTATGCTAAATCCACTTAAAAGAGAAATTCAGGAGTCCCTAATATTACATTCTAACGGCGACAATAACCCGAAAACATTAAAATGAAAACTTTTATCAAATAAAATAGCAATTCAACCGTGCGTACGCCGCGTGGGGTAAAAATGCGGTCTGTAGAAGGTGGTAAAAGTAGATACATTCCCTTTACCTCTTGCTTCCGTTCACGCGCAGGTGAAAATATTACGTGGAGGTGTAAACGAGCCCCGGCAAGGCCGTTATTGCCGTCGTTAAGTTAAAATTTTCTCTCTTGAATAGCAAAGCGAATGTGTGACATAAACACAGACATTTATGTTATTTGCAAACGAACATCGAGATGAATATTATGTAAAATATAAAGGTGTGTCTACGGAAAATTAGATGCTGCTTTATAAGCAAATAAGCTGGATGTGTGTTTATCTTATTTTTATTGGTGTTAGATGAAGATTTTGTTTGCATTCGATGTTGTTTTGTCTCGAATATAAAGTGAATTTGTTGGAAATCATAAAGCTTTCTAGACAAGCGCAAGCTCTTGTAGTAGGAATACAAAACACGAGTAGGTACCATCACATTATTTTCTCCTGAGACTTGTTATAAAACACGTTGTTAAGAAAGTTTGCATGCTGCGTTGAAGAAACTCTGAGGAAAATGTAGGTGAAGAACTATAAGGCACACAAAACATGGATATTTAAAAACAAGGTTTTCTTTACATTACTTTTTATGTTTACCCCGAAATGTTTCATGCCACTGAAATAAAAAACAGAAAAGAATCAACTTAATGGCGCAGAAAAAATTGTCACTAAATTCCTGTTCACCGTCCAATTCACTGAGTCAACTCATATTAACGTTAAAGAATAATAAGTTGTTTCATTTGGTACATTCAGTTGGCCAACAGACGTTAGCTCAACAAAACAAGCTGGCAATAGCATAGATTTCCCTAAGGAGTGCTATATTACGACTTTCCATAGAGGAAATGTACGTAAGTGTTCTGAAAAAGTGGGGGCGTTAGTAATTTGATGGTCGAATTACTTTTATGACGGACTGCCACTTTTGTTTGAAAGTAATGGCCTTTGTCACTACTTTGTTGTGTGTGTCAACTTAGTGGCGAACGGGAGATATGGAATTAACGTCTTGTACAGGTTTTTTTTTACTTTTAAGTGGTGCTATCAAAAATAAAAACAGTGTGACAAAAATATATAGTGGAAACTGCAAAAATTATAATAATGCATCTCTCATACCTGAGTATGTGAAAATGAATGCTAAGTACGAATAATGTATAATTTAATAATGTTTTAGTTTTTCTGCCTTAATAACGCATTTTTAATTAAAATGAAAAATCAGTCTAACATATTTAGTGTCTTTTTTAAATTTGTATAATTAATGGTGCACATAATATTTGTTTCATCACATTATCATTAATTTTGCACAGCCATTTCATGCTCAAAACCTATGGTGGGTGATGTAATTCATTAAGGCTTGATATAAACATTGACCTCGTCTCCGTAGGTATCATATAACATCGAATGAACCTAAATAATCGTTAATTAACTTTATAGCACGGGACATTTTAGAACTTGAGTAATTAAAGGCTTAAAAAGCGGCCGTCTAACGCCTATAGTGTTTCAAAGATACTTAATTACACGACATAAAACCTTTTGTGCCGACGAGGTCGAATATGATATTATGAATAAGTTTACTGTATCCTATTAATTAGGTAATTTTATGAGGAGGGGCGAATTTACGTGTACTGTCAATAAAAGAAAGTACTGACTAAAAAAAAAATACATTTTAAAGTGAAAAATAACTGTAATTTCGGAAGTCGGGGGCAAAAACGAAAATACAAGACTATCATAATGTACCATCAGAAATAAATTAATAATAATAATAAATTAATTAAAGAAAACGACTTCCGAAATTGCGGTTACTTTTCTCTTTGTAACGTTTTTTTTTTAAAGGAAGTGGTTCTTAATTTTTGGTAGTACTTTTGTTCTTTTATTGCTACCACAGAATTCCCGAATAACCGGGAGGGGTAACCGCAGGCCTCCACTTTGTGAGAGGAGGTGTGCCTTTACTGCACCACGTGGAATCAGTGCAGCGTGTATTGGTGAATCTCTCATGTCTTCAAATTTGTGGTACTGGAACATCCTCTTAACCAATTTGATCGTACGCCACAAAGTTTCGCTAGCAGATATTGTATTTCTTGATCACACACCAAACTATTTTACTGCCTATACATACTACTTTGCCAGCTACCCAGCGGGTTTGGGTCAAAAGGTTCAGCCAAGCTCGAGACTAAATTATAGCGACTAAATAGTCCAAGCACTTATGGACGGCCAAGTTTGGAAATAGTATAACCGACGCTCACTTCCACTGACAGAACTATGTTGTAGAGTACGTCAGGAATGCGACGAGTGGTGGTGTTCCCTTACCCAAGGATAAAGTTATTTAAATATATTGTGCTATGTACTGTACATATTTATTGGGTAATATTGAGCACAAGTTTGGTATTGTTTTGTCCTTTGACTTGACATACCAGTTAAACATGTGGTGGCACGATTAAACAACGTCTAACGGAAAGGGTATATACATACCAAGGGCACGGCTTCTTTGGATGATATCAAACGATATTGGAGGGGTTTTTTAATACTATCTCTACATGCTCGGAACTTATGAATTTTTTTAATACATTGAAACCTGAAACAGAACTTTTAAAATTGAAATAAAAACATCACTCGGAAGAGATTTATCGTGATATTGGCAAGTAACGTGGAAAGTTATTGACCTACGTAGTGCGGTGACACGTTTGTTATGATTTGAACTTATATATATGATACGAAACCGAAAATTTGGTAACAATTCTTAGAGTATTTTCTTTTGAACTGAAACTATTTATAGTGACTCTATACCAGCTGTTATCTTTATTGCTTAAGGATAGCAATAGGGTATCTGTTACACCCTGTATAAGTGCTCAAATACACGAGCGGCACGCGTCAACGGCAGAACGTCATGCGTTTGCAGGGCTGCAGCAGAATATGAGCTTGAGGTATATTTGCCTGACAAATGCTGATTTGGATTCTCATTTGATGCAAACTTGATACGCAAACCGCATTTCATATTTTCGTAATTTCATTTGAATTTTAAAGTGTGTCATAGCCAAAGTATCATCATTCTTCTTTACTTCTTTCCTTTTTGTATACTGGAATTTTGTACTTCACTAATACCTAATATCTATGTAATTCGTTATTACTTAATCTTGCTTTCGTATGTTGTGTTGTGTATTTTGTATGCACCAAATAAATGATTCATCAATCTATCATCATGAGCACTAACTGAGGCAAAATCAAAAGAAATCTTTAACAAAATGTTATCGTAAGTGATTCTACATAGCCGTTATAATTTAGATGGAAACAATATCCTTTAATTTCCATGGATATTTCAGAAGGAAACCATTTTTGAACTACGTTAAGTGTATGGTACATCTTTTGCACATGAATGTGTACACCAAAGGAAATACTTTGTGACGTAAAATTTTAAATTTTGTACTTGCTTCAGTGGCATTTTTAAAGCAAAGGAATAGCGTTCCACTCTTAGCTTTCACGTTAATGTAAGAAGAGCATATTGCTCCCGGGGGAATTGTAAAATGCATGTAAAGGTGATAACTTAGATGCTCCTACAACATGTTTACATGTTCAAGAGTTCAGATTTGATTAAAAAGATTGTATTTCTCTAGAGATTGTTGTTTCTTTCGTCGTCCTATGTCTTTTTTATTTTTGCAAACAAGAAATGCGATTGGGTACTTTATTTTCACTCGGAATCTCGTAGAAGAATTCATTATATTGTACGGTTGTGTCAGAAAAAACTCACACGTAAAATAAATTAAGATACCAGTAATGAATAAGACGAATGAATGAGACGTGGACGCTCACGGAGGAGGCTGTGTACAAGCTGAGAGTTGCACAGAGAGCCATGCTTGGCATCAGGCTAATAGACCGAGTTCCAAATGTTCCAAAAGATACGAAGTCTTAGAAAGGTCTTCGATATAGGAAAGCGTATTATGGAACTCAAATTGACCCATGTAGCAATGGACCTGGCAAGTTACAGTGATGTTAAGTGAAGTAAGGCTCGGCATGGGAGTGGCGTCAAAGAACTGGAAGGTGAGATGTCGGTCGTTCGGCGGTGGGATGGGCGGACGACATTCTTGTCATCGCGGGCGAAACCTGGATGAGGCTGGCCCAGGAGCGTGGGGTTGACACAAGAAAAAAGAGGCCTATGTCGAGTAGTGGGCGAAGTCGAGCTGTGGATGATGAATGAAAACAGTACATTTGTTAGCTTATTAACAAAAAATCTGTCATTTTTAAAGAACAGAATGACCAATGACTATGGCCGATTGGCCAATTAATTGAAAACACATGCCTATACGCAGTTTGTAGCGGTGGATCTATAACGCACTGCTTAGTGCCGAGAGTTGAAAATCGAACAGTATGTCAACACGCTTTTATTAGCTTCACCTGTATGTTTGTTTGTAATCGACTCCTTTGGACTTGATTTTGACCCACGTCAAACGGTCAAATTTCATTTAAACTTTGTAGACTTATCGAGGACCAATGACAATTTAATAATTAAAAAAATAAATCACGCTTTTGTAGTTAGCAGGACTTAAAAACAGAAAATAAATAATAGATTTTAAAATCTGAAAACCAAACTAAAAAGTAGAAAATAATTTAATTCTATTAAAAAGCGTGGGGTGAATAGAATTAAATTATTTTCTACTTTTTAGTTTGATTTTTAAAGCGTGTTTTTTTAAACTATTATTTATTTTCTATTTTTTAGTTTTGCTAACTACAAAAGCGTGTTTTTTAATTATTGAATTGTCATAGGTCCTCGATAAGCCTACAAAGTTTAAATGAAATCTGACCGTTTAAAGTGGGTCAAAATAGCGCCCAAAGGAGTCGGTTACATACAAACAAACATACAAACATACAAGTGAAGCTAATATAAAGCGTGTAATAAGCAGAAAATAATTAAAAAAAGCGTGGGGTACTTGATATTAATTGATTATAAAAATACCTTAAAAAGTACCCCACGCTTTTTTGAAATTATTTTCTTTTTTAGTTTGGTTTAGAGTGTTTTTTTAATTTTAAAATCTATTATTTACTATTCTCAACTCTCGGTTCAACACCGAGAGTTGAAAATACAGTGCGCGATAAAATCCCGCCACGATATTTTTCCGTACGAACGTGGTCTAAAGACAGTGATGAATAAACACCTTTTATATCTTACTAGCTTTTGCCAGCAGCTACGCCTGCGTGGAGTTCGGAAATTATCCCGCGGGAACGTACTACTGGGATAAAAATCCTATGTGTTAATCCAGGTTACAAACTATTTATGTGCCAAATTTCATCTAAAGCCGTTTTTGCGTGATTGGGTGACAAACATCCAAACATCTAAACTCTCACATGTATAATATTATATAGTAGGATCAATTGGATAGGTTCCCAGTACATTGTCAATCCGTTGTTAACAAGCAACACAATAATCCTCCAATTAGTCAACTATTCTAATTAGCGTTGTATAACAAGCCATGGTATTGTACCCACAACCTATTTTTGTCTTATTTTACATTGAAATTGTAAATAGCTTGGATCAATTGAATTTGAAGAGTAGGACAGTATAGTCTTATTTAAAATCCATTTATTCAAATTAACGAGTAATTAGCGATCTGTAACTTCTTGGAAGTCGAAGTTATAAAAGACTTTCCCGAAAATCAATTAGAATTCTAGTTTTTGAAATGAGGAGTGGCAATGGAAGCTGCCTAGCTCTAAGGGGTTTATTTATAAGCGTTGCTTAAAGATAAGAGACTCTTAAACGTCAAAAAAATATCGTTAAACAGTCGCTAATCACTACATAGTATAAAACAAAGTCGCTTTCTCTGTCCCTATATCCCTATGTATACTTAATTCTTTAAAACTACGCAGCGGATTTTGATGCGGGTTTTTTTAATAGATAGAGTAATTCAAGAGGAAGGTTTATATGTATAATACACTGACCAACACGCGGGCGAAGCCGCTGGCAAAAGCTAGTCATTCCCTAATTTTAAGTAACGTTTGTGAATAAAGGGGTAAATTTCTGACAGAACCAGCTACTTAATGTTGGTCTTAAGTCCTATTCTCGTTCCCACTATCCTACTATTATATTATAAAAGTGAAAGTTTGTATGTAAACCCCCTTGTGTGTCGTCACATATTTTTCAATTTTATATTTAGAAGTAATTAAATTAAAACAGCAGTTTTTTCCATTTGATTTAATTTAAATTAAAAATAATCTTACTATAATTCTAAATGTGAATGTTTGGATGTTTGTTACTCAATCAAGAAAAACGGCTGAACGGATTTAGATGAAATTTGACACATAGATAGATTGTACTTAGAATAACACATAGGATACTTTTCATCCCGATATAGTGTGTTCCCATGGGATAATTTTCGACCTCCAGGTTTGCGAAGCCGCTGGCAAAAGCCAGTCTTAAATATTTTTATTCCTAGAAATCCACCTCTCTTTAAAAACTCCTACTTATTTACTTTTAAGTTCTTTCTTCGATATCGAGTCTACAGTTACATATTTTGTAGCCACGCTTATGATAAACCAGGTAGCTAGAAACTCTGGCAAAAAAAATAGTCACCGCTATCGTTACGCCATTTTGTTTCGTAAGAATTGTAGAATTCTTACGAAACAAAATGGCGTAACGATAGCGGTGACTTTTTTTTATTTTTTTCATTGGTTTATCTAGCACTTGTGGTCATAAGCGTGGCTACAAAATATGTAACTGTAGACGATTGTCGCAGTCAGACTGCGACAATCGTCGATAGGATCCGGCAACTGGGACTCGAGGTGGCCTTGCACAAGACCGAGGCCATGTGTTTTCATGGTCCTCGGAATGCGCCACCGCCGGGTTCCCAGATAATGGCGGGAGAGGTTCACATCGGCGTCGAGTCGATGATGAAGTACCTGGGACTTGTCCTCGACAGCCGGTGGAACTTCGCGAAGCGCTTCCGACGTTTGGCTCCCAGACTGGAGCGGGCCGAGGCTGCCAAACACCTCCTGCCGGAGGCTACACGCGGGGATCGCGCGGTCCATGGCCCTATACGGGGCACATTGAGGCGCCAATCAGCCCGCAAGTTGAAGGCATCCCATAGGGTCATGGCCATCTGGATGGTCCGGGGATACCGCACGATCTCCGGTGAGGCGGCGGGCCTTCTTGCCGGATTGCCGTCGTGGGATCTAGAGGCAAAGGTCCTCGCAGACACTTGGGAGTGGCGCAAGGAGGCAAAACGACGGGGCGTAACCCACTTGCCGCGGGAAATCGCGGCACAGCGGACAGAGCTCCGGCGGGATCTCATGGCGACGTAGAGAGTGCGATTGTCGCAACCCAGTGCTGGGCACGCCACGATTTCGGCGGTAAGTCCCCTCTTTGAGGAGGGGGTTGAGATTTGGCACGGTGTCCTTACCTTCCGCCTGACGCAGGTCCACACCGGACACGGTTGTTTCGGGAGGTTCCTGTTTCGGATAAGGTGGGAAGAAACGCCCGGGTGTTTCCATTGCGAAGATCGCCCTGAAGACACGGTGGAGCATACGGTGGAGGTTTGCTTGGCTTGGGCGGAGCACCGCCGTCCTCGTGGAGGCGATCGGCGGCGGCGATTTCTCGCGTCCGGCCCTGGTCCAGGCCATGGTATGGAGCAAGTGTGCATGGGTAGCCGTCGCTTCCTTCAGCGAAGCAGTAATGCTCGTAAAGAGGAAGGCGGTGCACGTGAGGGAGAGGCAGTACATGCACCCTCATGGCCGTATCCTTCGCAGGAATGCCCTGGGCGTCGGGAATCCCAGGCTGATTCCCGGCCACCGTAGGCACAGTCTTGCGAACGGCGAGTAATGGGTAGCTCGCTTTCCGGTAAGGACCAAGCCCGGGGTCGGCGGCGCGTTGTGTTCCACGCGCGCATTAAAGAGATGTCAGCAACAACTGATGGGGCCCGCAAGGGCCCGTCCCTGCCAGGGGTGCGGGTTGTTCGAAAGAGATACCGCGGCCGCGGCACACAGGCAACTGAGGGTGGGTTTTAGTCAGTAAAAGTCTGAAACGCCCTCCTGCTCCACTTAGAGCGGGAGAAGTTATTTGATGATTTCCTAGCCAAAAAAAAGGGGCAATTGCGTAACAGACTATCAGTAGCAATCGCTTTCATTTTTACAGTTCCGCAACATTCATGGCGTTGTTTACGTTGCGAAGCAGACAATTTTTTCGAACATATGAAACATGAAACAATGGATTAGCATAGCAATAACCTCCAAAATTAATCTGATTGATTAATTTCTGATTAAAAGTGTGTTACGCAATTTATGGTGCTGAAAATTACAAAAAAAGTAACTAAATTTGAATTTCGCGAGCTACATCAGTGCATCCTCCTTAATTATCAGTACAGACCAATGGTTAAACATTACCCATTCATTCACTACTCAATACATTAACAGTACAGATCAATGGTTTAACAACAGCCATTCACTCACTACTCAATACATTAATTATCAGTGCAGATCAATGGTTTGACAGCACCCATTCACTCACTACTCAATACATTAATTATCAGTTGAGACCAATGGTTTAACAGCACCCACTCACTCACAGCTCAATACATTAATTATCAGTGCAGATCAATGGTTTAACAGAACTCATTCACTCACTACTCAATACATTAATTATATCAGTGCAGATCAATGGTATAACAGCACCTATTCACTCACTACTCAATACATTAATTATATCAGTGCAGATCAATAGTTTAACAGCACCCATTCACTCACGACTCCATACATTAATTATCAGTACAGATCCATGGTTAAACAGCACCCATTTACTCACTACTCAATACATTATTTATCAGTACAGACCAATGGTTAAACAGCACCTATTCACTCACTCCTCAATGCATTAATTTAATACAAACAATACAATACAAATACCGACAACAGGTATGTTCAATAATTATCGTACATTTCATTTCCTTTTTCTTTTTAATTCCGCAGTCTGTTCCGAGACGGATATTAACAACGTGGAACAATGGATGCGAAGATGAATAAGTCGATAGTGTACGTTTATTTTCCTGTTTCATTATTATTGTAAATACTGTACAGAAACTATTGTTTGTTTTGCTGGCAAATGTATTGAGCTTGTCGATTCTGAAATCAGTTGAATAAGGTTTTTCAGAAGTTTTATGTAGTCTTGTGTAGATTTACCCAACCCTTAAGGGCGGTAAATTGATATTTGAATATTTCAAATTCGAATTATTTTCAGGGGTGACAACAGGTAAGTACCCAGTTACTAATGAATGTGACTAGCTTTTATTATAATGATACCGAGTCTGAAATACAGGGTGGCAGAGACATCGACGCGCAAACTGAAACCATGATTTTGCACATTTTCGACGAATAAATATGTTTTGTCGAATAACATAAAAAAAAAACTGCGGTTTCATAGAAAAGTGCAAAAATTGGCGAAAAGTGCGATAACCGGCGAAAAGCGCAATAACCGGCGAAAAATTTGAACGCAGGTTCAGAATCATGTTCTGAATCCATGGTAACAGGCTGTGCGGCGATGTCCCTGCCACCCTTAAAAAATCAAATTGTTTTCATTTTTGATTCCATCGGTCTTAATAAAAATACAAATTGTTATACAGGGTAAATTTTTAACCAGTACGCAAACTGTAACCATGAATTCAGCATATCATTCGAGACCCCCTAGCGTAGAAATTTATCGTCGGTTATACAAAAAAAATCTGCTGGTTCATAGAAAAGTACAATACCTACACAGTCAAAATATATGGAACAGCAGATTTTTTTTGTATAACCGACGAAAAATTTCTGCGGTGTGGGGTCTAGAATCATATGCTGAATTCATGGTTACAGTTTGCACACTGGATGAAAATGTATCCTGTATACACGAATATTACTATCACCTGACTGCCTCATTGATCAAGTGGTCGCCAGCGCTTCTGCTGAACATGGCTGGGTTCGATTCCTAAGTCCAGCAAAGTGTTATTTGGTTTTTACCTAGAACTTTTCAGTAGTAAGCCGGAGTCTGGATTTGCACTCAGTTGGTGACAAAAGGGGCTAGCCCTTATTAAATGAAACTTCAAGATAGGTATGTATAGTACACAGGCGCGGTTCGAGGGGAGGACCCCCGTCCTAGGGGTCATGAAACCCCCAAAGCCGTAAACGTAAACCTATTTTTTGTGCAATAAAGTTTAATTTACTCTTTTTTCTTTTCTTATTAATATGTAGTCGTTGTCTGTGACCTCCCCTCCAAAGTCTTTGGCTACGACCGCGCCTGATAGTACAACCACATGGTGTACTACGTACCTCTGCCTAACCCTTCAGGGAACAGAGGCATGATGTTACGTAATACTATCATCCTTTCAAGTAGTTTACCTACACTAATTTTGTTATACCTCATACAGCGTGTCAATTTTGTAGCCAGTTGACTAAAGATTCTACCAATTTACCATGACACTTCAAATGTTTTCATTATACCCAATGTGTGTGACATATCAAACTGTTAAGCCTCACGGATATACACTTGAATATCAAGTGGCAAAGGCTGTTAGGGGTGAATGAACTCGTTATAACATACGAGGTTCGTACTACTTTAGTGGTGACTAATAGGTTTTTATTTCATAGGGAATTATCGGGTTATGCGGTGTTGTAGAATGATGAGAAACTCTAACAAAATAGTTTATAGATTCATATCAAAGTGGGCTGGAATTTATTTCAATCAGAAGATTTATTTGTTTGCTTGTGGTTTACTTGATGCGATTGTTAAAGCTTGGAACCAATTCTAGGTACTGGAACTAGCTTCGTTTATAATAAGTAAGGAAATCATATGGAAGGTATAGACTATTTTCCGATATTAAAATAGTTTCTTCTCCTTGTAAGCGCTCAGTTCTTACACTTTTCTATTTTTCTTTCCTATACTATTTTATATTATTATATAATATAGTATAGGAAATACATTATTATGTTATATTATTATATAATATAATAATTATCTATATATACTAATAATAAAGCTGAAGAGTTTTTTGTTTGCTTGAACGCGCTAATGTCAGGATGATCCGATTTGAAAAATTCTTTCAATGTTAGATAGCCCATTTATCGAGAAAGCTATAGGCTATATAACATCACGCTAAGACTCTTAGGAGCTGAGCAAAGAGAAAAACTTCACTAATACTAAGTACTCGCACGGGCAGGCGATTCGTAGCAACGGGGGGGTCAGGGGAGCAAAAAAATTGACGCGAACGAAGTTGCGAGCAGAAGCTAGTCTAATATAAATTTACCGACAAGAAATTCTATCATAACCATGGATTTTTTAGCCTTTCCTTCTTTCCTTCCATGCTTTTAAAATCATACGACAAGTATTGCTAAATAAAAATCACTTACGAAGGAGATCATCATCATCAACATCTGCCTAGCCTTTTCCCAACTATGTTGAAGTCAGCTTCCAGAGTTCCAGACTAACCGGATGCAGCTGCATACCAATATTTTACATTGACCGTCTGCCTATCTGACCTCCACGACCCAGTTACTGGGTAACACGATACCCGTTGACTTACAAAGCGGATCATTAAATCCAAAATCAACAGCCACAAATAACATCATAATCTATCTTCAAATCACGTTTAACGGTTAACAGCCTTTAATTCCTTTTTCACGGCAATTAGACAGACGCAATCATTCGACCAATTGGGTGTGTTTCTGTGAAAGGCCGATTTTCACAAAAACACACTCAAGGCACCGCCGTGTCCTCGTGGAGGTGATCGGCGGCGGCGACCTCTCGCGTCCGACCCTGGTCCAGGCCATGGTACGGAGCGAGAGTGCATGGCTAGCAGTCGCCTCCTTCAGCGAAGCAGTTATGCTCGCAGAGAGGGAGGCGGCGCGCGTGAGGGCGATGCAGTACATGCGCCCTCACAGCCGTGGCCTTTGCAGGAGACGCCCTGGGCGTCGGGAATCGCAGGCTTATTCCCGGCCACCGTAGGAACGGGCTTGTAATGGGTGGCTCGCTGTCCGGTAAGGACCAAGCCCGGGTCGACGACGCGTTGTGTTCCACGCGCGCCTCAATGAGATGTTAGCAGCAACTGATGGGGCTCGTAAGGGCCGATGTCTGCCAGGGGTGCGGGTTGTTCGAAAGAGATACCGCGGCCCCTGGCATACAGGCAACTGAGGGAACACGGGTAGGTTTTAGTCAGTAAAAGTCTGACACGCCCTCCCGCTCCGCCCAGAGCGGAAGAAGTTATTTGATGATTTCCCACCAAAAAAAAAAACGCACTTTACGGCCTAGTTCATCATTCCTATTCGAAAATCATCCGTAAGGTACGTCATCCTTTCAAAACCATGCGATAAGTCACACTAAATCAAAGCCGATCACTCAATCCAATATCAATAGACGTGCAACAGCCCCAAATAACATCATAATCTATCTCCAAATCGCATTTAACGGTTAACAGTCGATAGTTCCTATTTCACGGCAATAGACGAACGCAATCATTCGCCGACACCTTATCGTCAGCTAGTTAAGCGTTTCGCTGATTGTCGGATTGAGTTATAAATCTCCGACGGCACGCGATCTATCCCTTGAAACGTGGTTTAGTGATACTGGAAGTACCTCTTGTTTGGTGGAATTGATCTAGTGTGTGCAGTTCGAATGGAGTATAATAGTTTCGTTGACCTGTTTCGTCTTAAGACCCGAAATATTACAATAGATTTAAGTTGTTACCATTTGAATTGTGCAATGATTTCCATGGGTGTAGAAGAACCACCAAAACTCGTGTCAGTCAGCTAGGAAATGCCGGCACTATCTAGTTTTAAATATTGACCGACAAAATATTGACGTGTAACAAATGTTTTTAATGATCTACGTAAAGTTACAGACGCTAGTACATCAAGTTATCCCAAACTGACAAATTTTCCCATTTGGACATGAACCTGATTCTTCTGTAATAAAGTTGAAAGAATCAAAGAAATTTGACAGATTGGGGTAGCTTGATGTGATGGTCTCTTTACATCATAAAAATTTCATCTCTTTACATTCCATCTCATTTCATTTCCAACTATAAACTTACATTGGCATTCGTTACCTACCTAAAAGCCTTAAATAGTATAAAAAATCTATTTTTAATTCTCATAAATTAATACCGCTGAAGTGGCAGTGGGCTGGCCATGTTTGTCGGAGGACCGATGGACGGTGGAGCAGACGAGTCCTGGAGTGGAGACCGCGTATCGGCAAACGTAGTGTGGGACGCCCCCCAGCTAGATGGACCGACGACCTTAAAAAGGTGGCTGAGACAGACTGGATGCGGAAGGCGGAGGATAGAGTGTTGTGGCGCTGCCTGGGAGAGGCCTATGTCCAGCAGTGGACTGCGATAGGCTGAGTTGAATACCTATATAAAGGAACAACAACTTCATCATTTTATTTTTTAAACACTGTCTTCATCTACTTTTGTCTTGTCTATAGATACTTTGCAATATTCTCAGATTGATTTTGCGAATGAAATGAAAATTGAAAGCTTCCGATGATCGCGTGTCGGTTGTTAAGGAAATGGATTACCTTATAATAAGTAATTCGTGTATAATGTATCGATATTCCAATTCACTAGAGATTTCTGCTTATTTATTAATTTATTTTTCAGATGCTTGAGCTTAATTTTAGATGGCATGACTCTTGATCGTTACCGTTTATATTGATCGTAGGTCACTTAAATACATTTTTAAGAGTAGGACAGACTAGTACAGTACCTATCGATCTATACCATTTTTTTGAGCCTATTATGAAGAGGTAAAAATGTACGTAGAAATCAACTAATATTATAACTGAAAGTTTGTCTGTTTCGATGTTTCTTAATTAATCACGCAAAAACAGCTAAAGAGATTTTGCATGAAATTTGGCAAACAGATAGTTGGGCCTGGATTAACACATACGATACTTTTTATTTCGGTAGTAAGTTCCCGGCGTGGTATAATTTCTGACTTCCACGCGGGCAAACCGTCTAGCTAAATTAGTTATAAATTTATTTCTATAATAACCCAGGGCAGTCATCCAACACTTAATTAAAGTTTACTTACAACCTCGCTCTAAATATTTTCAGTTGATTAATAAATTGACAATACGTTTCTATTCAAAACCTCATACCTGATACAATTCTGGCTAAGGCTAATGGGTTTCACCCAAACATCAACACAAAACCAGTCAATAAATCGGACGTTAATATCTACATATCTAGATCGTATGTTAACGTCTATGTTCTGAATATTCTCGTCCTCGATATATTCACGACCACACCTCCAAGTGGACATGTACGACATGATCGTGATATCATCGTATTGGTTTCATTCGACCCTTACGTCGACCTGTCGCTTTCGAATAAATATTCCTAGAAGTACCTGGTGATAAATAACATTGAATTAATAGAAAAACTAATCTAAAAACATGTAGCTAATAGATAAGATTCTGTCTACAATGATTGTTTGATCTGTTGTCATGTTTTATTGTCTGTGGTAAAAGATCTATTGAAAACAAGACATCGTCTTGCCTGGTGTCAAGCAAGGCATGAGGGCATGAATTAGTTTTATTAAAAACTATATTTTGCCAGCGGCTTCGTCCGCGTGGAGGTTGAAAATTATCCTAAGGGAACGTACTATCGAGATAAACAGTATCCCATGTGTTAATCCTGGTTAAAATCTATCTGTGTCGCCGTAGTAACAAACATATAAGAAGAAGAATCAGAATTATAATTAAGTGCCTATTCCATGTCATTTTATTTTTTTATTTTTCTTATTGGTAATTCTTTTAATATTACCCAAATATTTGTACGCCGATACTTACGTCTAAATATGAATGGACTCTAACGATGTATCTAATATCTTGCATGCTCTTGTATGTATACAATGTTTAGACAAATAAATAAATATTATATCATCTTCACAAACTTTCACATTTATAATATTAGTAGGATTAATCTCATCTACCAATAAAACTAAAACCGCTGAAACCTATAAAAAACACATTAAAAACCTAACACCTAGTAGTACCGACAGGAAATTAAGAATTACGTATGATCAATCGTATGTCAAGACCAGTGATGACCTACTGGTATCGGCTCCGACTTTCGAGTTGTAGGTCGTGATTTCGAACCAGACAAGCACTTGTGTATTTAATGTCTTTACCACTGCTCTCAAAACGGCGAAGGAAAATATCGTGAGGAAACCGGCATGTGTTAGAACCAAAAAATTCGAAGACATGTGACATCGTCCAACCTGCACTGGGCCCGCGAGGTGAGTTATGGCTAACTCCGTCTCACAGAGAGGAGTCCTGTGCTTTAGCTGTAGGAATGTTATAGGCTGACTGCGAAGCGAACTTCAGTGGTAATATTTACAATACCGCCTTAACCGCTACGAAATAAAGGCTATCAATAATAAATGCACGGAATGGGGTATAATGCATATGTATACATGTGCATAAACGCTGCATTCTGGAACCTGTACTGGTACTGTTATGAAATACATCTTATCTCAAAGTTGCAAATCCTTATTCCACGAGAAAATTGCTTTTGAATTTTGCTTAGTGTACACTTATAAATATTTTAACAAATAAATCTTGATTTTCTTTAAATATTTATTAAATATCTGGTAAAAAAATACATATCACCAAATGGAATTCTGACGAAAAATAGAATTAAAATTAAAAAGAAAACTATTTGGACCGTATTGTTTGTACGGAAATGCAAATGGAAGCAATACCTTCTCTCGGCTCACAATAATTTGCATTAATTACTGAGGATTAAGGTTAAGCAAAGAGAAATAAAAACAGATGGAAAGCCGCAGATAATAGTGAAATAATTGTCCTAATATTTCTGAATGTGAATAAATACGAATAAGTTAGCATTATCACAGTAAGGTAAATTAATTGTTTATCAAATTGACACATTACGTCTATTTGCCATGTCATACAGCTGTCAAAGAATGACAGGTGAATATACGGACACATTAAGTTATAGTTAGTTATGATTAACATTTATTTTCCTTGACTTTACCAACAGATTGCACAAATTGACCTTACAAAGATACAAATTTTAATTATTGTAAAAGTGATAAATGGAAACATAATATTAAAAATCAATTTGATTGAAACCGATCCTTTTGATTGCTTTGCAAACGGTAAAATCATTTGGCAGAAAAAAATAATTGCGCAAATATGATGTAATATTTGCGCAATTATTTTTTTATTAATAACTGCGTTTCTCTGAAAGTCAATCACAATAAATTAACACATCAATTGAATTGATTTTATAGCTATCAAAATGTACTACATATAGTATAAATATATAATATAGGTCTTAGGACCTTAATACCTATTTACTACGATGGGTGAACATGGTTACTCGAAAATTCGTTAATACTTATATACTAATATTATGACATAAGCCTCCCCCAAGCTCCTCCACATCGACCGGTTATGTGCTTCCCGCATCCATCGGATTCCTGCGGCCCTCACAAGTAAGCGGCTGAAATGATGATAATAATAATAATAAATTTGTTATCGGGCAACTAAGGCCCATATATAAAATACACAAAATCATCTTAAACAATAATTACAAACTAATACATATTTAGAACCAGCTTAAAACTATAACTAAACACGTAAAGTTTTCCGACGTTTGGCTCCCAGACTGGAGCGGGCCGGGGCTGCCTTGAAGCGGCTCCTGTCCAATCTAGGGGGCCAAACGCCTCCTACCGGAGGCTCTACGCGGGGGTCGTGCGCAAGCACGCGCGCCTCAAAGAGATGTCAGCAACAACTGATGGGGCCCGCAAGGGCCCTTCCCTGCCAGGGGTGCGGGTTGTTCGAAAGAGATACCGCGGCCCCTGGCACACATGCAACTGAGGGAACACGGGTGGGTTTTAGTCTGTAAAAGTCTGATACGCCCTCCCGCTCTGCCTAGAGCGGGAGAAGTTATTTGATAATTTCCCACCCAAAAAAAAAAACACGTAAAGTTGACGGCGTCGTGTTTCGCTGCGAGGTGTCACGTAACCGTCCTCGGAAACGTCGATATACGGCACCTTTCGGCCAATAGTCCTCTTTCAAGCAGTGCTGTAGATGGTGAGTTGGAACTCGTACCACAAATGACTTGAAGTTGATGTCGTGGCGCGACTACAACCTTTCAACTCTCAGAGTCCAGTTGGTCTTCATCTTCAAGTACTGCACGACTTCCTCAATCTTCGTGAAAATGATGATGAATATTATGATTGCGTAAGTAACTCTGTCTTTCTGCCTGTCTGTTACCTTCCACGCCTAACCTATACCTACTTACGTACCTACCTACTTTTAACCCTGGGAAGTCGTGGACAACAGCGATATATGCACGATTACCTTAGAAAATTCTAAATACAAATCTATCGATTCCGTAAATAGATTTAAAACCCACAACCTTAAGCTAACTAGCCCTTAAACCTCTGGAACACCTACCTACCACGGCAAATAAAATTATTATTTACCACGTATTAAACGACCGCGGCTTGTTCATTAATTATTAATACTGTGGTGTTGTTTTAATAACATTTATCATTAAAATACGCTTAACCAATTCGAACATTTATTATTGGTTTTGGTTATGTGTTTATTTATTTTGGAAGCGAACAATCGGCGGCAAAATTTTAACAGAAATCTCCATGGCAACTATCTGATAGCGTGGGAAAATTAGAATTCATGTTTCCGTCAATAAATGAAGAAAAACAGCTGAGTCTTAAGCAAAAAACATTTATTACTATCTAACTCTAACTTATATATATTTTGTACAAGTATGAAAAGTAAAAAAAAGAGATCATTGGGCATTAAAAAAATCGCCCGCATCGCTGCCGTTGCCACGCTGGAGGCAGTGCTGATTCTTTGACTTAAAAATAGGCCAGCTCTATGGTCACGTAAAGAGTTGACTAACTGCTTGGCGATGTCTCGAAATACTCGATGAGCACTCGGACGCCACGGCGCTAGTGTATCAACCCCATATGGTTCAAACATGGCTGTCAATAAGCTTGTTATATTTGCACCGTTAGAGGTTTACTGCACTTGTTGCAGCCAGAAGATAAAATGGTGCGAGGGTGTCGACACAGATTGTATCCCACACCAAAGGCCTACCCAACTTCCAAGGCATTTTGGTAATTTCGGCTGGTCTCTACCCATTGTCGCATGCCAAGTCTATGAGATCAAAAAAAGCTTGCACCCCGACCCCGGTGACAAGAGCCCCACGGATAATGCTGGCGTGCCGTGCCAACCGACCAGCGCTCTTGCTTCCTTCTTGGAAAGGCCATCGTGTCCGAGGCGGTCGACCACTTCAACGCTCTAATAGCGATTTGGAGCCACGCCAGGAGCGCCCGAACGCAGACGTGTAGCGAGCTGAAAAGTGGTGTCACTCAGCAATGTTGGCTATATTGGGTGACTGTAGCGTCTATAGCCAAAGGCCTGACTACCATTCTCCCACAGGCAGTGCAGGCGGGCTCGCTCAGCAGTATTGTTGGACGTATCAACTAAGTTATTTGGAAATACAGGTTCCCGGGCAGAACCGTATCCCAACAAGCCCCTTGCCAAGCGTTCAACGCATCGGTCAAGCGGCAGGTAGAACGGTACTTGAGAGTCAACCTGAGAAGGGGCTATGATTTTTGTGGTTAACTTTATGGTGCTTTGGACCGAGGACAGGAACGGGTAAGCTTACAGTAGAAATTTTGCGAATGCCGAGATCACCAAAACAAATTGGTAGTGTGGCTTGCAGCCTCACGTCGTCATAAAATGCCACATTTAAAATGGATGTTAGAGTACTTTATATAATTTAATTGTTTTTCTATAAAAGGTTTTGTGTTTAGCAAATTAATATAGAGCCGATTTCAATAAAGTTCAATTTTATAAAATAAAAGGAAATTTTAAAATGGTAAAGAGAACACCGTGAGGGGAACCTAGAGATAGTGATCTAAAAACGCCATTATTCACTTAGCCCGTGTAGTGTTTGGTGCTCGTGCTTTTTCTAGACAAGCACAGAACTAGCACACGGTCAAAATAAAGTCAAATCATTTATTTCAAATAGGCACTTAAAGGGCACTTTTGAACGTCAACATTTACATTAAAATAGATTTGATTCTAGTCGCCAATACATTTTATATTAAAATAATAATTTAACTTCACGCCTTCATTCCCCGAAGGTTAGGCAGATGTGTACCTATATACACCCACATTTCGCCAGACTCCAGAGTCTGGCAGAGGTCAGAGTCTGGCGTCTGGCATTTTTGAAGACCAGTCCGAATGGTACTCAAAAATGCCAGACGGAAAACTCAATATTACTTTGCCCGCCCTGGGAATCGAACCCAGAACCTCATGATCAATAGTAGCGCTTGCTACCACTAGATAAACTTCCAAGTTTTGTACTGCTGATCGCTGCGGCCAATCGTCAGAAAGTCTCTTAAAAGTTTTACTTTTTTAGTTTACAATTTAGTAATCATAGCAGTACAAAATGAGCAAGTACTTCCATGGTTGTAACAGGTCTATATTAGATATCATCATCGCGCGTTCCCCCCAGTGGGGTTCCCGCATTGTCGTTGCGGGGGGGCTCAGTAACCGTGGTCACCCTCCCACGGTGATGCGAAGAGGAACCCCAAGGTGAGGCCGCTCGTCAGGGCTTTTGCCTCCAACCCGACGACGTAGCGGCCAAAAAGTAGGTTGCGGTGAGGTGCATTGCAACTGAGGCGGGCCGCGATGTCGAATGGGAGGCATCGCGGCTGAGGGTTACAAGCTGCGGCGGAGGAGGAGTGCCGGTACTTTTGAGTAGCGCTCTTCCCTTCCGTGGCCTGGACGGGGCCGCCACCGTTTGATGGCGGACGCGGTGGGGCCGCAGGGGAAGAAGAGTGTCGGTATAGCGTTGGCCGCTCTCCATATCCCCTGCGGCCGAAAAGTGGTAGGCGGCGGGGCCACTGTGCTGACCCGTCGCAGGTGGACCAAGGGTGCCAGACACGGGGTCGTCTGGGACCCTTATGCTATTTGGTTCCTGGGGTGATCACGGCGTGTCATGTGTCCTGTCGGTGATAGGGGTTATTCCCCTCCGAGGAGGGTCCCGTGACGGACAGCCGCGGCGGGTTCGCGGATGGCTTGCGCGTTTCCGTGTTCCCGCCTCAAGCAGCACTGGAGGACACCGTGGAGTTTTAGTGGGTTACAGTCCCACATAACTGCGCTATCTCCCCGTGGTAGCGCAGTAGGTATTTCTCCACGTTAAACAAAAAAAAAAAAATGCCCGGGTCGACGGCGTGTTGTGTTCCACGCGCGCCGTCAGAGATGTCAGCAACAACTGGTGGGGCCTGCAAGGGCCGATGCCTGCCAGGGGTGCGGGTTGTTCAAAAGAGATACCGTGGCCCCTGGCACACGGGCAGCTGAGGGAACATGGGTGGGTTTTAGTCAGTAAAAGTCTGACACGCCCTCCTGCTCCACCCAGAGCGGGAGAAGTCATTTGATGAATTCCCACCCTCAAAAAAAAAAAAATCATCGCGCGCTCGTATTTACCACGATATTTACGAAGTAACATTGATGGTTCCCGAAGCACAAACTTTTTTTCGTATTTACACTTGGTATGTACATTTACTTTCCTTCGAAACTAGTAACGTTAGTTTACGTATCACCACTATGGACTATACAGTATTTTTTTTTTTTACAAATGATTTCCTTGAACTATTTCAAGATAGACGCTTCCAGTATTTTATAGTCTACGGTTTCCTTTTTTTTTGGATGGGAAATCATCAAATAACTTCTCCCGCTCTGGGTGGAGCAGGAGGGTATGTCAGAGTTTTACTGACTAAAAAACCCGTGTTCCCTCAGTTGCCTGTGTGCCAGGGACCGCGGTATCTCTTTCGAACAACCCGCATCCCTGGCAGACATCGGCCCTTGCGGGCCCCACCAGTTGGTGCTGACATCTCTTTGAGACGTGCATGGAAAACAACGCGCCGTCGACCCGGGCTTGGTCCTTACCGGACACGAGTAAGTGCTTGTGCTAATAATCGAGCTTGTTGATTGATAACTTTATGAAGCGGCTACATGGTTTATAATGTAAATGCATACTCAGCCTATAAAATTCCCACTGCTGGGACACAGGCCTCCTCCCGATGAGAGGACATAGGCCGTAATCCACCGCACGGGCCCAGTGCGGGTTGGCAGATGTCACATGTCCACAATTTTTTGGTTCTAGGACATGCTGGTTTCCTCGGGATTGTTTCCTTCACCATTTTGAGAGCAGTGGTGATGAAATAATTTACACAAAGTAAAGCCTGTCTGGGTTCGAACCTACGACCTATACCTCGTAAGTCGCGGCCGTTACCACTTGGCCACCACTGCTCATCTGATGTAAATGACGTATTAATAATTCGTGGATAAAATGCATGCCTCATTCTCATGCCTTCTCTGTATGAGAAGAATAATGAGCATTAATCACCACGCTTACTCCTCGCGGATTGGCGATTTCAGATATTTATTATTTACCAACTGATCCGATATAAATGTTGTTATGTCTTAATTTCAAAAGTTCATACAAAGGTCTCAGAAAAATAAGGATGTTTAGTTTTTCCGAACCTGAAATTTTTGCGGAAAACTATCTAATTTTTACTTCCTTAAAAACGAGTAATTATGAAAATTTTAAAACAAAATCATGCCAAATCGGTCCAGCCGTTCTCAAGGGATGCGCTTTCCAACGAACAACATTTAATTTTATTTATATATATAGATCCAGGCTTTCTTTCGATGTTTTCATAGTGGCTAGCAAATATAATTGATCTAACTTACGTAAATAGGTAGTTGTGATAGATATATTTTTATTCAATCATGAGAGAAAACCATTAAATAAGAAAATTCATCATGTCGTCACTGTCGGTAATTATATCTATGCAAGTAATACCTACATTATTAACAAAAAAAAAAAACTGTAGATTTTCTGATACTAAACTTTAGTGAAATTAAACCTAAATTGCTTTTTGTAAGAGCTATGAGTTTTATGGTCTCGGGTTGTTATCAGCACCACCCCATCTCTTCATGCCCACGGGTGTCATAAAACTTGAGATTATAACGATATTTTTATTAAATTACGAGAGACTAGCCATGATATCAAAAATAATCTAAAAAAAAAAAACAAATTCAGAAAAACCGTTCATAAAACGACCTCTTCTTAGATAAATGATAAACGATTTTATTTCTATAAGTAGATAGAAATATGGTACAGAAGGTACAAACACACAAAACTAGATTAGGTCGGCGTTTCCTATCTGACTACTCAGAGAAGAAAAGCCGAAACAAACTCAGAGGTCACAAGTCGCTTTTAAAATCTAGAGATAATCTTGGTCAGACCATGTAGATTAATGTCTGAAATGGTCTTTTGAAGAAAAAACCACCACAGATTAAGTGGACCTGTCCAGTCATGTCAATCACGCACTCATGTAATAATGCAGGTCAACTCAGAACTTAAGGCTCAAAGTTTAGAGCTGTAAACCTTAAGTTGTGCTAGCTGTAAACATATTAAACGTAACAAAAACAAGGCTGCAGTAAAGAGGTCCACATGGGGGATAATGTCAGGACTGTGCAGCATAACACATAGTTTTTAACAAATTCTGCTCGCTGGCTAACTTCTGCGGTCAGTTAATAATTTATATCGCGCTCTGATTAAAATCCTCGTAGGGAACTGTTTCCGTTTTTTTTTATCTCACTACGAAGCTAAAAGGAAATCACAGGAAAAGGGGTATTTCAGGACGGGTAATTGTTAGTAACTTCCAACCGGCACTTCAAAATGGGTATTGTCATGAACCAATAAGGTGTCATTAACGGTATTTTTCGGAGTGAGATATATGTGCATATGACGTCACAGGAGATTCAATATGGCGGATGAGATGTGAATCATAGTTGCGATTCTCATCATATCGCATCCGCCATATTGAATTTACAAAAAAAAAAACCAACGCTAAAAGCTTTTTCCAGTTCGTTTTTTTATTTTTAATCTGTTTTCAGGTTGTACCATGTAAATAATACTGTGTATTCTGACATTTTCACTTACAATATCATTTTATTCAGCTACAAAATAAAGCTCCTAGATTAATTGCAGAGCTACATTTTTATGTTTGCTCACATTTTTATATGGAACAATGGAGTTACATTTTATTTTTCAATAGGCTCACTTTATTGATGTGTTCGATGCAGTTGCAATATTTCACTGACGTAATACATGCCCTGTGTTACAGTAACGCGTTGCTGTGGCTCTATTCTGGCAATGACTGCAATATGCGTCCGACTGTATGAACGGGGCACTGGGGAGCTTTCCATCTAGATTGGGAGCACGATGGCAATGCGAATATCAATTGCTTTAAAAATGTATTGTTGAAAGTCCGCCTCGGATTCCCGGCGAACTCGGAGTTTTTCATCGTTATTGACTTGGAACTCTTAACTTTGGAGCTGTTGTGTGTTGAAGAGAAATATAGTTTATTTTTTAAAATGTCTGGGAACTGGAATAAAAGGATTTTGGCAAGTTTGCTTTTGAATCAGCTGATGGATAGTAGTCGCGGCAACGGTAAAAGACCTTCTTGAGCATTCAAATCTTACTCGCCCTTTCCCTCTGACATCTTTGTCAGCTTACTAGACAACACATTATATTATTTAAATTAATTCCTTACAGAAGTTGTTCTGCTACATATCAAATTAGAATATTTATTACAGTCAAAATCCAGACGGTCCATTCGATAACAATCTAACTCGATGCTAAAGATTCACTCTATTGACAGCTCACTTCAAGCTCACTTCACTAAAACTTTCTCGTTGAGAATTTTAAAGAATCGACCTGCAGAATATGCGACCATACATTGCGTTCAGATAACAATACCTACCTAGGTTTGAATATCAGGTCTCCTGAAAAATAAAAGCAAGAAAATAACTTGAATTGCCAACTTTGTTATTTGTAGCCATATTGAATAAACCAGATATTTTACCTTTTAGCTACGTCAATGCAAAGACATAGCTTTTAAATACCTGCAGAGTTTCTTGACCCAGTTCACATTTCAACTACGCCAAACAAACAGATCGGTAGCAAATTCTTAGAAAGTTAGCTTATTTATTCTGCTGCAGGTTTGAGCTAATAATCTGCATCGTATAAAGTTTAAATGTTTTTGAATAAAGTGCTGCTTTGGAATCAAAATAAGAGCAATTACGGGGGTTCTTGTTAAAATGAAGTTTGGAACCGTAGCTATAAAAAAACACTAAATGGTGAGTAGCTAATCCTTGATATTATATTTATCGCTTCGTAACTTAGTTTCTAAGTTACTTACTTACCTACTTATGATACTTAAGTAATTTGCAAACTCTAATCTTCCTGTTGATTACATACTGCCATGTCAAAGTTCAATAATTTATTTCAATTAAGCTTATGAAAGCCATTTTTGAACGTTTAAATTTACAACCAAATAGAATTGATTCTAGTTGCTCCTTCCAAGTGGTAGTTTCGTATGGAGAAAAATAGCTTAAAAATCATAGCTACTCCTTTAAAATGTTTCATCATGTTATTTACTGTAATTTATATAGGTCGAGCAGTTTATTAGTTGGCCAATGCTGCGCAGACCCGAGATAGTTATGTAAGCATGTGAGATACCTAATCTACATTCCACAGCAGACCGAAGGCATTAGGAATGTGAGCCACACTCATCACTTGACATTCAAGGCGCAATGTACTATGTTTATATTCCAAATATACTTTTTATTCGCATTTATGGTCTCTACGTGGAAGGCAACATAAGGCATTCACACCGAGAGCCCGATTATGTAACTTTAAAGTTCACTATCAGAAGCTTGGAGCACTTGTGCCATACTTTGTCGGTAGAATATTGTGTAAACGCAGTGTGAATTTTCAAAAGAAAATAATTAATACTTTTCTACTTTTACAGTTTAATTTTCTCTTTGAAAGTGACAACTTTGATACAAAGCTTTTAATGGTAAAAGAAATAAGGAAGATATTAAATTGCATGCCTGTTATTAACTTTGGCTACCGTTTCATACAAAGAGCTCGTCTTCGTTGTTTTTACCCTTAAAAAGTTTTAAATTGGTTTTTACTATTATGATCTCCACATGACTCACACATAAATAACTCATTAATTTTTTTTTATGTGCGATGCTGATTGCTATTAACGACAGATACTGGTTTCCATACTACCCCTATAGACAACTCCCATGGAAAAAAACGAGATAGCCTACCAGTCACCACCAACAACTTCAAGATAAGCGCAAAAGCAAGTAACGAAAGGAATTTCCTCTATGCCACCGAATTCTGCAGCGAATTTTCACTATCGCCTTATACATACGGTCCTGGTCCATCGCCTGCCATTGACGTGCTCGCTCCCACATTATTCGATAACGCCGAGTGCATACTTCACCTGTATTGTGCCTCAAGCTTATACATAATACCCTGAACATGAGCTCCTATAGAAAATAAGCCGTCACTCAGTAACGGATGTCCTTAAGAGGTGCGATCGCCTTTTTACGAAGACCCAACCCTAATAACTTTACATATTCCTTTTTAGAGATCGACTAAAATTCTTATAAAAGTAAGAGCATATTCAATGAATAGCGTGATTTGGCAGCGTGCCACAGGAACAGGTACGGCTAATACATATCTGGAAGCCTTACCTCTTGTTTCCATTAATTTTACATATACTTGCCAAGATCCTAACGTTATTTTCCGTCTGTTACTGCGAATAAGAAAATGTTCGACATGTTTGGGAAGAAATTTTGGTTAAGGGGAAACGCTAGGATAGCCAAAGCAAATATGACTTTAGAGAAATGTCATCATTATTATCTGCTTAGCCTTTTCCGAGCTATGTTAAGGTCGGCTTCCTGTCTAACCGGGTGCAGCTGAATACCAGTATTTTACATGTGGAGCGACTGCCTATCTGACCTCCACAACCCAGTTACTTTACAGATATTTAATCATGATAATCCTACTAAGTTAATCTATTACCATTGAATGACTTTTGAAATACTTAGTCATAAATGGGATTGAATGGACTAAGACAACCTGTATTAGTGAATTTAATTTAAATACATACGTGTAACGGTCGCGAATCATTTTTTGTTCAACATATACAGGGTGTTACAGAAACCTTATTGCTATCCTTAAGCACTTAAGATAACTGCTGGTATAGAATCAATATATAGTTTCTGCTCAAAATAAAATACTCTAAGAATTGATAACAATATTTCGGATTCATACATTTCTTAAATTTAAATCATAACAAACGTGTCACCGCGCTACGTAGGTCAATAACTTTCCACGTTACTTGCCAATATCACGATAAATTTCTTCCGAGTGATTGTTTATTTCAATTTAAAAAGTTCGGTTTTTGGTGTCAATGTACTAAAAATTCTCATAACTTCCGAACATGTAGAGATAGGATTAAAAAGCCCTTCCATCCAATATCGTTTGATATCATCCAAAGAAGCCGTGCCCTCGTTATGTATATACCCTTTCCGTTACACGTTGTATATACAGCCTGGGGGCCTACTCCCTAAGCACGAAGTCCGTCGTTTCGGTCGAACTAACGGGCATTTCCAACTCCGTATCACTTACGGACATGAGATTATTTTGGAGCCCGAACGAAGAATGAATGACAAAACAATTTGACAGCTGTCCTTACTCCCGATATGTTTTTGCCCGTCCAAAAAAGTTAGTTAATTGGCTGTAGGATTCACTAAAAATTCGAACTACTTTTGGATGGGCCCGTATCTTCGTTGACGGAGTTAGTGAGATCAGGCTACAGCCTAAAATCAGGCTTTATGTTGAACAAAATAAGCTGCATATTGCAAAAAAACCTGCAAATTTTATTTTGCAGGCTACCTTTGCGCATCATCCTTAATCATTATGTTTTCTACGTATTTTTCTATTGTAATTTTTCTATTTGAGTAATTGATGGAACTGGCAGACAGCCCATCTGGTTTTCAGTTGTTACTCCAGTCTTTTTAACTGCAGTACCTCGTGGACCACGTCCAAAACGAGGTTTACGTGTCGTTACATTTCAGTTGTCACTAGGCAAAGATTTCAACAAAAGAATAACCCTGTGCCAGAGGTTTCCTGGTGGCCATTTGCCTGATGTTGTATTTCACGTTTAATCGGAACTATTTATCTTTAGGTTGAAATAAAAATGTTTGGTTATATAAAATGAATGTGTTTTTCTTTTTTCTTGTTGGGACAACCTATAGAAACGTCACTTGTTCCAATTTCCATCTAAATAGTATAAACATAAACAATGCTGCTTGGTAACAAATTAAAATTAATGATGGTGATGTATCTTACCCATCTTACCCTTCTTCTCAACGAATACTTTTACAAGTAACCTTTTACTACAAAGTATTTACATTCAAACCACAAAAGAGTTCAATTTCTATTATGTTTGAATAAAAGCTTGAACATTAATTTAAAAACTAACTTGTTCCTATTGTGTTCATTACAATGCCGTTTAAAAATACTCTGCTTTTATATCTGTTAAAGGTTATTATTATTTGTATTTCAACGGAGTGGTCTTTAGGTTTCTGAGAAAAATGTTGGAAAATAAACACCTTGACAGTTGTCTAGTTATGATAATGTAATAGACGAACCAGAAATTTAAGGCGCTGTTCTTTTTGCAATCACTCGCACGAACATGTAACAATTTGGTAATTTGATTGTACGAGCGTGCGGTCGAATTTAATCAATACCTATATCTTTATTGAGTGTATTAATGATCCCCAATTGCGGTAGTGTCCTTATTGATATTTGCGGTATTAAACAAAGGTAAGTCGAAACACGCTGCGTACTAAAATGAGTATAATAGACGTAGGCAAGAAAGCTACCAGGCTCAAATGGGACTGGGCGGGTCACATCACCTTCATGCAGGATGACCGATGGGCAAAAGTCTCCACACAATGGGTGCCTGAAGATGGACGGCGTGGGCGCCGCCGCGGTCGGCCCAGAAACCGTTGGCGAGATGACCTGCAGGCCTAGACAAAACAAATTTCGGTTAGCGTTCACGCAAACGCTAACTCCAAAATGTGTGGGAATGACATTACCTGCGAAAAGGACACGTGTAGTCACACTAAATTCGTAGACTAATGGAAACTTGTAACGCAACGCTATCGCTATCGCCGCGTCAGCGTGGCGTCCTTCACACAATGTACTATAAGAGTGGTGTTTTTGACGAACGCAAACGTAAATTTTGGCGTTAAACGCTCACGCTTGCTAACGGATGCTCGGACCCTGCCGCTGATGGTGTTGTGGAGTGTTTTAATTATAAAAAGTTTATAATTTTTGTTTTAATGCATTGCCTGAGACTGTATGGGCCGCAAATAATGAAAAAACGTGGATTATGTGTCGTATAAAATGACATCGGCGGAGTTTGGAGGTTATTTCCGAATTGTCGGAATAGGACTTATTCAGCGTTTTAGGTTGGATAAACGAACATTTTGGAATCACTGTTGCGATTTAGCTTCCATAGCGAAACTATCGTGTTTCCTTCCGACGCTGCGGAATAAGCGTTTGGCGTGAGCTTGGTTCTTTGTCTACCATTTTACTTACGATAACGTTCAGTCCTTAGCGTGTGCGGAAACACTTACGGATGTATTTTGTCTAGGGCTGCTGCAGCCCTAGACAAAGTACATCCGTACATGTTACGCAGCGTCGGAAGGAAACGCGATAGTTTCTCTATGAAAGTTAGCGTGAGAACGATACCACACATCAGTGTCAAACGTCAAACGCGTCTTTACTGGCGGTCATTTGAAACCATTACAAAAAGTTTTTATTGTATTTCGAGGTTTTACGTTATTTTTATTTAATTATGATTCATTATTTGTGTTAATATTAATTACAAGTACCTAATGTGTAATTAAAAAGTGATTTACTATGGATCAGTGATGTATTAGTTACATAGATTTTGCAAGACAGATATTATCGAATTTCTTTATGTATTAAGTACATTTTATATGGAATTCTGACTACGTTCGTTTATGGAAAGGTAGTTAGAAATTCAATAATCGCGAAACATTTCGTATAAGGTTTGGGTTTATTTGTTTACATAATGACGAAATGACATTCTTGCTCAAGTGTAGCTCTCAACGCTTTTAGTGGCGTATTATAAGTGGCGTTCATGTTCTACAACAACATTAAATATATCGTATTTCCAACTTTAATTCCTAAACAATCGAGGCAAGCAGAATCATGACCTCATTCTTATGATCCCAACCATCTGTTGCTATGAGTCTAATCGCCTAATCCACGCTTTTTCATTATTTACATATAGCCTCAGGCAATGCATTAAAACAAAAAATTTAAACCTTTTTTCTAATTAAAATACTTCACGACACCATTAGCAGCAGGGTCCGAACTTCCGCTAGCTAGCGTGAGCGTTTAACGCCAATATTGACATTTGCGTTAGTCAAAAGCACCACTTGTCTACCAGTTTGTATGAGAGACGCCACGCTGCCTCCAGGCAGCGCTGGAAAAGATTTCCTGGAAGAACTTGGGGAAGCCTAAATCCTTCCAGCCAATGCCTTTGCCCAGTCGTGGGAATGTACAGGCTAATGATAACATGAGTATCGCCGTAAACCAAAATGAACTACGCATACCACAATTTAAGCTTAATTTTCATACAATAAATAAAACCCAGTTCAAATTGACTAAAGTGGAAACACGTCAATGGTTTGACAATAGTTCGGGCACTCTGGCATTAAGACCGTTACGACTTGACAACGGCAAGTTTAAGGCCATAGCGCTTCGGACCCAATTGAATTCCGATATTGGCAGTGGTACAGTATGGTAAAGGGGCTTATACGTTTTATTGATTTGCATTGGGGACCAGTGGAAAGTGAGAGAATACTATTTTGTTGCAAATATTTTTCGTGCTAAAGTTAAATAAGTATTAAGGTACCTAAATGATTTACTTATCTATATTTTATTTTTTATTGGTAGGTACTCCCACAGGTATAAAATGGAAGAGGGCTATAGTGAGCGGTGGGTGGAACAAGGCTGCCAATGATGATAATTTGTTATTTGTACTATAATCATTACAAGTGCAACACCTGCATGGGTCGATCTATCAGGTCAAGGAATGCTTGCCGCGGTTGGTCCGTGGATGGGTGACCATCTTTACATACCAAGACCTCTCCATTCCGTCCCAGCTGTTGGTCCTAGCTATCTTATATATATTCATGCCTCTTTGACAGTCGTTACGGGTCTTCAGAAGTACGAAAGTCTGACAACCAGGCCAAGGGGTATCGTTTTACCCAGTAACTGGGTTGTGGAGGTCAGATAGGCAGTTGCTCCACATGTAAAATACTGGTATTCAGCTGCACCCGGTTAGACAGGAAGCCGACCTTAACATAGCCGGGAAAAGGCCAAGCAGGTAATAATGATGACATTTCTCTAAAGTCATATTTGCTTTGGCTATCCTAGCGTTTCCCCTTAACCAAAATTTCTTCCCAAACATGTCAAACATTTTCTTATTCGCAGTAACAGACGGAAAATAACGTTAGGATCTTGGCAAGTATATGTAAAATTAATGGAAACAAGAGGTAAAACGCTTCCAGATATGTATTAGCCGTACCTGTTCCTGTGGCAGCTGAATACTAGTATTTGTATTCAGCTGAATTCGGTTAGACTGGAAGCCAACCCCAACGTAATTGGGAAAAGGCTAGGTAGATACATAAACCGGACTTGAGGTGCCCGCTTTGTACATCAAAATAAACTTGAAACCCTCCCATAACATGCAGAGTTTGAGTTTCAAAAGTAAGTCTTTATGCAGAAAAACAATCCTTAAAAATAAAACGTGAATTTGTGACTTAAAGGAAAACGCGCATAATATTGAAAACGAAAATGCATTCAACAACATTGTCAACATAGAGCCACTTAACAAAACAGGGGTACACAGCAAGCCCATGGCCAATAGGCTAATATAAAACTCGTTTCCGATACGTTTGTGATAAGGGTGTTCGTGTAAGCGGGTCTTCAATGGCGCGATGGGCGCTTTCACTTATCCGTGGCGACGATAGCGCCCCTGGCGTCAAACCCGGGAAACATTATGTAGGAGACAAAGGTGTCTCTTAGTCATAAGTGTCGTCGATGTTTTGATTAAGGGAAGATTTGATAAAGGGCTTAGATTAAGGGTGACTGGTTGGAAATTGTGTGTGTTGAGTGGGTTATAATTAAATCATTTAGAAGTTGTATGAAATATTGTTTATTAGGAGAAGGAGAAGATTTTCTCTATGACAGGAATTCTCATTCTATTGCACAGGTAAAATCTTTTAAATCTACATATAGTCTAGGTATATAATATTGTAAACATGAGGAGTTTGTTTGTTTGGTTGAACGCGCTTATCTCAGGCACTACTAGTTCGAATTGATAAATTATTTTAGTGTTCGGTAGCCCATTTATCGAGGAAGCCTATAGTATGTTAGGAAGCTTAGGAACCGAGCAAAAAGAAAAAAGTCACGAATACGAAGTACTCGCATGAGCAGGCGATATGATGCGACGGGGTAGGTTGGAGGAGTAAGAATTTTGACGCTGACGAAGTCGAGGGCAGTAGTTAGGTTATAATAAACTAGAAGTTTTGCATTTACTCAAATCAGTATAACTCACAATTTATAGAGACATAACCTGCGCTACCAAAAGTTTAATGTAAATGTCTACCTAGTACCAACTTTGAAATCTGAAATACGTATAATATTCACATCCTAGACTATTTTACTTGAAAACAAAGCGCAGTCCCATTACAGGCGCCCTGGATTGAAATACACGGCGCTCTCAAAGGAGAATATTCAAGTTTGTTACAAGCAAGACAATTTGTAGAACAATCTCAGACAATTTCGCGATCGGACGTCATCAAAAAGTGGACGAACAAGAGAAAACACCATGTACAGTCAACAACAGTGATTTGAGAAACAAATAAGGGTTCCGTGATAAGACTCTCAGTTTACATTCAAGTATTTTCATTGTTGCGGAACAAAAGGGGCATCGTTGTTTGAAACCTGTTTTGTGTAAAATGGCTAACACGCCACCGGAACTAAGAGAGCTTATTCAAGAACAAAGTGACGGGTACACTCGAGTGTCAAAGAATTTGCTAGTAATTGTAATAACCAGTCCAGTTAACTTAGCATTTTTACGAGAACAACCATTCCACTCCGTTGTACTCTTGCTTTACTTATTTAAGCTAATGATTACACTGAATTTTACATTTGTTTTTGCTTCATTACTGGGCTTGTGAATTCCGTGTACATTTGGCATGGTTGCGGTTCCATCGGTCCTTCACAGTAAGTTGGGAAGGCCATGAAATACGATATGAATGCTTTCTCAGATGCCAATTAGCCATTTATATTCCAGAATAGCCTATAATTAAAATCTAGGTTCAACGTCAGCGCTAATGGAAACTACTACAGGGTTATTGAAAAAAAAATCAGCTGTTCCTTACATTTATGTTCGTATAACTCATTAAAATGTAGGGAACAGCTGATTAACGCGATTTTAGGTTTGGTCCTATAGTAAAAGTTGTTCATAATGATGAGTACAATGATCTCTTAAGAGGTTTTTGGTGTTTTTCCAATAAACCTGTATAGAGTGAACATAAAATTAATACTGTTGTGGAAGTGGAAAGCCGGAGGGTACTTACGTCGTATAATCATCATTATCATTCTTATCAGCCGGTAAACTTACTCACAGGCACTACAAGTATGTACCTATATTTCTAAAGAAAAAATAAAGCTTCTGGCCGCAACTTTGTCCGCGTAGCTGTGCCCCATTAGTTTGTTTTAGCTTAGCTTTTTCTGGCTTGTTTTTTTTTTTTTCTCGGTTCCTGAGAATTGAAGCGTGATGTTAAATAGCATAAAACTTTTCTATGAATTGGGCTATCAAATGCGACAAGATTTTTTCTAATCCGACTGGTAGTTCTATAGATTATCGTGTTCATACAAAACACAAAGAAACTCTTCAGCTTCCATACATTTAGTGTTAGGTTTTGAATTAATATATCGAATTGTCTTAGTCAATCATTAGGACATTTTATTTATTACTAGCTATTGCCAGCGGCTTTGCCCTCGTGGAGGTCGAAAATTATCCCACGGGAACGTACTACCGGGATAAAAAGCATCCAATATGTTAATCCATGTTATAAACTATCTTTGTTCCAAATTTAATCCAAATCCGTTCCACTGTTTTTGCGAGATTGAGTAACAAACATCCAAACATCCTCACTTAAATATATAATAATATTATATTACATATTATATTATATTACATTATATTGTATTATATTATATTATATTATATTATATTATATTACATTATATTGTATTATATTATATTATATTATATTACATTATATTGTATTATATTATATTATATTACATTACATTATATTATATTATATTATATTACATATTATTTATACTAAATGGGATACTGGCAAAACTATGAACGAATGACATTTCGGTCCTGACGGTTGAGAACGCGGGGTGTACTCGGCCTATTTGCTCGGGTCTAGCATCGAATACGGACGTGTTACGAGTGGTCATCAATATACCCATCAATAATTTATGTAAGTGATAATTGCATATGAAGATGATAAGAAATATAAATGAATGTCAAAACATCTTAGCGTTACATATTATTTTCCTTATCCTGAAATATCGTAAATAGCTATCTATAATAGTCAGTTTATAGTTTGTGATTTTTCGAGTAACGACGATTTGATCCATTGGGAATTAGTATCTATTCTGAGGTTAAATATATTCCGGATAAAATAAGTTGTTTTAGAGCAAGGGTAGTTTTTACTATATAAGTTTATAAGTTGTTTTTTGGGTAGGAACCGCTGTAGAAAACTAAAAGGTTAGCGACGGTGAAAACCATTCAAAAACAATATTTTCTCTCCTTCGGACTGCGAGGAGCCGGAATCATCTGGTCCCTTGATACGATAATCGAAAAAGAACTTTCTAGTCCACTATTACGTACTTATTTATAATAATGTTTGGCTTTCATTGTAAGTTTTATCTACGGTATATACAGTACAACTGCAAATTTCAGGGGTATGTTTACAAAACCCAGATTCTGTAACCCAAGCCTTCTTGCCTTTTATATTACATGCCACGTGGAACATCTTATACGGCTTTCTAACTTACGAAAGAACCTTTTAATAACAATATGATGTTGTCTTTCTATTTGAGCTCTAGACGTACGACAAAGAACGTCGAGTACGGATATATTGCGTCCTACAGCAAACTCATAAGCTTTAAGATATCATCTTACGTAGATTTTATTAGAAATTGTGAATGATACCAGATACAATAACGTGAACAAGTACTAAAATGATATACAGGTAATTTCAAGAATAGCACGTAGTTTTTTTTTTTGGGTAGGAAATCATCAAATAACATCTCCCGCTCTGGGTGGAGCAGGAGGGCGTGTCAGACTTTATTGATTAAAACCCACCCGTCTTCCCTCAGTTGCCTGTGCGCCAGGGGCTACGGTATCTCTTTCGAACAACCCGCACCCCTGGCAGGTATCGGCCCTTGCAGACCCCACCAGTGCAGTGCTTGCAGACAACACAAATAGCACGTAGATGAGAGTAAAATAAAGTACCTTCGTGAGTATAAATTATGAGCAGGTATCGTAAGCCTCAGGAATTAAAGTTCCGCCGTTGTTTATTTTAAGACAACCTAAAATCTGGTTAAAGGCGAATTAATATCACATGGAAAACGGTTCAGTCGCAGTTTATTTTTAAATCACTTTGTTTACGAGTATCACACAGTATTCCATTTAAAAAAGATCTATGAGAAGAGGCGAGGAAAAGTAAAATATACGTCATATTAATTTTTGATGATTCAATTCAGATGTCATTTTGGAAACCTTATAGAAATTCAATTCTGAAAATAAAACTCTTTGAAATGGATTTTTATCAGTTCACTCAAACGGCTATGAATTTGAGATTTCACATGTTTAAATTGAATGTCAGTGAAATATAACAAAGTGGGTGGTTTCTAAAACCGTAATCAATTCAATAAAATCATTTGGTACTTTCTCTGAGAGTTATGAAGATATCTTTTATTTTTTGGATTCGATGTACCTATGTTATGTAATTTGAGATTTACATTTTATTGAAAAATAAACAGTTTCTATTTACTGCTTTATGTAAATAAACAATATAATTTTCATAAAATTACATTAATTTTTAAAACAATACAGCTTGGAACAGTCTAGTATATAAATTTTATGTAGGCCACTGTTTATCATAGCCAGATTTACTAAAAGCGCTATCATAAATATACAGTATGTCTTTGTTCTACTTTTAATTTCAAAGGAACCCTCAAAAGGGATTATGTCTAGATTCAAATGATGAGAGCTATTTACCAGTAGCAACAGTTTTGGAATATACCAGCGTTTGTGCTAAGGCAAAACCCGAATTTTCTCTTCATATTCGCTTGAGTTAACTCTGAAACGTAAGTTCTATTCCTCTTAAATACGTTAACACACCCTTTATTTTATTTCAACATTAAGGGCAAGTCTATTGGGCGTTGATGTCTGAAATGCAGTTATTTTATATCTAGTTCAAAAACAGATGTCAAAAATTTGTTCATAGAAACAAGTGTATTAAAAACATACTAATTAAATTGTTGTATGTTTTTGTAAATTTAAATTTTACTTACCTATATTTACTATTAAAAATTTGACGGTTGAAATAGTGCCTACATCTTGACAATATACATACTTTAGGCAGGCTTAAGGCAATTTTAAGTAATCATTATACACAATGGCTTTTGTTCATCTATGTGAACTAGTTTTCTTGAAAAAGCAAATCTGTCAAAGCTCAAAGATCTTCTAAAATCTTCACAGTATCATTTGCAACAATATGGTTTAAGAAATGTATTTCTCAAAAAGAATACAATTCATTTATTATAAGAAATACAAGGTAATCTTAAAACGAAATATTAGAATTACTTATGAAGAAGGTAAATTCGTAAATAAATAAGTTAAGTAGTAGACACACAATTTTTACAGTGCTGTGGGTAAAAGGAAAATGTGGCTAACTTTAGTTATGACGCTACAACGATTATTATTAGGAATAAAAGACGCAACCCACCCTTAATGGCGTATCAGCAATGGTCGGTACTTATAATTTTATCCATTCCCTTTCACCTTAAACCTTCGATTTTGTTTCTATTTAAGGGACCCCAAAGGTATTAGATAGGAGCCCCTGTAAGCAGAAACATTTATTCCAAATTTGATCCACTTACGAAAGTACAGGCCCATAGTTTATCCCTTGTAAATATGTAAATACATTTTACCTTAACTTAAAAAACCAACACGGGGCAGTAGTTAACATTTAAGTATCTTAACCTGGTTTTACCGATATTATTTGGTTGGTTTTTTCATAATTTAATATCATTAAACAGTAAATAGACCGTGGTGGCCCAGGGGTAACGGTCCTGACTTCACGAATTGTAGATAGTGGTTTCGAGCCCGGGCAGACGCTTTACTTTGTGTAAATGATTTCATCACCACTGTTCTCTAAACGGTGAAGGAAAACATCGTGAGGAAACCGGTATGTCCTAGAACCAAAAATTCAAAGACATACGACATCTACCGACCCGCACTGGGCCTACGTGGTAGATTATAGCCCACTCCCTCACAGAGAGGATGCCTTGTCCCAGCATTATAGGCTAATTCACTAAGAGTGAATTGTTAAATATTCTTGTATGTTCCGTGTGGTACCGGACGTAAAGAATAACACCATCCCCCATCTTTTCCGGTGGGTGTCGTAGGACTAAGGGACTCACTAGAGAATGGGCAGCATCGTTCTCTATGCATTTTACCACCATACTACTATCAACAACCCGCCTTCCAAGCGTGGTGATTATGGAAAACCCCCCAAATTAGGGGAGACCTATGTCTAGCAGTGGACGTCTTTCGTCTGAAATGATGATGATGATGATTTCGGGAAAAGCTTTAATTATCATTTAATAATTGCCAAACTTTGTTTATCATTAAAATTATTTTACATACCAATCAAAAGTTTCAGTAATCATGTTAAAATTAAATGAAAAAAGTGCTCGTTGCAATGGGCGGTTCAAGTAGGCGGGAGATTCCGCACCGTCGCAGTATGACTAATTTGCAGGAGCATTTAAAGTACTTTACCGAGAATAGCTTAAGTATTTGTATAGTAACTGTTAATGTCCCGGGAACTTTTAATTTATACGCTATTAACTAAACGGGACATGCTGTGGTGTGGTAGTTTTGTGACATTTTACACACAAAATGTAGTTTTTTATATTTAAAACTAGCTGACCTGGTGAACTTCGTACCGACAATAAAAGTTGTCTGAACTTTTTGTGAGACTCACAAACGTCAATTCACTTTTATATACACGGTGTAACAGGAACCTTATTACTATCCTTAAGCACTAAAGATAACAGCTGGTATAGAATCACTATACATAGTTTCAGCTAAAAATAAAATACTCTAAGAATTGATACCAAATTTTCGGTTTCAAATGTTTCTTAAATTCAAATCATAACAAACCTGGCACCACACTACGTAGGTCAATAACTTTCCACGTTACTAGCCAATATCACGATAAATCTCTTCCGAGGGATGTTTTTATTACAATTTGAAAAGTTCGGTTTCTGGTATCAATGTATTAAAAATTCTCATAACTTCAAAACATGTAGGGACAGGATTAAAAAATGCTTCCAAAATCGTTTGATATCCAAAGAAGCCGTGCCCTTGGTATGTATATACCCTTTCCGTTACACGTTGTATACCGGATAATCTTTTATCCAGTGCGCAAACTGTAACCATGAATTCAGCATATCTTTCTAGACCCCAAGAAATTTTTCGTCGGTTATACAAAAAAGAATCGCTGTTTCATAGAAAAGTGCAATACCTACGCGCTCAAAGTGTATGGAACAGCTGATTTTTTTTTTGTAAGTATGACCGACGAAAAATTTATACACTTAGGGGTCTGGGGGCTGAATTCAAGGTTACAGTTTGAGCACTGGTTTAAAATTTATCCTGTATAATAATTTCGCCCGGCCTTTTTTTTTTCTTTTTCTGGGTGGGAAATCATCAAATAACTTCTCCCGCTCTGGGTGGAGCGGGAGGGCGTCTCAGACTTTTACTGACTAAAACCCACCCGTGTTCCCTCAGTTGCCTGTGTGCCAGGGCCCGCGGTATCTCTTTCGGACAACCCGCACCCCTGGCAGGCATCGGCCATTGCGGGCCCCATCAGTTGGTGCTGACATCTCTTTGAGGCGCGTGTGGAACACAACGCGCCGTCGACCTGGGCTTGGTCCTTACCGGACAGCGAGCTACCCATTACTTGCCGTTCGCAAGCCCGTGCCTACGGTGGCCGGGAATCAGCCTGGGATTCCCGACGCCCAGGGCATCTCATGCGAAGGCCACGGCTGTGAGGGCGCATGTACTGCATCTCCCTCACGTGCTCCGCCTCCCTCTTTGCGAGCATAACTGCTTCGCTGAAGGAGGCGACTGCTAGCCATGCATTCTCGCTCCGTACCATGGCCTGGACCAGGGTCGGACGCGAGAAATCGCCGCCGCCGATCACCTCTACGAGGACACGGCGGTGCTCCACCCAAGCCGGGCAGACCTCCACCGTATGCTCCACCGTGTCCTCAGGGCGATCTTCGCAATGGAAACACCCGGGCGTTTCCTCCCGGCCTATCCGAAACAGGAACCTCCCGAAACAGCCGTGTCCGGTGAGGACCTGTATCAGGCGGAAGGTGAGGACGCCATGCCGCCTCTCAAGCCACTCCTCAAAGAGGGGACTTACCGCCGCAATCGTGGCGTGCCAAATTTATCCTGTAAGTATAATAATTTCACCCGGCCTTTATGATTACTTCTTCACCGGCAAATTAAAACTTGGTCAGCTTAAGACATGGTTCTGGAGACTTAGACTATCAAGCCAACTCGTACCTATAGATGAGTATCAACGCCACGGGTACATTGCTGTTGATTGGACCAAATTATTTCCAACCTAGTGACGAAGCAACCCAGAGAAGTGTTATTGACAAAACGACGGAATGTAATTGACGGTGGGGGGTCTAGAATGATATGCTGAATTTATGGTTACAGTTTGCGCACTGGATAAAAAATTATCCTGTCTAGATTATTTTTTTCTCACCTTTTAAACCTTCCTTGGACTTCTACAAATATTTCAAAACCTAAATTAGTCAAATCGGTCCAGCCGTTCTCGAGGTTTTGTTAAACTAACAAACGTCAATCCATTTATATACAACGTGACATTTTAGTCGTCTTACAAAGGTGGTCCACTCAATATATCCGTCATAAAATACCTCTAGGCGCGATCAAAACATTGTTACCATTAATTAAGATAATAGGTACAAAGAAAAAAATAATGCTTTAGAATTATAAAACACCCTCCCTGTTAATAATGTTTACGTATCAAACGGTAGAAGATATCTACCTACTTACCATTACATTCCATCATTAATTCCATCTCCATAACGGTGTTTCAAACTACGTCTTGCGTCTTAGTGAATGATGCTTTCATTTTTTTAACTATGCAAATGTTCAAAAATATTTTTTTATATAATTGATTAGTAGTCATTGGGTACATGAAGTAGGCTGCCGTTGTAAGACGACTAAAATGTCACGGTGTATATATAGATTAAATGGCTTCTGATGACTTTCCATAATTTCGTACAATTTCGTACTGGCAGGTGCCAGTGGTCTATAGAATAGAATAGAATAGAATTGAATTGAAAATATTTATTGTAAAACATGAGTGCGTGTGCGAGTGTATTCACTAAATCATACATACATAAACTCACGTATTCCCATGCGGGTAGCCAGAAACAAAAGAATATAACCTGCTACGATCCTTACATACTCCTTTTGTCTGGTCATACACGCACGAGTACTACGCACCTGGTCTTGCTGCTGGCATCGTTCGGCATTCTGCTGTGGGGTAAAGCGGCTGACATTCAAAATATTTTTCTTCTTCAAAAACGAGCTGTTCGTGCAATTTACCAACTAGGTGCTAGAGTTTCTCTGAGAGTTTTTTTTTAAGATATTAGTATTCTCACGGTGGCATCGCAATTCATCTTCGCTAACATCTTATATATTAGGCAAAATATACACTTATACACTAAAAACAGTGATACTCATAATATTAATACTAGAAATAAGGACAAACTACGTGCTAGGGTGCACGTAGTTTGTCCTTATTTCACCGGCTTCATAGGGTTCATAACTCATTTGCTGGGGCTGGTATAACCTTCTATAACAAGCGTCCCTCTTCTTTGCTAGATTTACATTTTAATGTGTTTAAAGCGAAAGTAAATCAAATCTTTGTTCGAAGGCATACTATTCTATCAACGACTACTTAAACGATAAGAATTGTTGGTCGCTGTGATTAACTCAAGACAACGTTTATGTTCTTTCACCAGAATTAGCTTAACTACTGACAGGTCATATGAATTACTTCATATCATTGTTTATTTAACTTGACTGCATAAACCATTTATTTTTTTATTTTCTATTAATAAAATTTTCATTTATCGTTGAATGATGGTTATATGCTATTATTGTATAGAATCAAGTTCTTCCAACATAACAGACAGCTGTGCTGCTGGGGAGTTTGTTGCGCCACTTCTTCTTCTCAGCTAAAGCACTAGGAAGTGGTGAAGGGCGGGCTTTTTGGGGGACTGTCTTATGTAATTTTCACGTTCAAAAAGTGCTGACTCTCAGCCTAGTTTGAATAAATGACTTTTGAATTTGATTTTAATTTTTTCTGAAGTACATCACCAATAAGGTCACTATATGTCCTCCTCACAAAATCAATGAATTTAACTAACAGTCTTTATCTCTTTCGCTAGGTTCTAGTGCCAGTCGGAGAATCCTGTAGTTTATATACGCGAAGAAGCATCATCGTAGGTTTGTTTTTCTTAGGATATTTTGGTCTACCCTGAAGGTGGAAGATATATTAGGCTACGGGTTAAGGCTCTTGAATAAGACGCTTTGAACAGAACTGAAGAATACTATAATAATAAAAAAATCTGTTATGATAGCAGTTACGTACGATTATTGCAAGAGTACGGTTCCACTTGAAGTCACACACAGACATCGTATATTATGTTTTCAAGATTCGCAACACTACTTAGCAGTGACAGTTCGCTAAAATATCGCCTTTCACAACATGTTTGAGGCTTTTGCAGTAACAACTAAGAAAAATAATATTAGTTTTCACTAGAAATACCACAATGATTGCAGTTCAGTTTCGATCTTCTAATGTTCTAATGTTTAATTCGATGTTAATACTGCAGTCGTAGTCAACGTTTGACGAAATAGCCATTTCCAAAACATAATTCTCAGTGTTTGAGTGTTCTAGCTAAACTTAGTAAGCCTTCAGTCTGGAACACTCCAGTGTTCCAAACGTTACCGCCACAAAGGGGCGTCATTTTCGTCCGATAGCATAATATTCTCCTCAAGGCACAGGATCTAGCTAGCCCCATCTGTCTAATGATATTGTACTGCTTTGCCTAGCCAGCCGTTTGACGTAGCTGGGATGACCATGCCTTTACCTTTACCTTTGGAAAATCTAGTGAAGATATCAATCGATTTCTTGGAACCGGTTCCTTTTGATAAACATATTGGGGACTACGAGGAAAGTTTACGTTAAAGAAAAGTATTTTTTTTCAAACATGGAATGAAATAGTAAAAATTTTCTTTCGAAGGTACACCTTTTTTGTTCTGAGATTCTTAAAGATTCATGACATGTTACAATATCGGCAGAAAATTGAATGTTCACAAAATATTGTCGCCATTATTTTATCCAAAACTATCTGCTATCGAGCTCGACACATGTTATTATCTTGAAAATTGTCCATAAATAAAAGTCGTCCTTCGTTTGCATATTAATACGACGAAAGAAAATTGAGTCTGCATGCTGTGGCTTCTGTTTTTTGCTACGGGCGATACGAAGCGGGAGATTTTCAAATATTTTTCCAATATTCTCTAACAATGGCGTGTAGTCTATCGTAGTGAAGCTAAACAGTACGTTCCATTAAAACAGTTAACCTATCTATAATAGATAAACTATAATTATTATAGTCTAAGTGAGTAATTAATTCATTATAACAATAACCCGTTTCCAGCTGTTATCAAGCGTAATTATAACTTAATACGCCAATTGATATAAGTGTGCATCACTATGAAGAACTTACTTACCGACTTGTTGTTTACATCCGTGACTGATTTCCTCGCATAAACTTTGAGTGTAATACCTAAGGAAGTTATTCGGCTCGGCACGTTTGACACTGAAATATGATGGCAATTTTCAAGCTGCCGAATATACCTAGCGGGTTGGCGGGCGAACTCAGTCAATCCTACTGTTTGTCGATCAACACGCCTCGTATCCGGTGAAATTGAAAATGTTATTTGATTCTGAGGTTAGAATTTATTATAGTCAACTTTGGATGTCAATGACAGATGGTATTTTTAACTGTGATTTATTTTTGGGATTCTCAAAATATCTCGCCTTTATTCAATAAAACCAAAATAAAAAGGTATTTTTAGACTTTATATTATTGATATTTTGGCCCTAGAAGAATTAATTTTGTGCATGTATACCAATAAAAAACAATGAAAAATTAACATAGAAATAGAAAACAAATGCAAAACAGAAGGACAAACGTGCAGAATAATATCACAGTTGATTACCTAACCAAACGACGCTGTACAATTAATTATACAGTCCAATTCGCAATACATACGATAGCTGTGTACCAATTGCATAAAATAATACCGAAATCAAATGGATAGATACTCATAAGCAGGCTGTATAGAACGAGTATTTTACTGTGTTCCAGAATCAATTCTGCAAAATGATAATTTTATTCATAGAGTTCCCGCTAGAATCGTATCGCTTACTTTGTCCGTGATTCGGTTCAGAAATATTTTATGAAACAAACGTTCGCATACGCGTTGCTAATGTGCTAGTTTCCCGGTCGAGTGTTCTCGAAAGGGTAATGAAGGCAATTATCAAGTTTTTGTCCGCGTTGGAGTTATGTAATTAATGACTGGTAGGGTGGCTCTCCTGATGAGATCAGGATATACTATACATACATATAAACACACACTATGGGTTTTAGAAAAGTTTTTGGTTTAATTAAATTCGTGTATGAACACGAATTTAATTAAACCAAAAACTTTCATGTCAATAAAGCCTATTTTCTACGTTTTATTATTAGTTTTCTACAGAATTATCCTTGATTAAAGAAGCCATTTTAAAATTGCTGACTCAGCCGACTACGTTAATTATCAAACTGAGGTGAAACATTCATATTTTTACTGTTCAATTGGTACTGTTGTGTCAAATAGTTCAAAGCTTTTGAATTTTCTTACAGAAATCTACAATAACCTAATTCAATTTACGACTGAAACATTTTCTTTGATGAAGGCATCAGAAATTAATTTTACTTGAAAAGAAAAGCACAATGTTTATTATTTTCATAGTTCATTGAAGGATTTTTTCGGTCAAGTTTTGGAAGACGTTGATAAATGGTATCCTATTTCATTGGACCTTGTAAACAAGAACAGCTATCAGTCAAGCTGACCTCATTGGGAATATAAACTAGGTACCTACGTACATATATGGCATAAAACAGGCAACAGAAGTAAAGAATGTTCTCGAGGCACGCCCATGAGTAATGGACAGGCATCGCTCTCCCGGTTCCTTATGAACTGCAGTAAATTTGTGTCGAACAAAATTTCACTCGTTCTTCTCAGGCTAATAGAAATTTAGGGAGACGTTCCAATATTACTTGTTAGAAGGCCAATTTGTCTGGATACCTACTGTATTATTAAACTTACGAATAATAATAGAATACAGGTCACGTTTATATTCTTTGACATGTTGTAGGCAGTCTCGTGTAATTGAAGCATAATATTGTCATTTAATCTTAGGTTGCATTGCATTATGAAGCAGCCAAGATATCGGCCCTACTGTCAAACTTACTGTCACAACATGAGTTATTTGTACTTTTCATAACATTTTCTTTTTTAGTGGAGATGGAGAAGCCATTACGATAGATCTAGGAAAGTTGCGCGTAAGACATGACCGCGAAAAATACTTGAGAGAGGGTACTTGCTTGAAAAGACATTTCCGCGAATGGACTTTGGCGTATATAGATTTCTCCGTGAAGTGACACCCATCACTTTTTACACAAGAAAATTTGAAAAATGGTGTGTGTAGGTAGTGCAAACCACAAAAAGTGCAAAAAATATCTACGACGATCACTATTGATTATTAGACTGTTTACTTCCAGCTTGTCTGTAACTTGAACATTACTGGCGAATTGTGCATGTACGGCACACCCCTGCCCAACCCTTTGAAACAACAATACACGCGTGATGTTATGAAGAAATCTAATTTCTGCAACTTTTTCGCCCAAGTTGAGCGAAAAAATTGCCTATCGTGCAATGGATTCGCGCAAGTATCTTTAGCGCAAGTGTCTTTCGCGCATATGTCCATTCACGCAAAAGTCGATACGCGGTAAGTGTCTTTCGCTGAAATGTCTTGCGCGCAAGTATCCTTCTATCTTCTACGAACAGGGAATCGAATTTAGGAGTAGATGTGATCACTAAACCGATGAGACGATTTTAATAACGTATTAGAAACTGATAAATATCAAACTGCTAACATATTTTTAATCACACTAAGGAACAGAAACCTTACTTCAAAGCTAAATAAACTTCTTTCTAATTCATCGAGAACCTTTGAACTTAGATCCCTTTAGAACATTACGAGTACGATGAAACCTCACGGTGCAGTTCGCACACTGACCAATTAACCAATTCCGACAAAAAAGATGGCGGTAACAAGTGTCAAACGTCAAAAGTGCCAGTGGCATTGCTTTTTGCAGTGTTCGCCAGGTGGCGTTTTTTACTTTTTAACTTGTCAAATATACTCATAAAGCATGTAGCCGAAAATAATGGTTTGTTTTTTACCAGCGAAGTATGAGCGGGATGTTGCGGATCCTAGTTTATGCGTGATTGTATGAAATCGAATGCAAATAAAATGTAATGAAATAATATTTAGTATAATGTAGTGAATCATTGATTAATGTTTTGTATAATTTCATAATTTAATTGTAATATTTAGAAGCATTATTATATTATATAATTTTATAATTTAATTTATTCTTATCTTAATTTTAATTTTATCATTTTGCTAAGCCCTTATAGGGTCCATATTTCTATATCTAGCTTTAAGCCCTTTGTTACATCTTTTTTTCAATATGGAATGCAATAAATAAATAAATCGTAACCGACTTAATACTTTTTCTCTTTTAGTGTTCGCTCAGCATTTTCATCGTAAAAATGCCATAGATATGTTTTAAGATTTTTATTGAAACACTCAAACGGAGAATTTGTTTATGCTACTTTTGTCATTGTCACCAATAAAAACATTCACAGCTGAAAACAGGACCTAAACACCTGCTAAAATTACCACTCAAAGGCGCTGTAATCATCGCCCTTGGCAGACTATTGGTAACAGTAATTTATTTACTCTGAGTTTAGTGGCTCCTTCGTTCTTGGGCACCACACAGAACAATGACACTCAAAAGGCTCTGATGTAAACCTAATAATTTCTCGCAAAAACAAAATTGCTCACATTCATTATAATAGGTAACAAAAGTAAACAAAAAACCTCAAAAAAATTTAAATAAAATATTTATTGGCCTTTTAAGTTGTATGTAATATTTTGATCAAAGCATTGTCACGTCGGGGGACGGCTAATGAAAATGTTACCCTTTCTACAATAGCATAGTTACATTCATTATTGCTGGGCATCGTCTGTTTGGCGTTTCCACTGGCCGTCTCCCGACGTGACAATGCTTTGATCAAAATATTACCCACAACTTAAAAGGCCGACATTGTATTTTTTTGGTTTTGGTTTGGGTTGCCGGTTTTTTTTAAATTTTTAATTTAACTTTTATTTCTTGCTTTTTAAACATAATATCTTCCAGTAAGTCCCTTAGTCGCTTTCTACGACACCACGGGAAGAAATGGGATGGTGCTATTCTTTTACGTCCGGCATCACACGAAACCGGGCAGCAGTGTTCTCTATGCATTTGACCACCATACTGCGATCGCCAACCCGCCTGCAAAGCGTGGCGATTATGGAAAATCCCTCCTTTTGGGGGAGCCTTATGTCCAGCAGTGGACGTCTTTTGGATGATATAATGATGAGGATGAAACTTAATATAGTAATAGTACACACGCTACGATCGACACATGTCATGCTTAAATCTGCGCAGCTTTACGTATGTTTCCCACGGTGAAGTTTCTTACTAATTTATCCTCATTCCTCGCCCTGATCACCATTTATCTATAACCTATTCATTGAGACCTTTTCAATGAGCCCAAACACGATACTTCTGCCTGTTTGTTGGTGAGTAACTGGGGTATCCTGGAAAATCCAGGTGATGCCCCAGCATCAGTTCAAGGTTACTTTGTTCGTCTAATATCATTAAAGTAATAGAATACCAAATTTCGAATCGATCATATACGTGGAAGATGCTCAAATCCTTTCATAAACCAGAAAAGAGCTGATAATTTTAAAATGGCTTAACCGATTTTGATGAAACATATCTAAGAACCACCGCTCGAAAACTAACATTTAAATAAAAAATCGCACCCAAATCGGTTCACCCGTTTAAGAGCTACAGTGCCAGAGACAGACACACAGACACACATAGCGGTCAAACTTATAACACTTCTGTTTTTTCGTCGGGGGTTAATAAAAATAAATCGATAGGTCCTAGGTACCAGTCATCACTCCACTTTCCTAATCAATCTAAGACATTGATCAGACAAAACAATAATTTTCAATCGTTTTCATTTCGTTAGTTAATATTCCTCATTCCCTTTCAATATAGTGCATATTATTCTACTAGTCAAGCCCTTTCGTTTGATACCCATATTGAGGGAGTTGTCAAAAAAACAATATAATTCGCCATTTTGTGGTGACGGCCATCTTGGATTTGAAATTTATCATAGTGTATAGTATTCTAGGCTGGTGAGGACCAGGACTAGGCTCGTGAGGACGCTTATATTCCCCATATTTCTTTACGCAGCTGAAACGTGGACCTTGCGAGATGTGGAAAGGCAGAAAATAGATGCTTTGGAAATGTGGTGCTGGAGAAGAATGCTTGGGGTTTCGTGGACCGAGTTACGCACGAACGTCTCGATACTTCAAGAACTCGGTATCAAGCAGCGTCTGTTTTCGATTGTACAATCTCGCATCCTGACATTCTTCGGACATGTTTCCCAGCGTGACAATCAGTCCATAGAACGCCTTGTCATCCAAGGGAAAGTAGAAGGCACTAGACCTCTCGGAAGGTCACCCACACGTTGGACTGACCAGATCAAGTCTGCCATTGGAGGTTCAGTTAGCAAATGCAGCGGTGGCGAAATGTCGTGAAGTGCATCACATCTGCCCCTTCCAATACTGCTACGAGTACTTAACGATCACAATCGCTCTATCAAGAGCGTACCGGATGAGAAGAAGATAGTATTCTACTAGCCAAGCCCTTTCATTTGATACCCATATTGAGGGAGTTGTGAAAAAATATGTGATCCGCCATTTTGTGGCGGCGGCCATCTTGGTCCGATTTTCATTAAACATAGCTATGTTTAGCTAAGAACACTCCCGACTATTCACCTTTCAAACAAAAAAAAAAACAAAATCGAAATCGGTTCATCCGTTCGGGAGCTACGATGTCATAGACAGACCCACACACACAGACACGTCAAACTTAAAACACCCCGTCGTTTTTGCGTCGGGAGTTACAAACGAATCGTCACGTACGTGTAAATACCTAAGCTCACAATTTTGATGTCACTTTGAGCACCTCCAATTAACAATATTTGCCATTGCGCCACAGAATGCAGCAAAAGACCGTATCCGTGCCATTCACATTTCACGAAATTGTGAATATTAGTCAAATGAATTCTACAAACTGTTTCATTTACATTTCCGTATGATCAAAATCACCGTTAATTTTCTCTCAAATTTATGGAACCAAACTCAGGAACGCTCGCAAATTATTGTTTAATCAGTCCCCAAGGGAATGCGATGCGTCAGCCACTTAATTTGTTGCGCAATTCGATAATTATAGGTAACTGGAGAATGATTGAGTACCTAGCTACTAATTTAGCTAGGAAATCTAAATATAGATACGTCTTTATCTGCGTGGAGTGCTCGACCACTGTGAAATGACAAGACACAAGCTCTATAGACTGAAGAGGCATTTGGGGCCTATTCAGTGTGTATTAGCCTCTATCGGTTTCCACCGTGCTCACAGGAGTGCCTACAGTTGGATTGTTCTCCATTGTGTGCGGTGGTTAGATCTCAAATAAGTGTTATTATATTATCGCTCTATTGTCCTCAGTGTTAGATAAGCCTTGTGGAATCGGGACTGCTTAAATTATGTGTTTTATTCAAGTTTCATTCAACTAGAAACGCTTTCTTAGAATTTCATCCTATTGTAAGATTATCTTCAACAAATAAGGTATTCTAAACCTTTGTAAAAGCTTTAAAAAATAAGGACGAGTGGAAATTCTCAGTACTTAATCTTATCGTTTTCATCTAAATAGCTTTTAATCTCATATATGAGCTACATATCTGGTAGCAAGAGACGAAATTTAATAGTTACGTCCAGTCAGAGAGAATGGGAAACCGGTGGCCGCAACCTCCCCAGAGGCCGAACATTTTGACCGTAATCAGGCTAATGGACAAACCCTGTGTCCGATCCGCACAAGAGGTTCTATTCAACTGACACTTTAACAACCTTATTTTGTTTATACACACTTACTTAGTACTTTAGTACGGTTGAATGATACTCAACGTCATTAATAAACCAATTTATTGGCTAAGAGTGGCTTTATTGATGTACCTACTTGATCGTTCTAGACTTTGTGTTACTTGCCTAATAACATTGCAATCGAACGTAACTACATTATTTGATTCGCTTTTCATAAGTTTTACATTTGATGAAAAGATCAACGAATAAATTTAAGAATGGAAGAAGTTATTAATTACAGTTTTCACAAAAGAATCCCACCAACTCTGAATTTTCCGTGCATTTAAACACTTTTTAATAAAAAAAGGTTCGAGAACCTTAATTTCTTTGCATAACTTTATATGATGTGAAAATACAAAATTGTGCTGAAACCAAATGGAAAATACTAAAAGGTAGATTCGATAAGTACTACATTTAATAACCTCATTCGCGATTATATTCCTACGTTGCCGCTACACGTATAAATCAGAGTCCCATCTCTTTAAAACGAGAGGTATACTCGTAGTCATATTTGAATAAATTTTCTGTTGCCTTTGTGGATATGCGATTTTGCTCAAAGTTCCACTTTTCTAAGTAGATAGATCTGCTTTATTTAATTTAAAAGTATTTTGTACAAAATGGCAAAGCAGTTTTACGTAATTCGGGAGACATTGTTAAGAAAGTATTTCATAAAACAGTTTTAAACTAATAATTAGAGAAACGTTCTTATTGCTCTATTGACTTTGAAATAGAAGTTCAATATAAAAATGTGTATTAAACTGGTTATTTTCTTTGTACTTTTGTCCTTGCGTTCCTTTAATAATAATTTCGAACGTCAAATTCCAAAGTTGAAATCCCGGGAGGAGTGCCACTAAAATGTATTACGAAAACGTCGCCACTATTGTTTTTAGGGATCCGTACCTCAAAAGTTAAAAAAAGGAACCCTTATAAGATCACTCTTGTCCGTCTGTCCATCTGACTGTCCGTGTGTCACCACCGATTTTCTCAGGAACGGGAGGACCTAGCAAGTTGAAATTTATACCAGATTCTGAGGTCTATAGTCCTTATTAAGTGTATACAAATCAAGGTCCTAAGTCAACACGATAAAAAGATATGGGCAAATTTAGATTTTCGCGAAAACTTGTAAGTACAAAAATTTACCATAATTTTCAACTTTTTTTATTTTTCGGAATTTTCCCTGTATTTGTGCTATATGACCTTGCTTTTAACCAAAATTGACAATTTTAGGTCAACCGGAAGTACCCTATAGGTTTTGGGACGTTGACCCGTTGGCCTAGAATCACGAAATTGGCCAAAAAGCAAGGTCTTACAGCACAAATCAAGGAAAATTCCAAAAAATAAAAAAAGCTGAAAATTAAGGTAAATTTTGGTACTTACAAATTTGCCCATATCTTTTTTATTATGGCGGTATAATGGGTAGGTATGGAACCCTCGAGGCACGAGTTCGATTCGCATTTGACCGGTTTTTTTAAGAGTAAAATATTTTAATGTCATATAGAGTTGGGTTAAAGTACATACCATACCTACCTACCTAGGTTAGGTTAGTTTTGAAGGTGTTAGGTAAATTTTGACCTACAATCAGGCAGCCGCGTAGTCCATTAGTCCATTTTATCTTGCGGTTCGTTTTTATTTGCTTTACCTTGGCGAGCGCTTGTCACTTGCACGTCGTTTTCATGAGTGACAATTTTTACAAGTTTTTATTTTACTTGCAATGTATGTATGGTTTGTTCGGGTGGACTCTTGCAACTCAATTTTGAAGCTGATATCGTTAACCGATTGAGCTGAAATTTCGCATGCATATGTATATCGCATGACAATGTAATAAATACTATGATAACATGAAGCTGATCGGATGCTGGAGCTGGATTAATACAACGACACAACCCCATCGAGTATGGGCTCGTTTGATTTGTATTGACGAGTACTTTGGTCCTATATGGTAACCAGGGTTTGATGCTGAAGCTGGAAGGTGGCCATAGATACATAAAACTTTAGGTTCTCAAAACAACACATATATGTGGGTTCTACGAATTATTACGAGCTACCTACGTAACAGTAAAACGCTGCTACGAACGACGCCGTAGTAAATCCCGCATCATAAATACTAAAAATTAAAAATAATTTAATCGGTTAGAAATAAGTGTAAGATACTAATAAATGTTCTTATTTCTCCTGCCATCAACGTGTGACTAATTGTTAAGTAATTATGATGACGAAATTTAATTATTTGTACGCCACTAAGGCCAAACATGACTGATCTAAACTATAATGTAATTTAATAACTTGCATGCTCTGTATGTGTCTCATGTTTCTACGAATAAAGAATCTTGAATCTTGAATCTTGAATCTTAAATTATTTTTCACTTTTTACTTCGTTTTATTAACAAGTAATAATAAAAGCTTGTTTAAAAAAAAAACTTTTAATTTTGGTTTGAATGTACGATTGCGATTCACACCCCAGAGCATTGAAGTAAGTACCACAAAAAACACAAAATCACACAAAATCTTTTATTTTTATTTTTAAAGCTCATTGTGAGAGAGCAATGATGACCCAGTGGTATCGCCCTCGACTTACGAGTCGTAAGTTCGAACCCAGGCAGGCGCTTTACTTTGTGTAAATTATTTCATCACCTTTTTTTTGAGGGTGGGAAATCATCAACTAACTTCTCCCGTTCTGGGTGGAGCAGGAGGGCGTGTCAAACTTTTACTGAATAAAACCCACCCGTGTTCCCTCAGTTGCCTGTATGCCATGGGCCGCGGTATCTCTTTCGAACAACCCGCACAATCACCACTGCTCTGAAAACGGTGAAGGAAAACATCTCGAGGAAACCGGCATGTACTAGAACAAAAAAGAAATTACAGCCCACTCTTTGTCACCGAGAGGAGGCCTGAGTCCCAGCAGTGGGAACATTACAGGCTGTATATGTATGTATGTTATGTAAAGCTCATTGTAAAACTGTTGACAGGTGAATTTAAGGATAATTTCACATTTATTGACGCGTGCACAACACATAAGTGCACACACATAATGATTCACAATATACATGGCAGTTAATGGTTTTATATGCTTTTTTTTGGGTGGGAAATCATCAAATAACTTCTCCGGCTCTGGATGGAGCAGGAGGGCGAGTCAGACTTTTACTGACTAAAACCCACCCGTGTTCCCTCATTTGCCTGTGTGCCAGGGGCCACGGTATCTCTTTCGAACAACCCGCATCCCTGGCAGGCATCGGCCTTTGCGGGCCCCACCAGTTGGTGCTGACTTCTCTTTGAGGCGCGCGTGAAACACAACGCGCCGTCGACCCGGGCTTGGTCCTTACCGGACAGCAAGCTACCCATTACTCGCCGGCCGGGAATCAGCCTGGGATTCGCGACGCCCAGGGCGTCTCCTGCGAAGGCTATGGCTGTGAGGGCGCATGTACTGCCTCTCCCTCATGTGCGCCGCCTCCCTCTTTGCGAGCATCACTGCTTCGCAGAAAGAGGTGACGGCTAACCATGTACTCTCGCTCCGTACCATGGCCTGGACCAGAGCTGGACGGGAGAGATCACACGAGACGGACATGGCGGTGGCGGTCCGCCCAAGCCGGGCAGAGCTCCACGTATGCTCAACCGTGTGCTCAGGGCGATCTTCACAGTGGAAACACCCGGGCGTTTCCTCCCGCCTTATCCGAAATAAGAACCTCCCGAAACAACCGTGTCCGGTGAGGACCTGTTTCAGGTGGAAGGTGAGGACGCCACACACTGGTCCCAAATTAAAAAAAAGTGGACATTGATAGTAGACCACTGATATTTTTTTTTATTGTTGATACAATGATAACAGATAAGGCAAAAAAATATTATTGTCCTACTTCAAATACTTTTCTGTAAAAAAAATATTTCTTTTTTTTTTGTATGGGAGCGATTACATTTTACTCAATTTCTCAAAAACTTTAAGCGATGTCGAGATAGCAATCACATATGTTAGAAAACTAATAATTCTGAGTATTTGGCTCGAACAAACTTATTGCTTATCTCTGCGTACTTTCGAGATAATAGTGACAGAAAATAACATTTTTTTTTAATGTTAATTTTTTGCTTTTTTTTAATCATAGCCTTACTTTAGCACATAATTATAATGTATGCGTAATGTCAAATAAGTAAAAAGAGACTTCTCTGTAAAAGAGGTTATGGGGGCTCACTAATGACTGAAAAGCTATGACCTTTCTGAAGGAGTACTTTCATCAGTTCTAAAAAACAATCAAAATGAAGACATATTAAGCTGCAAACATAAAGTTGAATATGTTCACAAACGATTCTGAAAAAATATTATGGTGAAAGATTAATATTTGGGTCTATATTCTCTTGAGAAATCTCTATTTCCTCGTTTTCCAACGAAAGCAATTCATTGTTCAAGATCAAAGCACTAGCCTCTGGAAACAACTGTTTATGTAAACGAGCAAACTTTGGTTTGATATGGCTGATGTAAGGATCTGAGCTAATTAGAAAGCTGTGGATAATGTCTAAATTAGTCTGAACTCTACCGATTTTTCTTGTATGTGCCATTCTAACATTCCGGAAATCTTTATTCCTCGCTTCGGAAGCTTCTTCGGAAAGCATGCCTATCGGAATAAAGGAAAAATTTTCACAAATATAAGCACCGTGTATCAACAATTTATGGACACTTGAAGGCATGTAATACCATGGATATAAGTTTACATATAGCATTGCTGTTTCTTTACAATATTCCCTAAACAAGTTGGTATTAATAAGTTGACCAGATGAAATTGTTTGTAAAATGACTGCAAATCTCTTGATTAAATCAGGGTGGATACCCGTTATTTCAGCAGATACTTCATAATTTTCAAAAAACCTTCTTGCCGTGTTACCGTCATTGGTTGTACCAAATCCCTGTTTTACTATGTCAATTAACAAACCAGTTCTTTCCCGGAATTCTTCTTGTGTCAAATTCTTTTTAATTTCTTTTAACAATTTATCTTCTTTTCGTGCAGCCCACTTTTTGGAGTCTAAGTTGTACGAAATGTGTAAAATACATTCCATACATCTTATCCACATATGAAGCGAAGACAGACCATATTTATACATATCTTCTCTGATGAGTCTTTTGGATACAAAGTCCAAGTCATTCATTTTGCTAGGTGGGGTATTGCAAATATTACAAACAGCTGCAGAAGAAGTATTGGAAATCACAGTAGAAATTTTCCCATCAATCATAGTCATGTACAAATCATGTTTAATATCAAAATTATCTACAATTGTGGGAACAAGATTACGAATTTCTTCCTCTAAGGATGCACTTTCCTTCTTTATCAATTCATTTGTTTCTTTTGCAAATATAAAGCCAATTGGACGACAATAGTTTGTTCAAGAGGGAGCAGGATTTTGCCACAAGATAGTACCACTATCTTCTTCCAAACGAAGCGGAACCAAACTAATCATGAAAACTGAAGAATCGTCAATTTTAGTGTCGGAGTGTGACTTTTGTTTATAATTACTTTGAGAAGATGACCCGTCAAAACCCCATTTGCTTATTAGTTTTAGCGATTTTTTGTCGGCAGAGTTGTGCTGAATTGTTTTTAATATCCTATTAGTTGTCAAATCTAGAAGCGATTGAAGTCTTTTCTTAGCATCAGATTCAGTTACAGTTATGTCTGACTCTGGAGGATAACAAGTTTTTTTAGCTTCCAGGAGCTTTTGATAGGATGGAAGACCATACATTTTCTCTGAAGCAAGAATAGTTCTTAAATTTCGATATTGCCATTTTGACAAATTTGTTGAGGTGTAAAGCGCTAACGTTTTATCATCTGGTAAACACGGTTTGTCAGTCTTTTTAGCGAATAGTACATCATATACCATCCCACATTTTTCCTTGTTTTGGCTGAGTTCGTTTAATATAGCTGCTAATTTTGTTTTTTTAGACTCTTTTAATTTGGCACATAAAGCATAAACTAATTCCTCCTCTGTGTGATCTAGAAGTGTTAGAGAACGCCTTTTCTTCTGTTTATCAGATATATCAACAAATGGTTTTTTACTTGTACCATAACTTAATTGATGAGTATCCACTTGCGTTTCGAAATTTGGAATTACTTCCTCGGCAACTTTAAAAATGCTGCTTAAATCGATATTTTGACATTTTGGCCAAACTATTTGGGATTGTAACCAGTCTGAATTTTTGTTAAGAAAGGTCTTTTGAGCTCTACTGGAAGCAGACCATCTTTTTGAGATATTACTTGAAAAATTACGACAAAATAATTTAATATTACTCAAATCTTCGGAAGACAATTCAACACCAATACGTTCAATAAGGGCATTAAATAAAAATTCGACATTTTTAAAACCACCTCCTGATTTAAGAACAACGTATAAGTCTAAGTTGGTGACAAATGCGGACATATTATAATTTTAAGGAAAATTGAAAACAAATTAGAATCAAAGATATCAAAGACAAAGTGACTTTGATTTTAACAAAAAAAATTACGAAAACAAATTCGACGAAAGAAAGACAAACAAAAATTATTTGATTTTAAAATCCAAAGATTCAAAATACAACAATAACAAAACAAACAAACAACAAGCATTTCTTCAAGCGCACAGAAAAAATAAGGACACGTCTTATCGCAACCACATTTAGTTGTACACTGAGTGAGGTGTACGCGCGCGATTCGTGACCGTGTTACGTTACGTCATGAGAGGCGGCCATCTTGTTATCCCGGCAAACTCGCGTCGAAGCTCCATTTTGCTGGCCAGCGGACCTATTGCGATATGAGTAAGGCTATGATTAAAAAAAAGCGAACAATTAACATTAAAAAAAATTGTTATTTTCTGTCACTATTATCTCGAAAGTACGCAGAGATAAGCAATAAGTTTCTTCGAGCCAAATACTCAGAATTATTAGTTTTCTAACATATGTGAATGCCATCTCGACATCGCTTAAGGTTTTTGAGAAATTGAGTAAAATGTAATCACTCCCATACAAAAAAAAAAGAAATATTTTTTATAGAGAAAAGTATTTGAAGTAGGACAATAATATTTTTTTTCCTTATCTGTTATCATTATATCAACAATAAAAAAAAATATCAGCGGTCTACTATCAATGTCCACTTTTTTTTTATTTGGGACCAGTGTGCGCCATGCCGCCTCTCAAGCCACTCCTCAAAGAGGGGACTTACCGCCACAATCGTGGCGTGCCCAGCACTGGGTTGCGACAATCGCACTCTCCACGTCGCCATGAGATCCTGCCGGAACTCTGTCCGCTGTGCCGCGATTTCCTGCGGTAGCGGAGTTACGCCCCATGGTTTTATATGCTCACCTTTTCTCTGTGCTATATTTATTACAAGCATTTATTTTCAGTTTCACTTGTCCCGGTGTCTGTAATGAAATCTTGCAAGTTAAATTTGACCCACTTCCTTCCGATTAAGCTGAAATTTTGCATGCATAGATATGTATACCGCGTGACAATGCAATATTATATTTGATTATTTTTAACTTTTTAGTTCGTTTTAATACCAAGTAATAACAAAATCATGTTTTCAAAAAAGCTTTTTTCTAATATTTTTATTTAATTCAAAAATCCTAGCTAAAATATCGCAACGGAATGGCTGTGTTTACTGAACATTTGTATATTGCATGTAAGTAGAAGTTTATGAGGGAAAGAAGTAGTTTTGTTTGATTGAGTTGGTTTTCTAGTTACTTATTTTGTCGCGTGTGCCATTTGTTTGTCAACACGGGAGGAAATAAAGAACTTTTAAGAAAGCGTTGTTGTTTACAAAGAGATTAAGGGATTTCTTAACCCAATTTTTATTACGTTGGCTCTTCTTCTTCTGCCACCTAAACAAACTATATAGTTTATGCCGTGGTGAAATAATCAGCTATTAAAGAAGGTTGGTAGTAGAGCTGACTGTGCAATACATAATATTATTTTTCTGTGCGTGTGTATGTCACTGTACATTACCAAACGGTTTGACCAATTTTGATGATTTTTTTTTGTGGATGTTTGAATTGGTCCTTGGATGGTTTACATTCACAATTGGACATGGTGCTGCGATCGATATGATACTAAGAAACAAGACAACGTTTGTTCGGTCAGCTAGAAGATTATAAAGACCGATTATCACGAGATTACTAAAAACCTACTAATCCTACTATCCTACTAAACAGTTTGAATATTTGGATGTTTGGATGTTTGTTACTCAATCACGCAAAACGGCTACACAGATTGGGATAAAATGTCGATTTCGAATTAGAATTATGAATTTAATAAAAATTTCGATAATAATTTACACCCTCCATACGGGCGAAGCCGCTGGCAAAGTCTAGTTATTGAATAAATATCGGAGGTTATGGTTTAGTGCCTAAATAATCCAATTAAAACAAAAAGAACTTAAGAACTAAAGCTCATTATTTTCCTAAGGTCGTTTCACTGTTTGGCTCTAAAAGAAATTATAAAGACTACCAGTTCTTAGGGACACCACACGACCGTAGGCAGCCAAGTATCATGCATATCTAATGAACTAGTTAGCTCCTCGAAGTCAAGATGAACATTTCACGGAATTGAGTTCATCCTAACCGAGTTAGTCCAACGGAATCTAACATGAATATATGATTCTCTGATCGAGATTTTGGAAGCTATCGGCCGAATATTGATGCTATACAACTGAAGTTATATTCTGACTGAATTTGCATAATCTACGTTCGATTATTATTGAACAATAAAAAGTTGATTAAATGGATCCCGCATTAATATAAGTAACCCATTTATAAATTACAAATAGATCAATTTTGGCTGATCAGCCGTACGGATCACGATAAGCTACGCTTGTCGCGGTTGGTCCACGGAAGGATGATCATCTTTACATACCAAGGCAACTCCGCGCCTCGGAAAGCACGTCACACTGATGGTCCCGGCTGTCAGTCGTGGATCTTTGACTATCATTACGGGTTGGCTGAAGCCCGAAAGTCTGAGAGCCAGTCTTACCAACGGGTATCGTTTTGCCCAGTCCAGACTTATGGATATCAGTCGGTCCAAGTAACATACTGGTATTCAGATGTATCCGGACTGGGAGCCGACCCCAACACAGTTAAGACAAGGGTAGGCAGATGACGGGTATTGTCATAATACGACTATTTGTGTTTTATTATAAACCTGTTTCATGCTCTAGGTATCCTAGGCCAATTATTTCGCAAGTCGAAATTCTAGGAATACTGTAGAATCCCTGGGTTTAAAAAAATTGCCAAGAAAATTTACCCAAATCCATTTCGTCGTACCAACCCTTAGCAATGTAAGTATACACTTTTACGTTCAACCTTCAACGTTGACTTTCATACGACATCAGAATATCGTATAACTCTCCACTTAATATCAATTAAGTAACCATATACGTCTAGAAAGTCACTTAATCTTAACCCTTGAAAGACGACGTCGCTTTGTTTATAGTTGACTGTGTGTTACCTACGCTAATGTCACCTCGAAATAATATCTCGGCTATGCAGGTGGGCCTCCGTCCGCCGGTACAAACGACGTGGTTGACGAGATAAGAGCCCGCTCACGTAAGTGCCACCATTGTTGTTTCGAACAATAACCCCACGTTGCCAGCATTATCTGTAACGCGCCGGTCGGAACGACCTAATGGATGCCCTCCGAATACTACCCCCGTAATTATTTTAATTTTCGTTAAGTACATGTTTAAGTACTTTTTGATCCTTTTATCCTTGAAATTTAAGTAAATATCCGAATTAGGGAGTTGTTAGGAGTTTGGGTGCTGCTTTGTTCGAACATGTTTTGTGACTTTCTGGATAAAGGGGAATAACATTCTCTCGCTTTTAATTATAATGTATCTACAGCTGTTTTGATGTTTTCTACTTGAAAGTATAAAAAGTATAAGCCAAAGGAAAACACATAGTTCCAGTACTCAAAACTATTATAACTGTGTTTGTTTCCTGACAATGAGCTATAGAACAGAACAATGGCATGGGGTAAGCTAATACCTTCTTGGGTAGATACTATGCTGCTGAAAGAGCGCCAAGCATGTTTGCACCGCTGAAAAAATCTAATCAATCGCTAGGAAAAATAAATAAATAATTTCATGTTTGTAATGTTAACAGAATATCAATAAATCTAAAATCAAAAACTTTGTCTAATATCATTTGACCTTCTTTCGAGTTCTAGTGCAAAAAGACAAGTTTGTTATTTATTTAATAACATGGTATGAATTTATGTTTTTTATTACAAATTAATTAGGTACTTTTTTTAGATTGTTTTGAAATGATTCATAAAGGATATTACACATGTACGTCAAAAAACACGTTCCCGTTGTATAATCCAACGTCATCGTAGTAAGCTTCATTACCTTCACCCAAGCATATTTACGATACTCGCTTATGCCCTTCACTGTGCTCATAGCCTTAGGGCATTATTGCGGTCTATGAACGGAAAGCGCGCACGTATACACACACACACACCTGCACGCATACACACATGAATAATACTGATCTCACGATGCGTATGAAAGAATTTTATTGCACTCCTTCAAAGAATTACTACGGCGTAGCAAGCATTGTAGCTAGGTGCTACGACATGGCATTAATTTGATTTGATACGAAATTGATTATTAAGTTCAAATTTATTTTTGAAGTACATAATCCATTGAATAAATAATTTAGAACTACGTACTTATTCGGGCTTAAAGTTATATTTAATTAAATTCTCATTGTAAATTGTAACTGTCAGTCAAAATAATATGACTGTTTTAAAACATTTGATTTTTCTTGGTAGTGGTGTTTAATTGGTTTTTGGGTGACATCTCTGAGTGTGAAAATTGTGACTAAATTGTGGTATTGGTGACCCCACCTGTAAAAACAACTGTAAGTAGGTAAATAAATAAATATTTCCACGAATTTTAACCACAAAGAGTTTTTGCCTCCGCATCATAAATAACAGTGTTTTTTAGTTGAACGAATTGGTTAACAACACTTTAATAAATTAATTATGGCCGTTCACCATTGTTATGGCATGTTTCGTCATGTCCTTGGGGCTATTGCCCTTTCAACTTAATCCAATTTGATAAGCGTTACTTTTATGAAAACAGGACCGGACGGGGAAAAAAGGGTATGGCAACATGTCCAAACATTGAGTAGATTAATCACCTTAATGAATGTAAGTGAATTGTTAAAGTACATTCCATATAAGAAATTTAGGTACTGAATTATAAGCATAACTTATCGATTTATGGAAATGGGTTTAGTAGAATTAGTTATGTTAAGACCTTAATTTTTTCTGTTTCTGTTTACTCTCCAATTTAATTATTTTTCATTGTTTCACACGTTCATTTTAATCTTTATTCAGATAATAAGTTAAAGGTTATTTAATAAAATGTGGGTGCTAAGAGTGACTTTACGTCAATAACTGCAAGAAACAGATGAGTTCCGAACTCATAATATCTTGATTGTCAGTCAGACGTCCGAGCCGTATAGTTATTGATACAAAAAAAAGTTGAGAGCAGACTAAAAGGAATATGTTCAAGAAAAACATGAACTAGGACATGTAAAATTCATATTAATATTAAACTATTCTGTGTGTGTCCACGTAGGGTAGTTTCACAAAAATAAACAAATTTTTCACTACAGATCTGTCCAGTGAAATTTATACCGTGTAGTTACATAAATCATGTGCCTCGGGCACTCGCTAGCTAACTTTTACTCGCAGATAGGTACGTATCATATCACTTTAAAAGCCTACTTTTAACATTAAAAGGTTTATTAAATTTTGTCAGTGTAATGCACAGTTCTCACCTGTAATAACTGCGTATAGTTACCTACGTGATAACCCGTTGTATAATCCTATAATCCAACTAATATCTATATCTATCTATACAAATAAATAAAATTGGAGTGTCTGTTTGTAACATTAAAATAACCGCTTTTTGCTATATGCATATGAATATATACACGGTACATATACCAAAATAACATTTTTTACAATTTTTGTCCGTTTGTTCTCGGTAATCTCTGAAATGGCTGGACCGTTTTTGACGGGACTTTCACTGGCAGGACCTCACTTTTATTTTAGAAAAATCCACGCGGACGAAGTCGCGGGCACAGCTAGTTATAAATATGAAAGTTTGTAAGTTTTGATGTTTGTTACTCAATCATGCAAAAACGGCCGAACGGATTTGATGAAATTTGACACAAAGATGGTTTATAACCTGTATTAACATATAGGATACTTTTCATCCCGCTAAAACGTTCCCACGGGATAATTTCTGACCTCCACGCGGGGGAAGCCGCTGGTAAAAGCTAGTTTATTTATATTATTTTTCGGTTGCTTCTACATAATTATGTTCCAAGACATGTTACTTCTACCAAACTGCACTGAGCTGGCGTCGTCGACCATAACCCACTGCCTCGAAGAGAGGAGACTAGTGCCCCAGCAGTGGGAAGATTATAGGCTGTTTATGATGATGATGATGTACTGCAATAGATATTCTTTAGTACTGTTTCTAGTACGTAAATAAGTAAGTTATCATCTTGATTAGTATAATTTCAAGTAGGTATATGGGTCGTCCGCCCTTCCCTAGTAGCCAGTTCTTAAGGGGAACCTATTCGCGGGCTCGAACTCACTGATGGGCCTGGCTAAAAAGCACGCTGTCGCACCAGGTATCGTGTCCGACAGAGGTAGTATCAGTGATGAGTAGTTAGAAGTTAGTCTACACGCACAACATTATTCAGTGAGATGCAGGATCATTTATAGTATAACAGGCGCGTAAAACATTAAGAACAGTCCTTCGGAAGATCGGGTTTTATGAAAAAACCACTGCATAAATCAATGACCAATATAGTTTATTGGATTTTTCGATATTTGAGCTTTGTCGGTACTGACAAGTCAGTACCGACAAACCAACCAAGAACCAAGGTTCTTCAGATTTTACACTTCTTTTATTACTTAAACACGCCCAAAGTTAGGTTAAATTAGCAAGAAAAACTAATCTTTGTTGGCTCCCAACTTTTTAATGGCTTTTTATTTTAATATTCTGTTTCCGTACAGGCAATATTAATAACGAGACAAAACCATACCATGTTTAATTTTTGATGTTCATTGTCGAACAGTGGAGTATCTAATACACTCCCGAAGTTTGTATGGGAAAAATGTGAACTAGATTCACCTTAAATAGCTTGATTCCACAGTATGCAAATTGACCAATCATTTTTGATGTCGGTGATGTCAATCGATGCTGGAAATAAAACGCTATCAAACCAATATTGCGGACGAATGGTTGAGCCGATATCGCGTCATACGCTCAGTATTGACTGACTCCGAAATGCGAAAGCAGTTATGAATGGGGAGTGTGTTAATTGTTTGTTATCAGTTACGTACACGCATGTGAAATGGAAGCTTTAGGCTTAATTTTCTCGCTATACAGGTCAGGGCAAATCATCATTGATTGTCATTATTGACATTTTGCTCATTGCTGTCCAATATTAACCGCACCATACTTATGCCTTATTTCTTTCAATCACTTTATTTTAAAACGGAGCGAACCTTATTAGCAAAACGATGTTCAATATCTTGGCAACATAAGACTTTAAATGTATATTACATAGAAGTACATGTTTTATGTATGAATGTATTTGTTATGTAGGTAAATGATATACCACTGACTACTTGCAGTACTGTCACTGCTTCTCACTTTAATTAATCCAAAGGTTGTCTGTAAAAGATCGCTTTCAGTGATAAGACAGACCGCCCATTGTGTCAACTTATGTTAAATTTATATATTTCAATCTGTAATTTTTATGGTGTACATTATAAATAGTATTTTAACTATCTAATTTAGACATTTTTGTAAAGTTTAAGTATCCTCTACCCCCCATTTATATCAGCTTCACAATGCGCCACATGGTTACGGTTGGCAATGCCAGCTTTCAACGAATAATCAAGAAAGTCATCCTTTGTACGAAAATCCTCAAATAAAAACGGAAGCTATTCCGAGAATTTTTCACTTTTACCAATATAATTAAAAGTGATCCAATAAAT